>CM053813.1:43742500-45174166 GCA_028671895.1 Oenanthe sinensis | reverse complement strand
ATTTGTAGACTCTTTGCAACATAAATTACAGTATTTTGTTGACTGAAACTGGCAGGAAAATAACTAAAATTGGAAGATAAACGATACATTACCTGAGTAACATCCGGTCCTTTTTCTGGTTCTGCACCCAATGCCAAGGCTTTCTCTTCTCTCAATCTAGCTAATGCTGCTTTTTTCTCAGCAGCTTCATGTGCTGCTCTTTCACGAGCCTCCTCTTCCACCTTCAACTTCCTCTCAGCTTCGGCAGCTTCCCTTGCCAGCCTTTCCTGCTCTTCCTTCCTCTGGCGTTCCCTGGCCTGATGTCGCAAACACAATGGTCACATAAATGCTTTAGATTGAGTTATTTTGATCTTTTCTAGATCATAGAGTTGGCAATGAGTACAGACAGGGTATTATGTGACATAATCCACACTAGTTTATTACATATGAGCCCCATATGTTTCCATAACATCAACCTATAACCTGATCCCAATGTCATTTACTAAACAGAACACACGCAAACCCAATATATCCCACTCAATCCAGTTGGCAGTCAGGTTATTGTGTTGGCAAGCCTAAGTATCAACCCCCCCCCCCCCCTACATTGACTAAAAGCTTAAAGAGCAATTAAAATCTGACAACACTTTCTACTGGGGGGAAGTGTCTTGCAACATCTATTATTTCTAAAGAAAATTTTGTAACTTATTAAACCCTGCTAGGATTCACATGTTCAGCAGTCAGTAGTATAAATCGTTTTATTTAATAATTTAGTACTCAAAAATCGATTAACCCACCTTCTCCACTCACCCCCTCCTGTAACTTCTCCTCACTACCAATCTTCCAAGGAAAAACTTAAATCTCCCATTACCACGTGAAAGAGCATAAAAATTCCAAAAAAAAAGGGCAAATTGTATGACAACACTGCCTCCAAGTCATTATCAGCAGCCAAGTTGTGATACTAAGAAGTAAGAACCAGCAACTTAAGGAATAAATTGATGACAAAAGAAAATTTATGGCAGGGAATGGGGAGATGTAAGGAGAGAACACAAACTTGATCAGCTTCTAGTGCAGCTTGATAAGCAGTATCTTGCTCCTCCCTCAAGCGAATGTTGCTTCTTCGTTCTTCTGCTTCAAGCCTGGCTGAAACAAGAACAGGTGAGCTTTCTTCAAGCACTCTCTGCAACACAGTAAGCATTTCTTCAGGGGACTTTGGTCCTTCAATCTGCAATAAGGTTGAAAATTAGAAAGATATTCAGATGTAAGCTTTCTATCCCGAGAGAAAACCAAGCCAAAAAATAAAATAGAATTACTATATCAAAATAGCATTGATAGTTTCTCAATATGAAAATTTCAGAAAATAGAGACATACTATATTAATATAATAAGACAAAAAACAGACTTCACAACATAAGCATAATCAACATATTTATAAGAGGGCATTCATACTAATTTAATGTATATATTTATAGTAACTCCCAATATATGAATATTATTAGGTACATTAGAAATTTTCAATTATTTACAAATGGGAGGTAATATCAAAATATTCAACAAACACTTCCCATCACACATTAACAATATGATTTCTCAAATCGATTGTCTATCACCCTCAAAGCCCAACTACACTATATAAGAACAGTATAAAAAAATTCAGAAGCCGACCTAATTAATATTTTTTATGTTATCTTTTTGATTTAGGAAAATATTATATTTAAGAGTATGTTTTTGGATTAGGAAACTAGTTTAGGTTTGTAAGATATATAGGAGTTTGTATTATTCACCCTCCTATATATGTATGCATGTAACATTTTATGTTACATATACGACGATTCTATTAAATGCAACACTCTGTCGATTCTACTACTATACGACGTCATATCCCTAAAGGGTTAAAACCTGTATTTTCTATGACTGGATGCTAGTGTTACTTCTGTCCAGATGCTCGCCCATCAAATCTTGATCATGGTTAAAAGACAACTATCTAACACGTCATCAAATCACATCACTATAATAACATTGTGAAAACCTACTATTCCAATAATAACCCTATTCCTAATACCAGTCCCTTAATTCACTATCCATTTATTAACTCCGTGCAATAAATAATTAACTGGAATACTCAATAAAGGTTTAGAACTAAAACTCCCAATAAAAAAGTAGAATCATTACCTGCTGAAGCAACGCAACACGATTATTGGTAGCAGCCATAACAACCGCGCAAAACGGAAACCTGGAAGCCTTCAAACTATTACTCATCTTAAACCCCTCACTCTCCCTAATACTCCCACCCCACGCAACAAAATTCTCATTAACAAACCCCGAAAACGCCTCATCACACAACGTGCGCTCACAAAACCCTTGCGTATCCAAATGCTCAGGCGAATGCAAGTAAACAAACAACAACTTATACTCCCTCCTCGACCTTTGCAACGCGTCCATAAACCCTTCCACCACAAACCCCGGCCTAATCACCCCATACTCCCTCTCGAAAACCGCCACAAACGCAGCCGCCTCCGAAACCGCAGCCGACACCGGCGCCTCCCCACTCCCTCTCCCACCACTAATCCCAAACAAACCAAACCCATACGACAACACTCCCCCCGCGGCCCAAAAACCAAGCCCAATCGCACCCGACACAAGGCCCCAACTCGCCGAAACGATCGAAAACGGAAGCGTAACTAACTTCCACACTAATCCAGGAGGTTGTTGAGTTTGTTCGTTGACGATCAATCCAGGCCGTCGATTAGTATCGTGAGTGGAAAGCAATCGTGACGGTTGATCAAAGTCATTGTTATTAACATCAGGAAGCGATCCTGACCGTTGATCTGGAGAAGTGAAAGATGAGATAGCGAGCTCGAGATCCCAGTTATGAGCGGAGAGGATCTCGGTGACTAAATCGGTGTCTTCGACGCCGGTGATTGCTTGAAAGTACGCTACTTTATCTGCTACATCAACCATGTTAGTGCAATTATGTGTGTATTTGTATGTATAGGTGCGTGTATCAAGTTAGGGTCTGGTTTTGGGGAAGGAGAGGATGGGTTTTGTAATTGGAAATGGATTGTGTTATTTGGTTTTAGTAGACGGAAATGCCCTTTCGTTTGTGATGTATTTACGAGAATGCCATTGCTTTATCGACTTGTTCTTCTTGTTTTACATGCTTGGATTTTATGTACAATGACTAGTCATATAATTGGAATATTTTTGTGATTAAAAACTGAAATTGATTGATCATGATTGGATTTTAATTTGTAAGAAATGTTGTCTTAAATGTGAAGAGATTTTTTAACAAGATGTAATTAATATTAATTTTAGATATAATTAGGAGTAATTTTAATTTTTTTTAAAATTTATATTCGATTGTATTTAGTTACAAATTTTACATAAAAAGTTGTTTTTATTACAAAATTATATTTTATAAAAAGTTTCAGAAAATGAAAAATTGTAAGAAAATAATATTTTTATAATTTCTAGGGGTCATAATATACTTTTGCGTATTGAAAAAGACATGTATGCATTCCGTTCATTTTTATATTTACACTGCACCCCACATTATTTGGGTTCAAATTTACATATTATACATCGTCAACTTCTAGTTTGATAAAATTAAGACGCCACCAAGAAAATCTAGCCACTTGAATCGAATTTTAACATATATAAATTAAATTATTTAAAATATTAATCTAATAAAAATATACATGTATCATAATTGCTTGATTTGCAAGTTTGACGATTCTTATGCATGCCGTGGTAGAGGGGCTAACTGAGGTTGAATTTTAAAATTAATATTAAATTGTTTTTTCAAGCTTTTGTTTTTTTTTAATAAAAGCTCTCGTTCTTGATAAAAAATTAATTTTAAGTCTTGACCGACTTAAAAAAAAGGTTATATTATTATGAGTTCCACCGATTCAAAGTGTTAATTTGGTCATCAATCAGAATTAATATACCTGCAAACTTGACCCAAACAAGAGTATACCTGTGCATGTTCTGTTTCATGTACAAAGTTAATGACAGGGTTTCTGATATGCAAGACTGAGGGAGGAATTGAATGAACCACATTATAATTAATATAGTAACAATTAACAAAAACAAATAACAACAAAATGAACAGCAAAGCACTGGAGGTGGGGTGGCAATTGTAAGAATATTGCATAGTACATGCAACAATTAATTTAACCTCCGCCTCCGCATCCACCACCTCCTCCGCATCCACCACCTCCTCCACATCCACCACCAGCGTCGCCACCACCGCTAGATGCTGCAGCTCCTAACATCACCATATTCCCATCCTTAGCTCTACCAGTTTTAGCATTACCAACAACCTTACCGGTCCTAGTTGGCACTGCTGCCACGCTATCCTTGGTCTTGGATTTTTTCTTCTTGCCACCACTATTGCAGAGGCAACTCAGTGGAAATGCAGCCATGTAAATAGAGTAGTAGTTATAAATATTATGATCAGGGCCAGGACATAAACTTCATTACTAATATGTTGCATTATCACCCCCCTTTATATTCAATTTTCGTGGAACAAGTCTACTCGATCGGTTTCATAATATTCTAGGAAATATATGTTGATTTATATCGAGAAGTTTCATGGAAGTTTAGTTTATGATTTCGTATCAAGACATTCTTGTAAATTTTGCTGCAGTTTCAGTAGTTGACTTCTTGTACCGGTGATTATATAATGGAAATTATAGAGAAGACCTTGTGTAACTTCATAGCTAAGTCATTATATATCGTGTAGAAGTGGGAAAAATCAAATTGTTTCTTTGAACTTGTCCTGTAATGACTTTCTTCTCTGTTATTAAAATATCAGATTAGTCGAGGAATTCAAACGTATAATTTGGAAGAGCTTAGTTGTATTTTGCATTTCTTTGCATAATGAATCTAAAATTATGGAAGTTGATCTCACCCTTCACTATGAATCGTGCAGATCAAGCTTATCGAAACATATAGATCCAAGTTAAAAGATTTTATCTCTGATGACCATTGACCATATTTATGAAAATAGCTAGGTAATGACTTGAACATATTCTTTATAAGTTGCATACCCAGAATAAAATACATAAATTTAAAGTCATATGCATGTTATCTATGAATGATTGCATGGTATAGTTTTTTATACTGCAAGTTAAAGCTACAGGGCAATGGATTCCCCAAAATGTCTTAATACTTCCAATCTGGTATGTACATAACTGTATTTTTCGTAGATGTGAATTGAACAACTCGGAGGGCAAGAAGTGTATTTATCATAATCACAAAATATGAACACAAATGCAGATGTAGAGGTTGCTTAGTGGTGATGAAACTCATGATTTATGCCTCTATTACCATAAGTAATTCATTAGCACATTCATGTACTAATTTATTGACTTGAGCCCCGGCTTTTCGTCCACTGCAGCCTTGAAATTTGCCGATTTAGCCAACTCTTCAACTGCTTCAACAAGGCCTTCGATCCTCCCAGATATTTCTATCAGCAACGAGGCAAAACTTACTAAAGGGATAACTTCCATTAGAGAAACGGTCAAAACTGATTCTTTGTGCTCATTTTCATTAGTTTCACTTTGTGGCACCTCTTCTTGTATCAGCAAAGTAGATAAGGACTTCAAGTTTTCATGGAGAAGTTGAACAGAATCATTTAGTTTTATAACTGACATGTCGATTTGAGATGATCTTGTCATTGTTTTTACAGTTAGTGCTAACTCTTTGATGATTTCGCAAGAATTGGAGCTAACACTATAGCAGGTATCACTGAGATGATTCTTAACAAAGTCAGGGGACTTATTTTCTGAATAGAGGCAACTATTTAGTGCTTCAATGCAGTAAGCACAGTTGCGAAGTGCTGCGCTAACTTTGAGGTATTTTTTCCATGGATGATTAAAACTGAAGAGGCCGTGAGCAGGTTCCCATCTAGCAAAATTAGCCTGCAAACACATAACACGCATATCTATGTTTAGTGAAGGAACATTAGAAATTAGAAGCAATATATAAACCACTTGGAAAATTTAACAGAGAGTTGTCAATTACCATTGCATCTTCTGAAGCTTTGGAGTTTAGAGCACTTTTGTAAGCTTCAAGGTTCTTAGAACATGCTTCATCAGTGTTGGGGTTCGCCTCATCGACCTCGAAATAATCTGCCACACAACCTGTTACACATGAAGGAAAAAGTAAGAACTTTGGACTAAAAGTTGTAATCTCTACCATATGTACTGGAACTTTTAGTTATGAAGATAAATATATACTTACAATCTAAAGAATCTGCTACTTTATCCATGTTACGGATTATCAGAAAATGAAGCTCCTCGCCAGCCCAAATTGGATACACAACCATGGCTGTGACCATGCACAATGAAGTTCCTATGATGATAGTTGATAATCTCTGATGAGCCATATCTAGCAATTTCTCCACTCGATAGCCCGATACAGATACTAAACTGAAAGTGAGGATGAAGATAGTAACACCATAATCAAACCGTGCTTTCACTTCTGGAATGAATTTAGAAAACGTTGCTGCCGAAGCTAAATTTAAAAAAAACACCACATTAGTCTCTGAAAATGGATGGGCTCATGTATATGTAATATTTATACCAAAATTAATTTATACCTAATAAGAAAACAGAAGCTCCTAAAATCAGAGGCTCAAATTTCGTTCCCGACTGACTGGCGACCCAATGGACCCCAATTGCTAGAAATCCAGCAAGACAAGTTGCACAGATTCTGTTCAAGCTTTTATAAAGAGTGGCGCCTGCAGCACAATATATCGGACATTAGTTTTTTCAAGCCCAGACGAGGATCAAACTTAGAGTTTTAAAAGGGCTTTGGAGAACTTACCAACAGTGTACTCGAAGACTACAACAACTGTCATAACTGCCCAAATAGCATTCCCACCAACACCATCGTATAAAGGTCTCATATAGTAAAAGAGTGAGACAACACAGAGAGCTACCCCCACTCTTAGACAATGAGCAAATTTTCTAGGGTCATCTACACCTATCTTCCATGCCTTTTTAAAGAAATTACATATTTTTAACGTAAAATCCACAATCGATCCTTTCAAAGCTGCCAATAATCTACGAACACCATTCTTTGATTCAGGTGCCAAAATCTCTTTAGAGCCATCACAAACCTGTATCCTCCATTCAACTGAGGTTGACATTCCAGAAGCTTCCGTTGTGCTACTCATTTGTAAGCGTAGTGAGTAGAACTGAATGGATATACTGAATATTTCTATAAGAAGTACCGACACTGTAAATGCTAGCTCGTTAGTTGCAGTTTAATAATGCAGAACTGATAGTTCTTCTTGTTTTAACAGAGAAGAACTAAATGAGTTTAACTGTGTCTATTAATTCTGACTGGTTAAGCTCCTTTTATAGGGGTACATATTCACAAACGGACATGATCACAAAATTTTCTTGGTAGCTAAAGTAACAACTTTTCTTCTAAAAAATAATGTAATAGTAAAAGGAGGCTGATAATATTATTATTCAGATTTCATAGCTGTTAGACATCATGCAAACATTGGAGTGCTCTCTATAATGTATTACAATTTTAAATCAATCCCTTCAACTATCAATTTAATTAACACTCATAAGTAATGAACGTTCAGCTAGGCTTGGACGACGTAACCATATGATGTGTAACCAACAATTATTCATATATTCTGGTCTAGCATTCTTTGAAGGTGTAAATTAACCAACGAAAAATAAAAGTATCTGTCGGCCAACTCTCCCAAAACTCAAGGGTTGTGTCCACTTGGAGAGCAATGGTCTGAGAATATTAAGGGGAGGATCGTTCGAACTAGAGACTCTCTTATAGATCCCAGGACTGAAACCATGTTAGATGATTAATGAAGGATCATATATCATATAACAAAAAGAACTGCATTTTGCATATAAGATGTAGTCGCATTTTTTCTGCCATCCTTTTTTTTACTCTTATATTGAAAATTAATGAGTTCCATCTTAATTTCTGCTACAGAAACAATTCCAGTATAAACATTTACGCCTAACAGTAAACCCGAATACCAAACTAAATACACTCGGCATTTGACAACTGGGACTATAGTAAGAAATAAGAAAGGTAAGGACTCGATCACGAGTAATGTTTAGGTCGATCATGTTGTCACCAAAATCTTAGATCTTTTAGTATTCTTAGTGGATGTTACCTCAGATTCCTCTCCCATGCACAGTCAAGGATAAGAAAATTAGGAAAATAGCACCAAAATGCAGATAAAGATTTAAATTCATATCCTATATTTGTTTACTGATAATTATTTAAAGAATAGTATTCTCTCATTCTGCCACTAAGATTAGTATGCATCTCTTATAGCAGCCTGTTTATTACCCTTCAAAGACATGCATATCAAATGCACGCAGAGATCATACATGGAGAGAAAATTTTAATATATTTATCGTGGCCAAAATCACAAATATGTATAGGATAAGTGGGTTTCCAACTAAATTGAAAAAGCAATGTATTACAACCAATCTTATAAAACCCTATAAACAAATATGAGGAAAGGACAAGTGCAGTACTGGTCACACCTTTCTTGAAAAGATGCACTAAGCTAGCATATCATATCACATTCTAATTAACAAACTGCCTATCATCGTTTGTTGAGGTTTTATATTATTCTTTTTTCAAAAACGAGT
Source organism: Oenanthe sinensis (assembly GCA_028671895.1). NCBI lineage: Eukaryota > Viridiplantae > Streptophyta > Magnoliopsida > Apiales > Apiaceae > Oenanthe > Oenanthe sinensis. The sequence goes on along the minus strand of CM053813.1, from coordinate 45,165,539 downwards.
TTAGGTCATGACTGGAACCATTCAAGGTGAAATAAACTTTACAAGTTTGGTTGGTTGTCAAAATGTTTCACTTGAATGGGGAGAGCACTTATCTATATTTCTTACAGGAACTCTACAGCTAATGCAGAGGATTTGAAACGCAACATAAACTATCAACAGTCATTTTCTGCTTTACCTACCGCCCTTCGTTCTTAATTATTAATTTAAAAAGTTCAGAACTTTTACATAAACCACTTATGTGACTAGGGGGCAAGGTCTTCGTACATCTTATCATCGTGAACATTGTTTTCGAGGAGTACTTATCCAACGGTAATGACTGCCATCTAAATTACGGTCTGCATATATCTCATTCTCCCGAACATTATCTTCGAGTGGGACATGCATGTCCAGGTGTAAAGTTTGCGTACATCTCACCACTTTCTTGCTTCTGAGCTGGACATACCAGAGATGTTTGGTTTAGTTACATTGTCCTTTGTGTTTAAAACCGTCCCCATCAAATCCTTAACACAATAACACCTATAATAGCTCTAAACCGCTTCCCGCTAAAAAATGGCTTTAATCTTTTACAATTACCAGCACAGTAGTAATTCTGACTTTACAACATTATATGTTAGTGGCAGCTTCTTGTTTTGATACCTAAATTAGGTAAAAGAGCTTTTTTATATGACACATGCATACTATTGCTTGATAAAGATGTATCTTCAATGATTTAAGTAGATCAAATTACCTAAATTCTGCTTGTGCATCTATAAATCTGCTATCAAAAGTTTAAAGGAACAATTTTTAACTTGCAGATAATGAATCTTTGTTTTGTTTGAAAATGTTTTTGCATAAATTAAAATACTCGAAAACATGACCTTGAAGCCTCAACAATTAATAACGAAGAGGAAAGACATATCTGCTACACTAAGGTGAGATGATTATGAATCTTATTTCTGGACTACATTGTGTATCATATGGTATCCAATCTGTTTTCTGCTGATATAGTGACATTAATATGGGAATCAAGTTACCACTTTAGGATGAGAGCTTCCTGGAGGGGGGGGGGATCAGTTGGCATACATGATAATGTAAAAAGAATCAAATGAACAATCATCAGTCGGTCTTGTAACTAACTGGTTTTTGTCAGCTTGCAGTTATGAACATGTTAAAGAGTAAATATGGAAAACCAATTCAACGAAAAAACAACCTACACTAATTTATCTACCCTCATGTCACTTCATTTGCGACAATTTTGAAATTCCCAGGCTCCTCCCATCTTGAAATCGGAATTTTTGTCTCCCTGTTTTCTGCTTTTAACAAACTCCCAATCTTTCAAGTATATTAGTGTTCACGCTATTCATCTCAGTGTTACATGTTGATCAAAGCCTGCAGGAAATGCCATTCCTTCAGAAGTTGTATTCTTCCAGATGTATTGTCAGTCTGTATGCGTAGGGGAGTTGCTCCATTCTGTTACTTTTAGCTCCCAAGTTTCAAAATTCAGCACCAACCAGAGCAGTCACACATTGTGGCCAAGTGGCCATGCAGTATCTCATGTTCTCACCTAAGCGGGACTGACACCCCACATTGTGGGTAATTGTTAAATAGATTAGTCCCTCCATCAATAATGTTACCAACTTGCTTGCTAGCTTTCACACCACTTGGAGCTGTCAGTTGTAGAAGCTGAATGAGGGAAGAAAATATCTCATGCCTTGATACACGTCTGTTTCCCTGAGAGACATTTATGTTTTGAAGTCAGAATAAAAAAATACAGCAGAAACCACAAATGAGATATTTTACTACAAGTTCAAGAGGCATTAAAAGAAAGCTCAATGTTTCATTTTCAGATATCATTTCAAATATTTTGTATTTACCTCAGGCTCAACTATAAACCGTGCACATATCTTGCTCTCTTGAACTTCCATTACGCCCTTCAGGATAGTCAATCCAAGACCTCGAATTATATCCACTATCTCAAGGAAAAAACCCTGCTCTTCACATAGCATCTGCAGCCAAAATTTTATTTAAGTTCTTGTTTGCTACTTACATTTTTAGACAATGAATTTATCATTTTAATAAATTACTCTAGGTGCAAGCATTGTGTAATTGTTTTAAGAACAGCTACCTCTATAAGCATCTGTCCAGGACTTCTAAGGTCTTCAACTAACAGCGGACATACCGTTGACTGATCTCCATATTCACATGCCCATGTAACACCGCCCCCTCTACTACTGAAGTTGTCTTTATTGAAAATCTCAGTATTCTGATCAGTCACAGAGATATAAATTCTCAAATCAATAAGTTTGTTATTTTCTACCAGATCATGCTATTTGACTGTTCATAATAGATTTCAAATTCAAGGAACAAAGACAAATACATTACCTTAATTTTATCAGCTTCCTTAAGTGTGTCTGCATGCTTTGTCACACTTTGCAAAAAAAGCATGTACTTGATGGTTCGATCCAACAAACAATCAATGCTCATCTGTACACCATGAAATCAAAGTATAAGTCAATTATGTTATCTGCAAAGCAATCATTTTTTTAAAAACATAATCTGCATTGAATCGATACTTATCCTCCGTCAGCTGAATTCAAATTAAGGGCCCGTTTGGTTTTCCTTAAAAAATTTACTCAGTTACTAAAAAAGTTATTCTCCTATTTACAAGTAAAAGTAATATTTATACTTGTTATTTTCTGTTTGGATAGAATTAATAATACACAACTTATAAGCTATTAAAAAAATTAAAGAAAAATGAGAATTTTTTAAGAAAAATATGTAGCAATGGCAACATCAATTTTATCAAGTCGAATCACAAATTTGAAATAATTCAGCATGATCATTACCGGAATACAGGGATCTATATTTCTATATAGTATGCGGAATTTTGCTTAATTAATATTTATAAGTTGCATACCTTCTCTCCGTTAGGAGTTAGTTCTCTTAACTCTAAGAGGCGGTCTTGGATCAGCTGACGGTCTTTAGGCCTTGGTCGAGCTCCGGGTTTTGCCTTTTTCTTGACGGTCTTTGCAGTAGAGACATGTTTCTTCTCCTGTATATCAGTGTGTCCGGCCAGTGTTCTACAGCTGTCACTTACCCATGAGCAAGAACCTCGTGTTGTGATGTCCTCTTTCTGCTGAAACAGAGAACCACCTAAGTAAACTTGATCACTGGTCCCTAAAGAGATTCCGGTTCTTTTTCTTTTAGCCGTGGAAGATAGATGATCCTCAAAAGTGGGTTTGGCAACACTACTGGAAGTGCCAGACGAAATACCTTCAACAATCTGTTCAATCCCTAATTTAGAGAAAAGGCCATTCCGGTGAACTAATGTGGAACCAACGTGTTGCTGTGAGATGCATTCCAAAGCATTTTTGAAATCCAGCTGCCCACCATCTATTACAGGCATTAAGATGTCATTAGAGTTTCCTGCCTTTCCATACCCTAAATTGACTCCAAAATTATCACAAAGATCATGCTCAACTTTGAATACGTTTGGACACTTCTCTTTCCCAGCAGAAGTAGATGTGTTTGTGATAGAACTGTGTACAGAACTAGCTGGACGACTGATTGCATTTGTACTGCTTCTCACATTATTCGGCTGTGAAACAAATCTCATTGCCTCCGACAACAAATCATCATCCATTGCAGTAAAGTCTGTCTTGTTGATCTGGTTTAGTGAAGAAGTAAATATCTGATAAAAGCTGTCCATTGAACATTCTTTTATATGATCTGTAGTGTAATTAGGTGACTCGAAAAATTCGTTGACAGTGGGTAGGCTATTTTTCCCTAGAAGTTCACTTTCAATTTCATAAAGGGGCGGATCTGAATGCTGCAGCTTTATAAAACTTTCAGAGCTGCATTGTGAATTGTTCAAAGAAGTAAATGCTGAGCCCTGAAAATTCTGTTCAGTATTTCCACAAGTTACAACTGTATCTGGCTTAACATTAAACACATTATGGGAAGGCTGAGAACTCAAAGCAGAACCCTGATGCTCGAGTGAAGTCGGAGTAGATATTCCACTCCATGTATCACTGCAAAGTGTCTGGTGCACGTCAGATTCTGCAACAGGGCTCCGCCAAGGATCAGCAGAATTTTCCATCTTCGTGATGAGGGAATCCGCTGGAAAACATGTTGATGCCTCTAAACCCTGAAATGCATAACCCTCATGGAATTTGTTATCCTCTGCATGGGTACTTTCTGATGATACTAGGGAAGGAAAAAGTCCACTAGAACCATAGCTTTCATAATTCAAAGATGTAGGCAAATATTCTGATATATTTAATCCGTGACAGCTTTCCATCTCTCTGAATACCCTTCTCGTTTGATTCACAAAATCCTCATTTTCTGGAATCTGTAGCATGAACTGATACATTATGATGTATTCAAAGAAAAGCCAGGTTGCTAATTAGCAAAAAAAAAAAAAAGAAGAGGAAGAAGAAGCCAGGTAGCTATTCTTTTCAAGATAGAATTATAACTCAGAATTCTAAGAACAATTCTAGCTTGTATGATTAACTTGGTTAAACTTAGGGTTGCCAGAAATTAGAAAACACTTCATTGATAGCTTAGTCTAAAAACCTAGATAATACACTAGATTTTGAGTCATAATCCTAAGAAGACTTCGCAATTGAACAATACATCTTGCTTTTAATGTTTAGAAATGAAAGGTTGCTTGCATAGCTTCATGCTGACCTGTTGTGTGGACCCAAACTGTAAGACCCCTTGAGGTTCGAGAGGAATCACTGCAATTGTCTGCAAAGATGAAAGTAATGGTCAGAAGATATAGCAGGCTCTTGGATGAAATAGAAACAATAAGAGTAAGAGTCGTAACTAAATAAGAAATATATAAATTTGTAGAGCTAGTCTTGTTTTATTGCAATTATACTTCAATTGAAAGAACGAAAAGTGGTACCTCAATTCCAGAAGCAAATTGGTATTGAAATTCGGAATCATCCTGTGAAATCGAAAAGAGAGCCAGATAAAGAAAATGAATTAGTTTCAAAGGAAGTGTACTTTTACAGTTCAAAGAGAGATTTATATAGGTGAATTGGAATCAAAGCAGAAACTATTACACATAATTAACTTCCATTATATTATAATAGATTCCTTGTTTTAATCAATTCAGGGCATCTATTATGATTACAAGTTTTCCAAAAATACCTGAAAGAACTCGCATCTGCTAACTGATCCAGCAAAATCTTGCTCACCATAATGTGCATCAGAGAATATCCACTGATGTTTCTTAGAGAAAGCCGCTTGACCAATTATTCTGCAAACACAGTAGCATACTTGTTAGCCTCCAAAACCTCAGCACGATAATTTAATTCAGAAATGGAAAGTAATGGACATACCCTCCACCTAGCATCTGTACTTGTAGACACATATCATCTATCGCCGCTTGACCAATTATTCTGCAAACACAGTAGCATACTTGTTAGCCTCCAAAACCTCAGCACGATAATTTAATTCAGAAATGGAAAGTAATGGACATACCCTCCACCTAGCATCTGTACTTGTAGACACATATCATCTATCACCGCTCCCATTTGCTCATCCAAGTAAGTATCTTGAATAGTCAACAACCTGAATTTGCAAAATAAAAATCATAAAAACTGATCTATTTAATACAAGATTTATGGAGTCTAACCAGCCACATTATGCTGCAATATTACTAAATATTTATGAAACTAAGGGATTATTATCACTAGAAATATCTTGAGCTCTTAAGAAACAAACTAAACAAACTTCGCAAGTAAGATTTAAAGAGATTAAGATATATACGTCTTGAAACTATTAGAAATATGTCTTGGAACTATTAGCACACAATAGATAAGATTAGAACAATAAGCAACAAACAGAAAATGAGACTAAAATGAGAATTAAAATAAGGCTTACAGACAAGAAGGTCTGGAAACTATTAATTAAAACCAGCCAAATTTTTGAAATTATAATCATATATAGAACACATATCCTGCAACAGATAGACATGCAGACAAAAAATCACCAAAACATATATTAGAAGAAAAAGAAACTTACAAAGAATTTCTCTGGTCAAAACTCCAAAAAACACCATAAGACCACCCATTCTCAGAACATAAACTCTTCAGAGTTTTTTTAACAATTGAATCACTTTGTTCTGTACACATTTTCACAGATCAGACCCAAGAATGCAACCCCTTCTTCTTTACAATTGAAAAAACTAAACTTAAAGACAAAAAGGGAAGCAAATTAAAAGGCTTTTTGGGCTTATGTTAATAAAGAGCTTGAGTCAAGAAAAGCTAAGAATAAAGCAGACAGGAAAAGATATAATTTTTGTAGTTTTTCCAAAAAGAAACAAGAGGGTACTACAAAAGAATTAAGTTTTGGATGTCTCAACCTCTTCAAGTCCAAAAACAGTGTGACAAAACAACACACACTAGAGCATTAGTGTGTGTTTATATACACACACATGTACTGTATCTGTTTAGCAGAAAAAGATGGTCATAATCTTTAGAGATAGACATACAAGATTTATAGGCATACTAGTGTTTGTATGTATATGTAGTATATTGTGAAAATAGTGAAAATTTAGGTGGCGGGCAGGCTAAGCAAGATGGGGTTTGTTTGTTTGTTTATGCAAGAAAGACCAAAACAAAAATACTTCAAAGTCCGAGCTTCAAGGGAACAGAGATCTTCTCCATTAATATGTCCATTTATACATGTCCTCTTCTTTCTCTGGGGTGTTTGGGGAACTTTTTTCCAGAATAAGTCAACTTATTTTAAGACAAAGTTAGAGATTCCTAACTTTTTTCTAAAAAAAGTTAACTTTTTTTTGTAACTTATAGAATCTCAAATATACATTAAATACTTGTATAAAAAACATTTATCAAAATATAAAATTTTTACCCGAAAATAAGTCCAAAAAGACTTATTTTAAGGCAGGCCATCTATGCCATCACTTGCTTAGTTGCTTACATGTATTTGTTATAGACACACGGTTTAATATAGTACTCTAGGGCTGTAAACCGGATAATCCGGATACGGATCTATCAATATCCGTATCCGAATCCGAATCCGAAAATCCGTATCCGTATCCGTATCCGAATCCGGAAAATTTTAAAGGTTAATATCCGAATCCGGATCCGGCGGATACTATCCGGATACGGATAATATCCGGATCCGAATCCGAATCCGATTTTTAATAAATTTTTTAAATTTATAATAAAAATTCAAAAAAAATTGCAAAAAAAAAATAAAAAATTAATTTATTTTTTTTAATTGAGTTAAGAGTTAAAGGGATTTAAGCCTATTTTATTTTTAAAAAAATTAATTTTTATTTATCTTTTCAATCTAATTTTGTTATTTTAATAATATTAAACTCAAATGATATTTTTATATATGTCTATAATATTTTTACAATTATATAAAATTTGTATAAATATATTATTTAATGAATATATATACACACTACAAAACTAATAGAATAAATTTTAAATTGTATATATATATTATTTATGTGATATATGTGATACGATTTAAAATGCATAAAATACTATAGAAATATAAATTGATATATATATATATATATATATATATATATATATATATTGAATATATATTTTAAAGTATAACCATGTGTAGTGTATATATTAATTTATTAAATTAAAATAGACATTAGAGTTGAGCTAATTAAAAAATATAATTGAATCAAATTAAATGGGTTTATAACTATAAGTGTATATATAAAAATATATAAATGGGCTTATAACTATAAATGAGTTTAAAAATATATAATTATATATTATATATATTTAAAAAAAATATTTATATATATTATATATAATTAATTTCGGATACGGATGTGCCTATATCCATATCTGTATCCGGAATCTTCGGATTCGGATACGGATAATATCCGCTTTTTTCCGGATACGGATAATATCCGCTTTTTTCCGGATACAAATACAGATATTTCGGACGAATATCGGATTTTTCAGATTTTTTTGACAGCTCTATAGTACTCTATTGAATAGTAATTTTGTAATTTCTTTAACAAATTTATACAACTGTATTCGTCGAATAATGAAAATTTAAATGAGATAATCGAGAATAAACTCAATATGATAAAATATAAATACTTATCACTAATAATTATGTAATTGATTTTAATATTTTTATATAGACTAAAATAGAAATTCTCATTCATATTTAGAGATTTTCAGTCTAATATTAATCCTCTTATTTTTGTGAATAAATGAAAGCACAGATTTATGAATTTCATTTTTTAACATAACCAAAAAAGAAAGATTGTAGCTTGGATTTTAAAGCATTTATGTATTGCTTACTTGCTTAGAGTGACAATAACTTTACTATATATGCAATTAAGTGAAAGATACGGCCAACATAAGTCTTCTTAACTATAAATTCGTAAAAATATCCTCCATCATTTGTGTTTTAATTATGTTCAATTCTTTTCCAAATTTATCTTCATGCATTAGCTGAATCAGGATCAAGGAAAATAATAAATTTATAGTTAAAATAATTTTCATTAAATTTAAAATAATAAACCGGAACAAAATAGAAAATTATACTACTATTGGGTCCATCAAATTTTTGTAAATTTTTTCATATTAATATTATTTCTCGAAACTTCGAATACCTGACTTCAAATCTTGACATATACATCAATACATTTGCTAGTATTTGTGCTTAATATTATTATTATAAAAACACGAAGAAAACAGAAGGGGATGGCGGAGTGTTATTTAATCGCCGGAATATATTCCGGTGGGTGTAAAACCGAGTATGTCAGGGAGGGACAGCCCATTTCGCATCATCTCGGGAAGTGAGAGCATTACAGTGAGCAGTAGTGCAGTAGGATAAGTAAAGTCTATTACACTTACTATTAGGAGTAGAAACTAACTAGGTGCCCCAGAAAACAAAACATTTGCACTAGTGGTGGGTCCTACATGTAAGGGTTAGTAGGGGTCATTTTCTGATCCATCTTTACACTCATTACCTCCCCTAGTCATACAAATGTCATCATTTGTTTATGTAAGAACCCTATGCTTTTACTAATTTCTTTACAACATTTTCTTTGATCTCCGTATTTTTGTAGATGGGAAAATTTTATAATCATATATATAGGGGGTGTTTGACTTAGCTTATAAGTACTAAGTTATTTTTTTAAAAAGTATTTTCATATTTTTTTTGAAAATTAATATTTATTTTAGAAATTTAAGACCAAATCTTATTTTCAAATTTGAAAATAAGTTAATTATTTTCAGAAAAAAGTACATATATACCAATTTTTTCAGCTTATAAGCTGCTTATAAATCCAGCCAAACGGGGTCATAATGTGTTCACATCCAGAGTCACAGTTGGTTATAGATCCTACACAGTCAACAGATCTCAGCCGTTCGTCGGTAAATCCAACGGTTTGAAAGGGTCTTCCTCAATATTTCATTGAGGCGGCGATTAATCTTGATTGTTTATCACATTTTTTGGACGGTTTTGATTTGTTGGTTGTGTGCTGACCCCAACCAACCGTGGTTGGGGATTAGCCCCCATATATAATAAAGTAAAAATGTGTATGTTATTTTTAAAATTTTACTCTTTTATACTATTTTTTTTTCTTGCAAGTAATCAATATTTTAAACAAAAATAAAATTTAAGTCATACGATTTATATATATTGTGTTCGTTTCAATATATACACCAGTTTTTTCAATATATATATATATATATATATATATATATATATATATATATAGGCTTAGATTCAACGAGAAACTCCCTTATTTGAGTAACTGAGGAACCAACAATAAATATAATTACAGAACACATGAAAAAATTGCAAAACATAGAAAAATCTACGGAACACAACAATCAATCACAAAACAAATAAAAAAATTACATAATATACAAAAAAATATTGAACACAAATTACAGAATACTAATGTTGAATAGTGTTCTGTAATTTTGTGTTCTATATTTTTTGTATGTTATGTAATTTTTTTGTTTGTTTTGTAATTATTTTTGGGGTTCTATGATTTTTTTGTATGTTCTGTACTCTTTTATAATTATTTATTAATTAAATTCTTATAAAATAAAAATTGATTTCTCAGTTACTCAAATAAAGAGTTCATCGAACTTTACACCCACTCTTTCTCCCCCTCTCTCTCTCTCTGTGCATAATATACCGGTTAAAAGAGTCCAAATTTAAAAGGAATTTTTTTTTATTACAACATTAATACTGTAAAGTGGAAAAAAAAACTCCCTTTTAATTGTCAAAGTGATAATAATATCAACTGGCTGCTCTGTTTGGCCATGAATAGAATGCAATGAGGATTGTCGAGTGCATACTCCAACGTTACAAGTTGGATAGCGGTCCTATCATCCTACGCATGTGCAAGGCCTAAATGAGCCGAATCGACTTAAATTTTAAATTGTTCTTATTCGGTTTATTTTTAAATTGTTCATATTCGGTTTGTTTAAAGTTTTTTAAATTTAAATTTAAATAATTATTAAGTTAAATATTTTAATTGAGCTCGTTAGCAAAAAAATAAAATTTATAAACATATTTTCTAATAAATCATAAATACATGTTCACGAATAGATTTTATGAGTTATTATCCACAAACAACTTATAAATATCGCTTACAAACTTGTACTTACAAACACGTTAATTTGCAATCTCATTTTCACAAAAAATATACGAATATTTTAAAATATAACATTTTTTTCATGTTACAATATAACATATATTACTGCTATTTAATTAATATTATATAAAATGTATAAGTTTAACAAAAGTAAATAATAAATAAGTAAAAAATTAATAAATTACTTCATATGTAAATATATACACAATTATTTACTATTTATTATAAATGTTTATGACCATGTATAATTCAAAACATTATATGAATTTATGAAAAATGCACATGAAGTGTAATGACCGTGCCAAAAAAAATTATAGTTGTAGAGACTAAATAGAATAAAAAATTATAAATTTACTATATTTTTTAAAAGTTTTACTAAACGGGGACTACAAAATTGATATTAAATGTATACTATTTTTATTTTTATGTAATTTTTTTGGTGGAAGAGGGAATTATAATCCCCCGTGCTTCTGGTTCCCAAGTACGGTTCCAAAGAGGCAAAGATCATACAGTATATTCATATTCCAAGAGTTTGGCAAGAGGCTTGTGCATTGTGACGACTCTAATTTCAATTTTTAATCCATCAAACAGTACTTAAAATGACACGTATATATCTATGCGTGCTTATTACTACACGTCGAAGTAATTAAAATGGACCAAGACGATCAGTTCGACTATCGTAACTTTTCCTTTTTCTGTTTTAATTTGTTAGAGTGATGATGCCGGATAAACGTGTTAAGACTTAAGTAAGATATTAGGTCAACAATTAATTTGTAATTACGATGGAAAAGATAACTGCATGCAAAACCAGCCATGCAAATTTCATTAAGAAAAACAGTAAAATAGTAAGCTAGATAGTTGGTTGAACTAATTTTTCGGGTGGATAATAAAGATTTATTCAGTTAACTTGAGCAATTTAATCCTAGGAAATTAAAGCTACTTGTAATATACACAAAAATTACATGTTTCCGAACGTTTAGACAATAAAATCTTAAATTGAAAACAAGAAATGTACTCTCATAAATATCAAATTATACTTATAAGTAAAAATTTGACGAAATGTTCACAACTTTTTTGATACATTTAATTGGGTTTCCATCCATTTCGTTTAAATTACTCTTTTCCATGTATCTGAAAAATAGAAGATAAAGATCACTGATGAGAGTCGACTCACTATACTCCCTCTCTTCTCTCTCCTCCCCTCTTTTTTCTCTTTCTTACTTTACTCTTTGTACTCCGATCTCCGACGATTCCTATCCTCAATTTTTCACTAGTGTATGCCTATTGAATCATATGGGTTTATATTCAAACTCTTTGTTCATGGGTAGAGAACCATCTTTTGCTCCTATTAAAAGCTCTCTCAAAAACACTTACTTGTTTGTTTTTCTCTTCAGGCACTACGGCCCTTCTCTATTTGTGCTCGATTCTTCGACATACCAAGAAATCATGTCTCGATCTAAACTACCCATGGTTATCTCTCACAACAAGTCTCTCATCACTCCGCCTATGGGACCTAGCTATGTTATTCCTATCCTGGAGATGAAGCAAGCAACTACCTGCGATTTAACTGACAAAATTGTTAAGGAGTCAACTCACTGTGGTAAACTTTCCTAGAGCAAATGGATTTGTATGTGTTAGCCCCCAATTGAATTTCTTACACATGCTTCTTTGTCATGGAAACATTGTTGTTATGGGTTTCCTAGAAATGTTGATATTGAGTTTGACTTTGTTGAGATTAAGAACACTTTACTTCGTGTTTAATCATTTGTTTCGTCATATCAAGAATAACAACCAAGTAACTATATATATGGGTTAAGTTTATCAATATTTCTTTTCTTTATTGGAGTTTTCAAGGTTTGCATCTTGTGAGATTAGCTATAGGCTAACATGATGCCCTGTATCCAACTACTTTTGCAGCCATAACCAAGCGTGAGCCCGTCCCGGAAGCCGAAATGTTGCTTACCATATGAGTTTTGGACCCTAGACCTAGCATTATCAAACTGTCTATTTTTGCTAACCTTATTGATGATATTGTGCTAGTCCATGTTCTATACCAGCCATTCCTGTAATGTGTGTTCTGCCTCTCTCCGAAACATATTGTTGGTGCTTGCCCCCAGTTACTTAGCTTGATCCCTTATAAGGTTGAGAAAGAGGTAGATCACCCTTCTTATAGATGGCATTTAATGGCTGGACAAAACAAGGATGGACTCCTAGGCGGTGGGATACTGTACATTTCTCGTATGTATGCTGAAGATGAGGTTGATGCTGGTTCACATGGTGATACTACAGACATGGTTGTTATGAATGCTGTGGAAGTTATGGCTAATGGGTTGGTCAGGATGATGACCAAACTAGTGTTAAATCTACTCGAGATGCCAAAGATGATGATGCAAACCTTTGATGAGACTTACCATAAAACTTATCGTGTTCTTAATTTGCTACCCATGTGATATTAATTTACTTTGGTTGCTGAACGATGAATTTTGACAGGGTTGTTCTGTCCCGTTAATTTGATTCTCATGTCCTCTAGTTTTAAGTCAGAGTTACATTCCTCTTCGTTTACAACGTTGATATGAGACTTGTATTCCATTTTATCCAAAATTAATATCTAAACAACTTAGCTAAAAAATATAGAAGATAAAACGTACAAAAAAAATTAACTTTTATTTTAGTTTAATTATTCTCATTATATATCATCCAATTATTGAGAATCAAAATAGTATATGTATTAATGGGTTCGAATGTAAATTTAATATAGATTGTAGATTATTCGTATCTGTATTTCCTCATTTCTATTCCATATGATTGAGAATAGAGGTTAAAAAAGGGTTTCCGATCAAGACTTCAAGTAGAACAAGTCAATGATTTGACAACACAGTTCAAATAACTCTCTACATTCCTGTAATGGTGAAGATATAATTAACACATTTGACCTTTCGAGAATCCTATAAAGAAGTTGCTTGATAGCGCATCCTCATTGTCGCCTTTTAATTTGACAAATATGAGGATTATCAACACTCCTGATCACGAGGATTCGAATCAGTATTATACTAACTACAATTACCTCAACCCATCATTGTGATTATGCCTTTGCAGCTAGCATATTGATGGAAGTTTCACCATCATTTCTTTTAATGATATGTACTAAATAACGTTCTTAAATTAAAAGGCACGAAAAAATTCTGCCAATAAAAAAAATATACAAGTTCCATCAACCTGCACCATATTATGAATTACAGTTGAAAAAATATTAAATTACAGCCAGGGAAACATGTTGGATTTTTTTAATTTCCCGTTCTACTTTTGATTGGTCCCGGAAATCGATTAATTTTTTTTAACCGAATGAAATTTAAAGTTACTTTTCTGCTTGATCGTCCGATTAAAATTAGTTCAACTTGCGGAATCATAAATTTAATATTATAGCAAGGGAAATAATGTACGCATACTTTATCCTGCAACCCTCAAATGCAAGTATACAAGGGCATTCAAGGTCCAACCTCTAAAATACTTAGCAAGGAAACATCAATTATTTGCCATGATAGGTGTGGAATTTTGTGACAACCAGTGTGCTTCTCTTCATTCTCTCCCTTCACTTAAATTTATTTGGTCCCTCTAAGATTATCTCAATCTACATATCTAGTCTGAGAATCTTGACTTAATTGTGTGTGTGTTGTGTATCTCTTTAGCCTTTGTCACTCTTCTATCTTCTAACACTTTTTTGGCTATAATTTAGTATTCATATATGTGCACAATTTGCTTATTCTAAAGTATGAACAAATCTAATTTTGATTCTTACACAACAGGCGGGGATCCAAACTAGATTGAATGGTTTAAGCGGCGGACATGCATGAATCAAATGGTCCACCAGTTTGGTTGGTTAGTTTACAACTCAGAATGTGTGTAATTATATTTTGTATTAGTAAATGATTGATTAAAATTTAAAATATCATATATTAATTATAAATCAATAACTTCAGGGTTCGTCGCACTCCCACCTTGCCCACCATGCAGATGCAGGTTTCTTATACTCCCTTTGATTTTCTATATTTATTATCGTTTCATTTTTCTGCATGTAATTTAATGTATCTTGTATAGTTAAAATAATTATTTTTAAAAATCTCTTTTTATAAATTTTAGTATAAGTTATATATTTTTATTCATTTAAAAAAATAAAATAATTATTTTAACTATATAATCAAAACACTTTGAAATTGTGTGCAGAAAAGCCAAACATCAGACGTAAGAAAACAATGATAATTGTATAAATTATCAACTTATATACTTGACCGTATGTTAGTGGTGATTTATATACGGTGGGCGTTGAGGGGAGGAAGAGAGATGGGCCACAAGACAAGGCCCTTTCTGGTGAAAAAGCTGAAAGGTTTGGGAATAGTTGCACCCAACACAATTACTGCCACAACAAAAAGAATGTTTACTCTCCCCCATACATCCCCTGACATTCTTTACTTTAATAAGTGCAGTATTAATAGTACCATTTTACATTACCTCCATTTCATATTACCAGTGTTTGTTTATTTACATAAAAATACATTTTAAAATATTCTATTTTCTTATTAATTAATAAAATTATTCGATGGACACTTACTATCTAACCATAAAAAATTTATGCTTTTTTGGTAACCTTTTATTTAAAAATAAAAATTTAGAAAAAGTATTTATGAAACTATTATTTTTATACATGTTAAATTAAATGTGAGAAATTAACGTAACAAATAATTTGAAGAAGTACTCTCTGCTCTCTGCTCTTTTGCATATGCTAATCACCAAACATGTTATACTACTTCCCACCAATTTATGGAAAACTTGATGGAAAATCTAAATATTTATCGGAAAATATATTCCTACCCAAACCAATGCTTACTTATCTTAGGATTTTAGTTATTTAGGACAAGTGTGTCCACAAATAATGGCAAACACTAATAAAATATTTTACGCATGTATGATGCAAAAATAATTGAAATACTAATATAATGAATCAAATATTAATATATATATATATATATATATATATATATATATATATATATATATATATATATATATATATATATATATAAAAGAAAAAGTTATATGGAGATTAGCTTTATCAACCGCAGATTTTTTGATATTTTTGGTAGAACGATTCTCAAACTCATTGTATTGCTTAACAATCATAGCAGAGCTGTCATTCATTAGTCCTGTAGTAGGTTGCTTCTCCCTCTGGTGTTCTTCTTGAAGAAGAATACCAAAAGTTTCACTAAGAGAGAGAGAAGGGAACATCATCGATATGTGTCTTCTAACCACAATAAACTGATCATTGAGGCCCATCAGAAACTGAGACAACATATTGGCCTTCACGAAATTTTGAAGTTTCAGGTTTATTTGACAAGTACACTTGATGCAGGTGCATTTAGGCAAATCAGGAATTGTCTCTAGTGCATCACTAAGAGCACGAAATCTAGTAAAGTAAGCAGAAATCGACAGATTGCCTTGATTTAAGTAAGCCAATTCCTTCTTGAGATTAAAGAGTTTAGGGACATTAGTGTGAGCAAATCGACTCGCAAGGCATTTCAAATATCATGAGCAGAATCCATATACATGATACTTTGACGAATTTCAGGAGAAACAGTATTCAATATCCAGGAAGTGATAATATCATTGCAGCGAGATCAATACATGAACATAGCAGAAGAAATTGCAGGTTTCACAATTGTACCATCAATAAACCCTAATTTCAACTTTGATGATAACGTAATCTTCATCGATCGACTCCATTAATTATAGTTATGCTTAGATCTCAATATATATATTTTTGAATTATACATGAATTTTTTATTTAAAAAGATAAAAAGATATTATTTTTTAAATCTCAATTTTTCTTTTTGAGTTTATGTACGAATTAACCATTTTCAATTAGCAAAAAAATGATTTTTAAAAAAAACATTTTTTAACATAAAAAATTAGACTTTTTAAACATTTTTTATCATTAAAAAATCATACTTTTTTAACATTTTTTATTTCATTAGTCCCAAAACTATAAAAAAAATATAAGTTATATTATTTTAAAAGTATTATTAATAGTTATATATTATGAATTTAATATTTACCTAATTATTTATATTTTATACTTTATTAGTTGTTATCATAATTTTATTTAGCAATAAAAAACTAATTTATAAATTTAAAACAAAATGATTAAAACGGTACTGTCAAACAAATTAGTTTGACAGTGACGTTTGTTAGACAGTTCCTTTTAATAATTTTTCCGTCAAGTCAATAAGTCGACTAACGGCACTGTCATTACTCTCGACTATAGTGGTACAAACAAGACCCCGATAATTAGAATCACATATTTGATATATGTCTTTCAGTTCAGTGATCACTTTGAGATTTAACCCTTTTTTTGCTAAATTTTTTGGTTGTATATGGATATTCATTTCCATAGAAAGTTATAATATCTGGATATCTAATACCTATATGAAATTCATGTGAAGTTAAAAAGGTTGTTTGGTTGAAAAGAGGAAGTTGTATTTCTTAGAAATGCAAGTTATCATAGAAGGGGTGTGTAAGCAACATCCTACATTATACATTATGTGGGTATTGTAACTTCTCAGAAAGTGCAAGTTACCATAATATTACTAACTAAACAACTTTATAAATAATCACTTCCTATAAATTTCAAATTATATGTCTGTCAACCAAACCACCTCGGAGTCTTTGTTAATTATCTTCCATTTATTACATATATTTAGTTTTTCACATCTTATTTTAATCTTCGTTTTTATACATCTTAATTGTCACATCGATTGAGTGAACTAATAGTTCTACCATTTGAAGTGTACTTAGAAGTGATCGCTTTTGCAATCTCAATGCTCATTATTTATTTGTCTTTGATCCAGTGTACTATGATTTAATGGCTTCTACAAGTTGCAGTCAAACTCTATCCACTTCTGCTTCAACTTCACCCCCTACTCGATGGGACATTTAATTAAGCTTATGCAGTATCGATACACGATATACATTTACTGATCATCTATACACTGCTCTACATCGCACTGGTATTCGAACATTTAGGGATGATCACCGCCACGGAGAAGTAATCTCAGACGCATTGCTCCAAGCTATGCGGGAAGCCAAGACTTACGTTATTGTTTTCTCAGAAAACTATGCTTCTTCGAGATGGTGCCTTGACGAGCTTGTAGAGATACTCGGATGTTACAAATCAATGGGTAGATTGGTTCTTCCTGTATTTTACAACATTGAACCATTGACTGTACGCCATCAGACCGGGAGTTTTTATGAAGCTTTGGAAAAACATGCAACTTGTTTTGATCCGGATAGGTTAGACAAGTGGCGTGTTACTCTGACGAGTGCGGGGAGGCTTCTGGGATACCACGTCAGTAAAAATCGGTAAGCAATTACATTTTTGTTGTCTTTGGCTTGCGTATATGTTTACTTGATTTTCAACAAAATTATCATTCCTTATAATCTAATTCCGTTGTGCTAAACATCCACCCTGTTGATTTTAATTTTTTTAAGCTTATTTCATAATCATCTTCCTTCATTGTCTACAATATTCCATACCTTATCTAAGGTCACATATGAATTTGTAGGTTAGATGAAAAGTGATCAGAAAATCATAATAATAGGAAAGATTTAACAAATGGCAAATAACTTTTACCCAATTGACAAGAAAGAATCGTCAAGTCTGGGCATCTTAAACTGTTTACTTATATTTTTTATCTATCTAATCTTACTAATAAAGATCTTATGCTCTGACGCTCTGTTATAGCTAAAAACAATTTAAACTGCAGGTCTGAAGTTGATATTATCAATAAAATTGTTGATCGGCTATTACTTGAAATAAATCCCATGACTTTGGATGTTGCCAAATATCCAGTTGGGTTGGATTCTCGTGTAAAAAGCTTGACAGCATTGTTGAGCAGTACTGCAGAAGGTGTTCTTAGGATAGGTATACATGGTATGGGCGGAGTTGGCAAAACCACTCTAGCCAAAGCCGTGTATAACCAAAATTATAACAGGTTTCAAGGAAGCTGCTTCCTAGCAAACGTTAGGGAGCTTTCAGGAACAGAAAGAGGCCTAGTATATTTGCAACAACAACTTATTAATGATGTTCTTAGATGTAAGAACATTAACATTGACAATGTTGACCAAGGAGTTGAGATGATAAGAGTCAGAATCTGTTCAATAAAAGTTTTAGTTGTTATTGACGATTTGGACAACCCAATACCACTAGAATATTTAGGAACATTTGCTTTGGGGAGCATAATCATAATAACAACAAGAAATGAAGATCTACTGGATTCAATTAAAGTAGAAGGCAGATACAAGGTAAATGAACTAGACGATTCTGACTCACGACAACTTTTTACCCGACATGCATTTGGAAATAATAAAATATCCAAGACGTTTATGAAACTGTCCGAAGAAATTCTAGAACGTGTAGGAGGGCTTCCATTGGCTTTAAAGGTTTTTGGCTCGAACTTGACTAACCAATCTAAGGAAGGATGGAGATGGTACATCGACAAACTGAAACGAGTTTCCATTGATGATCTTGAGAAAAAACTTTTGATTAGCTTTGATGCATTGAAATTGGTTGACCCTATGTTGCAGGATATGTTTCTAGATATTGCTTGTTTCTTCATCGGAAGTAAGAAAGAACAGGTTATACAAATAATGGAAACTTATTATACGTTCGTCTATCATAATATAGACATTCTTAAGAAAAGATGTTTACTAACCATCAATGATAGAGATGAGTTGGAAATGCATGATCTGCTTCGAGATATGGGAAGGGAAATTGCGTGCAACAACTTCCCTAATGAGCCTGGAAAGCATAGTCGATTGTGGGTGTCAAAAGATATATGTGACATACTGAGAAATGTTAAGGTAATTTCAAGATGTATAGACATGTGTTAAAACACAAATTAATTAAGCTACAAACTACATGAATTATATTCCTAGTTTTATTGAATGTTATTTCTGTTCTAAGTGAATTTTATACTTGTGGAGCATAAGCTATATATTACATATGGATTCTGTAGTATATTTATCTGTTTATCAAGTAAATTTGATATAGATTGTAGCTTAAGATGGTTTCTTTATCGAGTGAATTTATACATCATATATCTAATAGTAGTTTAAAATTCGTATAATGGTTTTACAAGACTTTATTTATATAAGATACATGTAATCTCTCTACCTTCTTTTCTCTCATAAATTTATTTGTAAAACATTTATCACATCTCTTTTATCTGTTTTAGGGAACAAATGCAATTGAAGGTATCATCCTTACCTACTTTTGCTGCCAGGATGCACTTCGGGGAGGAGTATCATTTCCTGCGGAAACATTTACAAGGATGAGTAGACTAAGATTTCTGTACCTAAAAAATGTATGTCTCACTGGAAGCTTCGAACATACCTTTGAAGATTTAAGGTGGCTCTATTGGGACTTTTGTCCTTTGAAGTGTTTGCCTTATGAATTTTACCCACAGAAACTTGTTATTCTTGCATTGCCTCGTAGCAATTTGAGAACATTATGGGAGCTAAATATGGTAGGTACTGTTAGTAGTCAGTACATATCTTGCATATCTTGGAATTTATATAAATTTTAGTCAAATATTTTTTCCTGATTGCACTCATATTTACAGGATTTCCAAGTTTTTGAAAACTTAAAGACTCTAAACATGTCAATTCTCTAGATTTGATTACGACTCCAGATTTCACTAGGTTGCCATGTCTTGAAACTTTAAAACTTGAAGGCTGTAAAGGCTTGGAAGAGGTTCACATATCAATTGGAAGTTTGCATTTGCAACTTGAGAGCACTGAAAAGTCTGAATATTGTTGACTGCTGTAACTTGACAATATTGCCTATAAATTTTTGGTATCCATCTACTGTATAAAACGGAGATTGCAATGACGGAGGAGCATGTCAATGTAGAAGATGAAAGAAGCTACCCTTTTAAAGGATTGAAACATTTGATAAGTGACAAGAACTGAAAAAAATACTTTTGGGCACGTGAAAGTGGCGAGTAAAGCATTTCTATTTGTAATGCATTTGTTTGCTGCTTACTTGAATCAGGATTGTTGCCAGTGCTTGCATTTGTAGCCGAATAGTTCATGGTAAATTAACTCATCTATATTATTCATGGACTTGTACATGTTACAACCTAATTTATACTGTCATCGATATCACTTGCATATGTTTTTGTACTGTTGAACTCTTATTAATTCTATTTTTATTTCAGGTGCTTGATGTAATTAATTAATTTTAAATAATACCTACTGAAATCGATGTTTCAGAGAAATTATATTTAGGAAGCAGTTATGGTATTTTGAAACATGTTGTAGAAATTAACTATTTTTTTCTATTTTTCAGTTGTGATTTCAAAATTTTTAAGATATATTTAAAATTAACAGAATTTATAAATTTCTAAAATTCTTCAAAGTTAATAATTTTTTTAATAGCATTAAATTTAAATCATTCATAATTCATATTAAATATCCTCATTTTTTAAAATTATTTTAAATTTAAATTGAACACCTAAAATTTTTAAAATCTATTACATACCATTAAATTAACAAAAGGCATATTAAAATCTTAACTAAATACACCCAAATTTTAATAGATTTCTAAAATTTAAATAAAATATCCAAACTTTTGAAAGTCTACAAAATGTACCCTGAATAAAGCTTTATACTTTAGTAAACTAAAGCTTCTGCCCAAACATATGTGGTTGTTGTTGACTTCCTCTACTCATCTTCAGATCTGACTCTACTCCAAGAATCACATATACATTCAGATCTGACTCTACTCATCTTCCTCTTCATATTGTGCCTGATCTTCTGGTTTTATTAGTAGACTAATGGCTTCTACAAGTTCTCAACCTCCATCCTCCACTCCTACTGGCTGGGACGTTTTCTTGAGCTTCCGCGGTGAGGACACTCGAAATAATTTCACAAGTCATTTGTACTTTGCCCTGGTTGGCTCTGGTATTCAAACATTTAAGGATGAGCCTGAGCTAAGGAGCGGAGATGATATCTCAGACGCATTGCGCCTAGCTATTCAGGAATCCAAGGCTTACATTGTTGTCTTCTCGGAAAACTATGCTTCTTCAGCTTGGTGCCTTAGTGAGCTTGAAGAGATCTTCAATTGTAACCAAACAATGGGCAGATTGGTTATTCCTGTGTTTTACAACATTAAACCAGGTATTGTGCGATACCAAACGGGGACTTTTAAACAAGCTTTTGAAAAACATGAATCTCGTTTTGCGGCTGAAATGGTAAAAGACGGTCGGAATGAAAGAATCAAGGTTTGGTTTGAAAGAGTCAAGGATTGGCGTCAAAGAGTCAAAGGTTGGCGCCGTTCGCTGAAACAAGTTGCCAATAAGTCAGGAAAAGAAATTGATGGAAACAAGTAAGTTTCACTTATTCATATATTTTCAGGTTTGCTTGCCTCTTCCATCTATATATATTATGTATGCTTATATATATTAACAATTAAATAAATATTGGAATAAGAAAATATTTAACAAAACAGGGGTTCTAGTCATTTATCCATCTTAACGTGAAATTATTTCATAAATAAGAATTTCATTGCAGGTCTGAAGCTTATATTATCAAAGAAATTGTTGATGAGCTTCTACGCAAAATAAATCCCAACACTTTAAAAGTCCCCAAATATCCAGTCGGATTGGATTCTCGCGTGGAAGCCATAACAACATTATTGAGCAGTGACACAAAAGGTGTCATTAAATTCGGTATTTATGGTATGGGTGGTGTGGGCAAAACAACTCTTGCCAAAGCTCTTTTTAATCAACTCCTGGGAGGAAGAAACTTCAAGGGAAGCTGCTTCCTCGCTGACGTCAGGGAGAATGCAAAGACAGCAAAAGGCCTAGTATCTTTACAAGAACAACTACTTAATGATGTTCTTAATACTACAAAAAAAGTCGAGGTTAAAAATGTTGACCAAGGAATTAATTACATAAGAGAGAGGATTAGCTCAGCAAAAGTTCTGGTTCTTATTGATGATATATATGAACCTGAACAATATGAAAATTTAGCAGGATCATTTGCTTCTGGGAGTGTAGTTATTATAACTACAAGGGATGAAGAGATGCTGGATAAAGTTGATGTAGAACCAAAGTATCGATACATGTTAAAGGAGTTGGATGATCATCAGTCACGGGAACTATTTACCAAATATGCATTTGAAAAGGCTGAGCCATCCAACAACCTTTTGGCCCTGACTAAAGACATCCTACATCTTGCTGATGGGCTTCCTTTGGCTCTCCAGGTATTTGGATCACATTTGTCGACTAAAAAAGAGGTAGGATGGAAATCTTACATCGAGAATTTGCAAAAATATCCCAATAGCAGTATTGAGGAAAAACTTGTAATTAGCTTGGATGCTTTAGAGTTGGATGATCGTGTGCTTAAGAAAATATTCATTGACATTGCTTGTTTTTTCATCGGGCGGAAAAAAGAAGAGGTGGTTAAGGTATTGGAAACTTATTATTCCTACACTGATGATAAAATTAACACTCTAAAGAAAAGATGTCTACTAACAGTGAATGATAGAAATATCCTGGAGATGCATGATCTGCTCCGGGATGTGGGAAGGAATGTTGCACGTAACAATGCTCCTGACGAGCCTGGAAAACATAGTAGATTGTGGTTACCAAAAGATATAGGGGACGTTTTGAAGAATCACAATGTAAGTTTATTACATACATACATATATATATATATATATATATATATATATATATATATATATATATACATACATATATATATATATATATATAATGATCTTAGATTCCCCTGATTGTTATTCATATGATATATTACTCAACTTTTCCTTCTTTTATAAGAGTATGTTACAAGTGTATGTTTAGAAAATTGCTCATAAGATGAAACTATGTTTTCAAGGGACACAAGGGAACTAATTCTCTACCTCTTTGGTCTCTCTCTTCAATCTATATTTAAAACAAAGGACATCAACTTTTCATATTGAAATGTTTGTATGGCAGGGAACAGAAGTGATCGAAGGTATCATCCCTTACAACATTTATGACAAGGATGTATTTAAGGGAGAATCATTCACTACTGAAACATTCACTACTGAAACATTCAAATGGATGAGTAAGTTAAGATATCTTTACTTGAGTAATGTAAAACTCACCGGAAGCTTTGAACATATATTTGAAGATTTGAGGGTGTTCTATTGGGACCGTTGTCCTTTGAAATGCTTACCTTCTGATTTTTGCCCCAAAAAACTTGTTATTCTTGAGTTGCCTTCAAGCAGTATGAGAACAATGTGGGACCTGAATATGGTAGGTACTGTTATTATTTTTGTTGCTTATATATGATAATTTGTATATAAAAATCTAATTTTATTTCTCCACTTTGCACTCATTGTTACAGGTGTCACATGATTTTGGAAAGTTGAAGACTCTAAACATGTCGCGTTCTTATAATTTAACTGAAACCCCAGATTTCACAAAATTACCTTGCCTTGAAACTTTAAATCTTGAGTTTTGTCCAAGCTTGGAGGAGGTCCACATATCAATTGGAAGTTTAGGGAGGCTTGTTTCCTTAAATTTGCTTGATTGTAAAAAGCTAAGAAGTCTTCCTGACAGCATCTGCAGTTTGAGAGCATTGGAAGTTTTAAATATTAGCCAGTGCTCTAGTCTGGAAGCTTTGCCTATACAACTGGGCAACATTGAATCCTTAACTAAGCTCGATGCCAGAGTGCTACCTGTTTCAGAGTTACCTGATTCAATTGGACATCTTACTAAGCTTGTTGAGTTGAATCTAAGTTATAACCAGAAGCTTGAAACTCTTCCGGACACCATTTGCAACCTAAGATCCCTGGAAGTTCTTAATATTAATGGATGTCTAGAACTTGAAAGATTACCGGATCAGCTGTGGAAGCTTACAAGGTTGAGGAAGCTAGATGCATCTGGGGCTACTAGGTTAAGAAGGCTTCCTGATATAGAACCAAGCCAGATTGCATTATCATTGCAAGAATTGAAATTAAACAGTTGTGACATCACTGCCCTGCCATCTGGTTTTACTCAGCTGTCAAACCTACAGATACTTGATCTTAGTCACTGTAGAAGTCTGCTTTCCATTCCAAAACTTCCTCCTAATTTGAAAATCATTTGGGCCGGTGAATGTTCATCTCTAGAAAGATTACCAGATCTATCCAATTTGAAACAGCTGGAGGTATTGGACCTTAACGGTTGTAGCAAATTGACAGATATTCCAAGCTTTCCTCCTAATTTGAAAATCATTTGGGCCGGTGAATGTTCATCTCTAGAAAGATTACCAGATCTATCCAATTTGAAACAGCTGGAGGTATTGGGCCTTAACGGTTGTAGCAAATTGACAGATATTCCAAGCTTTCCTCCTAATTTGAAAACCATTTGGGCCAATGAATGTTCATCTCTAGAAAGATTACCAGATCTATCCAATTTGAAACAGCTGGAGGAATTGGACCTTAACGGTTGTAGGAAATTGACAGATATTCCAAGCTTTCCTCCTAATTTGAAAACCATTTGGGCCAATGATTGTTCATCTCTAGAAAGATTACCAGATCTATCCAATTTGAAACAGCTGCAGGGATTGGGCCTTAACGGTTGGGAGAATTTGACGGATATTAAAGGCTTGGAACAACTCACTGCTTTAAAATCACTTGATTTGAGAAATTGTCCGGGATTGACGTATATTCAAGGCTTGGAAGCACTCATTTCCATCAGAATACTTTATTTGGAGAAATTTAATCTCACAAAACAACTCTGTCAGGTTTGCTCATCTCAAACTCTCCTGATTTCATATTGAACCAATATTAAAAATTATATATATAGAAATATGAATTTATTGGAAAAAATGAGAAGCAAACAATTTTTTTATTTTTGACAATTTAATAAATTATAGCCCTTTTTCTCTTAAACAAACTTGAATAGTTTTAATAAATTATGAATAGATTTAATGAAAATAATTATAGTTAGATTATTTTTATACCACTCAAATAAAATTGGCTATGCAAAATTGACTAATTTTAATAAAATATAAATTATAATGGACAATGATATATACACACCTTAAATTGATTTATGCACACTTTTAATAGCAATTTTTTACTAATTGTCCTCATAATAGCCTTACATCTATCTTTCAAGTTTTTTTTAACATAATAGTATATTATTATCTTCATTACATTTCAATTATAATATTAAAAAATAACTTCACAAAAAATCTATTTTTAATATTTTATATATGAAATATCTATTAATAACAAAACTATTTTAAAATATTCATAGTTAATCAAAATAAACACTTTTTTTATAAAATGAATGAATCACATTAAAATAAAATTATTAAAAAATAAATTAATTATATTTTATTATTATCTATTAAAATATATTAGAAAACATGACATTTATATATAATATAATATAATGCAAATTATTTTTTTATCGTTAACAAAAAACCTATATTTTTTATAAATTAATAATAGAAAATGCAATAAAAATTTATAATATAATTACAATACAATTTAAAATAGAACGGATTACACGAGACAGAGTTGGCCTATTCTTTCATGGGTCATGTCCTTGACAGTAGTATGTCGCTGAGATTAGTTGACCAACATGTTGTGTTTTTGGCGTTTAATGGAATCAGGAACGGTACAGATTTAAAGAAAATTCTTTATTTTCGTGCTTTTTAATAGGAAAAAGAATAGTATTTTCGAGTTTTTCTTTGAAAAAAGGGACTTTTATTGAAATGACATATATTTACACAAGAAACGAATTCACCTTTACTCGGTAAAAAATTGCGAAAAGATGGGAAATTTAGATAAATTTTATAACCCATACACCAGTTGTATAGTTGTATGCTAAGTGCCAACCAATTGTATATATTATATAAAATGCATGAATTAGTAATAATCGTTGCACTCCATTCATTTGTCTTTTTGACGGGACTAGTTCCACCAATAGACCAAGTGCAATCTGTCATTTATATCATAGATATGATTATTATGATCATTAATTTGATTTGATACGGAGATCAGATCTTGATACACTTTTAGATAAATTATAAGGAATATTTTATTTTTATTTTATTTTATTTTTCATCTTTTTAAGTGATGTATTATATATTTTTAACGTAAGAAATGTATGCTTATATTAAATATACTATTTACGTTAATCAGATATCTAATAAAATTATTTGCATAATCAATTCACTTAAATTTTTTAAATTACAATAATATTATATACTTGAAAATATAATGATAAAAAAATAGTTTAAGTCAGTAAAAATTAGTCTAAGCATTAATTAAGATTATTGTTAGTATAAACACATATTTCTTAAGTTTCACTCATAAATTAAAATTATAATAATAGATAGGGAAATTGTTAGTTTTAAAATCCCGGCTTTTCACGGTTTTTAAGCGAGAAAGGGTAATCTCGTTTTTGTACTTAAACATATGTCGTTTCGATAAAAGTCCCTTTTCTTGGGAAAAAATAGCGAAAAAGCTGTCTTTCCTTAGTTAAAAAACATGATTTTTTTTTAAATCTGGACCATTCCTGGTTCCATGTCATTCCATTCAACGGCAAAATCACATCGTTAACTTGGATTGTCAGGGACCATGACCTTCTTTTATATAGGGTCACCCGTATGACCTAATTTTCTTCAATATTATTTAAAGATCGATATTTTGGTATCTTTATTTTTGATAATTAATTTTATTATTAATACTTCCTCTATTTTTTATTATTTGACGTTTAATTTTCTGACACATATTTTTAGGAGTTTTGATCACATAATTAAAATTATTATTTTTGAAAATTGGTTTTTCTGATTTATAAAAAAAATTAATTAAAAATAATAATTTTTACTATACAGTCAATAACTCAATATATATGTTAAAAGTCAAAATGATAAATAAAAAAATAAAGGAAATATTATTAATCATTAGTATTGTTAAATATTTAATTGGATGGTGATTTTTAGGTAATCATGGGTAAAAGAACATATAGTAACCTGCTTTATTTTTAAATTATGTTCATAACACATGTACTATAAAATATATATTTAAATAAGTCTTTAAATATATAATTACAGTATTACTTAATATAAATATTTTTAAATTTGTTTTATAAAATTAACAATGATCATATTATGTTTATGTTTTGTTGATAACAGATGTATTCTAAATTTGGACGTGAGATTAGAGTTTGCGCTGAAAATTGGGAAAATTCCCTTGATTGGATTAATGAATCACCTTATTGGACTGGGCAATCAAATAAGTCAGAGTCAAGAAAAGTGAATGCACATCTGCTGCCAAATCAGTCGCACAATTTCATGGGCCTCATTCTTTGTTTTGAAGATGGAGATGATGGAGATGGTGGAGATGGAGATGGTGGAGATGATGGAGATGATGATGTTCGTTATTCCGTTAAGAATACTACAAGTGGTTTTATATGGAGTGAACCAATTTTAAATGTAGATGACGTTTATTTTTTATTTGAACCAGTTGGGACGGTTGTGATAGTGCCAAAATCAATATTCTCGGTTGCAGATGACGACCATATAATTGAATTCACAGTCGGTAAAGGTTTCAAAATAATTGGGATTCATCTACTGTATAACACGGAGACTGAACTATTGAAGATGCTGTGAAAAAACATGAAACTAGCTTTGATGCGTTGAAATTGGTTGATCCTGAGCTACAATACATATTCCTAGATATTGCTTGCTTTTTCATCGGATGGAAGGCAAAAGAGGTTGTTCAAATACTCAAAACCTATTGTTCAGCAAATTGGAAGAAAAATTGCACGTAATAACTCTCCTGATGACCCCGCCAAACATAGTAGATATATGCAACGTGTTGAAGAACAACCAGGTAAATTCAGCATATACACAATGATTTCTCATGAATTTATATGATAAGTCAATTCTTCCTCCTTATGAATCTATGCATATAAATGGCCATCATATTTGGAACACATGTGTTCAAAAACATTAAACGTCAACTTTTTTTTTATTGATGTGTGTGTGTGAAGGCGTGAAGCTGATTTTAAGTCTCAGCATAGACTATAGAGAGAAGTTAGGGATAAAAGAGAAATAAATTTCATTCACGAATATAGCAAGCCTCAGTTGATATAATAAACACAAAGAAAAATAGTAAAACAGATCTCTGCCCTACAGTTGTTATGTCTTTACACTTTAGATTTTCACACACGTGTCAAGTGATATGGTAGTGGACTTGTGGCTATACTAGTGCTTCTTGCCTCTTGAGAAATCTTTTAGCCACATGGGTTCTCTTACTTGTCTTTTTGAGTTTCTTAGCTCATTTAGTATTATAAGGTCTTCCAGCTCGGCATCCTTCTCTGTATACTCTGTTTATCTTGCTCTTCGCTCTTGTCACTAAAGCCTGATGACAAGTTTGCTTGTTGATGATCTACACTTCCATTTGTAACAGTGTGCGTGTTTTTGTTAGGGAACGGAAGCAATTCAAGGTATTATTTTACGCAATCTTTACATTCAATTAGAAAAGGATGCTCTTTGGGGAGAATCTTTCACAATGGAAACATTTAAAAGGATGAGTAAATTAAGATTTCTTTACCTCAACAAGGTAAATTTCACCGTAAGCTTTGATCAGGCATTCAAAGAGTTAAGGTGGTTTCATTGTTATAGGTGCCCTCTGAAATGTTTCCCTTCAGACTTTTACCCACAAGAACTTGTTACACTTGAGTTGCCTTATAGCAGTATGACAGCAATCTGGGAGCTTAACATGGTACTTACTTTTGAGTATTATTGTACACGTATGAGAATTCCTATGGTGAACGGTGATTTGATTTCGCACATTTGCACTCATTGTTACTAATGTTACAGGTGCCACGTGTTTTTGGAAAGTTAAAAGAATCTAAATATGGCAAATTCTGAAGATTTAGTTACAACTCCAGACTTCATTAAATTACCATGTCTTGAAACTTTAAATCTCAAGGGCTGTAAAACCTTGAAGGAGGTCCACCTGTCAATCGGATGCTTGGGGAGTCTTGTTTCCTTAGATTTGTATGGGTGTGTGAAGCTAAAAAGGCTTCCGGACACCATCTGCAAGTTGAAAGCATTGCAAGTCCTAACTATTAGCCAGTGCAATAGTCTGAAATTTTTGCCTATAAAATTGGGCAACATTAAATCCCTAACTAAGCTCAATGCCGGTGGACTAACTGTTTCACATTTACCTAAATCGATTGGATATCTTCCTAAGCTTGTTGAGTTGGATGTAAGCAATAACAGGAAACTTAAAACTCTTACGGACACCATTTGCAACCTGCTGAGATCATTGGAAGTTCTTAATCTTGATCATTGCAGTAGTCTGAAAGCTTTGCCTAAGGCATTCGGGGACATTGAAGCCTTAAAAGAGCTTATTTTTAGTTGGGTAACTGTTTCGAAATTGCCAGATTCGATCGGAAGTCTTAGTAAGCTTGTTGAGTTGGATCTAAGCGATAACAAATGGCTTGAAACTCTTCCGGACACCATACGCAACCTGAGATCATTGGAATGTCTTAATATTGATAGTTGCAGAAGTCTGAAAGCTTTGCCAATGGCAATTGGGAACATTGAATCCCTAAAAAATATTAGTTTGAGCAGATTAACTGTTTCGAAATTGCCAGATTCAATTGGAAGTCTTACTAAGCTTGTTTGACATATATTCAAGGTTTGGAAGGACTCGCTTCTATCAGAATACTTCGATTGGAAAGTTTATAAGATTCTTTTACCCCAAGAAGGTAAATTTTATGGAAACATTTAAAAGGATAGTAAATTAAGATTCTTTTACCCCAAGAAGGTAAATTTCACCGGAAGCTTCGAACAGGCATTCAAAGAACTGAGATGGCTCTGTTGGATTGTAGCCCTCTGAAATGTTTACCCTCAGACTTTTACCCGCAAGAACTTGTTAGACTCAGTATGAGAGCAATCTGGTTTTAGTCAGCTGTCAAACCTACAGATACTTGATCTTGATTCTTGTGAGCATCTGCTTTCCATTCCAAAACTTCCTCCTAATCTGAAAAGTATAAATGCATCTAAATGTTGGAATATGGAAAGAATGCCAAATCTATCCAATTTGAAACAGCTGGAGGAATTGTATCTTGCAACTTGTAAGACATTGACAGAGATTCAAGGCTTGGAAGAACTCACTGCATTACGTGAGCTTGATTTGAGAGAATGTTTGGGTTTGGATTTGACACAAGTCTTGGAGGCACTAGCTTCAATCAGAATACTTCGCTTTGGAGATGATAAACTTCCGTTGTTGAAATATAATCTCACCAAACCACTGTCAGGTTCTCAAACTCATCTCAAACTCAATTGATCAAATATAATTGATTTTTTTTAGTGAATAGCTCTCGTTTCCATCAAATAAAATTGACTGATTTAATAAATTATTAATAGATTAAGTACTAATTTAATTTAAAATAATAATATATATATATTAATTATTGATAATTTATTAAAATTTAAGGATATTCCAAAATTGATAAATTAATTAAAATCTATAAATTATTAATCATGTATTTAAATATGAATAGCATCATAATATATTTATTTTGAAGGTAATTATATTTTAAAAATTCACTTTTTAGTACAAATAAATATATTCTAATCCATTTAGAGTTCAAACGAGTAACTGTATTAATAATTTTTATAATTATAATATAATATTTTTTGTAATACATTTACGATATAGTTAAATATTATACAGAATTCTAAATTTAAAATTTAATCTTTTCTTGGATCATAAATATTATCGGCCCGCAAACCGTCTCAACACTAGTTTTTATGTTTTAATTTAATAAATTAATATATAAATTCTATATAATTTTCATTTTACACAAATTCAAATAACTTGTATACATAAAATAAATTTATTTTTAAATTTTAGATTCCGAAATTCAAAAATTAAAGTTCAATTAATCAATTATATATCTTTTGTCATCATGTAGCCCAATTACTATGTTTTTAATTCATATTTTTTGTTATATCAACTTATATTTTAATATTTAATATGATATTTTTAATTTATCTATATACAATCATCTAATCGATCTCAAATCTCATATAATTTTTTGTTCATTTTAAAAAAAATTATCTTTTAAGATTAGTTACACATTTTAACTAATCTCTGAGTTAGATTGTTCGATTTGATGTATTATGCTAATTGTTTGAGAGTTTACAACATATTATAAGTATTAAATAGTGTAGGCTTGTTTCGATCCAAAAAAATTATTTTTATAATATTTTTATTATTATATTTATTTATCAATTAACTTATTTTATCTATTATATTTATATTTTTTTAACTTTTAAAATTATAATTATAAAAAGATAAACAATACAATACATATTACAAAAAAAGGGGGGGTATACATAACACGAATAAAACTGATTACATAACATCAAAAAAATGTTTTATAAAATACCCAAAATTATAAAATACTAAAATTTATATTTATATAAATATATTACAAAACATAAATATATATATGTATATTAGTTATATAAAATAAATATAATGAATTAATTTTATAAGGAATTAATTTTATAGTTTTAAATAAATAATTAAAATACTATATAAATTAGTTAAAATAATATTTTATAAATTGATTAATAAATAAATAATTTAATATTTTATATATGTGTGTGTAAGAAATATATTAATTCTATCGAGATAAAGTGAGATAAAATTAAATATTTTTCTATTATCACTGCAATAAAATAAACATGTTTAATTTTTCAATATCATTTATAACCCAACTTTAAAATATAAAATAAAAATATGTAAATACACCTAAAAGGGTGAATAGGTGTTATAGGGCTGATTATGTACAATTTTAATTTTTATGAAACTGTGACTTGAATAATGGCTTGCAATAATGCAATAATGTAAAGGAGACACATCATTACTCATTTTGTTTTAAAATAATAGTGATTTTTATTTTTAACATGGATGTTAACATTTAAGATGCAAAAACATTAATATAATTTGGTTTATTATTATATAGACTTAATTGTATTTTGTATCCCTTAACTTTAGTCTAAATACACTTTAGTATCTATAATACCCTTAAATACACTTTGCATCTCATATTTATAACCCGTTACTTTTTGCATCTTTTTTACAAATTGTTGCTATTTTTTTTTACCGTTAATGCTAATTAGTGAGGACAAATTAGAACTTTTTTCAGAATATATATATATATATACATATATATATATATATACACACACACACACATTGAATATTCACTTTACAATTTACATTTTCTCTCTTTTCAAACGACATCTTCCACTTTTTGCTCTAAATCCTAAAAATTCACGTCATAATTAGCAATTAGAACTTTTGTTGCATTTAAAACAAGATTTTGTCACTTTTCATCTCCTTTTTTTCCATTTTCTAGTGAAAATTTCAGATTCACAATTTATAAAATTTTAATTATTCTAATTAATATAATTCTTTGAGCTTGATCTCATAATTGTACTGGAAAAAATTGCATTTACAATTAACACAACTAACAAACCGATGACTTACCATGACTTACAAGTCCAAGTAGTTTGTTTAACAACCCATTTAAACGGCGAGCATAAATATTTTTCGGTCATTGACAAGAAAAAAAAGTAAAAGAAAAAAAGAAATGTGAAATAAGGATTAAATGATTTGAGAATAGAATGGGTTCAAGAAGAAGAAGAAGAGAAATATAAATTTAAGATTAAATAATTTATTAATAATAAACCCTTTTGTATGTATTGATCAATCTAATTATTAAAAAATATTATATCTAAATTACTCTTATAAAATTTAATATTAAAGGTGATATTAGATGAAAAGGATGCAAAACATAATGGGTTAGAAACATTGGGAATGTAAAATGTATTTAAATAAAGTATAGATTTCAAAGTGTATTTTGTTTAAAATTAAGGGGTGTAAACTGCAATTAAGTCTATTATATATAAACATTTTTAAATATATCTTAAATCAGTTTGATCATATATAAATTTTTTCTTATTAATAATATTTTTTTAACAGATGTATTCTCAATTTGGGCATGAGATTGAGATTAATGTTTACTGGAAAACTCAAAATTGGGAAGGTGAGCTTGATTGGATTAGTGAATCACCGTATTGGACTGGGCAATCAAGTAGTAACCTCTACTCAACAGTACTGTATGCACAGCTGCTGCCAAATGAGTCCCACAATTTCATGGGCCTCATTCTTTGTTTTTATAACTCAGGGATACCATTAAGTTATTCCGTTAAGAATACTACAAGTGGTTTTATATGGAGACACACGCATGGTATTTCTAGTCCTAATCTGATTGTAATAGTGCCAAAATCAATATTCTCGGTCTCAGATGACGATCATATAATTGAATTTACAGCCGGAATTAATGTAGAAATGGTTGGAATTCATCTGTTGTATAAAACAGAGACTCAAACTAGAGATGTTGTGAAAAAAAATGAGACTGGCTTTGATGAGTTGAAATTGGTTGATCCTGAGCTACAAGATATATTCCTAGACATTGCTTGCTTTTTCATCGGATGGAACGGAAAAGAGGTTGTTCAAATACTCAAAACCTATTATTCCAACATCGATCATAATATTGATCTTCTGAAAAAGAGATGTTTACTCAACATCAATGATTGTGATGTGTTGGAGATGGATCATCTGCTTCAGCAAATTGGAAGAAAAATTGCACGTAATAACTCTACTGATGAGCCCGGCAAACATAGTAGATTATGGTTATCAACAGATATATGTGACGTGCTGAAGACGAACCAGGTAAATTCAGCATACACACAATAATTTCTCATTTATATGATATGTCACTTCGTCCATTCTTCCTTGTTATGAGTCTATGCATATAAATGGCCATCATATCTGAAACATATGTGTTTAAAAACATTGGTTGTCAACCATTTTTTACTGATGTGTGTGTGTTTGTTAGGGAACGGAAGCAATTCAGGGTATTATTACTCAATTTGGATGGAATGCACATCGGGGAGAATCTTTCACCGGGGAAACATTTAAAAGGATGAGTAAATTAAGGCTTCTTTACCTTGACATGGTAAATTTCACTGGAAGCTTTGATCAGGCATTCAAAGAGTTAAGGTGGTTCCGTTGTTGTTCTTGCCCTCTGAAATGTTTCCCTTCAGACTTTTACCCACAAGAACTTGTTACACTTGAGTTGCCTTATAGCAGTCTGACAGCAATCTGGGAGCCGAACATGGTATGTACTTTTGAGTATTATTGTACACGGATGAGAATTTCTATGGTGAACGGAGATTAGATTTCTCACATTTGCACTCATTGTTACTAATGTTACAGGTGCCACGTGTTTTTGGAAAGTTGAAGAATCTAAATATGGCAAACTCTGAAGATTTAGTTACAACTCCAGACTTCATTGAGTTACCATATCTTGAAACTTTAAATCTCAAGGGCTGTAAAAGCTTGAAGGAGGTCCACCTGTCAATCGGATGCTTGGGGAGTCTTGTTTCCTTAGATTTGTATGGGTGTGTGAAGCTAAAAAGGCTTCCGGACACCATCTGCAAGTTGAGAGCATTGCAAGTCCTAACTATTAGCCAGTGCAATAGTCTGGAATTTTTGCCTATAAAATTGGGCAACATTAAATCCCTAACTAAGCTCAATGCCGGTGGACTAACTGTTTCACATTTACCTAAATCGATTGGATATCTTCCTAAGCTTGTTGAGTTGGATGTAAGCAATAACAGGAAACTTAAAACTCTTCCGGACACCATTTGCAACCTGAGATCATTGGAAGTTCTTAATCTTGATAGTTGCAGTAGTTTGGAAACTTTGCCTATGGCGTTCGGGGACATTGAAGCCTTAAAAGAGCTTATTTTGAGTGGGCTAACTGTTTCGAAATTGCCAAATTCGATCGGAAATCTTAGTAAGCTTGTTGAGTTGGATTTAAGCCATAACGAGAAGCTTGAAACTCTCCCGGACACAATATGCAACCTGAGATCGTTGGAATTTCTTAATATTGATAGCTGCCGTAGTCTGGATACTTTGCCAATGGCAATTGGGAACATTGAATCTTTAAAAAAGATTAGAATGAGCGGATTAAGAGTTTCAAAATTGCCAGATTCAATTGGAAGTCTTACTGAGCTTGTTGAGTCGGATCTAAGGGATAACGAGAAGCTTAAAACTCTTCCAAAGCTTCCTCCTAATCTGAAAAGTATATATGCATTTAATTGTATATCTCTGGAAAGATTACCAAATCTATCCAATTTGAAACACTTGGAGACATTGGACCTTTCAGGATGCAGAGCTTTGACAGAGATTCTAGGCGGTTTGACATATATTGAAGGGTTGGAAGGACTCGCTTCTATCAGAATACTTCGATTGGCAGGTCATCTCACAAAAGGAATGTGTCAGGTTTGCTCATCTCAAACTCTCCTGATTTCATTGCTAGTTTTTAAATTATAAATAAATAGTACAAAACTAACTATGATTATATTATAACTAGCAAGAAAAACTATGAGGTCGTTTGGTTGCACTTCAAATACATGGGAAGTTCAAATACCTAATAAGTGGATTTTAAAAATGTTGTTCGGTTAGAATTAATAAAGGAAATAGAAATTCCTAGAAAGTTTCAATACGTATATATTACTGGAAGTTACTTACCTAACCCCCTTGGTAACTTACACTTTCTATAGGAAATTAATTCCCACATATCAACCAAACACATTTTTCTATTTCCTGTTAATTTCAACTTCCATAGTAAATATAACTCCCATAGGAAATAACTTCCATAGTAAATATAACTCCCATAGGAAATAACTTTCTATTGTCAACCAAACAAGCACTATGATTATATTATATCGGATAATTTGACTTATTTAGCATATAAACTTGTCATTTTAATTGAGTGTAATTAACGTCAAGTATTCCAGAAATCCCCCAATTTTTGAAAAATCCCCGATTAATCCTTCCAAAATATTTGACCGATACAATTTATAAAATCCGATTTATATTTATAAAATGTTTTAAAATAATATGTTATATAGTAAATTAGATAAATATATTAAATTTTATGATAATAATATAATAAATCCGATTACTGTTCTGATTAATCCTTCTGCTCCGATTAATCCTTTCGATTGATCCCCAATTATCCGATTAATCCCAAATTAGTACCTTAATCTATAAATTCCGATTCCCAATTTTTACAAACATGATTAATGTATTTAATGGTTTACTTAAATTTTAAATGTAATTTTTTTTTTGCAAAAAAAGAGGATAATGTAATATTTTTTATTATTGAAAAAATAAAAATTGTGCCCAAAAATAGATATATTACATAAAAAAAGGTTAACGTGTGGAAC
This sequence comes from Oenanthe sinensis, assembly GCA_028671895.1. NCBI lineage: Eukaryota > Viridiplantae > Streptophyta > Magnoliopsida > Apiales > Apiaceae > Oenanthe > Oenanthe sinensis. Next base: position 45,128,482 of record CM053813.1, on the reverse strand, counting down.
AGAATGTACAACAGCACTAGCAAGAACTGTGAGATTGCATCCAGTAACATCTGAACTCTTTCCAGTTGGTCGAGACTTTATAGCAGTAGATTTTTCAATCACAAACTCTCTCAAAAATTTGACCTCATCAATTAGACTTTCAATTTTCTGAGTCAAATGAGCAACATAATGCTCAAATTTGTGTTATCATACCTTAACTCCTTGGCTAGCTCTTCAAATTTACTAGTTACTTCATCATTCGACTGATCCCGAATAGTAACAGCAGGTGTGGAAACTTCAATTTGAGCCAAGGTTCCATCCTTTTCAACTTTCAAGTGTGACTGAGCCAAACTTTTGGCATCAAACAATCTAGTTAACATATAACCATATGGTAATCCAGTAGCTTGATTAACCTCAAAAACATCCATCACATTTTTCAAAATAAGAGCTTAGACAGATTAAACTTCTTTCCAGCTAACAATATGGCAACCACACAAACATCTTGACAATTAAAATTTGACCGACTCCCAAGCCTAAGACAAATATTGGCCAAGCAAATCTTAAAAACCAAATAAGTCATAGGAGTAACAGTGTAGTTGGACAATTAAACTCCAAAATACCATGCAAACCACGAATCACATTCAATTGATCTAATGCAGTAAAATCATCTAATACCACTGGACCTTTCTTGGTATAAATAGACACCTCAGAAGGATTTTCAATTCGCAAAATAGAGAACAAAATATCGATGTTTAAAGTAATTTTCTTATCTCTCACAAACGACACATAGTTCCCAAACTTGTAGTAGTCAAATTAGCATAAAATTCTTGCACGTACTCAGGGTAACAGCCTTTTGGCAAATCAACAAGAAATGACTCGGCCTTTTTCTTTACCTTGTCTTCAATTCTTCCAGATTCCTATGCTTCGAACACTGTCTATTTTCAATCAAAGCTAATACACTGAAATCTTTTAGTGACACTTTTATACTGAATCTTCAACACTTCTGAAACCCTGAATGTCTTTACACATTATTCTTCACAGAGGTATGAACATATTAATGAACTTCTTTCAATGACCTATAGTAGACTTCAAAACTTCTTCTAATGTCTTGATCCACTGTATATGCCTTATCTTCATTTCTTCTTGATTTCCGTATAGACGTAGTATTATTTATCTGTCATGTTCTAGTATTGAGTTATCACGACTTCTGTTCATACATCCACTATCGACAATACATTGTTTCGATTTGATCTTGGCAACAAGACGAATCTACAAAACAAACAAAAACAACACTTAACCTTTTGGTACCCATATTGGTTTGCATCGAATTGAAGAAATTAATTTTTTTTAAAATAATTATTTGAGTTCGATGGCTAAGAGTTTAACTTTAGTCTACCCATTCTATTTAATTACTATATTATATATATAATATTATATCAAAAACACGTTATCACATTTTTTGAATAATGTTATTTGATTTAAAATAAATCAAATTAAAATTAAAATAATATAAATTAATAAATACATTTTTTCAATTTAATCAATTTATATATGAGAAAATTATATTGAATTAATTTTTAATAACTGAAGACTACTGCTAACTATTTTTATAATTAAAAGTCATTTATATTTCTAAAAGAATATTACTACACAGGTTGAATTGTCATAATACACATTAACTATTAATATGGAGTAATATGTTTGGTTCAATAAAGAACTTGTCATATATTAGTAGGAATGAGCATAAAACTGATTTAAACTCGAAACCGGACCGAAACCGCACAAAAACCGATAAAAATCGTATTTTAAAAAACCGCAATTTTTAAAACCGTATAACCGTTCAAACATCATCAATTATACGGTTCGGGTTTAGTTTATAATTTTTTTTAAAACTGAAAAACCAAAACAGAGTGCTGGGCAGGTCTCTTTTCCTTCATTTATTGTAGGACTGTTGTATTATAAATTTTATGTCTTTGAATTTTTTGAATAACAGAATGTAGTAATAAAAATTTATGTCGGACTCTCATTGGTTTTAAAACCGAACCGCATCATTTAAATCGAAACCGCACTTATTATAAACCGAACCGCACCTATAATGTTTGAGACGGTTTTAGTTTTAAATTATAAAAACCGCACCCTTGCGGTTGCGGTTTTAGGTGCAAAACGTACCCAACCGCACCATATTCATCCCTATATATTAGTATGAAAATGTGGGATGTAAAAATTATTATGACAGTAATTGTTATGTATCATTTTATTTTTTAATATTAACTTAAAGTTTATATCTCATTAGCAATATAGTAACATCTATTAGTTATTAATGTAAGGTTAAAATTATATATATTATATAATTATTTATAAATTACAATTAATATTATACTACTGCAAATCTAATAATATAAAAAAAGTTATTCAAATTAATAATTATATTATCATATTATTAATAGATACATATATATTATATCTCATATACCATAATATCTATTAAATTTTATATAAAATAAACATAATAGAGATCTTATGAAAAATATGTTTAAATCTTAAATATATTAAACATATATTTGATATATTAAAAAATCATGTTCATAATATTTCGAATCACAGAATTTTACATATTTATATATTAATAATATAACTTTACGATGTGCATATTTATTATTAATATTTTATAATTTTCTTATTTATATTTAATTCGTTTTATAATTCTTATTTATATAATTTTCTTCTTTCTATTTTCTGAAGCGAGAATTTGCAGCTCAGCAAAAGTTGAAGTAGCTCTTTATTCATTGAGGATTCCAAATTTTGATCCATCATGAACTCATTTATTTTGTTGATTGAAAAAGCATTATCTGAGTAAATTAGCATACTCTTATCCTTCCACTTGCTGTTGGAAAAGTTTTGTAACAAGAATTCTAAAGCAGCTAGTTCTGCTTCAAAAGCTGAATTTACTACTACAGATTTGGAGAATGTGAATCTTACCTTGCGTTGTTGATCTAGTATAATTCCCCCTATTCCTGCAAACTTACATCTATTGAGATTTCCTTTCCAAGAGCCATCAATGAGCGCTGTGAAATCGAACAAATTGCTGATCATCTGCAATTTTTTATTTTCTCTCGAGTGATTCTTTCGACATAATTCCCGCTTCCTTGCACCATTCCTTAGTCCGAAGCTTGACTAAAATGATCAAATCATTTATTGACATCCTATTCCTTTGGAATATTTTTTGATTTCTATGAATTCATAAAGTCCAAAGTGTAGAAGCTAGAATTGCTTTCCATGAGTGTTTTAGATCTTTATCTTTGAATTGTGATGCCTAGGCCCACATGTCACTTGAATTTCTGAAGCAACCTTGGAAACTAACTCCCCACCAAGATAGAACCATTTTCCATAGTTCTACGGCAACCACACAGTCCCAAAAAATATGCTCTAAACTTTCTTCTTTGTTAAGACATAACTCACAAAAGATTGTGGGGATAGAGAGAGGAATTCTTGCATGAAGGAAGACTTTGGTTGGGAGAATGTTGTTATGCAGTTTCCATAAGAAAATTTTGACCTTAGGTGGTATTCTCAATTTCCAAATGAACTACCAACTGATGTTCATTGCTTAAAACCAGAGTGCTTTCTTTGGAAGTGTAAGGTCCATTTCTTGGTTTCCAAAGAAGTGTATCATCTTTACTGTTTAGAGTCACAGTTTCAGGAATTTGATCTAACAATTTAACTTAATTTATCTCCCAAGATCTCAGTTTTCTATTCCAGAAAACTTCCTCAAAGTGATCATAACACTCCCAGAGATCTTTGTAGTAACAAATCTCAGTTTCCTTGAAATTTGAGATTAGGTAAAGTCTAGCAAAAGTACCTTTAAGGGTTGAATGCTGAAACCAAGTATCTTCCCAGAACAAGATTTTTTCCCATTGTTTAATTTCCACTCAAAATTTTCTGGTTTTAGAAAATTTCTGAAGAGAGTGCTAACCGATACTTTTGTGATCGCTTGTAGCATCTCTGACAATTTACCCTTTTCTGCAAAATCTTCTAACCTTGTGCTCTTCAAACAGTTGTATTTTTTCCTTACCCAGACATTCCAAGTTCTATTTTTGTACTTCTGCCATCTTGCAACCCATTTTCCCAAAATAGCCAAATTTTTATGTTGAATTGGCACCAGACCTAAACCCTCTGGACTTTGATGTGCAAACTTTGTCCCATTTTATTGGGTGCAGTCTTTTAGAGCTTTGTAGATTTGCATTTCCACTTCTCCATAAAAACCTCTTCCTGACAGTCTCTATTTTCTTGATAACTCCCACAGGCATCTGATAAAGATTGAACCAATAAGTTGGAAGACTGTCTAGAATTGATTTTAGAACCACCAATCTGCCGGCTTGGTTCAAGAGTTCAGCTTTCCAGCTTGCCAATGTGTTACTGATTTTTCCAAGCAGAGGTTGTCAAAAGGCCTTTGAAATGCTAGAGGTACCTATAAGAGCTCCCAGATATTTCATTGGCCAAGATCCCTTTTCACAACCTAAAAGATTGGGGCCTATCTGTAAGCATTCCTGATTGTTGGAACAACTATATAGACTGCTTTTTTTGAAATTTATCTTTAGGCTTGAGATGATCTGAAAGCATTGGAGTACTCTTTTAACCCCTAGGATGGATTCCCAACTTCCGTCCAGGAAAAGAATTGTCATCTGCATATTGCAGATGCGTGACTGATTTCGAGTTTTTGTTTAATTTAATTCCTTTGAAAAATCATTTCTTTGCAGCAGTAGAGAGCATTCTATTCAAAATTTCTCCCACCAAGTTGAAGAGTAAGGGAAAAAGAGCATCTCCTTGTCTTAATCCCTTCTGGGGGGAAAATTCATTGGTTGGAGAGCCATTAACTAGAACCGAAATTCTGGTAGTAGAGAGTAGTGATTTTATCCGGGCAATCCATTTGACCCCGAAATTCATGTGTTCCAAGCATTAGAATAGGAAGTTCCAATTTACCATATCAAAAGCTTTTGCAAAGTCAAGTTTCAGGATCATACCTTCCTTTTTCTTGCTTTTTAGACTATGATAAACCTCGTTTACTAAGAGAATGCTTTCAGCAGCTTGTCTCCCTTTGATGAAACCTGTCTGAGTGTCCTCTACAAGAAAATCTATGTAATGGCTCAATCTTGATGCCAAGACTTTTGAAATCAGTTTAGCAGTAGAGTTAATCAGGCTGATGGGCCTGAAATCCTGCACTTCTTTTGGATTTTCTGATTTAGGAATCAATACCAGGAATGTAGAATTGATACCCCTGGGCAATTTCTGTCTAATATTAAAGTCCTCCAAGCACCTCCAAAATTTTTCTTTAATATCTTGCCAAAAAAATTTAAGTGCTCCTACATTAAAACCATCAGGTCCCGGAGCTTTGTCATTTTTCATCTTAGACAGAGCTAATTCAATTTTTTTTTTATATGTCTCTGTCTAACCACCCTTGATCTTTTTCTGTCAATCTTCTCTCTACCAAGTCTCCTAAAGTAAAAAATTCTCTGCCATTTCTTTCCATGAAAAAAGATGAGAAGTATTGGTGGAAAATGATCTTAATTTCATTCGGGTTATACCACACCCACCATTTGTTCTGCCAAAAGATCCTTCTTGTGTTTTTTTTCTTTCTTCTTTTTTGAATAACTTGGTGATAGAACTTGGTATTTCTGTCGCCTAGAGGCAATTTTAAATATAAGATAAAAAAACAATTTTAAAAAGTTCATATCAAGTTGTTATTATAAATTATATTTAATTCGTTTTTGGAGAACTGGGAAAATTACTATCTGGAGTCAGACCACTCAGAGGCGTATTGGGAATGGAGGAACTCTACTCTAGAAGGAGTGATTCCCGAGCATGAGCAACTAGTCCAGCAGCTCGATCGAAGAAGTGTAGACAGGAATTTTAATGTTAATGTCACGATCACCGAGCCAAATGGGAATGCTTTAGCTGCTTATCTACCTCGTCATGGTGCAGAAAACTACAAGCAAATGGTGGGTATAACTAAACCATTTGGAAGGATCCTTGAGTTATGGAGCCTGGATATGGGGTTAGGTCCAGTTGAACCCAGATTTTTAATGGTGAATGATGTTGATCTAGTTCCTGAAGTAGTCGACAATGAAGTGCAACAGCCAGATGGGGATGACGAAGCCAAGTGAAAATCTAGAACCATGCAAGAGAAGTTCACTATCAGGAGTAAATCAGTAGCATGCAAGTCCAGTTTTCTTTCCTATTAGTTTTTGGTCGGTTTATCTTCCCCAAATATATAGTACGTAGTTAAGTCTGTGTCTTGGAGTCCGAAATTAATGTCTTAAATCAGGTCCTGACCTTATTTTTAGGATTAGTCCTATGGACTTTAAAGTCCATTTTATTTTGTTAGGGTTAAAGTCCAAATCTTGTACCCGAATTTTGATCAATGCTATTGCTTTTCTAAAAAATATATATATTTGCTTATAAATAATACTAACTTATAACCTATGCAAATAAATTATATAATTAATAAATTATAAATTAATTATATATTATATAATTTAAATATTTAATTTATGTGATAATTTATTTTATTACTAATTTATTTCTATATTTTTTATACAATGTTGTTTATAAATAATTATTATATATTAGTTACTTTTTTTATTATAATATTCATAAAATTAACTATAAATTATAAATTACATAAATTAAAGAGTTTGAATAGTGATAAAATTGAGTTAAATGTGAGTACAATTATATTAAATAAAAACTATAATGTATAAAAAGATGACTGAGGATCAAGTTGTATGTATAATATATCTGTTTTAAATATTATAAAAATATATTTTATTTTGATATTTAAGTTTTGATATTTAATTTTAATTAATTAAAAGAATTTGTATAAGGGTGTATTTTGCTAAAAATATTTGTATAATAATATATTTAAATTAAAATTTAATTAGAAATTGTGTTTGGAGTTAAGTATGAGATAAATATTATAAATAATAATGAATTAAAACTTATTTTTAAAGTTAGAGTACAAGACAAATATAGTATAGGTTGTTTGTCTAAACAATAGACCGAACAAACATTTGCATTTGCATGTTTAATAATATAGTATAGGTTGTTTGTCTAAACAATTTTGTTTATTTGTTGCAACAGATGTATTCTGAATTTGGGCATAGAATTAGTGTTTACACTAAGGATACTGTAAATCGGAGAAGTCACCCTGATTGGATTACTGAATTACCGTTTTGGACCGCCGGATCAAGTGAGTCATTTACTTGGAATTCAAATCAGTTTACGTGCAGTGATGTGAATGCACGTCTGCTACCAAATGAGTCACACAATTTCATGGGCCTCATTCTTTGCTTTGAAAACTCACAAGATCGTGAGAGCAATAATAACGGTTATTATTCCGTTGGGAATATTACAAGTGGTTTTATATGGCAGGACAGCCTTGCTGTTCCTTCATTTGATTCACAACTGATGGTGATAGTGCCAAAATCAATATTCTCGGTCTCAGATGAAGACTATATAATTGAATGCACAGGCGATAATGATTTAAAAATTGTTGGGATTCATCTACTCTATAAAATAGAGGAGACTAAAACTATCGAAGATGTTGTGAGAAAACATGAGACTAGCTTTGATGCGTTGAAATTGGTTGATCCTGAGCTACAAGATATATTCCTAGACATTGCTTCCTTTTTCATCGGATGGAAGGCAAAAGAGGTTGTAGAAATACTCGAAACCTACTATTCCAACGTCGATCGTAATATTAATGTTCTAATTGAGAGACGTTTACTAATGATCAATGCTTGCCATGAGTTGGAGATGGATGATCTGCTTCGGCATACTGGAAGAAAAATTGCACGTAACAACTCTCCTGATGAGCCAGGAAAACATAGTAGATTGTGGTTATCAATAGATATATATGACGTGTTGAAGGAACACCAGGTAAATTCAGCATATGCACACATTGATTTCTCATGAATTTATATGATATGTCATTTCGTCAACTCTTCCTTCTTATGAATCTATGCATATAAATTGGCACATCATATCTGGAACATATTTGTTGAAAAACATTGCTCGTCGACTTTTTTTTTTCATGATATGTGTGTGTGTGTGTTAGGGAACGGAAGCAATTCACGGTATTATTCCTCGCAAGCTTGACTTTGGAAAGGATGCACTTCAGGGAGCTTCTTTCACTGTAGAAGCATTTGAAAGGATGAGTAAATATCTCCGGAAGCTTTCAACAGAAGTTCGAAGATTTGAGGTGGCTCTGTTGGGACTCTTGCCCTCTCAAATGTTTACCTTCTGGATTTCACCCGCAAAAACTTGTAACTCTTTTGTTGCGTAATAGCAATATGAGAGCAATGTGGGAGCCAAACATGGTAACTGGTAAGCACTTTGCATAGATTCTTGCATATATGATAATTAATATAATATATTCTGATAAGCTCCCGATTACACTCATTGTTTCAGGTTTTACATGTTTTTGAAAATTTGAAGATTCTAGACATGTCGTTTTCTCAAGATTTAGTTACAACTCCGGTCTTTAATAAATTACCATGTCTTGTAACTTTAATTTTTAATGACTGTATAAGCTTGGAGGAGGTCCACATATCAATTGGAGGTTTGGTTAGGCTTCTTTTCTTATATTTGCATGGTTGTGAGAAGCTAAAAAGTCTTCCACACACCATTTGTAACTTGAGAGCACTCAAAGTTTTAGATATTCATGATTGCTGTAGTTTGGAAGCATTGCCTACGGCATTGACTCAGCTCACAAACATAGAGTATCTGGATCTTAAAGATTGTCATAATCTGTTGTCTGTTACAGAGCTTCCTCCTAATCTCAAATGGATTACGGTCTCTGGTTGTAAGTCTATGCAAAGGTTCCCAAATCCGTCCAATTTGAAAAAGTTATGGATGTTGGACCTTACAGATTGTAGTGGTTTGTCTGATGTTCAAGGTTTGGAGGGACTCACTTCTATCGCACGACTTCATTTGGAAGGTTGCAACCCAGATTTTCTGGCATCCATTTCCACAGAGTGTTTCTTTCAGGTTTGACAATTTTCTTAATTATTAGTGTGCTAAAAGTGTTTCCATTATGAGATTGTTGTTATAAATGCATCTCCAAAACCTTTCCAGTTTAGGCTTATAATTGAAGATTTATTTATAAAAATTCATTTCTTTTCCGAGAAAACTCCCCCCCCCCTCCCTCCCCCCACATCTAATTACTTAATTATTATTTCTTCTCTCCACCTACTATTGTACTTCTGTTAGTAGACATTTTTTCAGTAATAAAAATATCGATATAGTTTAAATATGTGAAATAAAGAATTCGCAAGACAATGATGAAGAGGCTTGAACTTCTATTCAATATAAAACTCTGAGTACATGTGGAGGAAAAAAATAACAACTTGACTAAGAGAGAAAAGTGTTCTCTACAATAATTTAACACCCTATTAATTCAAGAAAAATACGAGAGACAAATTATATAAATATTTGATCGTGATTTCCTCTTTTGCTTGATTATTTCCTCGATTTGCATCATTTATTTGACTTTTCTACTTTTTAGAATGTTATTTTTAATTCACTTATTCTTTATATATTGAGGATTTATTGAGCAAATTTTGGAAATCTTTTTATTAAAGATAAAGGCACTACGCATAAAAAGGAAAAATAAAATAAATGAATATATAATATAATACAAAAATCCTATAATTTACTAATAATATGTCTTATCAAGTAGTAAGAATAAAACAAACATTGTCCGTTTTAATTCTGATTTCTGGCCATATAAGTTTAGTTCTATTGATTAATTAGTCAACAATGATCCCATTTAGTTGTAAAATTTGATTAATTAGTCACCTTTTTCTGTTAACAAACAATCCAATATGATGAACTGAAGGGTAAATATATGTTGGTTAACTTTATTTATTTTTATTTTTGGAACAGATATACTCTCAATTTGGCCATATAATTCAAATTTCCGCTTTGGCAGAGTTTCCGTATTGGATTAGGCAATCAAGTGAATATGGATCAACAATGTGTTTAGATTTACTGCCAAATGTGTCATGCCATCTCTTGGGCATGATTCTTTGCTTTAAAAGCTTGGGTTCTTCAACTAGTTATACTATTAAGAATACCACAAATGGTTTTATAGGGAGAAGAGGGTTCTTTCGTTCTTCCTGTAATCCATTAATGGTAATAGTCCCAAGATCAAGATTTCCTGTCAAAGATGGTGATGATAGGATTGAGTTAACAACAGATGATGCAGAAATTTATGGGATTCATCTACTGTAAATTGAGATTTCTTTACCTAAAGCCAGTAAATCTTACTGGAAGCTTCGAACAGACATTTGAAAATTTTAGGCGGATCAATTGGAATTGGTTCCAATTAGAGTGTTTGAATAAAGACTTGTTACCCTTTGGCTTCAATGAAATAAAATGAGAATAATGTGGGAGCTACACAAGGTAGGTACCATGAGTATGTTTCTTGAAACTTCAATTTTTGAGGGCTGTACAAACCTAGAAGAGGACGACAATTCAATTGGAAGTTTGGAGAAATTTATTTTCTTAAATTTACGGGGGTGTCTGAACCCAAGAAGTCTCCCTAACACTTGCAACTTGAGGGAACTGAAAAGTCTACAATATTAGTGGCTGCGATAGTCTGGAAGCATTGCCCATAGAATTGGGCAAATTGAAACCCTGAAGTGCTCGATGTGGCGAAACTATCTGTTTCGGAGTTACTAGATTTTATTGGACGTCTTCGTAAAGCTAAATATAAGTTATGACAATAGCCTTTAAATTCTTCCTGAACACCGTGTACAACTTGAGATCACTGGAAAATCTTGAACTCCCTCCTACTTAGAGAGTGGTATAGGCAAAGGTTTGTATTTTCCTGAAGATCACCACGTTTATCCAATTTCAAACACTCTGATGTATTGTATGTGTCAAATTGTTTAGGTATGAAAGAGGTATAAGGCCTGAACGAACTTGCTTCTATTAGAACACTTTTTCGGGAGATTTTGACACTTATCTCTTCTGACATACGCTTCACATTAACAATTCTTCAGGTTTGGTTAACATTATAATTGAAGTTTTATAATCTTCCATTTCATGCTTTGTGTTCATTTAAATTCTTTTTTAGTTGGATGATAACTGTATCTTGTTGGTGATGATAGAGTTGAAATGACAGCAGTTGCAAAATACATGGATACAACAGAGGAAGTGACAATGAATTAAAGGTTACAATAATGAACAAGTATGCAGCATCACTGGCACCGGAGAAGATGAATTCAAAAATGACTGAACCAGAGGTGTTTTGTTTAATCACTACGGGTCATTTGGGTTCTGTTTGCCACCTACATTAACAGGTAACCAAAAAAACAAATTATACAGTCACTGCTTGCTCTTCCAGCTATTATATCCCGAGAGACCCCTAATCTAATCTCTACCCTTCATTATAAATAGTATTTAAATAATTATTAATACAGTATATAATGGTATTTATGTAAATAAATCAAACCACGAGGGGTATACATGCTACGTTTAAAATACATATACGGTCCCAGCAAATCAAAAACGTTGATTTAGCATTAAGGATATTTATTAAGAATATTTTATATATGGTAAGAATATAATATAATTATATGGTAGGTTATATACGATACATACAATCATTATTATAGTTTTATACTTAAGAGAATCTTAATATTAATATTAATATCAATATTAATACAAATAAATTGCATGAAATTTCATTAGTAAGAGAATCTTAATATTAATATTTAATACAAATAAATTGCATGGAATTTTATTAAGAGAATACTTACTAAATTTTAATATTATTAAATTTTCTTAAGTATTCTACTAATTATTTTGGAATAAGTTTCAATAATACTTTGTAGAACACTTAAGAGAATTTTAATATTAATATTTAATAAAAATAAATTGCATGGGATTTTATATGAACATTGATCTAAATATAATCGATGAATTATTTTAGAATAAGTTTCAATAATACTTTGTAGAACACTGAAAGAGAATCTAATATTAATATTTAATAAAAATAAATTGAATGGAATTTATTTTCATATAATTAATGAAACATATTGAAGAACACTTGGTAGAATTTTAATCTTATTAGCTTCTAATGGTTGGCTATTAAAATAAGAACGCCAATTATTTTATTAATCATTTTAAAATAAGAATCAAGAATGCTTAGTAAATCACATAAAAGAATCTTAATATTATTATTTAAAAATTTAAATTATATGAACATTAATCTAAATATAATCGATGAATTATTTTTGAAAAACATACTAGAATTTTAATATTACTATATTATCTCAAATGTTTTACCGAGTGATGTCATGTTTTACATTTTTTATCCTTAAGAGTAATATTGTGTAATAACACTTAATAAAATTTGAGTATTATTAAATTCTCTTATTTGTATTCAAAGAAAATATTAATAAAAAAGACTTATCAGAATTTTAATATTATTAAATTCTCTTAATACTAAGTAATTATGTAAAGGATTTTTCTTAAATTCTATTTTTCTTAAATTCTAGTTATCTTAATAATATTCTCTTAAATATTTTTTAATATAAGATTCTTTTCCATACAAGATTTTTTAAGTATTTTTTGATAATAGATTATGTTAAGTATTTTTTAATATAAGATATTGTTAAGTGTTCACTATTATTAAATTCAAGATTCTATTAAAAAATTTATCAATTGAATTTTTTTTCAGTATTTTGTACTAGATTCTTTAAGTTATACTAGATTTTTTAAATAATCCTTCAAATTACATTATCATATTATTAATATTTAGGTTTTTTTTAAGTGTTGACATGTTTTAAATTAGATTTTTAAGGTGTTTTATTTAAATTATATTTCTCCAATCATGAATTAATATTATTTTATTTATTTTTCTTAATTTTAAATCTTCTCAAAAGTGTGTACATAATATAATTTTAAACAACCTTCAAAAATATTTAAGATTCTATAAGGTGATTGTTAATAAAAATATAATAACTTTCTTAATAGAGGACATGAATGTTCTTGAAAGGCATATGTTTAGAAGCCTATTTGTTTAGAGAGATGACAACTCAACTCAAACATAGATAATTTGTAAGTAAATATATTATCTGTCACAGGAATCTTCAGCAGGTATTATCTGACAAGAAAAAGAAGATCAAAGTCAATCTACAGACCTGAAGCAGTACTACATTGAAAGAAGCTCAATTTAATTGATCACGCCTCAGTGGAGTATTTAAGTTTGAAGAAGCTACAGTGTCAGAAGATTTCAATTTGTGTGACATCAGAAATTGTCAAATCAGAAGGAACAGAAGTGAACCATTATAAAAGTCAAGTGAAGAATTCTATTTGTTGTGAATCACTCGTGAACCAGACAGTACACGGAGTGTTGGCAAAATACAGAGAAGATTCTTTATTACAGAAAAAATGGTCAGCTACAGACATTGGTGTGAAGACAGAAGACTTGGAATTATATCATCAAGAGTTGTGGAGTCAAGACTTTAATTTAATTCTCTATTAATTGATTAAATTATTTAGTTAATTTAATTGGTAAATTAATTCAATCAGAATTAATTTATTTCTTAAATTGATTAAGAAATTAATTAATTTAGAATTATTTTAGAATGAAGAAGACTTTAATTCAATTCTATTATCAAAAAGATAATTTATTATGTATCCTATTTACTTAGATTAATTCACACATAATTAATTTAATGAATAAGATATATAATAATTCAAATAGAATTTAATTCAAAAGAAATCAAAAAGGAAGGAAGAAGTCAGTAGATTCAAATCATTTGAATCACTTAAAAATAAATGATATACATCTCAGTTATCATTCAGGTCGGCATTTGATTTCTCGAGAAGACTTTTGAAAAGTCTCCCGGAGACTTTTCAAAAGTCTCCCCGAATCTTATTTGAAAAGTCTCCCCGAGCTATAATAGTCTCCCCGAGCTATAAAAGTCTTCCCCATCAATTTAAATGATTTTTCATTTAAATCAAGAAGTCTCTGCGAGCAATGATAGTCTCCCTGAAAAGTCTCCCCGAGCACAGAAAGTCTTCCCGGAGTCAAGAAGTCTTCCCGAATGCACCAGAGAGACTTTTAAGTGTTTCTCTATATATATGAGATCAGTAGTTAACATTCAAGAACTTCTATTAACATTCTATTCGAGCTAAAAGAAAAAAATACAGAGCATTCATGTTAAATATTCTGTAGAAATTCTAAAGAGCTATTAGTGTTTATTCGAACTGATCTTGTAACACCCATCAAGTTTAATACAAGTATTTTACTTGAACTGTGTTTCTTTGATTATTATTTCGTGATAATAATTAAATTGTTTAATCAAAAATTATCCGAAACAGTTATTAATATTTAATAGAGATTGTATTCAACCCCCCCTTCTACAATCATTTGGACCTAACAATTGGTATCCGAGCCATCTGATTGACATAAAAATCAAGATCCTAATATTTTTATTTATTAGAAATTCGAAAATTTTTAATTTCTTAAAAATTCGAAATCTCTTTAATTCCTAAAAATCTCAAATCTTTTTAATCTTCTATTATTTTAAAATGAGTACTCAAAGAGTGAGTAGCATTAAAATTCCTCCATTTGATAAAGATAATTATAATCTTTGGAAGAGGAAGATGACACTATTTCTTCGAACTGCAAACCCTAAGTACAAAGATATTTTGAAGACCAGTGTTGTTGCTCCAATAACAATCATTCCTGAGCATATGATAGATGGTGTACTTATTCCGCACAGACAATTTGATAAAGAAATTTTTGAGTACACTGATACTGAAAAGGAACTGGATTCTTTGGACACCAGCCTGCAGTTAATTTTGGTAGAATCTCTTGATCCCGGAATGTACAATCATGTTGTTAATTGCAAAAATGTTAAACACATCTGGGAAACGATAGAGATACTGAATGAAGGAACAGAAGAAGTGAGGGAGAATAGATTGGAAATCTTAACGTCTCAATATGAGCATTTTAGATCAAATCCTGGAGAAGGTATCTCTGATGTTTTTGAGAGATACAACAAACTGATAAATGATCTAAATCTCAATGGCAAACACTATACGAAGAAGGAGATCAATAGGAAGTTTTTGCTGACAATGCCAATTCACTTAGGGCATAGGATTACTGCCATCAGGGAGTCAAGGGACATGAATGAAATTTCATTGGAAAGACTTTATGGCGTACTAAAGACCTATGAGCTAGAGCAGATTCAACAGAAAGAAATATATGGTATAGGCAAGGTGGTCAGCAAGTCTACAGCTCTTGTAGCAGAAGTACCAGAATACAAAGAATCTATGACTGAATCTTCTGCAGTCAAAGTCATTGATCATGGTATTGTTGCAGAAGTTGGTGCAACTCAAATGAATTCATCTGAAAGTGAATTCTACTCAATGGAAGAACTTGATCAACTTGAGGATGAATCTTTGGCACTGATTGCTAGAAAATTTGGAAATACAAGATTCAGGAGGAACCCTAATTCAAGCCTATGGCAAACAGATTTCAGAGAGGTGGTTCTTCTAGCTCATCCAATACAAGAGGTGGATACAAGACAGGGATGGTTGACAGAAGCAAGATTCGTTGCTTCAACTGCAATGAAATGGGACACTTTGCTACAGATTGTAGAAAGCCCAAACAGGAAAGAAAGAAGGATTCATATGACGAGCTTAAACAGAAATATGAGGCTTTACTGAAGAAGCATCAGGGAAGATCATACTTAGCAGAAGGAAAAAGCTGGGATGATTCTGACAATGATGAAGAAGAAGATATGGGAAATCTTGCTCTAATGGCTTCTTCTTCTGAAGGATCACAATCCCCACCTCATCAAGGAATTGAGGTAAACCCTAGCTGTCCTAAAATGTTTAAATTGCTAGGTGAGGATTTAACTAATGCTAGAGATCGAATAAAAATCTTAATTCTCAAAAACCAAGTTTTATCAGATGAGAATTCTGAATTGAAAAAGCTGAAACTTATAAATGAGAAATTAACTGAAGATGTTGCATTTCAAGTTAATAGAGTCAACTGCTATGTTGAAATTGAAGCTTTTTTAAAGGATAAAATTGAAAAAGAGAAAGTCAGGTGTCAAGCCTATAGAACTGCTTCATTTGTTATGAAAGACCTAGTTGACCAACAAGAGATTAAACGGAAAGTTGGGATAGGTTTTGAATATAACAAATCCGTAGGAAAGGCTAGTAACATCACCCCTTTTAAAGAGAGTGCTATAGAGAGGGGTATTCCACATGTTATTAAGGACACTAAGACACCTCTTTTCATAACTCCTATTGCAGAACCAGTTCTTGATAGTTGTGTAATAGTGGATTATGAAATTAAACTTAAAGACCTTAAAGAGGAAGAGAAAGAACAGGAAAAACCTGTTAGGGACATAAAAGGAATAAATGTCCAAAAAGCTAAATATGTACCTAAAAGACCAACAGAAAATGTGAACACTGCTAGTTCATCCACTCTTGGTTTAGGTGCTAATGAGCTTAAGAAAAATCATAACAGACCTAGTAAGTTTGTTAATAGTAGGGATAAGAACAATAGATTCCATGCTACTGAGAACTTTAAAAATGTTAATAAAGTTAAGGTAGAAACTGTTAAGACTCCTGCTATTGTGAATAAAATGCCTACTATTGATGCATGCCATAAACCATGTGGTGTAGATAACTGTATGCTATGTGCTTTCAATATTATGTCTGCATATTTTAAAAGCATGCATGCTATGAATGTCAATACTACACCTAGACAGCACATAAATCACATGCATGCTAGATCAAAGACTGCCAGTCCTCCTGTTTCACAGAAGGAGACATTTTCTCCTAAGCCTGTATACAAAAATGTTAAAGTTGTTTACAAGGAGAAATGTTCAGTCAAAGTAGTAGATGAGTTTGTCAAGTTGGGTTCTGTTGTTAAACCTGACAAAGGACAATTTTTCAAATATGCCGGGCCCAATCAATGTTGGGTTCCGAAGAAGGCCTAACTCATTTGATGATTGCAGGGTATGAAACAGGTGAACCGGGTTATTTGGATTCTCGACAGTGGATCTTCACGACACATGACCGGAGATAGAGCCCTACTATCAAATGTTGTTGAGAGAGCTGGCCCAATAGTTACCTTTGGAGATGACAGCAAGGGTATGACTAAGGGATATGGCTATTTAGAAGCTGGCAATGTCGTCATTGATAATGTATCTTTCGTGGAAGGTCTCAAACACAATCTTCTGAGTATCAGTCAGTTTTGTGACAAGGGATACACAGTGACCTTTGTGAAGGAGAAGTGTTTGATTTCTCACAAGAAGGATGAAAAGCTTGCTCTTCAGGGAGTAAGGAAAGGAAACTTGTTCGTAGCCGATCTGAACTCAGGTTGCAGAGATGAAGTCAATTGTTTTTATGCTAAAACTTCGTCAGATGAATGTTGGCTATGGCACAAGAAGCTCTCACACCTTAATTTCAAATCTATGAATTCTCTAGTCAAAAGAGAATTAGTGAGAGGACTGCCTCAATTGGAATTCACACAAGAAGGACTTTGTGAGGCATGTCAGAAAGGGAAAGCAAAGAAAGCATCACATCCAAGCACTGACACATCTAGTATTTCTGAACCACTGTAATTAATTCACATGGATTTATTTGGTCCAGTTAATGTAATGTCAATGTCACATAAAAGATATGCCTTGGTGATTGTTGATGACTATTCAAAATATACATGGGTTTTATTCCTGCACTCAAAGGATGAAACTCCTCAAGTAGTGATTGATCATATAAAAATGATTGAGTTGGATTCGAAGCTTCCAGTTAGAGCTATAAGGTCAGACAATGGAACTGAATTCAAGAATGCAGTTCTGAATGACTTTTGTGCTGAAAAGGGAATAACAAGACAATTCTCAGCGCCTAGAACTCCGCAACAGAATGGAGTTGTAGAAAGGAAGAATCGTACATTAATTGAAGCTGCAAGGACTATGCTGAGTGAATCAAGGCTTCCAATGTACTTTTGGGCTGAAGCTGTAAATACTGCATGTTATACCCAGAATCGAACTCTGATCAACAAGGACTTAATGAAGACACCCTACGAAATAATGGCTAACAAGAAACCAACGCTCAAATACTTTCATGTATTTGGTGCTAAATGCTTTGTACTTAAAGATGGAGAAGAACGTATTGGGAAGTTCGAGGCTAAAGCTCTAGAAGCTATTTTTGTTAGTTATTCTAGAAGATCTTATCGGGTGTATATTATTGATCAACATAATGTCAAAGAAAGTGTCAATGTAACTTTTGATGACACAAAATTCCCTAACATCCAAAATGATGATCCATCTGAAACTCTTAAGTTCAACAATATTCCAGACTCACACTCAGATGATGAAAACGAAAATGAGGCTGCAACAGGAAACAACAATGATAATAATGCTGATGATCTAAGTGGTAGTGGTGGAAATAATGGAAACTCTGCAGATACCACTAACACACAAGGAGATTCATCAAGAGATCCTAGCAGCAATTCAGGGGGAGGAGATGAAGGATCAGCAAATCAAACACAACATCACAATGAAATTCAAGGCGAATCATCAAGATCTAATCTGCCAAGTCAGAGAATTTGGAGTAGAGCTCATCCTTTTGAGCTGATCATTGGTGATCCAGATGTTGGTGTTAGAACAAGAGGTGCTACACAGAATCAATGCAATTATTCTGGGTTTTTATCTGAAATGGAACCTAAGAAAATAGAAGAAGCACTGTCTGACCCTGATTGGGTGATTGCTATGCAAGATGAACTCAATCAATTTGAATCTCAAGAAGTTTGGAAACTGGTACCCAGACCTAAGGACAAGACTGTAATTGGCACACGATGGGTATTCAGAAACAAGTTGGATGAAGATGGCATTGTGATAAGGAACAAGGCCAGACTGGTTGCAAAAGGTTATTCCCAAGCTGAAGGAATTGATTATGATGAAACCTATGCTACAGTTGCAAGACTTGAGGCTATCAGGATGTTTCTGGCATTCGCAGCTCACTCCAATTTTAAAGTTTATCAAATGGACGTGAAGAGTGCATTCCTGAACGGAAAGTTAGCTGAAGAGGTATATGTACAACAGCCCCCGGGCTTTGAAGATCCAGATCACATGGACTTTGTATATTTTCTTTTCAAGGCTATCTATGGTCTCAAACAAGCACCCAGAACATGGTATGACACTCTTTCAGAATTCTTACTTGAAAATGCTTTTGTTAGAGGAGTCATAGATAAAACCTTATTTTATAAGAAACACAATAATGATCTGATAATGGTACAAGTATATGTTGATGACATAATATTTGGGTCTACTAATGATAACTTGTGCAAGAGATTTGCTAAGTTAATGCAGAGTAGGTACGAGATGAGCTTAATGGGAGAGCTGAAATTCTTCCTTGGACTTCAAGTGAGTCAAAGAATAGATAGAATATTCATTTGTCAGTCCAAGTACCTTAAAGAACTTCTGAAGAAGTATCACATGGAAGATTCAGCATCTGCAAGAACTCCCTCATCTACAGTTGTCAAGCTTGGAGTATGTGAAAACTCAATAAAGGTAGACATCACAAGCTACAGAAGTATGATTGGATCTCTTCTTTACCTAACTGCAAGCCGACCAGATATTATGTATGCCACTTGTATATGTGTAAGGTTCCAAGCGGATCCTAGAGATATTCATCTTGTTGCTGTGAAAAGAATCTTAAGATATCTTAAGGGTACACCTAATCTTGGTATCTGGTACCCTAAAGAATCTGGTTTTAACCTAATAGGATATACAGATTCTGATTATGCAGGTAGTGTTGTTGATAGGAAGAGCACCTCAGGGAGCTGCCAATTCCTAGGGAGAAGATTGATTTCCTGGTACAGTAAGAAACAGCAAACGGTTTCCAATTCTACAGCAGAGGCTGAGTACATTGCTGCGGGAAGCTGTTGCGCTCAGATCTTATGGATAAGGAATCAACTCAGAGATTATGGCTTTATGTTAAATAAAATTCCTATTTTATGTGATAACACAAGTGCCATTGCAATCTCCAACAACCCTGTACAGCACACGAGGACAAAGCACATAGATATCAGGTATCATTTTATTCGAGAACATGTTATGAATGGTACTGTGGAGTTACACTTTGTACCCATAGAAGAACAGACTGCAGATATTTTTACTAAACCACTTGATGAATCCACATTCACCAGGTTGGTTGGTGAACTTGGGATGTTGAATAGTTTTTCATCTTAAATCCTAGTTCACATCTGCATTATGTTCTTAAATAAAATTTCAAGTGTTTGTTATGTGAATATTTGTCATAACACTTGTGAATTTATTTTACTAAATTCTAGTTCTCGAATGTGTGTTTAGTATAAATTATTATAATATTTTATTTTATCTATTTTTGGTTGTATTCTACTATATTGTAATCTTAGATTATTATCTTTAAAATAATTTAATCAAAATTTTACAAGTTAGAATTTTGGTAAAAATTATTTTTATGAGAAAATAATCAAATATTAAAGTATAGTTATTATTAGTATAATTCAATATTTTGTGTTATTATATTTTAGTAAATTATTAAATATATTTCGGATTATATATATATTATATTATATATGTTATATACTAGTTTATTTAAAATAAAATAAATCAGGAGAGACTTTTATTTTATTTTTAAAATTTTCAGCTTAAAATTAAAAGTCTCCTCGAGAATTTAAAATGTCTCCCCGAATTTTCTTGTTTTTATTTAATGTTTTTTGTTGTTGTTATTTAATAAGTCTCTGAGAGATTTTGAAAGGTCTTCCCGACCTTCAAAAGTCTCCCCGAGATTTTTGAAAGGTCTCCCCGGCCTTAAAAAGTCTCTCCGAGACTTTTCCTATATATATATGATCAGTTGTCATTCTAAAATTCTAATCTATCCTATTCTATTCTGTTTTTTTTATTTCCAAACACAACTAAACTCTTGCAATTTTTTTTCTATCTCTCCATTAATCAGTTTTTCATGTGAGTGTTTAAACAATTGCTAAAAGCTATATTGTTTTCCTTTCGTTTTTTTTAATATATATATATATATATATATATATATATATATTTTATTTGATAAGTCGTCATACATAGTGTTTTTAATTTAAAGTTCTAATATATAAAATTCTATATTTCATATGTTTCTATTTTAAATTATGAGACACTTAATTTTTTGATCACTTATTTAATTTCACCTGTTCTATTTATTTTCTAATAAGTTGCATTGTCTGTTTATCAGATAAGTTAAAATGGCTGCTGTCTTTGAAATCTGCAAGACTAACTATGTAGGATACTTTGATCCTACAAGATGTCCTGAACCCAGATTCGTTCCATGGATTCGATTTCTCAATGAGCATCCTATGATCGGAACTTCAATAACCCTGGACCCTGTTCTGAAGATTGATCCACTGAAGGCTCTCTACTCTACAGTTGTAAATTGCTCAACCAGCACGACATCTCGCTTCGCATTCAAAGTAAGAGGAAGAGATTACTGGGTGACAGATAATGATATAAACAGAATTCTAGGCTTCCCAACAGACAACTTTGATCCACTACCAACACCTCAGGAGCTGATAGAATTCTTTCAAACCATCCAGTATCAAGGTGAATTTAACATGGTTAGGCTGTCCAAGACTCATCTGGTAAGTGAGTGGGACTTCATCTTTGATACACTGGCCAAGGTATTTTCTCCATGTCTGAAGAATAGTTTTCACAACATTCCTCTGCTTTTACAAAACATAGGATTTGCTGTGACACATAACCGGAGAATAAATTTTGGCAAATTAATTTTGAAAGAGATAATCAGGAAAATGGGTACTTTTTCAAGCAGAAGTCTTACAGAAGATCATACAGTTCATTGCTATTATCCAAGATTTCTGACTTTGTTTTTGAATGACAAGCTAACTAATGAACACAAAGTGTTATTTAACAATTCACCTATAGTAAGATCGCTTTCCACACAAAGAAATCTTTTTACAAGGTTGTCGAAGGCAAACAAACTACCAGGTGTTCCTGTAATTTATACACCATACATGGCTCAATTCATTCATCAATAACAAAATCAAGCACCAGCACCAGTGTTTGGTGAAGGACCTCTACAAATGATTCCTGCTCCTCCAAGTGAAGATGAAGATGAACAAGTTGAACAACTTGAAGAACATCATGCTCAAGCAGAACCAATTGCATCTGCTCCAGTAAGTACTCAGGTAAGGAATTCTTCTATTGTGAATTTTGACTTAAATCTTGACTTAAATTATATCAGTGTTAAGCCCCCAGTGGCTATTAGGATAGATCATGAGTCTGAAATCCAACGGTCTCTGACACAGGTCTTAGATCCATACACTGCTACTTCGTCATCACAATCTCTCTCCCAAACACAGAAGAGAAAACATACACAGTTAGGGAGTGAAGAAAACTTGATTCCTGCTCCACAGAAGAAGCAAATGCTTGGTACTTCATCTACCCTAGTAATGGTAGAACATGATGCTTCACAACATCAAGTGCCTTCACAGGCTTTAGGAGGAAACTTGGATCTCTCGCTGATTCCTAGATCCTTGCCTACCTCCCCGGATGGATCATATCCGGAATCTGAAAAGATCTACTCATCATCTCAAGATGATCAGCAACTCTTTGAGTCTTACCCTGAGGCAACTCAGTTTTCTATTCCAAAAGAAACGCAAGACTTTATTGAGGATTGGAACTTGCAAAGTTCCATTGCACCACCAGTGACCTCTTATGCAGGGGCTTTGGTGATCTATACTGCAGGTACATCTGGAGGCTCGGATTTTGAGTTAAACACGAGCGAAGAAAGGCAAACACTGTGTGATACACCTACACGTGAGGTGAGTGAAACACTCTTGCAAATAGGAAAAATGAGTGCACACACAGGCACAGAAAGTGAGATGCAAAATATGTTACTGTCCTTTCAACAACAGATGGATGCACTGAAAGCTGAGAATGCACAACTTCGAGCTCAAGTCAATGCTCAAAATTCTTCAGATCCAGTTACAAATCAGTTTTCTCTTATTAGAAAGGATCTTGAAGAAGTAAAGACAACTGTGCTTCTCAAAACAAATGATGTGAATCAAACACAAGGTGTTATAGCAGCTGATATCAAGGACTTAAGACAGAGTCAAATTCAAATTGCTGATAATCTCACAGAGATAAATAAGATCTCAAATCGTATCGATGTTCTGGAAAATGATTATCATCAGTACAATGCTCTTAATTCCTCGAAATTTGCAATGATTGAAAGAGGCATAGATCAGCTGAATGAAGGTTTGAGGCACGTCTACAAAATGGTCAAGTCTGGAACTAGACCTATCCCAGAACAACAACAATTCTTTGAAGGGACTTCAGTCGAGGATCCCTCAACTAAGGGGGAGAAGGTACAAGAAAAAGCTCCAGTCAAAGGAAAAGGGAAAATGCATGACACAGTACAAAAAGCTGCTACAGATCAACACAAGTCAGATCAATCTTACTATGCAGCAGAACAAGATTTTTCTTTCTTTGAAACAGAACAACAAACTCCTATAAAATCAAATTTTGGTGATGCTGAAACAGGTGAGTTTGACAGAGAATTTCTTTTCTCTGATGAAACAGAAAGAAATGCTGAGTTAGATGAAGAACTTAGAAGATTTCAAGAAGAATCCATAGATAAGAACTTTGAGTTAGATGCAAGGATTCTTGAAATGCAAAATGAAGCTCAAGCAAGAAATGTCAAGCTTGATAAGCTTAAGGCTCTCCTACAAGTTAAATCCAAGGAGGAAAAGGAAGCAGCTGCACAAAAGCAAAAGCTATGGGATGCTGCAATCACTGCTAAGAGGGAAGACATTAAAAGAAAGTTTGGACCAAAATGGGATCAAGCTAGAATGATCATGGATCAACCTCAAATTGGCACATATCAAGACAGAGAGGTATTCGGCATAATAGGTGAACTATTCACTGCTAATACAACTGTAGATCTTTACATGGTTGCATTAAAGCTAGAGATCAGGTATATCACAGTTGAAGTAAATGTAGATGGCTGGCATATCATAATTCATCTTGATAATTATGGTTTCTACAAAGTTTCGTTGGACTTCTTCAGAACAAGAACACCCTCTGAGTTATGGGTTATGCTGTGTAAAGTAAAAAGAAGTTCAGAGATGAATGAAATACTCCGAGATCACATTCAAGACTTTGCTACTCTAAGGAGTCCAGAAATCATACCTGAACCTTATGAAGTAAGGTTTGTGAAAAATAATCGATATCAAATAATTCGTTTTAATTCAGAGTCTATGACTGGATATCCTTTGAACTACTTAATAGACGTAGAGAAAATGCTACGGTCTGAAGGATTTCAAAGTCAAGCTAAATCAGTTGCTGCTGATTATATCCAAGACTACTGTATGTCTAAAGATATTGATTTTTACAAGCAATGGAAAGGACTAGAAGAGTTCAAGCAACCAACTTCAATTCCACATGATCCTCTTGATAATGAAGTTTTGTATAGACTTTCTATATCAGAACAAAACAAGGCGTATGGGGTTTCTGGAAGCTCTCAGACAGTACCTGAACCAGAACCACGCACACCTATTGTTGGAAATGAAGAAGCAGAAGAAGGTGAAATACAGACTCAAGAAGTTCAGAATTGAAGAAATGTTAATATCTGTTGTTGCTAGAACTAGGATAGATCAAGATAGAAATTTGTACTTTTTGTTCAGTCTAGAGGAACAACTATCTTGTATTTATCATTAATGCTTGAATCTGGAAATGTTTAATATAAACCAGAACTAAGTTTATTTATTTACAAGTTTTATTATTATATCTTTTTCTTGTTTGTTAGTTGAGTTATCCTCTAGTGATTTGCTTGTTATTGTTTAACAAACAAATAGGGGGAGATTGAAAGGCATATGTTTAGAAGCCTATTTGTTTAGAGAGATGACAACTCAACTCAAACATAGATAATTTGTAAGTAAATATATTATCTGTCACAGGAATCTTCAGCAGGTATTATCTGACAAGAAAAAGAAGATCAAAGTCAATCTACAGACCTGAAGCAGTACTACATTGAAAGAAGCTCAATTTAATTGATCACGCCTCAGTGGAGTATTTAAGTTTGAAGAAGCTACAGTGTCAGAAGATTTCAATTTGTGTGACATCAGAAATAGTCAAATCAGAAGGAACAGAAGTGAACCATTATAAAAGTCAAGTGAAGAATTCTATTTGTTGTGAATCACTCGTGAACCAGACAGTACACGGAGTGTTGGCAAAATACAGAGAAGATTCTTTATTACAAAAAAAATGGTCAGCTACAGACATTGGTGTGAAGACAGAAGACTTGGAATTATATCATCAAGAGTTGTGGAGTCAAGACTTTAATTTAATTCTCTATTAATTGATTAAATTATTTAGTTAATTTAATTGGTAAATTAATTCAATCAGAATTAATTTATTTCTTAAATTGATTAAGAAATTAATTAATTTAGAATTATTTTAGAATGAAGAAGACTTTAATTCAATTCTATTATCAAAAAGATAATTTATTATGTATCCTATTTACTTAGATTAATTCACACATAATTAATTTAATGAATAAGATATATAATAATTCAAATAGAATTTAATTCAAAAGAAATCAAAAAGGAAGGAAGAAGTCAGTAGATTCAAATCATTTGAATCACTTAAAAATAAATGATATACATCTCAGTTATCATTCAGGTCGGCATTTGATTTCTCGGGAAGACTTTTGAAAAGTCTCTCGGAGACTTTTCAAAAGTCTCCCCGAATCTTATTTGAAAAGTCTCCCCGAGCTATAAAAGTCTTCCCCATCAATTTAAATGATTTTTCATTTAAATCAAGAAGTCTCTGCGAGCAATGATAGTCTCCCTGAAAAGTCTCCCCGAGCACAAAAAGTCTTCCCGGAGTCAAGAAGTCTTCCCGAATGCACCAGAGAGACTTTTAAGTGTTTCTCTATATATATGAGATCAGTAGTTAACATTCAAGAACTTCTATTAACATTCTATTCGAGCTAAAAGAAAAAAATACAGAGCATTCATGTTAAATATTCTGTAAAAATTCTAAAGAGCTATTAGTGTTTATTCGAACTGATCTTGTAACACCCATCAAGTTTAATACAAGTATTTTACTTGAACTGTGTTTCTTTGATTATTATTTCGTGATAATAATTAAATTGTTTAATCAAAAATTATCCGAAACAGTTATTAATATTTAATAGAGATTGTATTCAACCCCCCCCCCTTCTACAATCATTTGGACCTAACAGTTCTGGACTGTCTTGTAAAAAAATTATTTGTTTCACATCCCCAATATGTTTTCTTAATTTATAATAATTATTATTAATTTATAAAAATAAAATATTATATGCGAGTCTAACGTGATTTTTAATTTTTGAGACAAAGATTCTTTAATGTGATGTTTGGTTAATTTATCAATTGTTTTAAAAAAATATTATTATTTATAAACAAATCAAGATACATTATATTCATTCTTTGTATTCGAATTAATATTTAAACTTAGTCCTAATTAATTTTAGTTTTTTCAAAAAAGTTAAAGAATTGTAAATTGTTTGATCTATATAAAATATTTATTAATATTTAAAAAAGAAAATATCTTCCTGGATTCTTTAAAATTATATGTGATTGTTTATTTATTTTTTATTAAGATTCTTCAAAAATAATTCAGAAAACTCTCTCACCAAAAATCAAAAATATAAAATATAGGTGGACTTTACAATAAAAAAAATATTAAGTACTCATAAACAAAATATTTTATATAATCTAACATGATATTTTATTTTTAAATACAAAATATTTCAAATTAGTCATAAAAAAATACTACATTATTAAAAGAATCTTATTAATATTAATATAATAAGATATTTATTTTTATATTATTAAAAAAATACTACATTAAACGAACACATAAAAGAATCTTATTAATATTAATATTAATAAGATATCTATTTTTATAAGGGATACTAGCATTCCTGACTGAGCAGTTAACTAGTAGACATTAAAAAATAATATTAGTGACACTTTAAAAAAATTTAGCATCTTAATATTCTTTAATATTATAATATTAATATCGTAATATTATAATATTAGTGTTACTTAATGTTATTAAAAAAATTACATTAAACGAACACATAAAATAATCTTATTAATATTATTAATATTAATAAGATAACTATTAGAACACATAAAAGAATCTTATTAATATTATTAAAAAAATACTACATTAAATGAATAAATAAAAAATAACTATTAGAACATCTAGTAGAATCTTATTAATATTATTAAAAAAATACTACATTAAACAAACACATAAAAAAATCTTATTAATATTGATATTAATAAGATATCTATTTTTATAAGGGATACTTACCAGATGTGGCATTCCTGGATGAGCGGTTAAGTAGTAGACATTAAAGTGTTATAGCATGTTGAGGACTTGGTTTTGATTCTAGTCTATATCAATCACCTATATTTTTAATATTAAATATTAGAGAACACTTTAAACTTTTCAATATTATTTTATTAATATTACAATATTAAATATTAAAGAACACTTTACAGTAAAATATATTAGAGAACACTTTAAAAAAAATTAGCATCTTAATATTCTTTAATATTATAATATTAATATCGTAATATTATAATATTTAGTGCTACTTAATATTATTAGAAAAAATACTACATTAAATGAACACATAAAAGAATCTTATTAATATTATTTAAAAAAATACTACATTAAACGAACACATAAAAAATAACTAGTAGAACATCTAGTAGAATCTTATTAAATATTATTAAAAAAATACTATATTAAACGAACAACTACAAGAATCTTATTAATATTAATAAGATATCTATTTTTATAAGGGATACTTAGTAGATGTGGCATTCATGGCTGAGCGGTTAAGTAGTAGACACTAAAGTGTTATAGCATGTTGAGGACTTGAGTTCGATTCTAGTCTATACCAATCACCTATCTTTTTAATATTAAATATTAGAGAACACTTTAAACTTTTCAATATTACTTTATTAATATTATAATATTAAATATTAAAGAACACTTTACAGTAAAACATATTAGAGAACACTTTAAAAAATTTTAGCATATTAATATTCTTTAATATTATAATATTAATATCGTAATATTATAATATTTAGTATTACTTAATGTTATTAGAAAAAATACTACATTAAACGAACACATAAAAGAATCTTATTAATATTATTAAAAAAATACTACATTAAATGAACAAATAAAAAATAATTATTAGAACATCTAGTAGAATCTTATTAATATTATTAAAATAATACTACATTAAACGAACACATAAAAGAATCTTATTAATATTGATATTAATAAGATATCTATTTTTATAAGGGATACTTATGAGATGTGGCATTCCTGGCTGAGCGGTTAAGTAGTAAACATTAAAGTGTTATAGCATGTTGAGGACTTGGTTTTGATTCTAGTCTATACCAATCACCTATCTTTTTAATATTAAATATTAGAGAACACTTTAAACTTTTCAATATTATTTTATTAATATTACAATATTAAATATTAAAGAACACTTTACAGTAAAATATATTAGAGAACACTTTAAAAAAATTTAGCATCTTAATATTCTTTAATATTATAATATTAATATCGTAATATTATAATATTTAGTGTTACTTAATATTATTAGAAAAAATACTACATTAAACGAACACATAAAAGAATCTTATTAATATTATTTAAAAAAATACTACATTAAACGAACACATAAAAAATAACTAGTAGAACATCTAGTAGAATCTTATTAAATATTATTAAAAAAATACTATATTAAACGAACAACTACAAGAATCTTATTAATATTAATAAGATATCTATTTTTATAAGGGATACTTAGTAGATGTGGCATTCCTGGCTGAGCGGTTAAGTAGTAGACACTAAAGTGTTATAGCATGTTGAGGACTTGAGTTCGATTCTAGTCTACACCAATCACCTATCTTTTTAATATTAAATATTAGAGAACACTTTAAACTTTTCAATATTACTTTATTAATATTACAATATTAAATATTAAAGAACACTTTATAGTCAAATATATTAGAGAACACTTTAAAAAAATTTAGCATCTTAATATTCTTTAATATTATAATATTAATATCGTAATATTATAATATTTAGTGTTACTTAATGTTATTAGAAAAAATACTACATTAAACGAACACATAAAAGAATCTTATTAATATTAATAAGATAACTAGTTTAACACATAAAAAATATTATTAATATTATTAAAAAAATACTACATTAAACGAACACATAAAAAATAACTAGTAGAATCTTATTAATATTATTAAAAAAATACTACATTAAACGATCACATAAAAGAATCTTATTAATATTAATATTAATAAGATGTCTATTTTTGTAAGGGATACTTACCAAATGTGGCATTCCTGGCTGAACGGTTAAGTAGTAGACATTAAAGTGTTATAGCATGTTGAGGGCTTGAGTTCCATTCTAGCCTACACCAATCACATATTTTTTTAATATTAAAAAACACTTTACAGTAAAATATATTAGAGAACACTTTAAAAAAAACCGTACCTCAATTAGTTCTCATGGAATACTACATTGAAAGGTGTAATAATTATAAAATTGATTAAAATTATAAAATACTACATGGAATAATACTACATGTGTAATAATAATAATAATCAATTTGAAAAATTATAATACTACCTTTCAATGTGTAATAATAATAATTATTAAAGTGAAAAGATAATATAAAAATTGATATAATAAATTAAATAGAAGATCTCACCTGACAAAAAAATTAAATAGAAGATATGATAAACGCATATAAGGCAACTTAAATTTGAAAAATATACGCAATATTTTCATATATGGAAACAATTTAATTGACTATGTATATAGATTGTATACATATTTTGTATTTTCAGTATACCAATACTATCCTTATAATATTAATTTAGTATAAATATCAGTATATTTGTATGGAATCTTGGTCACACGATTATTCAGTAATCAACCGCTAAGATCAATGGGTCTCTCGGTCTCTCATTGAACAGGGGTCTCCCTCGATCCTGCCCCTATATATATATATATGTATATGCTTTGAATTAAATTGAGCCTTTTATGAGTTCAGTTGGTTTATTGGAATAGAATAAAAAGGGGCAATCTTTTTATATAATTTGGCACCACTTTGAACACAATTGATGACCTGGGATCATCATGTATATAAGCACACCAGGAAGGTAAAGAAAGAATTGTTCATGTTTTGTCTCCCTGACAAGAGTAATCATACTTATACATTTATATTTTTTCTTGATCGTAGTATATGTTGGAATCAGTTGATATGGCACAGCAGAGTACTACTCCAGGGACTGGAGGAGCAGGATATATAGGTAGTCATACAGTTCCACAGTTATTACTCGTGAGGATTTGTATTGCTGATGCTATTGATCGAGTTAGAGCACTCGCTAGTGATTTTGGCTCAAAAAATTTTCTTTTATCTCTCTCTCTTGATTAACTATAAAGCATTATTACATTAATGAAGTTGTGCTGGTTATTTGTTAGTTGGAGGTGCAAAGTAGTGAATTTTTATTACAACTTTTTAGCTAAATAACTATTTAAAGAAATCACAAAGCTCGTGTTGTTATCACTGGTTATTGCTGTTTGTTTTTTCCTCTTGGAACAATAGGTATATATCAGTACCATACACCATATTAAAAGTTTCAGACTCTCTGGCTGAAAAAACATCAATGGCTTCCCCTGTTTTTTGAATCTAATTATCTTCTTCATCTATTACATGTTTTTATTTTATTAATGGCTTCCCCCGTTTTATCTCATTCTTAGGTTTTTCATTACATATTTTTTGTATATCAGAAGGTAAAAAGAATCTTCTTATATATATAAAGTAAGAGCTCTAGTTTCCTCTTACCAAATAACTTGCTAATTCAATAATTTGGTAACTATCTTACCTAGCAAATATTAATAAAATAAACATCAAGTTTCATTTACCTAACTAAATTTAGCTAATTCAATAAAATTAAAAGTATTAAAAATTTAATTATTAATCTTGAGCGTACCCAAATCAATAATAAAATAATATATAATAGAAGTTTTTTCAACATGGTTTGATTTTAAGTCTTGTTTTATTTGGTTAAATTTATCATGTTGGTAATTCTCGTTGTCTTGAATCTAAGGATATTTTTTCTGAAATTATGTAGCAATTCTGAAGCGAAATGACCATTAAGATTTTTGATTGAGGGTTTAGTGGCCGACTGAGTGTTTCATCTGGTTAAAGTTTCCAAAATTTTGGTTTTTAGGGTGATTCGACTGATTTGATGTTGAGTATTGTGTTTTTTAATTACATTGATCAGCAATGCATCTTGTGCTACCTTATGTGCTGGCATATCTGGAGTGAACCGGATCTGTTGAATATATCGTTCATGGAGAAATTTATGCTGCTGATGGTGCTCAAGTTGTCTTCACTAGTGGAGCAGAACTGGTAATGTACTTTAGTTTTCTTCTTCCTACTCTTGTGATACCTTTTGTTGCCCTCAAATTATCATTATATATCTTCTTGATACTTACAGCAGTTGCTTTAAACACTACAACATAATGTCTTTGTAAATTTTAAGTATAAAATGGATTGTGAACCATTATGTATGGCCATGATTTATCATTACAATACTTTCTGTTTGTAGTGTAGATTTTAAAGCTCTGAATCAATAGTACTACACTAATCGTTGATTTTATCTTTCTAATAGGAAAAACGTATATTCTTTATAAAGAAAATCCAGCAGGCTAGCAATACATACTGAAACAGGGCGAGGATGCAATGGCTGATCTCATCTCAAAAGCACAACTCTATTACTCCATTGGAATTAATGACCAGATACTTCTGCAATGTATCTGCCCTGCAATCTCTGTACCTCCCTTCGACATTCAATTAGTTCTTAGTACAGATGATGAAGCGAGATTAAGTTCTGAAGCCTTGTACTGCATATGTAGAACCCTGTTGTTCACTTTTAAAGATTGTGATTTTCAACTGATATTTCTAGTTTATTGTGCCTAAGCATGATAATCTTTAGAAGTTTCTACCACCTGTATTTGTAATTATAACCTTAGTACCATCATCGATTTTTGGTTTTCAATAGCTATACATGCTTTCATTTTCATCTGCATGTGCTGCTGCTACTGAGAGAGTATTTGGATGTTGTATCACTTACGCTGTTATGTTTGTTTTGACTATTGGATCCTGCTTCTTGTATTTCCCATCTGTAAATTTGATGATACAGTTTCTGTATATTGCACATGTCGAGAAAATGATAATTGCAGGACTGGCTCCTAACAGGTGTGCTCCTTACCGATTGTGGTAGTATGGTAGTGAAAAATTAAAGTGCATCCTGCTTCTATTTGACATGATAATGGAGTTCACTTTTGCTTTGAGATAAATGGTTCAGGCACTCCATAACGAGCTGCCGCATGATGCTGATGCCATCTTAATTTTCTGTGATATTTTTTAGCAGTTCCATGGAAATGATAATGAATCATGATCACTTTGGTAAAGTTGTCTTCTAATTCTTTCATATCATGCCATTTTGTTGTTGCACAATATTTTGAGGTTCTTATGTCATGGCTGAGGCTTGTTGTGGTTACACGTAGGTCAAAGAGTGTTAGCAAGGTGGATGATGCCTGAAATAGCTTGCAGTAATGCTTCTAGCCTTCCAACCATATCGGTTGGAACAATTCCATCTGATAGATATTTGAAATGTGGGGTCTAGCATGCAGAGGAAAATGTTCTACCCCTTAAGCTTGCAGGAAATGTTAGCTTAAAAACCTAATAATCGGACGAGGAATATTATTAGTTTACTTGAGTACATCGTTGAGATGGATTTTGGTCTTTAAATGTTGTTTTCTACCTGAGTTGCACGGAGTTTCACCTTGTTGATGTGCAGATTACAAGTGGCATAATAAGCCATATATGATTGATATAATCTTTGTATACTCTCTGTCCTAGTGTTTATTGTTGATAAGTTAATATTAAACATTTACTGCAGATTTTATTTTTACTTTTATGACAGTTAAACAAACTACATAGTGGAGTAATATCTTAGTTTCTGTGATTCAAAGCTTAAATGCTCTTAATGTTGCTTCAAAAGTACCGAACACTCAGGATCACTTTCACTCGAAAGATTACAGGTAACTTTTTCATAGTCTCTAATGAACATCTTGGCGTAACAAGTTAAAAAACTTTTTGCAGTAGGAACAAAACAACCAAAAAGAATATCTATAGGTAGCCTAATAATTGGATGAAACATAGGAAATACATTTGTTCTGACTTGGCTTTCCATACTTCAAGTGCAAAAGGTTGCAGCTATTACTCTAAAAGTTCAGGAATCGCAAATCTATAAAGGTGTGGGTTGATACTATCTAGCATTGGAATGTAGCTCAGAATCATGAACATCAGTCTTCAGCACAAAACTTGGAAAGGCTTGAGTTATTTCCCTGTAACATGTAATTCCAACAGTTCAACTTTACAAGTACTGTACATATATATATATATATATATATATTGCAGATAGAAACTGCAATCAGGTAGTTATGTTGTCAAACAGATTGAATGTTCATGTAGTGAGTTAGGGTTTCGTCTTAAACAGATCGTGGAATGAAAATTTTACAAATATCATATTTTACGATAATTTTTAACTATATCATGTATATAGAACTATAACTTGTTTCTCACCTTAGAAGTGGAAGGGTCATATTCTTGATGAGAGATGGATACCTTGAAACAAAAACTTTCCACTCTTCCAAGTCGATCCTCCCATCTCCTTTTAAATCTGCTTCCAAAATTGTCTGGTAATATACTTGCATAAATTAGATTAATACTTAGAAAAGATCATATAATCTAAATATACTAGGAGCACCACCTTGTCTAAAATTGCTTCTACATCATCATTTGGCAGTGTCAAATCTGATTCTCTCAAATGCTCCAAAACCATCTCCTTTAACTTCAATTATAGAAAATAAAGGGCATTCTCAGAAATTATATTTGTATCCAAAAAAGATTATTTTAAAAACTATCCAGTATTCACCTCTTCTCGTTCTATATATCCGGTGTGCCTCAGATCATACAAGTTAAACAAAACTGCAAGAGATTGTTTCCCCTTAGTACCAATAAAATTACAAATTGTGGCCGTCGATGTAGCACCAAGTAATTTTAAGATCATTTAGAAATGAGGAATGCATTTGTGTTACATATCTTACATTCAATTTTGTCAGCTTCAGGTGCATAAGGATGAAAGATGCTTAGAGATCGAACAAATTCTCCAAATTCAATAACCCCATTACGCTTTATATCAAATAAATCAAACAGCTGCAGTAAATTGATGGCGGAACTAGTTTAAATTTGTAATAAAAAAGACCATGAAAGAACTATTGCATAGGAGTAACTAGCCCCCAAGAACTATTTCATTAGATGACGATAGTTTTCATCTGGATAATTCAGGAGAATCTAGAGATTTAATTATTGAAAAATATTATTCCCCGGACTGAGTAGCATAAATCCAAATATCGAAAATATTTAATGTTTATTTAATCTAAAAAGTAAAAATCTTGTGTGTTCCCTAAAAAATCTACATGGTATATTACTATTCCGAGGGTGCAAAACCATAATCCTACACCAGTTTGTAGAAGTTATATTTTTTCAACAATGTATGAGAAGCAAATATAAAATATACTGATGAAACCTTTTTCCATAGTCTCTAAAGAAAGTTCTAAATATCATAATACATACTTGATGTAACAATTGTGACGAAGTATGACACCTCATTGTGTAACAATCAACTGTATGGATAATTGAGCAATATGTTGACTTACTCTGTCTGCAAAGAGATTTTGTTTGCTTCTATTGCTAAAAAGTGCAAGCTGAAACTCTTCCTTTAGATTAAGAAGCGAAGTGATATTTTCGTGGCAATCAAAAAACACAGGTCAGTACATATACACAGCTAAAAGCCTATCGGATTATCTTACAATCATATATTATAGCTTCAACTGCAGGATCCAGACTTTCAGTGTACCTTCAGGAATTTCATAACTGCGATTATATTATGATACCTTGTGAATAAGGCCGTCGTCGATTATGGAGCTGCTCAAATTCTTGAAAAGGCCAAACAGAGCTTCTATTTCATTTATTGTAACTGCAAATTGAAAGGAACTGCTTTAGCATAAGCAATTTATGCACGTATTAAACATCAAGGACTAAGTTTAAAAATCTTTAGCTCCATAGCAGAAAACTAGAATATCAATATAACGACACCTGCTAAACCTTAAAATAGTGATTTGTGGCCATTCACTTGGTTAGAATTGTGCTCTGGTGAAATTTATAGATACAACAATTATTCTTGTGAAAAAATATTGTTGAAGAAGTAGACTTATAGATGCATAGCTGAAGTATACTAACAATGTTCTTGGTGATTATTTGCTGATATACTCACAAGTGGTTTCGGACGCAAGAATAGCCCGCTCCTTGGATAGTGGTTTATGTGCATCTTTCTTTGAGGAAAAACAGCCAAATAAAGAGGACATCTTTCTTCCAAATGAGGGCAGGATCACTTTTCCTCTACTTCAAAGTAATTGTAAAGCATAAAGATATAACTACATAATTTCAGAACAACGTATTAGTACATAACCTTTTTGTGAGGTTTCTTTTAACAAAAAGGTTGGGCTTATATTGTGCATGTACCCATCTCAATTATACCGAACAACACTATGAAGGGAGTTAGAATAAATAGAGATGTTGCTACAGCATGTTAGCCTGCAATTCAAAAGTGCCTAATCGACAAAGCACTGATGATGATTAAGATGGCAACAATCAGTAGTAACTATTGGGGAAACTGAAGAGTAAAATAATCACTGATTGATGCTGAAGTTCTTGTCCAACACTTGGTATAATACAAAGAGCAACATCACGTTCTTTTAAAAATATTCAAAATAATATAATGCAATTCAGTATCTAAAATTTGGGCTACTATAGTTGACCATGATCGGAAATAGTATATTTTTATGTCAAATGGATTGTATTTCTCACTCATCTTGTACCCTACCTTTCTTTGACATCTTTAAACAATAAACACCCTTCAGGGAATATCCTTTTTTTCCTTTTGTTCCAAAAAGATCCTAAATCTCTTATTTATGAAATATATGCTCTAATAAAAAGACCAAATCACATACGTCGCACTCAGAACCAGAGTGTATGCAAAAACAAAAAAATTCCAGTTAGAATTCAATCCGGAAAGGAGTCTTAGGAGTAGGATTTGAAGGGGTTTTCTTCTTGAAGAGCTTAAGTTTTCGAAAATGTTGAAGATCATGAAGTTGTTTGAAAAATCTAACTGTGGATGCAAGTCGAGGAAGTACCTCCACCGGAATCATTTAACATATCTGTGAAATGATGATAAGAACCTTAAAGAACAATAAACATGCACAAAACTTTATTATAGAAAATCACAACAAGATCCTGAAACATAATACAATTCAAAGGTTTTTCCAATTACAACTCATAACAGTTTGTGCATTGACCAACATAAAAGCAAGCATCAAAACTTATATACCATGAAGATCACAGATACAAACACACGTATACCTTGTTGTTGTCTGTACAACTTGTGCTGTATTTTCTTCCACATACATATATGCACTTCGCTTTCTCCTCTTCTCCTTGTTCCTCTTCAATGTATATGTATGTGCATGTATATTGTTTTCTAATCAAGCAAGTCGTACCCTTTTTTCTATTATAATTTGTTACGCCCAATATCTGGACATGGGTCCTAGGCAGGCCCAATGGCATAAGGTGGCCGGCCCACCTCGCATCTGGGCTCACTTGGCTTCAAAGTCCACATCCGGCTCGCATTGTGTTAAAGAAGATAAAATATTCTAAGGCCTTTGGCCTAGCGTGAGGTCGCATCGCTAGCCCGCCAGCCTTAGACTCATTCGGCTTCGATAAGGAAAAGAGAGGAGAACCGGCCCCCCAGCCCGGTTCGCTTCTCATCATCACCTCTCAGGTCGCATAGATTTGCCAGAGAGGCCCTCAGCCCGGCTCACTTGGCCAGGCTCACTGCCTCCGGATCGCTTCGCTAGCCCGGAGTACTTAGCACGGATTTCTCATAACTAGCTGAAAGGCTCCTAGCTTCATGGGCTCACCTCACTTGGTATTATTTGCTAATCTGAAGACTACAGAAGGCCCCCCTAGGTAATATCTCAACATACTTATCGATTTAAAGACAGCTAGCCCCACGGGCTC
The DNA here is from genome assembly GCA_028671895.1 of Oenanthe sinensis. Classification (NCBI taxonomy): domain Eukaryota; kingdom Viridiplantae; phylum Streptophyta; class Magnoliopsida; order Apiales; family Apiaceae; genus Oenanthe; species Oenanthe sinensis. Next base: position 45,091,099 of record CM053813.1, on the reverse strand, counting down.
TCATCTCATCAAGGGATCCGCACATGATCACCTCTACATACTGCTCCCGTGAGGCCACATCACGCACAACCGCTCCCGCGAGGCCATATCGCGCATAACTCCCTACGGGAACCCCTTGCTCTACAACTCCATGACAGCCCCCAGAGCCTAACGGGCTTGGGCCATGGCAGTTATAGACATATGGGAAGTTTGCCCTCCACATCCACACATATTTGGGCCAAAGCCCAGCACGTCTAAGGATTTGGGCCTGATGGACCGGACCAATACCTAGCCCATATATGTAACTTGTCCTCCAAGAACTACGTGTGGCTTGAACCCCTATATAAAGGGTACGTAGGCCTCTTGTTTCAGTTGAGACAACAGTTGGCAGCAAGAGAACACATATTTTATCTGGTCTTCTAACGAATCAACAACAAGATCAGCTACCAAAATCCATCACTTTCCTCCCGTGTTCTTCGCGTTCTTCATCAAGTTCATAGCAAAATCATCATATTTTGCTCCGTGATTCCAGCAAACCTCCAAATTACTGTTATACCAGTTTCTCCCTATAACATAATTCATTTCTGATTAGAGAGATATCTTCGGTCATCATTTTAGTATAGCTAGGTGTATAAAGTAATGCTCTGTGACTTTGTCCAACATTATTGAATTATATTATAATCTGATTATTAATGTTTAAACTACTTGGTAACATGATCCTTAATAATGCAAGAAATTGTAGTGGCCGGTTTGCGATTTCTTATGAGCAACCTCTAAGTCACACTTTAACACTTGCACCTTATAAGCTACTTGTCTCTCTCTAGATTCAACGAATTTGATGCTAAGAGTGTGATTTTGTCGGTGTCTTAACTTTATTTATAGAGATTAGTATTTCTGATGTTTCTGAATTTATCTCATAATAAAAAGTTTCTCAATTTATATGGGAATGTTATTATAATTATAAGAGATTATATATGATTATAAAAATTAACGGTTACCAAAGTTTTATATGAAAATTGTTAAACATACATCAACTTTGTTGCTTATAAAATTAAATATTGGGCATGTTTGGTAATTAGCGGTTAACTATTAGTTGGAGTGGATTGGATTAATTGTTTTGACTAACTAATTTGAATAGATGTTTTGACTAATGAATTCGATTAGCTGATTTAAAAAAAATGGTAATAAGCTGTTTGAATTAGTTTTTTGTATATAACTGGGCACATGACAAACCTCTAATACAAAAAGTTTCAAAAATAATTCTTTCAAAATTAGTTTTTTGACCTAGATAACTTATTTCAATCATCTAACTACCAAACACACATATATTAGATTGTATTGGACACACATATATTAGATTGTATTGGTCAAAAATCTAACTTGTCTCAAACCTCTAATTTTTACTCAATCCTATGATTTCCAAACCGGGTCATTGTGGATATAGTAGTACATAACTTAAATCTTTCATGTGCTGAGCCGCTGAGGAGTTTTTTCCTATCTTTGTTCAAGGCATATTATTAATTAAACAATTTAGGTTACATATATTATAATCTGGTATGCGATTGAATGGGCCATATATCTTTCAAATAATAAGGATATATTGTTGTATTTTTTTATTTATATATTAAATAAGTCAAATTGACTATATATATCTTTTAAGTACACTTCAATATAAATTGAATTTTAGTTTGGCATATTAAAGTTAATAAGTATGTCAATTATTATTCTAGTAGTAGTAAGTTATACTTGTATAAAAAAGAGAATATGTACCCCCAATATATATTATGAAATTCATGAGTATATGCATAACCATGTTTTGCGTAAATTGGTCCTTTATTACTACTCTTTTTTTGTTAAATTTAAATATAACTTACTAACGAATTGGGTTGGAGTGCAAGTATCAAGTATGGTTGTTATTGTATATAAAATTATAAATAACATATTTGGAATACTTCGCAATATCAAAATTTATCTCAAAAATGAGATTTTAGAGATAACTAAATTAAATGATTTGTATATAAATATGTTTCATGGTAGGTTTGTTAAGTTCTTTTATTAGTGTGTCGAATATCATAGTAAGATAGACAAATTTGATAGTATTAAATTAAATTTATATGACTTATAATAAAAAAATTAGAATCCTATAATCCTATATAATCAATTACTATATATTTTAGGGCTTTTTTCATAAAATACATAAGTTTTTAATTTTTTTGTAAAATATGTTTTCTTATTTTATGTTTTATAAAATATATTTTTTAATTTTTTTACAAAAATACGGTTTTACAATTAATACAACCGAGTGCAACTAAAATCAACATTAAATGCAACTATTGGAAGCAATTTCAATTTTTTTCAAAAAACAATGACATTCAATTACATTTGATTATAACTTATACATAAAAAAGTTGTATTTGGTTATTTTAGTTACAAATCGTATTTTTTACAAAAAAACAAAAAATAAAATCACAAAAAAAATAAAAAAGTTGTATTTTTTTTATAAATATTCTATAATTTATACCGGAAAAAGAGCTTAGCACTTGTAGTTGGTTTTATTTTTATTTTGTTATAAGTACAAATCTTTTTCATAATATACCAAAAATAATAATATCTACATTTTTATATGTTTAAAAATATGTGTAATTTTTTAGGAAATTTAATTAGATACAAAAATAGATAAAATAGCGGAGTAGTAGTAGTAAAAACTATTTCCGGTAGTTTTGGAAGCAAGAGCAATGCACAGCCACATAAAACACCGCCTCACCGATTAAACAAACCATCCCTCTTTGATTAAAACATAATTATATACCTATACACACAAACCCATTTGCAAAATAACACAATATATACAATACATGTCACCGAATTTGTAATGTTCACCTTGCGGCCGATGAATTTCACCGGTCACCGGAAAATTTGAATGACGATGAGAGATGAGGAAAAAGAAAACCCATAACGGTGAAATTATATATATCAAGTCTGCAAAAAAGGGCCCACAAAAAAACATTAACAAGAAGAGCTTGTTTGAGCTTTCTTTGCCTTTAATGATCTCCTTTTGGTTTCTTGTTTTCTTGTTTTATTCTAAACTTGGCCTTACACATGGCAATGGAGGTAGATTTTTTATCTTTTTGCATTTTGTGTTAGTGATTTTGATTTTTTATTGCTGTTTTGGAATCTTTAGGTTAAATTTGAGGTGCCCTTTAAATTTTTGATTGTTTTAGCTAATGACGTTGTCGGTTTTTCGAATAATTTGTGTGATTTAGGTTGAGGGTTTGGTGTGTTTAAAGTTGTTATTGTCTTGATTTGATGTCATACATTATGTGGACTTATTATGAGATAATCATTATTGTGTGTAGTTTGTGATAATTTTTGTGAATGGAGCTTTTTGCCATAAATAGTTACTAAATGTGAACTTGTTTAGGATTTGGATTCTTTGGATGTATGTTGTATACTATTGTAGTGATTTGGATTTGTTTTGAACAGGGAATGTACAGGCCTATAATCGGAGCATGACTAACTCTAGTGTTTCTTATGATAAGTTTTCCCAGATTGCGTATGATTTTGTAGAAAATAGAGATGAGGAGTATAAGCAAGAATTAGTTTTCGAAGTAAAAGTGCCTTTGAATATCAGTAAACCTAGTGTTCAGGATCATAACAATACAAATTTAAGGTACTCACTTCGGGGAACATGTCCTCGGAAAGATTTAGTTCAAAGTATATTAGGTTATAGGGAGTTAATGTGTGAACGGAACCTACAAGAGGAAGATAGATATACCAAAACAGGGAAATTTAATAATGTGAGAACATATGAAGCTTCTCTCGATATGGATGCAGCAGTTAACACCACAAAAAATGAAAAAGGCTTTACACCAAATGTTCGTGTTAATATTACCCATAGACTTGAACCTGATGGGACAGAATACAACTATGCCTCGGATTCTAAGGGTGCAAAGGTGGTAGCGCACAACAAGGAAGCGAAAGGAGCAAGCAACATATTAGGGAAAGACCATGATAAGTATCTGAGAAATCCTTGTTCAGTTGGGGGGAAATATGTTGTCATTGAACTCGCTGAGGAAACACTGGTAGATGCTGTCAAAATTGCAAATTTTGAACATTATTCTTCTAATTTTAAAGAATTTAATATGTCTGGTAGTCTGACTTATCCAACTGACATATGGTACTCACTGGGAAGCTTTGTCGCAGCAAATGTTAAGCATGCTCAAAGTTTCAAGCTACCTGAACCAAAGTGGGTAAGATACTTAAAGTTGAACTTGCTTAGTCATTATGGGTCAGAATTTTACTGCACGTTAAGTCTTGTGGGAGTGTATGGAGATGATGCAATTGAGCAGATGCTTGAAGATCTCATTGTGAAATCTGAGGAATCTGCTTCGGCTAAATTAACAAAACCTAATTCAACGGTAATACCATCTGCAAAACTGGAATCAGGTGTTAATGATAAAAAAGTTGATGGTGAAGCTAAAACTGTGATTGAGGTCTCCAGTAAAAGTAAAGGGGTAGAAGGGGTTGATGATGGGAAAAAGCCTATGACTGATGCACCAAAAGTTCAAGTCACGCTGAGCAACATCCCTGACCCGATAGTCAACCCGACAGTCAAAGTTAGACAACAGTCAAGTGGTAGAATACACGGGGATGCTGTTCTTAAAATATTAATGCAGAAGGTAAGGTCACTTGAAACAAACTTATCCGCATTGGAGGAGTACATCAAACGACTAAACAATGGACAAACAGAGGTTCTACCTGACCTGGAGAAAAAGATTGTAGATTATAAAAAGCTTTTGGAGAAAAGCAAAACGGAGATTAAGGATATCTTAGAGTGGAAGACTATTGTGGTTCGTGGCACATCTGTATTGCTCTTTAAGTTTGGACTTGGCTTGTAAACCAATCATGTTAACTGTGTCATTTCTTTTGTGATTCTTATGATATATCAGGACAAAGAAGTTGCTGACATTGAGTCATGGAAAAGTGGTGTCATGTCGAAGCTGGAGTCAGTAATAAGAGAAAATGTTATTTTGAGGTTTGTATATGCACTTGGACTTGTCATACAAGCTCATATACACCCATATATTCCTACTAAAGTGGCTAATTCCACCAACCATTTTGTGAAATTCCATGGTTTTGCTTAGTAAGAAATTGACTATATTCTATAACATATGTTGCATTATAACTGATGTTTCGAGTCTTTTGACTTAAAAACTTTTATCGCATGATAACTGATGTTTTAAAGCATGTAGTTGACCTCGTTATCTTCAACTTGATTTGCAGATTAGATATTGAAAAGGTTGCAAGCGAGCAAGCTTATTTGGAAAAGAAGGAGCTCACCATAATAACAGTTTGTTTTATTGTTGCATGTGTTCTCGTTCTCAAAGTAGTTTCAGATCGAGTACTGATGTTTTCTGGAGCCTTTTTGTGCGATATGGTTTGCTGGGCACAGAAAGGTTGTGAATTGATAATATATGGTTGCGGTCTTGCTGTATGCATTGGTTTAGTCATTTCTTAGTCACCTAATGTCGTAGCTTGGCAATTTACAATTTGCAGTTGTACGATTGCTCTAAAAACAATTAGTCACTTGTTAGGAGCTTTATATAGTAGTGTTTTTAGACAGCATTGTAGGCATAGTTTTTGTAGTAAAAGGAATGGCACAGCCATGTATTTATACCTTACAGAGTCATATGACCTTTGTGGTTTTTGTAATATCCACAGTGTTCTTTAGTCAAGCATATCACATTTGAGGCTTATTACATTGTTACCGCTTGTCTTTCATTTTCAGTCATGATGTTTGTGCACAGGTTTTAAAAAGAACGGTAAAAAAGAAAATATCACCTTCATTGTGTTCTTTATAAACGGCTTAGAAATTAGAAAATATATATATTTTAGTTTATAAATAAATTACGGATTCAAAATAATAATCATATCTCGACAAAAATTACCATAATTTACAACATCTTTCGAATATATTCTTAATTATCGTTAGTGAGAAGTTCCATTTTTTACTAAAAGTATCTCTATAGTTTTTATATCCAATCATATGAAACTTTATACATATTAAAAAATATAAATATGTCGACATCATAATAATGTTGGTTTTATAACAGTGAATTTGAGTGTACAATTCATACGAGGATGATGTCAATTATAATTTATTCTTTTTTTAATGTAAATAACACAGACATACTTCATCTATTTTAAAATATTAGTCACTTAGATTAAAAAATATAAAATTGAAGAAATAATGTATATGTAGTTTCAAAATATAATTATAACTTCATATTTTTTATTGGTTCAGTTACCCGTTTAAGATATTTTATACTGTAAATAAATAGATAAATAATTTTATACTTAAAATAATATTAAATTATTTGTACAGTAATTTCACAAAATCCCTGAATTTGATGCATCAAATTAAAAACCGTATCCAAATCGATTTTAAAAAACGTACTCCTATGTGTAACGTGTGTAAATATAAATTGGGCCCACCACACGTCACACCACTCCTTTGGACTTCCCCTGTATCTCTCTCTCTCTACACACATTTACTCATCTTCACACACACACACACACAAATTAGGGTTTATAAAAAACACAAAATGTAAAAAACACACACAAACACACTTTATATTTCTCGTAAATTAACAAGATCCTGTCCCCTCCCCCAATTCCCCACCCCTAATTTTATAAATATCTTTTTTTTTCGATGGCGGCGACGGTGACGGCGAATTACTCCAACGGCGGCGGAGAGGTGGTGGAGAATGGCGGTGTGCAGACGGGAGCGTCGATGATGGAACAGTTGGTGCCGGAGATAAGAACACATGCGTTGAGTTATTTGGATTATCGGAGCTTGTGTCGCCTTTCGATGACTAATTCTACAATGAGAAAGGCTGCTAATGATGATAATGCTTGGAAATCTCTTTACCGTAAGGTTGTCTTTTTTTTCGATATTTTTTTTGGTTTTTCGTTTCGTTAGGATGTGTGTTTTATGAATTTTTTATTGTTTATTGAGATTATTTGTTTATCGAGTTTTGAAATAAATTGTCTTTATCATGTTACTGTTATGTTGGGATTATTTGTTGATGATGGTTTTAGTGTAATGAAAGTGATATACTGAAATGTGAAATTGATTGTTGAAACTCGGTGTTGTTGTGGTGTGTTATTGGTATTTAGTGGTTTCGGTGGATGGTAGTTCTGTTATGATTGGTGATTTTGTGATATTGTGAGCGGTGGTTGGTGTATGTTCTTTTTATGAGTTGTAGAAAAGGCAGATTTTAAAATTTTAAAGTTATGTACTTATGTGTGCTATGTACGGTTTGAGAATGTGACTTGTTGGTTTGTATTCATGAGCTTGTTTAAGTTGTAGAGAAGTGAGGGAAATTGTTGGGAAGTGTGTGAGAATTATTGCTACTTAATCGGATTTAGGAAGTGGATGTGAATGTTTGGGTTTCTAGAGGAGTCTTAGTTGTGACGGTAGATGGTAGTTGTAGTAGGAAAGGAGTTACGAATGTGGCGTCAATGCCAAACTGTGGTTTGGGGCTTGGGGTGTCATAATTTTCGGCACATAGAAGATTAAAAGTGAATAAACTAATTGAATAAATGTGCGCCCTTTAATGTTTCTCAATGCTTGTTGACTATTACTAAATTGCTGTTATAAATTTGAGCATCAAGTTAGTGTTTTTAAGTAGATCACTGTAGAGCTAAATTCTTGCTTAAAGCTAGGGTCTGCTTCCCTAGTGATGCGGAGATAATATTCAGTTTTGAAAGTGAAATATATGCTGATTTAGATTGTTTCTTAATCAACATTCATGTCACTCATACTACCTTAACCTCCACGCACAGTTTCGTAACCATTCGGTTTCATGAGCTTGTAGCTATTCATCAAGAATCAATGATGCCACAACATAATAGTTCCTATGAATTCCTAAAATATATGGGTTTTTATTTATATTAGGAGTGTAGGCCCATACTCTTTATTTATTTTTCTATGGTTTACTGTAAAAAGTAGTAATTGAAAAGTGTATATTTGGTTGGCTTTAGAAGTCCCCTGTTCTTTTAGGTTCATACTACTTTAAGCCTAAATTCTAATCCAACACCAAAGCATAATGTAGAGTTACTACATTTTAGCTTAAATGCCAAAATCGTCTCGCATAAGTCTCAATCCTTTTGGCGTTCCCGAGGCATTTGTTTCTCAGTTGCCATGGGATATATATATATATATGTATGTATGTATGTATGTATGTATTTTATCAGCTGATTTATACCTGCAGGCTTTATATGGAAATGTTGAGCACTCCAGCATTGTTATATCTAGGGATATTTTCTTCAATGAATTAATAATTTGTTTCTCTTCTATACATTGTTTTACATCATTGATTTCATCTTGGTGGACATGTTTATCAAGATCTTTTCGGTAATATTAAATTCGCAAGCCTATCATTATCTTTTTTTTTGTTGCCAAATAACACTTCATTATCTTATATTTTACTTTGTTATATTTTTCAAGGCATTACCTTTTATTTCAATCTGTTCCAGGATTTCACATTGGAGCAGGATAGTGTGACACCAGCAAATGGATGGAAAGCTTACTATGCAGCTACCAGGGACATTTTGAATATTAATGCTGAGTTTTTTAACATCATCAGAGAGCAACAGCTTCCTGCAATGGGTCTACTATGGTTTAATGCTGACTTTGTGAAATGCATCCATGCCTCCGGGGAAAAATATTCAGGGTGCGGCTCTTTTATCTCCTTAGTATTAAGTATTTTGCATTTCTCTAATGGTTGATAACTTGATATGGTGGTTGGCTAAAAGGATTTTGTGTTGCTTTCATTTTCTATTGCTAACTTAAAATTTACTCATCAAATCCTAGTGTTCCAGTTTTTTAGTGTGTAGGGAATTATTATTATTATTTTTAATAAAAACCTGTATCCAAGCAATCTTTCAGAGTCAAGCAAATAATATTATTTCTAGGTATTTAAGGTATAATATCTTGGTTTATGCAATTTGTGTTTACCCTAGTTCATGTTTTATTAACACATTTTTGAGTCATTTTCTGGCGCTTGGGACTGTTGTGTTGCAAACTTTGGCATTTGGGTTCCAGACTTCATATTTACTGTGAACATAGTCGATAAAGTTGAAGTCTTTATATGGTCAATTAGTGGGTGGTAGAAGTATTAAAATATTGACGACTTTATTGTTAAAAATAATATAATATCGTAGTAGTTCTACTTCTACATAATGAAGCATGTGGATGGATGCAAGTATGCAACTGTTAAACGTGTGCATGATCAAGTTACTTGTTTGAAGTTTCTTATGTCTTCATCTCAGTCCTCAGATGTTTATACCTGATTTAGGTGATCATAAGTCATAACCCTTTACATAGTACAATATGCACCAAAGAAATATTTTTATCTTTATTTTAGTTTTAGAAAAAGTAGCGAAAAACAGAGATTTTTGTAACTAAAGCACTTGTATATTGGTTTTATTTTTCTTATTTTTCTTGCTGTAGGATTGAAAAGTTAATTTCTAATATTGCTACAAAGCAAATGGACTTGTATATGTATCATATTTTAAGAAATAAATATTATTTTGAACACTGCTAGGAAAATGATTTATTTATCTCTTATTGTTGGCAACGTGAGGGAAGGCTTTGTAATTTATTTATTTTTATCCTCGGGATTTATTCAGTAGGTCCAATATTAATTATATATTTGAGAGTGGACTATATTACTTCTTTTTTTGTATTGGAATTAAGTTCTTATGTGCAGTGCTCTGTCACATCCTTGTCGGGGAACATAATGAACGAATTATTTGTTTTTATTGAATTTTGGTAATTGTAATCTGTTCTGGATAGCTATTTATTTTGGTTACCTTAAAGGTACTGTAATGTGTACTGTAATCTTAAACTTGAATTGGGAGTGTTATCTTTTTGGTTAAAGTTATGTGTATTTCTTCTTGATCTTGCAAAAATGATTTATAAATTCCCCACTTTGTACTTGGTAACAATTGTAAGCTTTGGACCCTATCTGAAGGTCCTTCATATACCCTGTTTGACATATCTAAGCTTTAGTTTGCAATTTTTTTATGCAGCTATACTGCAGTTATGGAGAGCTGGCAGCAGGCTTTTAGTTGGGAGCAAAGTGTTGATTTCCAGATTCGTGATGTGAGAGCTCGGGTACATTCGGACATGGCTTGGGTTATGTTGCAAGCAAATGTTGACATGGACATCAGACCATATAATGTGACTAATGCTTTTGAGTTCCATAATGGGCGTTGGTACATGGTTCATCATCACAGCTCTGCGGCGCTTGTCCACAATGGGGCTGTACAAATGATTTTAGGATAAGAAGCAGAAATGGGATGAATATAAATAGAAACTAAGAAATGGTACAGTTTCCATTAAATATTAAAAGTGAAATTGTTTAGCAATCCAGTGTGATTTCCTGGAAATTGTTGCTTGATTTGTCTAACCTCAGTTTTGGCTCTTTTGGTGGTGGGTTGGCTGCATGTCTATGCTCTTTTTATCTATAGTCATCCCTTTCTGTCATACCCTATTGATTGGTAATTATATAAATATTACCGGAACAAAGTTCTCGGCATCTTTACTAATCATCTGTTTGAAAAGTGGGTCTTAAAATTGTGGAAAAGGGTGAGACTTTCATTAAGCTGCTGGATAGTGTATCACAATATTATTATTTATAGTATAAATTCCAAAGTATTATTTATTAATTCCAAAATAAACTGTTCTGTCGGGTATGAGTTGGTGTTTGTTATAGGTTTATAGAATTAATTTCGAATGCGCAGGTTCTGAGTGTTTGATTATTTGATGCAAGTGCAAATCTTAGCGGAAGCTGATTCAGCAAATCATGTTAACTAAAACTACTACTCTTTTCAGAAATGAGTATGATTATTTTATCACTTATCGATTACATGAGAATAAAAATGAGCTTAGTCGTGCTGAATTTTAATACTATTTCAAATTCATTATCTTTAGTAAATTCTGCAATGCCCATTCTGAAATCGGATGGTAACACACGAGAGGAAAACTTGAAGACCAAAATTGAAAAAAAACTAATTCAACTTTAACGAAAAGTTCATGATCGAAGCACGAAAAAGAATGTAGAAAATGTACAAGTGCTTGGCTTATTATTAGAAATTATTTTTCCCAAAAATTATTTTAAATATTTTAATATTAAAAAAAATGAAATTGAATATATTTACACACTCACCTTACCTTTTAATAAAATTCGAACCTGAGATAATATTTTGCTATCACATCGAGAGAAACCATTGCTAAATATTTAAAATCTTTATACATATGTGATCTAAAAAAAATCTTTATATACATGTAATAATTTGTTTCAGGGGTTTTGAGAAATTTTTCAGATACCCAAGTTCAAATTTTTAATAATATTTAATTTTCAAATAAAAAACAATTACAAAATTTCATTTATGAAATATACTATACACAAACACAAGTATATATTTTGTGTTGATAATATGTATCAAGAAAACATGGCCATAGACAGAGGAGAAAGATAATGTCCACACCTATATTTTTCTCACTTGGAGTCACTCGTGGACAAGACCATGTTCATCATCATTCCATTAGCAGCGGGAGGAGCACTACAAGTACATGGTCCCATAAATCTCTGACCCTTAAATGTTCTTCTGCACCTTCATCACCACCATCTACTTCAGTTGATGGAACTGTCTCTAATTCTGATCTTGACCCTGTTTTCCCTGTCAGGTTTGTGTTTATATACATAAATCTTTTTTACTCAATTCCCACAATTCTTGATCCTATGTTTGGTGAATTATGGCAAGTTTATGTAGTTCTTGAAAGTTGCGATTTTTAAGCAGGTTTTAGTGAAATGAGTTATTTTTAGCTGAATTTGCTGGCTTAGTTATTTGGTTAGGCTAGATTTATAAGTGCAAAAAGGAATTAATTGGCAAAGAGAGAGTGCGGACTGTTTTTGGTCTAAACATAGTAAGTGTATATAAGATAGAAGGATTGGAAATGAGATAAAGATATTATTGAGTTTTTGACCAATTTTAAGGACTTCATATAGGAAATAGCTCATTTTAGAAGTAACTAGAATATGAGTTATTACTTTGCTTATAGCTTGTGGTCTTGTGGACAGTGTGACCTTTACTATGTACTGTACTTGTAGTTACAACTTACAAGGGCATAGGCATTCATCTAAATATAAGTACCTGTGGACTGGCAGATGATCGTGTAATATCCTTATTATCAAGTATATACCCAGCACCATAGCAGCTTTCTTACCTCAGGGAATCTGAGCACTCCAAAGCATGAATCGTTAGTAGGACTATCTCATATTGCCTTTAATGTATTGCAGAATATCATTGGGGGGGGGGGAGGGGGGTACAAGTGATCCAAATCAGCTTGTTCTCCCGTTGGATAGCAATAATTTTCTACCTTGTTAGAGTAATATAAGATCTTGGTAAGTAAGTCTCCTAATACCACAAGGTTTTAGAGGAGAACTAGTAACTTAACATGGTATCAGAGTCCCAGTGGGCAGGGGTCTCAGATTCGACTCCCTGCCACCCAAACTGGTAACTTAGCATAACTTAACATACCGCATTGGACTCTTCATAATATTGATTTTGGTAATTAAAAAAAAGGGTCCTAAATTAATTGTTAATATCTTAAGACATGTCACACTATATGGGCTTGGACTTCCATATGCACTTTCTTGAGATTTCAGGTATTCAGAGTTTAAAATTAAATAAGTACACTACTCTCTTGAAGTTTTTTAGATAATTGCGCCTAATTGTTAATTAAACATTCTGCACTGAAGTTGCAAAACAGTTACTTTCCGACTCTTGCAAGATGTTCGGCGAATAATAGTTAACAAAAGGAGGAGTGTCTCCATAGAAGCATAATATTTTTCATTAATAAGTAGTTCTGGTAGTGTACTTATCATGAATGAAGAACTGCTCGACTTGTGTAATTAATTGATAATTTTGCTAAAATGAGTTTTTCTTTTGGCCATGGTACAAACTTCTCTACAGTGGTTGTAAAGCATGTGGTAAAGAGGAAATTGAGAACGGATGTAATGGCGAAGGAAGGATTCAAGGTGGGATTGCAACGGTTCCAGGCTTTGGATGGTGGCCTATAAAAGCTTATAGACCTTGTCCGGGGTTTGTGGCTTCTGGTGGGAGGTATATGCGACAAGGTCAGAGCATGGATGAAGTTGCTGGCTTTGGAAGGGTGGAGAGAGCAGTGGAAAATGTAGTGAAAAAGGCTTCCGTTGGAGAAAATATTGATGAACCTCCACCTAGGTAGAGTTGGTTATTTTAATGGCTTTTACTTTAAAGTTCTCACATAATGATTTCTGTAACTACATATAATTGAATCGTTATGTGACGTGCCATTACCATCCCCTAATAGTATACAAATATATTATACCTGATTTCTTGGCCATCATGATGATGCATTTTTTTAAACAAATTACTATTAGTTGGAGGGTAATTAAACTGATGAACTTTAAGGACTCTACAATAGTTCAAGTAGCCTTCCTAGAAGGGGCCCTAGGTAAGTGCTAGTAGGGGCTACAAGCCCAGGCAATGACTGATTCGTTTACTGTCATAATTTATTTTCTACTTTGCTCCCAGCTCCCACTGGATGTAAATCCTGGGTCTGCCTGGGATTGTCTGTATTGTTTTGGACTCTCATCATATGTAATACACATTGTTAACTTGAATAACCCTGCAGAAGTTCTACTACTAGTATTAAATCTTTACTAAACGAATCATTCATTGCTTCTAAATTTTTAAAATTATTCAATGTTTATAGCTTAAATTTAAGTCTTATAAACTCGCTACTAAAATTATCGTGATGGGCGTCGGCCCTCTTACTGTTGTATGGCCAAAGGGAATGCTTGAAGAACTACCAGAAACTACAATTCTTTTACTGCAGACTGGAGAATATAAGTTTCAGTAAATTGCATGCAATTGTTCTTTCTGATCTCGGGTTTTCATATTATTAGGTGCAGTAGGTAAAAGTGCATGGCATTGTGGTTATATACTTATATATCTGATTATACACATTCTTCACAGTCGATATTATTGTTCTCGTCTTTTTAAGACTCATTTTCATAGCAAGGCACATACGTAGATTTTTCTGTGTTTTGCTGATATATTGCACTATCTATAAGCCACTTTTATAACCCTGGACCCATAAAAAACATATTGATGATATGTCTGCTATTGCAGCAAGAAAAAGAAGAAGTCGAAAAAAGTCAACAAGTAGATTTGCGCCAATGATAAGTCAAGAAGTATTCTTCAGGAGGGTAAAAAAATGTCGCAATTTTTAAATTATTAGGTTGATTGGAATACTTATTCTAATTGTAAATTACATTGTTCGGATATACCACAAGAACTGGAAGTACACAGTTAAGGTTTTTTCATGTAATTGCTCTTCTCAGTTGGGATGTTCCCTATCGGTCTATCCAATCATCTGCATTTGAGTTTAAAATCCTAGTACCCTGTTCGCTAGACGCATGCTATCTCCAAACTTTCAGTCATGTAACAGGATTGCTAGAGTGGAACGAAACATCCAGGAAATTTCTGTGAACCGTGCATGTGCAAATTGTGCTAATACACTGCGGAGAGAAATCAAAGTATGCTTTAAAGCAGTAAAAAAAATTCAGAAAGTTCAGGCGCTCCAAAAACATCTTCAGACAGAAGTCTGTCTGATTCTAATAAAAATAGAATGATCCACAAAAAATAAACTGAAGGAACTCTAGAAATTGTAAGATTTCCTACAGCAGCAAACAATAGTTAAATTGCTGATAAGTGATAACACTTGATCAGCATGTATAAGCATTACTAGTACAGTAGCACATCTATATCAACTCAAGAATGGTAGCAAAATAGAAATGAATATCTTGTATATTCATCATATCACAATTACATCACTGTGGATTCCTTCAAAAATGAAAAGAGTGTTTCATTTTACCGGAGAAGCTTATTACTACTTATAAGCACGACCAGAAATCTACCCCTTTATGGGACTACTAATACACAACTCCATTTGCTCGACATCATTCTGCTGACGATCATTAGCCGCTTTAAACACATTACTTAGAATTGGCTTTAGAAAAATATCCAGATACCTCTTTGCCCTCCGCGGAGTCACCATGTGTCCTGAAGCTGCAGCCATCCTCATTTGCTCTATCAATGCTTCTGTATTCACATCTTCGGAAAATATTTCTTCCAGTTGTTTCGTTTTAATCACCAGTTTCACTCTCCAAATGCCCTTTTGGGGTGGTGGCAGGACCTCTAGCCCTGATCCATGAGCTAAACTTGTAACAATGTCAGAAGCAGCACTTGACATTCTAACTGGTTCAACTTCATTTAAGCTCACACTCACCTTTGCGCTTATATCTTTAACATGATCACCTTCGGTAATCTGACCCTTGTCGACCAAATTAACTTCATTCAACCTCTTCTCCCTCTTTAAATCTTTAAGATGATCATCTTTCGCAATCTGACCCTTCTCAACCACCTTAACTTCACTCAATCTCTTCTTCGTGCTTAAATTTTCAAGTCGGTCATCAGTGGAGTCAATCTCTTTAACTTCATTCAAGCTCATCTCCGCACTGGAATCCTTGACATGATCATTACTTTGCGAAGCCTTCTTTTGCAGCTCTCCTAGTGGGAGGAGATAGTAGACATGGCTGCAAAGAAGCTTCTCTTGATCAGGCAATGGCGAAGATGATACACAATCTTTCTTGAAAACCCCATAACCAGGGTAGTCATTAACAACTTCATGAACTAATTTAGGACCTTCAAGCTCCAAAATAGTACCAGAATCCATCACAATCCTAATAAAGCTTAAATGACTTTTTTCAATGACTCCACTTTTAATAGAACAATTCCCCATTGTCAAAACTCCCCAACACTAAACTTTCACTACTTAAAAATGTATATATACTATTCAAGTATAAAATCTTTCAGTACGAAAATATAAAACTCTGCACAGATTATGAGGAACAATAGTACAAACTGGTATAGTTCTTAAGAAGAACACTTATATGTACTATTTTTGAAATTTTGAATTGCAATGCCAAGTCCAACGTTGTGATTCGTTTATATTAGACCGTTGGGAACATAAATTTAATCAAGTTGAGAGATCTCGACGATAATAAAATACGAAAATTATCGAATAAATTATTGCACGTAACGACAATAAACAGGCGCAGTCCAATGTAAAAAAATTGCAGTGAGTGTGTGCAAAATGAAGATGATCTGAACAGAGGATAGAATATAATTTTACATGTAACGACATTTGAGAGACAGTCCACATTGTTAGAATAAGTGCAAAGGGGTGTGTACTAACATATTTACATGTTTTTTGATTCCCTTGTATAGTGTATTGTTTTTTAACATGTATATCAGCGTTGCATGTTCTGATGTCGGATGATTAGTATTTGAGTGTGTGTTCGAGAAAAGTGAAAAGTTAAGGGATTTTTTTGATTAAAATATATAAATACCACATGCGAATTAAAAATTGTGATGAAAAATCAGTAAAAGATTAGATGATTTATCGAAGGTGCCAAAGCTTGGGGGATACTAATTGTATGCGTAGACGTTTGAAGAAGAATATTTGTTTATATTTGTTGTTACTTGGCATGGCTAGTGTGTGTTGCCAAAATATAAAACAAAAAAACATGGCAAGAGTGTTTGTGGTGTGCAATTTGTAATTATGTAATATGTTAGGATATGTTTTATCGCTAATCATAAATTTGAAGTCTTACTAATTTTTTATAAATAAAAACGAGTGGTTGATCAATATAAATTGTCAAACTCAATAAATTATAAATTCTCAATCCAGAAAATATGAATTTACATTAAATCCAAATTTAAATATATTTAATTATATCATGAATTCCTTAGGGTATATATCCATGCAAATTAAACGATTTAACATAACAGTTAGGCTGCACAAAGCGTTAAAACCGAACCGGGCCGAAGATAGGAAATTTTTAAATGTGTGGACAGAAGACCGGATTGGACCGAACCCGAACCAATATGGACTGGTTAATTATTATTTATATAATTTTTTTATGTTTATTGCATTTTTGTTTGTATATTAATTATATTAAAAATAAATATTATTTTGTAAATTATATAAATTTAATAATAAATACATCTATTATCCTTTATACGATAATAATAATTTTTAAACATATAACTCTCATTTTTTTTAATATATAGACTAAATAAATTTATTATTTAATTTATTATATTGATCACTATTGTTACAATAATTTATTCTATAACATTTTGGATACTTAAATTATGATAAGTTTTAACATTTTATCTTTAAATTGGATCATTTAAGGAGTGAAATAAAATAAATATCCTTATATATATGAAATCTGGTACAATTCAGGTTTTTCCGGGTTTAGACCGGATCGAACTGAAAATCGAATTTTTTTGATTTTATAAACTGGATATATTTGGTCTGGACCAGTCTTTGGACCGAAAGACCCGGTCTGGTCTGATTTATAGGTCCAGACTGGAAAGTTGTGCAGATCTAGTAACAGTCATATTCGTGTAGAAATAAATAGTTTTAACAAATGGGTCATGATCCCTGACAATCGATTGTTTCAACTATTTATTCGTTATAATTTTTTACCGATAGACGTGAAATTTTTGTGAATTTAGGGGTTCTCGTAATCTATCTGCGCTTTTGGAGTGTTAGGTAGGATTTTTTCCTATCCGCAAAAAAAAATGTGTGGATCGATGGTTGGTCATTCATAACATGTTCAGGACTAAAACCCTTAACAAATATAACAAAGAATGATAATACTCCAAAATCACATGTATTTTAAGTTAACCTCGCAAAAATGAAACTATTCGTATTAAAGAAATGGAGCTTATAATATCCCGGTATATATTCGGTTCATTGTATGTGTAATTTGCTGATGGATTATAATAACAAGCCTAAAATTTAAAAATAAGATTATTCTTCTTTTTCAATTTCGTTGCTTGCTAGGCTCGAGAAATCTTCAACAAAAGTTCAGTCCAAGTTTCGGAAGTGCCATTGGGGACGGGGGGGCCTGTGCTAATAAGCACTTCGATTTTTTTAAAGCCTCATGTACAAAAGGGCTAATAAAATTGAACCAGTAAATTCAAATGTTGAATACATAATTTACCTTTTAGCCCAAAGTGATTAATGAGACTTTTAATCTGGATCATCCAACAAAATTAAAAATTATATGTATTTTAAAATTACAAATAATAATAATAATAATAATAATAATAATAATAATAATAATAATAATAAATCAGTTATAGAGAAAGATAAACGGAGCCTGTGTGATGATGGGGTTATAATTTTTAAATCAATATGTGATGTGAATTATATACTCCATAATTTAGTACAAACTAATTAATATAAACTCGAAATTTAGTATGAATTATTACAATTACATTGAGTGGTTATTGTAACAAGAGGGTTCGCATTTATTGGATGTAATAACTAGAAAACATATTTGTATGTAAAATACTCGTACACAATAATTTAGCATTGTCAAGAATCAATGTATCTCGGTCCAACCAATTGTAACTTGGCACCTAATTTTGTTAAGACTTTGTGTGCATAAAAATATAAAAGTCTACCAACTGGAGAATAGACCGAGATATCACCGAATCAATACAATTGAATGCATTGATATGTCCACAAGTGTCACTTTACGTCCATTTCTTATTTCATGACCTGCTACCCCAAAGTATTGACCTATTCATCGGCTCATATTCGTACGATTCGTATTTTAAATTCGACTTATTAATGCTAAAATGTCAATACCCTTTAAAAATACACAGATATTTCTATGACCATTCGATAGCTGACATAATTTTGCTATACAATTGATATCTGGAATATACCTAAGCACTTTACTTTTAGTCAGGAAAGAGGAGAACATGAAATCGAGTTTTGCTAATACCCAAACAAAATTCATATATGTATTTGAATAATTATATAAGTTATTTCTATATTGAAAAATATATAAAATTTTTAATATTTATGAGATAAAACTAAGGTCTATACTCTATACACTTATATTTTTCACAGCTAGGCACTTTTTATAATCGATTTTCATAACTAGGCACCTTTTATGATCGATAAATATAAATTGCTCGACTAACCTCCTCTATAATTAACACCTAGTTTTTGTATCTACACACTAATTTTAGCAAGACATTTTGTAGCTAAACATAATTCATGAAGTTGACTAATGACCAGTTGAGAGATCCGTGCATTGAATGTGAAGATATATTCACAAGGACCAGTTCAAATTCGAGTAGAGAACGTTCAGATTCATCAACGTCTCTACAAACAAAGAGTCTTGCATCGTAAGATCACCGTATATTAAGATTGAGAATTTAGTGAACAGAAGTCACAGAATTCTCATTTCATTCAATCAATTCACTCATATAAACACACTAATACACAGAATTAAAATGGATTCATTAAGCGTGAACGAAGCACCATACTAAAATTTACAGCAGTTACTTTTAAATTAAACCTAACATCATAACTATCGATTAGAAAAGATCTAAATATTGGCACTGGTTGTCGAGTAGGATGCAACATTGCCATTGATTCTCGTGATTAGATGAATTTCTCATCTTAACTGTCAATATATAGGTTGAAACATACACATCTGGGCCACCTAATATTCTGCCAAGTACGGCACGTTTCCCCTTCTATCACCCGGGTAGCTAAACCATAAGCATCAAGAATGCATGCCCTTTTTACCAATCTTTTCTTTTTCACAGGATTTTTGTTCAATCATTCACAAGAAATATCACACAAAAGTAACATAACAGTAGTTGTTCATTATTTTTTTACTTTATCTTATACACATTCCTCCTTTACTCTTATACCCCAGAGTCAAAATTACCACTCCGCCTCCCATATAAACAGGTAAAGTTACTTCTTGATAACTTGTACATAAGTTGATTTCCACATATACTCCTTAGTCCCTCTTTACAGTACTTGTATAATTATAATATATGAGCTTATCTTAACATCAGAAATCTCCGGTGTCTTCACAATCTCTACACGGGCAGTTCCTTGCGATGTTGCATGCTTAGGCCTTCGTTTCCTCAAATATGTCCAACAGAGAGATAGCCTGCAAATTAATAAAGAACCAAGACTTAGTAAGTACTTTGGAAATTATAGAAATACAGTCTACTTGGTGCTTGATGAATGCCTAAACAATTATCTAACCAAATACCTCGGGTATGTTTAGCTCCAGGCGGAACTTAGGACCGTCGTAGTGGTGCAGAATTGGCCTAAAGGAATCCTCTTCAAGTGGTTCACAAACTTTTCTAGTCATTACACGAACCTGTACATAATTTAAACAGACGGGAAAAGGTAAATTTAAATACTTAGAGATATGCATTTTGCAAGCTCTCCAGGTCAATCACATGACACAATCAAAATCATAATTGTCAGACTCTGATTTAAAGTATACAGTAGTGATGAGGAAATTAGTATATGTATATACCTGAGCAGGGAAGCGGGATTCTCCCTGGTTCTTCTTGTCCTCCCAAGCAGTGGGATCAATGTTTGTTCCTCCAAAGTTTGCAGCCTGCACCATCAAATCCGTATTAGTTTCTGGTCATATCTAGTAAGGACAAATAGGGAAAGACTTGAAACAAATCTTGTTATTAAACTACGTTAAAAATTACTGAACAGATCCTAATCAACCAAAAAATAGGAAGTCAAAAGATTGAGTTATGTATATCCTACACAAGCTATGCTTATTCTTGCAAAGTCTTTCAATGAGTTCATAGATACATTATAGCCTCATAACCCTACTGAAAATTTCAAGTAATTACAGTCATGTGAGCCTTACATTCGCACCTTTGTCTTAATTATAACCAAACTTGACTTCTAGAATTAGAAAAAGGGTAAACACCTAACTGCACCAACTGTACCAAATTAGAGAAAGATGGACAAACCTCAAAGACACCATGTAGTTGGTGAGTGGAGTAATTGTAGAGAAACAAGGGCAACCCTGGTGTTATAGCTCGGACTGAATCACGGTAACGTGGAGGCAAACCTGGAGAATTAAGTATAGCAGAAAAAAATTTAGGAATCAAGAAGAAACAAGCTTAATATGGTAACAACAATTAAGGGACTACTTCCAAATAACACAACAGTAATTTGAACAAAAGATGAAGTAAAACCATACTACAGATCACTAAAATTGGCTCACAAGTACTTTCTGAAAATAATTTTTAAAAACAGTTAAAGATTGTAGTCATATTTCAACAAAGATCACAACTTTGGTCATAGAAAATCAAAGCTTCACAAAACCCATCTAGAACAATCAATATACTTGCAAGCTGCCAACTAATAAAAATAAAAAATAAAAAACAAATTTAATAATTTATGAAGTTTCAACAATCCAAAACTTTGATCATAGAAAAATCAGATCTTCATGGCATCCAACTTGATCGATCAATATACGTGCAAGCCAACCAATACAACTAGAAGAATATAGAAACTTCCATATACCCAACATCAACCTATTCTTAAAGAATCAGGAATTTCATCATATTATACACACTAAACAAAAAATTACAAACTTTGCCATATACTCGCATCAATTTATTTATTCATAATTTCATACTAATAAACATAATCATGGAATCATACTAATCAAACCAAGCAAAAATCACAGACTTTTTCACAAACCCACATCAATATAATCATACCAATCATCATAAACTAGCAAAAATCAATCATACTAATCAAAATCAAGTAAAAACATAATAAATAAAATATTATAAAACTCAAGAAAATGAAAGGAACATACCAAAGAGCTGCCTCTTGAGATTCTCCTGCATAGTATCATTGTTACATACAAATATATACCCACCCACCGTCTCATTTCTTGGCAAAGACTCTGCAGGTGGTAAAGTCTTGAATCTTTTCTCCACCTCATTTTTACTCTCAACCCCCTTTTTACTACCACTCTCATTATTATTATTACTGTTCTTGTTCTTGTTCTTCTTCACATTTTTCCCATTATTAAACTGCTGCTGATGATGATTAAAATTAACCACTTCTTGATCAATAAATTTCCCATTAAAACCCCCCTTCATATTCCCCACAACATTTGCATTAACCCCATTAACGGAATTAAAATTATAACTAGATTTTGAGTAAACCCCTTTGTTGAACGACCCGTTTGAGTTCGACCCGAATTGTGACCCGAATTGAGGAGACTCAATTTTCCAGCTATGATTGAAGCCATTGAAGTTTGTTTTCGGGTTATTGTCACTAGTCTGACTCACTGAGTCGGTTGAATTCGAGTTGAGTCCGCCTCCAACCCGGATATCAAAGTTGCGTCGGGTCTCGGGTTTTTTCGACCCGTATGAAGTGCTCCAAATAGAGTCATTAAGTGAAAGATTGGGGAAGTTGTTGGTTTGGACTCTGAGTTGGTCACTGAATTGATAAAAAGATGTTTGATTGTTGTTCTCCATTTGAAATTATAGAGACAAAGTTTTGTATGTATTAAATAGTAGTGAGAAAATAAGAAGAGTTGTGAGATGTTAAATAAAGATGGTGAGAATGTTACGGGGTGGGTGGGTGTGTTTGTGTGTGTTTATATTGCATTATTTTTGTGGGGGGGTGTTGGGGGTTTGGGAAATTTCTAAGAAAGGAGTGTGGGGGTTGAGAATTTTCGAGGTGGCGTGTAGATTTGTAAAAACAGTGTGGTCTTGGAAATTTAATTATTTTATATTGCAAGTGCTTGCATTTTATATGGAATATATTTATATTAATTTTATACAATATTTATTATGTGTGAGATATATAAATATATATTGTTTTTATTTAATAATTATACTTATTAAATATCATTTAATTATTATTCGACTAGACTCGATTTTAATATTTATCAAACAATGATACACTATTTTACTAAAAATGGCACCATGTCAAGTCGAGTTGAATTTTAATGACATTCAAATGTAAACTTTAATCCTAATCTGATTTGATGATTTTAAATCGGATTTAAATTTATTTAAAAATTAAAAATTCAACTCTAAACTCCAAAATTATGTTTAAAATATATTTTTATGTAAAATTATGATAAATTTCAAAATCTTTCAAATTAAATTTCGATTTAACAAAAATCAAAGTAGATAGGAACAAATTAAAATATTATTTTTCATTAAAGGAAAACGCGTTTAAACGTGGAGTGACGTCGGGGGAGGGAGTGAAGTTACATTAGAGATGAAGAAGATGAACGTTGGGTTTGGTTGTACTTGTAAATAGTAATGTATATATCTATCTAGAAGCGCGAGAAGAAGTAAACAACAAAACATCATTTGCCTTGGTTGCTAAGTTTATCATCTATGTTTGGGCCCCACCATTTTTCTCGTGACTTAGTCGTCCTCCTCCTCTCTTGACACGTACCCTCCCACCTGTCACATTGTTTATTGCTACGTGTTGACTGCCGCCTCTTCCATTTTATTTACATGTATTTATTTATTTATTTCATGAAAATCCTATTTATTTATGTGAGTTATTATTCATTTTTTTAAAATTTAAATAAACTATTTATTTTACTTTTCATAAATAGAACTTTCGTCCTTGTAACACGATTGAATAGTTGAAGTAGTAGATCACTTATCATATATTCTCTCAATTCTCTTTTAAATTTGGCTCGTTTCGAAAAATTCTTATCCTTGTAGCACGGTTGATTAGTTGAAGTCGTTCTGATTTTTGACACATATGTTCAGGTGTTTTGACTGGATAATAAAATTTATTATTTTTAAATTATTATTTTTTGAATAAAAATATTGTTATCATATTTTAATTTAAAAGAAGAAAATAGATACTCTCATTTTGCGAGAAGATCGGTTTTTAAAATTAATAATTTTTATTATCGAATCAAAATACTTAGAGATGTGTGGCAAAAATTGAAGCGATTTATAAATAAATAAAAAAATGAATGGAGTGATCATAACCTACACACACTTCAATTTATGGGACGGTCCTAATTTACTTTCCGGCGTTATAATATATAGTTAGTGGCAGTTGTTATAACGATGATAAGATTAACGCATTTCTCCGGGCCAACGAAATAGCCATGATTTGGAAAAGTGATTGTATATTGGGTGGTCTAATTGTCTTTTAGAAAGTAAAAGTAACAGTTTTATGTTTCACCGTGTATTATCATGAATTTTATACCTATAAATCCATAATATTCCTCTAAAACCTTTTACGATCAATTTAATCGCACAAGCACAATTCAAGGGGTAGGGTTTCACTACTTTTAGGAATGGTAAATAAATTGTGTTGCTTTGAAATTGAAAAGTACTATCAACCTTTTTCTTGGTCAAGTTAAAGTCAGTATCAAATTTTTCGGTCTTCAAATTTTATATTAAATAGCGTTAAAGTCCGGGCGAGACACGGATTTTTCACACAATCGTAAAATAAAAATTATTTTTAATTGTATTATTTTAATTAATTTGTTATTATTTGTTTATAAAATTTTAGTTTTAAACGCATCTATATATTTTTATTAAAATATTTATTGATTGATGTAAATTTTATACCGAGTTTATAAATACTAAATTAATATTTAAAATATAATTAATAAATCCTACATATATTATGCAACTATATCTATGATTATTATATATTTTGATTTTGATTTTGATTTTCTAACTAAATTATTTTTTTAACAATTTAATGTGTATATTGTAAAAAGTTTTATTTTATAAATTTTCTAATTTTTTACTCAAATTTACTAAATTTTTGTATAGACAATCTAATATCTTGTTCTTAAATTTAATTTTCTAAATCCATTAATTTAATTGTACAGATCATAATTGATTACTTATTATATATTATCTAGTTACATATTACGACACTTCATGTATGTATTTTTTTCTTGTACCCACAAACTTTTGTATTGAAATTATCATTTTTCCCCACACCTGTAATATATGACTATGTTTTAAACGCATCTATATATTTTTATTAAAATATTTATTGATTGATATAAATTTTATACTGAGTTTATAAATACTAAATTAATATTTAAAATATAATTAATAAATCCTACATATATTATGCAACTATATCTATGATTATTATATATTTTGATTTTGATTTTGATTTCCTGACTAAATTATTTTTTGACAATTTAATGCGTATATTGTAAAAAGTTTTATTTTACAAATTTTTAATTTTTTACTCAAATTTACTAATTTTTTGTATAGACGATCTAATATCTTATTCTTCAATTTAATTTTCTAAATCCATTTATTTAACTGTACAGATCACAATTGACTACTTATTATATTTTATCTAGTTACATATTACGACATTTCATGTATGTATTTTTTTTTCCTGTATCCACAAATTCTTGTATCGAAAAAACCATTTTTTTCTCACACCCGCAATATATGACTATGAGGTTCGATATCTAATAATGATATAAATTTTATCTTTTTTAACCAAAATTTTAAAATAATGGTACATATATAATTATATAAAATACAAGTGTCCGAACAACTGGGTGAGACGGATGAATGATGAATTAAACATTAATTATAAATCTGATTTTTATATGAAAATATATATTTAATACAAATACATACATACACACACATAATCACATTCAAGTAAATTTATATTTTTTAACTATTAATTTAGTCAATATATATGTATACAGTAATAGTTTATTTTCAAAATGTATCATCTAAAATTCAAATATTTTCACTACTTACAACTTGACTAATAAATTTTAATATTTTATATTTTACA
This sequence comes from Oenanthe sinensis, assembly GCA_028671895.1. Taxonomy (NCBI): domain Eukaryota; kingdom Viridiplantae; phylum Streptophyta; class Magnoliopsida; order Apiales; family Apiaceae; genus Oenanthe; species Oenanthe sinensis. Next base: position 45,065,274 of record CM053813.1, on the reverse strand, counting down.
TAATTTTATTCTTTTATTTTAATTTTTTTTTATCTATTTCTAAAATAAATATACATTGGAATCATATCATTTTATATAGTATTATTATTTTATTGCTAATATCGGAACTATAGCTCAATTCCATATTTTATTTAAATCTAAATTTTTTATAACTTTTTCAAAAAATCATTTAATTTGTACTATTAAAAAAATTTAAACTCAACTATACGAATTTCATTTCTCATATTTTAAAAAAAATATTAACAAATAATTTATATATGATGCATTTATAATATTAGAAATTAATATATGATAAAAAACACTGATAGTTTGTGCATTATGGCTTTTAAAGAAAAATAAAAAACCAGGTATATCAAATGGTAGCAATAATGACTATTTAATACGAGGTTACCGGTTCGATATCCAATGATGACATGATTTTATCCTTCTTTTATAATAAATTATTTATCCTTCCTTAAAAAAAATAAACTATGATACATACGTAATTATATAAAATATAAAGATATAACCGTCATTTCACAGTTAATAAAAATACAAACTATATAGTAATAGATTCTTGGATGTATATTGTAATTAATTTTGCTCTTCAATTTCATCCCCGCAAGGTAGTATAGTATTTGAAAATATAATTTTGATAAATTTTAAATGACATGAATTAATTTATTATTTATCATTTAATCAAATTCAAATTACAATTTGAAACGAAATGGGCAGGACTCACAGGAGTGAGTATAAACTTAGATTGTGAGATTCATGTCAGCACTTAGCAGTTAGCACTCGGCAGCTGGGTTTAAATTATTTTTTCTTTACAGTTTATAAAATGCAGATGAAAATACCAGGGGCGAACATGATATAAATTAAATCATACTTCATTTCATCGGTTTTATAACATATATTTTTTAGTTTTTTACAAGTATTTTAAAGTGTATACAAAATATAATTCTACAATTTATTTTTAAAATTTTAGTTTTCTAAATAAAAATTACATATTAAATTTTTATTTATAAAAAGAAAATTTCAAAAATAATTTATAGAATCATTTTTTTATGCACATTAAAATACATGTATTTTGAAATGAGGGAATATAATTTACATAAATTAATTTGATTTAAACTAAAATTGAATTGATGTTTACAATCTTGATTCAACTATTTTAAAATTTTAAGAATTATTGATTGTAGGGTGAGTATTTGGTTAGTTCGATTTAAAACTGAATTGAACGAAAAAATTGAAATCGAATTTTTTAATTTTTATGAACTGGTTCAGTTTTGAAAACCAAAATTTGAAAATATTATACTATTATTCTACCTTTTATATAAATATATAAAATATATAATTTGATCGGTTCGATTTGAACGATTAAACTAAATTTCATGTTTAAGACGAATAAATTGAATTGATCGAATGAATTGTTTTAGGAAGAAAAAACAAAAAATTAATCAGTTTGGTTCAGTTTTTCGATTTGTTAGTTGATTGATTTTGGTTTAATAAAAATTTAATCCATTTTAACCCAATTCCATAACCATATATATGTATATATATATATATATATATATATATATATATATATATATATATACATATATGTGTATATATTCTTAAAATTGGAATAGTGAGAATCGGTAATTTCATGTAAATTGAAAATTTCTAATTTATCGATAAATAATTTTATGAAAATTAAAAATTGTAAATATTATAAATGGGTGATTTGATGTAAATCAAAAAATTTAAATGTAGCATAAATCACCGGTATAAACTATGAAAATCATTGGTTCTCACGGTTCTCATTTTAAAAAAAATTATTTAAGCAAAAACCTCTAAACTTGTTAAGTTATAAAATGATGGTGAAGACTTTTACATTATTATTTATAAATCAATTTAAAACGTGTTGTAATTAAATTAATAATTATGCATTGTTTATAAATAAATTATCGATAATTTAAGAAGATAATTTTACGTTATCACGAAATAATGAAAGAATTTTATTATTGAACATATATGATGAGAGAATGAAAATTTGAATATGAACTATTTTCATGTGTGTAATACCTAAGATTACTCGCAAACCAAACCTCAACGGAAACAAAGAAATGACACCCATGTATAAACAAATCATAATTGTCCATGGATTAAGGATAACAATGATGCTAAATCACTTTGCACTAATCAAATAGTTGTGTTGGTTAGTGATTTTGCATAATTAATTCACCACTTTACCTGAATAAAGCGAACACACCCAATCCAATAAAAACTTAACATAAGAAGTGAAAATTTGTATAGACTTTGGACGAGTCCTCTATCCAAGCTAAAACTGCTAAATTCGCTACATAACCACTTGAACGTGTACAACGACATTAGCTTCTTATGACACCGTAATTATGGCATCAATCATTGTGAAAATTCTAACCAGTGATTTGGTATATATTGAAATTTAAAATTTTAATAAGAAAATTTAAATCATTGATTCTCAAAGAATTCTTATTTGACCATGTATATGCAAAAAATTAAATAAAAATATTATTTTTACAAATAAAATGAGCCTTATTCTAAATTTCTAATCAATTTCTGCAAATGGATAGTGACAGCAGGAGGAAATTTAATAAAGTTTGGATTACGTTACGCGTTCTGAACGCTGAAAGAACATACTTACAATCCTACACTCGTACTCATGCTTCTGGTTTCCTTTGTTAGTGCTGTAATCGACAGCAACCATTGGGTTTAACCAAAAGTAATATAAAAATTTATATGCTAGAATTCAATAAAAGTGATGTCAGAGAATCAAACAAATTTTTTAAAAAGTTTTTCAAATACCTCATGTCTTCTGATTGATTATAAAAATAATTAATGAAATGGACCCATATATATTCAAATCAATAATATCAATTAAAACTACACATCTTGCCATATGAATTATGCCACATCATTTTGGAAAATATTTTTGGAAAATTTGTTTGATTTCCTAGCATTACTAATTCAATAATAGTTTTAAAAAAATCTAAAAAACAGTTTTTTTAAAAAAGGCGTCCTCAATAATTTTAGGAAAAAAATTATTTTTCAGTTTTTATCCTATAAATTTTACTATCAAAATTCATAGAATTTTTTTATTTATTATTGTTATACGAAAAAATATACATATTAAAAACAATATTCATTCCGTTCTAAACTATTTGCAAAATTATTTTTTTACACATATTTTAAGGTATATAAAATATATAATTCTATAAATTATTTTTAAAATTTTATTTTTTAAATAGAATTTAATATTTAAAAAATTATTTTAAAAAATTAAAAAATAAATTGAGTCATTTTTTTATAAATCATAAACTACACGGAAAACAAATTCAAAAATCAACCTGAAATAAAGGAATATCAAACAATTATCTTGTTTTTCAAATTAACACTTTTTTAATTATCGAACAAGCACAACAACAAATTTAAATAGCAAGCTAAACGGAGATGTTCGTATATCCGTGTTTGTTTGGCTTTAAATTTACTAAACAATGAATTAACTCTGCTAGTTGCGATCGTAAAAATATCAAATTTGTCCAATCTGGATTTCTGAATTGTATCCCATTTATTCTAATGGAATTCGAACATTCAATGTGTTTATCATTAAAATACAAATTTCAATCATGGCGGAAGTTGCATTTTTAAAAGTGCAGTTTATAGAAGATATTGTAGAATTTCAATAATTGATAAATTCATATTTTTAATTTTAATTTAATAGAGACAACATACTATTTTCGATTAATAAATAAAAAAATTCAATACCAAAATGAGATTTAACTATAAATATTCACAATTCACAATTTTCTAATGAGAATTAAGTTATTAATCATTCATCATACAACTATATCTTTACAGAGTTATATATATATATTCGAAAGTGCAAGAAGTATCCCCACAAACCGTAATTAAAGACATTATGGTTGCGAAAATTGGACCGGGGAAACAAAGTTTGATAATTGAAGCTTGAATATAAAGAATAGTTGAAATTGGAACATCCACCTGGTTTGAAGAGTGCCATTTTTTATGTACAGAAGAATGGGTCATCAACAACTTTGTACCAATTTGTCATGTAAATTGATTGATTCTTATTACAAGTCAATTATTATGTGACACTTGATGAAAAGAAGTTATGAGTCGTAAATATAGTTATAATATTTTCACTAAAGAATGGTTCTTATGTACTTGGTCCGTACAACTAAATGTACTGTTTCAACCGACTGTTTCTGAACAACTCCGTCCATCATCTTCGGATTACAAAAATTGTACTACGCTATTATGTAGAAGTGCAAAAAGATTGGGAAGAGGGTACTAGTTAAAACGGGTATCTAAAATAGTGATTATTTAAAATTTATTATAAAATATTATACTTCAATGGTATTAGATATAATGATTAAATATATTTAAAAATATAAAATATAATTAATAAAAACATATTTAATGATAATATTACAACTAACAACATTACTTTTATATAATATAAAAACATATGAGTAAATAAATATTACATTAAATTAGTTTTTTTAAATATTCAAGTATATTAAAATAATTATATAAGTAATTAATAAATTTGATTGACAATAAAATAATATGTTTACACTTAATATTACACAAAATTAAAAAATTTTAAATAAAAATTATAATATATCAAATAAATTAAGATATAATTATAATGAATATATATATATACATATATGTATGTATGTATATATATTATATTTATAAAGTGTCTTATATATTTTTAATATTTAAAAAATAATTTAAATTAATATTTCATATGTTATAAATAAATAACAAAATTAAAAACTAAACGCAGGGCTAGCACATTTCCTACAAATAAATTAAATAAAGTAGGGTTAGTAAATATTTTGAGTCAGAGATGACCTAAATGGTGAGAGGAGACTCGACAAATGTAGTGTACTATTCTTTGATATCTTAAATTATAGTTAATAGGAGCATATTCTTTGATTGTTATATATTTTAAATATTAAGTATAATATGATGTCAACTAGACTTTATATCTGAGAGGAGCATGGCATTGGAGATATTCTAACATGTATATTAGTTTAAATGACATAAAATATAAATATTTTTTAAAATATTTGTCATTCCTAAGGAGCACAACTATTATGTATAATGATAAATATCTTAAATTAGTGATTCATATTTGTTAAATTTTTATCAATTTTCTAAATATATTCATATCATTTTCTAAAATGTTGAGCATTCAGTCAATTCGGTCCGGACTGAATAGAGGGAGAATTGAATTGTCAATATTTTTAAAACTGAAACAGACCGAATTGAATTATTTTAGTCCGTTCAGTTCAGTCCTCATTTTTACTAAAAATAAAAATCAAATAAAATGAATTTTTATGGAAATATGAATACAAATACATAAAATGAACCAAGTAGATTCATATAAAGGTCAAATAATAAATCAATAATGTAATAATTAATATTAGTTTTATGAATATATATTAAGAAAAAATAATTGTATATTAAAATGCATGATTCAAACAAATAAAATATATAAATTTATTAATTAATTAGTTAGTGTTAGGATATTAGAGTAAAATTGCATTTATCGAACATATATTATATAAATATATAATAAAAATATATATTATATATATAATAAAAATAAATAATATATAATTCGATCTATTCGATCCGGACCAATTTTTTTGTTAAGGATCAAACCGAAAAATTGAATGTGTAAAAATTTCAGAAAAAATAGAATCGAACAGAACCGAAATTATACTATTCAATTTAGGTTTTCAGTTTCGATTCGATTTTGCTCGGCCCTGATTTTCCGCTCAAATTTTTTCTATCCTTACTATCTCATTTAATTATTACCATACATTATTAATATTATTTTAAATATAACTATTCATTATAATTAATATTACGGGAGGACAACCTCTTACGGATATAATAAATTTTAAATAATCTTATTTTATATCATTATAATTTATGAGTTTAACTAATACACTCGGAAATGTCCTAATACAGTACTCTCTGTTTTCTCTAGTAAAGTGGAGATTTCTGAGAGTCTCCAACCCATACTTTCCTCTTAACTATATCCTATGTAGGCATTAATTATATCTAATAGTTTTCATTTTTTCTTCTACAAGGGAACAACCTATTACGTAAATTTTTAGATAACTTTAAAATGGTCTTCTATATTTAGATTTACACATTTGATAGCCATCATCTATAATTGACACATCAGCGCTAATATCATTGGAGCAAATTACTATTTTCATCTTCTAAGTTTTAACTAACTACTCCCTCTATCCCAACCAATTCTTTACACTTTCATTTTTGGGACGTCCCATCCAATTCTTTACATTACTAAAAATAGTAACTTTTAACAATAAAATACATTATTACATCCACTACTTCACTCCACTTTTTCAACATTTTATACTATTACACTCACTACTTCATTTATTTTAACAATAAAATCACTATTACACCAACTACTTCATTTATTTTAACAATATTACATTCACTATCTTGGTCTCCGTGCCCGGACCAAATGTAAACATTTGGCCGGGACAGAGGGAGTATTATTTTTTTATTATTTTAGCTAACCAATTTAATTAATATCATTGGAGATGCTCTTACAAGTAAATTTTGAATTGCTTCACAGCATTTTTAATAAAGAATTGGTGAAAATTCTAAAATATATTTTTAAGCATGTAAACAAGTAGATACAAGTCTGCACGAAAATTTATTTTTTATAAGTGAAATTATAGTCAAACAACACAAATAAAAAAGAAAAGATTATGAATAATATTAGTCTCGAAATTAATAAGGGATAGTTCAATACTTCAATATGTCAAGTTCAAATTAAGAAAAGTCAAAATTATAATTTTCTTAATCCCATAAATTTAGTCTTATTTTAATTTTTATAAGCTAAATTAATTAATTTTGACTAATAAATTAATTAAATTATGTAATTAATATAAACCTTTTAAAAAATACATGTAAAATTTTGTTAATTAATTATAAGAAGGAGTTTGTAAATTCATAAAAGTATAAATAATTAAATTTTCATGATAACTTAAATTTTAACCAATTAAAATTTAAAAAGATCAATTGAAACGAAAATATGTGATGTTATTAAATGAAAGTTGGACCAAATTAAGCCTCGGATGTATTATATATTGTATGGCGTTATAAGCCCTATAAAGATACGAGCCCATCAGCCCAATAAACAAAATACAAAATTCACTTCTAATTACTTAATGTAGTTATCAGAAAAAGGTTTCGGTACTTGTCTTTGTCTCTTCGACGGTCTAGTAAATCGTGTATTGTTGCCATTTCTTAATCAAACCTGGATTAAGTGTTGTTTTTTGATGAAATGTTGTGTTTTTTTTCTGGGTTTCAAAATTTGAGACGTAACCCTTGAATGTTCATGGGGGTGTATACATATTTATATAAAAAAAGTATACAGCTTTTCTTAATTAATTTGCCTGTTTGGCAATCACTTTTTTTCGGAAATAAACCCTTATTTTCGGAAAAAAATAGGTATGCATGTACTTTTCCTGAAAATAAGTAACTTATTTTTTATTTTGAAAATAATATTTGGTTTTAAAATTCTAAAATAAATATTTATCTTTAAAAAAATATGAAAATATGTAAAAAAAAATGAAACAAGTAACTTATTTTAAGTTTAAGGAACCCCAAACAGACATAATATTTGTTTAAATAAATCTCAGGATGTGCGAGAGTCGTACTCAGAATATAGGGCTGAGACGACTGAGGATAAGTCATTACCACTTAAATTATCCAATCACGCCCATGTATATAACTTGATTTTCTAATTTGTCATGAACGTGTTTCTGAGTTTTTTTTAATTTATGCAAAACATGATAAATAACAAAATGTATTATGGCAATATAAGATAAAATTATGAAAATTTGATTTTTACCATTAGTAGGAACCGGATGGGAGGCAAATTTCTAAAAGACGGAATTAAATTTGGCAGTATTTTTGAGAATATGATTATGTGAAAGTCTGGCCATTTATATTAAATTCAGTGTAAACTAAGGTTTCTACTATGTAATTTACTTATATTTGAGTTCTCATTCATCCCATGAAAATTTGTGAGTATGCCAATGAGAAGAATATAACTGGATATCATTAGCTTAGCTAGCTAGGAATCCTAAGAAAAGGCCGGTCAGAAAAGATAAAACAAATAGAGAATTATCAATTTATCACATATTGATAAAATAATCTCAAGTTCTCCTTCTTCTCATTCAATTTTGAAGACATAAACATAGATTTTTTTTACAATATCACAATAGTTTGCCAATTACTAATCTATATCAAAGTAAACTAAATATAATAAGATAACTTTCTCTAATAATAATAAAGGTAAATGTCATATTTTTCTATAATAATATATTAACATATATGCTAACATCCTCCTCAAACTCACGATACTCAAAATCGAGAGTTTGTCAAAATTAAAAAAACAGAATCACCCGCTTCAATCACCATAATCACCCACTTGAATCAGTTTTCTCGTTACGATCAATTTTTCATCCTTATCTTCATCATTTTTGTCATCGTCACCTTTTTTGTCATCGCTACCACCATTATTGTTTGTCATAATTCTTCTGAAAATTTCTATTTTTATCGTTGTTGGTTTGAGACACCCTCTTCTACAAATCCACCACAAATCCATCATCATTGATATTATGCTTTTTTTCTTTTTCTTTTTCTTATTTTTTTTAAATCAACCCACAAACTCTTGTAGGCCCTTCTCATATCCACGACCTCTCGTGAATATCTCGTTTTTTCACATCCCCAAACTCTTAAAGAATTTTTGTTTCTCGCATTCACGAACTCTCGTAGATCTCACACCTATAAACTCTTGCAGATCACACCTAATAACCTGACTCTGATACCATGATAAAATAATCTCAAGTTCTCTGTCTTCTCATTCAATTTTGAAGGCATAAGTCTCGATTTTTTTACAATATCACAATAGTTTATATAGTCAATTACTAATTTATATCAAAGGAAACTTAATATAATAGGAGATGCTGACATATGTTTTTAGCTTTCACCGTCCTATATATAAGCTAGCGATAGATGCTTTGTTTTTCCAGATTTGGTTGAATCGTACAGCATGAATCTGTTCGATCACACTACTTTTTACTTTAAACGTGAAAGTTTGATGAAGAGCATTATTTTCATATTTTATCAAAACATACGAGAAAACGAATTGATTATCGTAGTTTTTCACACTTGCGTTATACCATCGAATTACTTAACTGAAATAATTGCAGATAATTTAACCTAACTCTGCATGCGTGATTCATTATTGGGATGAGGATATGCAGATACAAAACTGTATTCATTCGAAATTTGAATTCATTTTATAGATAGAGATTAGTCTTTACGAATGTAGATGAAGAGTAACAAACGGCGTGTCCTTAATAATTAAAGAAATTAACGTGAATTGAACGATTGAGTGAGACTAAGAAAAAAGAGATGAAATTATTGTTGGGTGAGTACTGTATTATCAATTCATTCGCCTAATAGATTCGATTTTGTAGAACATGTTGTTTATGTTTGCGACAATAGGGAATTTTCATACGGCACTTCCGAGTTCTGCTATATAAGGTAATTAGATTGACCTCAAACTAGGAATGTTTCACAAGTAATCCTGCTTTTTAATTCTTTATACGAATGGCTACAAGATTAATTATATATTATATACCGTGACAAAACCAATCAATATTTTTTCTATTGATTTTAAACTAAAAGTTGGCACCTAAATTTTTTAATTAAGTTTTGAAGTTCAGTCCGGAACTGCAGCATAGATGTAACATCATATGTATTATTCTTCCCGAATGAAATTAGGATTTAGGTGCAAACTGCGCGCATTTTATCTTGAAATTAACGCATTGAAGTTTAACATAATGCATTTACATGAATTATACGAGAACTTTCAGCTTTGAGTTATCTCAGCATGTACTTCTCAGTTATCGCAAAATCAATACTATGACTTATCTCACTTTTTGATACGGTAATTTTTCACATACACATATAGTATAGATATCTCATTCTTAAAACAATATACACTATACAAGTATATGACCAAAACAGCACATAATTGATGTTGAAATATATAATTGATGTATGTGTAGTGTACTTAAAGTATATGGGTCCAAAAATCGACATTATTACACAGATTTTTCAATGATACTGTCCCGAGTTATTTTTAAGTAGACGAGTGTGCAAGTATTATGGAGGCAATGTTGTAATTATAACATTTAAACAAACAATATGGACTCCGCGAATGCTACAAGCGAAAATGTCTCAAAAACTCGGGGCAAGGGCATCAAGAACAATGAGCAATCGAAGGGTTATAGAGGTGTTAGACAACGGCACTGGGGCAAATGGGTATCTGAGATTCGCGAGCCGCGAAAAAAGAAGAGGATATGGCTTGGATCTTTCAAGACAGCGGATATGGCAGCAAGAGCTCATGATGTAGCTTGTTTTTATCTAAGAGGTGACAAGTCTTTGCTAAATTTTCCACAAGAAATCGAATTTCTCCCTCGGCCTTGCTCGTCTGACCCTAAAGATATTCAGGCGGCCTCTTCTCAAGCAGCTAGCTTAAGAACGGTGGGAATTGACAAGGAGGAGGGGAATACAAGTAGTGATGATTTTTGGACAGAAATTCAACTGCCGGAATTATTAGATTTTGATATATTATCATATTTCGCGGTTTGATCATTAATGCATGTAATCAATGGCCATATAGTCGTTATAAGTCGTTCAAGGATGAAGCTGGGGTGAAACTAAGTGGAGGTCCAAACCGATTGACGTTGATTTTCATGCACACACTCAATGATTAATATATACGAGAAGTTGCATCAATGTAGGCATGTAGCCTTTTTTGCCTACCTAGCTCGTGGCCACATATTAACATGAAAAGTTGATTGTCATAATGTAACTAATGCATCGACTCTTGATGTATGTACGTGTATTGTATTGTTTTGTATATATGTACCTTCTTATTAGTGCAATATATACAAGGTCGGTGAGCATTTATCAATGTCTTCTTTCCCACTATCTTGAATCATGAGTGCCCGATTATAGAAAAGAGATGTTTGAAACTGGAATAACCCTAGTTAATTCTCTTGCAAATTGCAATGGTTTTCATAGAGCTTGCCTTTTAATGGCATATAGCTAGCGATTGAGTAGTGAAGTTGATATGTAAAATTTGCATATAGGCATATAGCTTATTAGGTTATGAATCGTGTGTTGCACCAAGTTTTTAACTTTGCCTTCAGTTTCCATCGAGTTTGAATGGTATACTTCTCCTACAACTTTTACCCGACAAAATCTTCAAATTTTATTGATATCAATATTTTTTCATCAAATATTTTGAAAATAAAATTAAAAATAATGTTATACTTTTTATACAAACATTAGTATATTCATCTAATTCGAAATAAAGTAGTGCCAGGTAACCTAAAAATATTATCAAAACTTTTACAAAATGATGTAGTATGACATATGATATGACATGTTTTGATTCGTGAATTATATATATACGCGCGAGGTCTTGTATCATTTTTAATAAAGTTACCAATTATACACACATGACACATCATTGTTTGGAAAAAGATTTAGAATTTTTTTTGAGATCGCTAACATTTTTCATACAAATATATGATTATTAAAAACTAAAATTTTGCAGCCTGAATTTGCACGAAAAACTGACTAAATATCCTAAAATGGTTTTTTCAAGAAAAAAAATACTAAAATGGTGAGGGAAAATGATCAAAATTATATACTATAAGAAATGAGTTTAGGAGCAACCTATTCTTAACTTTTTTATGTCGGATGTTAAAACAGTTGTAAATGTACTAATGAGGTATATATTTCAGTTCCAAAGTTTGGTTCCATATTTGATACCAACAGTTGAATTGTCACTCGTCTACATGTTACGAAGTAAACTCCACTATTTTGAGATAAGTTCTTGGGCCCAAGGGCGTCTCCAGGCAATACTTTTGTTCACTTCCACGAATTCAACTATATTTTGCTTGAGCTAGAAATTATTTGGGCTTTTAGCAATTATTATTAGTGGGTTATTATTAACAAGTGAAAATAGTTTATATGAGAAGCCCAATTTATGTAGCCCTTTGGATAATGTTGTTAAATATTATTTATATCTTAATATTACAACGATACTCTATCATTTTATAATATAAATATTATAATAATGATGTATATATATATTTTTAAAAAATATTTATGTTGATTTCATTTTTTCCTATATAGTACAATATTAAATTTGTTCATCTACTTTCTTGTTCGTGTATGAAAAATTCATTTCAAATATAATTTATATCTTTTCATGTCCGTGTATAAAATTTTCAAATTTATTTGACTATTAAAAGAATATAAACCATAATAGATGAAATTCAAATAAATATAATTGATTATCAGAGTGGTAAGATCCGTTCGGTATTCATTTACTGAGTATATTTTAAAAACGAATTTGTTAAAATGTTAGACAGGATGTACTAGGATAAAATTGAAAGTATATGATGATATACATGTATAGAGGGTTGTTTTGAGTTGGTTAACGGCTACCAGGAAACGTGAGCATTGTGTTGAATGCATGCATTTGATGATCTTTTGTTGTTCACTACGAAACTAACAAAAAAAATACTTTAAATTACACATAAATTTAAAACTATAATTCACACCCCATATTAATTTGTTTGTCGACAAGAATTTCTTGGGAATTAAAAAGGAGGCGGATTCTACAAACCCCAGATTTTATTTTCCTCGTAAACTCCGCCCGAACTAAATACTTACATTTCTTTCACTGACAACCCAAAGTACTCTGTAGCTGTCATTTATAGTAATCTCTTTCTCTCTCTGTATCTATCTATTTATATATAAAGAGACAGAGAGAGAGAGAGAGAGAGAGAGAGGAAGAAATTTGTGTAGAGTTAGTAATGGCTGCCGCTGCTTGTTCATCTGGTCTGATCTTTAAGTCAAATGAATCAAGAATTGGTAATGGGGTCTCTTTGTTTCAATACAATGGGTTGAAAGCTGTTGGGGTTAAGCAAGTTGTTGTTAAGACTCATGGGTCAATCTCTACTTCAGGTATCATCTTGTTTTCAGATAATTAGGTCAATTGTGTGTGTGTGTGTGTGTGTGTGTGTGTGTGTTTGATTACTTACTATGATGTTATGCTTTTGTTTTCAATTTTTTTGTTGTTGTATTAGTAATGTATGATATGCATTTACTTTAATTTTACACATATGTTGTTTGTATTATCACATATATGAAATTGGAATTACTTTTAGATGTTGATGGAGAAATTAAATTTTAGAGAAAATTAGGGATACTATTTGCATTATGCTGTAATTTGAATCGAGTTAGGTAAAGAATTGAATCAAGAGGGAATGCTTTCCTATTGGTGCCTAAAATGTGAGTAGTTTTAATGATTTGTATGTCTTTGCAATGATCGGAATGCTGCATGAAAAATGATTTTTATACCTATCATGTGTAGAAGTCCCCGAATGATATACCCCCTGCACAATTTCCATTATTGCAAAATAGTTGAAATCGTTTTAGATCACGAGATGATAAGCATACTGCAACTGATGTTTAGGGTTCATAACGTAAAGATATAAATTGTAATATCTGATATTGCAAATTACCTGGTCCATTTCCTTATTTCCATATGTGATTGGTATGATCTCTTTGGTTCAATTACTATTGTTGTTTTCACTTCCTATTAAGTGTATATATAATGATGATGCTCTACTGTTCTATTTTATAACTCGATTTCTAATCAGCAACAACATTTTAAGTAATGATGCATTGGCATTTAGCAGTTAGCACCATATCAACACGATTGTTACTGAGGACTTCTTTTTATTTCTCTATGATCAAGACCTGGAAATACTAACACACGCAAATCTTAAGAGAAATTATAGACCATGGTATAAGGGCAATTGTGTTTTAGTTCTAAGTGAGATTCCAATTTGCAGCTCCAAAATGCAGAACTGTCAAGGCTATGGCTTCTCCAACTGTTACAGCTCCCAAACGAGAAACAGACCCGAAGAAAAGAATTGTCATTACTGGAATGGGCGTCGTTTCGGTTTTTGGTAATGATGTTGATACATTCTATGAGAAACTTCTTGAAGGAACAAGTGGAATCACCCTTATCGACAGATTTGATGCTTCCGCCTTCTCTGTCCGGTTTGCGGGTCAGATTCGTGATTTCTCTTCCACAGGCTACATCGATGGAAAGAATGATCGCCGCCTTGATGACTGCTGGAGGTATTGTTTGGTTGCTGGTAGAAAGGCACTTGATGATGCCAGCCTAGGACCAGAAGTACTCGAAACTGTGAGTCTCTTAATGCTTCGAAATAACGTATTTCCAACATAATGTACCACTATGCACATTCCTTGACTAACCTTACGTTCTAAATAAATTGTATTCAGATGGATAAATCAAGAATTGGAGTACTTGTGGGCTCAGGCATGGGAGGTTTAACAGCCTTCAGCAATGGAGTAGAAGCTCTTATTCAAAAGGGATACAAAAAGATCACTCCATTTTTCATTCCATATTCGATCACCAATATGGGCTCAGCACTGTTGGCCATAGATACTGGCTTAATGGGACCCAATTACTCTATTTCAACAGCTTGTGCTACCGCAAACTATTGTTTTTATGCAGCTGCAAATCATATTAGAAGGGGCGACGCAGATGTTATGGTAGTTGGTGGAACAGAGGCTGCTGTCAATGCAACCGGTGTTGGCGGCTTTATTGCTTGTCGGGCATTGTCTCAGAGGAACGATGAACCTCATAGGGCTTCAAGACCATGGGATAAAAACCGTGACGGTTTTGTCATTGGAGAGGGTTCTGGTGTGCTGGTAATAAAGTTCAATCATAATCTGTCATCTAAAATTGGTTACATGAACATTTTGAATCATTTTAGTCATATTAATTATTTCTTACGAACTTTTTTGACACACGTGAGCAGGTTATGGAAAGTTTGGAGCACGCCATGAAAAGAGGAGCTAACATTGTTGCAGAGTACTTGGGAGGTGCTATCACATGCGATGCTCACCACATGACTGATCCTCGAAAAGATGGTCTTGGAGTTTCATCTTGCATTACTAAGAGTTTGGAAGATGCCGGAGTTTCTCCTGAAGAGGTGATTTTTTTTAATCATCCAAGTCAAAACAAACACATCTGTACCATTTTTATGACATAATTATTTAGTTTCTTAGAAGGTTTAACTAAAAAAATTACGACTTACAGGTTAACTATGTCAATGCTCATGCCACATCTACTCTTGCTGGGGATTTAGCAGAGTTCAATGCTATTAAGTCGGTCTTTAAGGACACGTCTGAGATAAAGATGAATGGAACCAAGGCAAGAAACTAAATCTGTGCATGTCATTTTATCTGAAAGAATGTTATCATCCTATTAAATTGTGTTAATTATATTGCATCATTGCCAACAACTTTGTTCCTATTTTCCAGTCAATGATTGGACATGGCCTTGGTGCTGCTGGAGGGCTGGAAGCCATTGCCACCATTAAGGCTATTAACACTGGCTGGGTACATCCAACCATTAACCAAGATGTACTACACCAAAATCTTAGCCCTTGTGTTTTTCTATGTAATTATAACTTTTTCCTCTCCATTTCTAACTGCCATGAATGTTAATGTATATGTAGGATTTGGAGCCTTCAGTGATAATTGACACAGTTCCAAATGTCAAGAAACAACACGAAATTAATGTTGGTATGTATTCGCACCTATCTGTATGCTGGAATTGCCAACTACAATGACTATATCATTATTCACTGTACTTTTTTGATAAACTTTTACATGTATATGCCGTAAAGCTTTGTCTGATCTTGATAATCATATATATGGTGCAGGCATTTCTAACTCATTTGGATTTGGCGGGCATAATTCAGTGGTTGTTTTTGCTCCTTTCAAACCTTAAAGCAGAGTTTCAAATACACAAAGTTTCTAAATTACCATCTTGCATTGATAGTCAAATTTGGGATCCTATAACCATCCGGACTATAGTTTGAAGAGATTTATACAGAATCAAATTACATTTACTGAACTGAGTTTTGGTTTTCCTATTTGGAGTTTCCATCCCATGTGTTTGAAGCATCAGGTTACAGTCTCAATAAATAAAATTATCATGCATTTGTCGATTTTGTTTCCTTTTTACAGAAATCTACTTCACTCCCTTGTTTTCAAGCACAAATGCATTTGCAGGATACTCTACAGGTTTAAAAATGATATAGATCATAAGTATCAGAAATTTCATGTGAATTTTGTATCATATTTAAATTCATGGGCAGCTATATATATATATGTGCAAGATTCAGTAATACTAGGACTGTAAACAAACTGAGCAAATCCTACTATGACACTGTTGAGCTATAGTATTCGAGTTTAGGCTCCATGAACAATTTAGTCCAGTGAACTGAGTTTGGGCTCAATGAACACTTAAACTGTGTTTGTGTTTGTTTATCGAAACAAACCATTTATTCGAGTTTGGCTACTTTATAATTTCAACCTCAAAAATTATGTTCCAGTTTGACTAACTTTCGGCAACTTTTAGAGTGGTAACGAACGAATATTTATTGAATCCAGCTGATCCATACCTTTACAGCCTGAGACTCCCATAAAATATGTATGCTAAATGAAAATTCCTACTAGTCTTTGGGGGTGCTAATCTAAGCAGGATTAGCTGCATTCTAACAATTTTTAGCCACCTAGTGGTTAATATGCCTTTAGCCTTTAGGAGATGCCCCATATGCACGAGTCTCAGCTGTTATTTGTTCTCCCAGCAAGTGCAGCCCTTAATTAAATCTGTATTATGTACAGCTTCAATCAAAAGCTCAATGTCACACCACTTGTAATATATTATTGTACCAAAGGGGAAAAGTTATTTTCCAGACATATAAATGCAAGACTCTTTCTGCCAAGTTCCCCTCCCCCATCCCCCACAAAATATAATATGTGTAAATATATTGAGTTGGTTATTATACGTCATTTCACTCGTCACCATCTACTTGTAAGTATAGTGGCAAGAAGATTATATATTTATTTAGAAAAAAAAAAATTATATATTTGACTCCATGCCTACCCTTTACAACTTGCACGTTAGGAAATTTCGTCGCAAGTGAATCAGACAAATTAAAAATAAAATCAGTAGTTAAAGTTAGTTCAGTAAAGCTTGTTTTTATTGATGGTGTTAATTAAGACTAGTTCATTAGCTAAATCTAACTTCTAATTATTTGTAAACCGACTTTTATTAGTTTCTTGTGTACCCACCATTATATCCAAGTGCCTAGCTTCCTTCCACTTAAGTAGCCTTAGATACCTAACTTAAATCTATGATCGAGACCAAACACATGGCTAAGTTTGATATTAATCACTGATTAGGAAGGAAATTATTAACTCTAATTAGTAGGTTACTATCTAAGTCTTCTTTTTTGTGTTAATGCTATAATTATATGTGGTATTATGAGATTAGGCCATCATTAAGTTTTAAGTTAGGTATTAGAATTTTATAAGAGACTATATTTTTGCTTTCGAGTTAAAATTTGAATGGTAAGAACATCTACATGAATCTCCCAAAGCCCTATTCTCATGGATATGTGAATTTTTTGCTATTAAACAAAATCGGTGCAGTAGGTCCTAATATTTTTAGTGTGCACAACAATACCTACAAAAATAAATAGATACAATACTTGTTAAGTTTATTTATGTCAATGTAATATCCCGTATTTTTTTAGATTAATAATAATAAAAGGTATTAAAATTGGATAGAGATTAGGAATTAAAATTAAATTAGAATAATGTGTTTTCGAATATGGCTCGGATTTGAATCATGATAGGTTTTGATGTGAGGTTTTAAAAATATTATATATAAATTGAGATCTCCTCATTCTTTCCTATCATTTTCGAGCCACCGAGACTAAACAGTTATAAATTTCTCTCGACACAAATCTCTATTCTTTTTCTTCATCTATGTTATTGAAATTCGTAGGATTTTCCAAACACAACTCACTCATATTGTAAAATTTGTAACAAATTCATCGCAAGTCGAAATTCATTGATTCTGGACTTTTTGAAAATATCTTTTCGTTCTCTACAACTTTCATATTTTACATTTTTCGAGAAAACATCATTTAGAGGGTCAAAAAGGTTAAACACAGATCTGGGCAGATTCAGAATTATGGGAACGTTCAAAGTTTGAGATGCGTTATTTTTGTTTGGGTGCAAGAGATTGAATATGTGTTTAAGGATGGTGTAGATTCTTGAATTTCGGAGGTGTTATATGCGATATATTACTTTTAGTATCGACTTGCAGGCAAGTAACTTTTGATTTACTTTTATTTTCAAAAATGATTTTGATACTATGAATTTTGAATTTCGTATAAGATATAATAATATTGTTTTCGAACTGTATAAGATATAAGATATGAGATATGAGAATATTTGAAACCCGGTCAATACATTTCGAACCCATTCGTAATTTACGCTATAGTTCCAGAACTAGGTTTAGATACCCTTATTAGGCATACAAGTGTGCATTATTAGATACCTGATAAGAGCGCGTGATTATTGAACTTTAGATCTCGTGCACTGGGAAAGTGGGGTAAAGAATAAGAATAAAAATAAAAATAAAATGTCGGTCACTAGAAAAGTGTGGCCGTAGAACAAGATTGTGGAATCTTATAAGATTATCGTCTTGTTTTTATTAAAGGATTTATAAATATTAAAACTGTGCTTAATTGTTTTTCTAAAATTGTTTTCAAAACTTATATTATTTTTAAAAAAAATATTATTTTATTAAAACACCCACTGATTTTTGAGAATATTTGTAAGTCAATTATGACTTGTTGGGCTGTGTACCTCACTACTTATAATTTTTAGGTCCGGTATAAAAGGAAGATGAGTGTATCGAATTTCGAGGATATTAGATTTCGAGTAGGTTGGTAGTTGGCCAGTGCGCTTCTGTAATAGTTATCATTGTAATAGAGTTTTGTATTAATATATTGTGTTTTATTTTAGATTTGCTCGAATTAATAGTCCGAAAAGGATGGGCTATTACAGTCTAGTTTACTAAACTCTTGAGATATTAATAAAAATTGTTAATTATTGTAGATCATATACTTAGTTGTAAGTTTATAAATTTAGTTATTTTAAAAAATAGAAATTATTAAATAAATTTATATTTTTTATACTCATTTCACTCTCATAAATACATTACATCTCGTGCCAGGTGCAACAAAAAAATCATCTTTTTTCTTCTCGCAAACCCCTAACGCGATTTATGTTGTATATGTAAATTCGAGACATAAAATATATGAATTTGTCTAATAACAAATTTATCGATAAATAACAGATTCGAAATCAAAAATTTTAGTGACAGATCAAATGATGAACCCTACTTCTTAATTAGAATGGTTGGCAACGAGAGATGAAGTTAATATTAACCCGGATAAGAGAGATGGTCCTCTCACTTGAAGAAAAGTTCAGTTGGCTTTTTCTGTAGCTAGTGTGTGGTGAAACCATAGTGAGGTCTGTCTAAACTGAGAAACAAATTATATAGCCTATATTTATATATCAATCTTGCACAATACAATCCAAAGTAAATGACAAGTAGCGAATGAGATATAGATGGGTTCGAGTTCACATCAAAAAAGTTATCATAACTGGATAGAAATATCTGTCATTGCGTTCCTAAATGCACATAAAAAGCGAGTCCCTTTGGGTACAATAGATAATAGTTATGTAATACATAAATGTATACATAATTATATCCATAGGCCATAAGAAAACATGTCCCTAATAATTGGTAATAGGACATAAATATATTCAATGGTTGAGAAAGCCTTGTAGCTCAAACTAGCAGGAAAAAAACCATGTTCCTAGTCCATACCATGGAGAGGGACGGGGACCAAAATTCCACTTATTTCTCCCTTTTTGTATCATATACGTTCAGGTTCGGTTCAATTCGATTTCAATGTCGAAAAGTTAACCAATAATATATTTTTGAATGATTTGATTTCGCATTCAAAGGCATGTTCCAATGCAATTGATTCCTTTATTACCTTTCGTATATTGCCTCGTTTGTCTAAATTCTGAAAATAAATATTTATTTTTAAAAAAATATGTAAAAGTGTACTTTTTCGGTAAATAAATATGTATTTCTCAAAAATAATTTTAGTTCTTAATTTATTTTTCAGAAATAGATATTTATTTTCAGAAAAAAGTATGTAAATGTGTATTTTTTTAGGAAATAAGTACTCTCTCTGTCTCTTTCGATTGTTTACCATTTCTATTTAAGGATGTACCACCCAATTCTTTATATACCAAAAATAATAAACTTTTACAGTATATTATAAAATTTACTTTCACCCACTACTTTCTTCCCCTTTTCAAATCTATCAATTAAATATCAATTGACCCCACCACTTTACCCACTTTTCCTTCTCTTTTATCCACTTTTCCTTTTATTTCATATTACTTTATACAATTTTCTTAACCCACGTACCCAACACAAATATAACAATCAAAAAGGGACGAAGAGAGTACTTATTTTCAAAAAATAAATTTAGTCAAACGGTCACATTGTATGGAGAGCTATCCAATTTTATTATAAAATGAAATTTAAATATTAATATAATTTATTTTAGTTAATGAGATTAAAATTTCTTGTTAATAAAAATTCAATTATATTTTGACCATTTCCTTGCTTTCAACGAAATCAAATGTAAAAGTTGGTTTTCCATTATCCAGTTGCTCATTCTCGTATTGCGGAAATGTATGTAGGATTAAAATAAGATTTATATCGAATCCACTAAATGCATAATGTAAAACTTCGTTTTCGGCCATAATAATTTTCACATGGATTCCAGCCAAAGAAAGTTGAAATATTATATTAGTTATGCTTTTTGTTTCATGGGACACACACACAACTTAAAATATTGAGGTTTTGGTTTAGGGCAGCCAAGGAACACCAACCTAATTGGTCTCCACATGGTGTATGCATCAAAATAATAACTCATTGCCAATCAAATTCTTGATTGTTTTTCTCTCCTCAGTCCTCACTTCCACTTGTAATATTTTTACTCTTTTATGTGTGTATATAGTTATATACTTTCTTTTCATCACTGTCTTGTCCTTGGTGGACTGGTGAAACAAAGGTTAAAAATATAAAATTAATCTTAATTTTTTCTTATATTCCGACCGGATATCCCTCTTCTCTTATTAACGATATTATGTTTAAAAAATTATATATAATATAAATTCTTATGCTTCCTAATTTGTTTTTCTGGGTAAAAAGCAAACATCAATTGTTTGTACTATGTACACGCTGTGAAAATAGCTAGTTTATTTAAAAGTCTACATTCAAATAGTAGTACTGTATATACTACTGCTGAATTTCAATAATTAGAGAGGACAAAGTCACAAAGGTCATGTTATAGTCATGCTTATCGTATATAGTGCACTGATTATCATATAAATTTTTACAGGTGTCAAGTAGTAAAGCTATGCTTAACAAATGTGATTGTGTGTAATGACAGCACAACCTACGTCTACGAAATATGATTGGTTTGTGTTTGTTCCCTATTGATGTTAGACAGAAGATTATTACAGCTAGAAAAAATTATGCACTTAATAACATTTACTAACATATCAAGGAATAATTAGGCATTGTTTAACGGAGTGCGGAGAATATTATCACAAGCATTTGGGAAAATTAGCATAATCATGCATTTGAACCAATTAATAAAAATAAAATTTAATTAAATAATTTATTTTTATATTAAAATTTCATTATCATTTACATTTTTTCTTTTAGGACGCATACTCATTAACGTTTCAAAATTTTATAAGATTGGATACAAGATTCAGACAATTGATGTATAAATTTTGGGAGCATAAGGTCAGATATCAACATCAATCAGGGTAAAAGGTTGGTTTAGCTAAATTTATTTTCAGAAAAAAAATATGTAAAGGTATGTCTTTTTTATAAATAAATAATTATTTTATAAAAATAAGTTTAATTTTTAGTCTACTTTTTAGAAATGAAAAAAATAAATAAATTTGTACATTTTTTTGGAAATAAACTCAGCCAAACTGGCCAACTCCAAAACCACGAGTTAGATAGTGTATGTTGCGGTGAATTTGTGTTCATTTTTTTTTTTCAAAATCACTATTTTCTTAAATTTAATGTACGGTGTTTTTTAATTATACGACAATTTTTCTTACAACATTTGTTATAAGATTACGATGTATCTTTATTCAACAACTGCGGAACTATATTTATAAATAAAAAGCGATCAAAATTTTGGGTTAGTAAAAAGTTAAAATTAATGAAATTAATTACAAAAATATTCAAATTTGAATGTAATAATATAACACAGATGAGTTCCCTATGTAACCTATAACAATACACTATTGCATTACATGCAAATAAAGTAAAAGAAATATATAAAATTTTAGGTGAGTGTTATATGGACTTTGATCGTACAGATCGACACCAGGAAAAGTAAATATCCTAACTAAGGGATTTAGGTGTGAAAGGTATCATTAATTCATTAAAGTAGTAAAATTAAGGGTCCGTTTAAAAACTGACGTGATCTCAGAAAAAGTGTTTGAAAAAATTGTTGTTAGAAAAATCATAAAATCAGATGATTATTTAATAAAAAAATTTAATCTGGGCATACTTTTTAGATATAATATAAAAATAATGTTTTTTGAGAGATTTGATAACGAAACTTGTAGTTATTTCCCACAAAAACTAAAATACAACTTTTTTCAAAAGCACAGACGGCATATTTTCTCTAACAGCAGCTTTTAGACAAAAACATTTTTTCAGACCGTAACTTTTAAATTTTACCAAACACCTTATTGACAATTTTTTTGTAAAAAACTGTTATAACTGTCTGGAACAACAATACCAAACGGGCCTAAGAGGCAAAGAGTAGCTTAATTACTTCCTCCGTTTGGTAATATTTGACGTTTAACTTTTTGACACACTCTTTTAAAAGATTTGACTACATAGTTAAAATTATTATTTTTAATTTTTTTTTGTTGTGAATAAAAAATTTAGTTTAATATTTTTATTCAAAAATAAAAATAAAAATAATAAATTTACTATGTAGTTAAAACTTTTAAAAATGTGTAACAAAAAAGTCAAAATCTGCTATAAAACTAAACAGGCGGAGTAGCAAGAGGGAGAAGTAAGTAAAAGAATCTATTACAGAATCGTTATTACAATATTTAAACTAATCTCATCTCCTTTTAATTGTTTGGTCCAAAACAAAAGAGCATCTTAATCCAGCAAAAGATACTTGCTACCTAGCTAGTTTTCATATTCAACACCACTTTCTATTTATTTTAATTAAATCCACTCACTCTTAAGTACTTTGGTTAGTCTTTGATGAACATAATTAGTCATTTTTAGACCTCTGTAATTGTCAAATTTAAAATTAGAAACATCACATACAAATTTACATATATTTAATATATATATATATATAAATTTAATTCAATGGAATATTCTTTAAAAAATAATTAATTGAAAACTATATGTCATCATATTTTATTTATAATATTCTAATTTAAAATTATTTTAAAATATAATATATGACATAGAGTTTTCAATTAATTATTTTTAAAAAAATATTCCATCGAATTAAATTTATATATATTAAATATATGTAAATTTGTATGTGATATTTCTAATTTCGTACGTGTTTTTGGAAAATCTAAAAAGGCTGGATATCAAAAGATCATGATTCACATTCTTATTTGGAGTTGATATAAAGGGTTTGGTGGATTGGAAAAAAGAGTCAAACTTGTGTTCATTCATCATTAAGTACCTATAGTTTGCTCCAGACCGAAGAAGTTGGTTGGTGAAGAACACTAGTTATGATTTTTGTACATAGTCTTTGTGTAACAAATTACCTAATTTAGTGATTGAATATATTTAGTTTGAATTGCTACATGCTACACATAGAAAGGAAAAAAATACATATGATTCAATTTCTATGATATCCTGTTGAATTATTTAATCGACAAAAACTACTATCGCAAAATCTTAAGTTTTGCCAATAAATTTTATTTATTCCCAAAAAATCGAAACACGTATTTTGTGTGTCAATTATTCGAAATCAAACATGGTTTAGTTATCGTTTGCAATTAGAAAATCTTGATATATCAATCATATTAATTGCATCATCATTACTTGCTAATGACATTATCAAACACAATTTAATAAATAACGGAGGACAAACGCGTAACTGTTTTATATTAATGGACCATCATCTAAGATATCTAAGATAAAAGGAACCCATGCGAGCATACTTTCGGAAAATTGGATATGTATTTACTATTTACCTACTGCGTAGTTCTTTAGTTTATGTGTGTTCTATTTATGCATATCAATTACAATATTATTGTAAATGGTATTTTTTATTATTATTTATAAATAGACTTATAATCTTGCAAAATAAGTACTATATTTTAAATTTTTAAGTAGAAAATTACCACCACAATTGTACGGTATTACAATATTTTTTGTTAAAGAAATATGAAATAGCATAAAGCTGTAAATTTGACTAATGACTGATGTGGACTCCTCATGTGTCTCGAACTCTTAAATCGATCTAACTACTATCGTACGACGTCGTAGCCCACTTATGTCTATTAAGTGGTCCAAAACTCTCCCTGTTTAAAGGGGTATTAAAGAAAATAATTACATGTGCATATCTTAAGTCCATATCACCGTACTAAGTGCTCTGTGCTTAAATGGTTAACCAGACACTAGGAAAAAAAAGTTTGAGTGTTCGTTGCTCTTTCGAATACATGTACATAACATTTTTAATTTTCCAGATTTTAAATGTATTCCGCAGGGTAAACTGTAACCTGTAGCAGAAATGTTCTAATACTAATATAGAGTAATACCGAACATTAATGCTTAAGCGCTGTATACGAACCGAGTTGATCGTTAGACTCGACTCGACTCGTTTAATAATCGAGTTCGAACTCAAACCCAAAAAAAACTCGTTAAACTTAATGAGTCGATCCGAATTTTGTAAGTGTCCGACTCGAATTCGACTCGACTCGTTAAGCAATATATATAAAAAATTGTAAAAATAATAAAATATATATGAACTCTGCATTACTAGATTGTGTGTTTATGCTAGTGTAAGCCTAAGACACTTAGGTTTAAGATTTTATTTGTATTTGGGCCTCATTTGGTCCGTTAAAAACATGTCCAAATCAAAAAAAATTAATTAATCAACTCAAACTCGAACTCGACTCGAGTTCGATCCGACTCGAAAAATTCGTGAACAACTCGAACTCGACTCGGTTCTTAACGAACTCGAGTTCGAATAACAAAATCTGATCGTTAAGAAAAAGCTCGAACTCGTTAAGAAAAAACTTGACTCGACTCGTTTCCAACTCTAGATTAAGGACATGCTTCTCCCGTTCTGTGAGTGGTTATTAAAACTAGTTTCTGTACCGAACTTTTAAAAATATAAAAATATTAAATTGAATTATCATTAAATATAAATAAATTTTTAATCGTCCATGCACCAGTGACTACTAACTAGTGTAAGTCTATCGGACATGTCAAATTTTATATAAACACAGAATGTATGTGTAGTTAAAAAAATTTAATTAAAAATCATCCTTTCTAATTAAACGTTTTCAATTTCGATAAATATGTAATATTTATATATTAAAACTTTTCTAATTAACAATCGTCAAATTAAAATACTTATATATATCTAAATTTGTATAATTTACTTTCCAAGCCCGTAAAAATTTATATTGCTGCACTTCAGTTTTTTTCAATCAATCTTTTCTCTTTCCAAAGTATCTTTTTATTTTGAATCCGACTAACCAGTGGGGCACCTAGAGCCTGTTCGGCTCTGCTTGAAGTGGAGTTCTTTAAGTTGGTCAGTTAGCTGTTTGTTTATATTTAAAATCAGTTTTGTTTCATAAAATTTAAATATTTTTGAAGTACTTTTTTCATTTTATTTTTCTTTCAAGACATTTTTTAACTAATATTCTATTTGTTATATGTATTTATATTTTAATCTTTTTTACTTTTAAATTATATAAATTATATATTTTTTGTCAATATTTTAAATAATTTCAGTTTAAGTAAATCACTCCAACCCATACATCCAATCTAAAATTAAAAATCTTATTTTAATTTAAAACAAATAAATTGTATTTTAAATTATAAATAACTCGCTCTTAATTTGGATTGACGAAAATATCCTCTACTTCGTATTAGTTTCAAAATTTAATATAACTTTTTTCGAACATTCTCGTAATCTCCCATTCGGATTCCAGCAATATTAACATGCCGCGTAACTTGTATCAAATAAAATTTTGTATGCGAAATTTCTAAATTTTGTGGAAGGAAATGCTTGCAAGGTCAATTGTGAGGTGCAACATTAGGCGTACAGAAACTGAAAAATTAAAGAGATCAAGTCGTGAAACATTACACACGTGGGCGGGCCCCACAAATTGTACAGTCAGTGATGACATGTGCAGACGAGGACCACTAAATTTCATTATATATCCGGTCACAGAGGAAGAAAGCTTTTAACTTATCGTCAGATGCAGTGTCTTTAAACTGACCCCACATTTGAACAATGGCAGTGTTTGTAATTTTTTTAAACTTCAGGGGTAAGATGTGATTGATTTAATTAATATATTATAAAAAATGGGGAAATTATATGCCGGGGTTGAGCAAGCCTTGTTGCTTGTCGCGGAGCAGACAACCAACCAGACGGCAGCTAACGGTAACGGCACATCACACTCTTCCAGGCACCGTCAGTTGCTTTTAGCCCTATTAATAAATTGCGAAAATATAGAATTGCTAGTAACGATTGAAAGAAAAAAAAAGAATTATTAGTAGCCGGAATGAAAATTATGAAAAATTCAAGAAATGATAAAATTTCAAAAAACATATTTAAATAAAAATGAATAATTTTTAGTGATCCGTTATAAGTTAACTTTCTTTTAAAGACTGAAAGATGAGATGAAATGAAATGTAAATTTATTTGCAATCAAGTTAATATATATTTGTAAATTATAAATAATTTAGAACTAAAACATATTCTTTATTAGTCGGAGTGTTTTAACCTCATTTTACTTCCTAGTTAATTTTAATTTTTGTCAAGTCAATACTTTACAAAGACTTAGTTGAAGTGTTTTACCCTCATTTCTTCCCAGTTAATTTTCTTTTATTGACTTTTACCCATTAGAAAATGAGACAGAAAATTTTATACTAAATAAGAAATAAAATGTCACGATTAGTTGAATAGAATATAATAGGACGTGTAATATGCAACAAATGTTACATAATAAAATATTGGTTTTGTGTTAGTTGTGATAACCCATTTGCCGATCGTGATGATACATCTTTTGTGATGTAATGATCACTCATAAAGCATGAGTTTATGTCAACAATTTTCATAAAATTTCTACCTGCGAGGCTGCGATTAGTGCTTAGTAGATTAATTTGGATTAGCGCAGCAGATCTTGTACAAAAATTTACCGCTAATTTGGAGGGAACAACTAGAGTTACAGGGTTAATTAAAAAAATGAAACAGTTTTGTTAATAGTGATTTTAGAATAAATTACATGACAAGTCTGATTAGATGTGCATTATGTACTATAGTGAAATATAAAGGGTAGAACGTAGAAGTAAGAAAAATCATAATTACGTTTGTTTAGTAAATAATATTGTACTAAATAATTTTATAAACTACAATTCTTGAATGCATAATTTTCGATCCAATAAAAGTATATTTGATGATATATAAATAAAATTAAGGTATGTTAGTTTACGAACAACTTACAAAATATCTTTCCTAACTTTTGCTTATAAAAATATCCTCGAACCATGTCTAAATGTATCTATACAACATATCAAATTTATGTCTTATAACTCAAATTTATGTATTTTTATATAATTGGAACATGATTACCATTTGAATTAATAATATGGTTTTTAGGATACCAAAATATCAATAATAAAAAGAGATTTTCTCAAGGAAAACATATCAACTTTTTGAGCAACTCTTACGAGAATTATTAAAACCAAATAAAATTTTACTTTCCTAAAGATTCGAATAATACAAGATTAGATTAACTTAAAAGCTAATTAGTTTATTAATGATGCTTTTCTTTTAACTCGCATAAAGCTAAAAAACCCACATAAGAGAGCATAGCATGGGAGCCTGAGAGGTGTGTATGTATATTATTAACTTGTCTTGAGGGTTTTGTAACGGCGTTTTCTCATTTCCCTTGCATTCTAGTGTGATAAACTATACATACAGTATTACATACAGAGAGAGAAACAAAGAAAGTTGAAGCTCCAAGCAGTATTGTAACCGCTTCTGACTGCTTTTTAACTGCTATACTTATTAGCTTCCCCTCTTTATTACTTACAACTTAATGCTTTCATCTTGATTTGGGTTTGTTTTAAAGCTTGGATCTTTACAACTTTTGGGTCTTGATTTTATTATTCATGGCTAATCTTGGATGTATGCCTCAACCCCATCTCTTATCTCAAGGTTAGCTCAAACGGGTCATCTTCAAATTCAACTTTTATGTGTTTATGTGTGTGTTTGCCAAGTGTTTGGGTTGTTTTATGCAGGTAATAATGGTGGAGAGGAGGATATGTTTACAGAGTTATGGAAGGCATGTGCTGGTCCATTAGTGGATATTCCAAGAAATGGAGAAAGAGTTTATTATTTTCCACAAGGACATATGGAACAAGTGAGTTGTAAAGTTTAGATCTTTCTGTTTTTAGGTCTTATGTTTTTGTAAAGTTTTGATTTTTATGGTAAGGGTTGAGGTTTTATATGTATATATGTTAAGGGTTGAGGTTGTTTTGTTGATTTAGTATGTGTTGACTTGTAGTTAGAGGCATCAACTAATCAAGAACTGAATCAGAGGATTCCACTTTTTGAACTTCCTACCAAGATCCTTTGTAGAGTTGTTCATGTTCAACTAAAGGTATGGCTATAGTTTTATGTTTAATTTTTTTTTGAATTTATTATGAATGCACAATTATGCATAACTTAACTACAATCATGTACTGGTTTTGTTTTGTAGGCTGAACAAGAAACAGACGAGGTTTACGCGCAAATAACTTTGGTGCCTGAATCTGATGTAAGAAATACACACTCTCCTTTTTTTTTTTGTTCGGAAAAAGTGAAATTACCTTGTTCAAATTATGCTTTTCGGCAAACTGAGGCAGTCAGTCCTGATGCTTAGTTAATTTGTTACCTGATTCTGATAACAGCCTTAGTTATAAACACTGAAATTGTCTTGTTTGAAGTATATCAGTAGTTTTTCACAGCCAGTGATAGTTAGCTACACACACACACACACACAGAGCAGCAAGCTGGGCAAATTGGCCCTGATCTTTAGGTTCTTTGTTGATTGAATCTGATGTAAGAACTAGATTCATGATCTTTGGTTTTTGCGAGCAACTGAAATTGCCTCGTTGAATGTTGTCATTAGTTTTACGTATATGGTCGAAGTTGATCGTTAATTATGTATATTTTTTCAGCAAACTGAGCCAATCAGTCCTGATATTTGCCGTCCTGAGCCTCCAAGGACAACAGTGCATTCTTTCTGCAAGGTTTTGACAGCCTCAGACACAAGCACCCATGGCGGGTTTTCGGTTCTCCGTAAACATGCAAATGAGTGCCTTCCTCCCCTGGTATTAATAATGACTGTTCTTGAATTTACGTTCTCTTTTAAGCCAAATCTTATTCTAAATTACTGTTCAATTACAATTGTTAATTAGTATTTTGAATTTTATTTGTCATTAGGACATGACCCAGACAACTCCCACACAGGAGCTGGTTGCCAAGGATCTTCATGGAACTGAATGGAGATTTAAACATATATTTAGAGGTGAACTTTGCTTTTATAATTTTATGTTTTGTGATTATAGCGTAGTGTTACTTCTATTGTCTATATAAATAAAGATATTTCTTTCATGCTGAATTGGTATACTCAACAACCAGGTCAACCACGGAGACATTTGCTTACAACAGGGTGGAGTACTTTTGTTACTTCTAAGAGATTAGTTGCTGGGGATTCTTTTGTATTTCTTAGGTATTTCCTAGTACCCTTCATAGAGTGAATAGTTCATGATGCAAAAATATATTTGTTTAAATTGTTATATATCATTTTATTCGGATAAATTGCAGGGGAGAGACTAAAGAATTACGTGTGGGTGTTCGACGTCATGCACAACAACAGAGCTCCATGCCTTCATCAGTAATTTCAAGTCAGAGTATGCACCTTGGAGTGCTTGCTACTGCATCTCATGCTGTTGCAACACAGACTCTCTTTGTTGTGTTCTACAAGCCAAGGTATGACATACTATCTCCTGTTCGGACTGGATATAATGTTCATGACTATGAAACTTTGATTCATTACCATAACTACTACTTGAATTACTTCTCTTGGAATATATTGTAGGACTAGTCAGTTCATCATCGGCTTAAACAAATATCTAGAAGCTGTGAAAAATGGATATGTGGTTGGCGTTAGATTCAAGATGCGGTTTGAGGGAGAAGAATCCCCTGAAAGAAGGTAACGAATTATCCTTAAGGGTCTATGCTGGAAGTTTTATAATGTATCAGTGGTAATGAATTATTTTGGTTTATCAGATTTACTGGCACAATCGTTGGAGTTGAAGACATATCCTCTCAATGGGAATGTTCTAAATGGAGATCATTGAAGGTTTGTGCATTTTGTTTCTATAATTTTGAAATTATGAAAGAAATCAAACAGATTTTAAACTCTTCATGCATATATCTCAGGTTCAATGGGATGAACCTGCATCAATTGCAAGACCAGAAAGGGTTTCTCCTTGGGAGATAGAACCTTTTGTTGCTTCTGTGCCTCCTAGCATTGGTCAAGCTACCCCGATGAAGAACAAACGGCCGAGACCATTAAGTGAAATTTCTGCTCTTGGTAAGACGACCTTCATGTTATACTCCCTCCGTTTCATATTAATAGTCCACTTTCAAAAAAAAAAATTGTTTCAAAATAATTGTCCATTTCAACTTTCAAAATAAAATTTAATCTAGTTTATATTTTCAAAATCAACTCTATTCCACATATCTCTAATTTATATTTCCAAGATCAACTCCATACCATATATTATATTCATTCAACGGAATAAATATGAGTACAACCCATTAACAACAAGTTTTCTTAATATGCGTTATTTTTTAAAAGTGGACTACTAATATGTAACGGAAGGAGTACTAATTAATTTCAATTGGTCCGTTTTTATATTTTAGATTCATTTGGTCTTGATTCTTGTACTACTCGTGTTTTAGAACCGACTTCTACAACAGTATCTGCTGTCTGGAACCCTTCGCACGATTCAAGCCAATTAAATGTTACTCTCGAAGGCCAGAGGATCGATAATACTGTTTATAGACAGCCTATACCATCAGCAAAATATTCAAATCTCACTAGTGATAGTACCCATGTCAGAGCTCCTTGGAATAAGATTTCTGATGAGAATGAAGATAGTAAAAGTGCCTCTACTTGGTCTGTTCAACCCAGCTTTACAAACCAGAATTCAGCATACCAATACAATGACACGTTGCCGCTCCCAGTTGAAGAGAAGAAATCTAATGCTGTCGCTACTTGCAGGTTGTTTGGCTTTGATTTAAAAAGTTCAACAGATGTAGCAAAGAAAATCAACCCCTTGACACCAGTGAACGTGTTCATCAAAACTGCTGATAATGGTGATTCGGAAGAAAAATCTGACCTCTCAAAGGATTCTAAAGTGAAACATCATGGGTTGCTGCAAGTATCACCAAAGGAAGTACAAAGCAAGCAAAATTGTTCTACTAGAAGTCATACTAAGGTAATAATAATAAAGAGACTGCCAGTATGAAAATTGATGATCCTATTATGATATCAGATCATATTAAAGTTATATTATTTTTCAGCAAGTTCAGAAGTTGTAATAGTATTTGCTTTGTGAAGGTTCAAATGCAGGGAATAGCAGTGGGACGCGCAGTGGATTTATCTGTCCTAAGGGGATACGATGAACTAATAAATGAACTGGAAGAGATGTTTGATATCAAGGGTCAACTTTATCCTCGGGATCAATGGGAAATTGTCTTTACAGACGATGAGGGGGATATGATGCTAATGGGGGATGATCCATGGCAGTACGTATTCTCACTGAAATCTTACTGAGCAATTAGCCTACATATTTCTACTTTATTAATATTTAAACTTCAAATTCTCTACTTTTTTATATAGGGAATTCTGCGATATGGTTAGAAGAATTTTGATCTGCTCAAGTCAAGATGTGAAGAAAATGAGAATGGGAAGTAAGATACCTATATCTTCCACTGATCATGAAGGATCAGGTTTTAGCTTGGACAGTGCAATGTAACCTACATATTAGGCCTTGCTTTCCATTTTGAGTTGTTTTCTTTGTTGTCTGTTCTCTCTAGTCTAGGATCCTCCCCTCTCCCCCAAAAGGGTCCGGGGAAAGGTTTATTTAGTTTGCAGTGTATCGGTATGTTTGAAGTTCTCCATAGGAGATAAAAACCAGTGTTAATTTGAAGTTCCCATCAAGGGTAGCAAGTAAGATAAGGCCAACTTTCCTACAAAGAAACAGGTGAGCAAAAGCTGTACGATGCTAATTGGCAGTTCCCCCGATCGAGCTTGATAGATTAACCAGGCTTAGCTCGGGAAAGGCTACTGTTGTAGGAATGTTTAGTGAGGTTAGAGTTAATATCTTTGTATATAAGGGTGTTTCTGGTAAACGTGAGATAGTAGTTTGTTTTTGGTTATGTCCCGTGTGTATACATATTTGATTTTAGTAGGCAACCAGTTGTTTTTCAATTTTTCTGCCATCTGTCTCTTTATATTTTTTACTTGCATAACGAAGAACTGCTATCAAAGAGTACCAAGTAATGGGTCTTTACGAGCCCATTTTGGAAACAAATTATACGTAAATAGGTCCTCCCTAACTATGCCCTGACGGCTGACCTTGCATTATGAATTCTGAAGTTTTTGAAATACCGTTTTGATAAAACACCCCGAATTTACAGAAAACATAACGAGACAAGACCTACGAATCATGTGACACTATGTGCAATCCCCAAAAAAAGTGTTGAACTGACTGAAAACCATCACTATAAAGTAGGTAGTGGGCATCAGTCCTCATACCAAAAGAGATCATTCTATCTCTGATAAGCAACCGGTTCTTGATGCCAAGCCAATATATGAAAGAGCACTTGAATATAAAGGCCGTGTTCCATACCGTGTTAAACCATGACACCTGAGGGGATATACTACGAAACGAGAACCATATGGAAAATAGAGAGAAACATGCTTAATTAGCATACAACCCCATGTTACATGATCTTCCCTGTGAATTTGAACATTCTCCGCTCTATGTTCATGACTGATGCTATATTTTACATATAGCATCTCTTATATTATTACATTAATATCACTCGTCCATAATTAATACTCCCATTTTAGTGATCACTTTTAAAAAAATTACGCATATTAAGAAGTTCTAACATAAACATTGTTTTTCATTTGTATCCATATTAATTACATTAATTGAGATAGTTTCATTTTCATAATTTGAATTATAAATATATTACATTAATTACCAATACTACTACCAATACTTTAGTCAAAGGGTATTTTGGAAATTTACTTATAAAATTGCATTGAAAAGAGATAATGAACATGTATTATGAGACGAATTTTTTTCCTCAAAAGTGACTACTAATTTGGGAGGGAGTATCTGGAATTGTCATTTGTTACCCCAACACCATGATTGAGCTTGGACGAATTTCTTGGAAAATCCCGAATCCCCAAATCCCATTTTCTAACATTCCTTATCACTTGGCCAGTTGGCCTGGTTAGCTCATTTTCAGCGTCATCGCCCCTTACAGTTACGCACACACTTGAAAACTGAAATTTTACATTACAATCATTGCCATAATATTCAGGCCAGGCTAAAAGTTGAGGCAAACAATATTATTGATTGACAAGGTTTGTCTTTAAAACAATGTCCTTGGTGTCTAATTGTCACAGTTCACGATTACTTCCTCCGTTCTATCATATGGTTAACATTTAGGTTGAGGAGGAAATCATAGATATAAAAAAAGGAAGGAAATAAAAGAAAATATAAGTGTAAAAAAATGGGATTTATTTTTATAAAGAAAATTATACTGTTTTACAGACAGAAATGTTAAAAAAACAGACAAGGCGACTCACCGAGATAATAATAAAGACTAAATAATAAATATAGATGCAGTGACTTGGCAATTTTTTCGTCATTCCTCCGTATATTTGTGCATAACTTAACTTTTAGTCAGACTAAGAACATTCCCATCCCATCCCCCGTTCATTCCCCCATCCTCATATTTTTGGGAAATTATGAGTTTTAGTTGAAAAAACACTTCACATCCCCATTTTGAGGAAATTTTTAGGGAAATGAAGATGTGTCCTAAACATGGGGACTTACTATTCATCCCTATCGCATTTTCTATACAATTTTTATATATAAAAGAGAGGTGAGAAACGATAAAATAATAGAAGATAGTTAAAGTTATAAACAGAAGTGAGAGAAAATATTAATAATATAGAATATAGGGATAGGGATGAGGAATGGGATGTTAGAAAGTTTTGGAAGATAAATTAATTTTAAGAATAATTTTGGATTTTTGGGATGAGGATGAGGAGCCCCTGTGAATGCTCTAATAAGAATTGTGAGTTACTATAATCTTTCATTCCGGGCTTTAAGTGTGTTTAGAAGTAATCTTGTTGGGCTAGTCAAGTGATGTTAAAATTGGTGAAACATCCCAGACCCAGCAAATATATCTGAACTAAATGAGAAATAGTATGAACAATTCTCACTATCGTGTGTATGTATCTCAACACAACCTTTCAATGACATTGAAAAATAAACGAATAGTTAAGATATTGAAGTGCAGAGGTTCAAGCGGACACTAATAAATATATATGCCAAAATTTTAAGATGATAATATCTGGTATGAATTCCGGAATAAATTTGGATTTATCTCATTAAAAAAATGAAATTAATTCATATTTTAATAATAAAGTGAATTTGAATCTTATTAGTTAATTGATTAATGAGTCAAATCATTAATAAAACCTTCAAAACTCAATGATCCCGACCGGAAAAGAAATTATTTTTTAAATCATGATTTTTAATTAAAAATTTAATTTCAATCCCAATTAATTTTCAAACACACCGATTATTTAGAAAATTTGATTCCACCACTGTTTATACCTGCCTAACTTAATTCGTTAAAATTTAAGTCGAACAAAACAAAATCAACTTTTACTTTTGCTTCTCTTCTTCATATGAACGTCTTTCTTCTTCTTTTTCTTCTTCCTCCTCCTCACTAGCTATCTCTACCTGTTTCGAAACGTGTAAAAGTCCTAAGAAAGACTACTAAGGCCCCGTTTGGGGCAGTTTATAAACTGAAAAAGTTGGTATATATGTACTTTTTTTGAAAATAAATAACTTATTTTCAAATTTGAAAATAAAATTTGGTCTTAAATTTCTAAAATAAATATTAATTTTTTAAAAAAAAAATGAAAATACTTAAAAAAAAAACTTATTACTTATAATCTAAGCCAAACACCCCCTAAAATACTCATAGCTAGAAGCCTAGAACTCCTCTTGCTTTGCATATTGATAAGTAAATATCTAGATCAATATCACTCAAAATATTATATTAAAATACATACAATATAATGACGATCGATATAGCTAGCTAGTTATAATATTAAGAAGCTTATTATCCGGTAGGTTGATCTTTCTATTTCTTGATATCAAACTTAAGCAAATATATTCATTTTTTGTTTTATAGGTAAATCAAATAGAACTTTCAGTTTAGATATTATTGTTTAGTTAGGTCTAGCCATTGATAGATATTGTCCCCTAACTTTTGATGTCATTTTTACATGTTATATATACATCAAATTTGCTAATCTGAGTTTGTGAAATTTAGTTCAATATTAGTGAATAATATACAATATCTCCACTTTAAAAGGAACTTTAATAAAACCGTTTGTTTTAATAAAGACCTAGAACTGAACAGATACAGTATACACAATGAGGAGTCCGTATCTGTCCTACAAGTTATCTATGTTACGAAGTATTTATTTTATTTTCTGAGTACCACCGGATATTTGGATTTAAATATTTATTTTAAGTTATATATATATATATATATATATATATATATATATATATATATATATTATGAGTTGCAATATTTGAACACGTATTCCTACCAGACATTTTTAGCCTACTCTGAGTAACCTAACAAGTTATAATTATTTTTTTTAAAAAAAGGAATCAATACATTAATCAAAAGTCATACGACATTTACAAATACAATCGAAATTGGACAGACGCTTAAAAATATGGTTGTTAAATCCTTTCTTCCCGGAGAGGTAACCAAGCGATTTGAAGATGATTTGAATGTATGTACTTGTTTTCACCCGACTATGAATGTATGAACTTATTTTCACCTGATCTGTGCAATCGACCGACCATAGATGCGATCACATATTAACCTTCATGTGTGAATCAAACCTATGAAAATAATGCTAATCTATAACCTCGGTCATGGAAAACACCAAAACAAAAACCAAACTCTCACAAAGTGATTGAGGCTTTCCATCGGTGAAAACTAATGAAAGCCCCCTAAAAAATCTATAATGGAGACCAGAGTTTGCACAAATTATAATTATTAATTTACTTGCGAATATCGAATCTTTTTTTTTTGTCAGGAATATCAAACTTTTTAATATATAACAAATATCAAATTCTGTTAACACGATAAATGATCGTACATTTCATTTCATAGTACTAGGATTGATCAACAAACGTGAACTCATATGTGATGTATATAGAGTAGATCGACCAAATATTTCGATAGATAATTGTTGCTCCCTTCGTCCCTATTTAGATGTCCATTTTGAAAAAATTACGCATATTAAGAAAAAGTTAATTAGAATAAATGCATATCTCTAATTAATGTCTTAGAAAATGACAATTTAACTAAGTTTTGAATAAGTCAAATTTTGAAAATAATAAATATATGAATAATTTTGAAAAATTATCACTATTTTTGCTTTGAAATTAGAAATGAACATGTATTTAAGAACAAAATTTATTTTGAAAGTCGACATGTAAAAGGGGACACAGAGAGTGAGAGTTATATTTAGTTTATTTAAGTTACAATGATCATATGTACGTACTGATCACATGCATCGTCAACAATAAATAGTTATTTAATTTGCTATTTTGAATGTTTGATATATGGGGGTGTTTGGAGGAACTTTTTTCTAGAATAAGTCAATTTATTTTAAGACAAAGTTAGAGATTCCTAACTTTTTTCTGAAAAAAGTTGACTTTTTTTTGCAACTTATAGAATCTCAAATATACATTAAATACTTGTATAAAAAACATTTATCAAAATATGAAATTTTTACGCGAAAATAAGTCCAAAAAGACTTATTTTTAAGTCCAGCCAAACAGGCCATATATGTGTATCTAACTTAAAGTCTGAATCATTTGCCGGCCGACTAGAACTGGACATGTCCAATCCAAGTAGGATTCAAATGACAGATATGCAAAACATAATTAGATTCTTTTGCTGCTCGATCTGCAGCAATATATATATTTTAAAGAAAATAATAAATATGTACTTAATATATATTTTTCAAGTAAATAATCATGTAAATATATAACATAAAGTTTCGATCGGATTAATTGAAGTTTCGATCGGATTAAGTGATGTAATTAAGTTGCTGGACGACAAATGTGAACGTCAAAATAATGTTTTTTTGAACTAATTAGGCTTATAGTGTTACAATCTGAGTATTTGTTATAATAAATTTCTGGTGAGCCAAAGTTGAATACAGGATTTCGGATGACACATGATAAACCTTTATCACTTGAACTATCCAATCGTGCTCAAGATGACGACAGAGAACGCCAAAATAATGTTAATGTTATAAATGATTAAAATATTTTACATCTATGAAAATTATGGCTCTAGCCTCTTAAGGTTGTCGTTTAGGATTTCTATGCTAGGATCAAGAAAGGCCATTATTATAGCCTTTTATTCTTTACTTTTTCTTTTTTTTACCTTTTGTTCTTTATTTATCTTGCTTCTTTATCAGTGTACAATTAATACAACTAGCTACGTTGGTTTTTAAAAAATGTATACCGTAACTTCTTATCTTCACTTTAGTTTTGTTTTCTACATTTCATTATCTCCCTCCAAAATTTTCAATCCACTACATCCAAATAAAAATTAAAATTTTCAACCCCTCCATTTTATACCTCATATACTGTATATATATATAGTTAACAATGGTAGAAATCACCTAAAAGAGAGAAAAATAAAAAATATTAATCAACTTATATGGATACTAATTCTAATATTAATCTCAATATATCATTGAATTTATACGAAGATATATCTACAAACACATCAGATGATATGGTTGAAGGTTCTAAATTTGCGGGTATTATTTTGTCTTTGTTTGGTTTGTCTGATTGATTATATTGCTAGTTTGTATAGATTTGTATGTTTTTGTTTATTTTTTCACTTACTCAAAATAAAAATTACTTTGCAGAAAATTAATTTTTTTTCCAGGAGCAGCATCAAATTAATCAAAACTTCCATCTTCCTGATCATGAGAGTGACTCAAATAACTTTTCATCTCCTGATCGTAAGTCTTCTACTTTTATATAAACTATTTGCATTTTTTTTTCCCAAATATAGACATTTTATTATTATGAATATATATATATATATTAACTTTATTAAATTCTAAAAATTTATTTTTAAACATGTATAAAATGTAAAATATTATGATTATTATCTTTTATAATTATAAATAATTAAATTACTTATATACTCCTATGCATATATATAATATATTATATATATATATATATTCTATTATATTATATATGAATATATATAATATATAGAGCCATTGATTAAATTTACTTGTTATTTTTTATATTTTTATATACTAATAATATTTTGTACATGTAACTAGAAGTTGTTTTATTTTAATTTTTTTAGTGTTTTGCATAATTCTTTTGTATGCTCACTTGATTTTTTTTCTATTTATATGATTTTGGAAATGAATAATATTTGTCTCAAAATATAAATGAGGCTACCTCAATTGTATTTGACACAATTGAACTTTTATCTTCGGAAAGTAAGTAATCATCTTATAGCTTTTTTAATGTGTCTTATTCTATTTTTTGTTTTTCTAGTTTTGTGATATTTTTAATGTGTTTGTTTGTATTTTTACATTTTTAAGGTGAACAAGAAATTGATAATGATGCAATACAAGTGAATAAAAGAAAAGTAGTGACAAATGCTGAAAGGCAAGCTATTTATGCAGCTTTGTTAGAAAAAAGCGTGAATGGAAAACTTAGAAAAAACACCACAAGAGATGTTGCATCGCAATTTTCGGTGTCAATGTGTACGGTTCAAAAAAATTGGAAGTTGTCAAAGGAGAATATGGGTAATGGAGTTACTAGTGTACTTTATTGTAAGACAAAAAATTATGGGTACAAACGGATACAAATCGATACATAGTAATTTCGAAACTTACCACTTCAATAGAGAACAACTGTACGTTCTGCAACATGTGCTTTACACATTAGCCCATCATTATTTTATAACAACTACAAGAAGTATGGTATTATTAGAAGACGTTCTAATTCATTCAAGCCTCATTTGACCAATGAGAACAAAAAGGCTAGACTATAATTTTGCTTATCAATGTTTAAAGAAGATAGCTTACCACACGATCCAACATTCAAGGATATGTATAATGTAATTCATATCGATGGAAAATAGTTTTACATGTCTAAGAATAATGAAAAATATTATCTTCTTGTAGGTCATGCAAAAGTAAAAACTTTGTGACAAAAGTTATGTTTTTAGCAGCCATAGCTCGTCCACATTTTAATAAAGAAGGCAATGAAAAATTTTCTGAAAAAATTGGTATATTTCCATTTGTTACCAAAGAACCTGCGAAAATGAGTAGTGTGAATCGAGCTACCGGGACAATGGAGACAAAAGTCATGACTTCAGTACGAAGAGAAATAATAAGACCAGTTCTTATTAAGAACGTGATACCGGCTATTATAGAGAAATGGCCAAATGAGGATGCTAATCTTACTATCTTTATTCAGCAAGATAATGCAAAAACACATATTGATCCAGATGACAGAGAGCTTTGTGAAGCCGTACAACAAATTGGGTTTGACATACAAATAAAATGTCAACCCCCAAATTCTCCAAACTTAAATATTTTAGATCTTGAACTTTTTAGAGCTATTCAAACTTCGAAGGACAAGGAAGCTACTAAGACAATTGACGAGCTTATTGCTAGAGTTGAAAAAGCTTTTGATATGTTTCCAAGCATGATGTCAAATCGTATTTTTTTGACATTAGAGTCATGCATGGAATGTATAATGAAGGTGATAGGTGACAATAATTATAAAATTCCACACATGGCTAAAGATGTTACGAAGAAAAATGGAGAGTTACCTTGTCAACTAAAATGTGATGCACAATTATATAAAGATATAGTTATGGATTTAATTTTTGAAATATAATGAATATTTGTTTTGAGTTGTATCAATAATATTTTATTTATTTATACTTTAATCTTGATATAAATTATTTGTAAATTTTTTAACTTAAAAATTGCCTTAATTTTGGTCTAAAATATTTATAAAAGTAACATAACAAATAAAAATATTTAAAATTTTATGCAGCTTATATTTTAATTTGTAATTTCATTGTCTATACAATTTTCTTAAATGAATTACTTATTTGTCATAAATTAGGATAAATAAGATAAAAATAAATATTCATTTAGATTTAATTTAATTTTTTATTAATAAAATTCATTAAAGTTGATTGATAAAACCCTCAAATTAATTTTTTTAAATATACAATATTATGTAAATAAATATATTTAATTTTCTAATAACTCACCAAAATTGATTCTTATTTATATAAAACATATATATGTGTTGTATATTAAATAAAAACATCTAATTTACGTATCTAAATATTTTGAGAGATACAATAAAGTAAATTGAATATGTTATTAGTTTTATTTTTTCCAAGAATCTTGTTTATAAAACATAAAAAAGATACAAAGCCATCAATATAAAAATAAAAGAAATATACCGATACAAAACAAAAAAGAATTCATCAATTAATTTATAATAATTAAAAATAAATATTCTACACCTCCACCAACATTATATTTTTATTCTTAA
The DNA here is from genome assembly GCA_028671895.1 of Oenanthe sinensis. Lineage (NCBI taxonomy): Eukaryota > Viridiplantae > Streptophyta > Magnoliopsida > Apiales > Apiaceae > Oenanthe > Oenanthe sinensis. The sequence continues at coordinate 45,023,789 of CM053813.1, read as the reverse complement.
TATACAACTCAATAAAAATGAATGAGATATGTAAACAAAGAACACAAATAATTAAATTTAAAAATAATAATAATAATAATAATAATATTTCAAACTATTAAAATTTTAATCTAAATTATTTAAAATGAAGTTTTTTATTTGTATAAAAATAAATAAATTAATAATCTAACTTACCCGCCTAAATGATTTTAAGGATATAATAAAATAAATTAAAAATGTTATTAATTTTTTAATAAAATATGTTTCATAAAAATAAAGAAGATGCAAAGACATCTATGCAAAAATATAAGAAACATGCAGATAAAAAAAAGAATTCACAAATCGAATTATTAATGCATAACTTAATAAAAAAAGAATGATATATTTAAACATTGAACACAAATAATGAAATATACAAATAATAACAACAACAATATTTCAAGCGTGAAAATAATATAAAGTTTTTAAGATAAAATATTGCATTAATTTTTTTATAATAAATATAAAATATGTACTTTTTCAACTAAAAAAAGTAAATTTATTATTATTTTATTTTCATTTATTAAATTTTATTATTTTTATATTTACTAAAATTTACTAAAATTCATTTTTAAGAAAACAATGAGACTAACATTGTTTTATTATAAAAACAACTTATAAAAACACATATTATTCATAAATATGAAAACAAAAGATTGAAGATGTACGTAATTAAAAAAAACGTCTATAATCTCTTACTAATACTAATATCAAGATCACAGAAATAAATATCTTACTCATATTATAAATAGTAAATACTAGTTATGTCATATTACCTCGTAGTTGTATTTCAGATCACCTATGACTATCAACCTTCCTGGCTTCTTGTTCCTTCCTGGAATATGGCCTGGCTTCTGGGATCGCCTGGGATATCCTCTGAATTACTATACTTAGTAATATTCTTGAACTAATAAATACTAAATATAATCTCAGTAGAGTAGTATTTCTTATTTCTTGATATTTTCTTAGAAGAAACTATAGACTGGAGAGTGTTTAGCTAGACATTAAAGATATGAAATCTTAAGATTTTTATTGCCAAGTATTTCCGATATTCATTATGTTACAATGAGGTTCTTTATATAGAATTTCTCAGTTCCATTAGTTACATCACTGAATATTATTTAAAATTTTTCCATCTTCTTTTGTCTGCCATCATCTTTGCTTTTAGGCTTCAAAGTCGTCAAGAGCTGTATTATTTTTTGTCTGCCATTGTCTTTTCTTCTTTTTCATAGAATAGATTCTCTTGGTCTTCAATCATCTTCTTCTTTTCATAAAGCAGATTCCTTTGGTCTTCTACCATCTGTCTTTATCTTCTTTCTAATCATAAAGCAGATTCCTTTGGTCTTCTACCATCTGTCTTTATCTTCTTTATGATATTTCAAGATTCCTCTTGTCTGATCAGCTTCATCTTTTTTTTTTTGTAGTATACTACAATTATTTTATTTTATAGTTTTTAGGACTACATCCTTTTTATTTTTGTAGATAAACTACATTTATTTGAAAGGATCAGATGACCCTTCGCTTTTTATAATGCTAATATCTTTCATCATAGTACCAGAATTTATGAATACTGGTCTTTTCTTTGGACTTGCCATTTCTTGATATTGCTCTATAGTAGTTTTTGCATGAGCATGTTTGAGATTAATTATTCTGTCATACATCCCTTGAAAAACTGTAAGATTAGTTGCAATTGTTTCATGGGAATAATAAAGAGTAATAATCTCTTCAATTTGTGGTCCTTTTCCAGAGGATATTATATTGGACTTTCCATTTTTCATCATATCTTCTAACTTTCCTTTTAGTGTTAATAATCCAATAGCTCTTTTGACTGATAGCCATTTTTAAAATTTCTCCAATGTACATGGTTCTGGAAGTTTTAACTCACCACTTTCTCCACTAATATTAGTATTTTTTCCTATCTTAAATATCTGACATATTACTATGGGTTTTCCTACCAAATCAGTAGAGGCATCAAATATTTGTATCCCATATGCTCCTTTTCCAAAAGCTTCCATCATAGCATTTACTGATTCTATAATTATTGTTGGTAATTTTGAAATACTTTGTAAAGTTTCTGTTACTATGATTTTATCAATAAATCCATAATAAAATAATTTTTCAACAATATCTGGGTTACTATTTTCACTACATAAATATCTATGATATTTACTCACTTTTGAGCATCTCAATATTTCTTGGTTTGATTTATAATCATAAAATTTCATAATTTTTTCAAAGGCTGTTATTGTTTCAGGTGAATATTTCAGTTTATCACTCATAGTTACAGAAGGTGAGATTTGCTTGGTAATAGAGGGTAAAGGCATATTTACTAGTTTGGATGAAAAAGTTGGTATTGTAGTGGTTGGATTTTGTAAAGACTTTACTGTTTGTTTATCTTTTATAGCTTCTGTCAATTGTTTTAGGAAATGAGTATTTTCCTGTTCTATGGCTGATATCTCTTTGTATAGGGCTTCTATTTGCTGATGTAATTTAACCATTTTATCATGGTTGTTGGTAATAACCTTTGTAGTATCACTGATATACATATCAAAATTGTTATTTGTCATCATGATTGTACCTGCTAAGAAAATCAGCTAAAATATTTTTAGTACCAGATATATTTTTAATAATAAAATCATAACAACAGAAAAAAGATTGCCATTTTCTTCTTTTATTTAATTCTGGCAACAAATTTATTTTATTTGTAATAAAAGCTTTCACTTGAGTATTATCAGTTCTTACAATAAATTTTACAGGTAACAAATGATAATGAAATTTTTTAATTCCAAATTTTACTGCTAATAATTCTTTTTCATTTATATGATAATTTTTCTCATTTGGTTTCCATGTTCCTCCTCCATATCCACATATGAGAGGTTTTTCTCTATCAATATCATTTTTTTCATATGCTATAAGGACTGCTCCCCATCCTATATCACTTGCATCTGTAAATAATTCTAATTGATCAGTTTCTATAGGTATTCTATGTTTTGATAAATTAATTACTTTTTCTTTTAATAATTTAATTGTTCTATCATGTTCTTCTTTCCATTCAAAGGGTTTATTTTTTGTTAATTCTTGTAAATGTTTTCTTAATTGTGGTAAATCTTTTATATGATCTGCTGCATAATTGATTATTCCTAAGAATTGTTGTACTTCTTTTTTATTTTCTAATTTATCTTTAAAGTTTTGTATTTTTGATACAATATGGTTTTGTAATTGTAATTCATCTTTATCTATAATATATCCTAAATATTCTATCTTATTTTTAAAGATTTCAGATTTCTTTTCAGAAAGTAATATTCCATGTTATTTTACCAATTTTATAAATTGTTCTAAATGATTTATATGCATTTCTAAACTCTCACTATATATTAATATATCATCTACATATACTATACAAAAATCTTTTAATTCTCTAAATACTTTATCCATTCTTCTTTGGAATATTTGTGGTGCATTTTTAAATCCAAAGGATAATACTATCCATTCATAATGTCCTTGAGGAGCACTAAATGCTGTTAATGGTATAGAATCTTTTATTAATTTTATTTGCCAAAATCCACTTTTACAATCAAATTTACTAAACCATTTTTTATTTCCTAATCTGTTTATAAGATTTCTTTTATAAGGTAGAAAATATCCATCAAATATTGTCTTCTTATTTAATTCTCTATAATCTATTACCATTCTAGCTTTTCCTCTTTTTTGTTCACTATGTTTTCTCACTAAAAAGGCAGGACTACTATGTGGACTTTTACTTTCTTTTATTATTTTTAAATCTAATAATTCTTTTATTTGATTTTCAAATTCTTTTTGATCTGTAGGACTATATCTAATAGGTTTAGATCTTACTATATCATTAGAATTTATTAATTTTATTTCAGCATATATATTTTCTTTATCCCATAATTGTACAGGATTTTCTCCAAAGTTTGGTTTTAATAATTCAATATATTTTTTAGTTAATTCTTCCAAATTATTATTTCTATTAACTAATATTTTATTTACTCTGGTTATATTCATAGGTAATATTCTTTTTAATATTATCCATTTATTACAAGATGTTTGTAAACTTAAACTATCACAAGTAATCACCTGAGTTTTAAAATGATCTAAAAAATTATTTCCTAATAATATTGGTTGTTTCATTTTATTTTCTTGATATATTAATGGTATTTTAAATACTGTCTTATTTAATACTATTCTCATATTTTCTGCTATTACATCTAATTCTTTTCTTTGTTCATTAAATCCAGTTACTCTAGTTTTATAAATATTAGATTTTTTCCATTTATGTTGTATTATTACCTCTTTTTTAGCTAAGCACAAATCTGCTCCACTATCTATAAATATTTTTTGTTTTATTAGTTTATTAGGTTTATACTCTACATATGCTTCTATATAAATAGCTACCATTATTCTGAACTATTTTCACTTGTTAATTTTTTCTCATATTCTGATTTACTACTAAATTCTTCATATTTCAGATTCTTTTCATATTCTGATTCACTTTCATTATCAGTTTGACTTATATAAAATTCTTCGTATTTATACCATTTATTATTATCTTCTTCTATTTGTTCTAGATTCATTATAAATTGTGATGTATTAATGTATTTTATTCCTTTTTCTTTTAGTTTTGGGCATTTATTAGCATAATGTCCTTTTTCTTTACAGTTCCAACATGTACATTCACTTAGTTTTCTATTATTATAAGGTTTCCTTTTACATTTTCTTTTATACCTAAATTTCCTTCTATTATCAAAAGTATTTTTAAATTTTTTAAATTTTTTCTTTTTAAATTTATTATAATATGGATTATAATTTTTATTAAAACTTTTCTGATTTTCAAATCTTTTGTTATAATTTTTCTTGGGTTTTTTATATGATTTTCTTATTTTTTTATCATCACATCCAAATACTAACCTTCTTTCCGTAAAACCACATATTTCTCTTAATCCTAATTTTTTTTTATCTTTTTTAACCTTTTGTTGTACTCTATATTCTTCACATTTTCTCATAAGATATCCTCTTAGTACTCTTATTCTTTCTCCTAATGTATTTTCTCTTGGTTCTAATTTATTATATTCCTTAGTTATCTCAGTATTATATGGATCTGGTAAATGATCATAATATAATTGTTGATATAATAGACTTTCTTCTGGTTGAAATCTAGCTTCATAAAAGAATTTTGTAAAACTTATAGTATATTCTGGTAATTTATTTATTTTACAGCATTTCATATTGTTTAAATTCATTATTATTTCTATTTTTCTTTCTATTAATACTTGATCTCTTGCTACTATCCAGGGTTCTCCTAGAAATTCTCTTTTTAATATCATATCAAATATTTGTAACATAGATTTCCAGTCTACTGCATTACTCATTATTTCTGTTTTTAATTGGTATGCTATGGATTCTATCCAAAATGCTACTTTTCCTATTAATGTTTTAGATATTAAATCATAGGTATAATCTAAATTATTATTATGTGGAGAACTCATTAAAGCTATATAAGTTCCAAGATTCCAATCAGTTATTCTTCTATTAATTTCTTGTTCTTCATATACATTATCTAAATCTAAGAAGTATCCATTAAGATTTACTCCTTGTGACATTGATCCTATAAATTCTTTAAATTCTGCTTGTTGTCCTATTGGAATATGTTTAGGTATTTTATTGTTATTTTTTATCATTTTATCTAAATTTGGGTCTATTAATCTTTCTTCTGGATAATCATTTATATCTTCATTCATTAGGTCTTCTGTTTCTATATCAGTTCTTATATCTTCTTCACTTCCTGATTCCTCTTTTATAATTGCATTTACATTATTTATATTTCTTAAGGCTTGAATTATTTGATTATTTTCTTTTTCAATATCTGAATTATCTGAATTTTCTTTAACATCTGATTCTTCTATAAAATTTACTCTTTCTTGATTATATCTAGAATTTTTACTACTGCTAGAACTTCTACTAGTACTATCTGATTTATTACTATCTGTTTTCTTAGGTCTATTCTTTAACCTTTTTATTTCCTCTTCGAGTAAATCTAGTCTTGTCTTAGTTTCTTGCAATTCTTTTTTAATTATTTTAATTTCTCTTTTTGCTTCTTTCAATTCTATTTTAGTAATCTTATATTTATCTTTATATTTTTTGTACTTTTCATACCATTCGTCATTGGTATTTATTTTAAGTTTATAATTAATTTCTTTTAATTCTATTATTTCTTGCTTCTGTCTTTCTAATTTTAATTGTAAATATTCTATTTTTTCTATATTACCTATATCTTCTTTGTATTGTTTTTTTATAGGTTCATACTTATATCTATCTTTTTCTATTATTTCTTTTCCATGATTTTTAAGAAATGTTATTACATTATGCTCTTTTTTATCCATTAAAACTTTCCTTTTTTATGTAATGTTGATAATCCTTCTAGTACTTTATCTACATTTTCTGGTATATTAGGCTTCATTTTACTAATATCTATCATGATAGGTTCTTTAGTTCTTTTCCAAGCATTTATAGGTACTAATTCTGGTTGTATATTATCCTCTTCCTTTATTATTTGTTTATTATTTACCTTTTTTATTTCTAATTCAGTTAATTTTTCTAATATTATTTTGAATGTAGGTATTTCAGATATATTCCATAGATTTGTTAATTCTTCTCTTATTATCTGTCTCAAATGGATTTGTTCTTTTTGGATTTCATCTATTTTCATTATTAAAATATTTATTTTTTCTTTTATTATTAATTCTTCCCATAGAGCTTGTATTTTTTCGTTATTACTAGTCATTTTTAGATATTCTTTTTATCCATCCATTTCCCATATTTATCCATATTTTTTCAGAGGGTTTAATCTTTATTTCTTCTAATTCTTTTATATCTTCTTCTAATTTTTTCTCTTTTTCACAATACTCTAAATATTTTATTTATGAATATATTCCTTCTTGTAATGCATCTTTTATCTTTTGTAATTTTTGTTTCTTCTTTTCTATTTTTTCTTGAATATTCATATTTTTTCTATAAATCTCACTTTACCTTGATCTGTTATTTCAATTCCTTTATTGTTAATCTTATAATTTATCATAGTTAAGAAATCACTTCCTAATAATAATTCATTAGAACTATCATACTCTATTACTCCTATATTTATATTATACTCCAAATCTTGTATTTTGAATTTTAAATTAATACTTTTAGTTATTATTATTTCCCTTTCATTTTCAGGATAGTTATAAGTTTGAGGTTATATTTTATTACAATTATTTTCATCAATTTTACTAACATGTATAAAACTTTTAATAGCTCCTGTATTTATTTCCGTAATACATTCTTTTGCTGTCATTCCATCAAATATTAGTACTTTTATTTTTAATCTATCTGTATTTATATCTATTAAGTCTATTTCTCTAGGGTAGTTATACAATATTCTTCTAGGTATACTAGGTAAACTATGTTGTCTTATCATTATATGTTCTTTTCTAAAACTTAATCTTGATCCTTCCATTCTTGGTATTAATTTATTAGGTGTTTCTAATATTGTATTATTGAAGTCTATGTATATTTCCTCTGGTATAGTTATTCTTGAACTTTCTTTATGTTCTATTTGTTCTAATATATCTTGATATATTTTTGGTACTAAAATACTTGATTCATGTTGCTTAGTTACATGATGATTTCCTGTTAGTGCATATATCATTTTTGTTTCAATACTAATAACCTTACTTCCAGGTGGCATTTGTATTCCATCTAATTTATAATATAGTGTTAAAGCTAATTCTTTATGTTCATCTTTTAATGATATACTAAAATCTAGTTGTACCGTAAATTTTAATTTCTGATAAATTAAATTTCCTTTTATTACTGATATTAAAGCATCTTGTATATTTCCTAATATTCTGTCATCCAATATATATATCTGTATAGGTGTATCCATATTTCTTTGAAAATATGCTTTTATAGTAAATTCTACTCCTCCAAAATATATATTTCTATATTTCTTTACTTCCTTATTAGATAATTTTCTTAGTTCTCTTTTTATTATTTCATCTGTTATTAAACTTATTTTTGCTCTTCCATTTATACTAGTAGTATCTATTATATTTTCATGTTTTTGTGCAATATATCTTATTTCTTTATTTCTTTCAAATCAATTTGTTTTAAATATTTTCTTAACTGTTAATTCTTCTTTTTCACCTTGTATTTTTTGGTAAGTTTCTAGTTTAAAACTTAAACTTTGAGAAGTTCCTTCTTCATATGTATCCATTTGATAATATGTTTTATTAGATTCTTCCACTACTTCTTTTCATTTATCCATAAGTATAAATCTCTGAGTCTCTTCTTACTTTATTTTTTAGTTTCTCTATATATTCATCAATTATTTGAAGATAATTTATAGATTCACTATTAAGATAAGGTCTTTTCATTATCCTTTCTTTATGTTCTTCATATCTTATTATTTTTTCAAGTCTTCTTTTATTTTTATTCTTTACCAATGGTTTATTTTCAAAATAAGATAACGTATATCTTTGATTTTCCATTTTTTATCCGTAAGTATATATTTCTGCATCTTTCTTAGCTTTGTGTTTTAATTTTTCTATATATGCATTAAGCATTCCTTTTACTTGTATTGATTTATTATTTTGATATGGTTTTGCTATTACCATTTTCTTATATTCTTCATATTGGATTATTTTTTCAAAATTTCTTTTAACATTATTTTTTACCTCTGTTTTTCTTACAAAGTAAGATGATGTGTCTCTTTGATTATTCATCTTATCCAGTTAAATTACTTTCTGATAATAACTCTTTTTTACGCCAGTATAAATTATTATTATATTTTCTATGTAATTCTACTAATTTTCTCATTTTCCAATTATTTCTCATTTCTTCTTCTTCTGTCCAAGTTTTATTATTATTTATTATTTCTTGAGATCTTTCCATTTCTTTATCTATTTTATTTAACGAGGTATTAAAATATCTTAATATTCTACACTTTCTTCTTATTGAATTTGGATCTTTTACAAATGGATTTGTCATTTTTTCTGATTTAATTTCAATATGTTAATTAATTTATCTTGATCTTCTATAACTTTATATTGTTCCTATAAGACTTCTTTTAATTCTTTCACTTTTATTTCACATCCTAATTCTTTCATGAATTTTTCTCTTTGTAGTTTTAAATTTTCTTCTACTAATAACTTATATTCTTCATCTCTTTTAGCTAATAATTCTCTAAATAATCTTATTGTTATATCTTTATCATTTATTAATTCCATACTTATCCTACAACTTTCAATATGATGATTGATTTCTTTATTATATGTAAAGGTTTTGTTTGATATATTTTTTATTCTTAAAAAATATATCAAACAAAGATAATAAACAAGGGTATCAGTGATACACACTGCTTTATTTAGTATTGAAAACTGATAACGACCTATATTTGTAAACAAATAACAAATTCTGAAATGACATATAATAAAAAACGGAGTAAGAGGTTTTACGCAGTGTATAAAAATTAGGACATATTTATAAATGTTTTAGAAAAACAAGGACATATATATGTAGCTAGCTAGTGTTTTAAGAGTTTTTACGAATTTGTTCAGTACAAACAAAAATAAGGCTTTACAACGTTTGATCACGTGAAAAGAAATTAGTTTTCGGGCATATTTAATTATTTTTTCAACCTACTTGCTATTCCGTGTGCATTTTAACTGTGATCAAAAAATTTCTAATGATATCATAACTGGTAAATTATTGTAACTGTGATGGCATAAACCTGAAAATCAAGTACATCATAAAACCTATCGATATAGGAAGGTTTTTTTATTAGTCCTAAGTGCACCTAGAGATGATCTTAGAATTAAGTTCGGTTAAGTACCGACTCGGTTTGTTTAATCAATTAGACCGCCACCGATTCCGTACTTGAGGCTATATAACTGCTCTACCTTCATTTTAAGGGGTTACGCCCAAGAATATGGAGAAGAGTACTGCTGCTGCTGCTGCCGCCACCAGCAGGAACATTCTTCACATATTCAACTATCATCCTCATGCATTCTATAATCGTGTGTTTGCACTAACTTACACTTTAGCCATATTTGCTTTACTATACCACCATGCACTTGCATTGCTCCACTCCCCCAATGCACTCTCCATTTGCTTGTCGATATCAGATATTATTTTAGGATTCATGTGGAGTACAACGCAGTCTTTTCGTATGAGACCTATGATTCGACAAGTGTTCCCTGAAAACCTCGAAAAGACCTTGAATAGGAGAGATTTTCCGCGCTTGGATATATTCATATGCACTGCTGATCCTTATAAAGAGCCTCCTATAAATGTTGTCAACACGGCCTTATCAGTCATGGCTTATGATTATCCTATGGAGAAGATGTCAGCATATGTGTCGGATGATGGAGGATCTCAGCTCACTCTGTTTGCTCTGATGGAGGCTGCCAAATTTGCTAAGGTCTGGCTTCCTTTTTGTAGGAAAAAGAATATCATGGAAAGGTGTCCGGATATGTATCTAAGTTCAAATTATCTTCAATGCTACGATACTGAGGAGATAAAGGTATTAACTGTAATGCCTATCGGCCTTTGTGTTCGTTTTCTGACAATCATGAACATTAACTAACAATTGATGGTGTCTGCTACAGGTGATGTATGAAATCATGAAGACAAGGGTAGAATATCAGTTAAAGAGAGGTAAAGTGAGTGATGAGTACATTTTTAGTGAACAAGAGCGTAAAATTTTCGACAAATGGTCTAACAATTTCACTCCACGAAATCATCCTACGTCAATCCAGGTTCGTACACTCTTCCGTATTCTGTTTACTGTCAAATGACTCCAAATCTATTCTGTTTACTGTGTGATTCATGAAAATATGCAGGTCTTGTTAGAGATCTGTAAAGACAAAGACATTTCCGGAAATTGTATGCCGAATCTTATATATGTGTCACGAGAGAAAAGTTCATTAGTCCCACATCATTATAAAGCTGGTGCTCTTAATGCCTTGGTAAGCCTTTAAAGCTGGTACCTTATATGTTGAATATTTCCTGGTTCATATCGTGCTGATATTACCTTGTGATTTGTAATTTGAAGCTGCGAGTATCGGCAATCATGACCAATGCACCTCTAATCCTCACTCTTGACTGTGACATGTACTCGAACGATCCCACAACTCATCGTGTGTTATGCTACTTATCTGATGACTCCATCAAGCCACAACTAGGTTACATCCAATTCCCTCAACGCTTTCATGGGCTTAACAAGGCCGATATTTATGGTTCGGAATTTATTCGTTTGTTCATTTGTAATCCTATGGGGATGGATGGGTTTGCTGGCCCAAATTATGGTGGATCTGGTTGCTTTTTTCAACGACGGGCTTTCTTTGGCGGTCCTTCAACATTGTTCACACATAATCTGAGTCCAAATCATATCGCGGACAAGCCCATAACAAGCGAAGCAATTTTACAATTAGCTCACCATGTAGCAGACTGCAGTTATGAAAACAACACTACTTGGGGAACTGAAGTAAGCTTACTAGTTACTACACATTGGTGGTTTATGATATATTCTTGTAACTGTAACCTTTTGTAATACTCTCAGAAAATTTTACAATATTGCAGATAGGGCTCCGATACAGATCATTGTCTGAGGATTACTACACTGGTTATCGGTTGCACTGCGATGGGTGGAAATCAGGGTTATGTAATCCAGACCGCCCTGCTTTTTTAGACGATATACCAATTACTCTCATCGACGTGTTAAACCAGAACAAACGATGGTCCGTTGGCCCTCTGGACGTGACCATTAGCAAATACTGTCCATTAACTTTTGGAGTGTCAAAATTAGGCTTTCTCATGGCTTATGGCTATGCCTACAATGCCTTCTGGTCTAGTCTCACCATTCCAATCACCATATATGCTTTCCTTCCTCAGCTGGCTCTTCTAGCTAGAGTTTCCGTATTTCCTAAGGTATGTAATTCAGTTGAACTAAAGCTAGTTGTATGTGCATAATTCATGATTTTCCAGTACGTTTGAATGTGTGTGTAGACTAAAATTTTAAAGTAAAGAGGCAGAGACAGATTATTTTTTTTCCACATCAACAGCACCTCATTCGTATAACTTGCTGTAGGCGACATATTTATGGATTTGCCTTTACATTTTCCTGTTTCTTGGCGCCTATGCACAAGATTGCATCGACTGCATCACATACGATGACACATTTCAAAGGTGGTGGAATGAACAAAGAATATGGTTAGCCAGAGGGGTGTCTTCATATGTATTCGGACTCGTTGAGTACACTTGTAAAAAATTGAACATTGGAATGCAAGGGTTCAATGTGACAAGCAAAGTATTTGACGATGAACAAAAGAAACGATACGATCAAGGGAAATTTGAATTTGGAGTCCCCTCGCCTATGTTTGTGCCAATAGCATCAGCCGCGATGATCAATCTTCTTGCGCTTCTTGATGGAAGTATACATGTCTGTAACGGCGGGAGTGGATGAATTGCTTGTGCAGATATTTGTAGCTGGCTTTGGAGTGCTGGACTCTTTGCCAGTATATGAAGCTATGGTTTTGAGAAGGGATAAAGGAAGGATGCCAACCAAGATCACACTCATCTCAACTTTTCTGGCAGCAACTCTTTATGCAGGAAGTGTTTGTATGTGATTATCTATATATGAACACTGCTAAATTGTGAAACATAACTTGGTAGAGAGATGCCCCGAGCCATATTTTACATCACAGGTTGCCGAGTTCATAGAAGGCAGAGATGAAATCGAGGTACTAAACTATCTTTAAATTACACAAATGTAGTGTACACAAACTTCTGGTATATGTAATGCATGTAGCATAGCTAACAAAGTATATATAGGAAAGACCTCATAACTGAACTTGCACGATTTGGTTACCTCGAAATGGTGTACCTAGTTATTCTGAGCATCGAGTGGCTGAAAACTAATGCTTCTGTTTATTTATGATGAGTAAACACAAATACACAAAACAAAATGAGAGGGAGTTGCATCAAATGGCGCAGATCAACATGTCTTAAGGAATATATATGCTAATAAGATTCAGTCCATACAATTAGTAAAAGATTCCAAGAAGAGACAAACAGAATAAACTAAAAAACTTTGCTAGTGGTGAATCAGGTATAGCTTTCACATTAAGCAAGTGGTAGCAAGAATCCAAGTTTCTTCATTAATAATGTCACTCGATCAGATATGATACATGTATACACATCAGCATATTTTGTCCACTTTTTGCATTCTGATATTGGGGTTTGGTATCTTTGTCATATTCTCTCCTTCAAATGCAATTATTTTAGTTCAAGCATTGTACTTTAATGAATAAATGGATACCCTTTTCGAGTTTCGTATTTTTAATGAAAGGTCAGATGATTCAAGTGCAGCGAGGGCACTGTGTGTGTGAGTATCTAAAATTCTAAATTGACTACAACCAAACACATTATTCTACTTCCCAAAACTTGATCGAGGGATTTTATACAAAGTAAAACAGGCATAATGTGAAGAGAAAGAAAGTTTAACTTCGGTGAGAAGCAAATTCATAGTGAACTGAACCAAACAAGCACTTAAAATTTACAAATATGCTAGATCTTACAAATATGTACCTCAATACATAAATTTTAATTTGTACCACCTGACCCTATATATATGCATATGAATGGCAGATGGAATACAGAAAAATGAAGAACACAGTGGAACGGGTGGTGGAGAGAGGGGATGTTAATCATATAATTGTGGATGAAGAAGTCCTTAAAACTTTCAGCAAATGCAGTGGTACTAATGGATTCACAAGTCGAAACCATCCTACCATTATTCAGGTCCTTCCTCATTCTTTTCTCTCCCACCGGCCACAACTACTACCCATAGCACACAGCCACATACACGCACATACATATCTATATATGAATAAGTAGGGTTCAGGTTCATGATAATCTGTTCTCCATAGGCCACTATGTTTAAGTTTCTGTGTAAATATATAATTGCAATCTGCATGCAGATTCTCTTGGAGAGTAGCATAAACAGAGACGTTCTAGGTTATGCACTGCCTAATCTTATATACGTTTCAAGAGAAAAAAGCACCACTACAGCTCACAATTTCAAGGCTGGTGCTCTTAATATGTTAGTAAGTATGTCTTTCTACAAATATTCACTAGAAAAAAGATTATAAGATGCATTTCACAAAATTGATCAATCTTTAATTTACACTTCATTGTCACCCTCTCATCTACCTTTACATTTTCTTTTCTCATTCTTATCTATTATTCTTTCCAACGAAACTAAACTTAACATATATAACTATCAACTGTTGCTTAATTATGTATACATTTGGCGGTTTTGAAGCTTCGAGTATCGGCGACCATGACAAATGCACCAATATTCTTAAACCTAGATTGTGACAGTTATTCAAATGATCCAATGACAACTTTACGTGCTTTATGCTATTATTTGGACCCTGAGATAAAACCTGAATTAGCATGTCCAATTCCCTCAAATCTTTCATGGAATCAACAAGAATGACATATATGGTTCTGAATGGAAAAGTTATGTCCAAATCAATGCTTATGGAATGGATGGTCTAATGGGTCCAAATTATATTGGCACGGGATCGTTTTTCCAACGAAGGGCCTTTTTTGGAGATCCATTGTCAATTCTTCTCCCTGAGATCCATGAACTAAGCCCAGATTATCAGGTTTGCAAGCCTATTCATGACCAAGAGGTTTTAGCACTAGCACACCATGTGGCAGCTTGTAAGTATGAGAACCAAACCAGATGGGGATATGAGGTAATCTCTGTTATCAGTTGCTTGCTTACGGTCCTTTTTTCTTAAAAGGCAAGCAGGGTTTTGGCCGGAGCCTTTACCCTGTTACTCGTGCACACATGCTGAGTTCAAGCCTCAGCCTCTTTTTTAAAACTAAGAAACAGGGTATCCAGTTTGCTACAATGCTAAATCCTAGTTACAGTTACCACTCACATTTATATACACTACATATTTGCACATAGCCCTGAGAGTGTCTGCAGATTGGCTTTAGCTATGGATCTCTGGTTGAGGACTTCTACACAGGCTATCGGCTGCATTGCAAGGGCTGGAAATCCATTTTATGCTATCCTAAACGAACTGCATTTCTTGGGAGCTCTCCTATAGCCCTGTACGATATGCTATGTCAATCTAAGCGATGGTTCTTGGGCTACTTTGAAATTATGTATAGCCCAATAACCTTTGGACTCAGGTCATTGGACTCTCTACAGGCCCTATGTTATATTCACTACATCTCGTGGCCCATCTGGTCCATACCAGTTTCAATTTATGCATTTTTGCCCCAACTAGCACTCATCAACTCCTTGTTAATCTTCCCAAAGGTTTGTTCATGTCCATTGAACATATATAAATCGTTTCATATATATAAAAAATACATGTATATTTATTGATTAGTAGGTTCTGAACAGGTATTCAGTCCATGGTTTTACTTGTATGTATTTCTATTTGTTGGAGCATTCATGCAAGAATTCTTGGACTACATGCTAACCGGAGGAACTATCCCAAGATGGTGGAATTATCAGAAAAGTTGGTTGATTAGGGGACTCACAAGCTTTCCATTTGCAACAATTGAATATGTACTTGGTTGCTTTGGCTTTTCAGCAGCCGGATTCAATGTGACAAGTAAGGTGGTTGATGACGAACAGACTAGCCAGTATAACAAAGGATATTTTATATTTGGCATTTCATCACCAATGTTCTTAACAATTACCATGGCGGCCATAATCAACTTATTTGCATTTTCTTGTGGTATCGAACGTGTCATATTAAGGAAAGAAATGTTTGAGAATGCATGTTTACAGATCTGTTTAACAGGTTTTGTGGTAGTACATAGTTGGCCTTTATATGATGCCATACTCTTGAGGACTGACAAAGGAAAGATGCCTTCAAAGATTATCTCGACATCGGTAGCCCTTGTTGTGGTGCTTTGTATAGTATTTTCTTTGGTAGTTTAGGCTCTGCTGAAATGTAGTTTCTTATTCCAACTGTAACCATCGACTAAAGGCACACTAATGCTTTTTCAAAAAACTGTGGTCTACCTACTTATTTCTTGTAAATATAACATACATGTAAGAGGAATATCTGGGAAACAACCTCTTGTGCAACTTCTAACAATTGTATATATCCTTAACACATGATATCAATTAAATTTGAATTACATAAATAGACTTCCAACTACACAAAAGAGGTAAACATCCATGGCAGAACCTTTTCCCAAAAAGTACATTAAGCTGGTACTACTTTTCACCAGTTAGTATTTCCTTTTCCTTATCTTGAAAGTAGATGAGCGGATAACATCATCATCTGCAATCAATGTTTCTTCAAGGACTTCCATAGACTCAGGTTTGGTAAAATAGGTAAATAAGAGGTAAATACCATCAAGGTAAGTGTTGGTCTCTCCTGCCTTGTTTTTCTTCTTGATGCCGTAAGCCAGTGGAATGACACCTCGGTTGAATACCTCTATATACATTCCACCTCCAGCAACAAGTAACTGAGAAAACACATGACCAAAAAGTGGTTTTGAAGTCTGTCTAATAAGAATAGTATCTCAAGCAAGAAATCAGAGAATATATAAAACCAAGTGACATCATCTGCTGAATAGTCAGATATAATATTATCTATTTGCATATATGTAATATGCGGATAAGGGGTTCCTCGGTTCCTCCCTTGCTCTAAAAAGTTAAAAATGGCCAAGATCATTGTAATCCATTCCAACAGATAGCACAACATTCTACTATCTATAACCTAAACCCGGCCAAAGCACCTCGAAAAAAAAAGTCTCACTCTTGTCATCTTAACACAAAACACTCAAACTTATTGAAACCACCACTATACTTGTTCAAAATCCAACAATATCTAAATATATATTTAGGGCACTGAAGCCAAGTTCCGACCTTTCTCCTTTAGTCTTCTGCTCTTATTCTACATTAGTATGATATTTTCAGATAAATGCAAGTTTCTACAAATAGAAATACCTTTGATACTAGAAGAAGGTTTAGAAATAAAAGGAAATTTAGGAGAAGGCCATATGTCAAAGGAAAAGATAGATTAAGTGAATGTAAATGTTGGAATTGCAATAAAAAAGGACATTATGCTAATAAATGCCCTAAATTAAAAGAGAAAAGAGTGAAATATATAAATACATCACAATTTATAATGAACCTGGAACATATAGAAGAAAATAATAATAAATGGTATAAATATGATGATTTTTATGCAAGTCAAACTGATGAAGATAAATGCAAGTTTCTACAAATTTTTGAACATCAAATGACAAGCCATGTATAGAGTAGCACCTATCTCCATAAATCTATAAAATAACGAATCTATAATCTCACAAGCTTATGTCTATAAAAGTGTTTCATAAATCTCCGCTAATTCCAGTACCTCATCTGCTCATCCTTCAGCATTACAAAGTACTCTACCGATTCAGACCCTGAATTTCTTAAACAGTTTAAAAGTTCACTGCTGCATTAAGCCATTATCACTAGAACTACAACTCCACAACCTCCCAATACTCCAAATCAGAACTAATAGTCTCAAATTCCGAAGATAATTACGTAACCCCCAAATTCACTACCCCATATCCCCAACTCAACACTCACAACATTAAACCCTATGCAAATACAAATTTCAATAACATTATTCATATAAAAGACTGAACATAAATAAACAATGCAGCAATGAGAAACATATACATGCCACGTGCAAATACAAATACGAAGCATTTTGGTCCATCAAAAATTTAAAAACTATAAACTACATTCTTATGTCAATACCATATCTTAAAAAATGGTTCCTAATGTAACATGACACTTTAAATACACACACACACACACACACTAGAAATGCATATATAAGAATGAAATTACCTCTTCATACTTCTGAGTAAGAGTAAGCCTCTCATCTTCAGACATATCAGGTCTAAGAACAGCCATAGTTTCATACTGTCTGAGCCCAGGTGGACACTGAGGCTCTTCTTTCTCCTCAACAGCAGTTGCTAACCCTACCCCACCAGTTGCAGGTGGGTCCTCATCACCTCCAAACCCACCTCTTTCAAAGAAAGACCCTGAAAAATCAAGGGTTTGTGACCTGATAGATAAGGAAACTGAAGGGCTTTTTTTGAGAAATGTGTGTGATTTGGGTGGGAAAGACTTAAAGATTGTGTGGGAAAATGAAAGGGCTGATGGGGTTGATGATAATGTGAGTGATTTTAGACATGGGGATGAAAAATATGACATTTTTATGGCGGTTGAGGTCTGAAAATCTGGTGTTGGGCAGTGAGAAATGGATAAGGGGATTGGGGGTTATACAAATACTATACTCAACTTACAATTTAATGTAAGTATTACATTAACTTACAATTTTGTAAATTTTCTCCTTTTTCGAACGTATTAAATTTTATACTCTGTGAATTTTAGTTTGAAATACTGATATTTGAATATAAATAAATTTTATACTCTGTGAATTATATATATATTTCAGATCTAAAATTTTGAAAAAGTTTTCCTATATTTCGAGCAATGTCATTTTTATGCCGTATCGTTTATAATGATTTTGTATCATATTAGATAGATTTTTAGATAAATTTAGAGTTTTATAATATAATTCTATACTATATTTACTCTTATATTTCTGTTATTTCAATCGACTTATTTGTATTTTTTTAATTTTTTTTATTATTTTTTAGATAAAAAATAATTATGAATGGAAGAATAATGAAAAAGGATTTTGGTATAAATGTACTTGTAACGAATCTTCTATTTGAACAAACTAATCTTTGGATGTAGTTTATCAAGCGGAATCATATTCTTTATTATTTTCGAGGTGATCTGTTCTCAGTTTTTAAGATTTTATAATTTAAATTTTCGGAAACATACCTGCATATTTTTCGTTAGATAATAAACTGATAAAATGAAATAAACTCCTTTATTCGATATTTTATTTACATACAACTCATCTATAAATATGTATCTCTCGTCAAAAAAAGTTGGTTGAGAGTCGAATTGATTATTTTATTAATTTTTATAATATTTAACTAAAATTTAATAAATAAACTAGTTAAAATTCACCATTAAATTATTATCTTACATAATTATTTATAAAAAAATATTAATTATTTTTTTTATAATTAATGACTATGAAACATATCATAATTGTTTGATTTATTTTTAATTAATTTACGACAAAATACTCGTAGAAACACTCGTTTTTTAATAAAATTTTTAAAATTCAAGAAATACAATATGAGTAATAATACAGTAACTAATAAGGATAAAATAAAGGTTTATGTAAATATTTAAAATTTATAAATAATTGATCAGAAAATTGTATTTTGAGATAATATAATATGAGGATTATTAAATATAATATATTTGCAAAAAGAAAATACAAACAATTCCTGGTTCCGGGTTGCAACTAGTGTATCTATCTGTATATCTATATAAGCCTTTCTTCCTCTGTTTCTTCTGCAAAAAGAAAGCTACCCCCTTGAAGCTCTGCGACTAGATCACGCACACACACACACACACACAATGGATCCGAAGCTAACAGAGTTGTCTCAGCTCTTCGAGAGATTCAAAGCTGCTATGATGCGTAGTGATTTCGATTCTTGTTCTAATTTCCTCTCTCAACTTAAGGTATTTATACATAATTATATTTATTTATGTATGTTTCTGTATATTTATATCACTTTTTATTGATTAAGCTCTACTCTGTGCCCTTGTTCTTTATTTAATTGAACCCCAGTTTGGATATTTTATGTGAATGGATTAAAGTTTTAACCTTTTTCTTGTTTTTCTGATTTGCTAAGCTACTAGGGTTTAATTCTTGTAAAGGGTATTCTAGCTTATCATGTTTCTTTGTTTTTGTAATTGGGTTTCGAGTTTCAAGAAAGTTCTTGTATTGTGTAGATAATTAGGGATTAGAGCTATGATAACCAAGAGATGGGATGCTATTACGTTTTACGGGCCTTTTACGAAGCTTTAGATATCAAATATATCTATTTTGGTGTTTTGAACAATTATCATAGGATACTAGAATGTAGTATCATTTTAAGGGCATTTTGCTTGTATTGCATTAATCAGAAGTGTTGATATTGAATTGATGTTGTATCTATGTTTCAGGTCATGTTAACTGGATTTAGAAGTCTTCCTCCTTTATTTGAAGCTACACCTAATGCTGTTCACGAGTTGACAATAGCAAGTAATGTTTCTCTATTTGGTTTATACACACACATTGCAATATGTTGTTGCGTGTTCCTGTACATGCTGATCCAAAAATATATTTGTCTGTACACTTGTTATTGTAAGTTCCTATAGTATTTAGATTTAGGGGCAGTGGCCAATATTTATGTAAGTTGGTTTTTTTATGAAGTTTCTTTTTACTTATGATTTGGCCTACTATATAGTTTATATTTGAATATTTTTCTCTAGTTATGTTTAAAACAATTAATATCAGGTTATTTTTGCATGAAACCAAAAGAAAATGTCTGACGGTTGTGCTTTTGCTTTAACGAACAAGTTTTATGTTGACGATAGTTCAAGTCACTTGTGTCATGGGAAAAGGTTACTAACCCTAGGTCTGTACGAATGCATTTTTACCTGATAATGTTGTTGTAGATGTCATTTCCGATACCCGATAGAACAATGGTGGGGGAATTATAACAGAGATTGATGATTATAGTATTGAGCCTTAAAATTTTGTATTTTACAATTAATAAAAATTAGCGGGAGTGATTTTTTCAATTAATAATATGACATCCGATTAGTGTTTATGCTAGACATGAGTTTTCACTTGGTTGTGGTACTGTTTATCTAAATACGCCTTTATATCTAATTAAATTGCCATTTTCGCTACTTTCACTGTCCTAATGTCTTGTGAGTGTGAGAATTTTCAGGGGATATATATGAGCATGCAGTTGTGTTAAGTGTTAAGACCGAGGATCAGGATGCTTTTGAGAGGGATTTCTTTCAGCTGAAGCCTTTCTACACAGATGCAGGGTAATCATGCCTTCTCTGTATTTCTAGTCGGTTAATTACTTATAATCTAAAATCTAAATCCTCTCATGAATATTGGCAGTTCGATTACGATTTTAAATGGATGAGAAAGATGTTGTGCTTTTTTCCTTGCACTTGGTTTGTAGATTTTAGCATTTGCAACTTGAGCTTTCTTTTATTTGCACTTATTATGTACTCCATACTCGTGTCTTTGATGTGTACCAGCGCTAAAAGTTGGAACTTTGCATAATTAATGGATCAAGTCCTCCTTCCCCTAGCTGTACTGACTGTTACTTGAACTAATACTCATGTATATCATGCTAATTATGCGGTTTGTATTTCCTGTTTCAGTTGGAATCCTCTATGTGATTTGTTGTGGGTTAAAATCTGAATGTTTAAAAGCATATCATATACTAAATATTTATCTATTTCAGTTTTTGAGTGGGTTTTATATCAAACTGCCCACCCATCTCACAAAAAATATCAAGTAGCTACCTCATCTCCAGACGACTCATTTACACTACTAAACTGTTAACATATATCATTCCGTTAATTTTTTTTAAAAATTTCACGATTAACGTTAAAAATGTGATAATGTGTAATAAAAAAACTCTTTAATTAGTCTTGTATATATATCATCATATACGTCTATAATAAAAAAGGTCTAAATCTGCTATGTCGTAGACTTTGTCGATTAAATGGGAGCGTACTGATATGGTTTGCAATTGTGGTATGGATTTTTGTTTGAAGACATTACGAACGTCGAAGAATCCCGGTTTGTAATACATGTGTTTTACCATAATAATGTATTTACTTTTTATTTTTCCTAATTGTTTAATCAATAATGTGTAATTTAATTGTTTTTTTTGTTTTTTTCTTGTTCCACATAGCCTGTCCAATTAGCTTATTAACAGTCAATCCATGATCTTAACGTTGATCGTCAATTTTTTAAACAGATGATATATTTTGACACTTTAGTGGTGTAAATGAGTCGCCGTGGAGATTGAGTAGCTACTTGATATTTTTTGTGAGATGGATGGGCAGTTTGATATAAAACCCATTTTTGAGTGTATGATAGTAGCTAAAGAACTTGTATAACTGCTTATGATGTTTTCATTGTTCTGTTGGAGCAGGGATCGTCTTCCACCATCCCCTCAGGAATTCCCCATATTGGGTCTTAACCTTCTGAGACTACTAGTGCAGAATAGAATTGCTGAGTTTCATACTGAATTGGAGTTGCTTTCGGCCAGTGCACTAGAGAATCCATGCATCAAGCATGCCGTAGAATTGGAGCAGTCTTTCATGGAAGGTGCTTACAACAGAGTGTTAAGTGCTAGGCAGTCTGTACCTCATGAAACCTATGTCTACTTCTTAGATCTTCTGGCAAAGACAGTCAGGTGATTTTTTGACATAAATTTAAGCATCAACTAGAATATAATTATAAGCCCCACGAGGGCACAACTTTGACACTAATTACAGTTTCAGAAAGATTAAGTGCGATTCAACATCCTAATTAAGCATGTAAGATTTGGATTATAATAATTTCATCCTCGAGACATTGTTCATGAGCGCTATGGGACTGTTTAACATACTTTACCAACGAGATATCATTGGTAGGGAGGCCTTTAAAAATTGAGGAAGGTATAAATTGATCACACTTATTCCAATCAGTATATAGTATTATTTACGTTGTTTTTAAATTTTGCGAAGTATTTGATTTTAACAAAATTTGAGGGTTGTAAGTTTGGCAATTTCCCCCCAAAAAATGTCTTAGTAGTTTGTTCAGTAGGCCATGTGACATCACTTCGTAATGGTAGAGATAAATAGTAACATAATGAGAAAGGAAGAAGCAATAGCCAAAAGCATAAAAAATGCTTTGTGGACTTGTGGTCATGTTGAGCCTGAGGGTAAAGTTTTTCATTATCCTAGCAATGGTCATATTTAGCGGACCAAGTGGTAGCTGAAAGAAATTATTGAAAGACCTATTTCCTAAAACATGTAGGTGCTATTATTTGAATTATTAGAAAGAGTACTATCACACAGAAAATCATCTATTGGTCCAGGTAAATCCATTACAAGAGAGAGATCAAAATATTCATAATTTAAATTGACCTGGCAAGGAAATAAGATCATTTCATCATACTTCGTTATTAAATGAATTAATTTGAACAGGCCTGAATTGATCTAAATATAGTTATTGCACCTGTTTCTTTCTTTATCTAAAGGAGTATTATTAATTAATTTTACCAATACTTCTAAAATGAATATTGACTCTCCCAATAGGCCTTCCTCAAGAGTTGTCGTGATGATGCCCATGTAGAAATAAAAACTTGCACTATCAAGATTATGTCCTCGAACAGAAGTTAATATAGGTCACTACCAGTTTATCAGTCGAAGGAATGAATTATGTATGTAATATAACCAATTTTGTTGTATATAGGGATGAAATAGCTGGATGCAGTGAAAAGGCTTATGACACTCTTTCAGTAGCTGATGCCCGACAAATGTTGCTGTTCTCAACAGACCGGGAACTTTCTGAATATATCAGCGAGGTATTCTTTTTTAATTTCTGCCCCTTTGTTTTGGTTGTCAAAACAGATTACGCAACAGCATTACCATTGCAGATCAGAAACATTGAAAACCTTGTTACCAGCCATCATAGTATTTGACATCTTCTTGAATGTGTTTGTCATCCGAAAATTGATGTTTGAATCAGTTTGATGGTATTTTAAACTTTGCAACAGTAATAGTGCTTGAATTTTCTTCTTCAGTAGACGCCTAGCCGGTATACCACATTTTACAAATAATGCTTCCCTGATACGATACTGGATTGTTTTCCCTTTACTTTACATATGATAGCCTCATATAACTAGGGATATTTTTAAATTAGTGTACCTTCTTGCTAAGACATTTCCGTTATTGTCATATTCATATAGACCTGAAAAGTACCCGATTAATTAGGTAAACCCTGGGTCGAAGTTTATTTTCATTTTGATTGTACTATCTATCAATTAATTGAAGATTTGGTAGTTAAAACTTTGTGAACAACAATATATCAGTGCCAATTTTTGAGTTGATGGTTTGAAGTATTTTGGATTGGATCTGCTGATAGGCCTCACTCTTTTTTGTAATCGTTGGCCCATTTATGTAGCATATTATGTGATTATCCATATGTATGTGTATCATTTCAAGGCGAAATTACAGCGAGATGCACAAAATATTACCTCATTAATACTTGTTACAGTACAAGTCATTTTATGTGCGGGCGAGTATTTGAATTTGTATAAAGAAGAATATTAATGTTTTGCTTACATCTGTTTAAATTTCGCTGGTAAGAACTAAGCATTCTATGTTTTAAAAATGCAGGAGCATCCTGAGTGGGAGATGAAGAATGGGTTGGTAACTTTCCAGAAGGCAAAAGAATCTGCTCCTTGCAAGGAGATACCGTCTCTGCAGCTCATAACTCAAACACTTAGTTACGCAAGGGAGTTGGAGCGCATAGTGTGATAGATACTGGGAGCCTTTATGTTTTCCTATTATGTTTTTATGTAACTGTTGTTTAATCCTCTCACTCAGTTCAATATAATTGGGACTATGATGAGGATAAATTCTTGACGGGGACCCATTTTATATATTCTTCTACCAATATGAATCAAGTGGACTGTAGAAACAAACATATTCTCCATGTGGTTTGGCTTTCAGTTGCCTCTTGCTACTGTATTGCCTTTTGACTATGTGATTGTTTCCAGCAGGCTAAAACATTTAAATGATTTCATATCTGTCGAGATGTGATAGCTTGCGGTTCACTTTTTGTTATTTGTCCCGCATCTTATCTGTTGAATGATTTTGACACCGAAGTATGATCATTGTTTTTTGGGCACATATGAATGTTGGTCTGAAATTGAATAGGATTTGCAAGCTAAGAAGTTACCGAATTCTTGGTGAGAACGTCAACTTTGACAAATTATTCAAGAGAATTGCGTGTCTTTTAGAAAATAAAGTGAATGATGCCTCTATGTTGAATTGTTGATGCATGCATTCATTGTTTTCATTCATCAATGTATTTATCATGTGTAAACCGTCTTATGTTGAAATGTTTTACATGGAAAATGATGGACGTAATCAGTCTTGTATTGGAAACATTTCGAATAAACGTAAAATTGTGTTCATATTCTATAAGATTTGTCAAATATGACAGATAAGAATAAGATGCCTGACAAAAATTTCGCAAATCGTCCAATAATATGTGCTAACATATAATACCTTGCTGGGTTGTGAACCGGAAAATGTCCTTAATAGTTACTAACCTAAAGTATCATTAATTATGAAAAAGAGTGGATATTTGTTAAACATAATTTCTAAATGCACTCGGAATTTGCTTTATGCACTCACGATAATTATCTCAATATCCTTCCTTGATTTTGTACACTTTATTATGTTAATCTTATAAATATTGAATAAGATATATTTACCTTAATTACCTCAATATCCTTTCTTGATTTTGTACACTTTATTCTTGTAATCTTATAAATATTGAATAAGACATATTCTTGTAATCAACTAGCAATATATCTGAACAAAGAATTAGATCATGAAATTTTATATAATTCTAATTATAAAATATTTATATAATGATATTAAATTGATATATTTATAAATTTCATTTTTTTATTAATATGAATTAAATTATTGCACAATTACATTTATAAGAAAAATTAATCTAATAAAATTAAATTTATGAAATTAATTATGAAATTTATTTTAATTATATTTTTAAATGTTTTTATAATTCATATAAAAAATAGAGTAAAAATACAAATTTATGAATATATAGATAAATTTTTTTATTAATTAAATTATATTTATGAATCTTACTTATCAAGGAGGTGGCTTGTCCAAAATTCTAAAATTTAATATAATTATAAAGCTCTCTAACTTCTATATAAATGACCTAATTCTCATTCTTAGAATTACGTGTTTTTTAAACTTGATTTAGTAAAGATACGCATGCATGCATCTTGGGAGAGGAATACATTTCATGCATCTTGGGAGAGGAATACATTTCTTTTCAACAAAACTGTGTAGTTTCATAAAAACATAGTCTTGAATTTATCAGATACATTTTTAATATAAATTAATTATCATAACTTTAAAAGTTGATTTATATGTAAATTATTTTTAGTTAAATTTTATATTCTCTCTTCTAGTTGCAGTTATAATTTTTCTTGCATAGATTTTTTTTACGTACAGTGATATGCATACACATTCTTTTGGTTATGGTTTTATTATATTTTTGATTATTTTATTTTCATTTTAGTTAATATAATCTCTTAATATTTTTTAATTATTTTTTATGTAAGAATATTTTTTTTCTAATAAAATTGTGTAGTCTATAAAAGCAGAATATTCAATTTATGAAGTATATTTTTAATATAAGTTAATTATCATATATAATATAAAAAATTATTTTTTTGTACGAAAATAATTTTTTTCCAACAAAATTGTGTAGTCTAGCGGAAATATTAAAATTATTATTAAAAAATTTAATTTAATAATATGATTAATTATATTAATATATTATTAACACAAATATATTATTATTATTATTACTAATGTAAATTACTTATATAAATATATTATTATTTATTTTTTTAAAATATTATATTCATATTATTATTTATATAATAATAATAAATACAGTATATTACTAGTATTTAATGCAATAGATGTATACTCTAATTAATTAATAGTAAAAGTTACCATAAACTAGGTATAAAAGAATTAATGCATAAAAGAGAGTTAATACATAAAAGGATGTATAAATTTGATATGAGCGTACAAAGTAATTGTCGAGTACATTTAGGAACGTTAAATTACAGCGTTGCATTATTAATTAAAATCTTTAATTTAATCGCATTCACAACCGTTTGATAAGGAATTTCCAAACCACTTTACAAATAATGGCAACTTTGTAAACAATGCTTTGTCATGCTTTTCCTTTATATACGGAGTAGGTTAATTGCTATAATCTTTTAGTATCAATTACGATCGCCACTAAAGGAAGCATATATCTTACACTGTATACAAACTTTGAAATTATATATGCTATATATTGCTTGCCTTAATATTAAGATATATTTAATTAATTATCATCTGATTAGTTAAGCTGCTCACAAGCATTAAAGTATCATGCGTGAATAGATAATAGTGTTTTGCTGGTGCCATAATGAAAAAGCTTGAGATTTCTGCTGCCCTACTTGTATTATTGAATCATACATTTGTCACCATCTCATTCTTCAGCCATTCATACATGTATGTACACAATCATCATCTTATTTCCAAAACTATTTTAGCTAATAAATTCGACAAATAAATTATAAATTACCACTGGTTAAATTTTTATACCGTATTTTAACCTACAAATCACTAAATTTATTATGAACACGTCATATTATAAATTATGTTCATAACAATACTAATCGCTTGTGAGGATCGATAAAACAAAACATAGTTATTGTATAACTGTGTGATGTATATATTTCATTATAACACAAAAATATCAATTATTATGCTGCTTAGTTAAGTTCCTTCATCTTGTGTGAAGTTAATTAATCCCAGATAATAATTAATTAATTATCATCAGCTTAGTTAAGTTCCTTCATCTTTGATATATAGGAACTACTACTTTTTAGAGCAGTGATGGAAAGAGAGACTTCATTGGTTTCAGCAAATATTCCTCAACAATCATCAAATTATGATGAACTCTTTATGCAGCAGCACATACTTTTTACTAATAGTTTGAAGGTATGTGAATATCTGTTACTCTTTTTTGAACTGTACATTATATTTATACACTGCCCTGATGGAAATTTTGATTTTCAATGCAAATTAATGCCTTTTAGGACTTGAAGAATATAAGGAAACAGTTATATTCAGCTGCAGACTATTTTGAATCTTCTTATCAGAGAGATGACGATAAACAACTGTGAGTTGAGTGTCAGTCACTTTTGTTAATATTTCAGTTCTATATTATTGTGCTATGCTGCTCTTTTTTTCTTTTTTTTTTGCTGTAGTTATTTTATTTTCTTTTTTTGATCTTTCTTTTGATTAACATGTTCTTGAAGTGTGGTAGAAACTGTGAAGGATTATGCGACTAAAGCTCTCATTAGTAGTGTGGATCATTTGGGTTCTGTCGCGTTCAAAGTCAATAGTTTCTTGGATGATAAGGTCAATGAATTTTCTGATGCAAAGGTTCGATTCTCGAATATTGAACAGGTACTTGATATAGTCTGGGAGTCTGATATTAACACAAGTTTTTTGTTGACAATACCTCTGCTGCATATTCATATGGGCTTCTTGCTCTGCCATTATCAGTGTTCAATTATTTGTTCAAAGTGAATTATTCTGCTTATTCACTCTGAAGCTTAAAATTTTTTGACTAAAATAATACAACCGACTGATGTTTAATTCTTTTGGTCTGCATTTTAGAGATTAAGAACATGTCGAGCGTTTACTGAGCAAAATGGAGTTCAGAAACAGACTCTAGTGATTGAAACCCCCAAACACCACAAGCGATACATTTTCCCAGGTAATTAGGATATAGTCATTTTTCAGAATTATATTTTCATCTTCTAGCACTTGGATTTTTGATCATTATAATGAAGAGTAAATATCAGTTAATATGAAACTTATCCTTCTTTGTGCAGTCAAGCCACCTGTGAATAGTAATGGCGCGTCAGAATTGATAAATAACAGTCCTGGCTTGTGTCTTGACGAGGACTTG
The DNA here is from genome assembly GCA_028671895.1 of Oenanthe sinensis. Lineage (NCBI taxonomy): Eukaryota > Viridiplantae > Streptophyta > Magnoliopsida > Apiales > Apiaceae > Oenanthe > Oenanthe sinensis. Next base: position 44,994,912 of record CM053813.1, on the reverse strand, counting down.
AACAAATGTAAGTGCGAGGAGATCCTATTTACTATTCTGTGGTTTAATTCTTTAAGTTGTGGGTGAAACAGAGTTGTAAGCTTTGTGTTTTGATAGTTGCTCAACTACAAACTAAAATTTCTAATTATATGTTGTTGCCAATTGTTTTACTGAAGCTATTCAACCAAATCCGATGAAACCTGATGCACAGATTGTTAGGTAATGCACTACAATGTTAATATCAAGATGAACTAATCTTTTTCTTACTATAAAGATTATAATTCGATGTTTGTGATGCTTTTGCAGAGGACATCCTCAGCCCTTTTCTGCCTCCCTAGGTTCTGCAAACTTTTCATTCACAAGGGTTGCTTCAAAAAAAGTAACAGGTCAGAGTACAAATTGTTTAGTTCTGAAAGTCCACAAACAAGTATAGTGTTATATTTCATTGCATTTCTTTTTGCAAGAAATTTCTGGTTCATTAACGGCCTACACATATATGTTTAAGCAGTTACACGGGGAGTTTCACCTCTTCGGTTTTCACTAAAACGTACTAATTCAGTTGCCGATAGATCAAGTTCTCCAAACCCTGCTAAAAATGTACAGCAGGTAAGTGCTGACAGCAGGATGATATAACGTTGACTTCAATAATCTGTCATAATTTACTGATTCATAAAATTGATTTTCTTTGAGATAATTGTATGGAATTGACAAACCATCACATTCGTATCTGTACATGCAGCATTTTCCAATGCCTCAGAGATCATCTTCATTCTTAATCCAATCAGAAAACAAGGCGACATCAAAAGTGATTGTACAGTACCGCAAAAGTAAAAGTTTATTCAGAACCTTGCTTAGATATACTAGTCCAAGAAGGATGAGAAACTAATATTGAGATATGAAGGTTGTGATTTGTGTACAACCAAACGATTCTCTGCAACTTCTTGGAATTTTGCTTTGTAGAAAAAACTCTTACACCAGCGCTTAAATTGATAAATATACCAAAAATGCAGTAGCTTGAAAGCTCATTTTACAGTTTTATCATTGTCCCATAATATATTTGCACAAGTGATAGATGACTTATCCTCTGTTGTCTCGTATCCTGGATTTAGTCAAAAAAATATATGAATATATTTCCTTATCGCATCTATTTCAAAATGCTGTGTTTATTTGCTAGGAATGACGATTGACGTGCAACATAAAGATCAAGGCTGTTTTAGTACAGAACTCTTAAATTTGAGGTGCAATCATAGCTTTTCCAGCAGAGCTGAATGATTAAATTATTATTCTTAGGATACGATTCTAAAAGTAATAGAGAATGTTGAACAATTTTGGGAAGGCCTTTTTATAACCCTCTAACCTGCATACAAAGCTATGACCGGAAAAGAAGTTTCCATTTACATCTCACTAATATTCATAATTTGTTCATCAAGAAAAATGATAAAAAGGATGCAGTCCATAACAGTAGTTATGAATTGTTTTTTACAGCTAGACCACTAGCTTGAGGCTGGAGAAACTTTTGAAGCCATATAAAGCCTTGAGAGTAGTCTTTTATATTCTTTCTGCATAATCGATCAAAGAAAACAAGTCAACTGTAATACAATTTGTGGAAATGACGAAATGAACTATGGCACAGACCTCAGTCAGAATCCAACATCAAAAGATGGGAATTCATCGGTCACATCAGCGCTGAGATTCTTCCTGTCAATATTACAAGGGTCAAAAGCTTCATTGCATCTTGAACCTATTCCCAGATCATCTGCAGATAGCTACACCAAAACATTTGCAAACAATAGATAATGTCAGAACTATGAATAGTACTGATATAAATCAAATTACCAACACCTAGGAATAATTAGAATCCAAGTTAATTTCACAAATCAAACTAAATCAGGCACATAAATTTCAGCAAAACATTTCCACATTTCTCAGTTTCATTCTCTCATAGGTATGCATTTTTTGGTTGAGGGCTTAAGACTCTAACCTGGGATAGATTTCCAGGTTTCACCTCTTTGAGTGGTTGACCGAAGCTCATTCTAGATGATGCTGCATAGACAATCTCCAAGTAATTGCATATACACATTAACATATAAGAGAACTCCTTTACAAATAAACGCAGCTGCAGTAAAACTTACCTTTAGAAAGTAATGATTCAAGATTATTGGTAGTGTTATCTTTCCCACTTGATCCATCGTGCATTATAGAACGTGTTGGTGGTTCAAAATCAAAATCGACATCCAGAATTTCAGAAGTCAGAAGAGAAGATGTTGGCTTTCGCTTTTTACTATCACTGCACGATATAGCGAAAATGTGTATTCAAATGCTTGATATCCCCAGTATAAGTTAATACTAGCATAATTTTGCATGTTTGATCAGTAAAGGTTTCTCAGATCTGTAATAATACTATGCATATATCACAATCCAGAACTAGTAAGTTTGTACTTCGTGCTGGCAGATATTGGCATATATCAGGATCAGCAAATTAGCAACACAAGCAGGGTCATCTCTAGAGAATATAAATATCCAAACTATGTTCAGTTATATCCACTGGTATCACTAATTAGTAGCCTAGACAATTAGTAACTAAAAAGATGGTGTATGTCTTTTTGATGATGTATGGAGCAGCCGATTATCCAATTGCCTAGTATTTCGGAGAATCAAAAGGAGATCGGCATAAGAATAATTCATGTGACGTAACCTAAATATCTTGTATACCCAACTCCAACAACTAATCACAAACCTTGGCACTTGAAGGTATTGATCTAACGGCTTAATGTAGTATACTGTACTTTCTTTAATAAATATAGTGATTTACACAAGTGAGAGAAGTATCTACTACCACAAAGAAAACTCAGAAGTGAGGATCTTAAATTCTGGATCTCCTCTTGCGGCAGAAGAAATTATATCTGCAATTTCACCATACCTATCCTCCTGAACACTGCTTTGACCACAGGGGTAATCCACACGCTGTCTTTGTACACTATTCTGGATTTCAAAATGGACAAAACCCGAAGTTTGTAAAGCATGGCCTTCCTCTGGAAATTCCCTTTTAACAGAAACATTACATTCCCGAGTTTCAGGTTTTTTGAGGACAGACAAAATTCCATGCACTGCAGAAACAGAAAACAGAAAAGTTGAATACACCTATATGTGGCATCAAAATTTTAATTTAGTCATGATTAATGTGCCACCACTACTCTTGGGCATATGCAGTATGCTAGACGCCTGGAGGATGTAGTTCCTGAAGATGTAAATATAATTTTAAATCATATTAAAATAGTTATATGTATAAAAATCTGATGATATTTTTAAGAGATCTTCTGATAAGCCACCCACAACAGAATGACAAGGGCCAGGCCAGGTCCAAAATCTTATTAAGCATACAGTCTGCTGGCTGTCTCATAAGGGCAGCGCTACAAAGGGCTGATTGAAACAGATACAATTTACATAGACAGATCGAAAGTGTATACTTACTAATAATATTTTATAATGGATTGTGACACCAAGTGATAGTTTACATACCATCACGCAACGGCTTTTTCATAGATGTTTCTCTACTTGGTTTTATTTCATCTCTAAAGCTTCTGACAACTGAAACTGGGTCCTTCCATAGGGAATCCTTGCTTTGAAGTCCTGCTACACATGATTCCTTACTTTGTTTGATTTTGTCAGCTCTAGAGCGTCTGAAAACTGATTCTGGTTCTTTACAAGGTATATCCATGCTTTGAAGTTCTGCTATACATCCAAATAAATCAAGTGTTTTAAGGGGATATCTGAAACTTGATCAAACACCATCAAGAGGATGAAAGTAGCATAATGATCCTACAAATCTCCCTAATCTACTTGATGTCAAAGGGAATACAAAAAATGGGCTTAGGCTGAAGTATTATCATCCAAACACAAATTACATAGAATGGTCTCCCACAGTATAGATACCTGTTGCATGGGTCCGAAACCACAACTTCATTGCAAAACACAATAAGCAATCTATTGCATAAAGGGGAAAGAAAGGCACATGTGCTCACACACACATACACATTATATGTATGTACTTGACAGTCTTAAGCAGCTTTATTTCCATTAAGGATAGCTTACATACCGTCACCAGAATTTTCTTTTGCTAAAACTCTGTTACTTATTTTGATGTTGTCTACACTGCAGCTATTGACAAGTAAAGCTCTATCTTCAGAAACATGAGCTTTACTTTGAAGATTTTCTACACAACCAAGGCAACATATATCAGAAGAGAAGATCAGGGCCCCATTAAGCACCTCAAAAAATGATAATGCTTAGAGCATCAGAAGATGCATATCATATTTAGGAATAAAACTTCACAGTAACTATAATATAATGAAATTTGATTCTAAGAGAGATTTATACCTTCATGATGTTTACGCGGCTCACCAACTTCAACAAAATAATTAGGAAACTGAAACTCACTTCCAGACTTTAAATGTTCTGATAACTTGAGATATCTGCGGCATAAAGTAGTTCCATCTTCAGCTAATAAAGTAGCCTGCATGCTTGACAGTATCAGCTGACTAAAAGAAAGAGGACCTACAAAAGGATATCCGCAAAACCTAAAGTTTGGTTGCAAAAAAAATTGACGTAGAAGAGAAATTACTACCTTTTTATATCAGATGATTCTACATACATACTTGCATTTTAAGTAATTAATCAAATTTTCTTTCCTAGTAATATAGAAAATCTTGTTGGTAACTATAGCAACATGTTTAAAGGGTTAAACCGATATCTGGGGTCAAGAAGAGTTTGTTAGATTAGGTCTTCATCTTCCTATGTAATTTGAACAGTGAGCTGTTTTCTTGTTTTAAAATACAATAAAATCCTCGTTGACATAAATTACGAGGCAAATGAGTATCCATGAATATAATGTCCTAATTAACATATTCACTAAAATGGTCGCAGCTGATACATTATGGAATTGCATTCCTGGATGTTTATATATTTATATACCTATAGAGCCACTTATGTCTACCCTAAATTGCGCCCCTCAGTTGACTAAAAGCCATTTAACAGTAGGGTTCCACAAGATCAAATTAATGTTTTATCATTTAATTTAACTGATTGAACACATCATGATTTTATGTAATAGATATGATCTATGGAGAAACAATGTAATAGCGATGCATTCCGTAAACCTACAGGTAATCTAAAACTTGAAAAATGGTACTTTGTTAATTGCAAGACTTTTACGAACTTGGACAGACCACCTGCTTAAATCCAATGAAGCAATTGAGGGAAACATGCCACAATAACCAACCTGCATTCTGTAGGAACCACTAGAAGCAAGTTTTAGGATCCCACTGTGGTACTTTTTATTTCGCTGAGTTACTTGAGCAGCGTACATCGCATCCCATTCTGCATTGCAATAAATCAGAACAGAAGTTATATATCAGGCCAAACACACTTATAATAAATATTGATTATCTAAGCAAAACTATATGTTTCACAGGATGCAAATCAATAAAAAGCGGTGAATGAATCACCAGAATAATTAGTTTCAGTCTGGGCTTGTTGGTGCTGTATCCCTCTTTCTCCTGCCACGACGCAATCACCTCCTGGAAGTTTCGACTCTTCGAGACTCTCTTTATCTCCTTTTAGGTCTCCTATGTCCACCAAATGGCCATCCAACTTCAATAATTCACCAGACCTAATAATTTCATCGCTTTTAAGAAACCTGCTCTCTAGAAGTCTCCCACTTTCATCGTATAGAAAGACCTGATTAAAAGAATTGTTAGCATCTATGTTGTTTTTAGAGGTAAACATACAAACAGTGATTCAAACGTCTAATTTTCCTAATACTGCAAATTTTACAACATCAAAACAAACAAAATAAACTATACACTTTACTACAAGAAAATGAAGATCTAGGAAGAAGTTAATATATTAAAGTGATCCAAATGGGAAGGGAGAAGTTTGCACTTGTTTGATTCTGGACTACCAAAAGTAAAACCATTACATTGGTGGCACTCTACTTCTGTGTGCCTGTTTCTTCTGTCACTTGAAATAATTCTACACAAAAGTAAATACCCTCAATATATAACACAGAATCAAAACCTGGGTAGTTTTTTTTTTCATAGTTTAAGTGCTTTCACTATAATGTAAAAAGTTCAAATTTATCACATACCAAATGGAACTTCCCTATTTTCTTTTGATAATATCAAACATACTATACCTAATAGAAATGACAACCTGGAATCTTTTAGTTTACCAAAAGTTAACAACAGAAGGACAGAATAAGAGTCTGTTTGGCAGACGGCAGACCTGTAGAAAGTGTGTACTAACCTGTCTCCTCTGAGATTCACATACCGAAAGTTTTAAAATACCATCATGAAACTTCTTAGCCTTTTGAGTTAACTGAGTACTGTACAAGACCTGCCATTCTGAATCAGGAAAGTTTTAACAAAAAAGGAAAAAGAATTTTCAGCTAGCCAAATATATGTGATTAAATAATTTGAAGTGATATTTACTCGAGGAGGGTATATGATAGTCATACTTTACATATGCTATGGCCATAAATAATGTTTAAATTTATAAGTACATCTTATTAGGTTTCTATGGACAGGTCCTTGAGTTTCTGATTCTGTTCTATTCATTTTCTGCCTGCAATGTGTTGCAGTAATTTACTCTACTAATCCAATATTGGCCAATGCAAATGAATCAGCAACAAATAGCAGTTATGGACGTAATAGTTTAGTCCCAACTCCAACCTGATCTTAAAGCTTAAGCTGTTGTAAAATGAATCCCTGCACAACACTGTAATAACATGACAAATATAAAATCCCAATATGAAAAAGAAAGTCCTGTATGAGTATCTAGCCGATGTCACTTGTCAGACAGAATACAAATGTTATTAGCCTGTTTTGTGAATCCAATAATTTGTCATCAACTTAGAACAGGGATTTCACACTACCTAAAATAAGTTCTAAGCATTAAAAATATAGTAGTACATCTACAGACTAACCTGTTGTGCTGATTTTTGATGTATCAAGATGTGGTGAAGCACTATACTTATTGAGTTCACTTCTCCTGTGATCTGAAATAGTCAAAATTACATATAGGTCTGGCGGACTGTAAATCACCGAGATAGCATGCTATCAATATTACAATAATGCCATGAATACTTGTAATAGTTACAGTTGTAATAAATATCGATTATCTAAGCAGAATTATATGCTTCACAGGATGAATATCAATAGGGAGAGGTGAAGGAATCACCAGGATAGTTAGTTTGGGCCAGGACTTGTTGATGCTGTATCCCTGTTTCTCTAACCACAATGCAATCACCACCTACAAGTTTTGACTCTTCAGGAGACTCATTGTCTGCTTTCAGGTTTCCTATGTCCACCAAATGGCCATCCAACTTCAATGATTCACCAGACCTGATATTTTCATCGCTTTTAAGAAACCTGCTATCCAGAAGTCTGCCGCTTTCATCGTGCAGAAAGACCTGATTGAAATAATTGTGAGCATCTATTTTGGGTTTTGAAGGTAACAATACAAATAGTAATTTAAGTGTGAATTTTTCTTATTTTCTATGCTGCAAAAGTATTAGGTGCTAATTTTCAACATTTTAACAAAGCGCTGATCAGTGATCACCTTAAGCTTATTCAAACTGGCAAATGGTAACTACAGAATTACTACAAGCAACTGGAGATGTAGGCAAAAGCTAAAATTCTAAAAGTAAACCAAGTGGGGAGGGGAAGGAATCTTGTATAAATTTCTGGACTGCTACTGAAAATATTAAAAGTAAACCAAGAGGGAAGCCTATTTAAAAAACAGGTAGTTCTTTTTTGTAGTTTTACTGCTTTCGTAAAATGTAAAAAGCTCAAAAAATTCTCAGAAATCAGAATGGATTAAACTCCATCATTCTCTTTTGCTAAACTCCATATATCACAGGAAGAGTAGATCAACACCAAACATTTATTTTTGCTCAAGGTCAATGAAAAGAAATATAAATGTTCACAAAATGAAATACATATTACCTAATTGAATAGACTAGGAATCTTTTACTATTGCAAGAGAACACCAAAAAGACAGAATAGGATTTTTTTTCCAGGCCTGTAGAAATAGTGTATACCAACCTGCCTCCTTTGAGATCCACATACTGAAACTTTTAAGATGCCATCGTGAAACTTCTTAGCCTTCTGAGTTAATTGTGTAGTGTACAAGACCTGCCATTCTGAAGCAGGAAGATAAGAAAGGAAAGGAAGTTCCAGATAGCCCAATATCATGACAATATAAAGTGCAATTGATTCTAGAAAGGTATATGGTTCTCATACTCTATATATGCTAATGCTGAAAAGAATGATTTAAGTTCTTTAACTATGGCTTGTATGTACAGATCCTTGAGTTTCTGATTCTATTCCCATAATATTTCTGCACTGCAATGTATTGAAGTAGTTTACTCTCATACTCAAATTTAGGCCAATACAAGGGAATATGCAACAGAACATGGTAGTTTTGGACGTCATAGTTTAGTGCCAACTCTTCTAAAAGGTTAAGCTGTTGCAGAATGAGGCCTTGGACTATATAGTTTATATGCTGAGAAGAAGAGTGCATCTGATGTGGTAATGCAGGATCGTCTTATGGGATTCTAAAGCTCTAAATCTTTAATCAAGTCTTCTCTCCCTCTCTCATGTTCTACAAAATATGATGGTAAGACCAATAAGACCAAGAGAGATGGTATGAGTCCTTTGGTTTCCAGCTCAGCATTCATTCGCCACAAGAAGTGTGATTCAACCAGACATGAAAAGGGAAAGGTGCAGGCATGCACCAAGGTAACTAACTAGGTCACTGCTATTGAGAACATTGATGCAATTTAATACACACCTGCTAGCTCTTTTACATGAGAAAGTAGAGGAATCAAGCTGCTACACTTGTGATCCGCAAATTGCTACTCTTAGATACCATCATGATATTTTTTTCGACTTATGTTAGTTGGGAAATTCACAAGACTTGCCACTTTAAAATGGAATATAAGAAGAGAGGGAAGTGTCAACTAAGAAAAAGAGAAAGATAACAGAAGAAAAAAGAATAAGATCCAATTAAATAAAAGAAATTCCCGAATCAAATATAATACAAATGTTACTAGCCTGTCTTGTAAACCCAAAAACTGTCATCGAAAGAGGAATACCACATTACCTATAATAAGTTCTAAACATTACATATATAACAGTACATCTACAAACTAACCTGTCATGATGGTTTTTGCAATATCAGCACAATTTGGTGAAGCAATATACTTGTTGAGTTCACATCTCTTGTAATCTGAAATAGTTGGAAAATCCATATAGTAATGACGGCATTCTAATATCCCGAAACAGCAAGCTATAATTATTACAAGTTATGGAGAGTACATAAGGAATTAGCAAGCATTTGTCTTGTGTCGTTTATACTACACTAAGGCATACACTCCATTGCACAATGGCAGTCTCATAGGATCAAGACTAATACAATATTACACTTATTCAATTTCAATTATTTTTTTTCAAAAACCCTAGCTCGTAATATTGCATTTAAAAAGAGATAGCAAGTTCATTTTTCCACCAAAACAAGAAGATACATTGCATTTAAATTAACTAACCTCTTATAATTTTCTGTGATGGGCTAAGATTCTTCGACGATCCTCTACTACTGCCTAAATCAGTTTTGCTACCTTAAGAAGAAGAAAAATCGAACAGTAAAACATAATAGTACGAAAACTAAAAACAATCACCGAGAATATTCAGATATATACCAGCAGAACTTGATTTAGCCTTGAACTTTGGTCGATACATTAAGCTACTTGATTCAACAATCGTCTCGTTTTTTCCTTACGAGTCAAAAAATAGATCTATATTCGTAAATCAGCTTCACAAATCTGTTACACGAAAGCTAAATATCATCGGAAAACAGTTCAGCACAAATAAATTCGAGTACGCACTCGCAACATTCAAGTAACTAAGTAATGTATATAAAAAGTAAATTAACGAGGAGACGAGTAATTAGCGTGTAAATCAAAAGCGCACACAGTTGATTTTCCACCTAATTGAGGTGAATTATGAACTAAAATTCAATTAAAAACATTTGATATTCAGCTAGTTTCTAGAATTGAGATCGATTTTCAAGTTCAATACGAAGCATTTCAAATATTGTGTGTGTGTGTGTGTGTGTGAAAACACAAATTTAAACAATTCGAGAAGAGATTAAAACGGTACCTCCATTACGGAACAATAATATATGTCAACTGAAAGTGTGAATTACATGATATATATATATATACCAAATGTATACGTATATTTATGTGTGTTTTGTGTGTGTTTGTTCTCGCCTGGGAGCGAATGAGCAAGGGGATTTAGCGGGAATACAGAAATGCACACAAAAGGTGTCTTATTAGATACTCTTATTTTCGTGGATAAATATACAATTAATATTTAAACTTGTTTTATTTTAGTCACTATTTTCTAAATCTTTAAACAAAAACAAAATATACCTTTTTTTCTTCGAAAAAATGAGGAGCAGATTAACTATAAATTATATCCATTTTAAGAAACGATTCTTAAAATGTCAAGACTTTGTGTGACATTTTAATAAAATAAGGGGGGGAAATTCATTTTATCTTGTGGCTTGTTTGAAAATATGAATTTTATTTGAAATTATAAATTTGAACAAATGACATGTTTAGATAATTAAAAGAATTTGAATTTGAATTCCAAAATGTTCACATATTAATATAAATTTAAAAGTTTGAAATGACACTCAAATTCTATCATTTTAAATAAAACATAAGTTCCCAAATACAATTTTATATTTGTCAATAATTTATAAAATCATTCTTAAGATATCCTTCAATAACGACTTCATGATACCTTTGAAATTATTTGATGTGATGTTATATTATCTTATATTCTTTAATTGATAATATTTTATTTTCAATTTTGATTTTTACGTTGTTTTTTCCAGTCTTATTTTTAGCATCTTTTTTATTCTCTCTAATTTTATTTATAATATATATATATATATATATATATATATATATATATATATATATATATATATATATATATATATATATATGCGCGATGAGGTGGCACTTCTAAATTTTTTTAAAGGTATTTTTCTTGTATGGAGATAAATCAAGATCCTATTTTATAGGCGCATGAGTACACTTACACTATGCAAGTTTTAGAGATAGAAAACACTCGGCATCGATCCTCATCAACAAGTCAACAACATCTATTTTTATATTTTCAGTCATTAGTTACATGTTTCATTATATCACGAAATATTTTTTTTCTCCTCAACAAATAAACATAATCATATTAGCTATTTTTCCTATTTTCTATCGAATTACAATCCTGATTAGGTTCCGCCTAAAACTTTCTTTTCAACACATTCGATTTATAATGTGCTATAAGTTTATAACAATTCATTAACAACTCAAAACTTAACCTTGTGGTATGTTTAAATAGGAAGCTCTCAAAGTTTTTTTTCAAAAATTTTTATCATTAATTTTCTTATCCTCAACTTTTCATCATTGAATATTATTAACTATCTTAATAGTTATTCATTGCATCTCATTCTATAATCAAATTTATTTTATAAATTAAAAGAGAATCTCAAAAAATTTAATATTTAATTATTATACAAACACAATCTAAAAATATAAAAGAACATTAATCAATAATATATATCTAAGATTTGTAAAATTTCTTATATCATTTACTATATATTTCAGTTAAAGTTGACTAATTATAAAAGATCTATAGACTTACACCCATAAAAATCCATATAGAGAAAAATAGTTTAAAGGGTTGACGGCTTAATATAATAATAATATAAATGAAAATTTTAATTTTTAATTACAATCGACTAAAATGTCATTTTAAATGGTTGACCGCTTAATATAATAATATTTTAAATGAAAATTTTACTTTTTAATTGCAATCAATTAAGTGTCATCATTTTAATTTTTTGAATTATAATGAGAGAAAATAAATAAATATATTAAATTTGTGTTAACAACATAGAAAATACAAAATGGATGGAGAAAATATGTAAATTGTAAGTATTAATAAATAAATTAAACCAACTGATTAATAATTTTTTTTATTAAATTAATTTATAATCAAAATTTGGAATAAAATAAATGATTCATAAAAGGTTTTATTAAATTAATTTATAATTGAAATTTGGAAGAGGAGTAACCGCTAATGAAAATGGTATAAATACTTTTCCTTTTAAAATTTATAATAATTTATAGAATTATTGTTCCAAATTAATATCAATTTTTTTAAATATATGTATTATATTATTATTCTATATATAATTAAATATATTTTTTATAAAAAATATAAATTTCAATATATAATTATATATAAGTTCCTAGTTATGAATAAATTCAAGAATATATTCTTGCCATGGGGGAAGGTCAAAATAATGTCATCAAGAAAAGCTTTAATGCTAAAATGGTACGATCAAAAAATATCATCCTTGTTTAAAGACTTGAGAAATTTTATGTTTCACAATTCACAGAGTGATTTGATTTCACCAAGCATAGAATACGTGTAATGTAAGGATGTTTTACTAGTAAATTAATTTAATTGGGTTTAATTCATTGTAATTAGTTGTTTCATGAAATTGTGAATGTGTAGTCATAATATGCATTTATGCAATCCACTATTTTGGTGCTCTACTAGCATTCGGAACAATTAGTCCACAAGTGCAAATCAATTCTACAAAAAGTTTAAAAACCCATCAAATATTTGTAAATACCTTAAAAAGATACTCCCTCCGTCCCAACCAATTCTTTACACTTTCCTTTTTGGGACGTCCCATCCAATTCTTTACATTACTAAAAATAGTAACTTTTAACAATAAATATATTATTACATCCACTACTTCACTCCACTTTTTCAACACTTTACACTATTACACCCACTACTTCATTTATTTTAACAATAAAATCACTATTACACCCACTATCCTTGGTCTCCGTGCCCGGACCAAATGTAAACATTTGGCCGGGACGGAGGGAGTAACATATTTTAACATGTCTCAGTCGGTGGTCTGTTATAAAGAACATAAGCTCATCGTACCACCAACATATACAAAATCATGCACTACACCTAGCTCATACAGCAAACAGGCTGAAAAGAGCCCAGTAAAGTGTCAATTGTCGAACAATGAGTAGCAAAAAGAATAGAGGCAGAGACTGTGGCAAAGTCACAATTCTCATAATTTGGAAAATATACTAGTACCACATTTGTCACAGAAAACATGCCCTAGTTCTTGACTTCTACCTTAAACATCCCCTCTCAAGTTCTCACAATAGCTCAAAGCATATTTATAAACGGTAAACCACTGGCCAGGAAACTACTATCTGGCTTGTCGGTTCAGCAACAGAATCAGAATCTGGACAAACTTTACTTCATCAGCAAGAGTCAATGTATATTTAGATTTCCAAAAGATGTGATCCAAAGGTGGGGGGTAACACAAAAGTTCACTGTAAAACTATGACTCACATTCAAACAAAGATTACACATCAATGCTTTGGGAACACATTTCTTAACTAGTCTTTAAGTAGTGCATCTGAAATACAAGAGTTATCTCTTCTTTTTGCCGCCCTTCCCAGATTTTGAAGGCCCAGCATTAGAGGTGGTTGCAGCCTCCTGTTTCTTAGTCCTTCCTGGGTGTCTAGGGACCAGCTCAGCTACATGAAGCATCAGCTGCTTCTCTGCAACATTTATATAATAAGCATATCATGATTAATAAACTGCATTGAATCGCAAAAGCATGCACTATTAACACACTTTAAAACATAGGTATATCATACTTCAGAATTATTACAATCTGCTACATAAAATGCCATTTTCAATTATTATCTTCACAGAAAGAATGAAGTATACCATCTTAATCTGATAGATTTGGGTGCAGAAAAAGACGAGCTAAAACAATGATCATAAAACATGCCCACTAAAATCGCCTTTACAGAGAGGAGGCGATATTATCAACAGAACAAGGGACCAGACTATATAATGAGAAAATCAGACAAATAGCACTATGTCACTACTTAAACATAGTTTATAAATACAATTGGATTGCTAATTCTTCTGCAGTATCAGTGTATCAAATTCAGCAAAGATGACCAGTCAGTAACAAACTCGAAACATTAGGCATACACACATACAAAGATGCACAAGTGCTGGTATGATCGTACAAGTGATTTAGCAAAAAAAGAAGAAGATGCACAAGCGTACAGATGGACAGGGAAAATATCAGTTCCTGTTTCCTTACCAGCTCACTAACATTCTAAAGCCCAAAAGACAACCTAATTTTTACCTGTTGCATGAAGATGATGATACTTTCATATACAAGGAACCAAATTAGAAAAATCTTGTGGAAAGTATCAAGACTGAATCATATAATTTAAACTTGTCCCAAAACACAGGTACTGAAACATGTCGTCCAAAGCTTAAACACTTATAAGACGAAAAGGAATGACCCACATCCTTATAGACATGATATAGATATATGCATTAGTTACGAATTTATATAGAAGTTTCAATTAGTAGAAACTGATTTGACACTATACCTCAAGGAGCAAGACTTCTGTGCAGATTGGCAAATTAGTCACTGAAAAAACGTAGAAAAGCACATCACGCTTTACAATTATCACCAAGCCTAAGGGCCTACGAAGACCCTTATTGCTAACAATGTGATGGAAGTATCCTGCCCTGGATTTAACAGTTTCTAGGGAATTGACCCCCCATAAATCAGAAGGGGATTAAGATGAAGAAAAGAATGAGGCAATATAATATTGGGTGTACAATCAAGTGCTGGAGAATAACATCGAAAGGGGAGCAACCGATTATCCAAAAACGAAGGCTGGTAACAAAAGAAAGGGTTAAGGATAGACACGGAAGTCAAGTGAGTACGGGTGAAATTAGTAGGAAGTTCCTCCAATATAGGTAAGGTGACCATATGCCCAACTTTCCCTTCTTAGTTGAGCTCAATTGTTGATTATTCTCTATTTAATGAGTGAAATTTATTGTTAAATAGGCAAGTGGAGGAGTTGGATATCTTATATACTCAAGTTGAGGCTTATATTTTGAGTACTACGAAAGGTATAAATAGCAACTTTTAACAAGTTTTAATCCTTCATGTGAGTGAAGTTTAGGCCCTATTAGAAATAGTTGAGGTAAAATCTAGTTGCGTCCTTAAGGTGTTTGATGATAAGTTTGAGAGGCTAAGGTTTATGAATGTACTAAAATGTTTATAAGCTTATATTTTTATGGAGTGTTGCATGAAAGAACTTGGGGGGGGGGGGGGGGGGGGTAGGGGGGGTAGCATAAAGTCAACATTGTTTTTTTAAGTTCGTGTGTCTACTTTTTTCAATGAGTTAGTTCGTCTACTTTTAGTATATGTTTTAGTATTCTGTACTATTCTTGTATAAATAATAAATAGAAACCTTTCCATTATGGCACATGGATGTTTTCAAATGATTTTTGGTGCTTAGTGTCCTTGAGAGGTCTAATAGAACTTTCAAATTTTCAACAACTTCCAAAAATACAATAATTATGGGCTCTAATTCCTTGTTTTAAGTATTTGTTTGAGTGAAGTCACAATCCTCTATTTTTATATATGTATATACGTGAAAAAAAGAAAACCGTAATCTCTTGAACATTTAGTTAGAGTGTCGAGATTTATCAAGTTTTAATGTTAATAGTTCCATACAAAATTTTTATACCTGTAAATATATTTTGTCGAAACTTCTTGAATTTAAGTAAATTTAGTTTTATAAACTGAGCTTTTATACATGGTTCCTGGTTTTCCAAATCTATATACATATCGAATACATTGCTATATTTCTATTCTTGAACCTGATCACTTGTTTTAGTGAGGACTAACCTAGTTTTTTTTTAAAGTAGTTGCTACTATTAGAAGTTGTTAATTGGATGATTCTAAGGTGTAGCTCTTTAGTTTATTAGTTCTATAATGAGGATGTAGATATGAGAGTATGAATAGAAATAAAGGTTGAGAGGAGGTTTCCTGTTATATATATGTTACTGACAGCGATGTTAATCTATTTACTAACTAAAAGTATATGTTTTGATTAAAGGGATTGGGGAATAGAAAACATTTGCTTTTATTGGTGAATTTGGTACACAAGGTCTCAGACAAGGCAAGTTTCTAACCTTTCTTTCTACATATTATTCTTAGTATTCTTGGAAGCTTCGAGTTTGGTACCAAAGTTTGTTGGTAGTGTTTTCTCTACGTTATTTTGACAAATTGGACAATAATTAAAATTATTCTTTATTTCTTTCTCATCCTCGACTGTTGAGAATCTTTTGTTTCTTTGTTCAACTTGGCAAGATTGTTTCTTCATTTCTTGTAGATCTCTATAATTTCAGAATCTGTGAGGAACATGGTGGGTATTGAGTTCTTGGTCGATTATATACTTGTGTAATAAGATTGTTTTGTTGGTTAGGCTTTTTTTTTTCTGGAAAATAAATTTCTTTTCTCTTAGATGTGTAGTATACATGTCAAGTTCGGGTTTCGTATTTCAAATCTTCCTTCTTGATGTTATTGAACTGGTGTTCTACATAAGTCACTGAGCTAACATAAATGGGGAAGTGACGCACGAGTCATTAACTAGATGCCTAGATGGCAGTTATGGTCGGGGGACCATTTATGTTGCATGCAATTGGGGGGGGGGGGGGGGGGAATTCATTATAGGCTGATCACCAAAGGAGTATGTTCTTGATCTTTGAATAGCTTAGTGGAAAGACACAAATTTTATTCCTTTGTGGTGTCTCTATTTGACTCTTTCTGTTCCAAGAGAGATTTAAAGTTTAGAAATTGGGTAAATTAATTCTAACATCCCTAAACTATAAGCCATTTTTTATCCAAGTCCCTGAACTAAAAATGTAAATTTATAGGTAATCAAACTTTTAAATTTTTCTCATCGCGATCCTTCTGTCAAATTTTATTAAACGTCCGTTATCTTTTTGCTGGTGGCATCCTAAATAAAAAAAACTAAAGGTAAATTAATTTTAATGTCCCTAAACTATTAGTCATTTTTTATCCAAGTCCTGAACTAAAAATATAAATTTAAATCCCACTGTCCTCCGGCAATTCACCGTTGGAACTGACTGTCCCCCGCCGTCTCCCTCTCTCGTCTCGTCCCAGCTAGCTCTCTCTCTCCGATTTCTCCCGCCTTCTTCCATCTCCCTCTCTCACTTACTCCGTCTCTCTCTCCATCTCCGGCAACACACAATACAGTCACACACACGTTGCACACCATGTTGCACATATGGAGTAACCAGCCGGATTTTTGACTGGAGATAACAGCGACAGTAGAAATAGTGGCGGTGAGTTTTAAAAACTTGGATTTTTAGTTCAAGGACTTAGATAAAAAATGATTAATAGTTTAGGGACGTTAGAATTAATTTATCTTTACTCTTTTTTTTAGGATGCCGCGTCAGCAAAAGATAACGGACGTTTAATAAAATTTGACGGAAGGACCGCCATAAAAAATTTTACAAGTTTGATTACCTATAAATTTACATTTTTAGTTCAGGGACTTAGATAAAAAATGACTAATAGTTCAGGGACGTTAGAATTAATTTACCCTTTATAAATTCTAAAAGGTTTTTTTTTTGAAATTCTTATTCTCGTTGAAGTTAACAATCTACCGTGATATTTTACCATTTATTCTTTTTTCTTCGTTTCTCAGATTTCTAATAGTATGATGTAAATTTTAGTTCTTTCAAGAATCTTGTTTCAGGTTAATACCCTTGCTCGGCATAATATAGCTCATTTTTTTGTATTTTTTTATTATTGTCCAGTTAAGAATGAGGAATGCGAATCAGTGAAGCTAAGTAAAGGAAAAGCACTAAAGCAAAGTGCGGGGAATGAACGATGTGCTGGCATGGAGCGTTGTAACCTTTTGGTGTCTGGTCACTGGACACTAAGTACTTTGTATTTCTAGACTAGGTGTATGAGGTTTTGGAGGAGTAATAGTCTTATGTGTGAGAAACTCTAGCTTGACCAGACTAGGTGTATGGGGTGTTACAGTGTACAAGATTGCTTGACGTGTACCAACCAAGAAAGGTCATATTAATGAAAGCAATCATCATAAGCCTTGACGCCTTGTTTAGCGTGACAGTGACCCACACAAATAATATGTTTACAAACTTTATGTTTGAGTCAACACTCTTACAAGATGTGGGAACAAAACATATGGAACATATCATTGACTGGAACTTGACTATCTTACTATTGTAGGACTTAAGTCATCACAATTCAATTTTGACATTGCTACTTCTCATTTGGTAATCAAGGAAACACTATTTATTTATCTGGTCAAGTGGTGTACTAATTACATTTACAGAACAGTACTTTAGAATATTTTGTAAACATAAATAAATGTAACCTGGGGAAACAAAAACTTACTCGAAGAGATTGCAGGATTGTACAATTTTCCATCATCCCTTTTCAGTGAGAACCTCACTCTCCCTAATTGCATGTAATCGCGGGGATAGGCCTTGTCAAGCTTCACCAGATTGAGAATGCCACTTTACAATCACATATTCATAACACGACCAAGAAAGAGTGAATGGATTCAATAAATTATGTATTAACAGATATACCTCAACTGCATTAGGAATTTTGAAGTGATTGCAGCAATCTGCAATCTCAACACAAGTGGGGTTTTCACATCCTTTAGCAGCACTAATTCGTCGACCTTCAGCAATTGTCTTCTTTGAATTTATATAAATGGGGTACAGTATATTCCACTTCTTTATATTAGAAATATGGCCATCCATTTCTCTGACGAACCTGCTCAAACCAAAATTGTGGATGATAAAAATTCAAATAGGAATCTTCACATGAAAAAAGTACAGCAATTAAATTAAAAAAGAAGTGACTGGAACTGGGTTACAATGAACAATGATGATTAGCAGTGACAATTAGAGTGGGGTTGGGGAAATATGGTAAATAAGTGTGATTGAAAATGATACAAGACTGCAAGAGCGCAGTGTTTGTAACTGAAAAGAAATTGAGTGGGACAAGTGCATACGTGTCAGCAAAGCAACAGTTTACTCAAGACTGATGTGGTCGGGTATATAGTAACAAAGTGTTTTTCTCTTTATAATAAAAGAGGCCATGATTCTTGAGGATAAAATTCAATATGATTTATGTAATTAAAAGTAACATCTAACCATTAAAATGCAGAACTTATACTCTAATAACTAATAAGTGATCCTCAGATAAGTAACTAAGGTGCTAGTATATGAGGTAAGGAAGAACTCTGTAACACAGTTGCGAAATCAAACCCAGCGAAATTAATTAAGAATACGTCTGATATAATTGAACTCATAGGTCCAAATTTATTCGGGCAAATCTATGCAGCACAAGGCGAGCTAATTCACTAATGGGAAATCCTGTTAATTGTGCATGAAGCTACTTAAAACGCATCTGCACCAAGCAACATATTGCACAATCGTATCGTACCATCTGGTCCGTCTCAACCAAATAATTTTATGAGCTTTCTACATCAGTGTACACAGATTATGTCTCTGCCACACATAAAATACTCCCGTATCAACCAAATAATCATCCTATCCGACTAGTACCCATCTTCGAGTTGGCTGATTACTATAAGTCTACTACTGCTCCGTCTAGCTCCCGCTAACAATCATATACGTGTTTAAAAAGTAATATATCACATGTGCACATTAATCATAAAAGCTTTTATATTATCTCATTTCCAAGTCAGTCCCAATCCTTCTCTTATAAACCCCAATCTCACTCATAATTCCACAATCTAAAAAGGGGTGTCATCGCAAACCCGAGAAAACCTCCACCATATACCAAGTAGAAACCCAAAACTAATTGAATAACATGCTTATACATCACTATCTACTAAAATCATCCAATATAAACACATTAATTTCGACAACAATCATTCATAAAATCGTAAATTTGAATCAATCAATTAAATAACTAGATAGATGAAATTATCATAAAAACAAAAGATTTATATATACATATATGAGAGACAATCACACACTAATTTGGGATATGATAAAGAGATTTAAATCAAATTGTAGAAATGATATATAGATACAAATATATATATATATATATATATATATATATCAATGTATGTATTACCTGTTTAAGATCTGATGCTGCTGCTTGAAACTCAATGTGGATCGCCGGCAAAATAATTGTCTCCGATTAGAAAAGAAAACAAAACCCTTGTAACTGTAACTGTAACTATAGTTATAATCGGGTCGGGTTATTTGTAAATTTGTTCTTGCACAATATTTTTTATTTTATTAACACTGATGTATTTATCGATCATGTGATATTTAGTTTTATTAAATGTGTTTTCTCTTTAAATTATTAATCTTTCGGGTAATGTAAAATACACAAATTTTGATGTATATACTTGAATAAAAAAAAGGATAAGCTAAAATGATGTGTTAGATAAGTAAAATATTTAAAATTTAATTTCCAGTCATTATTTTAGCTTATATAAGCATTACACCGCATTTTTTATTGATTATTGTTCAACGTTTTTATTTTTTTCGTAATTAATTTTTTTTTCTTTCGATAAGTAATTTTTTTGTTAATAATGAAAAAACACTTTAAAACTTCTCGGCAATGTTTTTAACAAAAGATCCTGAATCTATCCAATTGTGCAATATTATTGGAGCAAAAAAGATCAACTCGATCAAATATTCAAATAAAAAAATATTAACTTGATCATGCTTTGAATTACAATGCAAGGGCCTAGGGGGAACCTCAAGTCCTCAACCATGCCCTGGTGCTCCAGCTCAAACTGACTTGACAACAGCTTTACTATTCTCCAGACTCCAGAGATAGAGATAGTCTGTGCAGTGCTGAGGTACAGCAACTAGCAAGTGTCCTGGTACCTGTGGACAATCTTAAATTTGTTAGCTGCCCCAAAGAAAACTACACACACCGATACCGTAGAGATCAAACTTCAAAGTGGCTGTTTCAGATAATTTGAGCTGTATTAAAATTTAAAAGGTTTTTAAAGAGAGCTGGCAGGGGAATGAGCTGGTAGCCAAAGTATCTGCTACTGGACTTTCACCATTGTTTAATGTATGTTTGCTTTTGTCCGCATCATGAAAGTTGATCCTGATAATATTATCAAACTCTCTGCGGAGTTATGAGAGACTAAGACAGAGTACCGTGTGAGTAACTGGACGTGCTTTATGAAAATGGACACTTATGATTTATGAGCAAGTAAATGTCATGCCTATATGACATTATAGATTTCAATGTTTCATGGTCTTTCCGGGTCTTCTTCATGGCCTAAATTCCAAAAATATTTTGGTAGTTGGCACTTGGCAAAATATGCGCAAGACTATCTATTTATCATTGGACTTTGAAACAGTATAAGCCTAGCAGATAAAGGTCACTGCAAAATGAGGGAAATGTCCAAGCACCTGCAATTTTTATTAGCCTAACATGCATGTTGCTTTTGTTGTGGGAAATTAGTTGTGACCTGGGTGAAAAGGGAATAAATATCTTTAAAAAATTATATAAAAAAAAACTCTTCGTCCTGCATTGCGAAGAACTGTAAAATTCTTCTAGTTTATGGAGGAGAGCTTCTTATTCTTGGGAAGCTATTTTTTGGGAATAATCAGTTTTAGGTGTTAGGCAGAGCTACAAAACGACAAAACATCCTAATGAAGACTCATTAAGAAACAGCAAATTTGTTCCTTGTTTTAAATGTCCTGCAGCGATATTACCTTGTTAAACAGTATATTTTCATTAAAATTGACTGCAAGTAAAAGTGTAAAACAACTTGTCAGAGAAAATATGGAACACACAAGCATTAATTTTGAACTTGCTGCATAAATTTTATCACCCAGACAACTGAACAAATCAATTTGCTGTAGAATTCAGTTAAGAATGCAACAAAATTTATAATATTTAAGCCTAAGATATAGTTAGATGGATGCTAATGTAATCAGTTTTAATTCGGATACAGTGTTGCTGGTTTTCACCGTCTCAAAAGTGAAGTGCCTACTCGAAACTTCTATGGACTCTTGGTTAAATAGCAGTTCACTTGAAGGCTGTAAATTTAAATATTTCCATGATTTTGGCTCTACCAAAAACCAAGGCAAGAACTTCATCTACTTTTGTTCATGGGTTTGTACTGTTGAATATTTATTTGACATGATGGAATGTTTGGTGGCCATGCTTTTAAACCAGAAAAGTAGTGGAGGTCATATGATACTCTTGCTGTATTAATTCTGGGGAGATACTGTCAGTGGTATTCTATGTGATATGCATGTCCACATCAGATGTGGCAATCTTTGCCATAGATGCTCATGTTTGGGGATTGCGTAAGGCTAGTATTGAGCATCAGTTTCTGAAGGGAAAAGGGATAAAGTGACACTAAATCAATGCATCTAAGCTCCCAGAGTCCACAGATTATTGCGGAAATAAAGAAAACTAAGGAAATGTTATTGATGCTATCCACAAGTTGGAGTTAAAGTCTTTCTAGTTTTAGAAGTAACCGTAGATACCATCCACTTGATAAAAGTGTACGATAAGATACCTTTGCAGGATGATTTGGAAACTAACTTGATCATTCTTAGTATTATGGTTTATGGGTTACATTATATGTTTTGTCTAGCAAGTTGCAAAAGTACAATGTGATCTCTGAGAATATATTCTAAACAGTGATTCTAATGTCAGTAGACTCAGTACTGTGTTTACCTTCCTCGCCTGATTAAATATGATCCATTGAAATTATTCTTTCCGATTGTGTTTCGACCGATGTCTTGTTTGTATCCTGCACAAAACCATAATGACCTCCGGCTCACATATCCTTTTTTCCCTATGTGGACGAGTATTCAATTAGTGTGGCTAGAGATTTGTATTTAACTACTTAATATGACTAAGCTTGATATTGGTTGATGTCAACGGTTGCCAATCATATTTAACGTTGATATAAAGTTTCGACTCCCCTTTATCTTGAAGATAAGGACAGCACAGTTAAGAAAAAGTTGCAGTGCGCCTGAGGTTAGAAAACTTTTGACGACAGATACATGTGCGATGTTGTAAACAGTTGGAGATCATTGAAGAATAATAGTACAGTAAGGATGTTGGACTAAAAATGATTAGATGAACATCTAAAATTGTTGGTTTGCTTTTCCTAATATTCTTGTATCATCTAGGGCTTTAGCAAGATTGTCACGCGCACGATCTCATTAGTTGTTGATGCATCCAATTTTCTTAGTTAACTCTACAAACATAAATATGATTAAAATTGTGATTATGAAGCAACTGCCACATGGCCCACATATATAGGAAAAAGATGGTATTAGTGTCCATTTTTAGGCCCGATTTTGAATGAGAATCAGTGAATCACTACATTACAGTATTAGTTCATGGGCTGAATGTGTTTCTCGAAATCTCAGTACGTGCTTGAAATAGTTGAAAGAAAACTAATTTTCCCAAGTCACATTGAAAGCGAAAATTAGATTGGTTGCATATTGAGGAAAACTTAGTTTAGAGCACCCCTTTGAACATTAGCTTGTCTATTATAACATCAGTTTTCCATAACTAATTTAATCGACGTTTTATTTGTTTCAAACTGTAGGTTTGAATTATTCTAAACTGTTTTGGTCTGATACCGCGATAAAGTTTTAGTCATTGCTTCGTGTTGGTTGAGATTGTACACTGATTGCCTGATTGGTATATAAAATTGTGCGTCCATCATTGATAACAACTATATTAGAGCACCAAAAGAAATGCTTATACAAACGAAAAGGATGAATTTCAGACGCGGTCATAACCGCTGCCAGTGACCTGACCTCCGATAGTCACTTTTATCACTCGTGTTTACATGCAACATTCTTTTTTATCACTCTTGTTCTTGTGTTTTTGGGATAGAATATAGATTTCAAAGAGTACATATATATTACTTTTGGTTTGTCACTTTGAGTCCATACTATCAGACATGAGCAGTTGAGCACCATTCAGAAGCTTTTTGGGGTCAGTTGAAGACAAAGGTACAATATAACGGTCTGCCAAACCCAACTCAATTTTGCTCTGTTTTGCAGCCATTTGCTGTTTTGTTGACTTGTAAAAGGTGGCATACAATATCAGTTGGGCCACTCCAAGAAGTGCGCCAAGTCCATTAGGAGCCTGCAACAATTAAAACCAAACTGTCAATTATCTCCTAATTATTATCAGATTGTGTAACAAAAAGTTGACAAATTTATTTCAGAAAAAAAAAAGATACTACTATTAATCTAAGTTCTAAGAATATATTCTGAGAAGACAACTCTAGTGTTTTAGCAAATATATTCTGAGAAGACAGACTGAGCATTTTAGGTTGTTCATTACAATATCTTGGTTGAAAGATTAATTTTTTTAATTGATAAATTTTATTACGAATTTAGTATATTTACGACGCAATACTTCAATTTATTATATATGAAGGGATGATTAATATTTTAAACAGCAGAAAAAAAACAGGTTAGATTCTCGTATGCTGATACAAATTTGTTGGTACGTAGGCTCTTATCTTAAAGACAAACAAAGCATTTAAGGATGTTAAAAAGTCTGACTTCGAGGCCAGATTCCGGCTTTGCGGTACACTCGACTGACTTGTTAACAGAAAATTCTAATTTAGGAAAGTACAATTAACTAGCATGACAAAACAAGACTCCCCCGTTGATGCACTTAATTAAAAAATTAAAGATCAGTACAAATAAAATTACATACAGCAATGTATGGATCGAATTTGATGAGAGCATAAGCAGTCCAGGCAACACCGTTGAGAAAAGAAAACAAGGAGAGGAAAAATGGCATATACTCCACACTCTTTGTTGTAATCACTAGTTTCTGCACCATCAATATAAACAAAAGGTGAGTACAGAATATAAACCTGGCCGGGGTTATATAAAATAAAAATAGAATGTGTGGCACTTACCATGACAGATAATGGCGAGGCGTACATGAGAAAACAACCAACCATGCATATGCTTCCTATGATTGTGGTCCGGAGCTTCATGCTATCAACTAAGGTGAGAACCATAATTGCCACGACTCCGATAAAAGTGAGTTCAGCTAATGTTATGAGAAAAACATTTTTTCTCTTTTTTTTATCGGAGTAAATAAGAAAAATCATCAAGTAAACAAGCTCGATGATGAATCCGGAGCCGTTAATGGTGAGGACGAGGAAGCTATGGGGATGAAACCATGGAAGACCATATAGAATCCACATCCCACAGTTGAAAAGAGTAGCTAAATATGGCACAGCCGAGAATTGTTCCACGGACTTCTTCCTCCATATTATCGTAAATGTTGGCCTGAAAATTTAATCTAGTAAATATTATTCGTATACTAATTAATCAATATACAATATTTAATTTCTTGGAAAAGAGAATCAAAAGTTTATCTTTCAGAACTCGAACATACACTGGTGACAGGAACAAGATGAGTGCGATAATGTTTCCTGCATGCAAATAAACAAACAAAAGAAGCATGACTTAGCTACCATGTATATACTATAGTTCAATAAATTTTAGATACGATGTATCGAATAGTCGAAAATTAAAATTGAACCTATGATTCCAACAACAGTACGAGCAGCATCTGCGGAAACCATGGCTAGGTAGAAGTACTGATTTGCGAGGTTATGAACAAGATTTGAAAGTATGCTATATGTATGTAGATGAGAAAATTGAAGGGTAGATAATGAGGTAGAATAAGCAAGGTGAAAGTGAGCTTGTTATATGGGAAAAAGGAAATGGAGAAAGAGCTAGTGATATATAGAAGGGGCGGGAGGTAGGAAGGAACCAAGAGGCCGGTTCGTTTTGTGTTTACTAAGAAATAAGCATTACATACTTGCTTAAATTGTATTGGACAGTGAGGAATACTTGTAGAAAGATATGTAAGAGAGAGATAGGGGTAGGTTAAATGAGGACAGAGGGAAATTAAGACAGGGTTTTCTTGCTGGAAGTGGCACAAGCTTCAAGGTTCTCAAAACCCTAGTTAGGTGATGTGCATGTATCCCCATAACAACATGCATGGTTCTGATTTTTCAGATTATAAATTATTTAAATTTGTCGATGCATTATGAAACAAAAGAAAGAATCTCAAGTATAAGTGTATTTTACAGCTTGATTTTCAGAAAATATAATTTTAAAACTCAAGCACTACTGGCATGTAATTTATGGAGTGGATAGTGTATATATCTATTCACACTCGATTTAAGTCAAACTTATCCATGACACTCAATTTAAGCCAAACTTATCCATTAACATTGAATTTTATTGGAGCTGGAGCTCGGGTTGTAATTGATTTTGCTGCAGTCCTAGTGATCAGAGTTATCCAATTCTCCTCGATATTACTGTGGGAGGTCTTAGATTTTAGTTTCAGCCGAGGACTCATTATTCTGATAGATAAAGTCTAAATTCAAAGGTAAAAATTCATCATTCACTGCACAGGTCATTTACGATAGAAAATTTGTGGTAAATGATCTATTTATGAAATAATGCAGTAAAAGGTTCAATTTTAGTCAAAAAATTACCTTTAATCATAAGTTTCATGTTTGTCAGAAATATAAATTTGTTTGCATAAATAAATTTAGTCATGAGTTTTATTTTCTTAGAAGTGTAAAATTATTCACAAGTTAAAAACTATGGTGATGTTTGTTCATTTAAGTAGCTTATGAGTTGACTCGTAGCCATGACTTGTCAACCTGAACCGACATACATGACATGCACGGCCAGTTGGTCAAACGAGTCAACGATCTTTCAGATTAAAATCTTTGAAAAATTGATCAGGGTTAATTCAACTAGAACAACGAATTAGATGATATAGACGGCGACCCGTATGGAGGGAGGACTGCATATACACATAATTACTTGTAGTAGATAGACAAGTTTTAGATAGTTTTTGTCATCTAAATTAATCATACAGAATTATATAGAAAAGAAATGGCACTAGCGATATGATCATATATATGCCCATAACATCACTATATATTACCTAGACGAAAACGACTTAATTACTCAAGATTTCTTAATTAGTTGTCGAAATATGAATTGATTAAGTAGGTACTCTATAATGAATGAAGGTATATAAATGCGAATGGTTGGTCTGGGAATATATATAGGTAGATAGGTTTATCACTTTATTGTGATTGTGGCAAGGCCGGTTAGTCATGGCATGGATGTGAAAATGGTGCACCAAATACGCATCCGTTTCGCAATGTTTTATATCATATATAGATCAGTTGGTGCATGAGTTGATCAAAACATCTTTGCTAATGTTGAGTTTCGACATTCCAGTGACAATCGTATATAATACGGCTACATAATTAGTATATGGGCTGATAGAAAATTATATGTATATTAATTAGGATCGTTGAAATTAAGATATTAAGGTTCATACAAATACAAAGTCATGGTTTGCATCAGTTTTTAAGAAATTTGTGTAAATCTATATTTAATTTTAAATTCATTGAAACTGTATTTTCCCTAAAATCATACATAAATATATGTATTTAGGTACGTATTGTTTAGATTTAGATTACTATATATACAGCCCTCGAGCATTCTTCGAAATTCGTCAAGCCGACTGCTTACGCAGGGTAAGAGTTAGAGACTTAGTCTATCTTGTATTATAGAAAATTGAACCAAATTTATTAAACTAATAATATAGGATTTACTAGTTTATTTAGATTTTTATCTATTAAAAAAATTAATAACTTAACATAATATCAGACAGAGTTCTCGACGTCGAGTCTCTAGTTTAATTGAAAGTCTGATTTTAGTAAAGAAATTGCTCAGGGGATTAGTTCTCAACGTGAAACTGCTACGTTAGCTCCAGCTCCAAATTAACACTGGGACACACAAAATTTCGCGGCCTCAAACACAAACACAAACACAAACACACTGGTTTATTCATTTACGTAAGGCTGGATGGCTGCTGCTTCCGGAGCAGCAGCAAATATGGTTAGAGTAACTGTTGGCTCTGGACCAAGATGGCAAGATCCCTCTTCACAAAGTGCAAGATTGGACTTTGCCACCACCACTGTTCTGCTTTGATAACACAGGACCGCAAATTTTGTGGGATCCACTTTATATACACCCCCCACTGTTTCATCATTCTAACCGATATTACGTATTACTCATACTATAATATTATGTACACATGTATAAATAACGGTGAAGCCACCATGATATGTACGATTGCATTTTCTGTAGTCAAATTATGTTCATGATCAACAGGTCACGAACAAACTAGTTAGGGTAAAACAAATTAAATGCTTATTTATATTACAGTAGGTAATTAATATAAAAGAGCATGATTAGAAAATACAAGTGGTATCCAAATTAATGTTCACGATCACCCGATCACAAACAAACTAGCTAGGGTACTAAAATAAGTACGGTTGAATAACACAACTAGTAATGATAAGTACTTATTTTTTGTTTCCCGGTTCGATTTGCTCCGAGATTTCTTATAACATACACAACTTTATATGATTATAAGCCTACTTTAAAAAAAAATGTAAAAAAGCGATCAGCATGATGTAAAATGTGTACCGGCAAGATTGAAAGATTCGAAAACAGTTGGATTCTTATTGTTCTGTGACACCTATATAGATCGAATAACATTAAACAGTGAACGAGAATAAATAAATTTTACACCTCTTATAAATGTTAATCAGGTTCAAGATATATGGGGATATATATATGTTGGAGATAAGTATAAAGTCATTACGGGGGTAGACAAATTATTGAGCATCCTCTTATTTAATGAAAAAATATATAAAGATATATGTGCATAATATCTCACATGATGAAAGAAAAAATGGAGAAACGTATTAAAATAACATTAATCACCAAAGAGCCCATTAATCACCAAACCAAAAGAAGAAGTTAAAGAATCAAAGGTCTTCCAATGAAAAATCTCTCCAAATCCAAAATGTGAATTAAAAAGTCTCAAAAATAAAAGGTCTCATACATAAATTAAAAAATAATACTTTTTTCTTTTGAAACAAACAAATATTTGAAATATTATTATTAAAAATTCCAACAATATATTCCTCACATCCGGGAAGAACATTTTTAATTTTTAATTTCCATGAATCTTGTTCTGAAAATTGAATAAATAATTTGTAAATTGAGTTACTCATCGTTCCATTAGACGAACTCGAAACCACTGTGAAATCATTGGGATCTATTTATTTTAGAAGGATATAGACGATCTGATACGATAATTAAAATTCTTTCTCTTTTTGCACTTTTTCATTAGAATATGGACACGACTACGACATTGTTGCGAAAAGTAAGAGCTTTTGTATTTATTTTAATTGATTAGATCGAAAGAGAATAAATAACTATCATCTTATGTTTTGTATTGTTTAAATTAACAAGTATATATCGCTGATCATATTCTCAATATAAAACACTCTCTCTGTCTAGTCCATTACCTAAAAATGATTAGTGATGTGTTTAATTTACACATACATAGGTATATACTAACACATGTGTTTGCACTTAATTTGCTGCATCATGCAGGCATACATGCATTTATGCAGCTAGCACTTTCTCAGTTCGATCGATGTAGCCCTAATTTCGAACCCATGAACTTAATTTATAAGCAAAGATGATCATTTTTAGTTGGAACAACGTGTTAATATTTTTAATAAACTCGATATGTTATGATTATTTGTATTTCGCATCAATTGTGAAGAATGAGGATGCTAGTTAATAACAAGTGTGATAGATCATCACCGTATCATATTTATAAAAATAAAATAAAGTACAAAGATATAATGTTTATTTACATCGTTACTCGCTTGACTCACTTAATTGTAATATA
The DNA here is from genome assembly GCA_028671895.1 of Oenanthe sinensis. Lineage (NCBI taxonomy): Eukaryota > Viridiplantae > Streptophyta > Magnoliopsida > Apiales > Apiaceae > Oenanthe > Oenanthe sinensis. The sequence goes on along the minus strand of CM053813.1, from coordinate 44,965,032 downwards.
TCATGTAATTAGGCTTATAATTACAGTAACGTGACTAGTATAATTTGCACCCTGATAGATTGCAGTTGGTAATTAAAGTTCATTCTAGGTCTAATAATTTAATGTTTTTTTTGCTAATTCAAATAATTTAATGTCAATACTCATAACAAATGTAATCATGTACAATTTCTTTTTTAATTAGTAAGGGTGATATTGTATTATACCGTGTCTTCTATAAACAAAGATTTGTACAGTGCGTAGTATAGTGTAATTATTTCCTGTGAAGGAACATTCTTTTTTATGCCTATTAAAGTAGAATGTTCTTAAACTTTTGTTTAAGCTTGTCGCAGGCCCACGTACCACCAGAAGATCAAGAATTAAAATGATATGCTTGCTTTCTGTTGGTAATATTCATAAAATTATAATATTATTTAATTTAATCTAAAAGTTTGATCGGTGATTAACGGACAAGTGGTATCATTACGTAAAGAGAACCAACAGAAGGTATGTTAAACATGATTATTATAGACATCTGTCATTTCTAATAGAATATCTTTACAATTATTCAACCTTTTTTGAAGCACGTTTATTTAGTGTAGATAAGATGATTTGGTGTAATAGTAAGAGTGTTTTTTGTAACTTTATTTTAGTAGGTAGTTTTGGGAAAAAATTTATACCCTGCATGATTATTTAATACTACAGTAATCATTTATACAAGTATACTAATCATTCATATAATATAAGATCAGTAGTCGAAAGTCATGCGTGAACACTGAACATCTTTAAGGCCACAAAGTAGAAATTCAATAATACAATTAAATAAATTTAAAACTCGAGAGGAAACCTAAAAGCCCAAGAAACAACAGAAAACAAAGCCAAATAAGATAATAATTCCTATATACATGATCTTCTATGTTACATAAAATGTGTGGGAAATTAGACATTAATCAATGAAGAAACAGAGATCTTTTTTCTTTCTTTTTTCCTTTTAAGATGCAGACTGCTTACCAAATTCTTATTTCTTTCAACTTCTAAACCCGAAAGCAGACCATTTCTTTGATGTTTCTTTCTTTGTCCTCCTAGAGGTGGGATCGATGAGGTTTTCCAGCGACTTTGCTTTCTTGTTTCTGGACCTCCCTGCTTCTTTCAGGAGCTCAGCTAGCCTTTTCTTCTCGTCATCAAAATCAGGATTTGCTGTCCCGAGCTTTTCTTCCCTCAACTTGAGAACATACTCCAATATCTCAATGGCATCCTCAACTCTGTAAATTTTCCAAAATGAGGTTCAGATGTCAAAAACTACAAGGCAAGTGATCATAGTATCAACTGATGCACAAAGCATTGATTTGTATAGAATTATAACAAACAAAGACTACACAAGGTATGGTCAGATGTAAATGTAACAAAGCAGCGTATCCATACTTATGCATATGACAAACCACTAAACTAATAGCTAAATATGTCAATAGTTTAAAAATCCTTGACTAGGACAAGAAGTCAGAATCTAGACTACAAAAATTGTACAAAAAGAACACAAAATACATCAAGTACTATCCATGATCCACTTTGAAAAGAAGATATGCTACCTCACAAAAATGAAGAAAGCAGGGAGGGGGGAACAAAAAAAAACAGATTTTGGATATTCATCTGGTTTTCAATTCTTCAGGATGAAAATTCAGAGAAATATGCAGCTCTTGTTTGTAGAGGTGATCATATTGTTGTGCATATCATTCTGCCAGAGTTGCTTGAAATGTAGACCACAATAAATTTATAAGATATTTTATTAGCAGAAAGGTCTAGGCGAAGTTGTACAGTATTGAAATAAATACCTTCCCATGGCATCATACGTTGCTGCAAGATTGCTATAGACACCAAGAGTATCCTGGTGACAAGGGCCGCACTCTTGTTCAAGTATTCCTCTTGCTTCTTCAAACAATTCAGCAGCCTCACCTATTTTGAACAGCTGCACGCAGGCCAAACCCAACTGATTCAGCACAACCCCAAAGAAGGCTGATTTCTTCTCGCCGCTGGCCCTAAGTTTTGCTACAGCACTTTCAAAAGACCCCCTCGCTTCTTCGTACCTTCCCAACATGTAAAACATAACACCCATCCGTGCTTCTATTCCTGCAATTGTACTTTGTTGTCCTGCTTTATCTTCCAATAGTTTCATTGCCTTCTGCAAGAGCTTCAGTGCCTCCTCGGGTTCATTGAAAGATTCGTAGATAGCAGAAATTTCTGTCATTCCGCTTGCAATCTCTTCTGCCGTAGTTCCAGGCACTGGTTTTGCATATATTCTTAGGGCATTTTCGCAATAGGATCTGGACTCACGTAACTTCCCTGTCTTGTAATATATATCAGCTAACCTGACAAAGACAGAAGCAACTGAAGGATGGTTATCACCCTTTGAAGATTTGAAGACTGTGAGTGCCTTCTGGTAGGAGAAAACAGCTTCATCAAAACGAGATAAGGACAAGTAGATATTGCCGATGCTGACATCAATAGCAGCAACTTCATTGTCTTGTCCATTGGCGATCATAGCCATACTGGCAAGCACAAGGTGTTCAAGAGCAGATTCATAATCTCCTTTAGCCTCGCATATGAGGGCCATCAATCGGCGGTCAGCTGCTTCCTCAAGAGATGCAGGTGCACTATGTTCTCGATGGATTTCAAGGGTTTTCTTGCACAATTTATCTGCGTCATCAAATTGCATTGTTTGTACGTGAGCCTCAGCTAAGTACCTGCAATATAAATTCAGCGGAATGAGATCAAACCTAACTACAATACATAGAGCATCATATTAGAAATTACACCCAAAAGTGCCAATAAACAGTACAAGAGGGTAGCAAATTATTTAAACTCAGTTTGAGGTATTAATATGTAATATTTATTATTTTTTAAATATGCCGTTCTTCACAAAAGCACAAAAAAAAGGGTGACACCCAACCAGAATAAGTAGAATAACAAGTGAATCACTTTGAAACATGGAGAAATGCCCTTGCCTACTCATTATTACAGGTCACAGATAGAAATTGTGTTCTGGCAGCAAACTTTCACCAGGAGTTCAAAATATTTTATGATTTTGTACCTTATTAACTTATTAACAAACTTATTCAACTTTTGACACAAAAAATAGGATGATCATATCCCAAATTACATGAGAAAGTGGAAGCCAGCATACTCTCAAGACACGCATGTATGATCTTATCACCGAGATTAACAACTTGAAGAAAATTTCATACACTGTTATCGGTTTTATAAAAACAGAAAGTTGTCACATTGGCAAGGAGCCTAAAGAACATTTTGAGCAGAAGGGCAAAGATACTATTAACGAAGCAGTTGTATTGTAACAAAAACACATTTACTGATGAAACCATACCATTGTTGATGTCCTTCAACTAATATTGTTAAACATACACTCCATCCTCACGGTCTCATTTCTGCACCCTATACAACACGAACACTGTATGCTTTTTTTAAGCCGTCGTCGATTTTACTCTTGGTGATCATGAGGACAACATCTTTTAAGGAATTTCATGGCTAATTTCTAATATACTTATTTCTGGAATTCGATATTCTTAATTCTACCTGTACGCTATGTTTACGAGGACTATATTCATTGGATATTTGATGTATGCTCTCATTAATTGAACTTACTCCTTTAGATAAATCGCATGGACTGTCCTTGTCTTGCTTTAAGTTCACTTATCGAACTAATCAATCTCACCTCCCAGATGGCATTACCATTCCCAATGAAACAAATAAAAAATGATAGAATTTAGTGCATAAATCACCGGAGAAGATTCAGAAGAAAAATGGAGCAAGTAATTTCTAATAGTCTGATTATTAATTAATTAACATTCCAAATTCAAACACATAGCCAAAAAGATAAATACCTCCTGCTTTGAATAAGTGGTATGGATGCTATATAGAAAAAGGAATACTTTCAATCTCTAATAGATGAATATACATTTGAGATGATGATCTATTAAGGCTATGTATTTTCATCTTGATTTACAATCATTGGGCACTATTTTCTCAACTCAAGTTACGCATTCCTCATGGGAGTATCTCTATTAAAATATTAAAGACACGAATTTCTTATGGGAGTATCTCCATTAGTTTTTTTAATATCTAAGTATCTGTCAAAGGAATATCTCACATGGAATACCCATTTGACAAATGCGTACTGTAAAAAAAAAAGAGATACGCATTTACAAAAGGAGTATCAATTGGTATCCAGTTGTTAAAATTGGTTGGTACACTCGAAAATTGGTACCTTTGTTAATTTTAGTTGAAAAATTATTTTTTTGTCATTTTTCCTCTATATGCTAGATTTGATATTTAATCACATTGTACCGTACTTCATCCTTCAACTTTGTCTCAACGTGGACTATTTTAATCTTGATATTTAGTTCATTAAATGTAAACTAGTCAATTCCACCATCTTTATAGGCATTACTAATCCAGTAGACGAACTAACTTTAACAGGATTTAGTCAATGGATCATTAAAGAAATCTTAAATTGAGCAAATAGTGTCCAATGAATATCAATCCACGTGAAAACACGTAGACCAAACATATCGTCATCTCCATTATATGTTTATCTGTTAGAGATAAAACTTATTTCTTGTTCTAATTTCACAACACAATCTCATCATATGTTACTTCAACTCTTTATTTCAATTTTACAAAAGCAATTCCCTCGGTGTGAATTGATAGGACAAAAATTAGAGGGATAACAGTATACAATGCACTTAATACAAAAGCTGTACATATATGCTATGTAATCATAATACATGCTCTCTTTTTTTCTATTCTATGGATACACTCATTTTTGGGAATTTTTAGGCTTAAAAAATTGAGTCTACAAAAATGTAGTACATGTTTTCCAGGTTCTCGTACTATTGGAACAGAATAACATATGAAAACTGTAATGTAACCTTGTTTTAGTCAAAAACAATGTACTTGCATCAATATTCAATGCCAATATATACACATTTAAATCTAATCATAACTATGTGTCTATGTCACAATATAAGTTAACTCCAATCCAAACAAACATTACAAAATCGAAACCAAAATATCGAAAAATATACCTGCAAGTCTCAGCAACTCGGGGATCGGTATCACCTAGAGCAACAATCTGTATATTCAAGCCTTGCTTATAACAATCAATTGACTTATCAAGTTGTCCAAGCATAGAATGCGTATCACCAAGCTGCATATACCCCGAAAAAGCAGCGAGAGCGTGATCCGCACCTCGTGACACTTCCGGCACCTTAATTGCCCTCTCTAACACCGGAATTGCCTCCTCGAACCTCCCTAAACTACAATAAATCGCCGCCACTACGTGCAAGCTCATCGCCAGATCGAGATTTGGCTCGCCGTCGATCGCGCATCGCTCGAACGACTTCGCCGCTCGCAGCGCGTAGTCCAAAGCGCGCGTCGGCCCGTCTCCCGATGCGATCGTGTCGCGCGCGAGCTTCAACAGAAATGGACCGAGATCTGGATTATCTAGCGAAGCTTCGTCAAGTAACGGATTTTCCGGCGATTTTTTCTTGCCGGAGCTCCGATCTGGTGACGGCTTGGCTCGGGAAGGCGACGGAGGGCGGCGTTCAGCCGGAGAGTTGGATTTTGGCACAACCGGTTCGGACCGGTTCGGAGTGGACCGGATCTGGCTTCTGGACTCATCGGGAACGGTGATTCGGAGCGGCTGAGCTTCCGGTGGAGTTTTAACGGACACTAATCCCGGCATTGTTAGTGAATGTGAGTAATTAAAGCAGTGTTATATATACGTGTGTGTATGTATGTGTGTATATTATACATATAAAAGAAGAAGAGAGAGAGTTCCAGACGGTTAAAATTTTGTGAAGCTATCCTGCGTTATTTAGGATTTCGGGTCTTATTTAAATTTATATAAACTTTATCTTAAATTAATGTAAAATTTATCTAAATTTAATTAATTACTTTTAATACTAAAATAAAAAAATTAAATAAATAAATTCAATCATTTTACTCCTTCTGAAAATAATAATAATTTTAATTTTTGACACATTAAAGAAAATATATTTGTAATTATTATTAAATTTAAAATTTTATAATAAATAGAAATTAAAATTTTAAAATATATAATAAATGTAATTATATTTTAATATATATATATATATTAAAAATAAAAATGGTTATTTTTTAGAAGGAGAGGAGTGTTTTAAAATAATCAAATCTCGTTCTTGTTATTTTTAGATTATTAGGATTATCTATTACGGGAGTGAGGTAAAGAGAAGTTGTGTGGGGTCCAGGACAATTATGATGACGTGGAGGAGTATGATTTGTTGGCGTTTTGCTACTGCCACTTGAATGATGAATGAGGCTGGCAGGACCGTTAGATGATGCTAATAAAACAAGTCAAAAGTAATTACTCTCTCCGTCCCATTGATTTGTATACAAATCAAATGGGCACGGAGGACAAAGAAAAATAAAAAAAATGATAATGTAATAGTAAAAAGTGAGTAAAATGGTGGGACTTATTAATATTTAATAATAGATTTGAGATAGTGGAGAAAAGTAGTGGATGTAATAGTATTTTTATATTATGAATTTGAGATAGTGGAGGAAAGTTAGTGGGTGTAATAGTATTTTTTATTATTAAAACTTTACTATTTTTGTAATGTATACAAATGAGAGGGACATCCAAAAAAGGAAAGTGTATAGAATTGAATGGGACAGGGGGAGTATAATTATTTTTACCAAGTTTTTGTTTTGAAAGGTTTGATTTAGGTACATCTTAGGAGTTGTTTGGCTTAGCTTATAAGTAATAAGTTATTTTTTTAAAATAAGTATTTTCATATATTTTTTTTTGAAAATTAATATTTATTTTAGAAATTTAAGACCAAATCTTATTTTCAAATTTAAAAATAAGTTACTTATTTTCAGAAAAAGTACATATATACCAACTTTTTCAACTTATAAGCTGTTTATAAGTCTAGACAAACGGCGGCTTATTCTGGTTAGGACATGTGACTTGGGAGTGTCATTTTGAACATCAATGTTTTTCTTGTCGTATTTTTTTAGACAAAACCTTCTGATTAAATTTAAACATATTTCAATTTTACAAAAGATGTAGAAACCTGTTTGCGGAATTTCATTTACAAATTGTCAAATCTCGATCTATTTTCCTGACAAGAACTTATTTGAAAATTTGTAAAAATATTTGTTTTAAATTAGTGGTTTAGTTTAAATTTTTATATGTATTTTAAGATTCATTGAAAAGGTAATTTTAATAAATTAATTTTAATATTTTTTAAGATAAAAATAAAAAATAAATTGTGCCTCTGACCTTCCAATTTACCTTAAAATATGCACGGAATTTAAATTAAAATAATTTGAAACAGACAAGAACTAGTTTTTAAAAAACTGAATAATACAATGCTAATAAGTTAAGAGATTCTTCAATGAGATAATGTAATATGCGTTTTTTATCCTATTTTAATGTAAACGGACAACTATAAATCATCTAATGCATGATATTAAATTAATTTAAATATTACACTATTTTAATATATAAGTTAAATAATTTATATAATCAATTCCAATCTATTTTATTATACTAAAATAATTTTTTTATTTATAAAAAACATATTTGTTTAGATATAAAAAACATGAATTAGTTATTGAGGAAGTAAATTTGTTTTATTAACAAGATATGTGGATATATTAGATATTTTAAAGATCAAATTTGGAATAAAACTTACATTAAATCATGCGTAACATTATTCATTTGTTATAATTTTACTTGATTACCAGTATTGTAAAAGATGGGAATGATGTATGATATGTCGAGTAATCGGTTTTGAATTATTAATTAAAATAATTTAATTTAATAAATAATAATATTAAATTATATTTGAACACTATTATCATAAAATTTACAAAAATATATCACATATTATTAATCCATACTAATATTAAGTGTTAAGATTTATAAAAATTACTTGTGATTGGTATTTAATTGATTTATATTCAATATTCAGTCATTACTTAATAGTTAAACTTAATAATAGTATTATTTATAATTAAATTTGACTATTTAAGTGAATATTAGGGATTTATAGAAGATATAGGGTCATATAACCGACATCTATTATAAATTTATAATATAAATATATATCATTAATTTTTTTTAAAATTGTAACTCCCTATTTTTAATCAACTGTTTTCTAAAATTAGTCTTTAATTTGATTTTCACTTAATTAAAACGGTATACATATATTTATTAATTAATCGACATTTATAAAATATCAATTATTATAATATTATTTTTTATCATAAAAAAATATATAAATTACACTGTTTCCGTGATATCATGTCCCATCATCCATGGGTGATGGTCGGATAGTGTAAAAATTACATCAAAGTTTATTTCTATTATATGTCTCTTTATAAATAAAATGTTCATTTTAATGTGATACAGAGTATAGTATAAGCTGGAGTTTATTATATATATAATTTAATTTTTACATAAAAATAATTTATTTTTATACAATTTTAATATTATAAATTAAAGTTGATCTTATAATAATGTCCCATTTGTGAGCAGTTCAAATAAGATAGGAACAGTACAATAGTTAAATTATCAAAACACACATGTCCCATTTTATTTAATTCAATTATATGTATTTTAAAATTACTCGTAAATAACAATTTTTAAAAAAATTGAAATGTTAAAAATTTAAAGAAAAAAAGTAGAGAAAATTATACATACAATTCTGTAATCAACGGACTATAAGGTGTCGTGGTAAAGTATTTAAGTTGGGAATACATCCATGATAGAAAACCGGTGGGCTTCATAATCCACAATCAATACAAACACAATACAACACATATGACACATCTTATATATAAAAAAACACCTCTCTATCTATTTTGTATGATGACATCATCCTTTATTTTCGATAGATTACTATATATATATATATGTATGTATATAATTTGTAATGGTACATAATCGGTCAAGGGTTGATGCCTTTGCCACCGGACTTGCCTTTTCCAGGGCCGGGATCATGGCCAGGATTAGGTCCAGGGTCATGGTAATCCAACACGTCCGCAACGTTCAATATCTTTCGTAGCTTCGTCTTCCTTGTCACCTTCAATTATTTACAAACATTACATTTATGTTAGATCTGTTATCTAAATTTTACCGGTCATTAAGTTTGAAATAATAACTTTTTTAAATGAGCAACTTCTTATTCCGACAATTATATTTTGATACAATTTATGTGACCTTGTGATTTTGTATCTCTTATTAAAAAAAAGTCTATAAACTTTTCAACGTGTTTTTAGTGTTTGTTTCACATGAAAACCTTTTAATATTGCTCCTTGTTAATATAAGTTAAAAAAACAACTAGAAAGGTACTTCCGTTCTACTAACTTTTTTATCGTCTATACAAATGGAATCTTTTATAATTAAGTATTTTTTTTAAGTTTAACCGACCATCCTCGAAAATGTGTAGAAATTAAACCAGGTATAGGTTTGTGGTTCTGATGATTGGGGATAATGGTATATCCAACTCATCAACGGTGTAATATTCGTTATCCGTTTCTATATATGTATGCAGTACGTACATCATTTAACGTTCTCATAACTTGCACTACTTATTTAATTAGAGAACATAATGCACTAATTGTTTCTGAAGAACTCAGGAGAAGAGTGAATAACAAGGACGGAATCAAGGCCTCAGCCTAGGTTACAGAGACCTGATAGATTTCATGATTTTTAGTAGAAAATTAGTTAAAATTTGATTTTAAGCCTTGATTAACATCTAAAACTCAATAATGTATTGATTTATATAACCCTGAAAATTTGGAAATTCTGGTTCCGTCAATCACCATTAATATTTGATTATTTGAAGCAGTAATACTGTACTAAGTATGAAACATGAGTATTGTTACTTGTATTTAATTGTTAGGTAGCTAGTATATTTACCTCGTATGAATGGCATAGCTTCACGTACGTTGTTGATCTGCCTCCATAACAATTTTCTGCAAGAAGAAAAGACATCATAGTTCTGTAAGACCAATATCAAACACTATTTATATATATATACACAGAAACACATAAGATTCTTCACACACACACACAAATCACACATATGTGTGTGTTGAGTGTTGTGGTTAATCAGGAGCTTGAATTGTTCACCTGCAGCCGATGGGGTAGTTATAAAAACGACTAGGAGGAGGATCAAAAAGATGGGTTTCATCTGAACCTGAATTAGCATAAGATACATGGACTAGGTCTCTGGAATATATAGACATACAGTAGTATAATATAACAAGAGTGTTAATAATGGAGTAAACAAACAGTGCTTGTCATCATACACTTTTATCCAACCCGCATTTCAAAGTCAACTACACATGCAACATGTTGTATGTTCCTTAAATTTACAGGAACACTGCACCCCTAGCCAGGGGCGGACCCAGGATCCGAATTTAGGGAGAGTCAAAAAAAATTTGAACAAAACTTTTCCGGTACATTTGATAGATTGTAAAAAAAATAAAATTTTATCAAATTATTTTCTATTATTTCTTAAAGTAACTTTTTTTAATAAAAATAAAATTTCATAATGTTGTTGTGTCTTTAAAGTTCAGTATCTTGTAGGACTGAGCAAAACCGAACCGAAACCGAAAAACCGAGCCGAACTGATGAATTTAGGTCGGTTTGGTTCGTTTTTTTGGCAAGTTCGGTTCGGTTCGGTTTAGATATTACGGGCCGAAAATTACTTCGGTTCGGTTCGGTTATTTTTGAAAATGTTCGGTTCTTCACCGAAACCGACCGAAGTATTAACTTAAATATAATTAATAATATATTATATATAAAATATACATATGTTATTATCTCAGTTCATCTATTCTAATTTCTAAACCTAAATCTATTCTAGTCGCCGACTGTAACTCTGTAAGTATTATATATATATATATATATATATATTACAGAATCAATATGTCACAAGAAGATCAAGTGTCCATCAATATGTCGCAAGGAAAAGGGGCTGGTGCACAAGAAGGAGAAGGGACTGAGGCTGGTACAGAGGCAGGGAATACTCACGAAAGTCAGACAAAAAGTACTGGAACAAAAAAAAGAAAGCCATTACCACCAAGATCAGAGGTATGGGATCATTTCAGTGTATTTGTTGAAGAAGGTATAGATAAAGCTAGGTGCAATCACTGTGCTAGAGTTTATATGGCCAATACCAAAAGAAATGACACTTCTTCACTTAAGAATCACTTAAATAGTTGTAATAAATTTCCATTTAGTGGTCAAACAAAACAGTCTCAATTATCATTGCAATCAGTTGGTGAAAATGAGAATATTTTGACTAAATGGACGTTTGATCAGAAAGCCTCTAGATCAAAGTTAGCTGCTATGGTAATTATTGATGAACTTCCCTTTAAATTTGTGGAGAATGAAGGATTTAGAGATTTTATGCAAACTACACAACCTAATTTTAAGATTCCTTCACGTTTTACTAGTTCGGTTTAACCATTAACCGAACCGAAGTAACCGAAAATACAACGGTCGGTTCGGTTCGGTTTCTCCAGTTACTTCGGTTCGGTTCGGTTCCAGCAAAATGACTAAGTTCGGTTTTCGATTTGTTCGGTTCGGTTCGGTTTTCGACCGAACCGACCGAATGCTCACCCCTAGTATCTTGTTGCGTCTTTAAAGTTGGACACATATCTAGGCTTTACTTAGTAGACAGTGTTAATGGACAAGCATTAAAAAAAAATTATTTTCATGAATTTGAGGATGAGGAGCGGCTGATTCTCGCATATATGTCCCTCCGCCTCCGCCCCTGCCCCTAGCTACCCACTTTAATTTTAATTCTTATTCCTCAGTGGGAAAAATAAAGAGAAAATTGTTCACGAAATTAAGTTTATAATTAAAGACGAGAAAATTGTCCCCTAAGTCTCAATTACAAAGTAAGTATATATTATTAGGATGAGCCAGAGTTGTATTCTAATAAATTCAATTCTTGAGATACGTCAGAGCCGAACTCAGAATATGACATGATAGATAATAAAACCTTAATCACTTGTGATATTCAATCGTGATCGATCTCTTTAAATTTATTTAGCGTTCTTTTGGGGAAAAAATTTAAACTTCTTCTCGTTTACAATTTGAAGAAATTCAAGAAACTGAACAAGTTATGTGCATTATATGCACAACTTTATTGTGATTAACGAAACAATGTAATTATCTGTAGCTAGCTAGCTAGATATTGTGAAGGTGTCGACAGATGGATAGAAGCTTTGTGGTATGGACTATTAGTTATGCATGCTTATTTCATCGCTTTAAATTTCAACCTCTCGATATTCCTGTCATTTCTTATTCAAGGCAAATCCTTTATCGACCCTAAATAAAAACACTCCTATATCTTATAGACAGCTCACGAGTTTTGCAAACAAAATCATTAGCAGCCATTTTCTAATGGCTCCTGGGGCCATGAATTATTACTTCAATGGTCCTGACATCCCAAAAAGTCAGCTTGTTTCGGGATTCATTTTCGCTTTTACATCTAAATAAAAATAATTGATAGGAAAAAAATGTAAATTTACATGATCGAATTATGAAATTTAATTAGTTTTTTAATTAGAACAACAAGAGTTTGTTTAATAAAAATTTAAGAATTTTAGTATTGTATTTTTTATAATACCTTAGGGGTCATTTGTTAAATCTGAATTATTATTTCTGAATGAATAATATTCTAAATAAATAAGAATCTGAATATAGAATGAATAAGATTATTTGGTAACTAATTTATATGAACTATCTGAATGAGATTATTTATCAATTTTATGTTATAAAATAAAAAAATGAAAATTTGAAATTAATTTATAAAAATATTAAATTATATGTTTTCAAATTTTCAACTATTATTTATATATATAAATTAATTCAGATGCTAATGAAAGAGAGTTATGCTAGTTTCAAAATTATTCACATGTTATAAATATTTTCAAACACATAATATAACAATAATAATAAACAATTTTTAAATTAGTAATTATAAAAAATTATAAATAGAAAATAAAAAATGTATTTATATGAGTATAATTTAATAAATATTTTTTAAAAAATTATAATTTAAGCTTATATTATACAAGTTATACGTGAATAATATAATAATAAAAATATGTGTATTGAAATAAGCCCTGTAGTGCAGGATTTACAATGTTATCTTAGCATCTAGACTCATTTTCATTTGAATCGTTAAGAAGGAAATTAATCATTAAGAAGATTTTATATAATATCTAAACAATCTTAATAAACTTAATCATTCAAATAAGCCCATTAAGAAGGATTAAGGAAAAAACAAATGACCCTTAGTCATATATATGTGTAGGGAAGAAGACTGTGAGAAGAAGCTTCAAGAGGGAGAATCTATTTGTAACCCGATCATCACAGCAACGTATTAAAAGATCAGACAGAAACGTTGGCAGCAGCGTGGTAAATGAGGAAGATATTAGAATCTAGTAATGAATTAAAAAATCTAAATTATGACAAACCTGTAGTGTAATCGAGTACCATGAATGATTGAGACCGGAACCAGAATTTCGAAATAGTCCGGATTAAAAAAATTTATTATTCATTGAACGGATAATTACTTGCACATAGAACATGGATGGAAACAAGATTTAGTGTACAATGTTTACGGTAACTTATTTTCTAAGATGTTATCTTTTGTTATATGAAAGTGTTATTTTTCAAATTTTAGGAGTAATCTATTTTTTATGATAGTCATAATTTAAGTTATGACCCGTGATATTGGTTAAGTTAGATAATAAATTTTTTTATGGATGAAACAAACTCTAACAATTTCTAAATTTTTTGAGATATATACTTTGAATTAACGTTCATCGTTTTCAAAATAAAAAAAATTAGTATAGGTTGTTTAATTGTTTTTTCCTATTAGACTTCTAAACGGAAGCAAAATCTAAAACTAAAATATGATTCGTCCATCTAAGCACCGATGACGTATTTATTTATTCCTAATCATTCTCATTAAATAAAATTTACCTCCCTTTCTTAGTAATCCTCAAGAGAATACATGCAATATTCATATATATGTCATAATAAATTCATAACAGGTTGAAGTCATGATGATTGCCTATTATAAACGAAGTGGATTGTTAGCGATCATAGTTGATATAGTTTCATGTTTTCCTGAAGTTATCTTGTTACAAATAAGCATAAAATATTGTTCAATATTCAATCTGACACTCAAGGTTTAATATATTACGAGCTCTCTCGAAATTTGAGTGAAATAAGTAGAATTAATATGTATGTATCTGGATTACTTTCACAAGAGAGACGAAGGATGAGAAGTTTGAGAGAATTATTGGGATACATCTTGGCACCTCCTATTCTTCTGTTGGTGTTTATTACAAGAATGGTCGTATCGATTTTATAAGCAATGAGATAGGAAAACGTACAACCCCGTCATGGGTTGCTTTCAGTAACAACGAGACATTAATTGGTCAGGCTGCCAAGGATCAGGCAGCATTCAACCAGGAAAGGACTGTGTTCCATGTCAAAAGACTTATCGGAAGAAAGTAATGCATTTCATTCATTTATCATCCGTATATGCAGAGAGAGATTTTTTTTTCTTAATTAGTTAATATGCCAGGTTCGACGATGAGGAGGTTCAGAGGGCTATTAAGTTAACTTATAAAATCGTTAACATAGATGGAAAGCCATATATTAAAGTAGTACTGGAGGATGGAGAGGTGAAGGTCTTTAGGCCCGAGGATATAAGTGCTATGATCCTAGTTAAGATGAAGGAGATCGCAGAAGCTTTTGTTGGGATGAAAATCGAAAAGGCTGTGCTTACTGTTCTCGGTGAGACCAGTCTACAGTTGTGGTTTGAATATAGTTCTCTTAGTATTATATACTTGATCACTTTCATGTTAATAAAAGATGTGTGCTACTTACTCTCTCCTATTTATGATTGTTCATTGTTTAATTCTGTCTGTAGCATACTTCAATGATACCCAAAGGCAGGCTACCAGAGATGCTGGTGTTATTGCTGGATTGAATATTGTCGAAATAATAGATGAACCAACTGCAGCTGCCATTGGGTATGCAATGGAAAAGAAAGGCGGTATGAAGAACATCCTGGTCTTTGACCTTGGTGGTACGGCTTTTGATGTCACCATCTTGGCTGTTAATGATAGGGGTGATTATGAAGTCCTTGCCGCAACTGGATATCAATATATAGGAGGTAAGGGTCAGACTTTGCTTTTGGTATTTGTCCAAGTACTTTTATTGCAGGCACACACAATTTTAACAGACTCCAGACTATAGCGACACCAGAAATATTGTAGTATAAGTATGCTATAACATACTGTTAAGGGTAGCTGGATTACTCAATTTGGTAAAGAATAAAATTATATTGGAATTTACCTATCATCTGCAATATCTTTTCAACTTAATTATGGGTAAACTAAATCAAACTTCAATTGTACATATGCAAAGAAGGAAATATATGAAATTATTGCATAATGTCATTTCCAATTTCCGCAGGCGATAATTTTGATTATAGAATTATGGAATACTTTATCAATCTGATCAAGAAAAAATACGGAAAGGACATTAGCAATGAAAACAGAACTCTTGATAAGCTAAGGAGAGAAAGTGAACGTGCAAAGGCAGCATTAAGTAGGTTTATGCAGCATCAAGTTCACCTAGAAATTGAATCACTGTTTGGTGGAAAAAATTTCTCTCAAACATTGACTAGGGTTCAATTCGAGGAGTTGAACAATGATCTGCTCCAAAAGATTACGGGTCTTGTCAAAAAGGCTGTGGATGATGCGGTGTTGCTGAAAAACCAAATTGATGAGATTGTTCTTGTCGGTGGAAGTACTAGGATCCCAAAAGTTCAGCAACTCCTCAAGGATTACTTTGAAAGGATAGAATTCAACAAGGGTATGAATCCTGATGAAGCAGTTGCATATGGTGCTGCCAGACAAGGAGCAATTCTTGGAGGTGCTGACGAGCCTGAAGGTAATGAAATATTATAGGCTGCAGATGTTTTCGGTTTTTCAAGCCATATGATAGCAGTATATGCCTATATGGTGATGGTTGTTGTTTAATATTTTATTGTAATCAATGTTATGGAAATCAATAGTTAATCTGTGTAATGCTATTGGTTGTTTTTTTTACAGAAATCTATTTGGGATTCACTGTGATTCCACTTAGCTATGGGACTGAAACCGCAGGTGGGGTGATGACCAAATTAATCCCTAGTGGCACTCCAGATATTGGAATCAGAAGAACACGTGTCTTTACGACATACCAGGATCAGCAGACTACTGTGTCTATTAAGGTAGTCAGCTAGTCTCACCCATTTGTTTATATTTGAGTTGAGCATTGGACATGGAGATTATGAAAATTGTATAAAGTAACGTGAAAGAGAAGAAAAAACGGGTAAAATTGTGGAATCAATTGATATTTAATTTATAGATTTGAAAATGTGAAGAAAAGTAGTGGGTGAGATTGAATTTTATAATATAAAAAATTACTATTATTAGAAAGTTTTGAAATATAAAAAATTGAGTGGGACATTTAAAAAAGGAAAATATAAAAAATTGGATAGGACTGAGGACCTCGGTCCCAACCAATTCTTTACATTTCCTTATTTGGATGTTTCTCTCAATTGTTTACATTTTAAAACTTTATAAAATTAGTAAACTTTTAAAGGTCATTTGTTTGACAGACATATGTGTAGGAACTTGAAATTTCTTGGAAGTGAATATTTGTACAGTTGTCTGGTTAATATTATAGGAAGTAGTATTTATAGGAAAGTTCCAATACCCACACAATATAGGAAGTTGTTTACCTACCCCTTATATGGTAACTTGCACTTCCGGAAAAATACAACTTCATTTCTTTAACCAAGCAACTTTTTTAATTTTTCATGAATTTTATATAGGTAGTAAATACCCGGATATCATGACTTCCTAAGGAAGTCATTAACCATATGCAACCAAACGAACACTTATTATATAAAAATTAATCTCATCCATTTTTTCAAATCTATCAATTAATTATTGATTGGTCACTACTTTATCCACTTTTTTTACGTTGTCCTACTACTTTATACCTTTTTCTTTACCTCTATGCCCGATCCAAATTTAAACAAATGAGTGAGATAAATGATATTATTTTACTTTACAATTTTAGGGATTCTTTTCTTGCATGCCCACTTGAGGAAATTGATCCGGTGGAACTTGATATGGTAAATTTTACTTTTTAGGTGTATATTATTTTCCCGCATTTTTGTAGGTGTTTCGAGGCGCAAATGGATATACAAAGAATTGCACCTCTCTGGAATACCACCTAGGCCAAGGTTTGTACATTGACATTCAGTTGAATTTCCTTTAAAATTGATAAAATTGTATCGAACACGTATTTAAATTAGATTTGGTCCTCCTTTTGACAGAGGAACACCTCAGATAGAAGTCACATTTGAACTTGATGTGAACTATCAACTCACTGTCAAGGCATAAGACAAAGGAACAGGTAAAAGCTGAATACATTACCATCACTCACCAGTGGAGTAATGAAGAAATCATGCAGATCGATGATGCATATGATGCGCGTAATACACTTGAGACATACATCAGTAACATGAAGAAGCAAATCTATGACGAAGACAAGCTCGCTGACAAGCTCGAATCTCATAAAAAGGAGATAATTGGGAGGGCAATTAGAAGGGCCTCTACATGGCTCGTTAATAACAAGTTCAAAGAGAAAGAAGACTACCAAAATAAGCTTAAAGAGATGCAAGGTATTTGTGAGTCAATTATTACAACAGTGTATCAAAAAGTACCTCATGTAACACACACATTCATGTAACACATCTGATTTGTTTTACATTCATCTAAAAATTTGTCAAATTATGTTTATACTACTATTATTTCTAAACAAATACATGCATAAATCAAGAAAGAAGTTGATGCCGTATATTAAGGGGGTGTTTGGGGGAACTTTTTTCCAGAATAAGTCAACTTATTTTAAGACAAAGTTAGAGATTCCTAACTTTTTTCTGAAAAAAGTTGACTTTTTTTTGCAACTTATAGAATCTCAAATATACATTAAATACTTATATAAAAAACATTTATCAAAATATGAAATTTTTACGCGAAAATAAGTCCAAAATAACTTATTTTTAAGTCCAGCCAAACAGGTCATAAGTAAGGACCTTAAATCCTCTGCTCTTGCTCACTTGATCAACTTACATGCGCCAGGTGTATTTTTTTCTTGTGTTTTAAAAAACCGTCCAAAAGTAATTTACAGGACTGATGTATCAGTAGGATTTATAAAAAATAGAAAGGAAATATCTAATTTCACACAAAATATGTACAAATTTTACTTTTATTGTGTATAATACTTTTATTTTGATACAATCGTGTGATTATAACTAGTTATTTAAATATTTTACGGAAGTGTTAGTTTTTTTCTTAAATATGTGAATTCGGTTAGAAATGACGGAATATTTTGTGTCAGGAGTGTTCCAACACTCCCAATTTTATACGAGTAACTTGTAGCATTGCTTCTCAAAATTTTTAATCTATGCTAGTACGATTATTTCAAAAAGAAAATCATATATAAATATTTTTAAAATTTTCTTTTTATAAAAAAATTGTCGTTCATGAAGTTTGAATGAAAGCCAATAGCCCACTTGAAAACCCCTCTTTCTTAAACCCTAATTTAAGGGTTTATATATTATCCCCACTCCATCATTATACTTATACATAAATATTATAACCATGTCAATTGAATCGAACTTTAATCAAAACCCTAAAATCACATGGGAAGGCTGTAATGTATTGCTTGATATTAACGATGGTGATCGTTTGCTTTTCGCTCGCCTCACCCCTGGCTCGTACGTCTCTTTCTCTCTCTCTCTCTCCCCTCTCTGTCACTCTCTCTCACTATACATACATTTTTGTTTATTTGAATTTTATGTTTGGTAATTGATTCATTTTATATGTGTGTTTGTGATTGACAGGACATTGAAAATTGGGAATAAGAGTTGTTCTCTTCAGCCGTTGATTGGTTGTCACTTTGGTTCTCTCTTTCAAGTCGAAACTGGTCCTAATGGACCTTTTTTATCCCCCGTCCTTCAAGGTTTGTGTCATGTCGTCTCGTCCTGATTTTTAGATTGGCAACTTCTCATTATTTTTTAAAATTTATGATGGTTGGAGATTGGGAATTGTAATGGGATTGTTGTTTGATATTTTTGAGAATGTACAAGACAATGTAATAGGTTTTGGAAAGGTCCAAGATGATCGTTTTATGTTTTTATGCATCCGAAAAATTGAATCTTTATATAAAAAATTTTAAAAATTGAATCTTTATATGCATTGTACAAAAGTTTGATATGTTTTCGAAACAGGGGAAGAGGTTGTAGCTTGTTATTGGCTTGCTTGAGTTTATATCATCCTAGTTATCCCTTTATAAGAGTTCAAAGTTGTGTTATTGCAAAAGATAGAGTAACAAGAAGCGATTTGTTCAATTTTAAAATGCAGTTTGCAGGAAGTGGACAATGTATGTTTAGTGTTTACCACAAATAATATCTGCATGATACGGGAAAAATTATCACGGAGTTCTTTAAAGGCAATATATTAAGCTTAACTAAGATTTGGAGAGCATTTTTTTAGTTTTCACTTGCCCATTTTGGTGTATATGCTTTATTTTTTTTGACTAATTTGGCTTATAGCCTTACAAATGAGTGTCTGTTCTAAATAATTTTGGGGTGAGCCAGAGTGACAGAGTCGAACCCAAAACCTGGGACAATAGAGGATAAACTCGTTATCACTTGGGCTATCCAATCGTGCTTGTGTATATGATTTATTTAGTTTCTTGTAAACGTTCTATCATACATCTTTATGTAGGCTTTGTGAGTTTAATTTTTTATATATATTTTTCAGAAATATTTTTTGTTGAATTTTAGTATCAAATCAAGAGGAAAAGGGTTGCAAAATAGATGAGCCCAAAGACAACCGTGCACTGGTTGATAATAATACTGCTCAGAGTCTTACTGGGGACGAGATAGATGCAATGCGGAGGTACAATTTATTTTAAGGATCACAATAAATGCAATTAGTTCTTTTTTATATTTTTTTATTTGTGCCGTGATGTGGAAAAGGTTACTCTGTTTATTTAGATAAATAACCTCCTTGTCTGTACATTAGACTTTAGAGAGCCTAATTTTATGAAATTTTTTCATCTACAACATGTATCCCGTCCTATTACCCTAAGACTTTTCGTTATCTGTAAAAATGAATATATGTGTACACATATTATTACTTAAAGCAACATATGAGAAAGTGACTTATTTGAACCTTAACAATTAACATGCATCGATTACATAATGATTATCGTTCTGATGCAGGGAGGGTGCCACTGGGAATGAAATTGTTGAAGCTCTTATAGCTAATAGTGCAACATTTGATAAGAAAACATCATTTTCACAGGTGATCTTTATTCACTGCAAGAAAAATCATGCATAGGATGCTAAATTCTGACTTCCAATCTCTATGCAGGAAAAATATAGGCTGAAAAAGCAGAAGAAATATGCACCTATAGTACTTTTGCGGCGTCCTTTTGCACGCAGGTAAATTGAAGTTTTCTTAGATATGTGTCTCGGAGTGGTCGGGCTTATGTAAACTTGGATTTTTGTTTCTTATAGTGATCCGAAGCACCCACAATTAATGTCTCTTTAACATATTACAACTAATTCTCACCATATGATAAAATTTATTTCTTATTTTCCCAGCATATGTGAGACGTACTTCAAGAAATATCCAACCAGAATCGGGTAAAATTTCATTAATTTTTGAATTGATTTATTATTTGTATTCAACCATTATTGCACTATAAGATAATTATTGTTTCTGAATTTTTTTATATCTAGCCGATATAAAAGCTCATATATGTGCAAGTTTTTCCTAGATGCCTCTAAAGTATTTGAATTATTGTCGCAATATATATATATATATATATATATATATATATATATATATAGACACACACACACATGGGGGGCCTGATCCAGAGTATACATATGCTCTTCAAGCTTTTGAAGCATATCATTTGTCTGCCGTCCGATCAGATAATCAATGGTTAGGATTATAACATGCATTACTACGGGCCGCGGTTAATTACAGAGGCTCATACTTGCAGTCTCGGTAAATAACAACGGTTCATGCATGTATATATATAGATTAGGTTTACACGTGTGTATTATGTTAAAGTGTTTCTTTTATTCATCTTAGTTATAACAATTATAATTACTTTTTAAATTAGATAATTTTTATTTGTTTTTTTTATTTTTAATAAAGTTTATAATGATAAATTTTGATATTTTTTGTTTTAATATTTAAAATTATAAAATTAATTTATCAAGTAAGTTTTGATGTTTTTGTCTTAATATATTTAATATTTAAACTTTTAAAAATCATTTTGTTTTATTTCTTAATCTGTTTTATATTTAAACATATTAAAATCATTTAATATTTACTTATTTTATATATGATTTATTTTTCTTTTCTTTTGAACGGTTTTTTTATTATGATTACTTTGAAAAGGATTTAAATATAAATACAGGGAATAATGCATGACTTCTTATTTAGCAACATGTATCACATTAACATATTTATATATATATATATATATTTCAAAACCCACTAACTGTGATATCATATATCAAAAGGTTACTTTGTAGAGAGCTTTCAGAGTGGACTCCAAGAGGAGGTAAGGAACACTGTTGGGTTTATTGGCTCCTGAAACAATAGAGCAGGCTTTTAAAAAATTTAGAAATTGTGCACATCTTGTTAGTGTGAATGTCACCCAGCATGAGGAAGGTAGAAGAATAAGCACCATGCCCCTTTTTCTTGAGATCGAAGGTCTCTAGCATGTTTGTTAGCAAGTATCTTAGTTCAAGATGACAAAAGAGGAACAAATTGCATTGATTAAAGTTAACCAACAAAGGGAACAAGATATCGTGAATAAGATCATGGCATAAATTTTAAATCAATTTTTTTTATTTCTGGAAAAGCAAATAAATATATATATATATAGATAGATAGATAGATAGATAGATAGATAGATAGATAGAAAATCACATTCCTTAGCCAGAAAGGTATGTGGCCATGAAAGAGGGATTAAGTGGAACAATAGGCTACTGCTTTGTTACCAAGACTCTTCATTTTCCCTTAAGTACCCATGTCGGATACTCGACACTCGAACATGGGGTATGAACACTTGGACACTTATTTAGGCCAAAAAATATGTAAAATTTCAAAATGTTTCCGAGTCCGACACTTGCACACTTTTAGACGAGTCCGGATAACAAAGGGCTACTGCTGAAACACGGAAGAATTGCAATATTAGATTAAAACACTATTTATGGATGCTATGAACTGCCTAAACGAGAATTCTTGAATAGCGAACAATCAGTTCATATATTCACGACCAAGAAAAGAAGTACCGTATTTTTTTGGTTAGGCCTGAGAGCAATTTTATATATACATATATTCTGCCAAGTGCTGATTTTGTTGTTAACAATCTACATACCAAGTGCTGAATTTTTTTTATTGGTGAGGTCATCTTAAACCTCAAGATTTGGTGCTTATTGTAGAACTTTGACTGACTATAACTCTGAATAGAAGTCCAAACTAAGTAGATACACTGGTAGAACTTTGACTGACTATAACCACAGAATTTTTTTGAAATATGGTAGAAAAGTTAATGTAATTGAGTGATTAATCAAATGCATAGCCAATTTTCGTGAATAGAAATAAAAAGATTTAGGTTAAATTTCATAGTACAAGGAAATATTTAATAATCTGTGATCTCATGTATATGAGCTAGATATATGAATACATAATTCCGCTTGAAATCTGGATAACCTATTTACCAAAAAAAGAAGCAGATACACTGGAATGTAACTTGCCAACTCCTTCCCTAGCACACATTAAGATATTCGTGATTATTGATAAATGTTGAATTTTGATAGTAAACAAACTTTGTTTCCTCACATTAAAAGATTAATTTGCTAATTATTTATTATAAGAAATGACTTCATATGTAAATAAATTTAATATTTGTAAATAATTAGTTCTCTTCGTATATAAGATTAATTTCTTAACAAGAAAAGAATTATTTTCGTACTTAGAAGTAAATGATTATGTGAGATCAATTTTGTGATTGATTAACCATCAAGAGAGAGAGAAATCAACAAAAAAACTTACTATAACAGTCTCAAATAATAAAATCAATATATATTGTTGATAAATTATTATATTTATTGACGGTAAATTATTATAGAGATTCATGTTCCTGAGGTCACCCTCAGGTTAGTTTCTTGAGGTTATAAACATTTTTCATATAAATACATAAGAGTTTTATTGTAATTAAAGAAGGTTACACGTATTTACAAAAATGCTATTATTATTTTATACTAAAAAATTCTCTAACCTCTCTTAATTCCCTGAGGTCAACTTCAGGGACTTTTTTCTCATTATTATATAAACAATACGATCAATATTTGTGTTCAGATTTTTTTGTCTTTGTTGATTATGTTCGGAGTATTACCATTAATCTTTTAAGTGTAATGTCACATGTATGTGGAAAACAATCCCATTTGTAACCTTTTTTAATGGAATTTCTTTTAAGTTTTATCTTTCCGAAGATAATATGTCGCCATGTTGGTTGTTTTGTGGCCTGGGCCAAAGTAGATCCAAAGATGGATGTAGGAATCATCGAATCACCTAAAAAAGAAAGAAACAGGCAATTCCTTATATTTCTGCGCTCCTTTTAGTTTTCAAATAAATATATGATTAAAGAAAAGAGTGTTGTAGGTACCCGCAGTCTCCAGAGTGTTAAGTCTTGCTTTTGGTTAAAAGAGTGTTTTAGGGAAAATGTATGCCAATTTTTTATGCATGCAAAATAAGTAATGAATTGTTTCATTATATGCATTTGTGTAATAATATATGATATTGTCTACTGATAGTTGCTAGGTAACATGGTGATGTTATATTGTGCTCCTTGGTCTTTAATATTAATAATTAATATCCATTAACCGTTCTCTGATCCACAGATTTTTGCGAGTGGACAGTTTATCACTGCTTCTTTCCATGGCCAATATCACATCACACTCTAATGTTCTTGTGGTTGACATGATTGGCGGTCTTCTTACTGGTGCTGTGGCAGAACGCATGGGAGGTACGCTGAGTGATTTCTTGTTTAGAACCCCAGTACCTCTCCCAGAAAATAATATGTTACTATGTTATTTTTATAGTTGCTTAAATTCCTAATATAATGAACTAAACTCATTAATTCCAAATATATATTATAATAGTTTGTAATTATTCCCTTTTCCTTGGTGTGGGGTTCTAAACCAAACCAAACTTACCCAGTATATCTCACTTAGAAGTTAGAAGTAAGGTTTGGGAAGAGTGAGATGTACGCTTAGTCACATACCTTGTGCAGAGAGTTGGTTATTGAGAAGATCTCTGCATTTTGGGGGGGGGGAAATTGTATACTTTTGAAAAATGCCTTCAATGTGAGTATTATATGATAAATGTACAAGTCTTGGGTGTGGCTTTGCTCTTTGCATTGTTATACTTATTTGAACTCTTGGTTGTGAATTTATTGGGTTTGGTATCTTATTTAATTTTTTATGATATTGTTAATGAATCCGCACATAAATTAGTGGATTTCAACTTTGAGGTGTTCTTTGGTGAAAGTCTTTTCTGAAGTGTTCATAATGATGTTGCAAATCTCGATCTTTGATGTTTTGTTGATGTAGTGTGTTTGAAAACTAATTGACTATGTACATAAAGCAGAGATTGCAATATAGACTTTGTTAGACATCATACTGAAAAGTCTGTTCTACCAACCCATTAGTTCGTTTTGTCCTTGGATAGTGCTCAGTAAGTACTTCACTCTACACAGGAGATGGTGCTATTATTAGTTGGTATTATATATAGCTTTTTTAGAAGTCCAAACCCTTAATAGTTGTTCTTACCTAATGATAGGTATGGGGTACTTGTGCAATACCTATCTTGGAGTAAATCCCTATCCAATTGATATAGTGAGGATGTTTAACTTCAGCGATGAAATTTGCAAAAGGTACTCTTTCCTTCCAGCTCTTCCATTCCTGGACATTTGCCATCTATAAGCTTTTTCAAATTCAATTTTCTAGTAGTCTCTCCTCCATCCTCAAAGGGATGTCTTGGGTATATTTTGCAAGCAAATTAAAGAATAAACATATATGATATACCCTATTGTCTTTTTTTTTTGGGGATGCCACACAAACTCACATGAAAACTCTTTTATGTGCAAAGTTTTTGCACCTTCAGTCATCTTTTTGAGGATGAGGAATATAGCATATGATATACTTTTCATTATATGGCACTTGCATGAATTTGGTTGGTACTAACTTGTAGATCTTTGTTTTAGAATTGTGCAATCACCTCTCACTGAGCTCTCTGCCCGTGAAAATGAAATTTCACTACAACATGGCCAACCAGAAAATTCTTGTAACACTGTGAGTCTATCCAATGTAGGTCATACTAACAAATTAATAAGCATTTATTCTTCTATTCCTTCACTCTTATAGTAGGAGATGCTCAAAAACATTGTACAGGAAAAACTGACATCACCGCCTCCAAACTCTGTCAATATGGATGAATTGATGGTAACACCTGAAACCAATAATTCAGATATTTTGGCAACAGTTGCTTCTCCAGTTTCAAAGGCTTGCAAAGCTGCAAAAGCTGGAGAGAAAGCTCCAAAAGAGGCAATAAAGTTGTGGAGAGAAACCGGCTTTTCAAGGTAAATTGCAAATTTGTCAGAAATTCCGATTTAACAGATTGACTATATCACTTAGGCCCCATTTGTTTACTTCTGAACACAACTAAATTATCTGAACTGAATGCATTTGACCAAATCAGCTTGTTTGGATTGTTATTTACGCTGCTGACCGATCCATATAATATGTTTAGCCATTCCTTCTCAAAATTCTATCTGAACAAATTCAGTTGTGTAAAAACAATGCATTAACGTCAATAATGATTTAATATTAACTCCATTATATTTTAATTTTCAATTATTATTATTATGAAGTTTATAATTTTATAAAAATAATTACAGATCTAATTAGTATAAATAAATTAATAAATATATAATAACTTATGTATTAAATTACTTTATAAAATTACAATAATTATAAATATGATTAAAATAATAATAAGTTGTTTTTACATATGATAAATATTTTTTTATTTAATATTATAAGTAAATAATAATATTCATATATTATGTTTAAATAATTTTAAAAAAACCTTAATTTTAACATTAAAAAATATCATTCAGATATTATAAAAAAATTAACTGCCAAATGATATTATTCATTCATCATTCAAATTTTTGATTCATTCTAATCATTCACAAATTTTAATCAATCAGATACAAGTTATTCAGATTTGCCAAATGAGCTCTTAGACTGATAACTTGTATTCAATTTGCAGCCTCATAATGGCCGTCCCAGATATGGATGCTTGGACTATTGTGAAAGAAGTCCTCCCACTTCTATCATTTTCAGCTCCTTTTGCAATTTACCACCAATATCTTCAGGTGCATATATTATAGATTTCATGTGTTTTGCTGGGATCGTAGTTTATTGATTGCCTGAACTGCAGGGTTTTTTAATTATTAGAGTATAATATTGGCACTTGCAATGATTTTAATTTAGTATATAGCTTTATGGTTTATATGCCCACAAGAAATATATGCTCATGTCATCTCTAAATGCAGCCGCTTGCAACATGCATGCACAATTTGCAACTTGGAAAAATGGCAATTGGATTGCAAATAGCAGAGCCCTGGCTACGTGAATATCAGGTCTGCCATGTTTTCTTATCTGTTGCATTTTGGTATTATTTTGTGGTCAAGCACTAACACAATGTATTTGAATTTGGAGAAAATAAAAGAAAATTTTAGCAATTAAACACAAGGAAAAAAGGATTTCAATTACATCCAAAGCCTTCATATCTTCTGCTTTGATGATTGAGACTATGGTAAAGGTTCTTTTAGCTTTAAATCAATTGAGTAGATAGTAAAGGGGAGAAATGTTTCTGTATTACCATTGACGTCATATAAAGAAGTCTTCTGAATATGAATTCTTTCGATCATTCCTGTCATATACAGTAATATATCTCCTAGAACGATTGGGTGTTTGTCCTGACACTTCTTTGAACAATTTAGAGAGTTATATCCTCTTAACTAGATTTCAGTATATTATGCTATGTGTTGGCTGGTTCCATTTTTATGGTTCCACGACAGTAGCATCCTGATAATTTCGTTTTTCATGGTTTCCAATTATGCAGGTCCTGCCATCAAGAACCCATCCACACATGCAGATGAGTGCATTTGGTGGGTACATTCTGACGGGTACAAGGATATGCAGTGGTTGATCATTCAAACTGAGATGATCAAATTTCTTGATTTGTTTGGTCTTGCTTAACAGAATCAAGTGTCCCTCCCTGTTGTAAAATAGCTATACATCACGAGGAATAATCTGAATAAAAGCAACAATTTGTCATCTGCAATTTTGAGTAGTTCTATCATTCAATATTTGAGTAGTCTTGTCATTCAAATAGTTAACCCTGTTGTAATCTTAGTAATTGCTAAATTGATGTGAATTCTTTCGCTGACAAGTATTCTTTGGTCACTAATTGTAGACCAGTTTGATATAGATGTTACTTTTTTTGGTTATTGGAGGGGAAAAAGAAATGCATATACAATTTGCCTAACACGATTTCAGAATCCTTATTGCCATAGTCATCATCCACGCCACCTACAACAATACCCTCACATTCACAAACTATGCCCTCGTCATCACCATCTCCAAAATAGTTTAATCACCCTCAGGAACCTAGTGTTAAAAAATATGATAAAATTCTATTTAAACATAATTACTTGTCCAAGCAAAAAGACTGCAGATATGCAATTAAGTTTTAAATATAACATTTCATTTGTATAATATTTTGCCGAGCTGAAACATCTAAGCTTTCACAAGTATCTGGGCTTAAATGTAATTTAAACCCTGTGTTATTAACAATATACAATTCAAACTCTCTTTTAATATATTTAGTAAATTTAACCCTACGTTTTTTAACTATTTACAATTGAAACCTTTTTTAAAATAATTAGTAAATTTTAGTAAATTTAACCCTATGTTTTTTAACTATGTACAATTGAAACCTTTTTTAAAATAAATAGTAAATTTAATCCTGCGTTTTAAAATATTTAGAAAATTTAACCTTGATTTTTTAATTTCGGAATAAAATAAATCTTACAACAAAATTTTGAATAAATATTCGTCAAATGCACTATTGATAATTTTTTTGTATAGATATTATCTAAGCATAATAGATATTTACAATTATTAGGATTTTTTTTTATAAAATGGATATTTAGATGTTCTTTTCTATATTAATATATCTATATGTATAATATATTATATATGTTCAATAAAATTTTAATATGTGTTTATATTATTCCATCTTGTCATCACACTTCCCGCTCAATATATTCATGAATGTTCATCACCGAATTTAATTTATTTTCAAAAATACTATTCGGTGAATATATTCTCGAAAATACTTTTTCGATATAAAATTTATTTTATTCCGAAATTAAAAAGTCAAGGTTAAATTTACTAAATATTTTAAAACGTAGGTTTAAATTTACTATTTATTTTAAAAAGGTTTCAATTGTACATAGTTAAAAAATATAGGGTTAAATTTACTAATGATTTTAAAATTTTAGTAATTATTGTAAAAAGGTTTCAATTGTAAATAGTTAAAAAACGTAGGGTTAAATTTACTAAATATATTAAAAGAGGGTTTGAATTGTATATTGTTAATAACACAGGGTTTAAATTGTAAATAAGCCCAAGTATCTGTGGTTTTCTGCAACTGTCAGGCACGGAATTTCTGTGTCCGTGCTATCAGCAATATAGATTTTGACAATCACCAAAGAATGTTAAGAAAATTTAAAGTAGCCTACATTGCAAAAAGAGTGTAACTCTAATCAGAGACTTGCATTGTGCAGTATCCAGACCTTACTTGCATCCCTCTTAGTGATGCCAAGGGAACACTCAACTCTCAAATTAGTACTGATATGCAACTCCAAGGCTTTTCATGCCCTCTGGT
Source organism: Oenanthe sinensis (assembly GCA_028671895.1). Taxonomy (NCBI): domain Eukaryota; kingdom Viridiplantae; phylum Streptophyta; class Magnoliopsida; order Apiales; family Apiaceae; genus Oenanthe; species Oenanthe sinensis. The sequence goes on along the minus strand of CM053813.1, from coordinate 44,935,773 downwards.
TGTTCTTCATAGATTTTTCTTTTTTTTGACAGAATTGTTCCTCATAGATATATTCGAGTAAGTTATGATATTATGACTGCCAATTACTTAAAATATATACTAGAAGGGAAGAAGGGAAGATGATAACCAGTTATGAACTCTAATATGAGCCATATAAAAATAGCAGTTTTATGCATTCATCAATCTTCTATTACTGCCTTTTGCACCATGTGGATACAAAGTCTAAGGTAGATACTTCTAGCTAAAGTTTAAAGAAAGATTGAACAAGTACAAACATGATACATGGTTGACCAGATTACACTCATTGCTTTCTGGATAATTTTGAGTTGCACTTTCTTTGAAAATGAGATTTAACTTCAAAGAAGCATACATGAGAGACATCTATTGTATATAGCAAAAGAAACAGTACTTAAATAGCATGTCCAATCAAGCAATTATGCTGGCCGTTAGAAATTACATATCCTTCCACATGTCCCATTCAGATGGGTATATTGCAGAATTTCCTGCACTAGTATTCAGTGGAGGATGGCCCCTGGCATCTCTATTCCGAACACGTCTCCCTCTTGACCATTCACTAGTAGTTGGCTGGCCACCATCAAGGCTCCCACTTAAAGTGTGGCCTGTTGCTCCGAAAGAAATGCTAGGTCTTGTGTTTGTAGCTGCATAGCAAATCGGCCAAGCTGTAGTTTGAGAACGAATGGAAGCCTCGGGCTGCTGCTGCATCATAGTGTTGGAATAACCACTGCTATATCTACTTCCTGACCATTGACTGGTCTCTGGTTGGCCAGCATGTCTGCCACTTAAAACCTGACCCATAACCCCAGCAGATGTACCAATCCACAAGTGAGCACTAATTGGTCTGTTTCTAGCTGCAGTGGAAACTACCCAGACTGTCGGTTGAGAATGAAGGAAGGATTGTGGCTGCTGGTTCATCACAACGTGTAAATGCCCAGCAATATTTCTACTACGTGGCCATTCAAAAGGATTTGGGTGGCCACCCGATAGGCTTCTACTTAAAGACTGGCCCGTAACTTCAGTAGAACCAAAGACATAGCTTGGAGCGGTTTGAGAACCAGTCCACAAGTGAGCACCGGGTGGTGTGTTTAAAGCTGGATAATGAGTGCTCACCTCAGCTGTAGGTCGAAAACAGATGGTGTTTAGGGCTGTATTGAAGACCTCCTCAGAGGCTGCAGAACCTCTTCCTCGTTCACCCCTCTGCTGCTGCTGCTGCACAGTGTAGGTAATCCTACTACCGGTTACTCCCTGGCCTAAAAAGCTTGCAGAAATTTGAGGCACCTCAGATGCTGCAGAGCCTCTTCCTCGTTCACCCCTCTGCTGCTGCTGCATAGTGTAGGTCATCCTACTACCGATTACTCCCTGGCCTAAAAAGCTTGCAGAAATCTGAGGCACCTCAGATGCTGCAGAACCTCTTCTTCGTTCACCCCTCTGCTGCTTGCAGTTGCACACTGTGGGTCATCCTAATTCCATCAGCTATTATCATCTTCAGCTTCTCAACCATCCCTAACCGAACCCAGTAATTACCTTCTACGGTAGGGTCAATCTGCAAGAATCCGAAACCACATGGACTATCTTTGAAAAGTGCGATTGCACTGAAATTACAGGGTGGAAAATTGTTGTAGTAGTTGGAAAACTGGCGCTCTAGAAGATGCGAGGGATTCTGAAACCGGACATAGTTGACTAATTTTGTCTGTCCGAGGTCCCCCACATGATGCCTTTGAGAGTGATGACATCCCGTAAGTATATCACGAAGTACTTCAGCAACTATAAACAGTTGATCCCTAAGCCTAGTATCAGTGTCTGCATGTGTTCCAAAGGTTCCTCCAATTATACTGCTTTCCTCATTGGCAACAAATCCAAATCCATATGGACTGTTAGTTTCTTCTTCCAAAAATACTACTATGTCAATAGCTGGCTTATCAAATACAGAGAAGAAACTGTGAAATATACTTTCCTCCAGAATGGTTGAGTGATCTAATTCATGTACCCAATCTAAATTATATAGATATCGGTTCTGTTGTCTTGGAACCTAACATAAGATAAAGCCACATGAATACATGATTGTCATTTGGTATGCTTTAATAAACAAAACACTAAATATTGATAAAATCATGAACTGTACACAAATAAACGAGAACAACAGTCATATACACATACATTTTCTTGAATACGCAAATTAACAATCGAGTACACATACATTTTCTTGAATACACAAATTAACAATCGAGTACGATATATGTACCAGAAGCCACATGTATACGGCAATGTTGGTGTAAATTAACAAATAAAACAAGTAAAAGAAGAATCCTGAAATGATTTTCGATCAAGAAATGATAGATAAACGCATACATATATACAACAAGAAACAGAGAGAGGTATGCATGAATTCTTGAAAACAAGACACACACATACAACAAGAAAAAGAGAAGAAAGTCATGTAGAGTATGCTTACATTCTTGAAAACAAGACACACAATTGATCCAAGATTGACAATTTGACATACTTATCTATGTATTCTTCACAAATCACAAACAATCATGATATACATATAACATACAAGAACATATTGTAACAAGAACTGAAATGCAGAAACTCAAGCATTAATTTTTGAGATACCTGTTGATTCCATGGGCTACTTGACGACGAGGCCATCACTTCCTTCTCACACAGCAGTATCTCTCGATCTCGATCTCTCTCTCCCTGTCTCTCTCTGGATCCTATCTTTAGATTCTACTTCTCTCTCGCTAGATTCTATCTTCTCTGTATTTATGAGTGTGTTTTCTTGTTATAGATGCATGGAGGGAAAAATAAGTTGGTTAGTTTCTGAATGTCACGTGCCATATACTAGGCAATTTAATTATACTAACAAATCTAATGAGTCCCCATATTTTACTATATACCTCCCATGAAACGAAATAATAATATAGGAAAAAGTTAGAAATTAAAAAATACTTATTATATTGTCAATCATTTAATTTGGTTTAATAACTACTACATTATTATAAGTAAAGTTCTTAATTTTAAGATTTAATTGAGTCTAGCTAGTATGGTTTATTTTATAAATTGAGTAGCATAAAAAGTTCAGATTTAAAAATGTGGTCTGATTTAATTTAAATTATTTTAAAAAAATCAATTTAAAAAATTAGTTTAATCTGGGACGGATTTATGAACTTCAACTAGTTCTATATGCCAGCTTATAACTGATGCGGTTTCCTTTTTAATATTAATTTATAAGAATTTTATGATTAAAATTTTGAAATTTTGAAATTAATATTTATTCAATTTTAATATTAAAATTTAATATATTTTCTTCTTAAATAAATTTAAAATAGTATTAAATTAACTCTTGTATTCACGGGAAACAGAACCTTAGTCTATTAATTAAATAATTAATAATATTTATGAATTTATATATTTAGCGACCATACCATATTATCTCACTTAATATAGGATATAATTTAGACGGACAGTTAAGAGTATTTTCAATTATAATAAAAATAATAATAAGGCTACTTATAAATAATTTAAATATTAATTAAATTACTATATGTTCTACAATATTCTATGAGCAAAATACAATGTAGAATACACAATAATAATTTATTTAATAATATTTCACTTAACTTTTGGCTAATACTCCTATAAGCAAATTATTATAAATTTGTATTTATTGAAAAAGAGAAATGACTTGAGTCAAGTCTTTGAACACAAAAATTGAAATTAAAAAACACGCATGACACGTAGATAAACAAAAATATAGCGTGTGACATGATTCCAACAAAACAGCCCAACCCTAAGTGGCTTAACCTGGTCATCCTCGCTCCTGATTGGTCCACGTCAGCACCAATGACATATTTACTCTCACTCTATATATACAGATCCACCTCCAGACATTTAAACGCAATTCTCTCTCTCGTTTACTCATACATCTCTCTCTCTCTCTCTCTCTCTCTCTCTCTCTCTCGATATATATACTTACATTTACTCATATAGAAGGTGACCTTTACGTATAGAGAAAGACTGGAAGCAGCCATGGGTGGCTACTGGAAGCGAAGTGGATCTCAGATCGTGGTTGCTGCTTTTCTCTTCTTAGGTATATGCATACATACACACACGCTTGTGTATCTATATATATTGCTAATTGCTACTTACATATCTGTTATGCGTAAATGTTATGTGTGTATATGTATAGATCGATGAACTGTAATGCTATGCTGTGACTGTAGAAATGTATGATGTTTATGTTTAGAATTGGTTAATCTACTTGGATCTGATGCTTATGCTTGTGATGTATATGTATATTGATCTAGTGATTTAGTAGTACTGTACTAGTTAATAGCGTGTGAGCTTGTAATTTGATCAGTTTACTTGGATCTTATGCTAGTAATTACGATTGTTGCGATTACTGCATACTTTTCGGTGATTTTGTTGAGTTGAATTCACGTATAGGATGTAGATTTAGCTAGTTTACGTTTGGATTTTGTATTAGATGTTTAATTGAGTTGAAGTGTATTGATGTTATTGATTGACTGTAGCTTTGGTTAGATGCTAGCTGGTAACATTAATTAAAAGAATATGTAATTATTTTAGGACACTAGGTTGGGATGTTTATCGATGTATAATGGATAATTAGAGGTTTTCGAGAATTGATTGTGATGTTGTGTTAGCTGACATTGTAGATCAGTTCATTAAGTGAAATCAGGAAAATGAATTAAAATTGGTACCTGTTTTACTTATAAAGGTGTTCTAATTGACCTACTTATATCTGATTCTTTCCGTGGAATAAACATCTTACTAATCTGATGAGCACTGTCTCGGAGGTATATGCATAGTGCATATTGCATCTAATGTATTGATGATGTTACCTGCCAACTTATTTAAGTGTGAGCTACCCATTTCACTTATACTTGATTACTTTCATACCTAGCTAAGATGTTAATATTTTGCCAGCCCTTGGTTTTTGAGGGAATATGCAAGTAACAACTAAATTTCACTTGGTAATGTTTCCAAATATCATCACTAACACTTGACACGTCTATAATCTTTCAGGTTGTCTATCTGCAATTTCCGTTGCAAAAGAGGAGGCATCCAAGTTGGGCACAGTTATTGGGATAGATCTTGGAACTACATACTCTTGTGTTGGTGTTTATAAGAATGGTCATGTCGAAATTATAGCCAATGACCAAGGAAACCGTATCACCCCATCATGGGTTGCTTTCACCGACGGTGAGAGATTGATTGGTGAGGCTGCAAAGAATCAGGCAGCAGTCAACCACGAAAGGACTGTATTTGATGTCAAAAGACTTATCGGAAGAAAGTAATGCATCTCATGCTGTCTTGTGAATATAATTATATAGATATATAGATATATTAATATTTATCACTTTATGGAGACCAGAAGTTCTAAAAGTTATATGACAGGTTTGATGACAAAGAAGTCCAAAAGGATATGAAGCTGTTTCCCTACAAAATTGTGAATAAAGATGGCAAGCCATATATTCAAGTTAAAATGAAGGATGGAGAGATAAAGGTATTCAGTCCTGAGGAAATAAGTGCTATGATCCTAGTCAAAATGAAGGAGACAGCAGAAGCTTTTCTTGGAAAGAAAATCAAGGATGCTGTGGTTACAGTTCCTGGTATAGTCTATTGTACAGTTACAACTTACATAGTTACATCTAGATCTCTTTCAATATCTTAATTTTACAATGTTAATATTTAATGGTTTATTTTTTATGCTATCTGCAGCTTACTTCAATGATGCCCAAAGGCAGGCTACCAAGGATGCTGGTGTCATTGCTGGACTAAATGTTGCCAGAATTATCAATGAACCAACTGCCGCTGCCATTGCATACGGGTTGGACAAGAAAGGTGGTGAGAAGAACATCCTGGTTTTTGATCTTGGAGGTGGAACTTTTGATGTCAGTGTCTTGACTATTGATAATGGTGTTTTCGAGGTCCTTTCGACAAATGGAGACACACATCTAGGAGGTAAGCTGCTTCTATTTATTTCCTGACCGATAGGAAGCATGCTTTTGGACTGATTTTTTGTTTATATATCTTAAGACAATAATCAGACTTCACTCCATAGTGATATCCAATACCTGTCTCTCATCACTCTTTCTGGAGTATAGATGGCTAGTAGAATAAAAGATGTTTAAATGCAAAATATTGAAAATGTATATATTTTGATGACATTTTATTTTCCTTCAGGTGAGGATTTTGATCAAAGAATTATGGAGTACTTTATCAAGTTGATCAAGAAAAAGCACGGGAAGGACATCAGCAAGGACAACAGAGCCCTTGGAAAGCTAAGGAGAGAATGTGAGCGTGCCAAGAGAGCATTGAGTAGCCAGCACCAAGTTCGCGTAGAAATTGAATCTCTCTTTGATGGAACTGATTTCTCTGAGCCATTGACTAGGGCTAGATTTGAGGAGTTGAACCAAGATCTGTTTAGGAAGACAATGGGACCTGTCAAGAAGGCTATGGATGACGCAGGGTTGCAGAAAAGCCAGATTGATGAGATAGTTCTTGTTGGTGGAAGCACTAGGATTCCAAAGGTTCAGCAACTCCTTAAGGACTACTTTGATGGTAAAGAACCCAACAAGGGTGTGAACCCTGATGAGGCAGTTGCTTTTGGTGCTGCCGTACAAGGAGGAATCCTTAGTGGAGAGGGTGGTGACGAGACTAAAGGTAAATGATATGGTTCTCTTTTTTCTGGACCCCAAGTGCAGCATATGATAATGATTGTTGTTTGATTTATAATGAAAATATATTCCGAAAATAACAACTTATATCTAATGATATTTCTTACTTCGATACAGATATCCTTCTTTTGGATGTGGCTCCACTTACCCTAGGAATTGAAACCGTAGGCGGGGTGATGACCAAATTGATTCCTAGAAACACTGTTATTCCAACCAAGAAATCCCAAGTTTTCACAACTTACCAAGATCAGCAGACTACTGTGTCCATTCAGGTACTATTTTACTCTGCTTCTACATAGAGTATATCATTTGTATCATTCCTTTCACAGAATTTTTTCATTCGGCTGTGATCAGTGTATAGATTGCAGTTATTGACATCTCAAATCATTAGCTGATTTCTGATTCATTGGTAACAGGTCTTTGAAGGTGAAAGGACTCTGACAAAGGATTGTAGGCTACTTGGAAAATTTGATCTCTCTGGAATACCACCTGCCTCAAGGTTTGTACATTTGATTCAAGTTGGATCCTTTAATGTTTGTAAAGCTTTATGGTAAATGTCTAAATCAGATTTAATCCTGCATTTGAACAGGGGAACACCTCAAATCGAAGTCACATTTGAGGTTGATGCAAATGGTATCTTGAATGTCAAGGCAGAAGACAAAGGAACTGGTAAAGCGGAGAAGATTACTATCACCAATGACAATGGTCGTTTGAGCCAAGAAGAGATTGACCGGATGGTCCAGGAGGCAGAAGAGTTTGCAGAGGAAGACAAGAAGGTTAAAGAAAGAATTGATGCCCGCAACAGCCTGGAGACTTACACCTATAACATGAAGAACCAAATCAATGACAAAGACAAGCTTGCTGACAAGCTCGAAACAGATGAAAAGGAGAAGATTGAGAGTGCCGTGAAGGAGGCTCTCGAATGGCTAGATGACAACCAGTCAGCTGAGAAAGAAGATTATGATGAGAAGCTTAAAGAGGTAGAAGCTGTTTGTAACCCAATCATCACAGCAGTTTACCAAAGATCTGGTGGAGCTCCTGGGGCCGATGGTGCAGAGGCTGAAGATGAGGACCATGATGAGCTATAGGTAATATTAGAATCTATCAACCACTGAAGATGATCAGGAGCAAAAATTGAGGATGACATATTGTTTACAGGACTTTGCTAGGCAGAAGATTAGTGTAGTTTTGGGTGCACGAGGTCTGAGAATATCCCTTCCCTTCTTCACGTGTGTTTGTTAAGGTGCAGATACGTTAAAGAACAATTTGTTTCTTGTTCAATTGTTGAAAGAAAATTTTGTATGTTCTAAATTCTAAAAGCATATCGTTATATTATTTTGGTAAACGGGAATGGCACCTCCTTGTCTACTCTATCTCTAATTTCGCTTATTTATCAGTCCTTGGATATATCTGTCAATGTCTTTGATTTATCTTTGGCTAGATAATAAAATTTGTTCACAAGTTTATTTATAGACTTATAGTGCATGTTTACGAACTTAAGAACATGCTCAAAATTTTAAAAAATCACATTGCTAGCTTCCAAGTCTTGCCTTGCATGGACATCAGATTGCAGAAATTTTGATATTTGATATCCTTAATTCACATATGAAAGTCTAATGCTGCTGCAAAGCCTGCAATACAATCAGATGAGACAAACCCAATATCCTCTTTCCATATACTCCATTCGTGTACACAGTTCAGCTATTGCAAATCATATAACAGTAGAAATGATCGGGAAGTGAAGCTGTGGGATATGGCAAATTAAAAATGATCAACAAAATCATGGATGTTAATTTTAGTCTGTTCTAAAGTTTTTCAACTTGAGTTGATTATCATTCTAGTCCAGGCCTATACACATGCCCTCGCCAAATATCGGTTCGTTCATAAATATTTCAGTAAAATCCAACATAACTAAACTTATCTTTCAGAATGGATTTTCGGCCTAAAAATATCCATTACGTCAATTATATACATAAAAAGGATATATGAGTCTTAAAACAGGAAGACAATACAAATACAAAAAATGCTTCCCCGATGGGATGAAATTGTACATCCCATGAAAAAATAGGTAATATACTTTTAGTATACTTTACAAAAGAACTCTATCGTGCTACACAAGCTGAAGAAACTGGTTTCAGATCTCTACGTAGTAAAAAAGTTCGAAAGGAAACAAAGGTATCTGGACCAGATGAATGCATAATTTTACATGGAGTAGAATTTGGGAGAAGAACAAACTGATAGCTCTTTAGCTCTCCTTTAAGTTAAATTTTTATTATTAATTTCTTCTGCTGCCTTTTAAAGGCAAAACTAAACACCAGCTCTTGGATCCCCTGAGCCAGCTGCAATAACTCCCATTCCTCCTACAGATGTAATATCTTGTTGATCCTTTTCCGGTGCTCTTATAAGAGAAACTTTATCTCCATCAATTTCTTTTACCATTTCATCAATCTTGCGGAACTGATATGGCCATCTCGCATTATACAAAAACTGGCGCAGATCAAATCTGTTGTCTTCTGGTGAGTAACTCTGTATGACAGAAAGATAATAAGAATTTACTAAATGACGTAAAGTTGAAATTTCATTGCTGGAAAAAGTCAAAGCCTGTTTGAAATTTCATCTTTAAAGGAAAGTACCTCAGCATGATAAGAGGGCGTCATGACAGTCATTTTGTGTCTATTAATTGAATAATACTTAAAGAAGTACTTCACTTTATCAGCCACCTGTGATGGTGTTAATCTTCCACCCCATTTGTAACATAGATTCTGCAATAAATTTTACCAAAAGGACGAGAGAACAATTATTACATATACAACCACTCCCACCTAGGATTACAGCATCCTTGGATAATTTTGGCAAGTTAAAACATTAACAAATATGGAGCCATTGCAAAATGCAGCTAATTGCTTAGTTCTCTTCTATGGTGAGTTAAAAGGGCTACATAAAGAGTTGGAACACGGGAGATCTGGTACTCGATACATATATCCTCTAAAACAAACAATTACAGCATAACAAAGATACAAGTTTTTCCTTCTATAGCCTTTAAAACTGTTAGAATAATAATTCAAAGTTATGATTTATTTTAATTGTTTTTTAAATATCCCATTTGTTAGTTATTAGGATAAGTAGAAACAGTTTAAGAGATTAAGATGAACAAGTAGAGATGGTTATTGAGAGTCAATGTATGACTATCTTTTAGGAGTAATTATCACAATGTTTTAGCTTATAAAGACAAGTGATGTATGCATAATTTCATGATTAAGAGTAATAAAATCTTTGTACTTGCTATTTATTTTCTGTTTTTTATCAATAAAAACCCCAACAAAAACATCATGGTCACTGCTCAGTAGATGATCTTCATTGATATGGAAATCTGATTTCAGATGTTGAAATTAACATTTGAGTTGCAGTTTGAGAAATGAACATTCTACCTGTATCCACTGACATCACAACTAATACAGCAGGAACCCTTTTTAGCTAATGAACACTTAATATCTGAATGGTAAATACAAGTTGTGGTTTCAGTTTCATATTATTTCCCCCCTTTTCGAAGTTAATGATAAAATAATTCACGAACATATGTAGCTTTAACAGATTCTCATAATTTCCAATTAGCTGTGATTTGTAAACCACACACAATATATTATTCAGTAGACGGGCTGCTTTAAAAACATACCTGGAACATAGATACAGGACCGCAGCGGAATATCTTTCGCAATCTTCCATAGACTGAAAGCTCTTCATATGTCATACCCATATCTACTTCATCAAGCTGTTAGACCAGAATACAATGGTCATATCCGAGTGCAGCTTAGTAAAGAAAATTTAATGTGAAATTACAAGAACTTTTCGAGATGGTGTTGCTTTATTGCAATTAGCATTGGTATAACTACACTTTTTTCGTAAGACAGACATGAAATGAAGGAAGGAGACTCCTTAAGAGCTAAATCGTGTACCTGGCTGTAATTGGACCGAATAGGCTCCAGCTCAGCAGTGGGCGGAGCTGCTTCAACATCTGCCAAGGATGAGTAACCAAGATTGACAGCAGCCCACCGCAGGAATGTTCGGAGGTCCTGCTTGCTGATACTTCCTATTGGGTTGATATCAGCTGAACTGCAATCATACTACACAGGAGATGTCAATTAGTACTATATCATGTTGATGACATACAAGGATGTATGTTACCCAGCATTTTATAGTCAGTGACCCGTAGGGAAGGTCACTTATATTGAATATGTTAACTTGAAATCTAAACAGGAGCGGACATGAATGAATTGTCACCCTGTATAGATTTTAAATTATTTCTTTTATAGAACTATATTATGATATGGCTTTACTGGCCGAGCCTCTAGCAAATAGTTACAATTCAATATACATTTCAATAAAATTACTTTCACTTCTGTTCTCTTTCTTGGTCCCCTATTTTTCAGTATATCCATAGACTACATTAACTTGATTGCTCTGATGAGTTTATGAAAAACATAGGTTATATTACAGAATACAGAGAATAAAAACATAAAACACATATTCACGTGGACAAAAGTGAATGACACATAAAATATTTGTTTCTTGACTTGCGTTGAATACTTGATGTGTAACCTAAAGTCGAAGCTGTATGCTGACCAAAGATTCATATGCCTGTTGATCTTCATATCTACAGTATATTCTTTCTATATGATATATAAGTTAAGACTTAATTGCACTTCAGCATACCTGAAGATTAATATTCTTGCACAAAAATAGCTAAATTTTTATTTGAGCCAATGTGATGGCTAATTGTTTTTAAAGTAGCCAGCATAGTGGTTCCGGGTCAGGTCCGTTAAATCGCTGATAACGCCGTTTTGAATCATGGCTAAACATGTAATTTGACCGCCCCAAATATAATATCTAAAACATTACACCATTCCCTCCATTTTGTAAACCCTAATCGAAGTGGAGCTGCTGCTGTGTAATCGAAGATGAACTGGTTTATGAGATTGAAGGAAGATGCTAAGATTTACAACCCACACGAACACCCACAATACTCAGGTATGAATGGACTATAATTGCATGTGATTACATATACATGTATATATGTATTGTGACTATAGTGGTACTAAATACTAGGGGTTTTGCTAGTTTTGTAGTTGGTACTAATATTCTCGTATGTTTATATGTGTATATATGTGTATTGTCCTTTATTTCATGTAATATGCGACTGTAAATGTAGTGATTGCAAGAAGACAGGGTAAAACCCCTGTTGGTGAAGCCAAACAAATTGCAAGAAGACAGGGTAAAACCCCTGTTGTTGAAGCTCAGCAAAAAGAGGTAACCACCCTTTGAAGGCTGCAAGAAGAGCTAAAAAGATAGCTACTCAAGTTGGTGGTACAAATTCTTAACAAGTTTCCAAGAATGCTCAGAAATCTCAAGTTGGTGTTACAAAGTTTCAACAAGGTTCCAACAATACTCAGAAATCTCAAGTTAGTGCCAATAAGGCACCATGGAAGATTTGAAAGCATTGACATGTGCATATTCTCTTTTGTTATGGGCCATGATTGATAATCTTGTTTAAGCTATACTTTGGCATTGTCGTGTTTTTTGGGTACAATTTGCCATTGTTAAGCTACAATTTGGCATTATTAAGCTGCACTTTGGCATTGTCACTTATTTCTATTTTGGTACCGTTAAAAACTTTGGTACATTTTCAGACCTGTAATGACAGTTTGTATGACTTAATTTTATGCAATGAGTTATGATTTAAGTGCCATTAGTTTGAGTCTATGTTTTTGCTATTAACAAGTTCAAGATTCAAGAATTGAGCATATAACATAAACTAAATTAACATACATAAGCACCACATTACAGACCAGATTACACACAGCAAAGGTCATCTACATATCATGATTGAGGTCCCCATGATCATTCTTTTTGCACCAAAACACAAATAACAACATAGCTAGAAGTAAACTAATAAGCTTCCACCAGACCCGTTTAAACTTTAATTACCCTTTTGACCTTACTTTCGTGAAATTTAAACGGCCGACTTAACGGATATGACCCGGAGCCACTATTGTGGCCACTTTAAAAACAATTAGCCACTACATTGGCTTAAATTAAAATTTAGCCATTTTCGTGCAAAAATATTAATCTTCACAATTAAGTCATAATTTAATTATATTTATAAAAAAATTATAATTTAGGTGTTCATGCTTGTAAAAGGAAATATAAATCAGATTTGCTTTCCATATCTTTTTGTTAGAACATATATTTGTTCCCCTTTTGGCCAAAACCTATGCCTACACTGCTTGACATTGAAATCAATCAGTCTCTCTACTTAGCAGTGAACATCCTGATATGAGAGTATTAATGGGGAAACAATATAATGTAATGCATGACATATTAAGCATACATCTATCTTCGTAACAGAAAGGTTAATTTGAAAATATACCTTTGTGAGATAACCACGCAGCCCTTCATCTACATTGGAGCTACCTAAAACCAAATAAAATCCTGGTTTATTATGAACCCATGGCATTAGTGATGCTAGCATAAATGCCAACACCATTCTGATTCGAGCCTGAATATTCTGCAAACCCAAATTTTCAATGTTTGATCCTCCATCTAGCTGTCATTAAAAGCCAGAAACTGATCAACTAGAATCCTTTAGACTAGCTAATATGAAATTGTTCACTAATCCAGCAATGACAGATCATCGTATACTTGGCGGGAAAAGCACAAGTAGCACGGAGTGACGATTGTATATAATCTAAATTAGCATGTGCAAATAAACTCCGTAAAAGGAAAGCTATAATCTATATAAAATACAAAAATATGTATTTGATATCCCCTTTACCTTGTAACGTGGTCGTTTTCCAGTTAGAGTCTGAAACAAAGTGAGCAGGGCAGAAACTACTCCATCTATAGAAACATCAAGATGCCATGATCCAATTTCATCTGCTAAGACTTTTGCCCGTTTCTTTGTTGTTTCCGAGCTGAAAAAGGCAAACTCTGTTACTAGTCATTGACATAAGGAAATTTAGAAGGACAATGAATAATATCCCAAAAAAGGCTTTAAAATTAAACACAACTAATGACAAGTAATTCCTTGACATTTTACATCGCAACTCCAAACTAAATTCTTTAACAATAAATAAATGCAATCCAGTCTCTTTTTTCCATTTTTAAATTTATTATTTACAAGCATTAAAATTTTAGGATAAAAGCATTTGAGGGAAAAAGTGGCCGGCAGATCCGTGTTTAAAAAAAGAAACAATTTTTCACAGGCTATTGGTTTTACGCTTTTGAATCAATGAAGTGAAATGTGATATTAACTACAACTAATTTGTACCAACCTAAACATTGAGAAAATGTATTTAAGACTCCAAGTACATAAATATTAATATACATGATATAATTCTGGCTTGTAGCCAAGGGGTTACCCCCTCCCCTCTTGTAGAAAGGGGTCGAGGTTTTGAACCTCAGTACAAGCAGGGTGTGTGAGTATATGAATTTCTGCAACTGGCCATTACCCAAATATTAAATGATCAGTTCACTCTGACTTGAAATATTATACTCCCTCCATTTCAAAATACTTCTCCCCGACTTTCTGCACGTATTTTAATGTGCATAAAAAAACTAGTTCTGCATATTATTATTTTTTTTACCCAAATATTAAATGATCAGTTCACTCTGACTTGAAATATTATACTCCCTCCATTTCAAAATACTTCTCCCCGACTTTCTGCACGTATTTTAATGTGCATAAAAAAACTAGTTCTGCATATTATTATTTTTTTAAAAAAATTAAATAAATATTTAGTATTGAAATTTTTATTTATTTGAAAAAAGAAACTTTTAAAAATAAGTTGTAGAAATATCATCTTTATGCACCTTAAAATAAGTGTAAAAAGTCAAAAGGACAAGTATTTTGAAACGGGGGGAGAGTATGTGTGATTGAGGGTGACCACTGATTTAGTTGTAAATGTAAACAACTCTGAAAGATTAAGGAAAACTGCATAGAAAGAAGGTATGTTACATATGCATACCTATTTTCAGATCCCATGTACACAGTGTAAAATATGCGTTTAGCAAACTCTTTGCTGTCAGTTGGAAATCGTCCATCAGTGTAATTACCGATTCTTATAGCATCTGCTTTTACCTGACTATCTCCATTCTCAATTTCTGCATTATAATGGAAAGGCATTGAACAAATAAAAATCGGAAGATGTTGCAAAACAGTTATAGTCATTTAGGGGAACCGGAAGGTGAATAGGTCCTCAACAGCAATTTATGTAATTAAACAGGACAGTCTTCCTTTTCTCTATTATATTCTCTTGGGCTCGTTTAAAAAGTATAGTCTACCCAATTCAAGCAAATAGTCCCATTTAGATTCCAGGCTATCTTTAAAAATTTAACCTTCAGGTATAAAGTTTAATCCAACTTATGTGACCAGTATAAAAGATGCAGCAAATTGCAGTTTCGAGCTACCCATATAACATTATATTTTGAATGAAATAAATGCTATTATGTGTGGACATAAATGAAATAACAATTAGACCATATTGACCGTAATTTTGAATGCCCAAACCATTTTTTTCAAATACCACTTTGCCCCCAAAAAAAAACCTGTATCTTTGGTCTCCATATGATAGATATCATGCATTCAATTGGAAACAGAACTTGTCGTTGGTAGTAAAACTATCAGTACTTCTAGTGGAAACTAAGACAAAATATATTATAATACTTTGACTAGCGATCTGCTACAAGAAATATATCCGATAAAGACTAACCTTTAACTACAAGCTGGCACATGCAACCAACAATTGCAGCCACAGAGGAACTATCGGCCCCACCCGAAAGAGGAAGTAAGAAACCAGAAGCTCCACTTCTTCGTAGATAATCCCATAGCCAGCACCCAGGTCCAAAAGCTATTTCTTCCTCAGGAGAATGATACTTAATCTATAATATGTATAAGGTATCAGCAATTAGCTAACCAAGTAAAGCCACAATATAACATTGTCCAACACTTTAAACATCTCACTGAAACATATTCAAATGGAGAGGGAAGGGGCTAAAGGTTAGAAGAAGGCGCAGTGCATGCTATACAATTCCGGACCCTGAACAGGGAGCATCATAAACTGACCTTTCGAGGACTTGAAAGAGACATCTGCAGCTTAAAAGATTGGCAAAGCTTGTAAGGCACTGGAACAGAAGACACTTGAGGTTTGCTACTTGCTTGCTCTTGGAAACTACTTATGGATCCTCTAAGACTTGCAACCTGTGGCATAGTATCGGACAAAACCATTAAAATAAAAAAAATGGATCTGAAGACCAGAATAGCATGATTTATGAATATCTGATATTAGGAATGAAATGTCCAGCAAGAGGAATATAGATTACTTGTCAAAAAGTACAAGCCACAACAACATTACCAACCAACAACTTTTTCTAGAAATATGAAGAAAATGAACGCGCAAAATAAATTAGGATATTTAGAATTACCGCATCTAAGTCTATCTGAGCTACCACCACCTCAACATCTTTCAAAGAAAACTGTGAACCTTGTGCAACGACGTCCCCATTCACAACAATACAAGCACATCCATCTGCAACATATCATTTATTTACTGATGCTAATTTATCAATAGTATATTAAAAAAGATGATATTAATATAAAAATTGATGGTTAGGAAAAAAAATGAGTTCTTTAATGAAGGGAAAAAAAGGAGAATTCTTCATGGATCACAAACTAATAATTAAAAAAAACCTGAGAGCTATTAAAGCATACTATATACCATAGTAAAGGCGACCACCATCACATCCTTGGTGGTTGCTGTACATGTAAACTCCTCCTCTAGTATGTGTAGCACCTATAAACGCACGTAGGCGAAGATCAAGCTTCCTGAGTTGATGGTGACTCCCACTGGCATTCAGAAATACTTCAACTCCATTTAGTGCAAGTTCAGTGTGAGGAGGCATAGGACTAAACAGCTCTTCACAAACTTCAGCTGCGACAGCTCTAATATAAAACAAACAATTCAAAACTTAGAACTGAATCTACTAAAATTTACACAAATGGTAAATAAGGTCAGAACTAAAGTGACATGACAAATTATTGGAAGAGGCGCCATACGTGTCTATAAATTGCATATATCCGTAACCAAAAGGAACACTGTCCTGTGATATAGCCTCAGAAATTTCAGCTGGGAGCTTAAATTCCACAAGCTGCTCTTTATGCTTCCATGTTGTAAACCACCGGAGTTCCCTATAGTTCCCATCATTTGCTAGCCACATTTTGGGGCGTATCATGATAATTTTTCGGTTTAGACATAAAACCTGACAATTATACCGCTCAGAACCTTTGATAATTGGCATCCCAAGACTACATAAGATGTCATCCGTCCACTCACCAACCAAGAGCTCTTTTAAACACTCCCACCTGCAATTTAAACCAAAGCATTCAAGTATAACATGTCCAATACAATCAAGAATTGTTACTCTACATGCACATATATACTGTTACTTACGCATGAGTGATGGTGTCAAGTTCCAGGAAATGGTCTTCACAGCCATAGCCGGTAATTTCAAGCTCCGGCCCAACCCTGACAACGGCGCTGGCTTTCTTAGCAGTAATTATTGATTCCTTAATATTTTTTAAATTGCAATCAAAATCCATCGCCCATTGATTCAAATTGCAAGCTGCAACATTTATCAACCTCATTTTGTTTTTCGATCTGAAATCACTCTATTTCCAATCAGCAATTATATCTCCAGAGTCCAGAATGCTACTCAAGGGAGGGCTGCACATCGAATATTTATTTTGTTATTTATAATGTAAAAGAAATCACCAAACACATCTAAATACTTTTTTTAAAATAATTGTAGAAAACATAAATATAGTAATGATCCATAAAAATCAAATCTATGGTCAACTCAAACCTAACGGGTTAATATCAATTAATAGTACTTTATAAGGTCCAATCAGTACTCACAACCAGCAGAAAAGCAATGAGCAGATTAAATTTAGCGTTCAATATATTAAACCTGTATATAATGCACTGCCCAACGTGTTTAGTCAACGTCGAAAAACAAATGCATAAGCATATGTATACTACTAATTTGTTAAACTTGTGCATCGATATTACAAACCAACCCTCTCTCTGTTATCCTTACTTGTACAAAGACTCCGCTGAATTCAATTGGACACACTATACTGATCGAAAGGTTCAGTCTTTTGCAATGAATAACAGAGTAAAAATCATAACTTTTGAGGTCAGTTCATTTCCTTTAGTATAACCCATCAAGGGTTCAACTTGACAAGCTAAACTATAGCTAATTTGAACCAAATTGTAATTAAAAACCCAACAACAAAAAATAAAAACAAAAACTTTATTGAGCATGCAAAAGAAACAGGATTAATATATACAAATAAAAAACATGAATTAGTGTTGTAGAGTACCTGGGTGTGGATTAGTAGAAGTATAAGCCCTATTCAATCTTTGTGTAAACAATATATATACATGTGTGTGTGTGTGTGTGTGTGAAGCATACGAAGATGTGGAGTATCAAGAAGTGAGAATCACATTTCACAGCCGGCACTACAAAACCATTTTCCAACGTATCGGTCATTATCTACGTGGCATATATACATTATAAAGTTATTATTTTTAACTTTTTTATAAATTAGAATATTAATTATTTAATTTGTTTTTACAAAAAAAATTTTGAAAATTATTGGTCAAAAAGAATTTTGAATTTTTATAACTAATTTTTTTTGAAGTGTCTGGATTTATATTTTAAAAATAGTGAGAATATATATGTGGAAGATATTATGCAAATTTTTGGAAGCATTGATGTCTTCCCAGAATCTGTAAGTTATTTATAAATTAAAAATGCATGTATTTTTTACTTAAAGGAAACAAACGGTGTCATAGTGCTAGAACTAACTAAAGTAGATATATTTATGAACTGTTTGGAATGTTGATGAAAAAATGATCAAGAATCTTTAAAAAAAAGTAGGGAATAATTTATCATTATCTTCCAAGTTTCTATCTTTATTAAAATATTATCTAGGATTTTTTGTGATTTTAAACTTTGATTTATAATAATAAAAGTATAGAATTTTATGTGATTAGGTTTTTCGAGATTTTTCAGATAGATTATAATTTTTAATTCGGTATAAACAAGAAAACTACTCTTAATACTTCGATATTATTTATTAATGATTAGATTTATGATTTAATTTCTTATTGTTCTGATATATACATGATTTTATGCCATAAGTTATTATTTGACAAAAGAATTTTATATGGTTTGTACTAAAAAATTAATATTAAACTTAAAATAAAACAATTGATAAAAGTTATGCAAATAAAATATTCTCCGACAGCTTTTTATTTTTCATTTTACTTTTTTACACATATTTTATTATTTAATATAATAATATAATTGTGGAGTCAGTGAGGCTTGATTGCTGCTTATTAGGTGAGTTTTCTACTGGATTTTCACACGTAATTTTGTTGTAAGGCCCGCACGATCCAAGAATTATCGGGCATCCTAGTTGGGCCTGACCAAAATTCCTCCAAAAGTGCACAGAGAAAGATATATCACTAATACAAAATAGACTAAATAGTGTAACCCAGGCCCAGCCTCTCTCTGAGTCTCTCACATAAAAAGTACAGTGATGCTTTTCTGAATCATAGATAAACTTAAAGCTGACACCCTTATTTCACAAGCTGGCAACAAATCTAACACTTCTTCCCTATCATTAGCTAATTGAGTAATCATATTATGTAGTGCTACACAATTATCCAACTAAACCACCTTAATTAAGATGGAAACATATTATTCTTTGTGTGCTTAGGGTGCTTTTCTTATTAAGTTTAGATTAAGAAATGATTAAAATAGTTTGCTAGTGGGAAAAAATGACCAGATGCGCATTATAAATGTAAACTTAAAATCAGGCCCGAGTGTGATTCGATTCTCTTGATACATACAAAATTTGTACCTTCTTTTATAGTTAAACTGAGTTGGCTAATACAACAATTGAGTTGTGATTGGAGAGAGGAGGATTAAATATTTACATCAAAATATTTATATCAACTCATAATAAGTACTGAAAATCTAAGAGTTGACCAAGTCAGTTTGTGTGTCCACATACCAGACAAATCGCAAGTGTTGGGATGTGTATAGATTTTCACTTTGCTATTCACTTTCGTTCTTAATTTTTTTTCACTTTCTCAAGCTCAACTCAAAATGATAATGATTGTACTCTTAGAGATCGATTCTACTTTCATTAATAAACTTTGATGGAGGAATTTGATAACAACAAAAGTTGATATCCATCATCATAATCAAGATCTAGAGTAGTGTTTTTTACTAAAAAAGTCGTTAGAGTGTGGTGATTGTTGAATATTGGAGGCTGAGATTGTTATGGGCTTTTAGTTGATGGGGGCTCTCAATGTCTAACCCCTAACAATGTGGCTACGTACCCCTATTTATAATAGGGGATCAAGCTCACGTAGTTTTTGCTGAAGTAGAGGCCCGATATAAAAAGGCAAGAGAAACCTACTTGGAAGAGGTCTCCCCATTAAGACTTGTTTGGGTAGGTCAAAAACCCAGTATAAGACCCAAAGACTTCATGAATCCGACATTGACCCGAAAATCGTGGACTCTAGTCAGTCTACTACAGCTATTTCCCGGATACATTGACTGGAGGCCAGCACTAGACCCATCTCGAATGTAGGACGCGTACTAAACCCCGAGGGCAACTCGCCTGAATACATGCAAATGATCTTCCAAGACAAGGTTAACAGCACACCATAACTCCCCTACGAGGGCAACCTGAAAAATATGGAGCTATGGCCTTCAATTGACATTGACAGACATAGATGGTGGAGAACCTTCAAATTAATCCTGAAGGCACAAGATCTTTAATAACACCAACAATAATTCACCCGAACAATTATAAATTCAGCCTAATAGATACCATAAATTTTATTGTTATCAAATTCTACATCAACAATAAATATAAATTTTCACTATATAAATGAGCGAACAAGTTGAAATAAGCATTCGATTGTTGCAAATCACCAGTAAACATAAGAATAAGATTAACATAAGCAAGAATTCATACCTAACATCACTTGCTATATTATTTTACTGAATTAATCTTTCCGCTTTGAATAATCGGATTTTATTATTATTTTGTTTTAATGGAGGATTAAAAACTTTAATATATTAAATATTTCTGTATAATTTTTTTTTTCATGGGAAATCTTAAATTCCGCACTCTTGTGTAACTCCGCCCCCTGATGCTGCGTATATATATATACACGATCATATAAATATTTAAATTAGGTTGTGAAAGTCTGTTAATATAGTGATTGTTTAATTAATTAAGAGTGAAAATATAAACCGAAAGTGTCAGAATATCACGTACTCCCTCGAGCACTTCGCTGGTAGCTAGGAATCTATTACTAGTATATGATTAATTTAAACTATTACAAGTCAAAATCAAAATCCAGCCATGTGATTCTAATATGAAATGCATGTTGTATACTGTATAATACTTCTGTCTAGTCCTCAAATAACTTTGACCTGATCATTTATGCGCTAAACTTAAATTTATTATTCCAAGCTTAAAAGATCTCATTTCATTTTTCAGCCAGACTATATATATTTCCGAAATATTTGTGTTCGTTTAATATTTTTAAAAATATATTTAATTAGAGAAATTATCATGAATTTTTGTGGAAATTGAAAATAAAGATATCATCTTATCTCTAGGAGGGATCAGCGAATGGGGGCGAGCTTGTATGCTCTAAGAAAAAGGTGAATTTAACATTGTGCTCCGGAGTTTGAAAAATAAGAGAATAGAAAAGAAAATTTTAAATTTTATTTCTCAAATCGAGCTCGCGAATTTTTTTAGAAGAGAGAAGAAGTAGAGTGAAAATTCTCACAAATTCTTCTTCAAAATTTTCTTTCAAAAAATGAGATGATTGGGAGAGAATGTCTCACACTTCTTTTTGAATAATACTAACATATCTTTTTTTAAAAAAATTCCCTCCCTTATTGCCATAAGCTCGGTAACACATAAAAAAATTATGTTTCTTTTCTCTCACTTTCTCTTCTTTAACAAAAAACTCTGAAACACAGTGTTAGAGCATCTCCAACACAGGAAAAATAGAGAATAGAGACACCCTCAAGTTGTGCTAAAAATTGTAAATTCACTATAAATAATAATATTTTATATTTTTTTCATTTACATTAAATGTGTTAATATTTTACTTCAATAGTTAGCCCCTTATAAAAAGTACTTAAGTGATCCCCATATTAATTACTCCTCTAATTAATATAATAAAAAAAATAACACATATATACATCTCATGTAACATTTATTTTTTTATCTATTTTAAGGAGATGTCAAAAGTTAACAATTTTTATTAACACCTTCTTAACACTCTTGAAATTTCAAAAGGTGACAGCCAACTAAAAATACCATGCCATACCGGCTTGGCTCCCCTCTTGCGAATTGTTAAAGCTGTTAGTGACTTCTTGATTGTGTGTCTGTATCCTGTTAATCTTTTCAAGCTTCCATCTTATCATCAACCCCTTTTTGCCTTGTTATATGGCCCCACCTAACGTACTATAACTTTTTTCTTTTAACACGAAAGATTGATAAAAACGAAAGGAACTTGATTCATGTCAGATGATTGTCGTCATTAACCATTTATTTATTATAATTTTTAGTGAATAAATAAAAAATTTAGAATTTTAATATTAAGTATGGATAGATGATATGATCTTTTATATTTATGAAATTTTATAATATTAAATTTATCTAAAGAAATTATTTGAATAAATAATTGTAATTTTTTTTTAACATGGACCAGACGAATAACCAAAGCAAAAACAATTTGTAATATAACTCAACCACTTACATATTTTATTTGTTTAACATGTAAATTTTCTGGTAGAATCTGTGGTATATCATATATATGTCATTACTCGGGACACTAGGTTAGTTCCCGGTCATTGATTATTAACAATCATTTGTCTATTTTTTCCCCATAAATTAGAAAAAAATCTAAAAATTCTCTAAAAACTTGGATAGGATGACGTGAATTCACATCAAAAATTTAATATTATTTTTTTATGAAAAAATGAATAAATAAATAAATTAATCACTTTTCATATATATACATGATATTTATTATTATTGGTTTGAGAATAAATAATTAGAAGAATAAAATGAAAATTAGCATGATTTGATCAATTTTTTTAAAGAAAGAAGTGGTAGATTCGAGGGCGTAGGATAATAGGGCTGACTAATCTATGCTAATTCGGTTACCTCGCGTGCGATTAGCTTTGACCGTCGTTAGTTGAAGAGAGAAAAGAAACCTATGTTTACGTACTCGATACTCATCGCCTCATCATGTAATTGTTTTCTGTAGAGCAAATCCAACGGAAGGTTATTATACATATAATTATTGCTAAAATATAAAAATAAAAAATGATTTTTAATATTAAAATAGAATTTGTCATTCAATATAGAGATTTAAAATAGCACATAAATTTATATTTAATATAAAATATAATATACAGTATAAAATAACAACATTACTATATTTTATCCATTTTCCTACTTCAATGTTTATGTATCAATTATAATCATTTTTATACTTATTCTATATTTAGCACAAAATATATCTATAACATTTTACTATTTTATATTCATGTTTAGCATTCATTAGAATGATGGGTTTTTTATGAGTGCTACCTTATAAGGATTTCCCCCCCTGATATATTCCAAATGTAGAAGTTGTTTATAAATATATCCTATTTTTAGTTGTATTTTCAAATATGTCTCATACACAATTTTTTTCATTTTAATAATTTTAGAAAAATATTTTTATCCTTGTAACTTAAAATAATTGAAATTTTAAAATAAATGTAATATAGTTATAATATAAATGTAATATTTAAATAATATTTATAAATTCAATCTTCTAAATTTAAATTTGAAAGAAAATTATTTTATTACATAATTCTAATATACATTAAAAATATAAAGTTTAAAATAAAAAATTTCATTACAATTTTAGTATCACAAAAAATTATAATTAAAAATGAAAATAAATAAAAGAAACAATGTTAAGATCTAATAATATCATTATTCAAATAACCAGATAATAAAAACACGTATTACAACACTCATTTTTAACAAAATTGAATTATTATAAGATTAACACTTGTGAAAATAAAATAATTATATATAAACTCATTAATTATTAGTTATAAGTCATATAAAGTATGTTAAATAAATCTAATAGTATAAGTTAATAAGACATATTAATAAAATAGATATAAAACGGGATATATTAATAAATGACTTCATTAATTTGGGACATATTATATAAATTCCCTTATAAATATAAAACGTATCACTTTTAACCCCAGTCATTGGACTTACTCTTAATAACAATTTTCTCACTTCAATTTTTGATAAATATCATATAAGATAAAATTTATACTATATTATTAAAGTTAAAAATAAATATAATATAAAATATATATAAGATTTTATATACAAACAAGATAGGAGTATTTTTTATAAAATCAGGATTCATTTAAAATTTTACTAATATACTATTATTTTGTACTAGTAGCTTAGAAAATTACGTATTTCAAGTTCCTTTTTCTCGTATTTTTATTATCTTAATTGCTTGATCGAAATAAAATGAACAGGCAAAGTGGTTCTCCGGTTATATATATATAACAATACTTTAGTCTTCAACTTTATATATCCATACACACCTTTTTCTCAACTCACTCCATCACCTTGTTAACAAATACTATTCTTATCACCATTTATAATGCTTGACACTGTGAAATACCTTCTAGGCTGGAAAGGTCCATCCGGTTATGGCTCCAAATCCACCGCCGATCAAGTCACTTCCTCCGTTGATCTCCGCTCATCCACTGCCATCATCACCGGTAAATTTATTAACAAATACTCACATGCAATCAATAGTTTGTGTACATATTATTTACGAGCGGGATATACTGGTTATGTTTTTGGTTTATTTTTTTATATGATTTGAAATTAAAAAAATGTATGGTATAGGAGCGACATCTGGTATTGGAGCTGAGACAGCACGTGTGTTAGCCAAAAGAGGATCGAGGCTTGTGCTACCGGCTAGGAACAAGAAGGCTGCCGAGGAAACAAAGGCTCGTATTCAATCAGAGTTTCCTGGTGCGGAGGTATTGATTATGTCACTTGATCTTAGTTCTCTCAGTTCTGTCCGAAACTTTGTCAAGGAGTTCGAGTCTCTTGATTTGCCTCTCAATCTTCTCATGTAAGTCAGCTAATATGGATTATAGACACACACTTCTTTCACAGTTTTACTCATATGTTTCTACTAGGTTGCAAATTAGAACCATTATGTTCAATGTTTCTCAATTATTTTCAGAAACAACGCGGGAAAATTTTCACACAATCATGCTGTCTCCGAGGATGGAATTGAAATGACTTTTGCTACTAATTTCTTAGGTAATCATCTGCCATGCTAGCTACTAGTTAATTACGTAAATCATTGCCAATAATTATTAAGATATATATTAGGATATTTATCGAGATATATTAGGATATTATTATATTCTTGTGACCGTCGTGTAATTTATATATGTACTGAATTATTATGAATGAGAAAAAAGGAGGACGATCGAGAATTTTATCAGTGATACAAAAATTAGTTTGTATTTAAACGAACAATTTACTTATAGTCATGACTTGTAATTTGATCGATTGAAAAATTGTGACAGGGCACTTTTTGTTGACAAAACTATTGTTGAAGAAGATGATTGAAACATCGAAAACAACCGGAGTGGAAGGACGGATAGTGAACGTGTCATCAAGTATTCACGGCTGGTTCTCCGGTGACTTGATTCCTTATCTGGGACACATTACTCGAAACAAAAGGTGAGAGTGTAGTTTTCAACTGTATCAGTTTGACCTAGTTAATTCGTTAGATTGAGCATTCATGGCAGTATTAATTTGTCATCAGTACTGTTATTTGTAAAAAAGAGGAAACAAAGATAAAGATGTGTCATGTGTATGTATGTAGTGAAGAGAGACAGATGAATTAAAACAACTGGGATATTTGACTTTTATTCTGAATCGTTTGTCTTTTGGTCGTGATATAGTGATTATGATGCGACATGTGCTTATGCTATCTCGAAGCTCGCTAACATTCTGCACACCAAGGACCTTGCTAACAGACTCCAGGTAATTAATTCGTCAGTTTAACTTTAATCATATTTTATGCTTTAGTTTAGGGACTTGTGTATTGCATTTCTGCATTTAGTTGAATCCGAATTGGTATGGTTGAAACATCTTTCCATTGCACAAGACTCGTGTATTTTTGTATCATCCAAATTAAAATTGTCACTGACACGACCCATGATTAATTGACTCGAATCCAACTCTATTATCTGCAACATAGACAAAATTTGAACATGACACAATTTCCGTAAAAAAACAAACCCGACTCAAAACCCGAAAGTTTCGTACATTTGATTCATTTTTAATTGGACTTGGATTGTTTTGTGCATATGAATGATTCATGTGGAATATATGATGGGCAGGGAATGGAAGCAAATGTAAGTGTGAATTGTGTTCATCCAGGAATAGTGAGAACTAGACTCACTAGAGATCGTGAAGGCTTTCTCACCGGTATTTAAATTTTCTATCCGTATTGTAAATATATATCTTTACATATATAAGTACAAAAATAAGCTGGTGTTGATGAAATAATAATCGGAACATAAACAAATCTGCAGATCTTGTGTTCTTTCTGACATCAAAGCTCTTGAAGACCATACCTCAGGTATCCAATTTTGTTTATTTAGTTTATTTAATCCAAGTCCCCATGCACGTGCTTATGTATTATTTGATCAGTTCATATAATAATGACTCACTGTATTATACGAGTACATTATACTATGTTAATGATGTAGTAATTATGTATTATTGAACAATATTCAATAATTAGGCTGCTGCAACAACTTGTTACGTGGCTACGCATGCAAGAATGAGGGGCATTAGTGGGAAATACTTTGCAGACTGTAACGAAGCTTCCCCGTCCAAATTAGCTACTAGCTCCACTGAAGCTGCACGGTTGTGGTCTGCCTCTGAGGCCATGGTGATCACTTCCCCGGACCCGAAATTCGATACCGATCCTTTCATTGGCTTCGATTAGATTTCGATCAGAAGATGATAGTGAAAATGATCCATGGCAGTTAGTTAAAACAGAGATAATTATATATACACAGGTTAGGAAGTAGGAAGTTGAGGAAGTTTAATTAGTAAATAGATGTACAATTCTATACTTTTATAATACAAACATACAGAGATGCATTATGCATGGGTATCTCACTGGGTATTGCACTATTGCATGCGTTGTTAGGTAAGTGACTTTGTTACACACACATTGTACACTTGCACCAGCTCATAACAAATTTAAAGAGTGGCCAATGATTAGGCATATAAAAAAGATGGGTTCTGTCTTTTCTTAACTATAAGTTTGAACTGAATAATGAAATGATCGTTTGGACTAGAAATGAACATGGATTAGTTTGGCACCATGTGCTTGCATGTTGAATATGAAAAAATTACCAATCTAAATATATAAATGTTTTTATTTTCTTTCTGGAGCCTAGCTAGAATGACCTGTGAGGCTGTGATGACCATTTGGGAAGTTGAAATGATATTTTACCATCTTCTACTCTACTCTCAGCATTTGCATGTGATGATGGTCCATTGCTCTCCTCACGCAAAAACAAAATTAATATATTGATTTATAAACTCTTCAGAGATGGAGTCAGTGACTAATTAATTAGTCTGCAAATATATACAAAGCTCAAAGACTTATCTGTACAGAGTTGCAATTGTCAATTTATACATTGGTTATCTAGTGCTGACACAAATGATTTTTGTATGCATGTACAAAAATCTTTCAAATCACCACTAGCATCGCAACATATATAAAAAAAAAAGAGGTTTCGATGGTCTGATATCTCCGTCCCTAATATTATTTAATTCCGACTCAACTCTTACATCCGCAAAATAAAATTTTTACGCCATTTTAATGTAAAAAAACACGTTAAAATAATGTAACAGGTTGGAGATTCTATCAACATCTAATTTCGGATATATTTTTTAAGTTCTTCTCTTAGTAATAATACAAGATTGAAAGCCGAATCTTATTGTAATTTATACAATTGATCATTATCAGGAAAATCTTCAAGTGAAGAATGAAGTGCTCCATCTTTTCTAGAAATGACACTAACCAAAAGTGTCACTGCTTTAGGCAGCAAGTTTCTTCCTCCATTTCCCTAAAGGATGAGTATGAACTTGATCTAAAAATGGGACCTAAGGTAATGTGAGGACCATATTTATGTGTTTTCACTTTCTTAGGGGGCCAACATTTACTGAATATAACTTGCAAGTATTGGAAACATTTCAAGACAAGATAATAAAGTGGGAAGAAATTATATTGTTCTCCATGCCTTATACACAGATGTAGACCATATTGTATTATTCCACTATTAGTTGTTTCTGCATAATCTTATCCCCAAAACCATAATGTGATTTAAGTCGACTTTGCTATACAATGTGAAGTACATGCCCTTCTTTAAATATCGAATCGAATCAAATTAAATTATATTTCGTTCGGAGAGTATAAACATTTAAATTTTATATTTATGTAGGGTACATATTTTTTCAAAAAAATTTAATTTTCAGTAGATTATTTGATTCAACTATTTCTTATGCATTATTGGATATCTTTTTCTTTAATACAATTATTGCAAGATGAATTCAAATTCTAGCATTATCATATATTGGGCCGGACATCAAACCTCCTTTGTAAGTAAGAGCCCAAAGAGCCTCTCTCATTTCAACTTTTCTTGATGGGCCATTATTTAACCCAACTCAAAAAATCTGGCCCTAATCTTCTAACCGGTTTGTCTTCTTTATGTTCTCCAGAATCAAATGACTAATAAAAAAAAATCTGCTCAACCCCTTCTAAAACTATCCATGTGTTTATCATACATGTATGTATACAAACATACATACATATACATGTTTGAAGTTTGAATAAAGATACAATCTTTACAGCTTGTGAAATTTTGGCGGGACCAAGAAAACTCAAAGGTGTGAGTGTTGGCTACTGCTTCTGTGCCATTGAGCAGAAATTTAGAGGTATGTAAGAAGTATAATAGCGTTGTAAATTGTTGTTTGGATAATTCTGCTTTGTTAGATACAAATTCTATATCTAATGACCAAGAAAGTTCAAGAAAATTTAGCTATAGTAGAGCTTCTCCTTCTGTGAGATGGCCCCACTTGAAAATTACAGAAACCCAATTGCCTAAGTCACATTTTGAGGTAGATGATGCTGATTTAGGGATAAATGTAAGCGAAAATAGTGGTAAAAATGATGTCTTTAAGGATAATGAAGATGGGTTTGGGAATGTGAGTGATGAAAAGCAAGAAGTTTTGGGGAGGCCTAGTAGGACTAGAGCTAAGAAAATGACTAAATTGGCGCTTAAGAGAGCGAAAGATTGGCGACAGAGGGTTCAGTTTTTGACTGATAGGATTTTGAAGTTGAGGTCGGAGGAGTTTGTTGCTGATGTGTTGGATGATAGGAAGGTGCAGATGTCGCCGACTGATTTTTGTTTTGTGGTGAAGTGGGTTGGTCAGGTAAGTTGGCAACGGGCGTTGGAGGTTTATGAATGGTTGAATTTGCGGCATTGGTTTTCTCCGAATGCTCGAATGCTTGCCACTATACTTTCTGTTCTTGGTAAGGCTAATCAGGAAGCGTTGGCTGTGGAGATTTTTATGAGGGGAGAGCAAGCGGTTGGTGATACCGTACAGGTCTATAATGCAATGCTGGGTGTTTATGCTCGGAATGGTCGGTTTTCGAAGGTTCAAGAACTGCTTTATTTGATGCGGGAACGAGGTTGTGAGCCAGATCTTGTGAGCTTTAATACATTGATTAATGCCCGTTTAAAATCAGGGTCTATGGAACCAAATATGGCAAGTGAACTGTTAAGTGAAGTCAGGAGGTCGGGCCTTCAACCTGATATAATTACTTACAACACTTTAATTAGTGCTTGCTCTCGTGGATCTAATTTGGAGGAGGCAGTTGAGATATACAATGACATGTTAGGAAGTAGATGTCAACCTGATTTATGGACATATAATGCAATGCTTTCTGTTTATGGTAGATGTGGGCTGTCTACAGATGCTGAGATTCTATTTAACGACTTAGAGTCTAAGGGGTTTTACCCTGATGCCGTGACATATAATTCTTTGCTTTATGCTTTTGCAAGAGAAGGAAATGTTGAGAAGGTAAAGAAAATTTGTGAGGAGATGGTAAAAATGGGCTTTGGAGAGGACGAGATGACTTACAATACCATCATTCACATGTATGGACAGCAGGGTAAGCATGATTTGGCGTTGCAACTATATAGAGACATGAAATCTGCGGGAAGAGAACCTGATGTAGTTACATATACCGTTCTTATTGATTCTCTTGGAAAAGCTAATAAAATAACCGAGGCTGCAAATGTGATGTCAGAGATGCTAAATGCAGGTATCAAACCCACCATACGAACTTACAGTGCTTTAATCTGTGGATATGCGAAAGCTGGGATGCGATTGGAGGCTGAAGATATCTTTGATTGCATGCTCCGGTCAGGGATTAAACCGGATCACTTAGCATATTCGGTCATGAAACCAACAAGGCAATGATGTTATATCATGATATGGTTCGCGATGGATTCACCCCGGATGTTGGACTTTATGAAATCATTCTACGAGTTCTTGGAAAAGAAAACAAAGTGGAGGATGTTCAGAACGTGGTTAAAGATATGGAAGAATTATGTGACCTGAACCCTCAAATTATTGCCTATATTCTAGTCAAGGGGGAATGCTATAGTCATGGTGATATATTGTTTAGGTCTGCAATAAGGCAGGGTTATGATGTGAACCGTGATAACTTACTGTCTATGTTGAGTTTGTATTGCTCATCCGGACGACATTTAGAAGCAAAAGAGTTATTGGAATTTCTAAAAGAGCATGCGCCAGAATCCCAGCAATTGGTGAGTGAAGCTATGGTCGTCACTCTTTGTATGGCTCATCAGATGGAGGCTGCTTTAGATGAATACCGTAAAAGCATTACATTTAGATTGGCTGACCGGAGTTTGATCATGTACGAATCTCTTATAAAGTCCTGCGAGGAGATGGACCTACTTGCTGAAGCATCTCAGGTTTTATCCGACATGAGATTTGTTGGACTAGAACCTTCTAGGGAACTTTGCAGGCAAATGGCACTTGTGTATTGCAGAATGGGCTATCCGGAAACGGCTCATCATTTGGTTGACCAGGCTGAAACAAAAGGCGTCAGAATTAATGATATGTCAATATATTCTGCTCTAATTGAGGCTTATGGCAAGGTGAAGCTTCTGCAAAAAGCAGAGAGTGTGGTGGGGAATCTTAGACAGAGCGTTAGTTCTGTGGATCGGAAGGTGTGGAATGCTTTAATTCAAGCTTATGCTGTAAATGGGTGCTATGAGAAAGCGAGAGCTGTTTTCACTACGATGATGAGAGACGGTCCTTCCCCTACTGTAGAAACTATAAATGGTCTCATGCAAGCTTTGATTGTTGATGGGAGATTAAATGAATTATATCTTCTAATTCAGGAATTGCAAGATATGGGGTTCAAAATTAGTAAGAGTACAATTGTTTTGATGCTTGATGCATTTGCTAAAGCTGGTGACATATTTGAAGTGAAGAAAATATACAATGGAATGAAGGCGGCAGGGTATTTTCCTACCATGCACCTTTACAGAGTTATGATCATATTGTTATCCAAGGGAAGGCGTGTAAGGGATGTTGAAGCAATGATTGCTGAGATGGGGGAAGTAGGTTTTAAGCCTGATATTATAATATGGAATTCTTTGCTTAGGATGTATGCAGGAATTGAAGACTATAAGAAAATTGCTCAGGTATACCAACAGATTCAAGAAGCTGGTCTCCAACCAGATGAGGATACATACAATACTTTGATAGTCATGTACTGCAGAGATCGCAGACCAGAAGAAGGTCTGTCGCTGATGCATGAAATGAGAAAGCTAGGTCTGGATCCCAAATTAAACACCTACAAAAGCCTACTTTCTGCATTTGGTAAACTACAGATGCTAGAGCCAGCTGAGGAACTCTTTGGAATGTTACAATCAGGAGGATACAAGCTTGACCGTTCTTTTTATCATATAATGATGAAAACATATAGAACTTCTGGAAGCCATTCCAAAGCTGAAAAGTTGCTGTTTACTATGAAAGAGGCTGGAATTGAACCTACAATTGCAACAATGCATTTGCTGATGATCTCTTACGGAAGTTCAGGACATCCAACTGAAGCTGAAGAAGTTCTCAAAAATTTGAAATCAACGGGTGAAAACCTTAGCACACTTCCATATAGTTCAGTTATAGATGCTTATCTCAAGAATGGAGATTATATTATCGCAGTCAAGAAGCTCTTGGAGATGAAGGGAGATGGTCTAGAGCCAGATTACAGGATATGGACTTGCTTTGTTAGGGCTGCCAGTTTGTGCCAGAATACAAGTGAAGCCATGACTCTCTTAGGTGCTATAAGAGATACTGGATTTGAAATTCCAATCAAGTACGTCATGCTTGATTTACTTTGTCTTGTTGTTTTCTGACTATATATAGTACATATAAATAACCTTTACGTATGTATTGCAGGCTTCTGACAGAGAATTCAGAGTCACTGGTTCTAGAGATGGATCAACTTCTTGAGAAAGTAGAACCAATCGAAGATAACGCCGCATTTAACCTTGTCAATGCTTTGGAAGATTTATTGTGGGCATTTAATCTTCGTGAGACTGCTTCTTGGGTTTTCCAATTGGCAATTAAAAGAAACATTTATAATCACGATGTTTTCAGGTAGCTACTGTGTACTATTGTGGTGGTACTCTGGTTCTGTGTTCTTTTTATTTATTTATTTATCAAACTTCAGTCATTTACATATCAGAAGATCTTAGCTAGTTATTAACGTCGACCAAAGTTGTCAGAAGAGAGTGTAAGACCACTCGCATGATCACAAATTATCCATTGTGTGGGAAGCGAGATCAAATTGTGGGCACAACTAAGTGATTAAACTAGGGTCAGTTTAGATAATGGCACATAGCTTTTCTTTCAAGCCTTGTTATACGATTGTTTGATGAAAATTATGCATGTAGAAGATTATTTGAAAATATCAATTCTTTACTAGGTAAGATAGGTGGAATAAAGGCCAAGATCAATACCTTCATCAAGCTAGGTCACACGCCAAATATACAACTAACTAATAGTGAAGGAGGTCTTGTTAGCTTAATCTGTTAAATTACTCTATTGGGATTATCTTCAAGAAGGGAAAACTAAATAGTTTTTTTTTTTACTAAATGAAAACTAAATAGTTGAACGTTCCCAGTTGGATGGCTATGAACTTTATATTGCCTGACTGCGGCCTTTTGTAATAATGTTTGGTTTTTTTAGATGCATACTGAAAAAGTTGGATACGTCACTAAATTCATCTCTGAAATTCTTTTACGTACTCAAAAAGTTGCCAATGAATGCATGTAGGGAACGTGCAAGTTTGATCTAAAATTTCATATGCATTGCATTATTGCTCACATCATTTTGTTTCATTAGAATTATTGACGTTTTTAGTGCATGTACTAAATTTGTGAACTTATACTTACTTTTTTAAACATCTTGTCTGTGTAGGGTAGCTGAGAAGGACTGGGGGGCAGATTTTAGAAAGTTGTCCGCCGGTGCTGCTCTTGTTGGTCTCACTTTATGGCTTGATCACATGCAGGTAAAGTTTAATAACAGTCATTTGTATCCAGAAAGCCTATAGATCACTAGAGCTTCTGTGGGAAGCCTAAAGGCATTATACAAAAGGACAACATCATTAAGATGAAATTAACAGTATTTTTAAAATTCTATGACTATCATTGTGTTAATTATCTCTGCTCTTTGTTGTGATACTTGCAATCTTATAATATACTGTCATTGCCACAGGATGCATCCTTGAACGGTTTTCCGGAGTCTCCAAAATCTGTTGTTCTGATTACAGGGACAGCAGATTACAACCAGGTTTCTTTGAACAGCACAATAAAAGCATTCCTTTGGGAAATGGGGTCCCCATTTTTGCCCTGTAAAACTCGCAGTGGGCTTCTCATAGCAAAGGCTCACTCTCTCAGGATGTGGTTAAAGGACTCTCCATTTTGCTTTGACCTTGAGTTGAAAAATGCTTCATCCCTTCCCGAGGAAAACTCGATGCAGCTTATTGAAGGATGTTATATTAGACGTGGCCTTGTCCCTGCTTTCAAGGACATTACGGAAAGGCTTGGGTTAGTGAGGCCAAAGAAGTTCGCGAGGCTGGCTTTGCTGTCAGATGAGAAAAGAGACAAAGTTATCGAAGCTGATATTGTGGGGAGAAAAGAAAAGTTAGAGAAAGTGAGTAAATCTGGCCCAACGAGGAATAAAAATAACAGAAAACTCAAAAAAAGATCATTCGTCAATGTGGATGCTGTCAGATATTGATAGGTGGATGAAGAAATTAACCTTGCAATGAAACCAAACTACTGTGGCATTGAAGTCATGGTCTATCTTAATGCACATGTGTGCCTTGGAAACAGAACAGAACTGGCATGTTACAGCCTAGCTGAAAGGTTACATTTCTAAACTATATTAGAGCCTAGAGTAAAATACACCTGTGGTTTACATACGTATATCATGTAAAATTTTGTGTACATAATCTTTGATGAATAATTTCTGGTTCTTATAAAGGGATAGATACCATCTATACTTGCTCTACATGTAGATGGTTCTAGGGTTCATCGAAATGCTTATGCCATCTTTATTGAAGAAACTGATAGTTCCCTGGCTGCAGCTAGTATATGTAGCCGAGTTATCTTTTTTAGCAAGAATAGTTAGATTGCTCTGTCCATTGTTTAATGCAATGGATTTCATCTTTTCTAATGCTACTTGTAGTTAAATATTTATATGCTCAGGGCTCATTTTAAAAGCTATGCTTCATTCACTTTTGCAACTTTTACTAAATAAGATAAACTAGAATCACTAAACCAGATGTCTGTAGCTATTTAGGTGTGGATAGACAAATATTCATATTTCAATTTATTCTTGTTTGGTGAATGCCATGTTATTTCTTCATTACTTCATTTGGCACTTGACATTTAATCTTCATCTGCATATTTGGGTAGCTTGAATGCATCTTACATCGTTATGTCATTGAGTTAAGTAGTTGCTACTCAACTATTAGGAAGAATAGAAACTAGATCGTTTGGTTGACTCCCAAGACTAAAGCTTCATTCCTCAGCCCATTCCGTTCTGGATAAGATATCAAAAATCATTCTGTTCGTAACAGCCGGTATACTTCATTTCATTTTTCTCTTCGCCTTTTATTTTGAGAGAGTCTACAAAATTGCCGATCTATCCGTACTACAAATCTAGTTTACCATTTGTGTCACCCCAAATCTTAGTGGTTAGTTTTCTCATCTCTAAATCTTTCAATTGATTTTCATCCACAAAAGCTTGTTTTGCTCTCCATTTGTTGGTAGTTAGTATGTGTGTATATACATATATATGTGTGTATGTGTATATTTGATAATTCTCTGCTGCACTTCTATAACACGTGTGCGTGTGTGTATTGTTGTGTTATGAATTCGAGTTAACAATTTGTGGGGATTTTATGTGTTAATTTTTTATCAAAATAAAATTAATTGTGATTAGGTTGCTAATTATGATTTGGAGCTAATTTGAATAGTAATTATTGGGATAAAGATGACATTTTGTAGATTTTGGTGTTGTCGGAATGTAGCTGAAATGAATTAATGGCTTGCTTATTCTTGACAAATAGTTGATTACGAATTTATAGACTTAAAAGTTGAAAATGAGAGGTATTTCTGATACCTGAAGTTGAAGCAATACACAGTACGTTATTGTTACTAGAGTGAATTGTGCTATACACTGATCGCTTTAGCCTATTTGATACGTTACATGTTAGTCAATTTCATCTAATGGTATCAAAGATGAAAATGCTGCTTATGATTAATTAAGAAAAAGTCTGTATTTTATGGTTATTTGTTTTCTAGAATTAGTTTACTGATAATTATGTTTCATTCTGTATCTGATATATGTCAGTGACACTGTTATCTGAATAGTCTTATTAGCGTGAAGTTGTTATATGTTGTGTGTAACTTTTTCCCCCTTCTAAATATCAATAGTTTGTTGTGTAATAAACTACTTGACTGAGGCAACTCAGAAGCTCAGTGGCATGTTAATTTTCTATAGCATTCTGATAAAAATATATTAGATTCAAGTTACTACCTAGGCATTAGAAGACCAGGTACTGATTATCTATATTATTGGTCTCTTGAATGTTAAGGTATGCAATGTGAATATTTTGGTCTGAGTTCATCTTTACTGGTAACGTGATTTACACAAAGCACTCTCCATCAAATCTGTCAATGAAATAAATAGCATGATTTGCACAAACACCAAGTTTATGTTCGATTTATGTTTATTAAAGTTTTTTGCAATTACAGTTATACATAAAAACTATTATTTAGATTTACAAAATGCTGACCCTCTGTTAATTACATTTGGTTTTCAATTATTTCAGGTTTAATGTACTCCACTGCACTGTGCAGCAAGCACCGGAAACACAGAGTTGTGTGATTTTTCATTGAGAAATGAGCAGAGGTTGATGTTGTTAATGGGGAATGTCAAACTTTCTGATTACAGTAATATGTGACTACAGGGAGGTATTAAAGGAGATCTACCAAACTAAATATTTATTGCTTAGGATACTAAAGTTTTGACTTGTAACCAGTGAAGTCCAGTAAAGCTCAACTTATATAGACAAAATAGCTATATACTGGATTTAACAATGTGACTTTTGTTTTTGTTTCTGGGTACTACATTGGCTTAGACTTATAGACCTTTCATTACCATCAAACGGAGCTAATGTTCCTGTTGTTTTAGCTATATGAAGCTTGGATCAAATTTTGGTTAGTTCCCGATTGTCAGCCTTCGATAGGTCCTTGGCTTCAAGTTAAGTGGACTAGGCATCACCTAAGCAACACCATTACAGGAGAACATTATGTGTCCAGATTCTGTTTTGACTTTTGCCTCCATAGTTAAATTGTATTATTTTGCCCATCTTTCCAACCATATCGAGGTCCAAGATTTTGGTAAATACGAATATGTAACCTTTCATGTGCTCTAGTTTCAGCAAATTTAAAATATTCTGACAATCATATGTGATGGTATGTATATATAATTGTATCTTCATGAATCTCCTTATTTATCCTCTTTTATGTTTCTCCATAGCTTGTTCTTATTATACCCTTCTCTCTTTCCTTAGGTGCATGCTGAAGTTTTGTCCAGCGACCAGCCTGTTCTCAGACTTGCAATATATATAAAGGAAATACTTGCAAAGCTTTTGAAGGAAACAGGAGGAAATTTTTTGACGCGCTTTCCTCCAGAACCAAATGGTTATCTGCATATACGTCATACTAAAGTCAGAGGAGCCAGGGGCCCAGGAAGCACGAAACTGCTGTTGGCCGGGTAAGATAAACAAGGAATGGAATAATAAGAGACAACATCTATGCAGTGCTTGTTACTGCATTCATCTTCGATCTGGAGTATGTGCTGGCGTAGCATGTCATGAAAAATGGCTTGAAATCCGTAGTCTTTACTATTTGTGCCCTGATTATCCATTCAGAAGTTATATATAATTCGTACGATTGCTCTAGGATGTTTTCTTTCTCATGGCCTATTAAAGCATCTCTAACGGGGGCCATCCAAAAAGAGTGCTAAAAGTTAATGACATTCTTGAGTTCGTTATTGGAGTTGCAAAACAAGAGTGCTAAGAGTAGTACATCCAACTTTTGCCATTACAAGAGTGCTAAGAGAGTTACAAGTGCCAAATATTGCCAACTTGTAATAAATATATTTTTCTTTATGATATGCTCTTTCATTTATATCATACTTAGACAAGTTTTAACTGTCAATTACACTTCATATGAGGTGCTAAAAGTTGTTCAATATGATATAGGGAGAATAAAAATTTGTTATTTACAATGAGATAACAATGCGTATAACTTGTAGCAACAAACATATGAACCAAGTATTATACCCGCATTACAATGGGTTGGCTTGCCTTAAAAAAATCTAATTTTTTCATTTAAAAATAATTTAATAGTTAAAAATACAATGTGATTGTTTACTTATAAATTATTATTGATTTGAATAAATTTGTCAATAATATACACAGGTTCTAAATAATTTATTATGTATAAAACTTAATAATTCAAGTCGTTTTCTCATTATTTTTACTTACGATTTTGTGTGTAAACGAACAAGGAAGTGGTCTTTTCGGAGATGCTAAACAAAAGTTTTCCAAATACCATTCATTTTGATGAAAAATAAAAAGAAATACAGTCAAATTTCCAACATAGTCGGGCCTTTCATTAACACCAGGCTTCAACTTTCTGGGCCAAAACTCTTAACCTGTACAAATCTAAACCCGAG
The DNA here is from genome assembly GCA_028671895.1 of Oenanthe sinensis. Classification (NCBI taxonomy): domain Eukaryota; kingdom Viridiplantae; phylum Streptophyta; class Magnoliopsida; order Apiales; family Apiaceae; genus Oenanthe; species Oenanthe sinensis. The sequence goes on along the minus strand of CM053813.1, from coordinate 44,897,388 downwards.
CCCAATTGCTTAAACCCCTGTCTCTAAAACCCTCCCCCAAACCAACAAAATCAAATCAATGGCAGCCCTAATATCCGAAGCCCTCCCCAAATTCACCGCCGAGACCCTCCGCTCCGCCGCCAAACAATCCGAACGATGCGCCGTCGTGCCACCTCAGCTCCGCCAAGCCATCGAAAACTACCTCCAAGGTTGAATTTTTTTATTCATTTATCGAGACTAAAAATACACATTATGTTAAAACTGAAAAATATATATCAACGAGATCATTAATTTATGCGAAATGTTGTTGAATTTTGGTGTTTCAGAGAAAGAGGAACCGCATATGAAGCGAAATGTGTTGCGATTATCGGAGTCATTTAGCAATATAAAAGATGTTAATTTACAGCTCACTAACTCTACTTCGAAAGAGTTGGTTGAGGATCCTCTTAAGTCGGAGAATTCGAAAAGGTGGAAAATTAAAAGCTCGTATGGCGATATTGGTCTCAAGTATAGAGAAGATCAGACTGTTGCGTATGTTGCTTCTCGTATGCCTGCTGTTTTCTCCGCTTGTCAGAGAGTTCTCAGCGAGGTAATCACTCTCGTAAATGAGAATATAAAACTTGCGCGGTTTTGAATATGATAGTTTAGGTTAAAGGATTTGTAAGATAGTAGGATACTATAATGTTACAAAAATATGTGGGAGTGATGTTGAATATTGACTGTGGTTCTATAGTTAGCTTTGATTGCAATGTACAAATAAGTTAAATGCATGGTTTTAAAGTTGATAATGTGATTGTGACTTGTGAGGATTTTTATGTTGGTAGGAAATTAGAATGTTACAAGATATATGTGGTAGTTATGTTGAAGATGACCAAAGTTGTATAGTGTTGAATAATATGATTGTGGTAAACTTGCTGCCTAACATCTTAAGGTTTTAGGAGAACCGGAAACTTAACATATAGTTTGCTTTGACAATTTATAAATTTACGAATTACGCACTTTTAAAGTTGATAATATAGATAGCAATGACTTGTAAGTTGGTAGGACATTAAAATGTTGCGTATAAATATGTGGCAGTTATGTTAAAGATTGACCAGAGTCCTATAGGAGTATAGGTGGATTTAGGATTAGGTTGATTTGGGTGCTTATGTGTGCATTTGATGTTTATTTAGTTATTTATACATGGAGAGATTGAGATTCAAGTTTTTAAATTTTAGGTTCGGAGAAGGGTTCCTGGTTTCTCGCCACGTAGGGTTTTGGATTTTGGTGCTGGCACTGGTTCGGCTATGTGGTGAGCAATTGATTTTAGTTCCCAAGTGTGTGTCTGCATGCGTGTGTGGTTTGTACATGTTCTCGTTTCTTTTTCTGTTATCAGCTTTTACATCAATATAATGCTGTAGGGCAGTGCGAGAAGTCTGGCCACAATCTTTAGAGAGAATTAATTTAATAGAGCCATCACAGTCAATGCAACGCGCTGGGCAGAGCCTTGTTAAAGGTGATATATTCTGCAGTACATCTCGTTTAAGAAGAAATTATTTTGATACCTACTTGTTCGTAGAAGAAGTGGGTATCAAAATATCTTCTGTCTGTGTATATTTGCACAAGTGAGACATAAGTGCTGTTTTGGTATTGATTTTGGAAATTCTGCTACCAATTGAAACCATTCAAATAGGAGGTGATTCACAGTTAAATGGAAGTTCTAACTTGATTTACAAATAATTGTTGTAGATCTGAAGAATTTGCCACTAATCCAAAGCTATAGCAGCATTCAAGCCCTCACGCAGAGCATTAATAAGGCTGACCGGGAGCACGACCTCGTCATTGCAGTAAGTTTATTAATTCACTGCCTTGCTGATTTATAATATCTTGTATATTGACAGACATATGGCCACCAATATATAGAATTAAGTTATGTGGCTAAGAAAGAAAAGGAAACAAAGATGGATGCCAATTGCCAAATATTGAGTCAAAATTGCGGGAGGCGTGCCATTAAGACCAAACATATTATACTATACCTTTTCCTCTAGGCTGTAAGTTGTATGCATTACTTCTCCCCTCATACCTGACACTGTGAAACAATATACTTGCTCACCAATGGTAATGATTTGTTTGCATACCGAAGCAACAGGGAGTTAAGACTTATATATATACAAACTAATTATACCACATCGCTATGCTGGGCAAGTTATAAATGTAACACTTACCTCATGTCCGAATTTATGTCTGATCTTTGCCCTTCTAGGCAATATGTTGTACACATCACTTTGCTATCACGCCTAACCCCTGGATGATTCTGTGAATTGTTGCCTATTACTAAGATGCTTTTGTTAAATGCCAGTTGATAAGTCTGTTATAGAACATCATTGCTGATATATTGTTACTATTCTGTAAAGTCATATGTACTTGGAGAAATACCCTCATTGAAGGACAGGATAACTATCGTCCGCCAGCTTTGGGATCTAACAAGTGATGTTTTGGTAAGTCTTAATGTCCATATTTAGACTTTGTAAATGTACAGTAAACCTTTATCTTCTAGAAAAAGGATTGTGGTCATTTTTGCATACCCAAGTTTGGGGGTTAATATGCAATGTACATCCATATATCTTGTATTATTAAAAGTTTATGGTCCTGATGCTCGGTGATTCATATTAAGGTCGGTTAAATCTACATATTTTTATGGATTTAAAGATAATTGGATGCAAGAGGATCTTCATTTTATGATCATCCTTCCCATTTATGTTATCATGTCCTTCCACTAACTTCCTTTGAGCTTCCCATTCTTTCATATAGACTTTGTTGACATTTTATATACTTTAGAACTGGCTGGCCTTGTTTGTGAAAGTGCTCAAGCATTTTCACAGCCTGACTTTTTTTATTGACAGATGGTGCAGTTTCAATTCTTTCTACATGTAAAACTGAATTACTACAGTATATGTTGTTGTTGACTTGTTGGTAGATATGTATTATCTAGTCTTGTAAAAAAAACACGAAAACACCTAGTAAATTTGTTCTTTTTGCCCATTAATTAGTAGCCCTTTTTTATTTGACTTTCTATAGAACTTTTCTCTTTTCCAGTTCACTGTCTGTTCCATAAGATTATTTCTGTAGTTATATGCACATACGTCAAAGGATATATTGTAGAATTGGTTTACAGATGGAGAAGCTCTCTGTATATAGAATGACTGTTATCTATATAAAAGAGTGCAAGTGTTGTCTATTCTTTTATCATATTCATTCTTTAATATTAATGTGAGATATGTAGTGAGTTAACTGAAGAGGACCATCAGTGTGGCACAAAGTGAGATATAGGAAGCTGTGAGACAAATGGCAGCCTATAAACCCAAAATGAGCATTGTGTCCTACACTTGCCTCTTCCATGATAATTTTGTTTTGCAGAACATTTGAGAAATAATAATGAAAATTGCAGATAAAATTTTGATTTGCACTTTTAACTTGTACTCACTGTTTGAAGTTCTCTTGTTTAGATGACCACTATAAGCAATGGAATATTATCCCTGTACGTCATATTCACCTCTTTCATCTTCAGTGCCTATCCAAGTTTGCAATATATATTTGTGGAGCTCTGGATCACCTGCTCAACATCACATAACTAATGTCCATCGCCAGAGCTTTGTATTAACTTTTAATGAAATTGGAGATGATAACAAGGAATTTATCTTTTTATTTAGGAGGTTTTAGACATTGCACAGTCAGATAATGTGATGATTAAACAACCAAAGTTTTACTTGTCGTACTTGTTTATTGTCATCCTAGGGATATGTGACATTTAAGTATATCAATGTAATATTTGTTGGCATGGGATAATTCCTGATTGTGTAATTTTATAATTTATTGTAGCGTTTTTTCTGAAATGGATTCAGTTGTGAGTTTTCTTAATTATCTTCAATATGGAGCAGGTGTTAGTTGAGCCTGGAACACCTCATGGAGCTAACATTATATCTCAGATGCGATCTCATATACTATGGAAGGAGAAAAGGGTATATGTTATGTTGTTTTCTTATCTTTACTTGAAATGCTTCATAATTTACTGTTACCCTGGGAGTCGTCTGTCTTAAATTATATGAAGCTAAGCTGTTTTCTCTTCATGCTATTTCAGAAATGCCGCAAATTGGAAGATACATCTAATGATGCTTCTAAAGATTTTATGACTCTTAAAAGTGATGCACATATAGTTGCTCCGGTGAGTTAAATCATTTCTCAGTTGTATGATTTTTCCTGGAAAATCTGTTTTGTCTTTGAGACTTTGACATTGCACTTCTTTTTTCAATATCATTGTAGTGCCCTCATGATGGCGCTTGCCCTTTGGATAAGACCGGAAAATATTGTCATTTTGTTCAACGCCTGGAGAGGACAACATCACAACGTGCTTACAAGGTTATTATCTTAAGCAAGTTCATAAATTACATTTGTCAAACTCTGTTGGGTTTATTTTAAGTTGAATTATTCAATTTGTGATTCGACTTTCTCTCTTTCTCTCTCTACAGTAGATGCATATGCAAGTGTGTAAAAAAAATTATGTGTTTCATAAAATAATGTGTAGTAAATTTTGTAGCACACTGAAATGCTGAACAGAAATACAGGTGGCTGTAGCTTCATGAACAGGAGATATGTCTAATATGACATTGCTTCATTCACTTTTACCCTCTTTTCTGTAGTTTTGTCTTAGATCTTTTCTTTTCTGTGTATGCTGTACATTGTAATTGACCTTGGGAATTTCAGGGGAAATTTGTTGTCCAAGTCAATCTTGACAGTTCTCTCTTTTTATTTTATTCTTTTTCTTTTTATTTACTGCAATATATAGCGATCGAAGGGTGTACCGTTACGTGGCTTTGAGGATGAAAAATTTTGTTTTATTGCCTTCAGACGAGGACAACGACCAAGGCAAGTATTATTGTCTTAATTCAGGATTTATGATCATTATGCGTGTAAAAAAAATCACATCTATATGACTTGGGCCGTTTTCATTTTGTATATATCTGTTGTAACTTAATGCACATTAAATGTTCCCTTCTGACATGTTTCTATATGTTTTTGGATATTTTGCAATTATGTCTTTACTGTATATTAATATTTGGCAACATCAACAGAGAATCCTGGCCACTTGATGGTGTGAAGTTTGATACATTAAAGGAGAAGCATGATAAACGAAATCCAGAAGATTTTGAGATTGACTATGGTATGTCCATCATGCCCAAGTTAATATCACTTGCAAGTTGGGCACTTCAGAATTGTCATTTGTCTATTCAGATTTCTGGAGCTTTACAGAAAGCTTAACATTTTGTTAGATTTAATATTAATTTATATTTTGCACAATATGATAGATGACCAACTTGAGCCAGAGGCTGAGATTGTTTCAGAAGAGGACCCTGTTTCCTGCGACTCTGATATCTCAAATAATGTTAATGAAGATGAAGATGGAGAAATGAGCCATGCCGATCTTGGGAGTGGCTGGGGAAGAATTATTTACAGTCCTCAAAGGAGGGGAAAGCGGGTCGAAATGGATGTTTGTCGAGCAATCAATCGCGAGGGATCAGAGGGTGCTTTTGAGCGGATTGTTGTAACACAGAGTAAGAATCCTGCACTACATAAGCAGGCAAAAGGATCTCAGTGGGGAGACCTGTGGCCCTTTTGAGATGAGAGGTTGTTTGTCTGTTTTGTTCGTGAAAATAATATCAAGAATACAAAATATATTTTGGACAGATATATCGCCAATTCGTTTTTATTGTGGATTTGAAGATGTAAATAATCTGTTATAAAATTAAGGGAAATTCCTAATAGTACCATTGTACTATTGGCTTTTCCAAATGGCACCAATCACTATTTTAGACTTCCAAGTAGTAACACTGTACTTTTGACTTCATCCATATTATAACATTCTGTTAGCGGACCGTTATTCAAACGTTATAAAATTACAATTAATTAAAGAGATATTCCTAATAATACAACCGTATATTTGGTTTTTCCAAATGGTACCAATAATTTTTTGAACTTTCAAGTGGTAATACAGAACTATTGACTTCATCCGCATGGTAACACTTTGTTAGTTGAACGTTAATCAAACATTACTCTTGATAAATTTAAGACATATTTGGATGTTTGCTCACATTTTATAATTTTTTTAATATTAAATATGATATACAATACAATATTATACTATATCTACATGTTTTATTATTATTTAAAATCTTCATGTTTAAAATTATTAAAAATTAAACATAACTTCTGTATTTAATAATTTATTAGCAAAACCTGACAGTAATTACCGAGAATTAGTGCTTGTTTGGTTGTATATAGGAATTAATTTCCTAGAGGAATTATCATTTCCTTGCTTTTTCAAATTAACAGGAAGTGTAGAAAATTGTTTGGTTACTCATATAGAATTTAAATACATAGGAAGTACAAATAACTATGGGGTGGGTAAGCAACTTTCCATATTTGAAGGGTATTCAATCTTCTTTGAAAGTTGCATTTCCTTAATTTTGTGCAACAAATCAGACTTTTTTTAGATTAATTAGAGGGGTAGCATCTTAATTTTCAATTTTAGATCATATTTAAAGTTCTTATATCATGAAACTAATGAAACATAAAAATAAATATATATTATTTGTTCAAATAATCATAATATATATATATATGAAAATAATTCATATTTAAATAAATTATAATAAAAAAAATATAAGGATTACTGACTTATTGAGTTACTATATAGAAACTAGATAAATATTAATTGATTTTAATCTTATTATTTTAAAGATTTTAATCAATATTAAAATTAGTTGATTTATGAAAATTATATATATGGAAATTCTTAACGGTACCACTATAGAATTGATTTTTTCAAGTGGTACCACTGATTATAATGTTTGACTAACAGATAGATAACAGAGTGTTACAGTGTGGACGAAGTCAATAGTTTAGTGTTACCACTTGGAAGTTCAAAACAATCATCGGTACTATTTGGAAAATCACTATTAATTAGTTATGAAATATAAATTTTATAGTTGGCTGGTCTACTCTTATGCATCAAATCTCAACCTTGTGAAATAAGATGTCCTGCAAGTCTAATGTTTACTTGGAACGTGGTGCCAGGTTTTCTTTGAGAGAAGTATCTATGTATATTTTATATATGCAAGGGCTAATAATCGAAAAGGACGTACATAATCATTTTTTTAAAAATAAATCCATAATATAAGCGTCTTAATCATTAATCCAAAAAATGGGATGACATTATCATGCTCCACCAGTAATTTGTCATGAAACCTGGTCCTCGTGTTTGTAAGAAAGACGGGTGGGTCAGTCAGGCTTTATATATAAAAAGAATGGTACTTGGACATTTCGTATTGGAATTAGATTTAGCTGCCCAGTGCTTTGATAGTAGATGATGACATTTCACCTCGAGTCTGTTGATTAGAAATAAAGAGAACAAGAGACGTGGGGTTTTTGTTGCTTAAATTTACAAAAGTGGTAAAATGTAAAGTTACAAAAGTGATCTAGACATTTCGATACAGTTGAAGACCAGTAATGGTCATCTATATCAATGTCTTCTGTTGCAGGCTGCAGCATCTATATACATATTCTGGAAAAGTAAAAGTAGGATAATGCTTATATCTAGAAACCTCCAATTCATATACGACCAGAAAATTTAGCATGAACAGAAGAAATACTGTTGCAAAATAATAGAGCTTCTTAAAGGGGTAAACCATTTGTAAATAGCACGCCCCCCCCCCCCCCCCCCCCCCCGCCCCCGCATAATATGCAACTTACATAGAGAAACAAACCAATGTGAAAACCATGGATCAATCACACTGCTAGGCAACATTTCCGGTCGACGGAATTTTACCGCGCTATGGTATTAGAGTTTCTTTCGGGCTAGAAACCTCCAGTAATTATACTTTTATCGAATTTAGCAAAAAAAAAATTATACTTCTATCAGAACTCCTTTCATAACCAATTGACAAAGTAACAGAGTAAACGATCACAGCAACAGATCATGCAATGTATATAACAAATGCATTGACAAATACGAAACGTGAGGTGGTGCACAACTAATAAACATAGGAACTAGTCAGTAGTCACCACTAAGATACAGTAGCAAATCAAAGGGAATTGTTCTTGAAATCAGACATCTATCTATCATACAAAGAACAATTTCATATGCTTCACTACAAATAAATCAAATGGGTCCATCAGCACATGATCACCTCTATGATTCTCAACTCACATCACTACCACTAAAATGGTCAGTTACAAATTAAAGAATCATATATTATTGATATCTGAAAAATTTTATGGTACAAAATAAATTATAGCCACTCATAGTTGACAGCTGGCCAAATTTGTATGCCAAGACATTTGGCACAACTCCATCTTACCATCTATTAAGGGTCCACACCATGGCACCCAAAAATTTGATTTCTATTATATACGTATCTATAACCTATCTATCTACACATGGTGCCTCGACAAACACCTGAAAGAGACTAAACTTGGGTGCCTAAACATACACTTGGAACTGGAAGAAGCTAAACTTGCAAAACCACGGTTATTTTGCTTGGGATCTTTTCATAGAAGAATAGGTAAACCATGGTTGAGGTACGATCTTATTCTTCCATCCCAACCAGCAGTTACAATAACAAGACCCCACAAGTTGGGAGAATTAAATGTGTTTTGATAAGCAGTCTTCAAGAACTTGTACTCAAATTTGCGCAAAGAAGATGAGACTGCCTTTGGACTTGATCTGGGTAAATTTTCCTCGGGCCATGTAGGGGGACTTCTATATAAGGACTCTAGTGAAAACCCTCGACTCAAAGAGAAGCAATCGGGGGAAGTCCCGGGTATTTTGTGTTGCAAATCTTCATTTATATGCTTATTTATTGATACATTTCCTGGATGATCATCACCTGAAAATTTCGGGGATGGGAGTGTTCTTGGAATGGACCAAGGTATAGCGACTGCAGCATTGTGGCCTAAGAAGCTCTCAGATGAGACAATGTTTTTAGGTGAAGGACCTTGGTCCTTGCTGTTGTAATTCCACATAAAGACGTTGGAGTCCTCCGAAACTGAGATGATGTGTTTTCCATCTGCTGTGAAAGATGCAGACATATGGCTTCCTGAATTCCGAGTGCCTAGTGATGATGGGGACCAATGTAACAATCATTAAGACAACACAGCACCACAAACAACAGAAAATATCCCCCTATCAAATATAGTGGTTGATAATAAATAGCTCAGAATAGTTAGTACTCACCCTTGAACTTGCACATGACATTGACCCCACTAAGTATTCGAACTTGGGAGTCGGCAGAAGTCACCATCACTCTGCTTGAATCGCTTGGGCAAAACTATAAAAATAAATAAATAAGTATGAGAATTATATGTATGAAAGCACATATATCTTCCGCAAAGATAAGTGTAATTACCTGAAATCCAGTTACCCTCTTGCCTGTAAACTTCTTTTTCCCCTGTAAACAGATTTGAGGACCCATATGCAAGCGATGATCTACCCACAGAAAGAACAATCTAACATCAGTTTTTCTTGATCACAATAATAATTGATAACCGCAAGAACAATCTGAAATCAGTTTTTCTTAATCATAATAATTGATAACCGCATTGAATTATCTAAAATAATATCATACACGTATGAAAAAACATAATGTTTTAGGTATTAGTTAAGCATTCAACTTGCTAATAAAAGGATCACAAAGATGCATCTCTATTTGTTGGTGCAAAGTCAAGCATAATGTTTTTAAAAGTTTTGACGCAGTACAATATGTTGGGGAGGACTACCACCATAGTTACTCTCTTGAATTCTCGCACTGTTGGTATTTTTTAAGTTGCCACCAACAGAGGTCACCATAAAACTGTTCACATTAACATTAAATCCAACATCATCCCGAGTGGAAAACTTACTCCAGTGATAATATAGAGTAATTTCCTACGGCCTAGACAAATTAAAGGGACAATTCTATTCAATCAAACTATCGACTTTAGAGCCTGTTACAAATTATGCGTGTTCACGTATATGGTAAATCGCAATGCCATAGACAGTAAAGCAGGATACTTTTAAGACGCAGTTGCATCACATTGCATTTACTTTAGTGAATAAAATTAGTGAAAAAGAAAGAGATGCCAAATATGGAGCTAATATTCTTTAAAAAAAGGGGCATACAAGACCATCCTGAACAAATAGGCTCTCCAAATACGTGCAAAAGCAAAGAATGGTCAATGTTCATGATTTCAAAACTAGTTACTGTATGATGGATTTGAAATTCAGAAGTTCATTGCAAGAAGAAACAAACAAGTGAGAAGCGAAAAGGTAATTAGACAAAATGTACCCACCTATGATATCATAAAAGTGGCAGTTGCCATCCATTGTGCCCACAATGGCTTCCTGTGGCAATCAAAGAATGAAACAAGTTAAAACAATAACTCTTTAATTATTAGAAATAGTTAGATATAAGAGCAAGGAAGAGCAAAGATGCCTATCAAACCTTGCCATTTGGACAATAACACACAGCCGTAACAATTTCTTTTATATCAATCCAGTCGACTACTTGACACCGCTCTACTTCCCAGATGCGTACCTTCCCGTCTATTGAACCACTTATGAAGTGGTTATCATCCACAGGATTAAACTCAACACATGTAACTGCACCAATGGTAATAAAAGTATTTGAGCAACTTTTGTTAAGTAAAATGATGCGAAGAATTAGAAGAAATATTAAAATTCTGAACACATGGAAGTCAAAATTATATGATATCTAACGAAAATTTAATCAAAACAATAATTAGGCCTCACCATAATTATTATGAGAGAAAACTCCGAGGCACTGGCGGTGTCCTACTTGCCATATACGAACGGTATTATCAACAGAAGATGACAGCAGATGCTAAGAATATACAAAATAATGAAAACAATATTAGGAATGCTAGATCACAGGTATAGCACAAAACACTTGCCACTGACATAAAACTGGAATCAAAGATATCATTTATTATACTTACCCCTTTCATAGACCAGGAGAGGGCCAAGACCTCACCACTATGTCCATAGAACTCGTACAAGGGTTTCTCCATTACTCGAAATGTCTTAGGTGGAAGAATTACACAAGACGATTTTGATTTGCTCAATTTTTTCACCCTGCTGAGCATCTCTTTATCCACGTTAAGAGGAGTTAATTTGGAGACTTTATCTAATGAAAAGTATAGACAAGAAGAATCATTATCTAAAATCTCAAATGTGTTTTGCCTCTCATCTTCGACTACCTTCCAGACACGCACTACACTGTCCTCGCCACCTGTCGCTAGGTACTGGCCATCATGACTAAACTTCATTGTCAAGATTGAGCCTTCATGTGCAGGAAAATCTTGTTCTGCGTGAACAGCTGACAACTCTTTCAAATGCTTCTTATGCAAACGGACACGGACAGAGTCAACACGATTTCCATGCTTTGGTTTGACTTCCCCTTTCCTATCAACTTTACGTGCCATTGCACCTAACTTCTCGAGCCAACTGCTCTTTACTTTCTTCTTTACATCCGGCAATTTACATGTCTCATTTTTCTTCTGCAAGAATTGTTGAACAAAAGTCGATGAACCAACAACTTTTTGAAACTCTTCAGCTGTTACCATTTGATTTGTGCCCACAACACGTAGTTTGCTAAGCATTCCATCAGGACCCAATTCATCTACTAGAAACTCAGAGCCATCATCCAAATTTCTTATTCTAGGCATAGGGTTTTCCACCATAGCATCAGCAAGTGCTGACTCTGAATCCTCAATAGTCTGACAAGACAGAAAAGAACGGCATGACATAAAACGATCAATCAAACCTGTTTGGACTGGTTCATGCTTTCCAATCCCATCCGTATTTGGTTTGAGTTCATCACAATCACCCAACTCCTCACTCCCACTTGGATGCCTATCCATACTCAATCCCATCCATTTCAAGAACCTCTCACGCCGTTCATGAACATTTTCCATGTTCTTTGTCCAAAACTCATATTTAAAAGTATTACAAACACAGTGTCCATTAGAACCACAACAATCATCAGAGCAACTTGAACTCAAAGAACTGACCTCTTCACAAGCATCAACAAAATCTTCACCTTGATAATAATTACCCATCATTCTTAGATTTCAATTCAACCCATGAAAACCTATTCCAAACCAAATAAACAACAAAATCAAAAACAACACTCATACCCTAAAACCAAAATCTCAATAAAAAACAATCAAAGTTACCAATTTTATCAACAAAATTCAACAATCCTAAAACTAAAACCAAAATCTCAATAGAAACACTCAAAGATCCCATTTTTATTAAAGAACTTCATAAATTCTAAAAGTAAAACCATAATCTCATAAAAAACAATCAAAGTTCCCATCTTTATCAAAATTTATCAAGAATTTCACAAACCCCACATACCAATCACTCAATTCAACCATCCAAAACAAACATCAACTCATCAAATAACATATCAAGACAACCCCATCTTCCCCCCTCTAAACCAAGATCTAGTCAAATCCATACCCACAAAAACAAAACATGGCAGCTAACAAATCAAATAAAATCAAATCAAACCACAAACAATCAAAACCCATCATTCCAAAACCAAACAAAAACTCAAATTACTCACAAATCTGATAGAAAGATCAAAACTTCTCACCTGGGTGTTCATGAATTATGGTCAAACACCTCAAAAAATTGAAACTTGGGTAGAATTTTCTTGTATTTAGTTGAACAAAGACTGAGGGAGTAGAATGGTTGAATGGAAAAAAAGGGAGATAAGAGGCGATGTTAACAAAGAGGTTGAGAATTGAGAAACACCCAAAAAAGGAGAGTTCTGAGAAGAGTCCGGAGGAGTAGGCTTCAAGAGGCAATTGGGCTTATTTTTTCTCTCTTTTAGTTGGGTGTGTGTGATGATGTATGTATCTTGTGTGTGTGTAATTATGTGTGTAGTAAATTACTAGTAGCAGTATATTTGATTAGTCTATGAATGACTGGGTGTTGATAATTGATATACATACACAGGCTTCTTATTTGTATGTATATATTTTGTTGACCATCTTAACCCCAGTGTCCGTTTAGTTCGACCAACGGTTTCAACCTCGATTTAACCACAAGTGATCCGTCTGAATTGTCTATTTTGTTTTGATGGAAGTTTGATAAAAAAAATTATTTTTTATAATTTGAAAAAATTAAAAATAATAATTCAAATTAGTGATTTTGGTGTATTTTGAATTACAATAATACCATGCTCATAACTAATTATCAGAATTGAGAATGAATTTGAATCTTATTTTATAATTCAAACGAATATCGAGTCAGATTTTATTAATGTGATATTCAATGATATTTATTTGAATAATTTTAAATACTTTATACATGTTTATTATACTAATCAATTCGAATTCGTATATATATTATTATATATAATATATAATATTTATATTAGAATAACACTCTATAAATATCTTATGTAAGAGATTGTGATTCTGAATTTTTTTATGCCATGTTGTAAAATTGTTCTACAAAAATGCTATCTCGAATAAAAATAAAATTATGTATATTGATCATGTATATATGTTTGAAATCGGTCAAGTAATATTGAAAAACAACGATTAATGTTGCAATTTAAAACACACTAAAGAATCCCAGATGACAATGGAACTTTTAGCGTTTAATCATCGAACATAGTTTTAAGAGATCATCGAATATACAGCAACCTATAAATACGATTATATTTTTAAAAGGAGAGATATATTTAATATTCTTTTTCCCACTAATTTCAAATGTGAAATAGCATAGTATTAATAATTAACGTTACTATTTTTTTAATAAACGACAATTAATAGAATCAATTTTTTCCAGTAAACTTGATTGTTTAATTCACTTATTAAATAATGTTCAAGAACATAAAATTCATTTCAAATGACAACTTTTTAAATGATATAAATTAAAATGTTATTTCAAAATTTTAAATTTATATTAATATTTAAATACATTGGATTTCATTTCAAATCTTAATTCACATTTAATTTTTTTTTTGTAGTATCCAAACAGTTTTAGATGAAATTTAAAGTTCCAAAAAAAAATACTAGATCAAAATTTTATAAATCTATTGAATTCATTCCCTTAGTTAAGAGCACTTGGAAAATTTACAAAATCGCAGTCGTAGCGTGTGGCCGTGTGGGTGTTGAAGATATTGACTCTCATGCTAGTACAATACTAGAACAGTTCAACGACTAAATAATCCATGTATTTATGGTCAACTGTAATATCCCTATATTCATCAAACTGTCGGTACCCTTGTTTTGAACACTATTCTTTCTTTAATTGAACACTATATATCCATATATTAATATACTCTATCTTGTATGAATTGGTCGGTACTCGACATCTCTAAGCCTGTATAACAAGTAACAAATGGATTATTATTATGCGTTATTTACAACATTATATCCTCTATTTTGACGTATATATTTATGTTGTTATATTTTACTTTAACAAATATTCAAGATAGTTGAAGTATCAGTCCTCCCCCCGATGCCATTGTTGTATATGATGCAAGTTAAAATAAAGTAGCAGTTCGTCGGCTCTAACCGTCTACTGATCACAACCAATATGTCCAAATTATTTCTCCGCAACTCCTTAATTAAAAATTTGTAAAAATTCAGTTTTAAACCCTGTTTAATATCTAAAACATAATATTTATAGCAGATTGTTCATCTATTGTTAAGGATTTAAAGTCCTGTTCAGTCAATTTTATTAAACGATCAGCGCAACTCATACAATTGTTAGAGAAGTCATTTCTATGTCTGATTGCAAGGAATGGTCCTCGCTACCTCCCTTCCTTATCAATGTAATTTCTCAAGATGTTGAATAAAAAGCTTATGATCTGTTTTCTCAAAAAAAAAACTAAACATAATATTTATTTCAGCTCTCCAATCCGCCATGCATAACTCGACGAATAGTAGCAACAAGTTTTCCTCGATGGACCAAGAATTGATAAAATACTACCGATCCAATTTAAAATATGCCCAGGACCATGTCCTGAGAGGGATTATTCAATGTGGAATTTTAAAGATTTTCTGGGATTTCAGAAGAAAAGTTTCGAGTTTTAAAGGACTAACTAAAAATCATGGTATTCGATAATAATGTTTAATTGTTTTTTATAATCTTATAGCGGTAATGATTTTTTTTACTTTTATGGAATGATATTTTTTTTTTTTACTTTTTTGTATTTTGTAAAGATCTAACAATGAGGTTTTAAAGAATTTTTTAGATCTAATTTTATGTATTTAAACTTCTCAAGTTTATATATTAGTATTGTTATATTTAGGTTTCTATATGTTTTATTATTAATAAGTAATATCAAAACTCTCATTTTAATTAATCAGAATAAGGATCTCAAGATTAATTTTGTATATTTTTTCTGAGATCAACAAATACATTAAACAAATAAATTTAATATTGCTAAATATTTATTTTCCATTTATTCTATTTTTATTTATAAATTACGAAAATAAATAATTAAATGTTTCATATAATACACTCAAGTATTCGATCAGGAAATGATCTATCTCTCTTAATTAATTATATTAACTTTGAAATAAAATCTGGATTTTATTAAATTTATATTTGGATACTTAGAAATTGTTTAATATTTAATGTAAATTAAAAATTAGGTACTCCAACAGGGTTCATATATAAATATATAATTTAACAATACCATAAAATTATTTTTTTAAATATACTTGCATTATAATATTTATTCACTAGTTTGTGTTAACGCATGCGTGGAAAAACGGTTGCTTAATTTAGAGGCTAAGCCAATAAATATAAACAGAGCGTTTTAACATGCATTTTATTTTAATAAGAAATTCTTCAAAAAATTTAAATTCCTTAATTATAAGAGCTTGGAAATTTATTAATAACGGTGGTTACGAAAGATTTCTTTAATTCTTTATCACCTTTATTCTAGTTTTCCCTAGCAGTACATAATAGACTTGTTGAATTGTCCAGGTTCTAACAAAGACTCCTCCACCCAACTCAAAAATAAAATGGAAATAAAGCAAAGAAATCAATGCAACAAAACAAAAGGCAAAAGACAAAACTAGTCCAAGTTCTTGAGTATTTAGTTTCAGAAGTGATATGTATAATGATCACTTTGTTTACATGATTAGTTTATAAATATGTTATTACTAGAAATTATCCAACACTCAGCAAAAAATAGTTTAAGTATTGTTCATACCTGATAATGAAAATAAATGGATTATAAAATAAACATGAAAATAATTCTTTTGATAAATTTCCTAACGAACACAAAAACAAAAACAAAATTTTTTGAGTATGTTCCTTAAATAAGAGGATTAACATTTTTAATAGAAGACTCAATTTCAGAAAAAAAGTAAATTTTGCCAAAGTGGAATTATTCTTGGTAATTTGAATTGTATTCGGTTACATTTTTCTTAAATCTGATTGTTTACCTATATATAGCTAGCTTAAATTCCTTTTATTTGACACACAAAAGGTGGAAATTCAGCTTAAAAATTCAAAGTTGAAAGCGATCGAATCGAATTGTGCTACCAAATAGTGATTCGGTATGATTAAAATTTAGAAAAAAAATGATCTATGAAGCGCGGTGGAGTTGTGTTACACATACAATGTGCTTCCGCGTGCCATGAATACTGTAGATAGTTGACAATAAATGGATACAGTACAGACTAGACTACAGCTATTCTAACAAAGGTCAATTCTTTAAATATATGTCATGGCTCGTGTGTGTTGTGTATAGCTTGGGAGGGGGTTGTGATGATCGATGTTGTATAAGTAACTACTACTCGTAATAAAGTGTTGATATCCACAACATAGAAGCATGTATGCACCAATTATAAGCAGCCTTATCCTTATACTCCAAATATACAGTACAATATAGTGATGGATCGAATGGCAGTGGTGCCAAAAGATTGAAAAGGCCAGACTATTCATTCATGAATAGGGGCATGGTCACCCATGCTACCATCATCCACATCGTTGTCTTATGAACTTGCAGACAGATGTTGGAGTTGTACATGTACATGCAACATATAATTGCTATGTATAATATTGAAAGGTATATATGCAAATGAAATTATTGAATCGTTTGATTTATGTAAAAAACAAACGTATATTAAAATTTCAAATCTAATGATCACTTTCATTATTCATATAATCTTTCACAATAATGTAGAATAATAACAACTATCTATAAAAAAAAACATGGAACGATACTGCATATTCTCTGTGTCTACCATCAATTTTTTAATTAGATTCTTAAAATTATTTCCTTATAATCTTAATCAAATTTTTAACTGGAATTTTATAATTCTTTTCTACTACATTATATAATAATGTATGTTCACGTTGGGTTAAAGTTTCATAAATTTGAACGCAAAACATGAATAAGGTTCTGTTGCTCTGTAAAGAAAAGTGATGGTGAATTTGGTAATTTTTTATTTATGTATATTTCTAGATATAATATAAAAAATATTATTTTTCAAATGGTTTGATAGTGAAATCTGTACCGTAAAAGTGGAAAAACTTTTTTTCAAAAGTTTGGGAGAACCTATTTTTTCTAAAAGCAGTTTTTAGATAGAAATATTTTTTCACAAATCTGCTTTTAAAATTTAACAAACACATTTTTAATTACAAGTTTTTTAGAAATAAGGGAGTGCTTAATAATGTATGTGGAGTATATTTTATTCTTCCTCAAGAAAATTCGGTGAAAAATATACATACTCGAACATGCGCAACAAGTTCCAAGAGAGAACTTTTATACTCCAACACAGCTTATATTAACACGTGCTTGGTGAGTGTTGGTATTAATTTTGTATAGAAAGAGTTGGATACAAACTTTATACTCCCTTTAAAACTAAGCTGATTCGATTATGTAACAGGATTTGTTTCTCGATAACATTTGCGATAATAGAAACGTGTATACAACTATACATGTGTTCTTACACGACATATCTCGCCTAAGAAAAAGGAGACACCCATGCTTATGAGAGTAGGGAGTAGGGAGTGTATACTAATACTATATCTCAAAGAAAGAATTTAGTAGTACTACTGAATTCTTATCTACACCCTAGGCTCTTCAGAAGCATGTCTCTTAACCAGAGACAGCTATCTAGATTCTTGAGCAGTCGTCAGCAGTTATACTACAGTTTTTGTCTATCATTATATTGGCAGATAGATCTAGTACGTACCGCAGTAAAATCATTTTAATTAGGAGTATTATTTATTTTTTAAGTCTGAATTGTTGTGCATGTCGTTTGAGTTTAATATTTTGTAATATTTGCAGCACTCATGTATGGCGGGCTGGTGGCGCATTGCTCCCAGTATTTATCAGACTATTACCATGTACCAACTTCATGGCAGAAGAGTAGAAAGCTTTCTATAATCTATTTCATATCAGAATTTAATTTACTATATTTACGTTCTCTGCTTTAGCAACCGACCATTACAATTTACATCTGAATTATTTACTTATTTTAAGCTACAAAATGCTAACAACCATGCACACATTCAGAATTGCATTGCGTTTACATAATTAGTAATATGTATCCAAAATAAACATAATCATAGTCATGATAATAATATAGGAGTATATTATAGTAATCTACCAATTACAAAACTACAAAACATCAAATTAATGAATTTAAAAATATAATAGAGTAATAGAGTAATAGTGTAATAATGCAGCAATAGTGTAATAATGCAGTTGATTACTATCGTTTTCCATATTTTTCTTAAAATCATCGTATTTCTGACCATTAACTAACGGATCTAATGATAATTAAAATATAATATTAAAAAAATGAGAATGTTTATTAGTAAAATTTATAGTTATTTCCCAAAAAACTGGAAAAAAAATAATTTTTTAAAAAAATATAAAGACCTTTTTTGTTCTTAAGTAGTTTTTAAATAAAAAACACTTTTAAAAAAATTATTTCTAAATATCAAACAATTTTTTATCTATTATTTAATTAAAAAATGTTGTACCTAATTTATATATTAAGTTTGTTGATTATATTTTTATGTTTATTTGCAGAAAATAACAAAGTAGGAGTATTATACAAACATTTTGTAAAGTTAAGGGGCCTCGTATTGTTTATGAGTATACATCTGTGTTCTCAGAATCGGACTGGGCATCGAACCGGAAGCCCTACTGGTTACTGGTTCGATTGGTTCAACTAGTTTGACCAGTGATTCAACCGGTGTGACGTCATAATTATGTAATATATAATTATATATATATATATATATATATATTTATTTATTTATTTAATTATTTATATATATAATACAGTCTGAAAATTATGAATAATCTGCATTAAAGCAAAAAAAAATAAACTGAAAATCTGATTATACAAATAATGAAATAACAATGACTAATCATTTTCATGGAGTTTTTTTTTGGAGTTAAGACTAAAATATTTAATCATCTTCATCAATAAGCATATGTCTTTGTTGTCTTACTTTACAATTTTACTTGTATACTAGGTTGAGATGAGTCAATGCCTAAACTAGCTTTCATGTAACTTCCAATAGTCATTGTTTTTTTTCTCTTACTACTTTCACCTACATCGTCCTTTGGATTTGGAATTTCTTCAACATCATCACTTTCTAGTTGTGTGGAATTTCTTCTTTTATTTTGTGCAATTTCTATTAATGATCCAACAATTTCAAAACGAACATGTTCAGGAACTTTCTTACAATGTTTTACATTACCAAGAACGCCGACAAGATGCTGCTTCATGCGGTTGATTCCTCCACCACATATAACTTGATCACAATATGCACATTTGATAGCTTTTGTCTTTCCGCTTAGTTGTGGTACTTCATAACAATGCTTCCACGCAATGTCGGTCTTTCGACGAGGATTTAGAGCAGAACTACCATCACTTTGTTCCATCTCCGGATGCGTAAATGAATCTATGTTCTACAATTTCAAATAAACTTTATAAAAAAAAGGGAGAATTAATTAACAAAGTTATACATACATAATACAATTTCAAATCCATGTATTTATATACAGAGTATACAAATTAAAAAAAGGGAGAACTAGCAAAATGAAAAAAGTTCACAATCCAAATATACATACAGAGTGCAATTAACAAGATATAGATATATACAGAGAGTAATTAACAAAGTTATAGATGTAGAATGCAGATCTAACATAGTAATTAATTTGAAGAGAAGAGAAGAGACAGACCAGTGCAAGTTTCTTGTAAAGTTGTAAGTAGACTTGAGCTGAAGATTAGAGCAATCTTTTGTCAATCGGAAGAAGGAAAGGAGGAGGAGATTCTTAATCGCCGAAAAAGAAAGAAACCTAGAACTGGAAAAAGTGAAGTGGGTTTGATGTTTTTTTTTTGTATATAAACCGCCCGCCGGTCCGGTTCAGTACCGGTTTTCACCGGTTTTTTGCCGGTTTTGAACAGGAAAATCGGGGGACTGGTTTTAGGGGTGAACCGAACCGGACCTGCCACCGGTTAGCGGTCCGGCCGGTCGAACCGGCCGGTCCGGTCCGGTCCGGTTCTGAGAACACAGGTATACATGGGCAAAGTTTGTACGAGAACTGTAAAGTCATGGCCTGTATCCTATGAAATCATAACAAATCCTAGTGGTCTGATGAATACATTTTCTAATGAGTTGACACAAAGTACTAATTTGTTAGCTGAACCGTTACTTTTACTCTTCCCATCAAATAATAAAGTTTGATGTTTCGACACATAAAGAAAAATTGGATTATTACCTTAACTCGTGACAACTGACAAGAAGCAAGAACAACTATATTTAATTTATAGGTGTTTTTACGTACTTTTGAACATAGTAGAAATTAATAAAACAAGGTTGTAAAATCGTATAGCAAATCAAAGAGGTCAACATCTAAAAATAGTAAGTGGGGTTCTAGACTTCTTGATGTTTCGATTACTTGAAAGAAGCTTGTAGAATCGATTAGGATAGTTTATTTAAATGGCGGCATGAATGGACGCCCATCATGCGTCCAAATTATGCAAACACATCATCTATAGTTCTCTTGTGTGAAAATATATTATTCCCTTGCGATAATTATATAAGAATAAATAATTAATGAAATAATTTAGATATTGTTGGCAATTGGCATGCTAAATGACACAACCGATTAGAAACTTAGCTCTCATGTAACCTACTTGCAACAATAGTAGATAGCGGAGTACAATTTGTAATCATATATTACAAATCAATATTTTTTTTTGGAAAAAAATTATTAATATTTAATTAAGTTTAAATGAATATTGAGTTACCATGCATTTTTCTAAATTTTTTAGGTGTACAGTACTATAATTTGAAGGTTCATACATAATCTTAGTCTGAATTGTCCACAATCATCAGAAGAAGGCTCAGACCTTTAACTCTTTTTGGGCTAAAAGCCTAAAACTAACCAATTCTAACCATCCAGCTGAACAAGCATCAAGTAAGTAACATGAACTTCAAATAGTCTGATAAAAGTTCAACATAACAATTGGGCTTCCGTTGCTCTGCCAGCCCAAAATACTGTAAAGCAATATGATCTTAAATGTAAGTAACAAATCATTAAAGAAAATGAGCTCACATGGATGATGAGTAATCAACTAATCATCAATCATCATAATAGCATCCTTTGTGAGCATGACAGTAGAATCTCGCCCTAAATATAGTTTATGTCGATTAAACACATATATTTAAACAACGAACTTTAATATTAGAAGAAAATTAGCCTAAATGATTCTATAGTTCAATTGTTAAATTATAAACTTTAGTAAACGATAATATAACTACTAATTCGGTTGAGGTTGACCGTATTTAGTACGAAAAGAACTAATTATACAGGTACAGTTTACATAGAATTCGAATTTATCTATTAAACTGTAGTTTATTAAGGGTTATAACTAAATCATAAATTTAATTCTTGTGAATTAGTGGTAAATAAGAATGTTAAAAGACCCCGACTACAATGGATACATACCATTCAAAATATACTTAATTTTTCGAGATTAGACAAAATTTATCTTTATTTTATAAAATCAGTAGAAAATTCAGCCTATCTAACTTGTCCTATTCCCTTGAACCACTTTCGTAAACAAATACCGAAACTGTGTTAGTGGCTATAAATTACTGTAAAAAAAACAAAACAAATTAGTCAAATACGACCTTTAACCTAGTACACTTGGTTTGTACGAGGGGGCAATCTTAAGAAATTGAGAATTACGGGAGCGTCGGCCGGGACGGTGCAAATAGATAGATATATAGACACACAGGAATACATGCGTAGAGTTCACTACAAACCCCAGCTGGACCCCACACACTCCACTTATCCACCGCCCACAGCCTTCAAATCAACCCCACACTCCCATTTTCTCAACTGGAGTGGGCCCATCGTCGCGACATCTATGTGTACATTTCGCTAACCTTCTCCGGTGGGACCCACCGCCGACGGCAGGTCTTACTTGACTCCTATCGTGTTGTGAATAAAACCAAGATTTTCTTTCATATTAGATTAAAATAGCAAGTTAAATGATTATCCCCGTGCATTAAAAAAAATAAATTGTGCATGCATGCATGCTAGAGTGTATAATATATGTATATCTTATCATGTTGTGAATGCGTTTACATATATCTTGTTGCGAATATAAATTATAGCGTCCATAATATATTTTTTTCTATTAGAATGGAGGCATAATCAATCCACTAACCCCTTATATAACTCAGCTGGTTCATATATACAACGACTCACTCAACAGCTATGAATAACTTTATACATCAATTTTGTAATGTTAGGAACTAAATAAATTTTTCAAAAATATTTTTCAAAATGATATGGCATGATTAATATATTAAGATATGTAGTTTTAATTGATATTATTGATTTGAATGTACATAACTACATCTAATTAATTATTTTCACAATCAATCAGAATGAGACATATGTTATTTGAAAAACTTTTTGAGAAATTTGTTTACTTCTCTAACATTCCTCTTTTGAAAACTTGTACGGCGGTTTTTACGGTCGCAAACACTAGAATTTCTTGTAGTGTTAAAATATCAATATACTGATCATGGAGAAGAGAACATTGCATTTTGGCAAGTAACAAGTTGTGTTAGCCTTTAAGACTAATACATTAAACGCATAGTTTGTAGTCGTTTAGTCTGATGTAATTAAACATCTGCAGGTAAGGTTAATTTAATATGCCTTTTTCTCATTTAAATTTGTAAATTATTATTTAGATAAATCAAATGAATTCTATATATCCCCATCTTTAGTCATAATATTATTTCAATTTATATGAAAGATCGTCAGTCAAGATGTGCCTGAATATATAGAATGCGCTCACTGCTAATGTGATTGATCTCAGGTAACTAACGTTTAATCGATCGTTTTCCCCAGTTTAAAAATGGGATATTAATTGATACTACCGGCTAATTAAGTGCAGGGATTATTGTTTGTATAGTCACAAATGATATGTTAATTACCCATTATTCCTGCGACAACAGTTTTTCGCTTGTTAATTTATAGGTTTATAAGCGTGTGTCAGTGTGTGTACACGAACGTGTATGCACTATAAAAGGAAGCGTGCGCTCAAGTATGATGTGCTGTTTTGTTGCGTTTAATCGCTATAATGTGTAATTGTTTATAACTATCTTTCCAGAATAGTTCGAATAAAAGATTTTATATTTAAGGGTTATGATCCCATTAGTTTGTCGTCCAGTTTCCAGTTTTCAGTTTACTATAATATTTTTTTTCACTTCTTTAATAGTAATGCACTAATGCATGTGTATAATAACGAAGTTAGAATCGTAATTTTTTTTACATGTTAGAATCGTAAATTAATCGAGTTCGGACCACGTACAGTAAATATTTTAATTTAGCTTAATATTTTTTCCCCACTAATCTTAATAATTATAGACAAATAGGCAATTATGAGAAGTGCTGTTTTGCTAATAATGATAGATTATTATTACACGTAGTAAATTGACATCCAGGACCTACATAACAAAGATTGCTTTCAACCGGTGTGAAATGTATTTAGTTGATTAATTAAAATATGCTAAATCAAATTCATTAATTTTGTATTTTGTCGTATATATTTCCTCTCGCAAATCAAATTCTGACGACAGCACCACGGCACTAGCACAACCACCCACAAAGCCCACAATGGCATAATAATGTAAGGTTACTACTCGAGTTCCTAGTGCTAGACTGCTAGTGCGGTACAATAAACAAAAAGAGAACATTTATTCTCTCCACTAAATTAACGAAACATATCAACTGAAATTAAAATTATTAGATTTAATATATAAAATTTCGATTATTTTTCGATGATAGTGGGGTAAAACTTGATTCCGCAAATAACTATACATATGCATGCAATTATTATATACGCATAGTGTACATTATACATTATACCAATTAAATTCTTTCACACCGAATAGACACATAAAGCAGACAAGCACACAAGGCACACAAACACCCACCATCTAAACACATTCCCTTTTCTGCTTTTTAAAAGCCACTTGCAGGTGAATTTTTCTCTTCTTCTTCTTCTTCACTCAATCTCATCTGCTACCTATACCTTCTTTTCATCCATGGACACAGCTCAATGGCCACAGGTACATATATCTTAGATCTATACATCACTCTAATAATCTTGTTCAAATGGTCCTTCAATTTTAACTAGCTAGCTGTTGATTAATTTTTAAATATTTGTTCTAATTAATTTCAAGTTTTTGTACCTTACTTTATCTTAATTCCCTTAAAGTTTAAGCTACTGAGAAAAAGGCCTGGTTTGGACTTTAGAAAAAAATATTGATTGATTT
Source organism: Oenanthe sinensis (assembly GCA_028671895.1). Lineage (NCBI taxonomy): Eukaryota > Viridiplantae > Streptophyta > Magnoliopsida > Apiales > Apiaceae > Oenanthe > Oenanthe sinensis. The sequence continues at coordinate 44,872,505 of CM053813.1, read as the reverse complement.
TCATTTATTATTATTATTTGTCTGTTCCTTTTTCTATTTTGTATCTAGTAGGCTTGGTGATTTATAGTTAAGTGTATTGTAAAAAGCCCTTCTTTTTTGTTTGTTTGCCTGCTGTGTGTCAATCTTGTAGCACCTGCTACACATAGGAAATCTTGCTTTTGCTTTTATCTAATTTATTTTCTTGTTTTGTGTTTGATTTGAACAAATATAATTAAGGAGATAGTAGTGAAGCCAATGGAAGAAATAGTGGTTGTAACAAATACAACAGCACCACAAAAGCCTTGTATTACATCTTCATCATCAGAAAGCTGCAAGAAAGCCAGGCAACAGAAAGAAGTGCAACAAATTATAAACTGTCCAAGGTGCAACTCAACCAACACCAAGTTTTGTTACTACAACAATTACAGTCTTTCACAGCCCAGATATTTTTGCAAAACTTGTCGAAGGTATTGGACTGAAGGTGGTTCTCTTCGAAACATTCCTGTTGGAGGAGGTTCGAGGAAGAACAATAAGAGATCTTTGAATTCTTCGCCTTCACAATCTAACTCATCAGCTTCGTCGAAGAAAGTTATACTTTCATCTGCGGATCAAGATCATCTAGTAGCAGTACCGGTACCTTTAGAACAACCCCGAGTATCGAATTCTTGTCAAAACCCTAGTAAGATTAGTAGTCTTTATGATGATCATCAAGATCTCAACTTGGGGTTCACTCATGAATCAAGTAATGATTTCAAGACACTTTCTCAGCTAATTCAAGTGCCTAATTTTGATAGTATTGGGAACACAATGGCGAATACTTATTCGACTTGTTCGCCTACAAACTCTACTAGTACTCATCATCTTTCAGCTATGGAATTGCTTACTGGAATTCAATCATCAAGGGGATTGGGAAACTCATTCATGCCAATGCTTTCAAATATGACCAGTGATAATAACATTCCGAGTTCCAACACATTCTTGGGGTTTCCTCTGAATGCCGCTGACCAATATCATCAATTCTTGAAACCAGTGTCGGGTCATAATTTTTCTTTGGACAATGAGCTTGAAATCAGCAATAATACTGTGAGTACTGGCCTTGGAGGGCATTTGTTTCCATCTGAAGATCTGAAGCTTCAAGCCCCTGGTAATGCAACTAATCCTGATGATCACACTTCTGATGATCACCAAAACAACAGTCGAGATCACGGAGGAGACGAACAGTCGAATGGGTTTTGGAACGGAATGTTAGGCACCGGAGGTGGATCATGGTAACAAGTCTGAGTTAAGAATATTATCAGTCATTTGATCTGGTTTGACATATATATCATGTTATCTAGTCCTGATATTTTGTTGATTTTAGACATTTTATCTAGGTGTAATTGTGGCTGATGATGACTCGAGCTTGTTTAAATTAATTGATAAAAGCTAACTGATAGGAGGATACGAGGTTTCGATTGAATTATTTTCAACTCAGTTATGTATGTTATGTTCATTTTTTATGATTGAGTTTGTGATTATGGTGGGAATTTGAAGCATATTTTTGGTTGGCTTCGTTGGATACTGGATACATATTACATGCATGGAGATGTGTTAACATATACTCGTATTTGTACTACTCAATTAACCTTTTTTATCATATTCATAATGCTAAATAAAAGCCATCTCCATAAACCCTTGGGTTTTGTACATTTTAAGTGTAATTTCGTGAAAAGTTGTTTTGCATTGGCACATGAAGTGATGAAATGGTTGTACAATGTACAAGCATGCAGTGTTGAAGTAGTCATCCAACTAACCAAGATAGCTAATACGTACACAAAAGATGCGTCATATATATGTGTACGTGTAAATGTAAAGTAGCACATGAGGTTTAATTTATCTCATACAAATCATGATTCAAACTGCGTCAAAAGATCAAAACCGTAGGTAGCTCGTAGTGTAATATATAGCAAACAATGCAGGCTGGCAGCTCACTCTGCACGCACTCACCCTAGTCACTGCACAATACTTGTTACATACCCTATTTACTCCACATTGTAAGTACTCCTATGCATGTACGAGAGAGATGGCAGAGATAGATGGTAGTAGGAGGGAGGGAGGGAATTCAAAGAAAACGATGATTGCTGTTTCCCCATGCCATGTTCCCTGCCATTCTTTAATTGAGTTATAGGTGTTCAAGTTGAGAAAAAAGATTGAGAGAGATCTGACAGAGCCTTCTTGCTTTAGTAATTACAGTGGCCCTACCTCAACATTCCCCTCGGCAACTGTTCTGGGGTTGATATATAGCTAGACACGAATATATTATAATCACCCCCCACTTACGCCATACCACCTCAATATATGTACAGTACAGTATATAGAGTTGTGATCCGCACCCAACACCAAGGGCATCTTGCTTAATAATCTTCCGTCCTTTTTTAATTGTCCTTCTGAAAAAAAAAATCATCAATTACTTGTCCTTTTCTCTTTCTAAAATAATTTTATAATTTTTTTTCAAATAATACTTTTATATTATTATTTTCAATATTTGACTAATTAAAATATGCAAACATTTCATCTAATTCAATGCAATTATGAGGGGTAGTCATGTAAATAAGTTATGTAATTAATCCCTCTGTCCCAAATTAACTGTCTTATTTGACTAGTCTGTAGTCAAATTGAGTAAAATTTGACTGAAAATCACATATAATATATAATTGAAAAAAATTATATCATTGAAAAGTATATTTAATTTATTTTAAAATGCATTTTTTGGTTTTTTGAAATTATAAAAGAATATTTTTTAATTATTAGTCAATGATGAGTCAAATTGACTACAAAATATTCAAACAAGACGGTTAATAAAAAAATCAGTTGATCAATATTTGAGATATAGATGCAAATCATATACACATATATATTTAATAAAATTTTAGTTATTATAATCCTCTATATATGTATTAAATAGAATTTAATTTATTATTTAAATTTTAATTATTACTAAACTTAACATTTTATTAATTAATTATCATCTAAAATTTTAACATATTTTATACAAAACAGAAAAATACATCATACACAATTACACATTAACATTATATTCAAACATTACAAAACTTAATACAATATATTCATATAAAATCAAATACTAATAAAAGTATAATATAAAAAATATATTTATTTAATTTCCGCCTAAGCCATGCATTTCATAAGCTTTGTATATTGTATATATAGTGTGTACTATGTCCAATTGTCCCCAACAAATTTCTAACTCAATTTCCTGCTAAAAAACTTGTGTATTATATTCCATCTCATATAGTCACGTGTAATAAAAATCTGGGTACAAGACGAGGGTTTGAATTTTGTTATCAAAGAACTCTCTAATTTTAAAAGTAGTCTATTGTTTAATTTTATGGTTAGCCCCACTTGACATTATCAATTTTGAAAATTCCCTGTCCATGGTATCATAGCCATCCATTTTGTTGGTAGTGACTCTCCCTCGTTGCTGTGAGCCACCAAGTGTGCATAATAACCGGCATAGCTTGGTCACTACCAACAAAATGGTACAAGTTTCCAAGCAAATATTCTACGCAAGTCCGAAAACATCTCTAGCTATGAATACTTACATTGTGTTTAATGTTGCATAAATTCATACATACAACAAATAAAGAACGTCTAGCTTAGGTAAACATTACTCCCACCAAAGAACAGAGAAAATATGAAGTAATATAACATTTTAACAGATCCTTACAAGAGTATTACGGTAACACTGAAGTTCCAAAATGTTGATATGAAAATACAGATATAGCTTGAAGTCGACCAGGGTTGTATTCTTTTGACAGGACACCAGCTTATTGATCTGCATTGATCCCAAATATCCGGACTTTGTGCATGTTTGGGAACTTGGCAACTACTAGCACAAAGACTGCCACTGTGTTGAGAAAGAGCATTGGGTTTTGATAATCAGTTGTATGGGAGGCTATCAAATACCTGTTCATAAAACATGAAATAAGAATCTCAGTTGGACACGTTCATGTAAGCCAAAATGGCAAATCAATTTTAGCAGAACATCACACTAAACACTAACCACAGAAACATCCTAGTGAAACAGAAACACAAATGAAATGCCATACATGTAAAAACAACCCAATAGTATTAGCATAGCTAAAAAGTCAACTTCAATCTTCATCCAATTTTTTTAGTGATGGTTAACATTAATCTTCTTCCAAATTTTAGCAACCTTGTCTCATACCTGTCAAGTGGAACCATACACAATGTGGATGCTTGAGAATTCAGATGACTTTAAGAGTTTATAAACTACAAGGGAGTACTAGTTTTTGAGTACTTGGCATCACTTGCTCATGCAAATATATTAAGTTTACTGGGGTCGATCACAATCAGAAATGATTAAAATGCATATGAAACATTCACTTCAAATGGTATCCTTTAGTCATATATACTAACTAACCGAGTTGACAAAATTTGGGGAGTAAGAGGCAAAAGGCAAAGCACAATAAATTTTACACCATTAGATGGGTTGGATTTCCTGCAACTGAATAACAAAGAGGAAAAAACCCTTGTTCTTATAAACATGGAATTGAGTGGCCACAAAACCAGTATCTTATTTTGTTATAGTGATCTGCAAGAATAATTATGTAATTCGCTAGAGACCCAACAAAGTGGTCAATTGCAAACTTTGGATTCTGGGTCACTTACAGAATCAATGGCTTAAAAGTTAGGAAATACGGAACTTTTAACTGTTAGGGAAAGGGGGCATCTTATATTTTGTTAATAGGAATATGCAAATAATTAAGTATTTCTCTAGAGACCTTATCTATGGACCTTTTTCCGGTAACAATCTGGTGCCATGACTTTTCTGTTTGCAACAATGCGGCCCATTGATTTAATACTTTATGTCTTTAGTCTTTACCTAATAAAAATAGCAATAGGCTCGTGGGTCATTACCAATTCAATCTAAATTGCAAATTTTACCATTATATTCAGATTACATCAATTTATCTGTGTAATGTGTTTGTAGAAATTCCAAATGGTTAAATACTTGTAAAGGCTGTGGATACAGAGGATTTCTCAAGAACTAAAGATTGGACATGACAACTGATAACTAGAAGGATATATTGCAAACATAAAAAAAGTTTGGTTCACCACTTAAGCTTGATGGGTTTGATTCTAACTGTGCCTCCCAATATATAGCAAGACATAGAACGCTAGGAGGGTCAAATAAGAGCACACTTAAGAAAATCAGATTATAGTTGCATTGAATATTTTAAATTATGTTTTCATTAATCCATCAGCATTTGTTCCATTAAAAGTAGGTCCGGTATTCCTTTAAAAAAAGAGCAACATCTCATGGTCAGGCTGCTATTGCTATTGTAATGAATACAATCATACATAACACAGGAACACTTCATGCTTCATAAATTCAATATAAAATGCCAACTTTAATGGTATAGATACTTACAGCACAACAGGAACAACAGTCAAAAACTTTCTGTTCCGAGTTAACTGATTTCCATTATCTATCTGCTCCCACCATGTCAACCTATTGTAGATGCCCTGGTCATCAGAAAAAGGTGTTCCCTTCTTCCAGTGAAAGCACTGATATGTGATCTAAGGAAAACATGGAAATTTAACTGTAAGTTTGCAAGGTAAGAACAAGTTAAGCACGCTTACAAAGAAAAAAACATATGTACTGCATGAAGCATAATAAGTTTTTGTGAGAAAATGGTTATCTAATTGAAATTCTAATATGTATAGCAATTTGAAATTTTCCAAAAGGAACCGTGTTCAATCAAATCCGATGTGCCATTATTAGTACCTGATTAAGTAAACTAACCATCAAATAGTACCAACACATGCATATAGACACCGAATCTGAAATTAATGTGATCTTTGGTAAAATCTAAGTCGTGGAATATTTGTATCTACTCTCGAGTCTTGAAATGTTTTAAGTTTTTCTAATTCTCATCTCCCCATGCAAACACACTACAAACTGGGTAGTTAGGTTTAAACCTTATAAGAAACCTTGAAACTAGAAAACTACTGTAAATACTTTCATGAACATGGTAGATTTGTAGGGCATATATGTCACTATATGATTCTTCCATCATACGACAATCTGAATATATTCATGACAAAAAAATACATTGATATAGACTAATTAAGAATTTCATATCAACAGTTTTAATGAATTCATATCATTACATTATTTAACATATCACACTATATACCATCTTATGACAATAATTGTACCATAGCTACCCTATATTATTGTTTGCCTAACAACGCATGTGTTCATACTTGTGTACCAAGAGAGGGAATCGTTTCATCCAATCTTACATCTAGGTCAGTGAGATATTTTCTCATATCACAACATATTTGTATCCTAAAATTTATATATTTGTTACAATTAATGTTAGGAGCTATTTGGCCTATCGGCCCTATCTAGATCCTGAAAGCTACCTCGTTGGGTGAGGACTCAAACTTATCAATCATCACTGTGCCCATTGCACAACTAGTGTAAGATAACCCAACAATCTCTACCTAGGCTTACTAAGAGCCACCGGTGATCGTTGAAACCTACCTCTGATGCCACAATAGGAGCTGTCAAGCCTATCTCAACCCAAAAAATTAGCTCCTTTAAACATGATTAGAATTATGATATAAAATATCTAGCATTTAATTAAGTAGTTAAAATTATAACCAAGCATTATCAAAGAGGCTAACATTAAACATTTGATAAAGTAATTAAAACTATGACCAAGAATTATCAAAGAGGCTAATTTAAGAAGTGATAGATTTTCTTGAAAACTGGAGGCATGAATCCCCAGATGATAAATTCCCTCACCCTTCCTTTCCACATAACCCAATCGTTACACAATTTATTTTACGTAAGCTAAGAGATAAAACCTTTGCTTACAGCCCTATAGGAGCCACCAAAGATCATTGTCACCTAGGCACTTACTAACCACCACCTGCCCATTCCACAACTAATCTGAAACAACCCATCCCATCAGTTTAACCAATCCCTTTCCTAATCCGAAAGATTCAACATTTATTCTTAGTCCAACAAACCACACAAGAAAGGTAAAAAAAAACAATTCTTCCTAGAACTCAACTACATAAACATCAAATCACCAAGTTTCCACAAACAATCACAAAAAACACAAAACATCACATATCTGATTAATCCAATCCAAACCAAACCCCAATCCGGATTCTCTACCCCAAAACCCAAAAAGATTCAATCTTTAACAAAACCCACATCAGATCAGATCAAAAAACCCAAATCTAGCAACAACCCATCAATCAAAATCAAAACAAAAAACAACCCATCAAGGAAAAACAATCAAAAAACCAAAAATAAAGAGATGGGGGGCAAGAGAAAATTACAAAAGCATGAGCAAGATGAACAACAGTCCAAGCAATCCCAGGAGAACAATTGAGAACAGAGAGAACAACAAGCCAAGCAAAGAAGAGAATCAATATATATGTTGTCCATACACCAGGATATGTAAACCATTCTGTGTTCTTGTTTAGATCCGGCGGTGGTACCGCTCTGACATAATAATTTGCCATTGATTTTCCCCTTTTTCTTTCTTGTATCTATATGTGTAAGTATATATATGTGTTTAGGTCTGTATGTATTATGTGAATGTATTGTTGTATTTGACGATGTGAACAATGAAATGATCCTCAGCGATTGCAATCTGCTTGGATACTTTGAATTCAATTTGTTTCTCTTTTTATTTTGTTGATATTTGTAATATCCGTATTTATTTAATAATAATAAGGTATTAATTAATTAGAATAAAATTAGAATTAGAAATATATAGGATAATATTTAGGATAATAATTGGGATTTGAATAATATTTAGTTATAAGATTTTGATTAGAAATACAATTTATTATTAGATTAATAATTAGTTTAGAAAAAGGATATTATTAACATTATTTTTAAAAGCTATATATATACTTGATGGGTCTCTTCAAACATACTTACGTTATATTATAATAACCCTAAGAGTGGTAGTAGCCGCACGAGTCAATTGAAGGACAAGAAACAGAGAAGTGAAAGAGAAAGAGAGCCAGAGGACTTGAGGTTTTGATTTGTTGATTCATATTCTCAGGTATATATTGAATAATATATTAACATAGACATAAAAATAGATAGCATACAGGGCCCAGAGTTATTTTCTTGTTTAAAGAGGCATTCACAAACTACAGAGGGGTTATTAATCATGATTTATATATATGTTAGTGCTCGGCATGATTTATATTACATCATCGTGATTGTGTAATTTGGTTGCCAAGATTCTTGATTTATTAGTCATGCGTCAGTTAATAAGTTAAGTCATATGTATTACAATTTTAATAGTAAAATACTACTGATAGGCATTTAATTAGTAAACTAGTTATGCGAGTTTTAATTTAAAATTTTATTATAGTATTGTAATAAATTATATTTTGTTATTAGATCGGGAGCCGGGAGTTTAGTGAGTTATTTGCGGATATCGTTAGTATTTGTGATTGCTATTTCGAGGTACGGATTTCGTCCCCTTTCTTTTCAGTGCTACTCTTTTTAGGATTAGTTATATTTAATTCGTTCCGTTCGTAATCTGTTCTTTCCGTTATTATTCGTTTTAATTGTTTTGATCTTCCAAAAATTATTTGAAAGTCTTTTTCGAAAATTTAAATATTTGTTTCTACGATTCTCAAAATTTATGTATGATACATATCTAATCTGTTCAGGTGATTTTAAAATTGTGAAAATTATTTTATTTGAACCCTTAGAGTGATATAGGGTATACCGATTTAACCAGCTGTAGGGGTACTACAGCCATGTCATTGCGGCACCAGTGACATGACACTTCCGTGACAGTGTGATCGGTCACGGCGTATCCTTCTGTTAGCTCAGGAGGCGAGCTTTGGCCATTTTGATATTTGTTTGAGGATACGTGGGTGCACCCAGTCTGATTTGATTTGTGATTTGATATTTGACGGTGACGTTGTATATGCCGTACACGTTGTCCGGTTTGTTGCACGCATTAGGTACCCTATGATGTGTGTATCTGTTATCTGTTCTGTATCGGTATGAAGTATCCTAACCCCTTTTTGCTTCAGCCTTGTTTTTAAAAATTAAAGTTTATTTATTATTATCAAATTATATATCTTGCTTCTTGTTTTATAAACTGTATTCCAATCCGTACTGGGCATTTGGCTCATGCCGTATTCTTTCTTCTGGCAGGTACTTAGGGGGATCTTGGGCTGTGTGATGGAGAGCTACCCTTACTTCATTTATTAGGATATTTGAACTTCTCAGATTATTTTAGTCATTTTCATCATTAGAGATTTTGGATTTATTCGTATTTATCATTTTAAATTATTTTGGAGGTTTTATTATTATTTTGGAAGACATTGTTGGACCTATTTATTTATTTTAAGGTAGATTTTAGTACTCTATATACAGGTTTGTGGTTTGGAAGTAACCCCTCATCTCATTTTGGGAAGGGGGTGTTACAATATTATTATTCGATTATTTATATTAAAAATGTATTTTATTATGCACATTTTTTTCGAGTACATTGTTTTTATTTGAACAAGGCAATTAATAGGATTACATGTTAGAGATTTTTTTTTTTGTTAATGGATATTGTTTTAAATTGGAAGTACAAATTATTATTATTATTATTATTATCAGGAGAATCAAATTATTTTTATTTATAAATATAAATTAATCAAATTATTGCCTATATTGTGGATTTATATATTTGTATTTATGCAAAGATTTCATCATTCTGTATATAATAAATAATTTTTTCAATGATTTTAAAGAGTACACAGAGAGAGTTCTAATTATTTATTTAATGAAGCACAACTAGAAGATTCTAATAATTGTTACTCTTTAATTTTATTCAGAAAAACAGAAAGAATTAATATACATATTTTATATGTGGTCCTATCTGCGGCATCATTGCACACTGTTTTCAAAAATATAAAAAGCATCATTGCTCACACGGTCGGTTGGTGTCGGTTCATGTGAAGATAGATACTAAGATTATAGCAAGCACAAGTATATTTTGTTAATTATCATCACACGATAGGATAAGTTTGTGGTAATTTAGTACTACAATTCTAACCACTAAAGCAGTCGATAGAAAAACAAACATAAGCTTCTTTTTTTCAACTTGTTTCTTGTTTGCCTCAACTCATTACTCAAGAAAATGCATCACCCAATATGAAATGGGAGACTTGTTGAGGATGAAATGACACAGTCACTTAATTCACATGTCACCTATATCCATTGTTAATCATAAAAAAGATGGCATCTTTGATCACCCTCCATACTAAAAACTGAAAAGAAAACTGGGAAAGTACAGGATAAACTAAACAAGGTTTATGGGATTGCTAAATAGAATCAGAATTTGATAATCGAAGCTCGTTTGTAAGTGTCATGGGGGAGTTTGAACCTACCAACATACACAAAAGCAGTCTTGTGATGAATTGTGCGACAAATATCACTGGCTGAGTGCAGCTTCACCGGTTCTCTCTAGGCCCTCAACCAATCTTCTCTTTGCAGATTTGGTTCTGTAGCACCAGACCTCAAAAGCTTCACTTAGATCAGGATACTTAATCTGCTCGCCACTCATCCAGTCTGTCAGTATGTCAGTTTGATCATTTGATGGTAGTGCCAGAACTAGTGATACCATGGCCCCCTCGATACTGTCGCACAAGTCCTCATCCATCTTGTAAGTAAAACCCATGTCTTTATTGCCCATTGCATCCAGAAGAGGCTTCGTCTTTCTTATATAAGGCAACCAAATCTTCAGTAACTGCACTCTGCGTGGGCTTTGAATAATCACATTTCCATATCCTACGGCTTCCAAAACTTTTGCTGTTATTTCTATAATCTTGACTTTAGGACCCCACATGTTCGAACAAAATTTAATGTCTTGGATAACCCTCAGCAAATTATGTGATGTCTCGGTCCAACGAGTAACAAAATCCTTCAGTAGATCAATTTTTGTTAGAATATTACACATCCATTCAAGGTCAGCGAGGCTCTGCATGATCTTGTCCTCCGCTGCCTCGGATGTGAGTTCAGATTCAGCAAGCAACGAAGAAACTTCCTCTTCAAACAGAGAAAAAACTTTAGAGAGACTGCTTATTATCTCCGATTTTACTTCATCATCTGCTGTAACCAAAGGTCCGTCTTCATCATCACCTAGCATGTATTCAACTTGCTCTTGAGCTGAAATTTTAAGATCATCTCTAAATGAAGGGCCAGATCCCCCACGAGAAGTAGCAAACCGAATTGCAGAGATAAAAACATTTTTGGTTGCTGTTAGGTCTACTGGCTGTAACCTATCCAATATGGGCATGGCAATTGGACCTAATTTCAAAACTGCTTTTAAGATCTCCTCCTCTTCCTTGTCCTCCCAAGGAACAGCCTCCAAGTACTGGATGCAGCTCTTGGTGATCTCTTCACAGTCGAAAGAAGCTGCCAATTGAAGAATTCCAATAGCAGATTGAACAGAACCTAGAGAGTCTAAGAGTAAGTCTGCAGGAAGATAGAAGTGACTCAAAAGTTCAACATGGTGTTGATAATTAGAATCTGAGCATTGAATTTCTATACAAGAACTAGCACTTTGATGGGATAGCCTATCTGCTAAGTACTTGCTCTTACTCTTGAGGATAAAACTATGTGAATAGAAAAGCTCAGGTCTTCCTTCTTTATTCTTCAACTGTATAACAATGTCACTTGTGCTTTTGTCACCAAACTCTACTCTTGCACTGTCCATGCGTAAAAAACAAATACAGTAAAGTTCATGCTTGAGACAACAGTCGGAGTTCACCTTCCAATTGGCATGTGACTGAAATAACAGATGACATAAATATAAAAATTTCAAACCTGTCTGAAAATGTGAACGTAAAGAGCACATGAAATCAAAATAGCCGAAGTTACATTGAAAATTCCAACAGCTATATAGAATACACCAGATTTTAGCATAGCATATGAGAAATATGGCATCAACATAAATACAAAAAATATCATTATGTATATATTAGAGTATGTTTTTGCAGTTCATAGAAAGGCAGCGCTGACTGCTGATAAACAATATTTCATAAATAGTAAAGATAACAATCCTGTGTTCATAGAAGTGGCAACAAACAATACCCTACCAATTACAGGTTCGGCAAGGCTGTATTTACAGGTATAAAAATTTGACAGTGTCAGCCGAGTAAATATTATGGTAGTTGTAATAAATTGAAATATGAGGTTATTTCCATATCTATCTACTCAGACAACACTGCAAGATACTTTCATAAACAACATGTTTTACAATTAATGATATGGAATCACATCTTTAATAAAAAACACATACAATGTATTCCCGCAACCTAAAATTTGAGGGCCATCAAAAATTGATCAACACAGTTTTCATAAAGATGTACATAAACTGGAGGTAGATAATTAACCAAGGACCACTATAATGCAAGTGGGTACAGTGTTTTTCGTTCACCAGCTCATTCAAAATTCATCAAACTGAACAGCATCGTAATCTAACACAAACTATTTCCTTAAAGATAGCTAGGTTTTGTCGATCGATCATACTCTATTTAAGAGAACAATATAACATACCTTTCCGGAAGCCTCTCTAATTTAATTAATAATTAGCTCAAACAAACGAAAAAGAAAGGCCTTAATCACAACTAACAAAACATTGAAGGAAAAGCAATCAACAAACAATATTCTGAAATCGAAGATACAAATAATTAAATTATCCACAGGTAGATGAAATCAACACTAGTGGGTTCAATCATCCAAATAATTAAATACAAAATGATATTTATACAGGCCATACAATCTCAAGCACAACAATAAAAATGCAACAAGGGTCCACTTAATTGTTTGATTTAGAATGTACAAGAACTATAACTTTAAATGCAATTTCAAGACTGAAATACTGGTAAAAATGCTTTCATATATATATATAAACACATACATATACTGGAAATATATAGATACAAAGAGTGGTGAGTTAATTGAAGACTGACCTTGAAAAAGCCCTAAACAAAGAACCATGGAGGAGGAGCAGTGAAAAATCTTGAAATCTGGTACAAGAAGTAAAATTGATGAGATGGGTTTACTTGAAAAGCCTTCAATTTCATTAAATTCAAGTCAATTTTGCATAACAAGGAAGAGCAAGGTGGGAAATAAAGCTGGAGGGGCTGCCAATGAGCTCAAAAAGGGGTAAATGCACTTCATTCAATGACCATAATATCCTTGCCCTCTTATAGAAAATTATACGAATATTGCAGAATATGTATTAATTATATTATAATTTTAGTATATAATTGGAAAGGAGATAAAGTGACTTGGTTGTTACCGGATCTCATAATAGTATAATAATAGAATCATGAATTTTATTTAATAAGAATAAAAATAAAACGCTACACTAATAACTAAAAATGAAGTGTAAGTTGACCCTTTTTTTGATGAATGTTGAAAGAGTTTGATAAAATGTTACTAAATTTGAAATCAATTGATTGTAATTGATTGTAATTTGAGACTTGCATTGAAATGCAAATTCTATTTTAACATCAAAAAATATTTTTTTGCCCCATATTATAGCAATGGTTATGACCATCTTCTATTTAACATTACACTTGCTCCAACTACAAATGCAATGGACAATAATGCTATTTGGTTGACTTTGTTGATGAGTTTGAAATGCAGCTAGTGGATCTCATGCAGACAAGTGTTTCAATCAGTCGAGGACTAAACCTGTGAACCCGTTTAGTTCATGAATTGTTTTCATCTTGCTAAATGGCAACCAATAATAATTTTTTGTATGAGTCTAGGAGGTAAACACTCTAAAGGACACCGTTCCCAGTGGAGCCACCTTACATCTTAATATGAATGTACAAAGCTTTTAGTGAGATCTACATGCTTAATTTGTCAAAGGAAAATGCTTTTCAAGCACCAGCTTATAATTGCTGGTTTTTCATTTGTTCTGAAAATTGCTAGCTGGAAAGGTAACAAAGATAGCTGTAGTTATGCACCACGCCGGTAAATGTTTTGTAGATGAGTAAATAAACTATCAGCTTGTTTCATCGATGAGTCTAGTTTATTATAAATTAAAAATGGGGTAATAATTATCTTAAAATTGAACCTTGCGAGCGCTGTTGGCTTGAGGTACTGAATTAGCACCCTCCCTCAAGTTGGATTTTTGAAAGAGACTGTAAACTTCCAACTTGAATATGATGTGGTGCAGTATTTGCAGTCTTAATTAGGAGACGTAAATCAATCTCAATGTCTAATGCACTAATACAAAGCATGAGTCGTGCCAATATAAATAGCTCACTGGTTTTCACGTAAAAATGGGTCTAGAAACTAGTATATGCAGTTCTGTGAGTTTGTAAACCATGTGATTTCACAAATATCTGCTATGGTTTTAGAGCACAAGTTAAGAAGTCCCTGGACATAAGATGCAACTTGAAATATGTTAACGAGCAAAAACTGGTTTCGGATATAACAAATTTTAGGTTTATTAACAAGTCATCAATCAGCATATGCAAGATTGAAGATTGTTGTACTAACAAAATCGCTGTTAATGAAAAGACGATATAGTTTGTTTTTCCAGATGACATACACTGCAGTGAGACAAGTTAGAACTGATGAAAGATAAAAGCAAGAGCAGAGGGTGAAAGATTCACTAGTCTTGTTTGGAACAACTCAGCATTCATTACCTGCTTAATATTATCACTGTTTTAAGGTTTCTCAGGTGTCGTTATATTGATATTCTAGTTTTCTGCCATGCAGCTAAAGATTTTCTAAATTTGTCCTTGGTGTCTATTATGTGTATAAATTGCTTATGCTGAAGCAGTTTCTTTTGATTTGCAGTTACAACTTACAATAAATGAAATAGAAGCTCTGTCTCACCTTTTCAAGAATTTGAGCAGCTCCATAATCGACAATGGCCTTATTCACAAGGTATCATGATATAATTTCAGTAATGAAATTCCTGAAGGTACACTGAAAGTCTGGATCCTGCAGTCGAAGCTATAATATATGATTGTAAGATACTCCGATAGGCTTTTAGCTGTGTATATGTCCTGACGTGTTTTTTGATTGCCACGAAAATATCACTTCGCTTCTCAATCTATAGGAAAGGAAGAGTTTCAGCTTGCAGTTTTCAGCAATAGAAGCAAACAAAATCTCTTTGCAGAGAGAGTAAGTCAACATATTGCTCAATTATCCACCCAGTCGATTGTTGCACAATACTTCACCGCAATTGTTACATTAAGTATGAAGTATGATATCTTGAATTTTCTTTAGAGGCTATGGAAAAGATTGCCTCAGCATATTTCATATTTGCTTTACATACTTTGTTGAAAAAGTTTAACTTCTACAGACTGGTGTAAGATGATGATTTTGTCACTTCTGCACCCTCCGAATAGTATTTTACCATGTAGATTTATCAGGGAAGTAGGAAACACACAAGATTTTCAGATTAAATTAACATAACATTTTGTCTCCCAAGTTCAAGCCTGAAATCTCGACGAACAATCTATACAAATTTCCAGATCAATCACATCACAAAGGCTGAAGTGTTGAATATAATATTCTTAGAATTTAAAAGCTCAAGAGAATCGCAATTTCCTCAAATAAGGTTACCATTTAGGCCAACTACTTGTGTTACTTGAATGGTGATTGCAACCAAATATGAGGAAGAAGTAAAGGATGAGGTTCTCCAGACGAAGCTCACTAGCCCAATATTCTTACAAGCTACTCTATTCTGATTCAACAAATAAAGGACTTTTCTAATGACTTCAATTATTATTCTTACAAACAGCAATCTGATCCAAGAAGAAACCATGGTAAATTTCCTAGGAATTCTAGACCAGAAGAGTGATGTTGGCATGTTAGTTGAGTTTGCTCTGTATGAAGAACTTCTGCAAATTGACGAAGCTTTCATCCCGTGTCTAGCTATGATCCTCTTTTTAATGGAGAAATGACCTCGCGCTAAGAAAATGTTCATTTCGATAATATGGCATACAGTAAGCTCGCAAGCTCGGATTGAATGCCATGTAAGGCATATATCCAAAACCTTGAAACTCAAGTTTTTAAAAGCAGGCTTGTTACATCCATTATGATGATCATATAATCAGAAAACATTGTTTTTTTCTGAAAATAAATCCATCCCCAGTCCTGTGGTGGTTCCAAGAGATCCTCAGTATTTGATAGTTACTAGGGGTGAATTTATGTGAGATTATAGTAACCAAAGGGCTTTAATCTATTATAAAAGTTCACAGCAGAATTTGTAAATGTGTTATATCATCTCATCTCTTTAAGAGGACTAAATCGTATCGTCTACCGAGCTAAATGTGCAAGTTTTGAGTAGCCAATATCTTGAAGAATACAAGGACTTGCAATGGTAAGCCAGCAATAAGATCGCCTTTATACTTTGAGAGATTGTAATCTCTTCCAAGTATAGGAATATAGTTTCAAGGTCAGGGACTAACTACCTCCATCGTTGTTTCTTGAACGGGCACAACTGATCATCTGGCGAGAACATTTGTTTTAAAGTATCTATATTTTCCTTGAACTTTCTCGGGTTTGGATGCACTCCCACCTTCTGAATATATGGTGAATCCTCTGGACCATGTGAACTTCAAAAAGAAAAAAAAAGGAAGTTAACCCCGGCAGAAAATTACAACGGAGACAACTTATTGAACTACAGCTTTTCCTTCTTCATCCTCTATCGGTTAGCAGGCTGCAGCAACACAAAATAGCACCTTGACATCTGACGCTTCTCAACATGTATCTTCCTGGTCCTTGGTCACGCCATCTATCCGATCCCGTAAATAAAGAACATGTCTCACATTTGAATGATTGTTATTTGATTCAGAGCTGACTTTCGACAACACTTGGAGTATTAATTAGTCTTTACTTTTGCCACAGAAATTTTCAAGCCAAAAAAAGATCTGAAGATCTTCTCACAATTAGGGGGGACAAATGTTGGGCCTCAATATTCTGGACCAGTGAGAAAGCCCATTGAAAGAAAGGCCCAAGGAGGATTCATGAACAAGAGGATAAAAGGGCAGGTCAGCAAGAGAGGGAAGGAGGAGAAAAAAGAGACCCCATGGAAAGGAGGAGGAACACTTGTAAACACTGTGAAAAGAACCTCATTCCAACACATTTAAAGACCAAAATCCATCCCTCAATGATGTACACTGACATTAATAAAATTCCTTATTCGATCATTTCATTTGTCAAGCTAACATTTTCTGCAAGCTCATGGGGAGAACATTTTCCACTGCATGCTAGACTCCACATTGCAAATATTAGATGGAATTGGTCCCACCAGATATGGTTAGAACTTAGAAGCATTACTGCAAGCTATTTCACCACACAAGGTAATGATATGAATGTACTGTATTAGAAGACAATTTTACCGCAATAATGATTCTTTATTTTTTTCCATGGAACTGTGCAAAAATATTAAAGAAAATAAGATAGTATCAGCATCATTGCATCAACATCATGCAGCAAGTCATGATTGAGTTCCTGAACTATTTATCTCAAAGCAAAATTGAACACCATTATCATGTCAAATATCATCAGTGTTGTGCCGCAAGCAAGCCATAACTCCACAAATCACAATAGTATGATATAGTTTGCTTTGGGCCGAGCCCAAATGGATTTGTATTTGGACATATTCTAAAAAGTCTCATACTAATGGAGTTAACTGACTGCTTATATAGAAGAGTATTTTCTCTCGCCTCCTCGATGTGGTACTTGGGCTAACACCACCCAACAATCAGGACACACTTTACTTTCCTACTACGGTGCTACCACAATCTGTACGGAGCACAACCGCTAGGAGCCAGTCCTGCAATAATTATTTGCTCGAAGTGTGCAGCATATGTAAAATAGTAGAAACTTCATAATAAACTAGAAATATCAGTTATAAATCACAATCTTTATAAAGTGAACAACAAAGTTTTATATACAGTACAAGGCTTCAGAACTTAATAGCCCCCTTTATCGTCTGTACTAAGAACTAATTGAATGTCAAAGGGAGAAAGGTAGATAGATTGCACAGTGGATACATTGCAGAAGTATATAGTCATTAATTCCAATAGAGAAATAAAATTGCATGTTTGAGATGAGAACAGCTTTTGCATCCTCACCCAGTTTCAGTATGAATTGCTAGAAAGTATCATTAGCCTGCTGGATTTTCTGCGTAAAGAATATATGTTTTTTTTATTATATGATAAATTAAACGATTAGTGTGGGTACCATTGATTCAGAGCTTTAATATCTACAATCACAGAGTTGTGCGTTTCAAGGTTAGATATTTCTATATAGATGCTAAAGGTGATCATAGGATTAAACAAAAAGTGTTATAATTTAGAAAGACATTTTGTTAAACTGTTTGAAGCAATTGCTGTAATTATCAAGAAAATATATAACGATAATTTGAGGGAAACAAAATGTATCACAAGAATAGGAACAAAAAAACTAAACTAAATTATCTGTTCTGACCCACTAGTGAAGATCATTTGAGCATCATCAGAAGCAAAATTTTCTCCATGAACCATATATTCAACAGATCCAGTTAGCTCGAGATACGCCGCACATAAGGTAGCCCAAGATGCATTGCTGATCAATGTAATCAAGAAACACAATACTCAACATCAAATCAGTCAAAAAAACACCCTAAAAACCAATTTTTTTTGGAAACCTTTACCAAATGAATAACTATCAGTCTGCCACTAAACCCTCAATAAAAAATCTTAATGGTCATTTTGCTTCCGAATTGTTAGTATAATATAAGGAAAAAAAACCACAGATTCAAGACAACGAGAATTACGAACACGATAATTTTAACCAAATAAATCAAGACTTAAGATCAAATATACGATGTTGAAAAAGCTCCTAATATATATGATTTGGGTACGCTCAAGATTAATAATTAAATTTATAATACTGCTAATTCTATTGAATTATTGAATTTGCTAAATCTAGCTAGGTAAATGAAATTATGTTATTTTGTTATCTTGTAATATGATATTTCTTATTTAGGATAGTTACCAAATAATTGTACCAGCAAATTATTAGGTAAAAGGGAACTACTGCTCATGGTTTATATATGAGAAGACTCCTCTTACCTTATAATATACAAAAAATATCTAATAGAAAACCTAAGAATGAAATGAAAAGGGGTTAGTTTTTGGAAGTACTCAACGGAATGAAATGATTGTAAACATGTTGTAGATGAAATAGATAATTAGAATCACAAAAACAGGGGAAGCCATTAATGTGTTTTCAGCCAGAGAGGCTAAAAAATTTATGGAGTATAACGGGTAAATGTGTTTTTCCAGCAAGAAAACTTTGACAAGCCCCAACTAATTCAAATAATTAAGAGGAAATTATCTTGTTTGATAATATTAAATTACAAACTTGTAGCTTGCCAACAACTTATTAATTAGTCATACTTTCTTATATAGACAGTGAGGTTCAAAAACACAAGTGAAAGTTGCCACTAGTATGTACCTAATTGTTTCAAGAATAACCAGCACAACATCATTAGTGTAGTAATGCTTTATAATTAATCAAAAGAGAGATAAAAGAGGAAACTAACCTTGTGAAAGAAACAGTTTTGAGCAAAAATCACTATTGAGTGCTCTATCTCGATTAATAGATTCAGCGCTACTTCAAATCCTCACGAGTAATAACTGTAGAACTGTATGACCCCCTATATATCCTGCTCCTCCAGTCCCCGCAGTACTCTGCTGTGCCATAACAACTGAATTCAACATATAATATGATCAAGAACCGTATTAATGTATACGTATGATTACTCTTGTTAGGGAGATAAAACTTGAACAATGCTTTCTTATATATTACAAGAATGTTATCTCCCTGGTTTCATCCAATCATATACATGATATGCTATGACATGATATCAAAAGACACGGTAATTTAATGAAGTCTGGAGTTGTAACTAAATCCTTAGAGTACAACATGTTTAGACTCCTTAATTTTCCAAAAATACGTCACACTAATAAGGATGAGTGCAAATGGGAGAAATCTAGTCATCGTTCACCTTACGAATTCTCATATATCTAAGATAATACTAAAAAGTACCTACCATGTTCGGCTCCCAGATTGCTCTCATACTGCTATGAGCCAACTCAAGTCTAACAAGTTCTTGCGGGTAAAAGTCTGAGGGTAAACATTTCAGAGGGCAACAATCCAACAGAGCCATCTCAGTTCTTTGAATGCCTGTTCGAAGCTTCCGGTGAAATTTACCTTCTTGGGGTAAAAGAATCTTAATTTACTTATCCTTTTAAATGTTTCCATAGTGAAAGATTCTCCCTGAAGTGCATCCTTTCTGAAGTCAAGCTTGCAAGGAATAACACTTTGAATTGCTTCCGTTCCCTAACACACACGTACACATATCAATAAAAAAAAGTTGACAACCAATTTTTTTCAACACATATGTTCCAGATATGATGTGCCAATTTATAGCACAGATTCATAAGAAGGAAGAGTTGACTAAGTGAAGTATCATATAAATTCATGAGAAATCATTGTGTGTATATGCTGAATTTACCTGGTGCATCTTCAACACGTCATATATATCTATCGATAACCATAATCTACTATGCTTGCTGGGCTCATCAGGAGAGTTGCTGCGTGCATTTTTCTTCCAATATGTGAATCAGATCATCCATCTCCAACTCATCGCAAGCATTGATCATTATTAAACATCCCTTCTTTAGACTATCAATATTATGATCGTCGTTGCAATATTATGTTTTGAGTATTTGAACAACCTCTTTCCCTTCCATCCGATGAAAAAGCAAGCAAGATCTAGGAATATATCAACGTATCAAAGCTAGTCTCAATTTTTTGCAACATGTTAAATAGTTTTAGTCTCTGTTTTATACAGTAGATGAATCCCAACCACTTTTACATTATATTCGGCTTCGAATTCAATTATATGGTCGTCATCTGTGACTGAGAAACTGATTTTGGCACTATCACCATCGCTAGTGTTTCGAATTCATTTATATGGTCGTCATCTGTGCGTGGAACATCAAGCTTGCCACTCCATATAAAACCACTTGTAATATTCTCAACTGAATAAGCAAAAGTATCTCTCTCACAATATTCTGAGTTTTCAAAACAAAGAATGAGCCCCATGAAATTGTGCGACTCATTTGGTAGCAAATGCGCAGAAACTTGGTTTGACTTTGATTCACTTGATTGCCCTATCCAATAAGGTGATTCAGTAATCCAATCAAAGAGATTTTCCTGATTTAGAGTTTCCTTGGCGTAAACACTAATCACAAGCTTAGTAAGACTTCCAATTGAATCTGGCAATTTCGAAACAGTTAATCTGCTCAAACTAATCTTTTTTAGGGATTCAATGTTCCCAATTGCCATTGGCAAAGCTTTCAGACTTCTGCAACTATCAATATTAAGACATTCCAATGATCTTAGGTTGCATATGGTGTCCGGAAGAGTTTCAAGCCATTTGTTATCGCTTAGATCCAACTCAACAAGCTTACTAAGACTTCCGATCGAATCTGGCAATTTCGAAACAGTTACCCAACTAAAAATAAGCTCTTTTAAGGCTTCAATGTCCCCGAATGCCTTAGGCAAAGCTTTCAGACTACTGCAATGATCAAGATTAAGAATTTCCAATGATCTCAGGTTGCAAATGGTGTCCGGAAGAGTTTAAAGTTTCCTGTTATTGCTTACATCCAACTCAACAAGCTTAGGAAGATATCCAATCGATTTAGGTAAATGTGAAACAGTTAGTCCACCGGCATTGAGCTTAGTTAGGGATTTAATGTTGCCCAATTTTATAGGCAAAAATTCCAGACTATTGCACTGGCTAATATTTAGGACTTGCAATGCTCTCAGCTTGCAGATGGTGTCCGGAAGCATTTTTAGCTTCACACCCATACAAATCTAAGGAAACAAGACTCCCCAAGCATCCGATTGACAGGTGGACCTCCTTCAAGCTTTTACAGCCCTTGAGATTTAAAGTTTCAAGACATGGTAATTTAATGAAGTCTGGAGTTGTAACTAAATCTTCAGAGTTTGCCATATTTAGATTCTTTAACTTTCCAAAAACACGTGGCACCTGTAACATTAGTAACAATGAGTGCAAATGTGCGAAATCAAATCACCGTTCACCATAGGAATTCTCATATGTGTACAATAATACTCAAAAGTACGTACCATGTTCAGCTCCCAGATTGCTGTCATACTGCTATAAGGCAACTCAAGTGTAACAAGTTCTTGTGGGTAAAAGTCTGAAGGGAAACATTTCAGAGGGCACCTATAACAGTGAAACCACCTTAACTCTTTGAATGACTGATCAAAGCTTCCGGTGAAATTTACCTTGTTGAGGTAAAGAAATCTTAATTTACTCATCCTTTTAAATGTTTCCATTGTGAAAGATTCTCCCCAAAGAGCATCCTTTTCTAATTGAATGTCACGCCAACGTGCATCCTGTCCTAATTGAATGTAAAGATTGCGTAAAATAATACCTTGAATTGCTTCCGTTCCCTAACAAAAACACGCACACTGTTACAAATGGAAGTGTAGATCATCAACAAGCAAACTTGTCATCAGGCTTTAGTGACAAGAGCGAAGAGCAAGATAAACAGAGTATACAGAGAAGGATGCCGAGCTGGAAGACCTTATAATACTAAATGAGCTAAGAAATTCAAACAGACAAGTAAGAGAACCTACGTGGCTAAAAGATTTCTCAAGAGGTAAGAAGCACAAGTATAGCCACAAGTCCACTACCATATCACTTGACACGTGTGTGAAAATCTAAAGTGTAAAGACATAACAACTGTAGGGGAGAGATCTGTTTTACTATTTTTCTTTGTGTTTATTATATCAACTGAGGCTTGCTATATTTGTGAATGAAATTTGTTTCTCTTTTATCCCTAACTTCTCTCTATAGTCTATGCTGAGACTTAAAATCAGCTTCACACACACATCAATAAAAAAAAGAGTTGACGATTAATGTTTATGAACACATATGTTCCAGATATGATGGCAATTTATATGCATAGATTCATGAGAAATGATTGTGTATATGCTGAATTTACCTGGTTGTTATTCAACACGGCATATATATCTTTTGATAACCATAATCTACTATGTTTGCCCGGCTCGTCAGGAGAGTTGTTAGGTGCAATTTTTCTTCCAGTATGCTGAAGCAGATCATCCATCTTCAACTCATCCCAATCATTGATCATTAGTAAACCTCTCTTCTTCAGAAGATCAATATTATGATCGACGTTGGAATAGTAGGTTTTGAGTATTTGAACAACCTCTTTTGCCTTCCATCCGATGAAAAAGCAAGCAATGTCTAGGAATATATCTTGTAGCTCAGGATCAACCAATTTCAACTCATCAAAGCTAGTCTCATGTTTTTTCACAGCATCTTCAAATAGTTCCGGTCTCCGTGTTATACAGTAGATGAATCCCACTTATTTTGAAACCTTTACCGACTGTGAATTCAATTATATGGTCTTCATCTGCGACGGAGAATATTGATTTTGGCACTATCACAACCGTCGCTCCTCGTTCAAATGAAAAATAATCATCTTCATTTAAAATTGGTCCACTCCATATAAAACCACTCGTAGTATTCTTAACGGAATAACGACCATGGAGATCTTTATATTCATTTAAAATTGGTTCAAAACGAAGAATGAGGCCCATGAAATTGTGTGACTGATTTGGCAGCAGATGTGCATTCACTTTTCTTGACTCTGACTTATTTGATTGCCCAGTCCAATAAGGTGATTCATTAATCCAATCAAGGGAATCTTCCCAATTTTGAGCGTAAACTCTAATCTCACGTCCAAATTTAGAATACATCTGTTATCAACAAAACATAAACATAATATGATCATTGTTAATTTTATAAAACAAATTTTATTTAAAATAAATTATAAAATAAAATTTATTTAAGATAAAATTTAAAAATATTTATATTAAGTAATAATTATATATTTAAAGACTTATTTAAATATATATTTTATAGTACATGTGTTATGAACATAATTTAAAAATAAAGCAGGTTACTATATGTTCTTTTACCCATGATTACCTAAAAATCATCATCCAATTAAAAATTTAATAATACTAATGATTAATAATATTTCCTTTATTTTTTTATTTATCATTTTGACTTTTAACATACATATTGAGTTATTGACTGCATAGGAAAAATTATTATTTTTAATTGATTTTTTTTATAAATCATAAGAACCAATTTTCAAAAATAATAATTTAAATTATGTGATCAAAACTGCTAAAAATATGTGTCAAAAAATTAAACGTCAAATAATAAAAAATAGAGGAAGTATTAATAATAAAATTAATTATCAAAAATAAAGATACCAAAATATTGATCTTCAAATAATATTGAAGAAAATTAGATTATACAGGTGACCCTAGGTAAAAGAAGGGTTCTGGTCCTGACAATCCAAGTTAACGATGTGATTTTGTCGTTGAATGAAACGGCATGGAACCAAGAACGGTCCAGATTTTAAAAAAAAATTCATGTTTTTAATCAAAGGAAGGACAACTTTTTCGCTATTTTTTTCCAAGGAAAGGGATTTTCTCGCTTAAAAACCGTGAGATTTTAAAACTAACAATTTCCCTATCTATCATTATAATTTTAATTTATGAGTGGAACTTAAGAAATATGTGTTTATACTAATAACAATCTTAATTAATGCTTAGACTAATTTTTATTGACTTAAACTATTTTTTTATCATTATATTTTCAAGTATATAATATTATTGTAATTTTAAAAATTTAAGTGAATTGATTATGCAAATAATTTTATTAGATATCTGATTAACGTAAATAGTATATTTAATATAAGCATATATGTCTTAGGTTAAAAATATAAAATACATCACTTATAAAGATGAAAAATAAAATAAAAATAATATTAAAATATTCCTTATAATTTATCTAAAAGTGTATCAAGATCTGTGATCTCCGTATCAAATCAAATTAATGATCATAATAATCATATATATGCTTCTTTTTCCTTTACGAGATATAAATGACAGATTGCACTTGGTCTATTGGTGGAACTAGTCCCGTCAAAAAAGACAAATGAATGGAGTGCAACGATTATTACTAATTCATGCATTTTATATGATATATTCAATTGGTTGGCACTTAGCACACAACTACACAAGTGGTGTATGGGTTATAAAATTTATCTAAATTTCCCATCTTCCCGCAATTTTTTACCGAGTAAAGGTGAATTATGTGCAAATATATGTCATTTCAATAAAAGTCTCTTTTTTCAAAAAAATCGCAAAAACACTACTCCATCTTTTTTTCCGATTAAAAAGCACAGAAATAAAGAATTTTCTTTAAATCTGGGCTGGTTCCATTAAATGCCAAAAACACAACATGTTGGTTAACTAGTCTCAGTGACATACTATTGTCAGGACAGGACCCATAAAAGAATAGGCCAACTCTTTGTCTCATGTAATCCATTCTATTTTAAATTGTATTGTAATTATATTATAAATTTTTATTACATTTTCTTTTATTAATTTATAAAAAATATAGGTTTTTTTGTTAACGATAAAAAAATAATTTGCATTATATTATATTATATATAAATGTCATGTTTTCTAATATATTTTAATAGATAATAATAAAATATAATTAATTTATTTTTTAATAATTTTATTTTAATGCGATTCATTCATTTTATAAAAAGTGTTTATTTTGATTAACTATGAATATTTTAAAATAGTTTTGTTATTAATAGATATTTCATATATAAAATATTAAAATTAGATTTTTTGTAAAGTTATTTTTTAATATTATAATTGAAATGTAATGAAGATAATAATATATTATTATGTTAAAAAAAACTTGAAAGCTAGATGTAAGGCTATTATGAGGACAATTAGTAAAAATTTGCTATTAAAAATGTGCATAAATCAATTTAAGGTGTGTATACATCACTGCCCGTTATAATTTACATTTTATTAAAATTAGTCAATTTTGCATAGCCAATTTTATTTGAGTGGTATAAAAATAATCTAACTATAATTATTTTCATTAAATCTATTCATAATTTATTAAAACTATTCAAGTTTGTTGAAGAGAAAAAAGGGCTATAATTTATTAAATTGTCAAAAATAAAAAAATTGTTTGCTTATCATTTTTTCCAATAAATTCATATTTCTATATATATAATTTTTAATATTAGTTCAATATGAAATCAGGAGAGTTTGAGATGAGCAAACCTGACACAGTTGTTTTGTGAGATTAAATTTCTCCAAATAAAGTATTCTGATGGAAATGAGTGCCTCCAAGCCTTTGAATATACGTCAATCCCGGACAATTTCTCAAATCCAGCGATTTTAAAGCAGTGAGTTGTTCCAAGCCTTGAATATCTGTCAATTTCATACAACGGTTAAGCTTCAATTTCTGCAGCTGTTTCAAAATGGAATCTTTCTAGAGATGAACAACGATTGGCGCAAATGGTTTTCAAATTAGGAGGAAAGCTTGGAATATCTGTCAATTGTTAACAATATATATATATATATATATATATGATCTGAATATGGAGCGATGAACAACCCAGTTTATTAAGCAATCAAAAGGGCTATATATATAGCCTTACAAGATAAGATAAAAACTGAAATTACAGGCCACGTTTAAACTGCACTACCTAATAACGTGGTAACTTAATAACTAAATACTGAATAATAGCCCCTAGTAAATAAGAATTATTTAACAATATAACAATAACAAATAAACTAAATACAAATACTACTCTTAACATCCTCCCTTAAACTGAATGCGGGTACTATTCGGTTTACATTTGGAACTTCGCATACTCCCATGAGGCTTCTGAGTTTCACAAATGAATCAAGCTTTAACGGTTTGGTCATTATATCAGCAACTTGATTTTTACTTTGACAATAAGCCAACTTTATAACTCCATCTCCAGCAAGTTCACGAAGAAAATGAAATCTGACATTTATGTGTTTAGTTCGACCATGACATATAGGATTCTTTGACAGTTCAATAGTTGAACTGTTATCACAAAAAATGGTTGCACAACTGATGTAAGCATGATCAAAACTTTGAAGAATTCCATTCAACCAAATGGCTTGACAAGCACATGAAGCTGTCGCAACATACTCAGCTTCGGTGGTAGATAAAGTTACTATTGGTTGTTTCTTAGATGACCAAGAAATAGCTCCAGAATTCAATTAAAAAACATATCTGGAAGTGCTTTTCATATCATCCAGATCTCCCGCATAGTCACTATCTGTATAAGCAACTAGTTTTTCATCTCCTCCCCTTTTGTATAGAATACCAACCTCACAGGTTCCTTTTATATATCTCAGCACTCTTTTGGCAGTTGCAAAATGTTGCTCAGTTGGACGTTCCATGTACCTGCTTAAACGACTCACAATAAACATTAAATCAGGACGAGTGGCACTAGTTAGATACATTAAGCTGCCAATTAGTTGCTTATATCGAATGTTATCCATTTTTACTCCATTATCGTCCTTTGTGAGTTTGCAACTAGGAACAATTGGATTATGAACTGGATTGCATTTATCCATATCAAATCTTTTTAACAATTCCTGGACATATCTCTTTTGACAAATAAAAATGCCTTCTTGATTTTTCAACACCTCTATACCCAGAAAAAATCTCATTTTCCCAAGGTCTGTCATGTCAAATTCGCACATCACAGAAGCTTTAAATTCACTAAACATATTTGCATCATTACCAGTGAAAATTAAATCATCAACATAGATGCAAACAATTAGAATTTTACCTCCTTCTCCTTTAACAAACAAGGTATGCTCATAGGGACAGCGACGGAAACCTTGATTTTCAAAATATGTCTTTATTCGTTTATACCAAGCTCGCGAAGCATGTTTTAGCCCGTACAAAGCCTTCTTTAGTCTATAAACTTTGTGTTCAACACCCTTTTTCTCATACCCAGGAGGTTGCTCAACAAATACCTCTTCATTAAGTTGTCCATGGAGGAAGGCTGACTTAACATCTAGCTGGAAAATTTCCCAATCCTTTTGAGCTGCAAGAGAAAGTACTAATCGAATAGTTTCCAGACGCGCTACAGGAGCAAAGACTTCAGTATAGTCGATACCATACTTCTGCGTATAGCCTTTTGCGACCAAACGCGCTTTGTACTTCTCCACTTCACCATTTTCATTAAGCTTTGTCTTATATACCCACTTTACTCCAACCTTCTTTGCTCCTACCGGCAAATCCATTAATTCCCAAGTATCGTTTTTTTCTATTGCGTCAATCTCTGCATCCATGGCTTTTCTCCACTTCATATCCTCTTGAGCTTCCCCAAAACAAATTGGATCGTTTGTTGCAAACATGACCAGATTTATTTCATCTTCCTCTGATAAGCCTTCTCCACTTACATAGTCGTTCATCCAAACTGGTGTTTGTCTCGCTCTATGGACATGATGTTCTGGTGTTGTGCTTTCCCTTGAGCTAAATAAATGTTCTTCACCGACATTTTCAGTTGCACTTTCCTCAATGTCTTCGTTTACACTAATGTTTGCTTCAACTACATTTTTATCAGCTATCCAATTTGATATTTCATCCTTTATTCATGCACAAGAAGACTGCTTTGTAACTCATCAATAGTCATAGTATCAAGATCTTTTGACTCCTCAATTGAACACGCAACATAGTTGAACTTGGGTGTCATAGATCGCAAAATCTTTTCAATTACGTCGGTATCCACTATAGTTCATTTACTCGATCTTAGCTTATTGACTATAGTGAGAGTGCAACCAAAATACTCATTGACAGTTTCTCCTTCATTCATAGTAAGTACCTCATACTCCTTTTGAAGTGCTTGACGTTGTGCTCGTTGAACCCGTGCCGTCCCCTGATACTTTTTCTTTAAAGAATCCCATATACTTTTGGATGTATTCTTGTCTAAGATGGTTTCCAGAATTGACCTATCAATTGCCTGGAAAAGATAGTTTTTTGCTTTCATGTCTCTCAATTTTGCCTCATCAATTGCTTTCTTTTCTGCTTTAGTTGGCTTCCCTTCCGTTGCTACGGTAGGAATTCCATCTTCTATCACACTCCATTATTCTTTAAATCTCAAAAAGTTCTCCATGAGCATACACCAGTGATCGTAATGCCCGTCGAACTTCGGAATCGCTGGTTGCACAAAACCATTTTCAGTTGTCATATTAACACGGCTGATTTGAAAGTTGCTGCTTCTTATGTATCAAACTTTGATGACTAGCTCTGATACCATTTGTTAACAATATATATATATATATATATATATATATATATATATATATATATATATATATATATGATCTGAATATGGAACGATGAACAACCCAGTTTATTAAGCAACCAAAAGGGCTATATATATAGCCTTACAAGATAAGATGAAAACTGAAACTACAGGCCACGTTTAAACTGCACTACCTAATAACGTGGTAACTTAATAATTAAATACTGAACAATAGTCTCTTTAAAATTATTTAACAATATAAGAATAACAAATAAACTAAATAAAAATACTACTCTTAACATCAATTTCATACAATCCTTAAGCTTCAATTCCTCCAGCTGTTTCAAAATGGATAGATCTGGTAATCTTTCTAGAGATGAACAACGATTGACGCAAATGGTTTTCAAATTAGGAGGAAAGCTTGGAATATCTGTCAATTTCGTACAATAGTTAAGCTTCAATTCCTTCAGCTGTTTCAAATTGGATAGATCTGGTAATCTTTCTAGAGATGAACACCAATCGGCGCAAATGGTTTTCAAATTAGGAGGAAAGCTTGGAATATCTGTCAATTTCGTACAATAGTTAAGCTTCAATTCCTCCAGCTGTTTCAAATTGGATAGATCTGGTAATCTTTCTAGAGATGAACAACGATTGGCGCAAATGATTTTCAAATTAGGAGGAAAGCTTGGAATATCTGTCAATTCCATACAACCGTTAAGGTCCAATTCCTCTAGCTGTTTCAAATTGGATAGATCTGGTAATCTTTTTAGAAATGAACA
This sequence comes from Oenanthe sinensis, assembly GCA_028671895.1. Taxonomy (NCBI): domain Eukaryota; kingdom Viridiplantae; phylum Streptophyta; class Magnoliopsida; order Apiales; family Apiaceae; genus Oenanthe; species Oenanthe sinensis. Next base: position 44,842,392 of record CM053813.1, on the reverse strand, counting down.
TTCATTGGCCCTAATGGTTTTCAAACTAGGAGGAAGTTTTGGAATGGAAAGCAGATACGGACAGTGATTAAGATCAAGTATCTGTAGGTTTGACAGCTGAGTAAAACCAGATGGCAGGGCAGTGATGTCATTACTGTTTAATTTCAATTCTTGCAATGATAATGCAATCTGGCTTGGTTCTATATCAGGAAGCCTTCTTAACCTAGTAGCCCAAGATGCATCTAGCTTCCTCAACCTTGTAAGCTTCCACAGCTGATCCGGTAATCTTTCAAGTAGTCTACATGAATTAATATTAAGAATTTCCAATGATCTCAGATTGCAAATGGTGTCAGGAAGAGTTTCAAGCTTCTTGTTATCCCTTAGATTCAACTCAACAAGCTTAGTAAGCCTTCCAATCGAATCTGGCAGTTTCGAAACATTTAGTTGTTTCACATAAATCTCTTTTAGGGATTCAATGTTCCCAATTGCCATAGGCAGCGCTTTCAGATTACCGCAACCATTAACATTAAGAATTTCCAATGATCTCAGATTACAAATGGTGTCCGGAAGACTTCGTAGCTTTACGCAACCATCCAAATTTAAGCACTGAAGCCTCTCCAAACTTTCAATTGATATGTGGACTTCCTCCAAGCTTTCACAGCCCGCAAGATTTAAACTTTCAAGACACGGTAATTTAGTGAAGTCTGGAGTTGTAGTTAAATCTTTAGAATTCATCATGTTTAGAGTCTTCATCTTTTCAAAAACATGGGGAACCTGTAAAAATGAGTGCAATTGGGAGAAATTAAATCAGGCATTATATATGGATTGTAATATATGCAAGAAACCTGCAGGGACTACCTACCAAATTTTTCTCCCAGATTGTTCTCATATAGCTATAAGGTAACTCAAGGATTCCAAGTTTTTGCGGGTAAAACTCAGAAGGTAAACACTTTAAAGGACAACCCTCCCAACGGAACCACCTCAAATCTTCAAATGTCTGTTCAAAGCTTCCAGTAAGATTTACATCCTTGAGGTAAAGAAATCTCAATTTAGTCATTCTTTTGAATGTTTTGGTCCTGAATGTTTTGAATGCCTTGGGAGGGAAGCATTTGTAGGAAAGCTTGTGAGAGATGATGCCTTCAATTGCTTTTGTTCCCTGGCACACACACACACATGACAAGGTTGAGAGTTAGTTCCTTTGTGTTTCTTCAACTCATAATTTCAGCTTATGAGCAAATTTACAACAGAGAACAGTCGAGTGAATTTTTATATAAAGTCAGCTATCAGATGAATATGAAACCATTGTTCAATATATATTACCTTGTCTTTCTTCAACACATCATATACGTCTTCTAATACCCACAATCTACTCTGTCTGCCAGGAGAGACGTTGCGCACAATTTCCCTTCCCATATCGCGAAGCAGAACATGCATATCCAATTCATGTTTCTTCGAGAAAGCATTATAGTTGATATTCACCAAACATTTATTCTTGAGAATTTCAATCTTATGATCTGCATATTGATAATAAGTTCCCATTATCTTAACAGCTTCTTCTCTGTCCCATCTGATGAAAAAGCAAGCAATGTCAAGGAAAATTTCCTTCAACATCTGATCTTCCAATTCTATGGCATCCAAGCTAATTATAAGTTTTTGCTGGATAGTGTTGTTGGGAACTCGCTGAAGTTTCTCAATGTAAGATTTCCATCCGTCCTCGTTTTGGTTGTACAAACATGAGCCAAAAACCTCAAGAGCCATGGGAAGCCCATCAGCATGACGTAGAATGTCTGTAGACAATAGCATTAAAGTGTTGTTCTGTTCAGCATTTCGAAATGCATGCTGGGTAAACAGTTCCCGTGACTCAGCAGCATCCAACTCATTTACCCTGTATTGAAATTTGGGTTCTACCTCAATTTTATCCAGCATCTCCTGATCCCTTGTAGTTGTAATGACTACACTTCCAGAAGCAAATGATCCTACCAAGGATTTATATTGTCTAGGGTCATCTATATCATCAATAAGAACTAGAACTTTTTTTGAACAAATTCTCTCTTTTATAAGTGTAATTCCTTCTTCAACATTAGCAATCTCAATCTCTTTCTTAAGAACATTGTTAATAAATTTCTGTTGTAAAGATTCTATGCCTTTCAATGTCCCCGAGACCTCCCTTACGTTTTCTAGGAAACAGCTGTCCTTGAAGCTTCCTGTTCTCAAGAGTTGGTTAAAAAGAGCTTTGGCAAGAGTTGTTTTGCCCACTCCACCCATACCATATAAACCAATCTTAGCAAAATCTTTTTCTGTGCCACTGTTTAACAATGCTGTTAAAACTTTAACACGAGAATCCAACCCAACTGGATATTTAGCAACATCTAAAACCTTGGAGTTTATTTTGGGTAGAATTTCATCAACCATTTGGTTGATAATATCAGCTTCATGCCTGCATCCACGTCTCTTTTAATTAAACAGGTAATCATATTCTGACTAATTACAAAAGACAAAAATATTTGGACCAGTTATAAATATATATTGATTATTAAAATATAAATGAAATCATTGTAAAGAGAACATGACAAATTACATTAAAATTATACGTTACCTGTTTTCACATATATGGAATCCTGGTAAGTCAGCAACTTGTCTTAGTGTAGAGCGCCACTCTTCCACTTTCTCAGTTTCGAAACGAAAGTGATGCTTTTCGAAAGCTCCTTCAAAACTCCCAATTTGGCGCCGTACAACAGATGGATGAATTTTGTAAAACACAGGAATAATCGATCTTTCAGCTGTTTTGTGACAATTCAATATCTCGACAAGCTCGTCAAGGCACCAATGTGAAGAAGCATAATTTTTGGAGAAGACAACAATGTAAGTCTTGGATTCATGAATGGCCTGGATTAATGAATTTGAGATAACTTCTCCCCTAGATAACTCAGGATCATCCCTAAATACTCGAATATCATGACCATCCAGGGCAGAATACAAATGACTTGTGAAATTATGTAGAGTGTCTGAACTGCGGAAGCTCAAGAAAACATCCCATCGAGTAGGAGTTGAAGATGAAGGAGAGGAGAATGGAGGTTGAGAAATAGTTGCAGAAGACATTGTTTCTGAAGGAGAAGGACAAGCAGTAGTAGCAGGCGTCTCCGTTAGTGTCAACGGAGAAGGAGACATCCCAACGCATGGTTTATTTTCAATAGTGTTAGTCTCCGTTTTATACAGTAGATGAATCCCAACCGTTTTTACATCTTTATTGGCTGTGAATTCAATCATATGGTCGTCGTCTGAAACCGAGAATATTGATTTTGGCACTATTACTATCAGATCAGATCCAGAAGGCAAATCATGGGCGTGTCTCCGTATAAAACCACTTGTAGTATTCTTAACGGAATAATCAAATGTTGTCGCTGTAGAATACTTCCCGTTTTCAAAACAAAGAATGAGGCCCATGAAATTGTGCGACTCATATGGCAGCAACTGTGCATACAGTGTTGAGTATAAGTTACTACTACTTGATTGCCCAGTCCAATACGGTGATTCACTAATCCAATCAAGATGACTTTCCGAATTTTGAGTTCCCCCGTAAACACTAATCTCATGCCCAAATTCAGAATACACCTGTTAGAAAAATATTTACTAATAAGACAAAATTTATATAAGATCAAACTAATTTAAGATATATTAAAAAGAAATTATTGACATAAGAATTTCAATTCTAATAAATTAAATTATATTTTTTTTAGAAAATAAATTAAAACGTCGTTGAACTATATAATTTTTTGAGTTTAAGTTCTTAAATTTTTTTTTTCCTAATTACATTCTTAAATTATATAAATTTTTGGTTTAACTCCTTAAATAAAATAATTTCTTCATTACGTTTTTGAATTAATTTTGATTTTAAAATCACATTCTTTTGCCTAAATTATTTAACAAACATCAATTTAATTATTAATGTGACACACCCTAATTTTACATATTTAGAAGTAAAAATTAATTTTTAAACTATACTAAACACATAATTAAAATTTAATTGAGTTATATATATTAATTGACATATATAACGTAGTTCTTATTATTAAAATTTATATATTTATTATTTTAATATGCTTCGAGGAAACAACTCATTTATATTATTACATTTATTATTATTTAATTTTTTTTAAAATTCATATCAATACTTCTATACTATATTATTAAAACCAAAATATTAAAAGTTTGATAATTGATCATTTATTAGTATTTGTTCGGATAATTATTGGATCCATTTCAACCTTAATCACATAAATAAAATACATTTTTAAACAAACTCACAAATATTATCTTCTTCGAATACAAATAAAATTTATAAAAACACATATAAAAATATTTATACAGATAAAATTTTAAATTATTATTATTAAAATAAAAATAAATTCAAATCATATAAATAAGATATTAAAATAAAGTAATAAGATATTAAAAAATATGATCTCCCACAAGATATAACCTAGTATTTATTATAGTAATTCACTTTAAAGTATTAAATAATATATATTATTATAAGTTTAAAATAACTAACTCAATTAACCCTAACACAATTTTTATTATTTTAATTTTAATTTAATTGACTCGTATTAATAATTATATTGATGTTTGTTTAAAAAAATTTTGGTAGAATGATATAATTTCAAAATAAAAATAATTTAAGGATGCATTTAAGAAATTATTTGACTTAAGGAACTAAACTTAAAAATTTATATAATTTAATGATACAATCAGGAAAAAAATATTTAAGAACTTAAACCAATGCAAGGATACAATTACAAAAAAATAATTTAAAAACTTAATCCAAAAGTCATATAATTCAAAGACGTCTTAATTGATTTTTCCTTTTTTCATCTTAACATGTATGTCCAAAATCAAAATCACTATTAGTTTAAAATAGTACTAGCCATATAATTAAATTGGTTCAATTAGATATATAATTTAATTATAATGTGTGTGGCATATATATAATATAATTGTATTTATTTATATTTTTACATATATTTATAATTTATTAGAACGATTCATTTTTATTAGTCAATTCTTTATCGATATATTTGTCTATATTATATTATTATAACTGGATTTTAAATTTTCTTTCAATTACGGAAGGGTTCGAATCTCATCAATCACATAATATTATAATTTATTTTATTTGTGTAAATCCCATAAGAATTATAATATATATTAATCATAAGTAACTTTGGACCGGTTAAACCAATTTTACTATGCAGATTAATTAATATGATAACAATATACTAATACTTTTATATATTAAATAAAATTAAAATAACTTTAAATATTGAACTTATTAAATATAAAAAATTAAATAAATTTCTTGTATCGATTAAATAAATACTTTTAAGGATATGTACAAAAATTACGAAATATCAATAATAATATAAAATACTCTCTTAATAATAACACTTTTCGATATTTATATTCAAAAATTAACATTTATTGATAATAGATTATAACATCATTTTTGTTCATGCGGGCATTATTATAATTAATTTTATATTTTATTTATTTTTAGTATTTTTCCTTGTTACGATAGTAATTCATATTGTATGTTAATTTTCTAATTATTGAAAAAATAAAAAACTTAAAACATGAATAAAAAATTATAAAATATCAGAAAACCATTCATACACTTATAAATTAGTATATATATTACGAGTCTGTTTTTATGGATAACCTACTTAAATGAGTAATTAAGAAACAAAATTTCAATCCTTAAATTAATACAATATAAAATTTCAGTCTCACTATTGAACTCATTCTCAATTGATTTGTCAAAAGTTTTTCCCCAGTTTGAAGTATAAATCCTAATATACAATTTCTATATATTTATATGTATATAAGGTAACAGATTTAATTTAAGTCACTTAAATGACTTAGTGCCTGTTTTTTGCCATGCAATTTCAGTTTATTTTAATTATTCGTCCAAGTGTTTTATGATGGGTAAAAATACTTACCACCTTAGTAAGATTCTAAGGTGACGTTAGAATAATTTTAACAGAAAGATATGAACTATGACAAATTCAAAAATTAAATTACTAAAAATATGAATTTTTAGTTGACCTAAATAATAAAACATCAAAATCTCTCCAATCATCTTCTTTCTCCCTCTCTTCTTTTCTTGTTTTCGGTTCGTCCCTTCTTTACATCATTTGCATGTATGTATAATTATATACACACACAGAGTAGCTTATATGCACTGAAGGAGGGGAGATTGGTTTTGATTTTTGTGTTGTAATTGTGATGGTGTTGATGAAATCGGTAGTACGAGGCATGTTGCAGTGGTGTGATACTCGTTAAGGGTTTCTCTTACAAAAACCTGTCATCGCTGGCGATGAACTCCGGCGAGCCGGTGACTGGATTGTGATGTTGATGAGTTATAATTGCTAGTTATTGTTTTTAGTTATTTTAATTGCTACTGATTTTGGCTGCATGTCAAGATGTATTTGTGCTCTCGGTTTCTTTGTTTTAAATTCAAAAATTTCGAATTTCTTTTTATTCTTATTCGATGGTAATGAGTATATCGAGATTGAATGTTAGTCTTTTTGTGGGATGCATAAATTTTGGATAATATTGGTTGCATATCTAAATTTTAATCTTGTATAAGTTTTGTTCTTCTTTAGTTAATGGGTGTTTCTAGGGTTTTAGGATTTTGTTTTAAATGTGTTGATGTTGAGAAGGATGCGGATTTTGTGGCAGGTGTCTTTTAATAGTCTTTTAAAACTGTTCCTATAATTGTGTTGATTTGTAACATTTTTTCCTTAATTAAATATGACATAAAGTTACGTTTTATATTATTTTTAAGGTTCTTAAAGTTTTCATAAATTGTAAATTGTATCATTTTATATAGAAGTTCTGTGCCTATTAAGGGTGTGCTATAAATGTTGGTTTTTTGGACCATTTATTGGTGTGTATTATTTGTCGTCAGTGACAAATCTGTGTCATTTTAGATGACTTCTTTATCTGTTATGAGAAATCGACAATTGATAAAAAATAATAAAAAATATGGGATGGTTAGAAGGAGCAATAAAAAGGAAGTACGTTTTTATTTGTTTACGAGTATTCGGAGTTTTCTGTGTCTAACCAAAAGGGACCCTTTGGTTAAATATATATAAAATTCTTTTTTTTTGAATGGATATATATATATATATATAATTTTATTTATTAAGAATATTGAACATAATAGATATTAATTAATATTTTGGTTGAGTTACCTTGACTCAGTTATTGTGATTGATTTGATGACTTTTCAAACTCACTTGGAAGGGAAGAAGGGTAAAAAGAAGGTGAATTGAGACATGAACTTGGACTTAATGACGGAAGCAATAAGATGTGACTAGTTTTTTAACACGGGGGACTCACAAAACTTCAAAAAAATTCGATTTTTGTGTTAGGAGTCACTATGTAAATTATTATTATTTTTATGATCATTTTACGGCACTTTTTTCCTCTTTGAGGTTTTTCTCACAGAGCTTTACTCCAATGAGATTTTAACGAAGTCATGTCAGATATAAAGGTTTTTTATTATCTAAACTTTCGGGGAATTTCTTTCTTATGGGTCGTTCCACCCATGGATTGGTTAAATATATCTTTCGGTTAGATAATAAGCTTTTATTATGTTTGTGTTGTATTATCAGAAATTATATATCAATAAAACGATTCTTCGTTTTTTCTGACAAAATAATAATAATAATAATAATAAAACATCAATAATTGAAGGATTATTCAATTTATTTTTCCCAACGATAAACTGATAAAGTAACCAAACCTGAAAGAAAGTTCGTGTAAGAGTGTTTGCCAGAAGAGAGGAGTTGCAACCTCCCAAACGAAGTATTCTAATAGAAGCGAGCTCCTCCAAGCCTTCAATTTCTTTCAACCCATTACAATTTGTAAGGTCCAATTCCTCCAACATCTTCAAATGGGATAAATTTGGTAATCTTTCCATAGACGTACAGCCCTCAAGATTCAAGGTTTCAAGATATGGCAATTTTGTAAAGTCTGGAGTTTCAGTTAAATCTACAGAATTCGACATGTTTAGAGTGCATAACTTTTCAAAATCTCCTGGCACCTGTAAAAATGAGTACAATCAGACATATTTTATATAAGTTGTCATGGATGCAAGAAACATACTCGGAGCAACTACCGTATTTAATTCAAACATTCTTCTTATTTTGCTATGAGGCAACTCAAGGATAACAAGGTTTGGGGGGTCAAATTCAGAAGGTAAACACGTCAAAGGACATCGATCCCAACAGAGCCACCGCAAATCTTCAAATGTTTCTTCAAAGCTTCCAGTGAGATCACCATAGATGTGAAGAAATCTTAAATTACTCATCCCTTTAAATGTTTCAGCAGCGAATGATAGTTCCTCAAATGCATCCTCGTAGTGAACATCGTAAGGGACTATACATTCAATGGCTTCTGTTCCCTATAATTGAAATATATATACATACATGAAGAAGCAGAGTTGGTGATCATTGTTTTATTGAATAAATGTAAGAAATAGAAACAGGGGAAGACATTCGTGCATTTTAAGAAAGATACTTTTATCTTGTCAGCAGATTTATAGGAAGAAAAGTTGATGAGTGATGTAGTATCATATAGAGCCGTATGAAACCATCATATGCATCTCAAAGCATACTTGGACATATATAATATGCATATATATTAAAATTACCTTGTGCTGCTTCAACACATTGTATATATCTTTTAATTCCCACAATCTACTATGTTTTTCAGGCTCATCAGGAGAGTTGTTACGTGTAATTTCCCTTCCCATATCCCGAAGCAGATCATGCATCTCTAACTCGTCTCTATTATTGATAGTTAGTAAACATCTTTTCTTTAGAATGTCAATATTGAGATTGACAAACGTGTACCAAGTCTTCATTATTTTAAAAACCTCTTCCTTTTTCCGTCCAATAAAGAAACAAGCAATATCTAAGAAAATATCCTGCAACATTGGATCAATCCGTTTTAACCCATCAAAGCTGATCAGAAGCTTATCTATAACATTGGTAATGGAAAGTTGTTTCACTTTGTCGATGCATATCATTCTTTCCTCACGCAAGTTTGAGCCAAAAACCTCAAGAGCCAATGGAAGCCCTCCAGCACGTTCTAAAATTTCCTGGGACAATTCCCGGAACGTGTCGGGTATATTATCATTGCCGAACGCATGTTGGGTTAAAAGTTGACGCGACTCAGCATCACCCAATTCATTTACCTTGTATCTGGCTTCTACTTTGACTGAATCAAGTAGATCTTCATTTCTTGTTGTAATGATGATTGTGCTTCCAATAGCAAATGGTCCTTCTAAAAACTCCAGTGGCATTGGGTTGTCCAAATCATCAATAACAATCAGAACTTTGATAGAAGCAAGTCTATCCCTTACCACTTCAATTCCTTGGTCAATATAGTCAATGATGATGTGTTTACATTTAAGAACATCATTAACAAGCTGTTGTTGTAAGCATGCAAGGCCTTCTTCTGTACTTGAAACCTCCCTAACATTTGCTAGGAAACAGCTGCCTTGAAATCGTTGATAATTTTGGTTATACACAGCTTTGGCAAGAGTTGTTTTTCCAACTCCCCCCATACCATATATACCAATTCTAATGATACCTTCTGTTTTACTGCTCATCAATGTTGTTACGTCTTTAATGCGAGAATCCAACCCAACTGGGTATTTGGGAACATCTAAAGGAATTGGATTTATTTCGAGTAAAACCTTATTAACAACTTCATTGATAATATCTGCTTCACTCCTGCAATGAATTGTTTTCATTAGTTAAAAGAGAACAACAGATCTTGATTGCATACACCTGACGGATACAAAATTATAAATCTACAGTAAAGCAATGGATACCAGGACTTGAGCAATATTTACAAGTGTGTTTACTTACACGTTTTTGCAGACTTGGTGGCCTGGAAGGTTAGCCACGGTAGCCAGCGCAACACGCCACTTTGCCAATCTATCTTTATTAAAACAAGTTTCATATTTTTCAAAAGCTTCACCGAAACTCCCAGTTTGGTGATGCACAACTGAAGGTTCGATGTTGTAGTATAATGGAACAACCAATCTTCCCATTGATGTGCAACAAGAAAGGATCTTTACAAGTTGGTCAAGACACCAACTCAAAGAAGCATAGTTTTCGGAGAACACAACAACATAAGTCTTTGAATCCTTAATATCTTCTGACATTACTTCTCCGCTACTCAACGCATCTGGATCCTTATTATCTTCTGACATTACTTCTCTGCTACTCAACTCATCTGGATCATCCTTGAATGTTTGAAATCCATGACGATCCAAGGCCGCGTATAAATGACTGATAAATTTATATCTTGTATCTATACCTCTAAAACTTAAGAAAACGTCCCAGCGAGTAGGAGGTAAGGTTGAAGCAGAAGAGGATTGAGTCTGATCATAACTCGTGGATGCCATTACTTCAAAAGAAGGTTTCAAATTTGGAGCTACAGATTTGAAGATCCAAAAAGATAAGATGAACCAGAATAGAGGGCAAGAGATGATAGTTGACCCAATAATAGAAGTATAGAACGGGTGTCTGAAAATTTATCATAAAAAATACTTATAAAAATAGAAGAATGGGTCCGAGTTCACCGTCGATGAATACTAACGAATATATACTCTTCTAAGCCTCGTTCTGGTATTGCTCTTAAAGTTGCAACAACTTTTTGTTAAAATCTAAAAGCTCCTCTTAAGAGAAAACATGTCTCCACGCTATTTTTTCAGTTTTTATAAAAAATAATTATAAGTTTTATTATTAAAATTTTCTAAAAATATTAATTTTATATATTATACTTTAAAATATATACAAATTAAAAAAAATTATCAAACATTCATCTAATTTTCTTAACAATATTTTTTTAACCGACACTTTTTCTCGCAGTATAACAGTTTTCAATAGCAATCATAAACGGAACCTAAGAGTATGTTTAAATCGTGATTAATAAATAAGTCCAAATTGACATTTTATGTTTATTTTATCTGAATGAAATTAATTCTGGCCGGAATGGATCATTTTATTTATAATTCAAATTATTTATTTTAAAAAAGAATGAATCAAGTATTTCTTCTCTCATTCCAATATAATTGTTTAATTTCATTTTATCATAAACATGTAGAATAAACTCCTTTCTTTTAAACAAATTTTTATTTAAATAAAATTTATATCAAAGATTTTTGAAAATATATATTAGAAAAATATTTGTCCGGGAAATTTTTTATGGGTAGCTTTTTTAGAACATTTTTCCGGAAAAAAATTCCCGCGAAGTTTTTCCTAGAAATTTTTTACTAAAATTTTTTTTCCTGGAAATTCTTTTTCGAAAATATCTCCTGGAATTTTTTTTTAGAAAATTAATTTCTACAATTTTTTCTAGGAAATTATTTCCTAAATTTTTTTTCTAATAAAAATTTCCTAGAATTAATGTTCTTCTTTAATTAAGTTTAAAATATATAATTAAACAATGAAATAATTTATTCGATTCAATTCTAAAAAGTTTAGTAACTAAACAAAGGAACTACGTACATTTCATTCTAGTTCCATTACATTCATGCGAAGTGAGGGCAATTTTAATGTTTGAATTAATAATTTAATATTATGAAATGTGAATCTCATTCTTTGTTTTCATATTACCTTATGAAAGCTATCTTTATCATTATCTGTTTTGTAATTGAATTTGTAACTGTGTTCTATATAAACACAGAATTTACATTGTAAGAGTTCAAGTTATATTATTCTCATAACATGGTAGCTCTTAAGAATCTTGTTTTTCTTGAGAGAGTTTTGTATTCAGATTATAAAAAAATTAATATAAAACAATGTTTCTTCTACATACTTGTGTTCATAATCAATTGTTTTGATACTATTATATTAAACCCCCCTTCTATAATAGTCTATTTATCTGGGCAACATATTTTATACTCTTTCTAGGTATTATAAACACACTTGTAGTATATAAACAAGTGTGGTAGCATTGTTAGAAATATACAAGTTAAACAATATCCTTGAATCAACTGTTCAACCTTAGAGTACTTTGTAAGAACAATTGATTTATTTTCTACCCTTGTAAAACGCAGCTGAGTTTTATTAACTCAGATAATTTGAGCATAAATATACACTGATGAAAAAACCAATCCATCAGTAATTTTAAATATCTTTGTTCAATTTAATTTTAGTTTCACTTGTTCATTTATATATTCTCTTAAACATTCAAACCAAAAGAACAAACATTAAAATATAAAAGGTTTTGGTGATTTGTATTCAACCCCCCTTCTACAAATCATATTGACATTGTTCTGAGAAATAACAGGTCTTTCACTTCAAGTGTTAGATATAAAGAACTGATGCTGTAAGAAAATATTTCAAACAGAGCTTATTGAAGTCAATCAGAGTTTAAGCTGATGTCATCAGAGTTTAGAAGCTGTCGGCAGAGTTTATTCAATCAGAGTTTACTAACCGACAGAGTTTATGATATCAGAGTTTGACAGATGGAAACTGACAAATCAGGAGGTGATTGGAGATAAACATGGAAGTATTTGAATACAATTGTATTGCCTTTCTGGAAGCTATCTTTTAGGAAAATAATAATGAAAATAATATGGGTTGAGAGTAGCTTAGTGGTAGAGCTATCCATTTGTCGTCCCCAAGGTCTTGGGTTCGATTCTCACTTATATCAAATTTAATCTTGAACAAATACTAATGAGTAATCTTAGACTTAATCAAAAAAAATAACGAAAATAATATTTCTGCATTTAATGATCATTATCTTTTCTAAAAATTATTTTTAGAGAAAATATGTCCCTTCTTTGAAACTTTATTTGAATCCTAAAAGGTTCATTTTTACAATTTTCCATTGTTACTAGATTTGCACTGCAGGAGTGCTTGTGACTTCTACTTTATCCTTAGTTTCCCCCCCCGGAATTATCTTTCTACAGCACTTCTAATAATTATCTTTAAAATAATATATAGCACCATGAAAGTTGGTGTTGTACCCCAAGCTCAACATTTCAAATACTCTACAAGCACCAAACTATATCATGGCCCTCTTGGAATCGACAAGAAAGAAGACGTAAGTAAATCAAAACCTATCAAGGTGTCGTTTGATATTGATGTTGGTGCGTGTTTACCGTTGAATAACGGACTCATCTAAAACATTAAGATTTTAGAGGAACACTCAAATGAATCTTATACTATAATTTTATCATAAGTAGCTTGTAAAAACTATTTGGTAAAACTCGAAAACAACTTTTTAGAGAACCGTTTTTGGTCTAAACCCTGTTTTTTTTAAAAATGTCCCTTCTTGAAACTGTATTTGAATCCTAAAAGGTTCATTTTTAATACAATTTAATGAAACGCCCCAAGAGATACTATAGTTTGCAACCCTAACTTTAAGAGCATTCGCAAATGTAATCCCCAACAACCTGATCTGTTGAGAATTTGGTCATATGCATCCGTCATAAAGTAAATATTCATTCATATAACTTGCATCTGTCATAAAGTAAATATTCATCAGTACTTCCATTATTCTCATCTACTATATTATATATATCATCTTTAAATTCATTACGGTTACTATATTATATATATCATCTTTAAATTCATTACGGTTACTCTTTGAAATGTCACTTTAAACTTCTAATTCTACCTCGTCAATAACATTCACATCAACCGGTTCACTAGCCCCACTTTAATTAGCCACATCATTAACCTCATTGTTGCCGGATTTTTACTAGATTGAGTATGTATCACAATAAAATTTAATAAGTAATTTTATGTACTCGCTCGTAATCGTAGTCATCATTTAATGAATCACTTTGTTCACCCACATAAAAGTCTGCAGTTGTGATTACGTATATTTAACAAATTTCTGATTTTAAAATCATTTTAAATCAATGTCAATGTTATATGTGCTCATACATATATTGTTCTCAATTCTTTTTTATTCTTCATTTTCCCTACAATATTTATGAATGAAAAGATTTTACTCCCACATTTTTTTTACTAGTTCTCCTACATTCTTTCTTTTTCTATATATTTTATTCCTAATTTTTCATTTTATTCGTTACTCTTTCCAAAACATAGTTCAATTTGTTTCAACAGACTCAATGAATATTTATCCAATAGTGTGGAAGTGGACTTAACCTTAAAGTTTTTTCTTTAAAATCCCTAAGTTGAGGCAATACATGCATGATGCATCCACAACATAAAGTTACAGATCCACAATCTGGAATTATTGAGTTGCTGAGGCCTGATAGTTGATGAAATTACCTCTTTATCAGACGATCAATGAGATATATTATAATTATAAATGACTGAAGAAAGATGTTCACGCAGTAGTATACATTGTGCATCCTCCGCAATGAAAGTATTTTTATAGTTTTAGTTTGTCATCTGTTTCTGCAGGTGGCAAACAAATTCCATCATCCACGTTGAACATTTGAATTCCAAGAATATTCGAAAATATTAATTTTCATACATCAGATGAATTCCTGAATTTGGCTACTTCCATCATCCATGTTGACCATTTGAATCCCAAGAATTTCCGAGTTTGGTGCGGTTATGTTCATTTTTGTACAGCAGGTGAATCCCAAGAATTTCTGAATTTGCTGTCAATTCAATTATGTCATCACCATCTCTAACTGCGAAGATTGATCTCGGTACAATTACCATACATGAGCCCTGGTTGATAGTATAAAAACTGTCACTCCATTTAGTATCACTGGTGGTATTTTTAAGGTTAAACATCAATTAGGTGACTGATCGCGTTCAAATATATCCAAGTAGGTGACTGATTGCAAATTCGACTCATTTTAATCACTGATTTCGATTTTTTTATCAAACTCATTTTCCGGCACCCGAAAATTTCCGGAGAAAAAAAATATGCACAAAAAAATCCGAAAAAAATTTATATGTAGTAAAACACCCCGACTTTAAATCTCCTAAACTCAGAATTATCGAAATAAAATTCAAAACTCAAAATCGAAATTAAAAAAATTTGGATCAAGATTTATTTAATTTTGATTTTAAGTTTTGAATTTCCTTTCGATAATTCTGAGTTTAGGAGATTCAAAATCGGGGTGTTTTACTACATATAAATTTTTTTCGGATTTTGTTGTGCATATTTTTTTCCGTCGAAAAATTTTCAGGTGACCTTAAAACTGAAATGAGTCAAATTGTGCAATCAGTCACCAAAATGAGTCAAATTTGCAATCAGTCACCTACTTGATACATCTGAACGCAATCAGTCACCTGATTGATATTTAACCCGTATTTTTAATAGTAATTCCACATACTATCTCGTGATCTTCACACCGTTCAAAGCATAATATCATCCCAAGAAATTGTGCGGCACATTTGATGGCAAATCAAAACACATTGTTACCCCTGAATTACTTGATCGACTCCGATGGCTAATCCAATCAGGGGATTGACTATTCCAATCAGATGATTGACTGTTGCAATCGGAAAATTTGGCCAAGGGAGCATAAATATTAATTTGCTGCTCAAATCCAGTGTACATCTGTTGTAGATAACAAACAAACTAAAAGGTAACCAACAAATATATACAGGCTTAAATATATATATATAAATATAGTTAAACTGGTTTCCTTATCTCCACTTCAAGAAATTTTCAATTGTTCGTTAATGTATAATACTTCTAAAGATTTAGATACATATATTGAAGACTGGACAACCGTTAAAAATCACAAGTTCTGTATCTGTTTTATTTTATGATTGAGTTCTATTTTTTTCCTATGTTGTGGTTCTGAAAATTTTGTTTTAACGGAAACTTTTAGTTTACCCAGTTTCTTTTTTGAATTAGACTATATATTAAAATTCTCATTTACAACTAAATAAAATATTTCTATCAAGTAACTTCTTAGAAAAACAATCCTCAAAGCAGGAAAAGGTTTGGTGCAGAGTGCAGATATTCATAATCAAAAGAGTTTATGATTAGCCTAGCCTGAAAAAAACATTTTATGAGAGTGTGTTCCAGAAGAGACAAGTCGCAACCTCCCAAATGAAGTTCCCTTAATGAAGTGAGTTCCTCCAAGCCTGGAATCTCTGACAAGCTACAACAATTTGTAAGGTCCAACATCTCCAACTGTTTCAAATTGCATAGATTTGGTAATCTTTTCATAGACGTACAGCCATTAGCCCAAATCGATTTTAGATTAGGAGGATGTTCTGCGATGGACAGCAGATGCTCACGATCTCAAAGATAACTATTTTCTAATTTTGGGAGCTGACTAATACCAGATGGCAGGGCAGTACGAACACCCTCAGATAAATGTACCATTTCCAGTGATACTGCAATATGGCTTGATTCTGCATCAGGAAGTTCTTTCAACAGAGTAGCATCACTTGCATATAGTTTTTCACATCCAGAAATATGTATACTTTTGAGTGCTCTCAAGTTGTAAACGGTGTATGGAAGAGTTTCAAGTTTCTTGTTGTAACTTAAATTCAGCTCAACAAGCTTACTAAGATGTTCCATTGAATCCGGTAATCCTGAAATATTTAGTCCCTTCGCATCGAGCACTTCTAGGGATTCAATGCTCCCTAATTCTCTAGGCAATTTTTCGAGACGAATGCAATCACAAATTCTTAGAGTTTTCAATGCTCTCAAGTTGCAAATGGTGTCCGGAAGACTTTTTAGCTTCACACAACCGCATAAATTTAGAGAAACAAGGCTCACCAAACTTCCAATTGATTCGTGGACCTCCTCCAAGCTCTTACAGCCCTCAAGGTTTAAAGTTTCAAGACATCTTAATTTAGTGAAGTCTAGAATTGTAGTTAAATCTAGAGAATGCGACATGTTTAAAGTCTTTAGCTTTTCAAAAACCTGAGAATCCTGTAAAAATGAGTGCAATTTGGACAGATTACATCGTGCAATTTTATATACAGTAGAATCTCGATAAATGAAGAAACTCGTCAAACAAATACTTTTTCCTGATCCGGATATATAATAAGAACAATGTATTTTTAACTCAAAAAATGAATAATCTTGATTAATGAATAAAATTTTCCGGTCCCAAAGGTATTCATTTATCGAGGTTTAACTGTAAGTTGTTTTATATGCCAGAAACATACTCAAAGTACTTACCATGGTTAGCTCCCACATTTTTACCATCTTGCTACAAGGCAACTCCAGAATAACAAGTTCTTCCGGATAAAATTCAGAAGGTAACCACTTCAAAGGACAGGACTTCCAACAGAAAAACTTCAGAATTTCAAATGTCTGTTGAAAGCTTCCAATGAGATTTACATCTTCAAGGTAAAGAAATCTCAAATTACTCATCTTTTTAAACGTGTCTGTAGCAAATGATACTCCCTTGAGTGCATCCTTGTAGTAAAGGTTGTGAGGGATGATACCTTCAATAGTTTTGGTTCCCTTGCACATATAGATCAAGAAGAAAAGTTGATGACCAATGTTTATAAATAAAGAGAGAGAAAAAAGAGGTGCCTAGAGAGTTAGTTTTGTGCTTCTTTAATGCAGATTCCATCTAATAAGAAATTATATACGTATATTCATTTATAAGAAGCAAAACCTGCAGATGACTGACTTATCATACAAGTCATATTAAACCATCAAGGAATCTGAAATGATTATTACCTTGTGCTTCTTCAACACATTGCATATATCTTTTGATACCCACAATCTACTATGTTTTCCAGGGTCACGGGGAGAGTTTTTGCGCACAATTTTCCTTCCCATATCCTGGAACAGTTGATGCATCCCCAACTTATAATCACTGCTATTGATTGTTAGTAGGCATCTTTTCTTCAGAATGTCAATATTACGATAGACAGACTTATAATAAGTTTCCATTATTTGAACAACCTCTTCTTCCTTCCTTCCAATAAAAAAACAAGCAAGATCTAGGAATATGTCTTGCAGCTCAGGATCAACCAATTCCAATCCATCGAAGCTAATCTCAAGTTTTTCCTCAACAGTGTTAATGGAAACTCGTTCAGATGCATCGATAAACCGTCTCCATTCTTCGTCAGGTTGATTAAGCAATTTCGAGCCAAAAATTTTAAGAGCCAATGGAAGACCCCCAGCACGCTGTAGAATATCTTGGGTCAATTCCGTAAAGGTTAGGGATATTTTATCATTGCCAAATGCATGCTGCGCAAAAAGTTGACGGGATTCAGCATCATTGAGTTCATTTACCTTGTATCTGGCTTCTACATTAATTTTATCCAGTATATCTTCATTTCTAGTTGTTATTATGATTATGCTCCCTAAAGCTAATGGTCCTAAATATTCCAGTGGCTCTGGGCTGTCCAAATCGTCAATCACAATCAGAACTTTTGTCGAGCAAAGTCTGTCTTTTATAAATTTAATTCCTTGATCAACACTGTCAATGGTTACGTTCTTACATCTAAGAACATCATTAATAAGCTTCTGTTGTAAGCCTGCTCGGCCTTTTTCTGTTCCTGAATTCTCTCTAACATTTGGTAGAAAGCAACTGCCCTTAAAATGGAAATAGTTTTTGTTATACACGCCTTTGGCAAGAGTTGTCTTACCAACTCCACCCATGCCATGTATACCAATCCTAATAATATTTTTTGGGTCGCTGCTCATCAATGCGGTTACACCTTCAACATGAGAATCCAAACCAACTGGATGTTTTGCAACATATAAAGTTCTGGGATTTATTTCATTTTCAATTCTATCAACAATTTCTTGTATAATAACAGCTTCAGACCTGCATCACAATTTACTCATTAACATAAGTAAAATCTTTTCCTATCTTAATCAGCTACAGAAGACTCTAAGACACTTTTAGCAAAGTAGGTAGTAGAGCTGTAATGAGCCGACTCGCTCGTGAATTTATTTAAGTCATAGATATACACTTCATTATAATTAGGACTCATTTTCAAAACTAAAATATATCAAAGTCTAATATAGTTTTTATTATAGTTGATATTACCAACATATAAATTGGGTTGAAAAAGAAAATTATAACTAAAGAAAAATGTAATATCTATACTATTATTAAAGTCGAAAAATTAAAAATTTGGTATTCGATGGTCCTTAGTCGGTATTTGGATCGGATAACTATCATTATGCCTAATTTTTAAATACTAATCTCTCGACTAAAATACATATCACATTAATCTTCTAAATAAAATACATTTCTAAACAAAAAAACACAAATATTATCCTATTAAAATACAAACAAAATATATGAAAAATTATATAATATATATATATAATATTAAATAAAATTTAAATTATTATTAAAAAATAAAAATATATAAAAAAATATTAAAACAATTCGATCCACGCATTGCATGATTACAAGTTACTAATATATTAGTGCGGATTTATTACTTTGAGTATCCCACTTTGAAAGATTTTTAACATTAGACATGCTGGGTTGTAAGTTGCATTAGAGTTAACCCAATATGTCTAATGTTAAAATTAAGTAATAGTTTTCGTTCAAGTTATTTTCATTTTATTCTTTTTTTGACGGAAGTAATAAATTTATTTTACTCTAATAGACATATAAGTTTAAGGAGTCGTTTAGTTTATAAGGCGGTATAAATTTGGTATCAAGAATCGGGTTAAAATGGTAGATGATAAAATTTCATTATTGATATCATGAGTTTGTTTTAGTTCTGAAATGAAATTATTTAATATAAAATATTGTTGAATTAATAATTAGATAAATTTATTTTATTATATAAATAATTTTTAACTCATATCTTATGGGTTCATTAGGTATGAGTTTTATACCTTCTAAACATATACCTCATTTCAGAAATTCCTGAACCAAACGACCCCTAATTTATTTTCATTTTCTTTCTCTCTTTTTTCTGGTGTAAGCATTGTTTTTTATGCAAAAACTAATTAAAAAATCGAATTATTTGGTTGGAAATAGAAGGCATAATCGACCAACTGAAAGTAGTCGCATTTTTGATACTATATATAACCAATTGGTTTTGATAGTGACGTGAATTGTTAGATGGCTGAAGATCCTTGAATAAGACCTATTATAGTCATAATCGATCAATAATTAATCGGTTTAGATCTTATTTCTGACCAATCAATTGACTGCTTTTGTTGGGTTGAGAATGATGTTCAAAATCAATTGATGGATGGTCAATACTCGGTCTTTTTTTACTCTATTTACAATCAATGATGTTGGTTGAAAATGAGTATCAAAACTGATCAACTACTTGATGATTGAATTTAAGTCATCGTTTATGACCCTTTTTTCATGTACTGAGACATACAATTTGTTAACTTACTAGTCGAACGTTATATATCAATTTAAGGGACTGGGCAGACTTAGGCGTGATGTATTTCATTTGGTTTATGACCCGAGCAGAAGTGCCCTGCTACCTGCTCATGTTTTGTTAGTGTTTATGGATTTAATTAGGAGGATGCTGACTCAATAAGTTGAAGTTGGGGTGTTTATAACATTTCATGTTAGATTTATTTTATTAGTGAGTTTGAAGATATTTTTATATGAAAGTTGATTAATAATAATGTATATCTATATTGTTACTAGTGCTTTTTAAAATCAGGCTTCATGGTTGTTACGAAAGCAGCGAAGATATCTTATTTCAACGCAACTACTTCATTTGTTTCACTTGTTAATCATTTATATTTGATTCCCCGATTCTGCAATATTTTTTATTAGTTCCAAGGACTTTTTAACATATACACAAAACATGATAATATTGAACTTTAGTTACGGCAAGGTTCAATGTGATTCTCACTTTATTTTGCTTACAATAGAACCACTACATATGTAGCTAGGCGTAAATCAAATTTCAATTTTATTGAAGAGGAACCTAAAACTTTCAATTCTGTGACACAGGTAAAATAAGCTGAAAAAACATGTGAGGTTGAATCAATTAGCATACTAATTTAATTGTAACATATTTTTTATAGTAATTTTTCCGATTATTTACAAAATATCACTGCATCTACTGTTGAATTGATTAGCAAAAATGTCGTAGTGATCAAAAATTTTATTACTTCTAGAGTTCTGGTTAGTTAATAACGCTTATACCGGAACTAGCCTCTATCATAAAGATGAAAATTACTTACAAATTCTCGCTGACATTGTACCCTTTCAGGTTCCCCACTTCGGTGAGTGCAGTGCGCCACTTGAGTACTCTATCCATGTCGTACTCAGATTTATGATTTTCGAAAGCTTTATTAAAAGTACCTTTTTGTTTTCGCACAGCCAATGGTTCCACTTTGTAAAATACAGGAAGAACCAATCTGCCCTTTGATTGGATCTCTACAAGCTCATCAAGGCACCATCTAGAAGAAGCATAGTTTTCCGAGAAAACAACAACGTAAGTGTTGGCTTCCTTGATAGCTTGGGACAATGCGTCTGAGATTACTTTTCCTGTACGTAGCTCCCGATCATCCATGAATGTTCGAATGAATATGCGATCCAGAGCAGCATGTAGATGACTGGTAAATGTATATCGTGTATCTTGACCTCTAAAGCTTAAGAAAACATGCCATTGACTAGGAGTATAATTATAACTTGCGGAAGCCATCATTAAATCAGGAAATTGATTAAGATTTAAGAGCTTCAAATATAAAGATAAGAAACAACTATATATCAAAATAATAACAAACTGATTCAAGAGCTTCTAATATGAAGATATGAGACAACTGTTTGGATTAGTAAGTGTAAGATGACATGTGACAAAGTCAACAATGTAGAGAATGAAAGGGCAAAAAATACAGAAAACGAGTGAAATGGGCCAAGAAAATGAGTGGTCCTCCAAATTCACAAGGTAACTTAAAATACTAAACGGAGGGCTGAACAAAAAATAATCAAACCGATCATACCAGACTGACCAAACCGCTTTTTATGATTTTTTAAGCGGTTTGGTTTGATTTAAATACAAATTGTTATTTTTCGGTCCGGTCTGGTTTTCATTTCTAAACAGACCACTAAGGCGGGACCGGACCGCTATAAATATATATTATATATATATATATATAATATAATATAAATTTGTTTTACATTTATCTATATTTGTCTTAAATCTATACTATATTATTATAACCGAAAGATTAAAAGTTTTGGTCGTCGATATGGTACTGGGTGAACCATAGAAAAGATCTTGACTGTCCAATTTTATGTGAACCATAGAAACAATCTTAACCATTGAATTTTAATAAAATATATCTATACTATATTATTATAATCGAAAGATTAAAAGTTTTGGTCGTCGGTATTGTACTGGGTGAACCATAGAAAAAATCTTGACCGCCCAATTTTATGTGAATCAGAAACAATCTTAACCATTGAATTTTAATAAAATATAATTTTAAAAGAATATAATCATATATACAACTCTAACCCTAAAATATAATTTTGAAAAAAATATAATCATACATACATCTCTAACCCCAGTAATCCTCCTTTTATACACGATATGATAATATTATATTATATTTAAAATATATTCTATACAATTTTTTTACGAATACTACTTATCCTATAATTTTTATTTAATATATCATTAAACTTTATCTTGTAATTTTTATTTAATATATCATTAAAGTTTATGATAAACAATATGCATTTTTTTTCTATTTCTCTATTATAATCGCATAACACAAATTATTTATCAAAACACAAGCTCTACTCAAATTAGAAGAATTTTGCTCAAGCTAGAACAACCAGTTCCTATCAATACCAGTATGTTCAAATTAGAAGACCGACATCAACACTCTGTATACAACTCTAACCCCCGATAGTCATCCTTTTATACAACTCATCACGGATAGAATAATATTATATTATATTTAAATTATATTATATGAATATTAAAATTTATGAATATTAAAATAATAATATTATTTTATTAACATTAATTAAATTTTATCACTATGTTATATCTATATTATTTATACTTTTATATTATATTATTTTAAACAAACTTATCTTTTAATTAGAATATATAGTTGTACTCGCAATCTACTAACATGTTTCAATTTTCCTCATCGCACAAACACTTTAATTTATTTAAAATTATAATTTTATAATTAAAATTTTTGAATATTAAAATTATATTATATTTTACCTATATTAAAATATACTCTTTTATTTAAATTTTAATTAAAATATTTCTAATATATTTGTAACTCTTTTTATTAATAAAAATTTCCTAATTAAATTTAAAGAAAAATAAAAAGTTTGGTCAGTTGGTTATCCGTCCGGTAAGTCCTCTTTTTATACAACTCTTCTTATCATCCGTAAGTTTTATTTTTATACGACTTTTTATGCAATTATGATATAATTATAATTTAATTTTAAAACATATATATTTTACATATAACTCTATCATCGGTTAATCATTTTTTGTACAACAATCTAATAACATATCTCATTTCATTTCTACTTGAAATTACAACTTATTAATTAAATCTCATGAATATTGAAACTTATTAATTAAATTTCATAAATATTAAAATAATATTATTATTTTATTTATAAATAATTTTTATTATATATTATATTATTATAGCTGATATAATAAAAAATTTTAATTATATATTTAAATCATATAAAACAATTAATATATAATTTATTAATCCCGCCGTGCGTTGCACGGATTATAAGCTAGTATATATTATGTCCCTATCTTAAAAAAATCATAGTCAGTCCATCCGTTACTTTCATTTCATCTATCCGCACCTAACAATTTCATTACTCCACATTCATCTTTTCGATTTTCATCCTCAATCGGTCCATCTCTATCCTCCAGCATCGTCCATCCTTCACATTTTCTACTTAAAGGTATTTTCTTTTTATGATATATATAATAAAGGTTTTCTTTTGTCTCAAATCATTTTCTACTTGAATATCGAGATTTGGTGTTTGGTTGTAATTTAATATTGAGATTTAGTGTTTAATTGTGCTTGAATCTTCGAATTTATTGTGTTTATATCACTGTGAATCTATAAAATTTTGAATACACTATATTTTTATTGAGAACTTTTGACAAACACATGGTATGCAGTGTACCTAAAGCCCTGACCACATTTACAGTGATAATTCTTGTATAAATTCATAACTTTTGTGTTATTTTTTACTTGGTGTTTTATGTCAAACAATGTGCAGGTGAGAATATGCCAAATCAAAGTAGTGAAATTAATGAAGTCGAAGCTGTGAATGAAGTTCTACACGATGTACCAATGGTTGAACCCAATTCTCCCAATGCTGCTATGGGTGATAAAGAACCAGCAGAACCTCCTACACAAACTCAGCTTCAATCTCAAGGTACAAAAAAGAGAGCTCCTAGATCAGATATTTGGCAATTTTTTAGCCAAGATAAACTAAATAAAAAAGTGACTTGTAAATATTGCCATAAAGTATATGTTCATGATAGTAAAAGTAATGGGACAAGTACCTTATGGAATCATGCTAAAAAATGCCCAAAAATTCCATCTAAGAGGGAAAAGAATCAGCCTATACTTTCATTTGAAATGAAAAGGGAGGGGTCTGGCACTGTTAAGGCTCACACTTTTAGCGTTGAATGTTGTAGACAGGCCTTAGTAAATATGGTCATATTAGATGAGTATTCTTTTCGATGTGTTGAAGGTATAGGTTTTATTAGATACAATAAATAATTGGAGCCTAGATTTAACCTTCCATCAAGGTGGATAGTGGCAAGGGATTGCATAAAGGTGTTTAGGGAAGAAAAGAAAAAATTAAAATGTCTAATAAAAGGTCGACGCATATGTATGACTACCGATCGTTGGAGTTCAAATCAAAAGATGAACTATATGTGCTTAACAGCCCGCTAGATAGATGATGAGTGGAAACTTCATAAGAAAATTTTAAAATTTTGTCGTATAACAAGTCATAAAGGAAAGATACTAGGAAAAGAAATTGAAAAGTGCATGTTAGAGTGGAGGATTGATAATATATTGACATTAACAGCTGATAATGCATCTGCAAATGAATTGTTACTTAAGCACTTAAAAGAGAAGATAACAAATTGGAAGTCTTGTATCGCTAATAATGAGTTTCTACATGTTCGTTGTTCAGTCCATATCCTTAATCTGGTTGTAAAAGATGGTTTAAAAGAAGAAATTAAGTCCATTGAAGTAATAAGAAGTGTTGTGAAATATATACGTACTTCTGCTAGTCGTTTTGATAATTTTAGAACTTGTGTTAAGATTGAGAAAATTGAATCCAAATGTATGCCAATGATGGATGTTGATACACGTTGGAATTCAACATATCTTATGTTGGAAAGTGTTGTTCATTTTGAAAAAGCATTTGAGAGGTTAGAAGAAGAAGATAAAGGTTTCAGGGCTTATTTTGAGAAATTGGGAGGACCACCTACCAAGGCTGATTGGACCTGTGCTAGAGTATGTATTGAATTTCTGAAGTTTTTTACGATTGCACATTAAAATTTTCAAGTTCATTATTTGTCACATCTAACATGTTTTTTCGTGAAATGCTCCAACTACATGATATGCTAAAATGGATGATATATTCAAGTAATGATGGGGCTTTGGCAAGTATGACAGCCAAGATGAAAAGTAAATATGACAAGTACTAGGGAAGTTATGCTACTTTGAATTACCTACTATTTGTGTGTATTGCTTTGGATCCAAGGTACAAGATGAAATATGTTCGATGGAACATAAAACGTTTATGCGATAATGAAAGTGAAAGAAGCAGCTTCATCATTAACACGGTGAAGGATGCACTTGAGAAATTATTCAAGTATTATGAATCTTCAAGTGTAAATCATAATTCAAGTTCTACTACTGCTACAACATTCAGGGGAGTCGTAGGAGATACAATTGCGTCATCCAATGGAATGGATATGTATGTCATACTAGAAGAAGAAGGGTTAAAGGAATGGGAGATTGATATGATAGCAGAAAATTCAGATGAAAATAGAAGTGAGTTAGAATTATATATGTTGGATAGGATCGAGGCGCAAATTAAAGACTTTGATATATTATTATGGTGGAAAGTTAATACACCTAAATATCATATTCTTTCTAAAATGGCACGTGAATTGTTGGATGTCCCTGTGTCAACAGTATCTTCTGAATCTGCATTTTCTACTAGCAGTAAAGTCTTGGATACATTTAGGAGTAGTCTATTTCCTAAAACTGTTGAATGCTTAATATGTGCCCAGAATTGGTTAAAGTCTCCTGAAGAACCAATTCACCTACGTGATATGTTATTGGAGTTAGAGAAGTATGAAGAGTTTGCTGAAGGTATCCTTTTGATGTACTTTCTTGATCCTACTTTTATGTTGTTATTGAAATTTGAATGAGTTATATATATTTAGCTTTTCAATGGGTTACCATACAGTGTAGTAATATGAAACCAACAGCATATGCAGAACTGTGGTATGATTAGTTTTAAGGAAATTGAATCACTTCACTTTTCTTACATAATATTATCAGCTTTATTTTAAAATAATTCGAACCCAAGCTGATTTTAAAATTTACTTTTGTTTCAAATTTGGATGTTGCAATGGAGTTGGACGAGGAGGATGCATAATATTTCTCCTGGAATTAAGATTGCTAGTCTGCTGCAGTGAATCTCCTGGAATGCATTTCTTTTTGTTTATTTGTAGTGAATCTGCTGCTGCTATTTCTTTTTGTTTATTTGACCTGTTAAAATATGTAATTTGTTTAAATTTGTTAACCAGTATGAATTTGACATAATTTTTGTGCTATTGGAAATAGATTACCAGATGCATATTTTAGTAACAGCTCAATTCTAAGTAATGACAAGATATTTTGGTACATTTATTTTTAAATATCTAGATTTAAAATTTGGTTTAAAACCGTAATCGACCGAATTGAATCGTTTAATTTTGGTCTGGTCTGAATATTTAAATGGTTCGGTCTGGTTTGATATTTAATGAAACCGATATATATGGTTCGGTCTGATTTGGTCATTAAAAACTGACTAAACCTACTGTTATTTCCCTTAAGTAATATGCTAGTATCAAAATATGTTTGGCCAAATTTTTATTAAAAATAAAATTTGATCACATAAAACATATATTAATATAGAATTTCTGTTATTATTAAAATACTAAAAATTAAAACATATAAAAAATTAATATATAAGATTATTGTATATACAAATATTTCTTTTATTACTTATTACAATTTTTTTTAAAAAAATATTTTATTATAAATATTTAGTGTTATTATTATTTTTTTATAACTTAAACTTATATCTTATATATTTATCATGTTTAACACAATCTGACAATATTTTCTATTTTTAACTATAACCTTAAAAATTAAAATTTTATATGAACATATAAAACTATAAAAACTTATTTGCTGCTTCACTCAAATTATAGATTTATTTTTGATCCCATACTAATGATATAATACAATTAATTTTGATTTTATAATATCTTAAAATAAATTTTATAATAAAATATCATATGTTTTTCAAATTTCAAAAATATATTTAACCATAGTTAATCAAATTTAACCATGAGAGCTAACTTGAACCTACATTTTATAGATAAATGACTTATTTGAACCATACTAAAATATAGGGGTTTATTTGTTCCTGCATAAAAAACATAGAGGTGTTTTCGCCCCTTAACCCAAAAATATATACAGGAGGAATGGCAGATGCTATAAAATAGATATAACTTGCACCAAATATTTATGCCATTACTGTCAGCAATCAGGTTTGAATACCCTACAAAATATTTGCAAGAATAGAACTACAAAAGTGTGCTCTAAACTATTTCCTCTGTCTGTATATCTGGATACAGATGCAATTGGAGGCTTGGAACTTGCTAGTTTATAATTCACACAAATCAATTTGAAGCATCAACATAGAACAAGCACTCATTTACAAAGAATTATAGTAACTTTGGGGCCCTGATGTTCCTTTATTTAATGATAAACTTAAATGAGAACATGTCTGAAGATTCATTTAAACCAAAGAAGCAAATAAAGCTGAAAATTGATACACTCACCCGAGGATACAATAGTTGTCTTTTTTTAATGTAGCTAAAAAATAGTTATTTTTCTTAGTAAGTGTGGTCTCTCAAGTCAAAGGAAATCTAACATCAAAACCAAGGAATGACCAAACCTCCAGTCAGGGCTCCATTACAAATTCAGATACAGCCACCTAACTGCAAACAAAGCCACAATCAAAAAATTACCAGATCAGAAAGCAAGCCGCATACTACTGTTAGATTGGACAACACAAAGAAGAAACAACAGCACAACTTATAAATAGTAATACCGAACTACAATGTACGACTACCTTGGTATTATTCCAAAATAAAATGCATATACAATCATATTAAATAAAACTTGGTTTTTCAGATAAGATATTACATGCTTACAGTTGATCACTGGGAAACACTACAACTCTTTTATGGGATGAACAAGTCCCAGTATGATCAGTCCATCATTCATTTCATCTTCCTTTTCTCGTTTTTTTTATTATTGCTTTACACAAGGTTTAACAATTCATCCCACACTTATAACAAGGATGTGGATGCCAACAAAAAACATAGAACTACAAAAGTTAATAGACATCACCGCTTAGATTAACTTTAAATCTGGATAGAATATGCATACCAATATTGAATCGATCTCATCTTGTGACAGTGGAGTTCTTTTTGGCTGAAGAGAAGCCATTCCACCTCCAGTATTAGTTGGCTTGTTAGTGCCGGAGAAAAAAGTTTGAGGAGCACTGCCACCCACAGGTTTAGTCTTACTCTGGGAAGCAGAATCTGAAAAAAAAAATCACTTCGATATTTAGCATAAATAGGATTTATAAACAGAATTGGCACAATTATCTAGGATTAAGAAAGAAATCTTGCTTGCCCCTTGGTACTTTATATCATATCAAACAATAACACAGTTCATATAACAGACCCTTAATATGCTCAGTAGACAAAATGGGTCTATTTAATATCCAATGCAAAGCTGCCTTTCATTCCTGTCTTGAAGAGGAAAAGAAGAAGATATAACACCCAATGCCGAAACATAAATGTTTATAAGTTATAACTTATACCGGAACACTCATGGAGTTGAGATTCTTTTTTTTAATCCTACTTGATGAACATAGAGCTTTTAGATGTTTATAAGATACGAGAAATATAATTATTCTCGTTTTTCATTAATAGGTCTTAATCATGTTTCTAACAAAAGAGTTCCACAAGGAGGTAGAATACAAGTGTTCTTAAGGAACATGACATACATATCACGACAACAACAAAAGCCTAAGGTGTACACAATTTCCATATGCCTACTAGTTTAATACCCTACATTCCTCTTCCACTAAACCATTCCAGCAACCAAAACTACAAATTGGGTCCGAGCTTCATCATCGAAACTCAAATCACTCAAAACAAAATTCATTCCTACTTCATTTCGAGTACCGCGGAAAAAGACAAATAATTCTCCAATCAAAATCCCTTCAAAAATAATCCTAACAAAACATAAATCGCATTGGTCCACAATTCACTATATATTTATAGGCTTATTTACAATATAAACCCTGTGTTATTAACAATATACAATTCAAACCCTCTTTTAATATAATTAGTAAATTTAACCCTACGTTTTTTAACTATTTACAATTGAAACCTTTTTTAAAATAATTACTAAATTTTTAAAATAATTAGTAAATTGAACCCTATGTTTTTTAACTATGTACAATTGAAACCTTTTTTAAAATAAATAGTAAATTTAACCCTACGTTTTAAAATATTTAGTAAATTTAACCTTGATTTTTTAATTTCGAAATAAAATAAATTTTATATCGAAAAAGTATTTTCGAGAATGTATTCACCGAAGAAAATTTTTGAAAATAAATTAAATTTGGTGATGAACATTCATGAATATATTAAACGGGAAGTGTGATGGCAAGATGGAATAATATAAACACATATTAAAATTTTATTGAACATATATAATATATTATACATATAGATATATTAATATACGGAGTAGAAAAGAACATCTAAATATCTATTTTATAAGAAAAACTATAATAATTGTAAATATCTATTATGCTTAGATAATATCTATACAAAAAAAATTGTCAATAGTGCATTTGACGAATATTTATTCAAAATTTTGTCGTGAGATTTATTTTATTCCGAAATTAAAAAGTCAAGGTTAAAGTTACTAAATATTTTAAAACGTAGGGTTAAATTTACTATTTATTTTAAAAAATGTGTCAATTGTACATAGTTCAAAAATATAGAGTTAAATTTACTAATTATTTAAAAAAAGGTTTCAATTGTAAATAGTTAAAAAACGTAGGATTAAATTTACTAAATATATTAAAAGAGAGTTTGAATTGTATATTCTTAATAACATAGGGTTTAAATTACATTTAAGCCATATTTATATATAATGAACATAAAATATAGCTTATACACTAAATCACATATATAACATTGACTAAAGCATAAAAAAAAATTCACAAAAATAAACTATATAATTTGGATTGTATTCTAACACAAGCCTGTACACATCAATCTTTCAAACTCAATCAAAGCTTAACTCAACAATTAATCAATAACAAACATAATATACATACAACAAATTATATATATATATATACAGGAGAACATAGAAACCTGCAGATTTAGGATGGCGCTGAGGGAACTTGATTCGAGGGATTCGTTTCATCTCTGTGTGTATACAATACAAGATTCACGAACTTGATTTTTAATTTTATTCTGTTCTTTTCAAGTTTCAGCTTCATATACTGGACTGCGGGCCTTAATGTTGGGCTTTGTATTTTTAATTGGGCTTCAAATGTAATTATTTCTAAATATTCAGGCTTAATTTGTTTTTTTCTTCTTACTAAAAACTAAAGTAAAACATTCTTTTAGGGAAAAAATTGAAAATAAATAATTATTTGTAAGCATATGAAGTCTTTAGTTTTTTTTTTGAATTATAATATTTAAGATTAAAATCATAGTTTTTCATCAGTATTTAATAAATTGATAGTAAGGGCCAAGTCAATACAAAAAAATTCTGTAATCGTTTTAGACTATAAGTACCTTGACTAATAAAATAACAAAATTCACATACGTAAACTATATGTAAACTTCTAAACCAACAGAATAATTGAACATACTTAAAATCTATACTGTATTATATTATTATAACCGAAATATTAAAAGTTTTGATCGTCGGTATGGTACTGGGTGAACCATAGAGAAGATCTTAACCGTTCAATTTTATGTGAATCATAGAAACAATCTTAACAATTAAATTTTAATAAAATATAATTTTAAAAAGAATATAATCATACATACAACTGTAACTCAGTAGTCCTCTTTTTATACAAGTTAGGATAATAAGATATGATAATATTATATTATATTTAATTATATTCTATATTTTTTTTACGAATCATACTTATCCTATAGTTTTTATTTAATATATCATTAAAGTTTATGATAAACAATATGCATTTTTTGAGTTACCATCTATTTCTCTGTTTTAATTGCATAATACAAATTATTTATCAAAACACAAGCTCTACTCAAATTATTAATAAAAATTAATAAAAAGTTTCCTAATTAAATTCAAAGAAAAATAAAAAGTTTGGTCAGTCGGTCGTCCGTCCGATAAGTCCTCTTTTTATACAACTCTTTTTATCATGCATAAGTTTTCTTTTTATATGATTTTTTATGCAATTATGATATAATTATAATTTAATTTTAAAACATATATATTTTACATATAACTCTATCATCGGTGAATCATTTTTTGTACAACAATCTAATAACATATCTCATTTCACTTCTACTTGAAATTACAACTTATTAATTAAATCTCATGAATATTAAAACTTATTAATTAAATCTCATGAATATTAAAATAATATTATTATTTTATCTATATATAATTTCTATTATATATTATATTATCATAGCCGATATAATAAAAAATTAAAATTATATATTTAAATCATATAAAATAATTAATATATAATTTATTAATCTCGTCCGTGATTTGCACGAGTTATAAGCTAGCATCTATTATTGGCATTTTGTACAATTTCCAACATAAGTTCAAAAACTGTAATTAAATATATGAATAGTTCTTCAAACAAAAAATGGAATTGTGGTCTTCTCTTTGTCTAAAAATTCAATTATTTGACTACTATAACAGGACAAATATTAAGAGATTTTGGGTATTGGAAACTGCCTATTGAGTTCCATTTTACAAGTAATTAGCTGAAAATTTGAAAGAAACTCGTGAGAAGCACATAAGTTGCACTTCGAAGTTTGGCATAGAAGGGTTTGGAATCTTTTAATCAGATTAGATAAACGGCTAATAAATAATTAACTTGAGTGTTGTTTTCTAATTATCTTTAGTTTTCAGTAATTAATGTGATTTTATCGAAAATAGATCGAATTCAAAATGAGTTCCCTTGTAGGGGACTACATATAAGTGAAAAATTTGAAAGTATTCGTGTTCAATAAAAATTATAATTTTTTATTGGAAATGCATAATGTGTTATATGTAAGCAAATATGCAGAGCATAAATTTGTAAGGGCATTGCTAGTTAAATATCGAGCAATGAGCTGGGTTTTTTTTACCCCTCTCGTTGTCTGGGCGTAAGAGCTCCGTCAAAGGTCTATGCTCTCGAATTCTCAATAATGTACATCACTGTCAATTTAGGCAACTATCAAATCTCACGTATTCAAAACAAGTTTCATGGGGATCGAGTAATGTACTACGGAGTGGATTTATATGCGGAATCATATAAATCTGAAAACAATGGCTCAAATTCATTACTAACCACCTCAAGGTCATTACATAATCGAACATATGTTACTGAGTGATTACAAACCAGCAGGCACCTCTAGAAAGTCACAAAGTTAAGTAGCATCATCCGTCTGCCGACAATTTATTATTGTATAACGGAATTTGGATGCCGAAACAAAATTGGAGAACAAATGTCGAATCAAAGATTGTGAATTTTTTTAATGAACTTAAAATATTTGATTTAGCTTTAGAAAAATGTGAACGATTAATGACCGAATGGTACTAATATAGGAGTTCTAGACACTAGCTGAAAACCAAAAACGAAAATGTAAACCAATATCACTCATAATTTAGAATTATCAGGAACTCTATCATACATTATTCTAATTATCTGGAATCTAATCATACAAAAAAGAAGAAATATGGGAATGACCCATACAAAAACACTTGAGTAGCAAGCAAGAGAAGAAGATTAATTAGTAGATACATTATTATCTTTCCATTTCAAGAACCTCAGGACTCTCCTTAATACTCTCTAAAGAAGGTTTCCAACTAACAATCTTCCCTCTATAACTCTCTCTACTGCTCTCTATCTCATCTAAAATATCCTCTAAACTCTTCTCATTTTTATAATTCTCCAGCTGAAAAACAAGCCATTCCAACTCTTCTTTTGTCAACACTACTTTGATTCTCATCTTTTTTGCTTCTTCAAAACCATTACTTTCCTTGACAAAATCACTTGAATTTTCATATGCTTCCTGTTCTTGATCTTTCTTTGTTTCATCTTTTTCTTGGTATAGTGTGAATGTTTCCATGCAATTTCCCATGATTCTTGAGCTTCAAACCTAGTTTTCTAACAACAAAAAATGGGATAGATATAGATATACTAACCTGTGAAATGTAGATGTGTTAGGTTTGTAATAGATTGTTAGAAAAGGATTGCAGTTTCAACTGCTCCATGTGAGGGTGGGGTAGAGGGGTTTATATAGATGGCATGCATGTGTAAATTTACAAGGCGAAGAGTTTAAAGATTGTTGACCTTTTCTTGCTATTGTATTAAATTCTTCACTTAATTGCTAAGTGACAAATTACCAGCCATAACGTTTGAAATGTGTACCATGTTATATACTCTCACGTCCATGATACTACCTTTTTTATATATAAAAAAATCACATTTATTAAGAAAATATTGATTTAATAATAAAATTTCACTTTTATCCATTATAAATAAATGAATTTAATATAAATATAAAATTATTTTAACTCTTAATCACTACTCATTAGTTATTTATAATTAAAAAACTGTTTTACATTAGAAGTAGAATTGTACATATATCCTGAAAAAATATTTTTATATTAAAAGATATTAATATTACATGATGGAGGGAATACATTATATTTATTAATACGAACTTGATAAAATTTCAGAATCATTGAGGCCATATCCAAAATAATTGTTTTTATATCATCCGTGATATTATGTTGTCATACTACTATTCAGAATGTGATAGGGAATCTGAGAATTTTCACATATATATATGATGCAAGAGTTGGAGGACAAACTAGTACGTAGTAGAAATGTATACATAATATTAAATTAATCTCGTACATTTTATTCTTTACACATTCTACCTCTCTTCTAAAATTAAATCTATAAAATGAAATTTACGAAAATAAAAATAAATGTCAAGAAGAAAGTGCCGACTCAATAACATATTACAATGTGGAAGTTGCTCAGAAACCAACAAAAATGAATGGATAGTAATTAGTACATATTTTGTGTTCCAAAATAAGTGTTATTTTATCTTTCTATATATATTTTAAAGTATAAAATTATTTACATATTTCATTTTTTTTAATTTTCTTTTTTTAATAATAATATATCATTTCAATTTTTATAGAAAAAGGATATTAAAAAATTAAATTATTGAAATAATTTTTTTATACTTTAAAATGCATGTAAAAAACTAAAACAACACTATTTTGAAAGACAATAAATAGGAAACATGATGGTAGTTGGAAGTAGGAACTAGGTCACATTTCCAGCATTGCCATGTCCACCGCCGACAGATAATAAATTTGAAGGGCGAACCTTCAATTCGGTCCCTTATATTAATTAATGTCGAATCTAATCCATCAATAAACAGCATACAGACTAACGTCCAAACTCCAAACAACTATGTATCTAACCTGCTTTATATACATTGTGTGGGTACCCTACATATTTATAGTGTGGGTCTTACGTATACCATATGCCTACCTAATATTTGGTGTTTCATCCACCGGATCATGTATCAACACAAGAGGCATGTCATGTATCAAATATATATGGTTATATATGGTTTACGAGTTCAATTTTCAAGAATTTCAGTATTATTATTAGATCACAAACTCAACTTGTGCACAAGTTAGACCAACTTTGCTCATGTACTCCTTCAATCTTCTATTCTGGCTGTGAGGTTAGTAAAAAATAAAAATTTGAAAGTGAACATGTCACTATATTTCTTTTCTTGTTGAAGTGGGCCCACCTATAATTTCTTTTATTTTTATTTACGGAGTACTTACTTTTTTCTTTCAAAAACAATTATTATTTTTTAAAGATATAATTTTGTATAGCAAACCGAAAATCTCGATTAGTACTTAAATTATCTTACATCTTTTGGAGAACAAAGATCTCCGGGACAAGGACCATCAAACATTTTACTACTTATTACCTCCCAAATAAACGCTAATGAAACATGAAGTCGCCTGATAATGTGGGATTAGGTAACAATATCAACACTTTTTAGTCAGATTATGGGTGTGAATTCTATGATTCACATCTTAGAAAAAAACTGTTTTATTAGACGAAACATATAAAGGATGTGGATTAATTCGGGTCTTGGCAGCTGTTAAAATCTTCTTTGAAATGTATATATATGTGAGTTTCTAGAAATACTATTATGCAAGATCTAATATTACAACAGTATTTTACCGACTAAAACTAATTTTGTGTTTGGGATGGTCGTTTTTTACCGTGTAAGTTCACACTTGGCACGTTTAAGGCTAAAAAGTAAAAATATAAAACCAGGTGATTGACTACTTTAAGGTTTAAAAAATCTTTTCTGAGCTCTTGTTGAAAAACTCAGCTACTTGATCTATTGCCTGCAAATTATATATATAAAGTTCTACAGTCAACTATGTCTATGATGTTATTGTTGCGACAGGGATTTGGTACAATACTGTGTAGGCCCTTTACTAAAATAGTAGAAAAAAAGTTACGTAAATGGAACAAAAAATAGCTTTCTGATCGAGCTTCCGCCAAGAATGAGTGGTAGAGTTACTATGTCTATGATGTTATTGTTGCGACAGGAATTTGGTACAATACTGTGTAGGCCCTTTATTAAAATAGCAGAAAAAAAGTTACGTAAATGGATCAAAAAATAGCTTTCTGATCGAGCTTCCGCCAAGAATGAGTGGTAGATTTTGTATAGATTGGACTGAGCTAGCAAAGGTGCAAGACTAACAACATACAACCACGGGATTGTACAAGTCAAGTACCTCAGAATATCAACAAATACTTGAGTTTTTAGTGCTCACTCCTTCTTATGTATTTTTCCTTGCTAGTTGTCTACCTACGCTATTTATAGGGATCAAATCCATAGGTAGTTCGTGGCATTTGGGACTCTTGTTGATGAGTGATCAGCTGTATTTTGATAAGAATTAACCTCTTATTTGATGTATATCTCAAAATGTTTGAGCTATAAGTAGAGTCCAAGTAGGTTATGACTCCTTGGAAACTCCTATCTCTTGTATAATCGGCTGAACATATAATTGTACATATTTTCCTCATAACTATCCTTAATCTCATAAGAATATTATGGTAATTATCTTCCATAATCGTGGAACAATCATATCCTAAAAAATAGGTGAAACAGTTCATGTAGAACTATCCTTCCAGGAGGTACCGAACAGCTGTCCTGCTAGCTAGTTTCTGGAACTTGTTTTCTGGAATCAATAGCAAACCAAGACTTCCCAGATTAATTCTTAACTGCATTGGCCTCCTGAAACCTCTCCAAGATAGGTTACAACCTTGACACAATGGAAGCTCCTTGGACAATTAAGCTCCTGCCTCCCTAAGGTCTTTTTTTTCTAATGATTCATCATCCTTGAATGGACCCTTCAACCTCTAAATCTTCTTGGCAGCTCCCAGGATTCACTTATGCATAATGGAACCTCTATGACTCTGATTAACATGTTTTGGAACCTCTTTAAAAGGTTTCTAGCTTAATGGATTGAATCTCAAACAACCTATGGACCCAAATCAAGCTCATGTGAAATTTGGGCATAACAATTATCAAATTTACTTAATAGTAAAACATAAATTCATAAAATGCACATAACATAAGAAAATTGTCAACTATATATAAATTCCACCTTTTAACATACTTATACTTGACATTTAAATTATATAATTATCTACAAGAATTGTGTAAAGAAATTGAATGAAAGTTATAATTATGCAATGTTTATGTCAAAAAGTAAGAATCAATTAAAGTTTAAATAGTATATGCATAGTAGAGTTTATCTATCAATTTCCAAACGTAAATATAAACATTTCTGATCACATTTATATGATTAAAGAAAAATGTCACAGCCCCCAAAAATCATCTCAAAATTTGTCTCAAATGTTGAGTTGTCATCTGTATAATAGGTAATTTTCATATATTAATATGAGACTCGTGTATATACATATACATCCACGAATTGAAACAAGTAATATGTCATGTCACGTCACCTGGGAAAACAAATTGAGATAATTTTTAGGATACGTATTATGAAATTTAAATTAAATGAACATTTAAGAAAATTTATTGCCAACTATAACTAAAGTCTGTCAAATATTCTCTTCCCTTTTTGTATAATAAATTATTATTTACAAAATACCAATACCCAATATCAAAAATCAAAAGATAATAATTCTAGTTATTATTTTTCTCTATTGATGCTTGCAAAACAATTAGGATACAAATGGTTCTGGAAACTCTATATTTACTTTATTGGAAAGGCTGAATTAGAGAAATTTTCACTTTGCAACCCACTGGTTTTGGCTTATTGCACTTCGCACCTCATAGTATTGGTATATACATTTTGCATCCCACAATTTTAGACTAATTTTCATTTTGCAACCCACTGGTTTTGGCTTATTGCACTTCGCACCTCATAGTATTGGTATATACATTTTGCATCCCACAATTTTAGACTAATTTTCACTTTGCAACCCACTAGTTTTGGCTTATTGCACTTCATAGTATTAGTATATACATTTTATAACATTTAGGAACAATTTTATAACTTTAGCATTTTATGAACAATATATTGTATATTAAAATATATTTTTGAGATTTTTTTTTGACAAGAGATACAAGATCACATGAATTGTATCGGAATACAATAGCAGGAGCAAGGAGTTCCTTTCATTCAAGAAAGTTATAAATTACAAGAGAAATTTTTTCGTAATCTCTAACATTTTCAAGAGAAATTGAAAGATTCTAGTTCACATATTGTATATGTTTTATCGTTAGACAATATGTGAACCACTAATTTTACATATGAAAAGTCTATTACCGCTAGATAAGAGCCATTACATATTTGATTAGAGATTACGAAAAAGTATCTATAATTAAATTTAAAATAATATACGCTGAAAGTAACAGCCTACGAGCTTAGATTCACTGGACAAGCATACCAAATGTTTGATGAATTGATCACAAAAGAGAATGTGTGATAAAACAAACCGTTCTCAATTTATTATATCTGTAATGGACTGTAAGAGACTAAGCGGTGCATTATATATTAAAACCGAGTATTAAAAAAAGGCGAAAAGATGGAGACATTAGCGGGACAATAACCGTGATTTAGGTACATATTTTCAATTTTAAGTTGGACTTTCTGGGAAGTTTGGACACGAGGTACCACTTTACCTAATCTTGTCCTGTCCTTAATCATAGTTTTTTAGTAATGATGGGGTTTTGTTATTAATTTTGAAGACTTGATCCTCTGATTTGATTCAATATTAAGATAAGGTGATCTTCATTATGTGCATGCTTATGATCTGTCTTTCCCCTGTGTAGGAATGAAACATACAAGGTAAAATTGAATGTTGTGTCAAAATCTAATGCATGTATTCTTTCATCATACCTAAATACACACTTAAAATTAATCTTTCATACAATATTCAACTAATAACCTACAATTTATTTTAAAAAATGTTTAAACTATATAGTTATGTCATATGCTAAAAGATTTTCAGTAAGCAAGATTTGTTGCCACTTTAGGTTGCACGGTAAGATGCCAAGAATTTGGCTTTTGTAACAAACCATGAGAAATCCCATTTGCATCAGATATTACCACTGCTAAGTATAATAATCCTATTATAATTAATTTTTAACTATAAAAAATCTTGCAATGCACAAGTATAAACAGGATTCATCAATGAACATAAAATTGTTATTACATATTAATGAACCCCAAGCAATAGATTGAGATTTTATGAGCTTTATACTGTACTAAATGAATGTGATTAGGGGTAAAACTGTACGAACAAAAAAAACAAATCTATGCAGGTTGGTAAACTATTATAAAAAGAAAATATACTCGAAAGACAAAAACACCAATGATAGCCACAAGCTTATCGACACATGATTCCCTAGTTTGCGCACTGGTAGCACTGGTACGAGAAGAAAGCATCGTGAGATAGATGGATATGAACATGAAAATATACCAGAAGTTGACCTTTATGTTTTCAGCTCTATTTCCTCCATATGATGAACATTGGTGTCCTGTTGCTGTGAACTTGGATTTTCTTTATCATTAGCAGATTTGTCTTCCGTGGACTCCTCAACATTAGCGGGTTTTTCCTGCAAAACAAAATGTTGATTACAAGTTTATATAGGATGGATACGTTTACATAATCTTATTGGTAGCACAATTTATTGATTCAGGGAGTCGATTACTCTTCGCTACCCAGATTCACCAATATGAACACAGAAAGCAATTACTTCGAAATTCTAAACAAACTGAATTTCTGATGTTTAGAATGTATTGTAAATAATACAAGTAGTTAAACTAAGAAAATGAATTTGTGAAACACATCCCATGCCCGGTCAACAAATGATGCGCATGCTTCGGATCCATATGTACAATTTGCTCTTGTTACCTATCATCTAAAATTCTTGGTTGTTAGTTCAAGTAGGTTTAGCAATGCCATGTCCCCAAATGATGTGCTTGCTTTGAATCCACGTGTACATCTTAATTTTTTAGTACAAGTAGGTTTTGCAATTGAAATCTAAACCCATAAAAACAACTAAACACCTATATAAAATTTCGTGTTGTGATAGAGATTACACCCCAGAAATAGTTCAAAGACAATAATCAAATACAAAAAGCATGTTACGAAGTATAACCTTTAGACAGGACTATATGAAGATATAAATTTTAGTAAAATTGTTCAAGGCTACAAATCCCTAAGATTTAAAGGATTAAAGAACTACTCAATCTCTATTACTTACTCTTATTATAAAATCTGCATATTGCCAGCCCCATATGTTATGAGCACGGATCTAGCTCCTCGTGAAACTTTAGCTAATTTTGTACTAACGTGACACTTACTTGGCATATTCACAAATAAGAAAGTCCACAAAAGGGGAAAGGATATTACCTTTTATATGCTATTGAATACAGAATTGACACAAAAAATACAGAAAGATTGCCTCTTACAACCTTACAACTCTTAAATTTTATTTTGAGCAACATTAAAAAGAGAAATAATGTTTTAAACAGTTCAAAATTAACATGTGAACTAACCTTGTTCTTTTCACGCCAGCCAAGATTAAATGGTCTAGATAACAAACTAATCTTCCTTGTTGGAAATTCTTGTAAAGCCTCTTGACTACTTCGAACTGATGAATCTTGTGCAGATCTACAGAGTAACTAGTGGTTAATATCTGGAGCAATAAACACGGAGACACAGAACACAACATTCATACTCTTCGCAGATGACATCATACAGAGAAAATACGAAATCGTACAGAGAAAATACAAGTCGATTACTGACAGAAATGGAGAATCTATATTTCTATAAGACTACATCTATGAGGCGGTTAAACATGAAGGAAATTATAGTACGGGTGTTCATTCCAACTTTAAGGGACTTGAAGATATACAAAGCCACAAAGCAGGCTTGCATTGGTATATAGTGAATTGCAAAGAGTACCCCCGTGACTTGATATTTGAGAAACCAACTGGATGCCATGTTTTAGGAAAGAAGGAGATCAGTCGTAAGACCCCTAGCCTTATTTATGTAAAAAAACACATGACACATTACAAGGCAAAAAACTTGAACAAAAGATAGTATCATATATCAACGTAATACAATACCTACCTCGGGGAAGGTTGTGCTTTGTTTTGTCCAGACTGATACTGCAAAGTAGCTTCCAACATTGATTCAGCCATAACAACCCTTTTCTCCATTTCAGCTAGGGAAGCCGTAGTTGCTTCAAGTTTCTCCTGCAGATAGATATATAGACTTACAGTCATTACAATCATGAAAAAGATAAAAATAATAACTATATGAAAGCCTACCGAAACATAAAGACAATGCAAGTTTTTATCGGATGTTCAAGAAAAAGAAGAAGGGCATGGTGTTTATCATTAACATAAAACAGTCACACATACATATAAACACGCAAATATAAATTTACAAATCTGCCAACCACCCATTACTTGATTCCAATATTAGCAACAACTGAGAGTAAGATAGATGGTATGCTATAGTACCTGAAGCACTTGAGCTGCATATCTCTGGGCTTCTGCATCTTGCTCAGCAAATCTGCGAGCATCTTCAGTTAACCTTTGCTCTTGCTCTACCCTCATAAGAACCTAGAACAGAGGTCCACTGGGTATAATAAATGTGATAAAGTGTATGTAGTGTGGGAGAGATCAACCACTGATGTACACATGTAGTTTAAGAAGTAATAATGGAACCTGAAGCATGGCACTCTCTTGTTCCTGTTTATCAGAAAGAGCCTGCTGAAGCTCAGCAACATCTCGCTCTAATTGTTCAACCTGAAAAAGCAAAGG
The DNA here is from genome assembly GCA_028671895.1 of Oenanthe sinensis. Classification (NCBI taxonomy): domain Eukaryota; kingdom Viridiplantae; phylum Streptophyta; class Magnoliopsida; order Apiales; family Apiaceae; genus Oenanthe; species Oenanthe sinensis. The sequence goes on along the minus strand of CM053813.1, from coordinate 44,800,467 downwards.
TTATTGCAGATAATGTTTCGTGACATACAAAAAGAAGAATTGAAAAAAAAAATATACATATATATATATATATGTAGGATAACATTCAAGTGAAAACTTTTTACCATGAAAACTTTCACTAAATTTTGCAGAACCATAATAAAAAATGCCAAAAAAATATTTAAATAAACTTTTTATTATGGTTTTGCAAATAAAATTATGGTTTTTTTTCCATTTTTTATTATGGTTATGCAGAATTTAGTAAAAGTTTTCACGGTTCTCACGCTAAAAAGTTTTCACCTGAATGTTACCCATATATATATAATATAGATACTAGACACACAGAAATTCCCAGTTTTAACAACCAGGTATATGAAATTATTTCTAAAACCATGGACGTGGGTGATATTTACATGGACACAAAATTTGCACAGCCTGTTTTCTACTTGCCAACAAAAAGTTAAAATGTACTCCCTCTGTCCCACCCAATTGTTATCCTTTCGGAGAGAAGGTCCGGCACGCATTTTAAGGTGCATATAAAGTATAGTTCCATAACTTATTTTTAATTTTTTTTCTGAATAAAAATTTAATGTTTAAATTTTTATTCAGAAAAAAAATTAAAAATAAGTTATGGAACTATACTTTATATGCACCTTAAAATGCGTGCCGGACCTTCTCTCCGAAAGGATAACAATTGGGTGGGACGGAGGTAGTAATTCTCTAGAAAAAAAATAAAAAGAGCTTTTCTTCATCTTTATAAATTTTAAAAAGTTAAGCTATACACTTATAAGTGGACTTTGAGTCTTTCACATCTTTCTTGGCATTAACATCATAAGATGAAGTCTATATTACAGCTCAATATTGGAATCAAAACAACAGTGTAAAAGCCAAAACTCATCAAGAAGACAATTATTTGCATAGAATTGAAATTTGAAATACACACCAAACATCTTCATATATGAATATTCAATAACTCACTAAGCAGCATCATACAGACTATTTTAACAAGGCAGGAATATCTATGGTTCAAAAAATTAAGAGCATATACATAGTACAACAGTAGAAGAGATGAAAAGGGAAACTGCACGTAGACATTCTAAAGTGGCAGCAGCTATTCTGACAAAAAGAATATGACAAAAAACGACTACAGGCAGATCACAGTTAGTAAATTAATAGAAGGCAAGAAATATTTAAAGCTGTGTCATACTATGCTACTTTTTCATATAATATGTCCATTTTTTACATGTTAATAAACAAGACTGAATAGAGTAACATGAACGTCCACTCCTCGCTTAAGTATTTACCCAAAAAAAGATCTGTGCAGGTGAAAAATTTAAATATACCTTTGCACTCAACTCTCGTCGATTATCCTGTGTGACCATCTCCATCAATGCTGTTTCCAACTCCTCGGCTCTGGATGGAGAACAATAAAAACATTTAACATTTTCATTGTCGCACAAATAAGATTACACATGAATGTCTCAGATTCGACACACGCAATGGCATTGAAAAGCATATGCATTCACTAATGTCTGTCAACCAGTTTTGGACAGTAAGAGGCTAAGAGCATCTTAAGCAGCTACCCCCCCCTTCCGAAATTAAAAATACAACAAGTCTAAGAGCAATGAATTAATAAAAATCCAACCTAAATCATCAAGAAGTACAGGATTGAGTAAATTAACTGTAAAAATCAACAACCGGGATTAAATGACAGTAGAAGAATGTTTAACTATGAAAGTAACAGATAATCCATTGACAAGGATACCAGGTCTGTACTATAAGTAATTGAAACAATAGTTTGAACTCAATTCTAAGATGTTACAAGATGTAGCTATCAGGCGTTTTTACTAACTAGAAGTAACGGAAGTGGTCTAAAAGGTTGCAAATACAGCTACCATGTAAATTATAACTTTATAAATCACTTATCAAAGTAAATAAATAACCTGAGTATAGCAGAACGTTTCTCATCAAGCAATTTGCATAATTCAACCTTAAGCCAAACCACCTGCACATGTTTTACACATTAAAACTCCGATCAAGTTTTCCAGCTAAGGAAGACCAGATTATATAAAGTTCATATTGTGGTTCAGCACGCACGCACGAACACACACACACACACACACACACACATATATATATATATATAGAGAGAGAGAGAGAGTAATGCTCAAGAGAGAATTTAATTATTAATTTTTTTCATAAAATATTCATCCAGAGGACCAGATTAAAGCATGGGTTTTTCAAAATAAGTTGTTAGATGATAATAAAAATAGATAAGTTATTCTTTCGGGCCGAATTAAAATAAGCAAACATGAATTTATTTTGTAAATTAGATGTTAAATAGTAATAATATAGATGAGTTATTCTTTCGAGCCGGACTAAAATAGTACAAACAACTTTTACAATTAGATCCTAGATATTATAACATTCTATACAAGTCAATTTATATTTAAGATATACTTTCAATACAATTACAATGTTATTCATGTTAATATGTTAGTTCCTATACAGAATTTACGTATATTATAATATTTTATAAATGTCGACTCATATTTAAGAATTATTTTCTATACTTTTAACCCTAATACAAATATAATTTTATAAAATTACTTACAATATTCTATATATCTCAATTTATAGGTACGACTTAGTTATAATGTATTATTTTATATATGATTAATCCAATTTAAGATGTATTTTTTAAAACTAATATAATTTTTATTTGAAATTCATTTATATTATATCAATATATAAGTCCATGCTTGGCGTGGGTAATATATTTATTTAGTAGGATGTTTTTGCTAGTACTTCCTCTAACAACCTATACTCGTTTTCTCCTGCATCATTGTGACAAATTTGGCAAATCCGAATGTCCAACAACTCACCAAGCATAACACCTTCTAATTTGTTTAAATTTTTTTATCATCAATGAAAGTTCTTAGTCTTACCACCGCGTGCTGTTGATCTTCAAACTACTTCACATTTTAAGACCTCCAACCCTGACACAATTTCCTGATCACCAATTTTATCGTTCATAAGCATGATATATACAACACAGTGCCATCAGAGCCGATATTATTTATTTAGTTCCAGTGGTGATCGAACGATGTAACCTAAATTTTGATACCCAAACTATACATATTGAAGACTATTATGATAAATCCGAAGATAATTTAAAATCATTCCAGTCAGTATAAACAATGTGCTTGTTCTTACAACTCAGTCAACAAAAGTCAACCATCCTAAGTGACTTCTGCTCAATTTATCTTCAACTAACACAGTCTTTATAATAATAAAGAAAATATTACTCATCACTTCATTTGTTTATGACAAGTATATTGTAGTATTTATAGTATATTGGGTCAAATTCTGATGTGTAACAAGAAATCAAAAAAATCATTTTATGATTTGTTGTCATGTTTTAAGAAAAAAGTTATTATAATTATTATAATTAAATCACCCTAGTTCTTATTTTAGGATGGTTAATCCACCAAGTTTATCCATGTCATTATTTTATACCACAATTCCTACTTTCCAGATATTGTTCTGCATCATGTTATGGTCGTGATGGAATTATATATGTTAAGTGGGGAATTATATATGTTAATAATTAGTTTATATATATTTCGTGTAGAGGGAATGAAAGGTATTTATTTATATGTTTTATATGTGGGTCTATTAGCTTATTTATAACAAGCCTAATTGTTTTGGGCCTTAGTCCATTTAAGTTATTTTATTAGGACCTGTATATGTATTCTAACCCACACACACGAACACGCATATATATTATCTGAGACTTGGTTAATATACAATGATTTTTATATATCAATATTAAACTGAGTCTACTTGGGAAATGATCCATAACTTGTCTCCAGCAGCTGCAGTTGGGAAATTCTTGGGATAACAGCTTTTCTGTGATTAATGATTAATCTACCCAAGTTATATCTCATTATCGTTTTTAGTACATATATTCATCTTTCCAAATTTTTCCTGCATCAGGTCGCTAGCTATACACCATCTCATTCCATCTAGAACTCAGGTACGCAATATTTAAATCTCGACCATAAATTGATCCCGTCACCTTATCCTTTAACACTAAAAATATCAATGAAGCAATCCACCAACTTCTAGACAGATACATTCGACTATTTGAGTCTTGATTGTTTTAATGCTTAAATAAACAATAGTTGAATAAATAAATATATGACCAAATTAAAGTGTTAATGATTAGTTATGGTATGACTATCTCAAAATGCACCGCCGTCTTCGATGCTTTCTGCAAAAGGAAATTTTCTTTAGAAGTCAAATGCAATGTTACTTTAGGGACTCGGATGGAATTTTTGGAATCAAGCTAAGAAGTGAAAATTAAGAAAATCAAACCCATATGCAAACTAACTACTGTACTTACAATCCAAACTACAGATTTACGCATATGAAAAGGGGGGCTTAAAACAAACGAGAACTGAGGATGCAAGAAGATTGGAAACAGTAAATTGAAACTTACCTGCTCTTGGAAGTCAGGGACAGAATCTAACTCAGTAACCCCAGAAACATTAGAAGACATATCATCCGAATTAGATAGGCAAGAATTTGTATGAGATATATCACCATTTGTGTGTTCATCCACAACCTGATCTGTTTTCTTGGTACCAGTAATCAAGGATACAGGATCTTGCTTAAAAATATATAGCTTAGATGCTAGGCTTTGTGAATCCGTCAAAGATCGAAGTCCACTTGATCTTTCTTGGATTACAGCCAGTACAGCTGGTCTATGTTTATTTCGCAAGGCTTCTAATCTGGGTTCATTCACATTTGGATAACCCATGCAAGCAGTCAAAACAAGTTGACTGCTATCAAATGTTGAGCCAGCCAATGATTGCAGCAGAGTGATTGCATCCCCGGCATCCTTGGTTGTCACCAGTGCAGGTCCTATAAAATACTGAGCATAATTAAGTTTGACATCATGATAACCAGCAAAAGAAGCAATTTTTTAAGACCCCCAAAACAAACATATCAATTTCATTTCACTCAGTACTAACCATACAACTCCATCAATGCCAGCGCTGTTCTAAATAGCATAACACGATTCCCCTCGAATAAAAGCACATCCCAGACTCTAAGAACTGTAGCAAGTATTAAGAGCAAGATATATGATGTTAGTGTTATCATCAGCGTAACATCAGCCAAGATTCATATGTAAAGTAACAATTAGAGACAACAAATGATTTGTCAGTAAAGTGAACAAAATAAAAACTACTGAAGCAAATAATCGGATTATCATAACAAGATCACATGACCCAGACAAGCCCAACAGAAAAATAAGCTGTTACTATTATCATCAACAATTAAAACATCTACAGATATATAAAGTAAAAATTAACGACAACAAATGATTTGTCAGTAAAGTGAACAAAATAGAAACTACTGAAGCAAATAATCGGATTATCATAACAAGATCACATGACCCAGACAAGCCCAACAGAAAAATAAGCTGTTACTATTATCATCAACAATTAAAACATCTACGGATATATAAAGTCATAGAACCAGACCACTTTCCCATGGCAACATATTCATAAATAGTGAAAGAAACCACGGTCCAGTGACCCATGCCACCTGTACTCCGAGGTAGTCAAGATGATTGACTGCAAAAGAGGCACAGATTCAATTAAAAAAACCCAACTACAGATGCAGAGACTCAGAGAAGGTTATTGCCAACTATATTTAAAAGAAACAAACCCAATTTAGGAAATCTCTCCCGCACCAACTCCTCAAAAACAAGTTGATCAACCTGTAAAAGTGTAACACGATTTAGCAACTGATAACTTACCACAGAAACTCACACCAGTCACTCATAATGATACTGTGCTATAAAAATTAAAAATCCAGGAAGACAAGGTTCTGACCAAAGATGAGAACAAACTTGCAAGAAGATCTTACTTGAGATTCTATCATTTCCTCTGAATAATAGCCCTCAAAGTAATCATCAAGGATGCCCATTAAAGCCCTACAAGTTCATCAAACTCTAAGCAGCTATCTAGTATAGTTATAAAAAAAAGATTTATAAAGAACAGAACTTATTATCCGTGGAGATGCAAAATACTATGCTATACAAATTGCATAGACCATCTTTTCATGTAATATTTCAGCTGTCCGGTAAGAGTAGGGTGTTCATGTATTTTTTAATGTGAAATCTCAAACTCAAAAAAATATTAAATCCCAAACTAAACGCCTAGGTTCAGTGCAGTATGACAACAAAACCATTTATTCCACAACAAACTAAGTTGTATTCATTTAAAATTAATATAACTTGATTTAGATGAAACCCACCAAAATGCATTTTCCTCCGGCATCAAAAGCAATAATAAGCCTGCAAAGAAATTCATGGCCTGCGTAAACAATGAAACCAAATATTAGAGGTCACACGATTATTTTTACTTCACAAAGAAGTTTTATGACTACTTTTATTCTGAACTGTAAAAAAACAGCACAAAAGAACTTCTGGAAATGGCTAAATTGATGAATCTGCAAATGGAAGAACTTGGAGACCATGTACAATTTTGGCTGTCAATCATGCTTTACTATGAAACAAATACCGCAACTATATAAATAGCATTAAATGATTCAATAAATAAGCAACTGCTATTCAAGTCATAATGACTGATTTTTTCCCTTGACTTCATTGATTTCCTCAAATTGACCTAGAGAGAACTGAATTAAACAAAGAACAAAGGCATCCCCTGATTAATTCTTCTCCCATGTCCTCCTTGCCCCAAAAGACACATCCATTTATTTGATTTGTGTGCAGCCTAATATAATAAAAATCAGCAACCGAAACATTAAGAAATAGAATTTTTCTTTTTTCTCCAAATTATTTCTGGTTTACTCTTCAGCTTTTTTTTACTTGTAGTCTGCTAAGCTCCTATTACTTTCTAGTCAAAACGGAAACACACACAGCATATAGTAATTAGTATTAACTAGAAGAGTTGAGTCATTCGACTGGCTTTGGTTTGTTGACTTTGTTTGTACAAAAAAAATATTAGTCTCTTTACGAAACTAATCAATACTGTGTCAACCCTCTTTTTACCTCCAGTTACCGACATCGCATTTTAATTTTATTTTCTCAGCGGAATTTATGCGGACTATTGCTTCGAGTTGCCGATTTGAGGTTACCAATATGTTTATAAACTTGTTAATTTTGCATTTTATAAAAATGATTACATATATTTTAAAAGATAAAAAGATCACGTAACTTAACTCTAAAAAATTAAAACAAACATTTATTGTTCAAAGCTCGACTAACAAAGTACCTGGCAGTACCCAACAGATGGATTATGCCGAGCATATGCTGTAAGTAAACGCCTTAAAGAATTTCTACCATCCTCGTCTAAAGCAGGATGACCGGGGAAAGTCCGAGGTAAATCCTGCATATAATATACAAGTGGTGTTTTATTTCTATTTAAATATATTACCCTTACCACTGAAGTATGTTTTTACTAGAGTTTGTTTTGATGTATAAACGGACCTTCTCAATCTGCCCTTTCCATTTCTCAGGTGTGTTAATAGGTTCTTCTGTCGCTGAGCCCATAGCCTTGGTTTCTAATTCTGAACTTAGATGTTCAGTTGATTCACCAGAACCAGTGTCTAGAGCAAGCAAATCTTGATAATATTTTTCAACCCTACGTGTTCGAACACCCACAAAGGCTTGCCAAAGCTGCAATATAAAAAGAACAGAGCTACTCAAACTAATTATTACATATGAGATTTGATACAACAGGGAACCAGAGGAGTTTGCAAACTACCTCTCCTCGTAGAGCCATTGGAACTCCTCCTTGAACCAGACACTCCAATTCTTCTTTCCAAGGGACAGAAGACTCTGCAGGAGCAATATCAGCAGAATAACCAATTGAAGGGGTACTAACAGAGTCATTTGACTGGATATCTTGAGGTGGATCAGATCGCTCAACATCGTAAAACTCTTCCTCTGAGTCATCTTCAGATACTCCTTTAGCAGGTTTTGCCTCTTCAGTGGTTGTAAGAGGCTTTTCGCTTCCACTTTCAGTGTAGGTCCTCTTCTTCACACGACCACTCATCATATCTTCGATGGCACTGAGGGATGGTCTGATCTGACTCCATGTTAAAATACGATGTATTTTATTCTGCTTAGCAGGTGGTACCTCTTCGTCTCCCGAAACATCTTCACTTAAACTATCAGAATGATGATCCCTTTCGTTTAAATCAAGCTTCCTATCATCTAAATCATCCTTCTTTGAACTACTATCATCAGCTGCAAATGGTGCAACAATCCCTGTTGTGGGTAACTCTTTTATAGGCAACTGCGCAGACTCTGCTTGGCGATCCAGAAAGTCTGACCACCTATCTGATCGTTCCTCCTCTTCCTCCTGCATCCATTAGTAATACACAATAAGGAGACAAATAATAAGCAAAAAGTATAATAAACATTATATTCAAATTTCTTAGAACTTTTCAATGGTTAAGAGAGAATGTTGTAGTGGATTTAAAATATAGCTTATCTTTAGTCAATAGTCTTGCGGTACCACAACAAAGAAACTAGAAGTAGCACTTTAAAAATAAAAAAGCAATACTAACAGATATCAAAATTGACAATACTTCTCGAATTAATCAACAAACTAACAGAGATCAAAACTGACAATGAAACCATGTACCTTGTATATTTTTGCATATTCACGATATCTTTGTACATGCTGAGGTCTGATAGCAAACCCATATGCATCCCTGAACAAAAGTTAACCAAACCAAACAGCATAAATATCTAACTCCAGTATACACTTTGTCACATTCAACAATTAACTCATACGCACTCCCCTAAAAACTAGTAAACAAACTAACCACAACCAGGGAAGTAAATTTTCAGCTAGCAAAGCAAAGGTGAACTTATTTTCGACTTCTCTCACTTGCAAGCATAATGTTCCTGACATTCAAAGACCACTCCAGTAAAACCACTAAACACACACTTCGTAAACCACATCAAACACATTTGAACTAAACTTATCTGCAATTTCCTCCTAACTAATTTGCCAGATGATACAACAATAACAGCACTCAGATAAAATTATTGCATCAGTGCAAAGTCAGACTACTAAACCTCGATTTCAATTCGAGATCCTACTCTATCAAATTGTAACTTAATTCGAGCCATTTCTCGTATAATTTACGGTCTCCAATCACATTAGCAGAGATCCGGATACTAGTAATCACAAAAACAACAACAACATTCAGAATCAACAAATCAAATCACTTGTTACTAAAACAAAACAAATCAAACTACAATGATCCAACCACGACATAACAAATACAAAACTGACACTAGATCAAAACAAAAACCCTAGAATCGAATAAACACAGAGCGAGAGTAACAAAATTGACCTCTTGTGCTCGAAAGTGTTGAGAGGAGGATTGAGAACAGCTACTTTCGCCCTCATATGTGTGTGTTTATAGATACAGGTGTTGTGAGTATAGAAGAGAGAGTGGAGATTGTGTGGGAAGTGAAAAAAGGTGAAATAGAAGTTTGATGAGAGTGTTATGTATGGAAGGTCATGCGAGAGGACAGTGTGTTTCTCTCTCTAGGAGTAGGAAGCGGAGGATACGATAGATGTGATGTGGGAAAGTAGAGAGAGAAACATGTCACATGGATACGGCGAAATTAACGTCTTCATTTCATTTTACTATACAAGCTTTTGTGTTCTTTTCTTGCGTCATCCGTTTCATTTTAATGTTAATATTAGTGCCCCTTCAAAAAAAATATTAATATTAGTGAATATAGTATATTAATTTTGAGGTTAATATAATATATTAATTTCAATTACATATATAATTAATATAATTAGTATAATATTTCAACTGCATACAAAATTAATGTAATTGTAATATCTGTGATTATTTTTAATAATAATAGTAATAATTATAATAATATTAGTTATTAATAAAATTTGATTAGAAATATAATTGAGTTTTAAATTAGTAATTTGATTAAGAATAGAATTTTTAATTATTAGTAATTAGATTATAAATAGGATAGTAATTACTGATGAGACTATATATATACATGTTACGTCTTTTACAAATTTTATAACCCTAAATAAAATCAGAAGCTAGGAAAAGAAGAGGTCGCTGCCAAGTAAAAGAAACATGGATGAATTGAAGGAGGCGAAAAAAAAGAAGTTAAACCGTTGATAAAAGCCGTAAGATTAATATGTTATAGTATTATGAACGCAGCAGGGCAACACCATGACTTGGTGTATTGTTTTAGCAAAAAGGAGTCGCTCCGATCAGTAACGAGGATGCCATAATTATAAGGACTGTACCATGTTTTTAAAGAAGCCAGGAAATTTGGTGGACCAATTGTCAATTTCGTTAGAGTTTATGATTGCTATTTTTGAGGTACGGATTTCGTCTCCTTTCTCTTCAGTACTACTCTTTTAGGATTAATTATCTTTGATTCGTTTCGTTCTCAAATTTGTTCCTTCTGTTATTAACTGTTTCAACTGCTTTGATTTTCTGAAAATTATTTTAAAGTCTGTTTTCAAAATATTTAAATATTTGTTCTGCGATTTTCGAAAATTATGTAGTTGCGTAGAATATTTGAAATATCTGTTTCAGGTGATTTTAAAATTGTGAAATTATTTTATTCAACCCTTAGAGTGATATAGGGTATACCGAGTTAACCAGCTGTCGGGGTACTACAACCATGTCATTGCGGCACCAGTGGCATGACACTTCCGTGACAGTGTGATTTGTCACGGCGTATCCTTCTGATAGCTCAGGTGGCGAACTTTGCGCATTTAATATTTGTTTGAGGATACGTGGGTGCACCCAGTCTGATTTGATTTATGATTTGTTATTTGACGGTGACGTTGTATATGTCGTACACGTTGTCTGGTTTGTTGCACGCATTAGGTACCCTATGATGTGTGTATCTGTTATCTGTTCTGTATCGGTATGAAATATCCTAACCCTTCTTTGCTTCAGCCTTATTTTTGAAAATTAAAGCTTATTTATTATTGTCAAACTATATATCTTATTTCTATTTTATAAACTGTATTACAATCCGTACTAGGCATTTGGCTCATGCCGTATTCTTTCTTCTAGCAGGTACTTAGGGGGATCTTGGGCTGTGTGATGGAGAGCTACCCTTAATATAGTTGATTAGGAAATTGGACTTCTAGTTATTATTTAGACATTATTTATTATTAGAGATTTTGGGATTATTCGTATTTATCGTTTTGAATTGTTTTGGAGGTTTTAATATTATTTTAGAGATCCGTTGGATTTATTTAATTATTATGAGGTGGATTTTAGTACTCTGTATATAGGTTTGCGGTTTGTTAGGTAACCCTTCGTCTCATTTTGGAAATGGTGTGTTACAGTAATAAATATGAATATAGTATAATATAATAAAGAGAATAATGAGTATCATATTAACCTAAGGTAACTTTTATTCTCTTTTTTTTTTACAAATAAAATAGTACTGAGCCACAAAATATAAGTTTAAAGACAAAGTTTTACTAGATTATGATTTTTCAATCCTTATATAATTTTTCCAGTTTACACTAACCCTAGAATAGTATATTAGTATTGTTTTGAATGATCTAGTTTTTAGAATATATACTTATATATTATATATATAAATGTTTAATTAGTACTTATTTTCAGTTTTATAGGCACTGTAATAATATATATTTAAAATTATTAATTTATATATTGTGAAAATTAATGACTTTATAATATTTTTAATTAAATAATATATATATACACACACACTAATATGGATATTATATAACCTCCATCATTCTCTATAATAAATATGGATATTAATATACAATAATATTTCAATTGCAATCATCCATCTGATTTTCCATGATTAGTATCTAAACTGATTTTTTCAGCTTCCGTTCTTGTACAGTAGTATTATTGAAGTGTTATATTGTAACCTTCAATTACATCGTTTATGACCAAACAAATTATCAGTTTGATTTTGGGGGCAGAAACACCTTTATAAGACATGCTTGCAGTATAGCTTCCTCCGGAACCGTTCTGAACAAAATAGCCTGTATATAAGGAGTCATGATTGTATTGCACGGATCACAATGTCAAATTATACAACTCTCTCTCATTTCTTTTGTTTCTACTCTACCGACAAGTAGAAATAAAGTTTCCGTCTGTAATAAAAGTATTATACTAGGAGTTAGTTTGATTATAAAGGAGAATATATCGCACAACATAAAATCTGGCACTTAAAAAGATTCATACATTGAATTTCCAGCTACCCTAATTCTACAAACTCCAAATTTTTTTGTAAGAACTTAAAATAGTTGAGTTTAGACTTGCATATAAATGGGATAGTTTGGTGCAGATCTCAATCTGATTCCATTGAACCCGCTACAAATTGAGACCTTCTTTAGCTTTTACGTGACAGTTTACACTTTAATAATTAAGATCCGGTGCATGGCAGACTTGGATTAAATTAAAAAGAAAAAAGAAAACTACATTTTAACAAGGCATGAATGGTATATTTTCATCCCACATATCACTGTTTTTAACCTTTGTGTAGAAAGAGAGATGATCTGGTCTGGCAATAATTAAAAGTTGTTCGTATCGTGGTGTTGAACAATTGAATGGCACCTTTACATGTCTCTATCATGTTTTATGGAATTAGGTGGATGATACTATTGGTCGGTGTATACTGTATACCACCGGTTTAGAATTTATGTTATTTGATTTTTTTGACATGCTTATATAATTAGAATTGTTTTTTTTATTAATGTTAAATTAAATATTTTAATTCAAAATATTTTTTAAGATAATATTATATATTTATTAAAAAAAATTATAATGCATGCTAGAAAATCAAACAAGATGTAAAACAGAGGAAGTATTGTTTTTGATAAATTTATTCCTAATTTTATAAAGTTTGATTTAAAATCTTATGATAGTGTCGATTTGAAATGAAATATATTAATTAGTGTTTACTCCGTAGAAACATTAAGCATACGAAATTTATAATCCACAGAGTAAAAAACTTTTTATTGCAACGAAGTTGAGAGTACAAATTTCTGCTTCTTGCTGTAGGTGGATGACAGAACTAGCAAATTCAAACCCCAGTCGGAGTACAAATTAAGAACTAGCTCCTACTTAAAATAGCACCATAAATGGTTGAGTTTACGTATACACTGGCTAAAGTTTTGTTCAATATATCACATGACAACCTTCGATCTGCTCCAGACACCATGTGTACAAACATCTAAACTTTTGTGCAGGTCATTGCACAAGTGTGTGGAACTTATTTTGTAGTTTGTAAAGAAACAGAACCAGTATCAATACTAGAAATTTTTTGCAGAAAGTATAGTCATCCATATTTTATATTTGTCATCCCATTCTTCTCGAACCTTACTTTGAAGCGCTTGTTTATGTTTGGTTTGGTTTGGTTTGGCTATGATGATTTATACATCCGAGTTCTTGATTTACAGGTGCCCTTTTACGTAGCAGCTCAAGTACTGAGTTCTACTCTAGCGAGTGGGACTGTCAATCTACTATACGATTTAGATAAGGACAGATATTTCGGGACAGCTACTAGCTGGTTCTGATATCCAATCTTTCGTGATAGTTTCTCCAAATGTTTGTCGTCTGTGGTGTTGCTCCAGATACTAGAGCGGTCTGTTACTTTGACATTACTATACCATCTAATTTTATTTATATATATGCATCCATCAACAACTTAACGTAATCAAATTCACACTCATATATGTGTGGATCTTGAATATATTATTTTGGTATGTATCATTACGTATTCTAGACTTCTAGTTGTTCCCTACCTTACAAATTACAGGTAGGAGAGCTTGGCTGGAATAGCAGTAATGAATGTTTACAAAGGACTATGGGTGTATATGGTTGCACCATTTGTAGGAAGCATAGCTGGAGGTTTTGTTTATGGATGGATCAAAATCACAGACAGCCCTCATTGAAATAGCTAAAACTGCATCTACGGGGAGAGGGCTTGTGTGAATTTATTCAACCATTTGCTTTTTAGAAGGATAACCTATGACCAGGATTATATAAAGTTCATATACATTTTTTACATAGAACAAAAATTACAAACTAATTACGACAGTAGTCAGATGTAAAGGCAAAATAAGGAGACTACCAAAAATTTGTAGTAGATCACCCCCAGTCCTGGATGAAACCTAAAAAGACAATGCCAATGGTCAGATTGTACTCTAATCGGAACAAACACTCTTCGAAAGATCTGGTTATATTCTTAAACTAGCAAACAATAGTTCACAGTTACTAATGTTTCCTCTGGATGGATGAAACCTAAAAAGACAATGTCATGGCAAGATTGTACTCTACAACAAACACTCGTCGAAAGATCTGGTTATATTCTTAAACTAGCAAACATAGTTCACGTTACTAATGTTTCCTCTGGATGGATGAAAAGACATCGGAATGAGAACATAATATAATTTAACAGTTTCTTAGACATTATTGCATATTCTTTGTTTTTTTAACTCCTAATCTCTCAAATAACATCATCATTGCCTTCACTCTCACCGCTTTTCATGTTACTCTGCCTTTTTCTTTCCTAGTTTTCTACTTGCATCTCATATCTTCATCCATTTCCACCAATCATACACAACATAAACATTGTATACACGTATAAAGTTGCAAGATAGGGCCAAAAATATGATCAGTTATGTCCACTAACATGTATACCTATAGAATAGGATAACACATGCTTAGGTTATATCTATCAGGTGTACAAAAGAGTAACTAATAGCAAGATTTCCCAAAAAAAGAAAAGGTTTGTAATATGTCGCTGTAAATCCATATAACAGGAAGGCATTTTAAATACAACCACCCAACTTCAGAAAACAGAAAAAGAAGAGAAAGGGAAACCTCGACTGAGCCTAAGATTTGAAAAAGAAAAGGTAATGGGGAATGGATTAAAAAAAAGAAAGCAAAAGGGCAAATTTATAAAAAAAGCAAATTCTCCCACTGAAATAAACACATTGTGGGTTGGAAAAGACCTGTTTTCCGCACTATATGCAAAATCGACAAAACAGGTGCAAACACTAAGCTCCAAGTCCTGATTATTGGACCATGAAATCCATTCTTTGGATGAATAAACTTGAAGGGCCAGATCTAACATGGTGAAATCAGAATCACGAAATTTGGAGAATCGAAGAGTCTTCTAATGAGATTTTAGGCTTGTTTTTTGGACAGCATTGGCAAACTATGATCACCTTCTGTTTCTAGGAGTGGAGGAACCTGAACGAGAGTTTCGCACTGCCTGGCACTCGGGATCAAATTTTTGGGAAGCAAGATAAGAGAGAGCTGTAACTACGTCTGCTATAAGGGGACGCAGGGTAGGCTGTTCCTGAACACACATTGCAGCAACAGCAAGAGCTTGGTACAAGCCCCTCACTGGATATTGACCTTGTAGCATTGGATCAGCCATCTGGGAAAACTTCCTCCGATCCTTGAACAAGGGTCGTGCCTACAATAATACAGATGAAACATTAAAAAATTCGATAGAAACCATTGTGCACAACAAACATCACATGTATTTGCAACAAGCCAACAATTGACAAGGTTTATGTTGGTTAATATTATATGCCAGATGAATACAAGGTAACTATGTCAAACGAGCAGGGCCTTCATTTATTTTCCAACAATAAATGTTACACATCTTTACATGGTCAATGTATGATGACTAAATATGTCATGTCCGAAGCCCAAATTTAATGTGTAGTGGACTGTTCAACCTGCAGTGGTTGACCTTGGGAAGGTTTCCATTATATAAAATTATTCATTGTCAAATATTATACAACACGAAACTAGTAACCTGCTGTACCAACCTTATAGACTCTGATATGCTCTCGTTTAATAGTAATAGAAAAAAATACAATTGGGAAGCAACTGATAGGGAATCATAGGGAGTATTTGTCTATGGATATGCAGTCATGCATCAAGCAGACCACAAAAAGATGATCACGTGGAAAATTCCATATTGTGCAGATAGGGTCCTACCAAAGGGAAGGAAATGGTTATGCACTTATGCATAAATCTAATTGTAGCTGGCTAGGGTTGGGGATGAACAATATTTAAGGGAACAATATTTAAGGACATTGCAGGAGTCGCCTTTATCTAGACATTCGGGAGACGATACCATATGCTTTATTGGATTGGCACTTCTTGCCAGTTAAAAAACTGTGTTTAAATATTAGATCTACCATTGTCATAGTAGATATTCCAGAGCGTATGATTTATGTTCTAGGGATTGGTAACGGGGTTAATTTATATTAGCATATAATTTCTGACTGAAATCATCTGTCATTTGCGGAAGCTCGGTTTTTCTTTTTGGGTTCTTTCCTTCTTCTTGTTGTTACGTTTTTTCATCTCATCATAGACTGCAACCCCATAAAAAAAATTTAGATTTTCTGATTGGAATTACGGGTTGACCTTATTATTATACCCCTAAGCTTTATCAGGTCCTTTTGGCACCTTTTTAATTTTTGCTTAGGAAAAATAAAAAGTTGATCTTTCGGCTATTTTTCTATTCAACCTCATAATTAGTAACTACTGGCAGTGTGGAAGGTAGTAAAAACCTTCCACAAAATCAAGCAACTATTTTTTTTGTATTTTTTATAAACTTAAATTATTTTAGTTCACTGGTTAACTACCATATGCCCCATGCCCGTGTTTCTCAAATGGCTTATGACTAATAAGCATAATGACCCTAATAGATAAATCAATACAATATGCGAGAAAAATAGATTATTTACCCAGGCAACTAAGTTGTGTTCTCCACCAGCTTTTGAATTGTCGATTGCTTTTCTGCCTGTGATGATTTCCAAAAGAACTACTCCAAAACTATAAACATCTGACTTCAATGTAAGCTGACCTGTCATAGCATATTCTGGTGCACAATATCCATAAGTTCCCATCACTCTAGTGGATACATGAGTCTTATCCCCCACTGGACCTAGCTTGGCCAAGCCAAAATCTGATAACTTAGGATTATACTCTTCATCGAGTAAAATGTTAGAACATTTTAAATCACGGTATATAACTGGGGGGCTTGCTTTATCATGCAAATATTCCAAGCCTTTTGCAGCGCCTGCAGCTATTTTCATTCTTGTACTCCAGTCTAGTTGTCTTTTATCAGGAGGGAGATCTGAATACATAAGCATTAGGTATCATAAAAAATTCAAAAAAGTTAAACCGACAACACAATCTCTTAGGCTTCATTACACAAGCAAACACAGATGACTATTTAAGCATCATAACAGATTAGGTAGTGTAATTAATATTATAAAGTATATGATTGCTTAGAAGAGAAGTATCTAATAAGCATCATTGGCTGAATAAAATCTGGATTACTTCTGTATACTTCTGTTCAACGTGACAGAAAATTCCAACTCCCTAGCTTTATAAACACCAGGTCCCACTGAAACTTTGAATTTTGCAACAGGGATGTGAATAGATTATCAAAATAGTATACACCTAAACCACTTTAAATCAGTATGACCTAGTCAACCTTTTAAGCAAGGGATCTCTTACACAAACTGGAGGCAAATATAATTAAAATCTCTATCTTTTTTCATGCATGTATTGGTTCAATCTACCAAAACCTAGCTTCTAAATGCAACTTTAATGAGGAAAGGCTAAACAATTGTAAAAAAATTGGGTATTAATTGATGGATTACCGTGTAGATGGTCTTCCAGTGATCCCAATGTCATGTACTCGTAAACCAGAAGTCTCTGATCTCCATCAGCACAGTATCCAATCAAGTTCACCAAATTAGAGTGATGAAGTAAGCTTAACATTAATACCTCGACAAGGAATTCCCTGTTTCCTTGCAAACCATTTCGATCAAGTTGCTTAATGGCCACAATCTGCAAATAATACCATAACAAGACTGAGTTGTAACGATAATAGCTAACAACCTATCGGTTACAACTTAACTATATTGGTTGTTCATAGGAAAAAGGTGATGCAGGACAACTTTGATGAAGATGTATATATGGTAAAACAAGATTGAATAAACTTGGATGGATTAACAGCAGAGAAACAAAGAACACAGTAACACACTCAATTCAATATTAATTAATATCTCAATAATCAAGTCTTCCTAATATGTGGAGGATTATATCACGTATATAGGAATTGAAAACCCTAATAATAAAACCTGATGGACTAAGAACAATTGGACCTATTAAAAAATAAACTACTTTTTAAATAATCTACTAGCCCCACATATAAAATACATAACTAAATACACTTTAATCGTTAACTAAATGTATTCAAATTAATTAAAAACATATATAACAATTCTTCAGTTTCATTCCCCGTCAAAAGGCCAACAAAGCACTGCTATATTTACATACATGAAAACTTTTAAACTGAGAGCTAATATGAGTTTGTAACAGTTCTTTCAGTCTTCCAGCTACATGTGTGCTTGAAATGCTATGTTCCAAGGAGCATCTTAGAGTCTGAAAATTGTTGATGAGTGGTAGGTATCTAATTAATAAAAGGATTAATAATATTTATAATTCTGTCCTTGTTATTGTCTAATATCGCACACGCCACATGTCTCTTGTGGGACTTCTTTCTCTCATTTGAATAGAGTTGTCATATGGCCCAGCCCCAGTGTTTGTTTCCTATGTTTGACAGGGGTTATATGCAACTTTAATTTTAATTTGCACTTTAGTTACATGTAGAAAATTTTTAGTAAAAAAATAAATTGCCAAGAAATCCTTAGCAACAACTATAAGCATGAGCAGGTTAATATCTCAATGATATTATACATCCTGTCCCTCTACTCAAGGTAGAATATTTAGTTTTTGGCTTTTGGAAACTATGTGACTTATATTTTTAAATTAGCTAGTAATAGACTAATAATCTTCCTTTGGAGTCAACATATTGCAGGTTTTATATCCAATAGTTCATGTTGTGCCATAAACCTAAGTGTTCAATTTGAATTACCCTTGGTGCTATATACAAGGACTGATGGTAAAGTATCAGCAGCAGCTTATATTCTTTTCCCCCGCTTACTGAAGTCATGGCTTACAACATGTTCTTTGCATTATTTGAATATAATGTATGTATGTCAATTTTAATTTTGAACACAAATCTTATAAGAAATTAAATGTCACCATATATCATCTGTTTCGGAAGTACAGATATACTATATATACTTTTTTATACCAAATCTTCCAAAGAGAGGTTAGATAAGATAGCTAGTGACCACATCTCAACTTCGACCGACGACCACCCTACCTAAACTGCATTCATATATTTGTAAGTAATGATTGGCAATGGCAGCATAATGTGATAACAATTTTAGAGTTCAGGACACTCAGTCTTTGTATACTATAAGCACAAAAGTTAATTACTCTTCATTAAATGGTTTTATTCGTTTGACTTCTGTCTTTTTTTTTTTTTAAAGGATTCATTCCGTTGTATCAAGGAATGGAAGAAAAATCATAATGAAATGCTGGAAAGGAAGACTTACTGATTCTTTCAAGCAAATAATACATACCCAGTTATTTAACTTACATGAATCTTATACTGCAAAAAAGTAACAACGCTGAAAATTTAGCATTCAATGAAAGTCCAATTACTTTATCTATTAATTGCTTAAATATTTCTGTTATAATCTCAATAATATGAAAGAATGGTACACATCATAGCATCCTACCAAAATAGATAACTTAAATTGTTATGGTGGTCAAAAACCACGAAACCTAAGTTACCTGATTGGTGCTCTCCAAGCGTCCCTTGTATACTCTTCCAAAACCTCCTTCTCCTATAAGACAATCTGGCCTAAAATTTCTAGTTGCAGCTGCCAACTCACGGAACGTAAACGTGTGTGCTGCAATATGACCAGAGCCTCCCTCCTTTAAAGCTTCCTTCTTGCCGTCTAACAAAGCATTAACCTTTGCTTTTTCTGTAATTAAAAGAGTGAAATTCATAGACAAAACAATCATAATTGTAGAAGTGGCTAAGTGACTGTATGTATGTGCATGTGTGTGTGTGTGTGTGTGTGTGAGAGAGAGAGAGAGAGAGATGAAGGCATTGTTAATTACAAGCAACACACTTGTATATAATTAGGGGCCCAAGTCTTTATATTTTTGATATAAAGAGACACACAAATAGTCTATATCAAGTATCATACATGTCTAATGTTAAACCCACTGCTAATGAATAAATATTGTAAGGTAGGTTTACTTTATTATTGAATAGAAGTAATTTTCTCTTAAAATATGTAAGGAATGCCGTTCACTTAATATATTGAAGTTTATATAAGTGATAAGCCTAATACAATATTTGTCTTCGAAGTCGTACACAGAAAATATTCTTGGGCCCTTCACTAGGGGGGGATCCTTGTGGAAATTCATCTTTGTAGATTAATAAGGATATGCTAAACATTGATGCTAAATAATTTAACGAAATCTAAAAGGTTGATTAGAATTATTGCGACTACCTAGGTCAGATTAGGTTTCATAAGTGTCTTTTAAAATGCATTGAAGAGAATATTTGTTAGTATCAAGCATTCAATTGCCAATGATCATACCCTACAGATTACGACTTACTAGGAACACTTGATACACATTAAAACCTTATATAAGTAATGACCACAGCATATATCATGACGTGAAATTGGGTTACATAAAAGAGTGACTTTAGAAATTATGAGTACTTACAAGACAGATAAAAAACAATTACAAAAAATGAAATGCTGATCAGATTCTTAGCGTGACTCTACACAACCATCACATAATATGATAGATAAATTTATAAAAAATAAAGCTGCAAAAGAAGTAAAATAAATCAGCACTAATGAGTAAATATGCCAAAATGAGCGCGTGAGGCTCCAGATTTTAATAATTATAACAAATGACATGGTACTATGAGCACCTAAAATTTAGGACATAGGTATACATGTATTAATCTGCAGCCCTTTAGTTCCCTAAAATCCAGCTAAATATAAAAGCCTACCTACAATAAAATCATAAAACATTATCAATTTTCTAGCTGAAACAAGCTCATGCAAAGGGCATCTCATAACTAAGCCTAAAAACACTGACAACAAAAACGCTCCCATTTAATAATATCACTGCCAAAACAAAGCTACTAACATCAGAATAACCCTGGCAATCACAAAACAAAAGATGCACTATATTACAACTCGGGATCACTTAATTCTTTCGACAAAAGTTGACTGCGGCAATATCTAACAATACACAAATCAGCAATGGATCACAAAAAATAAACTAAACCAACCCATATAAACATCAAATCCACAATACAAAAACCCCATCTACAGTAACACCCAAAATGATCAAACAGCAGAACTAACACATGTCAAATCCAAAAGTAATGCACAGCACAAACACAAAAAAATTCAACAATGATCATAGAAAACTGCATCAAGATGAACCCGAAAACACAAACAACAAATAATCATAAAAACAGTTAAAAAAAAAAGAGGCGGGGACACACATCAAGTACATATAGTGTAAGTATAAATAGAGTACAGTAATAAAGCAAGAGAGAAATGTTTGGAAAAAAAAGAGACCTGAAGATGATGAGATCTGATCTTGATGATTTTTAATAATCTCTTGTCCTTTAGGCTTCTTCTTTGATATTCCAGGGCAAAGAAACCAACCCATGTCTTGTTTTCTCTCTCTCGAAAATCAAGAAAAACAACAATAGGAGTTGAAGTGTGTTGTGTTAGAGAGACTGAGAGATGATTGTTTTTCAGACAAGGGAGGGGCTACTCAAGGTATGTTAATCCTTGTTGTCGTTTGTGTTTTTTTATTTGCAAATATACCCTTTTAGTTTTATGTTATTTCACAATCAACTTCTTCATTTCTTCATCTTCCTTTATTGTACTATACTTTTATTTTTTTTGTTAATTGTTGTGGAATTTAGAGCTTCACCGAGATTTTTGATTAAATCAATTTTTTAGATATCGTGGTATTCAAGTTTTTATAAGGGCAGTAGTATCTAAAATTAATTGACTTTATATTTTTAATAAAATAGGAGAGAATGTTTGGTTTCAAAATTATTCTCGTACTAATAAAAATTGAGATTCTATTCTTAATTTGAAAACAAAAGTCATACTAATTTGTATCAAATTTGTCTAACACTACCTAGATTTGTATAAAATTATGACATTAATAATTGAGATATTGATAGTATTATGGCGGTTTCAAAAACCGGATAAGATTTTCAATGAATAATTGGGAAAAAAATGTATTTTAATATTAGGTGCAAAAAATAAAATAAAACTCTTGAATGTGGAGATGTTGAGAATATAATATTATTATAATAATTTTGTTTTCTAACATATAAATAAAATCGACAACTTAAATGTATATAAGAAAAATAACATTAAATCCTAAATTCCTAATAGTCATATTAGAAATGATTTACTCAACTTATAATAATGAAATTTTTATTCAAATTATTTCATTTAATCACTTGAAATACTAATACAAAAAATTTTAATTCCGATACTGATTAAACGATCATATACCATCATATACTCCTTGGTATTAATCCGGCGGAGTTTTATCTTGGTGAAACATTAATCCAAAAAAATAGAAAACTTTGGTAAATGAAACAAAGTTTCGGGGGTCAAAATGTAAAAACGTAGAGTATTATAATACATGATGCCTGCCTATCTAAGCTCCTCTATTACATGACAAAAACAACTGATTACCCGGACCCTTTTGGAACTAACCATGGGACACTTATCTGCATCATTACCAATCTAACCCCATTCCTACATTATTACTTCTGTTGCTTCCACCGGGGTATGCTTGTCTTTTAGTTTCTTTGTCAATAGTTGAAGATAAGTTCCACGTACGTGCTTTTTAAACATTGATTTTGGAAGATTCTTCCGGGATTATGTGCTTTACAACGGCATTATCTTTGTATTACGAGTAGTTAATTGTTTATCAAAACCGCATTTTACTCTTCAAAACATATTTGTTAACGGTAAAATCTTGCACTGACAAAATCAAATCTGGGGTTATGTCTCTTGTTAAGAATCCAAATACCCGGAATATTTAAATTATGTACTTAATTATTATTATTATTATGTATGTATATAATTATATAGATTATTTACTAAATAAAAAATTATCAACTCATATAATATTTTTTTATATACCCTATACATATATACTAAATCATTTCGTTTAGTTACATATAAACTATATTACTAATTATCATTAATTAAATTTTAAATTCTCAAATTTTAGTAATATAGTAACACATAGCACTAGCACATCCCCCTCAAGATGTGACTTGATTGACCATATATGATTGGTATCATGCAAATAACAAATCAAACAAGTTACCAGTTTCGTTAGATTTTAGACCATAAACTTTGATTTTCTACGATCTAGCAAAAAGTGTCAAAAGAGTGCCAACTGTTAATAGCCTCAATATTTATATTATATAAATACTTTCATAATTTTTTATTTTTTTTGCCGTATAGTATGTATATGCAATTTTATATATGAAAAACATATTATATATAATTTTTAATTATTATATATTTGAAAGTTTAATTTATTTAAATAATATTATTTATAATATGTAGATCAGAAGGTTAGTCTTACGAAATTCAGAGTTAATTCCTACTCATTAAAAGAGTCGGACCTTTAGAAAAAATATAAATAAAAATAAAATTATGAAAAATGATATAAAAATATTTTATTCATAATATTAGATAAAATTTAAATTATTATTATAAAAATAAATTCAAATCATATAACTAAAATATTAAAAAATTCTGAAGGTCGGAGTACTTGGTCGGGAAATGGAGATGGTCAGAATTCACAGTCGTCGACGTACGCAGAAGAGGGGGTTGTTGCGAGATTTCAGGAGATTGATGGGGTGGTACGTGAAAAATGGGGCGATAGAGGAACAGTTACAATTACAGCTAAAAATCAGGGGAATGCAGATATGGTAAGTAAGAATTCAAATATAGGCGGGATATATGATGAAGATAAGGCGAGTTCAAGTGTATTAGTGGAGCCAAAAAGGAAACGTATAGAAGAGTATACCGTGGAAAATGGACTAGTAAATGGGCCAATAAATATGATAACGGACGGGCTGGAGGGAGTGGAGAAAACTAATCAAATACAGCAATATGGACTCAATGTGCCAAAAAACTTGAATGGGGCGGGCTCTGTGGATCAGGCCCGCCTGGAATTATGAGTCTACTAGGATGGAACTGTCGTGGGATGGCCAACCCACGAGCAGTTAGGTTTCTGAAAGAAATCGTCAATCAGTATAGGCCTTGTATAATTTTCCTTTCTGAAATAAAAATAAAGAAGAAACGAATGGAGCAGGTTTGTAAAAGTATTCATTATGCTGGATGTTTTGTAGTTGAAGCTCAGGGTATTGGGGGAGGTTTAGTACTTATGTGGAAGAATGAGGGAGGAGTGGATATTAAGGGTAGTTGTAATCACTTTATAGATTTTGAAGTGTACTGTGAGCAAGTTGGAAGGTGGAGGTATACAGGGTATTATGGATGTCCGGAAAGGAGTAGAAGACAGGAGTCGTGGGATATGATTAGGGAGCTAGCTGGGAGGTCATCATTACCCTGGTGTGTATTGGGGGACTTTAATGATCTTATGTATGCGAGTGAAAAACGGGGTAGAATAGCTCATCCACAACATTTGCTGGAAGGATTTACTGATGTTGTTAATGAGTGTGGTTTGATGGATTTAGGGTTTGTGGGTAGTGAATTTACGTGGGAGAGATCACGGGGTACGAATTTATGGATTCAAGAGAGACTGGATAGGGGATTGGCGAATCAAAGTTGGAGAAACTTATTTCCTCAGGCTGAGATTCAAGTGCTAGATGTGTCGACTTCAGACCATTTACCCTTGTTTCTTCAGGTTAATAAGAAGGTGTATGTCCCAAGGAGTAAAAGGTTTCGTTTCGAGAACATGTGGATTAGGGAAGAAGAATGTTTTAATCTGGTACAAAACAGTTGGAGTCATATGGAAGGACGGGATATTGTGGAAAAAATTAACTTTTGTTGCCTGAAATTAGATGAATGGGGAGGAGGTAAAGCGAAAGAGATGCAAACACAGATTAAGGGGCTTAGAGGAGAGTTACGAAGGTATAGATCCAGACGAGATATATATGGGGTTAATAAGTATAATGAAGTGAGGTGGGAATACCTTAAGCTGCTGGAAAAACAGGAAATTTATTGGAAGCAAAGGTCTAAGCTATTTTGGTTAAGGGAGGGGGATCAAAATTCAAGGTTTTTTCACAAGTATGCTTCGGGGCGTAAGAAGAATAATCAAATACAGGGGTTAAAGAATAGAGATGGTGAGTGGAAGGAAAGTAAGGAGGAGATTCAGGATATTGTGATTGACTACTTCAGTGAGTTATTCAAGACGACAGAAGGGGTGAGGAAATTAACTGAACGGGAGACTGTTAATCGTGTTACTGAGGAACAAAATGCTGAACTAATGATGCCAGTTACGTTGGAAGAGGTTAAGCAGGCTGTCTTTTCAATGCATCCTGAAAAATCACCTGGTATTGATGGGCTGAATCCAGGCTTTTATCAGGCTTATTGGCGTGTGGTAGGAGCAGATGTGACTGAGGTGTGTCAGAAATTTTTTAGCACAGGGGAGCTACCTGAAGGAATTAATCGGACGCTGGTTTGTCTTATACCAAAAATCAAGAAGCCTCAACAGCTGCAAGACATGAGGCCAATCTCTTTATGTAATGTCTTGATTCGAATCTTATCCAAAGTGATGGCTAATCGGTTAAAAAGTTGTCTGCCTGGCCTTATATCGGATAAGCAAAGTGCTTTTGTCGAGGGACGGTTATTGACTGATAATGCACTTATTGCTTTTGAGTTGAATCACTATTTGAAGAGACGTACGCAGGGGTTGAATGGAGCTGTTGGATTGAAAATAGACATATCGAAAGCTTACGATAGGTTAGAATGGGGGTTTGTTGAGCATATGTTGGCGAAATTTGGGTTTAATGATGGCTGGATAGATAGAGTTTTGAGATGTATAAGGACAGTGACATACAGTTTTATACATGAAGGAAATGTGTTTGGGGATGTTCAACCTCAAAGAGGGATTCGACAGGGTGATCCTATATCACCGTACCTGTATATTTTATGTGCAGAAGGGTTGAGCTCGATTATTAGACGGAATGAGGAGGCTGGAGTTATACATGGTTGTAAGATAGCAAGGAATGCACCACCAATATCACACTTACTATTTGCTGATGATTCATATTTTTTCTTTCGAGCTTCAGAGTCGGAAGCTAGAAGCATGAAAAATATTTTGATGAGATATGAGGGAGTCTCTGGTCAGGCGATAAACTTTAACAAGTCGAGTGTTGTATTTAGCAAGAATACTACGACTGAAAACAGAGAAGTAGTGTGTCATATTTTGGAGGTAAAGGAAGCCAGTGTTCCAGGCAATTACTTAGGAATGCCGATGCATGTCGGAAGGAGGAAAACAGAAGTTTTTAATGGGTTAACTGAGCGAGTGAAAAGTAAATTACAAGGCTGGCGGAATAAAAGTATTTCGAAGGCAGGGAAGCTCACATTACTGAAAACGGCGGCACAATCCATCCCTAACTTTTGGATGAATTTGTTCCTATTACCAAATGAGGTTTGTGAGGGGATACATAAGCACATGAATAGTTTTTGGTGGGGAAATGGGGGAAATGGGAAAGGGGTGAGATGGTGTTCATGGGAGAGGATGTGTATGACGAAGGAGGCAGGGGGGTTGGGGTTTAGGGATTTGAGGAAGTTTAATATTGCAATGCTTGCAAAACAAGGGTGGCGTCTGTTGAATAATGATAATCAGTTGGTAACTAGTCTAATGAAGGCTCGTTATTATCCTAACTGTGATTTTTTAGATGCAAAGATTGGTGGCAATCCAAGCTTTATGTGGCGAAGTATTTTAGCAGCACAGGAGAGTGTTAGAAAGGGATGTAGGAAAAGAATCGGGAATGGGAAGGATACTTTTGTCTGGAAAGTGCCATGGTTACCGAGCACTGAAAATGGGATGTTAACGACTACAATGCCTCAGGAATTGGAAAATATCACAGTCCAAGGTCTGATGGACGTGAACACAAGGGCCTGGGATCGTGAAGTAATACATGATATTGTTAACAATAGAGATGAGGAGTTGATCCTTAAAATTCCTCTACCTGTTGGAGATAGAAATGATACATGGTTTTGGTGTCTGGAGACTGAAGGGAACTTTACTGTAAGAAGTGTTTATCGGATGCTACAAGGAGAACATGCTCTGCCACATAAACGGTTCTGGAATAAGGTATGGTCACTTAAATTACCAGGTAAAGTTACTAATTTCTTGTGGAGAGTTAGTCGATCATGGCTTCCAACAGCTGCAGCTTTGGCTGAAAAGAGAGTACAAATAGATACTTGTTGTCAATGGTGTTTACAAGCTGTAGAAAGTGCAGTTCATGTGTTGTTCGAATGCTCGTTTGCAAAATCTGTTTGGACAGATGAGAGGGTACAGATGGACATACAGGTGGTACCAGGGGATACGGTTTTTCACGTGTTGAGCAGAATTTTTGACAGATGTAATAAGGAACAGATTGTGCAAGTGGTAATGATGGGCTGGAGTATTTGGAACCGAAGGAACAAATGGGTATGGGATAGAGCGAATATGTCGTCGTTTGGAGTTCAAGAACAGGCGAGGAACTTGTTATATGACTGGAGGAAGATGTTGCAGGATAAACAGAAGAACAACATAGTAGTACAGGTAAGCACGCGAACTTGGAGTCCACCACCACCAGGATATGTCAAGGTAAATATTGATGCGGCTGTATTCACTGAAACGAAGCATATGGGAATGGGTGCTGTGATTCGAGATGAACATGGGTGTTTTTTGCGAGCTAGAGGACGTCAATTTCCAGCAGATTTTTTACCAAAGGAGGCTGAGGCTTTAAGTTTACAGGAGGCTTTGTCTTGGGCTTTACAGGCAGGATACACAAAGTGTGTATTCGAAACAGATGCAAAATTGCTGGTAGATGCTTGCAGTGGGAATAAAGGCAGGAGCTATTTTCATAGTATTGTTAACGAGTGTGTAGATTTGTTTAAGCACTTTTGTAATGTGCTAGTTCGGTTTGTTCATAGATCTGCGAATGAAGTAGCTCACGTGTTAGCACGAGCGACTCATTTCATGTCAGATACCCAGGAGTGGGTTGATACTGCTCCTGAATTCTTGTTGGATGCGTTAAGTTTTGACTCTATTTAATGAAAGCAAGTACTTTACTTCAAAAAAAAAAAAAATTAAAAAATTCATACATCGAACATAATACAAACTAATTTTGTACGTTGAAATGATCAGAATTCAACTTATTACTCACTTTTGCTTGCACAACAAATATTTAAATAATAAAATAAAATAAAATTTTCTTCAAGTTTACTAACTTGATAAAACAAACATGCCCTAAATGCATCCAGCAAACAAATAAAATGGATGCTAACATCGCCCTTTGCAGTTGTATGGATTATAATTTGAAAAATGAAAAAAGAATGGGATAATTTTTTATGTACGTGGCATTACTCTTGTAATTTATATGGTAGTAACCCTGGTTTTACATTAATGAAGACGACAATACAGCCAAAACCTGTGAAAAGTTCACCTCCTTTCCCTTCTAAAGTGACAATAACAAGGAATCTGACTCCTTTTGATCCAACGTAGGCAACAAAAAATTTCTTTTGCTACTACCACAAAACAACTGAGAACTAGAAAAAGGCAAGGGAGTCTCTCATTAAGGCACCCACCCAAAGTTGATACCTAAAAAAATAGTACAAGATTACCCCATTCCTAAGTTCTAATCAAGAACCACCACTAAGCTCGAAGCCTAACAACAAAGGGATGGCTTCTTTGATACATACCTAGTACTAAATATGCACTTGTATTCAACCATATCTAGCTCACCGCCAGTATGTTTGATGGTGCCTCCAGCAAAGAATGCTAGGTGGTTTTGTTCATAGAACTGATATAGATGCAGGGCATGATCTGATACTGATAATAAATTAATCCTCTTCACTCCAAAATGCATGCTAAAGATAACCAAGCAGTCACTGAAGAACTTGAAACAGTCCCTGGACAACAGTCAATTCAATGTGGAAGCAAAATAATGATCTAAATTATATGAAACAAATGTAGTAACCTATATAATATGTATACAATTAAATATTACATGGCCATTCACCAAATATACAACAAATATCCTACACACCTATAAATCCCACATGGGATGTATCATCACAAACAGGCCAGTACCAATCGGGAATTTATTCTATGAATCAAAATACACCTGCTTGCTTATAAGTTTTCATAATGCGTGCAAATCTTGCACATGAAAAGAATAACCAACTTACCTAGAATGTATACTATGACACTATTTTTAAGCAGCAACTGTCTTTTTATCTTCATGATCATCAAGATGCAAAGCTTGAAGAAGCTTTGGCCAGGATTCAGGAATTCCTCCTGGAAGGTCAAACTCTAACAATTTCCCACGATTGTGGTAAAAAACTTCAACAGGCCGGCTCTGAGGGAACAAGAATAATGTTGAAGTTGAGCGCAGCAATTGAAACAAGAAAATTGTCAGGGACAGTAAAAAGTCAATAAAACTTCAGCTTAATCAGCCAGCCAGTTAGCAACAAACAGTTGGTTAAGCTGAAGGGTAGTGCTGTCACTTTGAATTTTGTAAGTAGTAAGAAGGTTGCATTAGTATGACTCTTTTGTTATTGTCAGTATTCTGATATATTCATAAAATGATCAACAGCATCATTGTAATACAACTGATACAGGGATTCGGATTACATTATCTCTCGGGATAAATACATGATTTTCTTCTCTGATTATTTCTCCTCCAAATTAGAGCCTAATCTATTATTTGCAGGGCAGGTGCCATTTAAAATATTGATAAAGGACCTGTAAGCTACATCCAAGCCCTTGCTTACAAGTTATGAGACTAATGATCTCTCCGACACGTGAGTTCATAATTTTGGGACAGGTAGAGAAAGTTGGATGAATTTCTCCAGACCAGCCAACTTTCCATCCCTTTCCCAAATTTAAATTTACAGAAACCCATAAGGATTTATTGACAAGGAGATCTAAATGGTGGATACCTATGCACTTCAGTAGTACACTTAAGAGAGAAATATGAGAGATCTGAAACCGTAATAACTACTAAACCAAAAAAGGTTTGTGACTAGTTTGTACAATTTCTGATACGTTTAATCACATCATAGATCATGAAATCAATACATGTGCTAAAATTTACCAATAACCGAGATAGAAAAGCATCTGAATAATACAAGGCTTCTCCACTCCCTTTTTCCCACAGGGAATCAGTAATCACATTCACAGATACAATCAAAAACATCCATTGAGAGTTTTGTTATCATTACTAGATACAATCTCATCCGTATCTTAGTTTGTCATTAGTAATGTTGACAATTAAATAGTATTGACCATTATATTATATCCTTTATATAGTAAGCGCAATGGATCATACCTAAAATACTACAAAAGGTCAATAGTTCGATTATTGACAACTACAAAAAAAACAACATAATATTTATTTCTAAGTACTACCATTCTACCATAATACTTAGTTCTTAATAATTTGTTGTTACCTTTTAGTGTGGTGTAAATATGAAAATTTTAAACAAAATATTGAAAGAATATAAAGTACACGCCTTGTTGTTTTAAAATTTGGATAAATATCTACTTTTTTTAGCTTAATTTTTAATTTTTAATAGTTAAGAATGAATAAAACAAGTGGAAGAAGTTGGGTTGAGTAAATATATGTATGTATGTGTACACACACATACATACATGTGTGTGCATTTTGTATTGTTAATCAAGTTGGGTTGAGTAATCATGTTTTCTTGAATTTGATTGCAACAACACAAGAAAGTTGAAACCAAATGTGAAAATATAAAATTAAAGAAAAGCATACCATTTCATTATATACATGGAGCCGGTGCTTTACAACTTCTTCAGTATCATCAGCACGGGTGATTAATTTGGACTCACAACTTGAAGGAGGAAGAAGAGGCGCCATGTACATTCCAGGAAGCCCATTTTCACTCTTGATATCAATGCAAGCAACATTATAATTCCCTCCACACTGGCTACAAATTCTTCTACCAAGGCATTTTGCAATCAAGGCTTCTTCCCGGAGCTTAAGATTGATCACCAGGTCAATGTCAGTTACTCCCTCTAAAATTTCCTGGAAAATTACACAAACATAGAAACCAGGCATAACTAATGAGAAACATGGAAATTAATGGAAGATGACCTCTTAGGGTAATAAAAAGAGGCACCATCCAAATACTAGTATGACTTCCACCCTACAATAAAAAGCTTCCCAAGATAGACCCATATAAAGAGCAACAGATAAATCAAGAAACTGAAAATGACAGAACACAATGGAGTCTAAATAAACCTAGTATGTATTATCTTATGACAAACCTAGTATAACGCTTGCACAAATATAATTTGTAGTATTATATTATCTCCACAGTCACAAACTAAATTAACATATCCCACAATGTCTATCTCCATAATGGCCACCAGAGAGTCAGAGCCAATGCGGTTTAACTTGCACACGCCTCTCTCACTTGATACAATGTGAAGACCACCAGCTGAAGAGATGGTCTCCATAATTTGGTGTGTCCTTCCATAAGATGGATATTGCTACACTAAGGTGGATATAGGTACAAGCCTATCAAGCTCTACAAATGTCAATATGAAGGGAAGCCTACCACTGGAGGCGATAATTTACTACACTTCCGTAATTTTGATGGGTGAGAGCTGAGAGTCTGAGAGTGCAGATAGAGCAAAAGATGTATGTTGAGTGAGACTTGGTAAGATTGTTGTCATCTTAACCTTCATAATGCAGAGTGTACAAATTCAGCCAATATTTGTGAAATCAATGCTTGTTCTATTCTCTTACATGAATCATCGACATGAAAGTATAAAAGAAAGGAAGAAAGCAACATGGCAGAGCACTACAGCAATCTAAATGCTCTTCATATTTTTTATCAATACTGAAGTGTTGCAATCATGCATTAATTGTTTTGGTCTAAAATAAAATACGATAAGGATGTAAAATCAGTAAATCCTTAGAAGGTACTGCATATTTTTACCGAATGGATAACGAAAATAAAGTTCTACAAACACTTAGCCACTCAAGTGTATCTTCCTCATTCTTCGCATATGAATTTGGTCTGTCTGTGTTTGTATGTGCATAATTTTAGGCTTTTAGCTTTGGAGGGGGGGTATTAAATCTTTACTTGATAGCGCGAAAAAATTGAAGGCAGTTACACATTTATATCTTACCGCCTGTCTTATAGTCCGAGGAAAGCCATCAAGGATAAACCCCGATTCACCTTTGGCTTCTCCAGCCTCGAGACGTTTCGATAAAAGCTTTATTATAAATTCATCAGAGACCAATTTCCCTTGGTTGACAATCTCTGAAAGCTGCAACACGAGGAAATGTTAAAATGAGTGTGATACATAACGCAAAAACAACAGATAAGAAATAACTTAATCCAAATATAGTGCCTAGATAAGGTAACTTCAATATTTAAACTGCTTACGTAAGTAACTATCAACGATATTTTCTTCTGATTATTAAAATTAAATTCCGAAAGAGCAAGTTTTCAGATTTGCGTGGGAGAACAAGTATTTTATAAACTTCAAGGGGTGTACAATATATTCTGTGAAAGTCAGAAGTTTATGGAAACCTATATGAAATGATATACGTCTACCTAAATAAGTCGATGGTTGACTTGATGAATAGATACCATAAACGGAGGTGACATATTTTTAAAGAAACCAAGGCACAAACTGTGCCTAGATTCTACATTGTATTTAAGAGGCTTATCGCTTATGTAGGAAGAGGTAGGGATCACGTCAATTATTAAAAGTTCAAAATGTGTAAAATATATATCTTAGGTATGAAAAGTTCCTTATATATGACATGCAGGAGCAAGAATAATTCAGAAAATTCTCATTATTCTGAGAGACACAAAGTCAAGCTTCTACAGAAGATGGTTTGATCATCTCAAGAGTTAATAGATTATATTTGACTGTCTTGAATTTATATGGAGTCGCCTACTCATTACTGCACATTTGTGATCATGGCATTATTTTAGTAAAGAGAAACTCGATATCTGTTTCAAACTGAAAAATGCAGACTAAAAAGAAGGAAAAAGGAATACAAGCCAAGAGCTTTTGAGGTTCTATTTATAATTATTCAATACTAGATATTTTACCATCATTCTCGTGTCATAACTCCCCCTACCATGCATACACCAAATTCTAAAAAAGATTAATAACTTACATGGAAGAGATATAAAAGTGTTGATAACATGGTTTAATAGCAAGATAAATAGTAAGGTCCACGACAATAAAAGGTGGCCTCTAGGGTTGCTTACTAGTGTCCCAACTTTTACTTATCACTATATCAATAATTAGAATTATTGATTTCCTCTTGCAACTTATATACATCATTATAGAATAAGATGAGATTAATCTTTGGTGCTTCATTATTAAAGCATGTGAGGTAAGATTACTTACCATGATGGTATATATGTGTTTGGTGTGCGCGAGACAACCCACAGTAAAAAAAAATGCAACGAAGAATATCTAACACAAAACAAAGGGAGAAAATTCATCACCCAATCCAGTTACAACATAACAAACCAGATCACGCTTGCAGCATTACGATAGATGAGCACTGTGCACATAATAGTAGGTTCTACCGTCCACATAACAAAACAATAATTCATTTTACCCACTCTTCTGTCGTAAGCACTACCTCCCCTTCCTTTAATAAAAAATCAACAATGTATATATCCTTGTGCATTATAAACGCACTTTCCAAAACAGGAAAACCACATCAATTAAAGTACAGAAACAGGCATTACACTAAGATGCCCAAAAAATAAAGTTACTAAAGCTTACAACACTTGCTTACAAATCACAAAGTCAAAACATACATTATACATACATTCACCCTAAATCAAATAATTACTGATTATTGATAAACAAAGACCTCCTATTGTTCTCCACGCAGTTAAATAACCTATATTTATCAAACTAACTAATTATAACCAAAAAAGACTAATTTTTTCCCTCTAAATCATAATTCAACTCTATAACTTTACTAGAAACAATACAAACATACATTAGAACCTCGAAACGAATAATTTTTTCCGATCCTAACATAAAAGGAGACAGTGTATTTTTAATCTCGATAAATGAACTAAATAGATATTGGACCTGAGAAGAGAGGGGACCGCGAGAGGCGAGCTCATGACGAACAAGATCGCCGGTAGCTATATGAGGCACGCCGAGAAGCTTCGAGAGACG
Source organism: Oenanthe sinensis (assembly GCA_028671895.1). Lineage (NCBI taxonomy): Eukaryota > Viridiplantae > Streptophyta > Magnoliopsida > Apiales > Apiaceae > Oenanthe > Oenanthe sinensis. Next base: position 44,766,009 of record CM053813.1, on the reverse strand, counting down.
AGCCGCGTATGTACCTTTTCCGACACCAGGACACCCTAAAAACACCCACTGCACGTTCCTTTTACTTCCACCGCGCCTCATGTGCAGTAAATTATCGTCAACACACGGCGGCGTTGACGACGGAGATTCAAGATCATTACTGGAAGATGAATAAAACGCTGAACGGATTGTGAAGGTCATCGCCGGCGAGGTGGCGGTGATTTTGGCCGGAAAAAGAAGGCGGTGGAACACCGCCATGAGAGAGCGTAGATGATGAATAATTTAGTAAGGCAAATTAGTCAGAGTAGATACACACAATATATGTAACAATGACACGTGATATTTATTTTACTTTTCAGTTTTTGTATGAAATGTGATTATTGACTAAGTAATAAAATATAAATATGTGATTAATTAGGAAGAGTAAATTTTTGGTTTTAAATTTAATAAAATTTGGTTAGTTTTTTTATTTTTGTATTCATTATTTCTTTACCTTAATTTGAATAAAGTTGCTTTCACCAATTTTTTTTATTGCCACATAGACAAAGAGGTATGCGTAAAAGAATGAAAGCATTAATAATGATTTAGATAAAAAAAGGAAATATTGAAGACTATTACATGAACAATAATTGGACTCAACTCTTAGCAATGTTCACCACGTGGAAAATGCAGTGTATTTGTAATGTAATGCTAAAACACATTGTATCGCTTCATAAAAAAATACGGATATTCTCTGTCACATCACTCTACAATTGGCTTTTATCAATTATATCATCACATTTTTAACTTCTAACCCAATATTTTTTGTTTTCTATCTGTGATAACCCTGTATTTTTTATTTTCTATTCATGGTACTCTTATATTAAGTATAAACTAATAAAAAATAATATAATCGATTTCAGATCGGAAAACAAATTGTATATTTAAAATCTATGCGAAAAATATATAAAATAAACATTCGAATCATGTAAAACAGAATTAAAATAGTAATATATATGAAAATTTCATAACCAAACTTTTATCATTAAGTAGATAATTAATTTACATGACTACCCTTATTAAATGAGTTAAATTATATATATATTAATTAGTCAAATATTGGAAATAGAAATATAAGGATATTATTTAAAAAAATCTTTATAAAATTGTTTTGAAAAAAGAGGAGAACAAGTAATTAGGGACAAATTTTCCCCCCAAAAGGAACAAGGGGACGGAGGGAGTAGTTACTCATATTTTACGTGAATGAGTTGTACCGAAATATAATTCCGTAAAACACAATCCTTTTATTCAAGAAATTTTTTCATTAAAGCAAAAGACATGAAGATGTTTTTTGAATTTAAACAATAAAACTTTAATATTTGACTATTAAACACCTGCAATAAAAATTCAAAAAAACAATTAATATCACATCAAAATTCAAAAATAAACCATTAATACTGCGAGAAAAAAATAATTACAAATATATTACAAAAAATATATAATATAATATTATCATGAACAAATAAATTAAATATCAAGATGTAAAAATCTAACCAAAAGGGATTTCTTTGGTTAGACAACTAAAAATAATATATAATAATATATATATTTTAGACACATTTATAAATTAAATATTTATTATTGAATAATTAATACAAGATTATTGGTATAAATTATATTTGAAAAAAATAAATAATAAAATAATAATCATTTATTGTGTGATATTCGTCCAAAGATCAGTCAAAATCTTGCTAAAATTAAACTAATAAATTCAAAAGAAAACTCTTTAATTAGAAACATAAATAAATAATAATAATAATAATAATAATATATTAAAATAAAATGAGTACTTATAAATTAAAATGTTAATTAACTACCAATATTAATATAAATTATAAAAACGTAGTTAATGCTCATTAAAAGTATTAAACATATTGATAACAAAATTAAATCATGGCTAAAAATTAACTAATTATATTGTGTATATATAATAAGAGTATGATGGATGTTATCCAAATACTACCAAATGTCAAATGATCGATTCTTAATAACTACATAATACTACATAATATTATATACTAATTATTTATAAGTTATAATTATTATTAAGATTTCTAATAATTATAATTTTTTAGGGATTATAATTCAAACTCTATTAAATATGTTAATAATATATAAATTTGAACATGTTTTGGAGTTATATTAAAAAAAATTGTAATTATTGTGCTATTTACGCGACAAACATTATTTTGGCCATATTTAGAATTTTAGAAGTCAGAATTGGACGATTTTATAGTCCACACGGAGCTTACAAAATTATCTTAAATTCTGAGATGATCCAACATCCAAAATTCATGTGGAGCAGCCTCTAATCTAGACAGAAAAGACAGTTATGAATTTTTATCAGAGAATTCTATTTCGTTTAATTTTTTTAATAATTGATTGAAAATATTAAAATACATTTTATATTTTATTAGATTTATATATAGACATGCTATATATCAGACATTATTATTAGATTAGAGTAGATATACTATTTGAGTTTTACATACAGAGAGATGGATAAAGGACATGGTTTTTCCTTGTGAGAGAGTGCATAAAAGTTTTTCTATAAAATATAAAAATATTTAATATATTATATAAGATATTATGGTAATTTTATACGGAGAACTGATTACACTTATAGAAAAATTATTATATTGAGAACTCAGAAAACTTATTAATTCACTGTTTTGGATCGAACCGAAGAAATTATGTTTTTAAAAAAATAATTATTTAAGTTCCCCGGCTAAGAGTTCAATTTTAGCCTAAGATATTAATACACATTTTATTTTGTTATTATATTATATATAATACTATATCAAAAACACGTTATCACATACTTTGAATCATGTTATTTGATGAATAAAATAAATAACATTAAAATTAAAATAATATAATTAATACATATTAATACATTATTTAAATTTAATAAATTTATATATGAGAAAATTATATTGAATTAATTTTTAATAACTAAGGACTACTGTTAACCATTTTCATAATTAAAAGTTATTTATATTTCTAAAAGAATGTTGTTACACACGTTGAATTGTAATAATTATTAATATGGTGTGATATGTTTGGTTCAATAAAGAATATGTCATATATTAGTATTAAAAAATGAGATGTAAAAATTATTATGATGGTAATTATTATGTATTGTTTTATTTTTTAATATTAACTTAAAGTTTAAATCTCATTAACAATATAATAACATCTATTATTTATTGATGCAAGGTTCAAATTGTATATATTATATAATTATTTATAAATTACAATTATTACTATACTACTGAAAATCTAATAATATAAAAAAACTTATTCAAATGAATAATTATATTATCATATTATTAACATGTACATATATATTATATCTCATATACTATAATATCTATTAAATTTTATATAAAATAAACATAATAGAGATATTATCAAAAAGATATTTAAATCTAATATGTATAATTTTAAATATATTAAACGTATGTTTGATATATTAAAAAATCATGTTCATAATATTTCGAATCATAAAATTTTACATATTTATATATTAATAATATAAATTTATATTTTTTGCGACATGCATATTTATTTTTAATGTATTTTATAATTTTTTTATTTATATTTAAATCGGTTGATGTACAAATATATAATTGAAATAAGTTAAAAAAGTAATATAATTATAATATATTAAGACTTTTTAAAATTATAAAAATATTACTAATTTTAAAATAAATAATTTAATTAATAAAATAAAATATACGTGCATCACCCGGGTTAAAATCTAGTATAGATAACAAATACAAAAGTAGTTAAAAAATGTCTCAAATATGGGTATTTATATTATAATATGATGCGAAAAAATATTAAGTTGAAAAAAAGCACCTAAAACGTATTTAAATTTTTCGAACTAAAACTAATTTTAAGTTGAAAATTTTAAGTGTAGACAACCTTAAAGCATATTGGGGTAGCTTTAAAGCTAACCAAATCAACCTCTTATATTCAAATTATAATTAATGAATATTTGATAAATCTGAGAGTGTATTTGTGTCTCTACCGATTCCCTGCGAAGATGGGTTCTATTTCCTGTTTATGACCCTTCCATAACCTTGTCCAACATCAAATATGATACATTTTTGCACTCCATATGTATATGAATTCCTTTCGACATTATTGTAAATTTCGATGTTCTTCCTATATGGTACCTCATAATTTTGTGCTGCTTAAAAAAAGAAATTCTCTGCGTCTTCATGGCATTGGCTAAGATCCATCGACCAACATGTAGTCACCACAAGTATGTGACACTATTTTCATTAATCTTCTATATGTAACTAGTTTATATGATGTGTTGCAGTGTTGTATGCAGAAAGGAGGACTGTGGAGGCTGTGCAAGGGGAAAATATTGCTGCATTAAATTTTGGAATTGGTTGGAAGGGTTTGAAAGAAGAAATGGATAGATTCAAGGACAACATGGAGTTCACGAAGCTCAAAACCAATCAAGAGGCTGTGGATCCGGATGCTGTATACTCCCAAGTTCCATATGAGAAAGGTTTTCAGTTTTTATGGCGCATTGAACGCGAGGTTGGTGGACTACTATTTTATTCATTTTTCATGTTCTTCAAAAAAAAAGTTAAATAAAATTTTCTAACATCCGATTCCTTTCTCAGATTGGACGGCCTGCATTTTATGAATTTCTCAAGAAATGCATTGCCACCTTGAAGTTCCAGTCTATCAACACTGATATGTTTCTTGAATTCTTGAAAGCAAATGTTCCTGGGATAGAGGAAAAAATTGATTTACACTTGTGGACTGAGGGTAATGGGATCCCTCCAGATGCCATGGGGCCAGATTCAGAAATCTGCTCAAAGATTGTTTCTCTGGCCAAAGAGTTCAATCAGGGTAGAATGCCCAGGGACGATGAAGTTGCTGACTGGAGAGGACAGGAATGGGAACTTTATTTGGAAAACCTCCCAAAGTCTGTGGAAGCGTCACAGGTATCAATTCGTCTATTTCACGATTTGTCTTGTTACACTTCTTCATTGTTAGCTTCTCCTTATTTAAATGAATAGTTGCTATTGTACTTCTTAAATGTCTTTTTTCTTTACCGCATTATTTTCTCTTTTTGAATCTCATTTATACACTGTTACACATCATGTTACACACTGAAACACACGGTTATACATCCAAGTAAACCCATTCCTCTGTGTAAAATTATATCAATTACGTAGATTTAATGGGAGACATGATTTTACTAGTGCCTATTGATTTATGGGATAAATGTTCTTGGTTCATGATGCAGAACAACTTTAGAAACAATGGATTTCTTGAATAAAAAGATAAATTTTGGTGGATTAACCGCACAAAATCCACTATACTAAGGATTTTTTAACCGTAGAAGGGATAAAAGTTATGGATTGCAATCCAAATACGAGGCTCAGATTAATATGAATATCAAAATCACTGTATATCAACCAAGGGGAGATCTCATTTTACTAGTGCCTATTGATTTGATTCATGGGATAGATATTCTTGCTTCGTGATGCGGAACAACTTTAAAATAATGGACCTATTAGATAAATTAAATAAAAATAACAATCAAATAAAAACATGGGTGGATTAATCATACAAACCCTACTATCCCGAGAATATTTAAACCGTAGAAGGGATGGATCGCAACCCGACTATAAGACTCTAATCAATATATGTATAGTGATATCAAAATCATTGTATATCAACCAAGTGTTCTTAATTTGTGGGATATTATATTACTTATACAGGGAATAGACACCCTTATGATATAATATAACCAAGGCCTACAAACAATTAGGTCTATTATTCATAAACTACTTATTTAATAAACGCTAATAAGTGAGATTCTTTTATATATATAAAAATATATTATCAGTTTGTAAATATAACTTTGATTTTATATGTTTGTAAGGTTAGATATTTATTCTTGTGTGTGTTTGTATTCATATGTTATTTACTTGTTTGGTTTTTTTAAGCTTCTTATTATTGTTTTAATTTTCTTATTAATGTAGAAATGTATGTTAAAACATCTACTTACTAGAGTTGTACATGTTACATATCATGTTATTTTATATTCGTGTTGTTAAAAATTAGGAATGAATTATATTTTCAAGATTTGATTTTTCTTCAAGCCATCCTTATCAATATATTGCCTTTAGTAGTTATTTTCCAAGATTTTATATTTCTTTTGAGCTAATATAATCAAGTTCATGCCTTAAGTATTAAATCTTCCAAGATTATACTTTTTTCGAGTCAACCTAATTAGTTTCACGTTGTTAGTAGTTTTTTCTTTTTGAAGATTTGATATTTTTTGAACCAACCTAATCAAGTTTATGCCTTCATTAGTAAATTTTCCAAGATTTGATATTTCTCGAGCCAAGTTCATGCCTGTGTAATTATTGTCAAAGATTTTGTTTTTTTTCCGATCCAAACTAATCAAGTTCACGCCTTTAGTATATATATTTTCAAGTTTTAATATTATTTTTTTCAAACTAATCTGAGTTAGTTCGCGCCTTTAGTAATTATAACACAATTTTATTTTCTTTTGGCAGAAGATTTACAGGATGTCTTCTATGATTGCGCAAATCCGACTAGTGAGTTCACATCCGGAGGTTTATGAGCCATGTGAAGATTCATTTGCATTGGTTGATGCGTTGTTAGCTGACCGAAATAAGTTGTTGGAGCACCAACCAACATTATGCCTTGAAATTGGTTGTGGTAGCGGTTAGGCCATTACTTCCCTATCTCTTATTCTTGGACAAATGGAAAGTGGGGCGTACTATATGGCTACGGATATTAACCCTTATGCATTACTAGCGACAAGTGAGACACTGGCAGCTCACGGGGTTTATGCAGAGTTAATAAGAACTGATATTGCATCTGGATTGGAGGCACGGTTGGAAGGGTTGGTGGATTTTATTGTTTGTAATCCGCCCTATGTGCCAACTCCTGAAGATGAGGTGGGTCGTGATGGGATTGCATCTTTTTGGGCAGGAGGGGAGAATGGTCGGAGGGTTATTGATAAGATATTGTCTATTGCTGACAATCTTTTATCGGAAAAGGGCTGGTTATACATGGTTCTCTTAACAGAAAACAATCCCTCAGAAGTCTGCCTTCAAATGAGAGAGAAGGGATTTGCTTCCAGAATTGTTGTTCAGAGATCAACAGAAGAAGAGACTCTTCATATAGTCAAGTTTTGGCGTGATTCTGATATTCAGTTAGAGATTAATGAAACAAGATCAAAGAATAGAAATGGTAATACAAAGGCTAGTGAGTCATTTTTTACACGTCTCGCTTGTCCTTCTGGAAACGCGACAATGAACAATAGTTGATTTATCAAAAGGTACTGAAGCCTTTATTCTTTAGGTATATATATCCATGCTCTGATTTGTATTGTATTCTAATTTTTAGTTTCTTTGCTTTTGATTGATTACACGTGTGTATAAGAGTCTATCAATAGGATACGTACTCTTTTCTTGTTATTTTTAGGTAACGATCAGCCAATTTTAACAAATAAATTTGCGGACTACGGAAATAAATCACTAATGACATATCACAAAGCTAGGGTGTGAATTCTGACTTTAACAGGTTAAAATGTATGCACAAGTATGTATATATAGTAACACACATGTCCATATCTTCCATTGTGCTTCAGCAATTGACACATGCACACAAACACAGACATAAATTTAATAAAATCACACTTGAGAGGAAAACTGTTGTATTAGGATCGCATATTTCAGTCACATGAGTTGTATTGTTGGTGAATGGGCTGTGGTACAAAGAACTCTAGAAGATTGGAGATGGTATATTTGGCTTAGTTTTAAATGTGATATACCAAATATAGACCAAGTAGTATCCTGTATCCATAAAAACCATCTTTCACCCTTCTCAATGAGATGGATCACCCTTCTCATTTTGCATAGTTAGAATGTAAATCTCTCTTGCGTTCTTTTTATCTGTAATGACTCAACTCCGTACACTTGTTAGTCTTTCAGTTGCCTGCAATAGTTTTTTCACAGTATCAAGCAGCCAGTTTTATGCAAGTTTGAACTGGAATTTTCCAGGATTGTTTGGATTTGTCTAATGAAGCTTACGTATCTAGGTAAGCACTGAAGGTTGGACCCTCGGCTTCTTGTTGCGGTGAGTAGGGCTGTCAAAAAAATCCGAAAAATCCGATATTCGTCCGAAATATCTGTATTCGTATCCGGAAAAAAGCGGATATTATCCGTATCCGGAAGAAACCGGATATTATCCGTATCCGAATCCGAAGATTCCGGATACGGATATGGATATAGGCACATCCGTATCCGAAAATATCCGTATCCGAAATTAATTATATATAATATATATAAATATATTTTTTAATATATATAATATATAATTATATATTTTTAAACTCATTTATAGTTATAAGCCCATTTATATATTTTTATATATACACTTATAGTTATAAACCCATTTAATTTGATTCAATTATATTTTTTAATTAGCTCAACTCTAATGTCTATTTTAATTTAATAAATTAATATATACACTACACATGATTATACTTTAAAATATATATTCAATATATATATATATATCAATTTATATTTCTATAGTATTTTATGCATTTTAAATCGTATCACATATATCACATAAATAATATATATATATATATATATATATATATATACAATTTAAAATTTATTCTATTAGTTTTGTAATGTGTATATATATTCATTAAATAATATATTTATACAAATTTTATATAATTGTAAAAATATTATAGACATATATAAAAATATCATTTGAGTTTAATATTATTAAGATAACAAAATTAGATTGAAAAGATAAATAAAAATTAATTTTTTAAAAAATAAAATAAACTTAAATCCCTTTAACTCTTAACTCAATTAAAAAAAAAAAAAAAATTAATTTTTTTTTTGAATTTTTTTTTGAATTTTTAATATAAATTTAAAAAAATTATTAAAAATCGGATTCGGATTCGGATCCGGATATTATCCGGATCCGGATAGTATTCGTCGGATCCGAATTCGGATATTAACCTTTAAAATTTTCCGGATTCGGATACGGATACGGATACGGATACGGATTTTCGGATTCGGATTCGGATACGGATATTGACAGATCCGTATCCGAATTATCCGGTTTACACCCCTAGCGGTGAGTATCCTTTAGGCTACACTCATAGGAATTGTACCAAAATATGATAATATGATATTGCTAAGAAATGCTTAACATATTTATCAGTTTCAAATTTATTTTTTGTTTCATAAAAAAGAATAAAATATTGCTGAGATTGTTATCCGCAAGACTGTGACGTTTTACTTGAGATAATAGTTTTTTATCTTACATATAAAAAAAATATTAAAATATGTTTGAAAAAGTTCTTTTGAGAATAAATTTAGAACTATAAAATCCTACAGTATAAAAAGACAGGAATAAAATCATATTATATATATCAGATAACATACTTTACACTTCATAATAATATAATATATTTTGTTTGCTTAACACCAAAGCAGAAACATAAATTAAGATTGAAAACGGACACAACGCACCGAGTCAACTCAGCCGCACTACCCAACACAAAATTATAAAAACCCACTCCCCGTCATTTCCCCTCTCTATTCCCTTCACCTGAACCCTAAATAAAAAACCAAAAATGTCACCAGAGCGAGTCGACCCACACTCGTACACCGAGTCAACTCACCCATTCACAACCCACATCTCCCTCTCCCTCTACATGGACTTCCCCACCTCCACCATCCTCTCCTCCGCTCAGCTCACACTGAACTCAGCCCACTCGGGCCCACTCACACTCGACACTCGCTCCCTCTCCATCTCAACCGTCCTCGATCCCCACGCCAACAACACCCCAATCCCATTCTCAATCTCCCCCACTGTGGACCCCATCAAAGGCCAACAACTCACCATTCAACTCGCGAATCACTCGCAATTCATAATAATTTTCACTACCTCGTCGTCTAGCTCGGCGCTTCAGTGGCTGTCGCCGCCGCAGACGTATAATAAGAAGCTGCCGTTTGTGTATACGCAGTGCCAGGCTATTCATGCCAGGTCCATTTTTCCTTGCCAGGATACTCCTGCTGCCCGTATTCGATTTTCGGCACGACTCAATATTCCCATTGAGGTAAATTCTCGACCTTTATTTTATCTCCATAAATAAATGATCTCGATTAATGAATAAATTTATATGATCCGTTATGTAAATGTATAACGTGGTTCGCCTATGCACAATTTTATTGGTGTGAAATGTTACTAAATAGGTAATTCACAATTGTTATTATATATTTGTTAGGTTAATAACAAGTGATTTGTGATCATAATTTATCGAGAATACATACTTTGAAAATTATTTGCAAATATACAACTTTGCAAGTCAATGCAACGAAAATGTAAAAATGTTGCAACTAAATGGAATGGAACGTAAAAAAGTTCATTTCGATTGCAATTGGCTGCAGACCGGTAAGTTTGTGAGAAGTAGTAATTTTGTTGTTTCTCTTGATTTTTTTATGTAATATTGTGGTTGGTTTTGCAAAGTTTAAATTTTAACGTGATGAATGATGATTTAGTATTATGATATTGTAGAGCTATTTCAACGTAGTGTTTTTCTAAACTTGTGTAGTTGTGTCTATGTCCAGCATTTATTCATTGTGTTGTGGTTTCCTGTCTAACAATTATTGTTTGTATCGGCTTAAAGTTGGGATAGTCATATCATTGAGCTGAATTTTCTGTGACGAAATATAATGTATTCTTAGCTTTATACACAGATTAGACAGCTTTATATCATTCGTGAAAATTGTGATTTTTAAAATTTATATTTCTGCTTCAAAACTTGCATTTCTATACCAAGTGAAATTAGCTCGTATATGTTCTTTAAATATCAGCTGAGTGGTGCTTGGTATACGTTCTTTTGTCAACTTCACTGTTGTATGGGTGTATTGTCTCTACTAGTATATGAGAGATAATGTATGTTTATTTATATCTTTTCTGGCTTGAGACAGTTATCAGCCGTCATGGCAGCACGACATGTGGAGCGGAGGCTGCCGTTGACTACTGATAATGCAATGGCATGTGAGGATACCAAATGGTGTGCAGAAGGGAGAATAGTTGAGGAATTTGTGATGGAGCAACCCATTCCACCATACCTGTTTGCTTTTGCAGTTGGGGAGATGAGTTTTAGGGAGGTGGGACCAAGAACAAGGGTTTATGCTGAATCAGCACCTGCACTTTTGGATACAGCTGCCAAGGAGTTTGCTGGAAGCGAAGATATGATTAGAGTTGGAGAGAGCTTGTTTGGGCCTTATGAATGGGAGAGATTTGATTTATTGGTTTTGCCCCCAAGTTTTCCTTATGGAGGGATGGAGAATCCAAGAATGGTCTTCCTGACGCCAACAGTAATTAAGGGGGATGCAAGTGGAGCGCAGGTGGTGGCTCATGAGCTTGCACATAGCTGGACTGGGAATTTAATAACTAACAAGAATAATGATCACTTTTGGTTAAATGAGGTATTGCAAATTACTCGTCATGATTTTTGTTTCCTTTAGTTACCTGACCTATGTTTACTTTTGGTAAAGCTTTGTCAGTTTCCTTTGTTGATTCATGTATGAACTGTGTATAAAGCACATATTTTTATATTTTTATCTAGGTGTGATGTCTTGTATAGATTGTCAAGGCACTGTTTTTAATTGATATCTGTCATTGTCAATTTTGTTTGGGCCTCAGTCTTGTAAATATGCAATTGTTAGTCATGTTGTCTGTGCATGCGGGTATAGTGCCCACGTCTTCAGATTTCTTTTCTAGTAGGTTGTCTCGTATAAATTGTTCAATACTGTTTTTAATTGCTATCCTTCATGGTCATTTTTTTCCATCTTAGCCTCAATAATTATAAATACTGAATTATCACGTGACTTTATCACTTTTCAAATGTTATACGGGTACAAATATAGTGAAAGTAGTTAAACATATCCTATACTAGAATGAAAATATCAGATTATTATTTAGGAGAGTATTGATAGTGTTAGCAGCACCATTTCTACATGTATTGTTTTGATCTCTCAATATCATGAAAGAATAGGTATGCATGGATCTCACTTGTCTTGACTTCGGATTAAATGATTGAGATGGAACTATCTCCTATTTAGTAATTATTGATTATTGATGAAAGCATCAATATTTTCTGAGCTAGGGAAATGACTAGCCTATACTTGATTCCCAATTACAATGGAATTGTGATAAAGGACAAATATTTTGAAATATGCATGGTAACTGATAAATGATCTAGATTTGAATTATAATAATGAATATTTGATAGATCTGAGTGTTTATTTGTGCCTCTACTGATTCCCTGCAGAGATAGGTTCTATCTCCTGTTTCCAACCCTTCGTGAACCTTGTCCGACATCAAACTTGATATATTTTTGCACTTCATATGTCTATGAATTCCTTTCGACATTATTATAGATTTCAATGTTCTTCCTATATGGTGCCTCATAATTTCGTGCTGCTTAAAACAAATTCTCTGCGTCTTCAGGGCATTGGTCAAGATCCATTGACCAATATGTAGTCACCACAAGTATGTGACACTGTTTTGACTGATCTTCTATATATAACTAGTTTATACTTGCGATGTTGTAGGGTTTTACGACATATGCAGAAAGGAGGATTGTGGAGGCTGTGCAAGGGGAAAATATTGCTGCATTGAATATTGGAATTGGTTGGAAGGGTTTGAAAGAAGAAATGGATAGATTCAAGGACAACATGGAGTTCACGAAGCTCAAAACCAATCAAGAGGCTGTGGATCCGGATGCTGTATACTCTCAAGTTCCGTATGAGAAAGGTTTTCAGTTTTTATGGCGCATTGAACGTGAGGTCGTTGACCTACTATTTTATTTATTTTTCATGTTTTTCAGAATTGTTTTTTAGTAAAAATCATATAACATCCAATTCATTTCTCAGATTGGACGGCCTGCATTTGATGGATTTCTCAAGAAATATATTGCCGCCTTTAAGTTCCAGTCTATCGACACTGATATGTTTCTCGAATTCTTGAAAGCAAATGTTCCTGGGATAGGTGAAAAAATTGATTTACACTTGTGGACTGAGGGTACTGGAATCCCTCCTGATGCCATGGAGCCAGATTCCGAGATCTACTCAAAGATTGTTTCTCTGGCCAACGAGTTCAATCAAGGTAAAATGCCTAGGGACGATGAAGTTGCTGAATGGAGAGGACAGGAATGGGAACTTTATTTGGAAAACCTCCCAAAATCTGTGGAAGCATCACAGGTATCGATTCATCTATTTCACGATTTGTCTTGTTCAACTGCTTCATTGTTAGCTTCTCCTTATTTAAATGATTAGTTGATATTATACATTTTATATTTATAAACATCATGTTATACATCCAAGTAAACCTATTTCCCTGCGTAAAATTCATTCAATCACGTAGAATTAATGGGAAATTTCATTATACTACTGCTTATTAATTCATGGGATAGATATTCTTGCTTCGTGATGCAAAACAGCTTTAGAAACGATGGATTTATTAAATAAAAACCAGTAAAAAGATAAACTTGGGCGGATTAAAGGCACAAATCGACGGGAAGGTTTGGCACCTTGATGTTGGCTCCTTTCCCGCTGCTAAGGGTTGAACAACACGACCCAAATAGGCCTCACTCACGGGGGAGAAAATGGATTCCTAGTGCATAACCGCATGGATAAGCTCACACTAACCCGTCAATTTGGGATCCACTGCACAAACAGGATCCAGGTATATATATATATATATGATATATGTGTGGACAAGGCATTCTACCTTTGTCTTGCGGGCCGCGAGAGTGGTACCAAATCGAGAAATCGAAAAAAACATATTCTATTTGATCTCTCTCTATTGACTGCCCACTAAAAAGAAGAAAATTGTCCAGTCCTGGTGAACCTTACTACCTTAAGGATTTTTTAATCGTAGAAGGGATAAAAGTTATGGATCTCAACCTAAATATGAGACTCAGATCAATATGGATATCAAAATCATTATATATCAACCAAGGGGAGATCTCATTTTACTTGTTCCTAGTGATTCACGGAATAGATATTCTTGCTTCGTGGTGCAGAACAACTTTAGAAATGATGGATTTATTGAATAAAAAATAATAGAAAGCTAAAATTGGGCGAATTAACAGCACAAAATCCACTGATTTTTAGACCGCAAATGGGATAGAAGTTGAGGATCCCAACCCGAATACAAGACTCTAATCAATATGGATATCAAAATCACTGTATATCAACCAAATCTTCATAATATGGGATTACATCACTTATCCATGGAATAGACACCCTAATAATATACGTAACAGATTAAGGCCTACAAAGAATTGAGCTTATTTTTAATAAACTACTTTTTTAATAAGGTACTATCCCCACATTGAAAACATATAAATAAATACCTTTAATTCCCCACTAAATATATATAAACTAATTCATAACGTATACTTCGTCCGTCCCATAACACATGTCACTTTTATAAAAAAAATTATCCCAAAATATTTATCACTCTCTTTTTTCAAAGTATTTTTTAAAGACTTTTCCACAAAGTACCCTTGTATTACTATTTTCAATGTTTGACTAATTTAAATATATAAGCAACTCATCTACATTTAATGCAATTATTAGGGATAGACAAGGAAACAAATTATCTACCTAACTCTTTCTTAAAATGTGTAATATTTTCAAAAGTGACATGTAAAATGGGACGGAGGGAGTATTATATTTCTTCACTTTGGATCCCCGTCACTTTGCTAATGTTATGATAATGATTAAATTGTTGACGGTTGCTTTTATATCTTACAATGTTTGTGTGCGATTCACTGGTGGCAGATTCTAAGCCCTATGTTGACATGGGATCAGTTTTTAGAAGAATGTGTGTGTCCATTTTATGGGTGGTGATTGAGGAGGGCTACAATAGCATGAGGTTATTTTGAAGTTTGAACCTTAGAAGTAATTGTGGAAATATGCTTAACTTGGCCTTAGGGAGTCCTGTCATTAACAAGCCATCTCTCGAGTTACCATGACATTGGGGAGTAGTAAAGAATGAAGAAAAACCTATTATTTGATCCATTTCTTTGAAGGATAAAGGCCTGCAAAACATACATGAAAAATTACTCTTTTCCTGGAAAAATGAATACTCTAAAATCTAAGCTCTGCTTGTAATTGTATACACCACTATTTTAGTTGTGCTCCCTCTAATAAGAAAATAGAAGTTGCATTTTAATTTTAATTAAAAAATTGGATGTCGTTGCAGGTTACTTGTATACCACTGATATTTTCAATGTTGGTATATTATAATATTCTAATTCCTTTCGCAGGTTCTATCCTTGGATAGTAGCTATAGGCTTTCTGAATCAAAAGATTACGAGATCAAGGTGGCATTTCTCCAAATGGCCATCTCAGCCTCTTGTAAAAAGTATTATGGTGAAGTGGAGAAAACTCTGAAGGAGGTTGGGAGGATGAAATATCTTCGCCCCCTCTATACAGCTCTTGTTAAAGGCCCTGGACTAGAAGAAGAGAAGATATTTGCCAAAAGGGTGTTTTCGGAGGCCAGAGTAACTTATCACCCTATTGCTCAAGGTGTTGTTGAGTCCATCTTTGCTAAATACCTCTAATTTTTTTTTACACATTGTACCAGATTTACTTAATCTAATTGCTGACGCTTATAAGTATGTAGAATCAGGCCATCCAGTGTGTGGAACTATAGATTCTACTTCGACTTCAAGGACACTGTGTTTCGTATTAGTTTTTATAATAATCTTGTATTTCTGAAGGACACTGGATAATGTGTCATTTTCTTAAGTGTCCATTCTGATTTTCAAACCTAGGAGTTTCTTCAAAAATAATCTTGTTGCTATATTTTAATTTGCTGGTAGAAGAAAAGACCATTATTTGACATTAGCTTAGTTTTGTAATTGAATTCTAAATAAAGATCCTGATACATATCATTTGAATTATATCTGATTGTTCCTCATTGAGCTATCAAATGTCTAATAGAGAAAAATAGTACAGTAGTATATTTAACTGCTCTCATAACCTTTATTACCATGTTAAAAGCAGTGCTCAATATGCATGTTACATTGACACCAGTAGCATGAGAATATACAATTCTAAATTGTGATAGTCTTCCTTAAAAGTGTTTGTTTGTAACTCTAATTGTTTTAACAAGCGTTCTCAATGTATTATTAGGGAATGAAATATGAGATGAAACTAAAATACAAAAGGTATTTTATATTTAAAATACTATAACTGGAAAGTATATTTTATAGTTATAAAGTGACTCAGTTTGGAACTCTAATTTAACAGAATTTAGAGACAGAATCGATTCTCAAGCAAATAAAAGTCCAAGAAAATATCAATATCTTAAATTTCTTTTGATGAAAAATACATATTTTTACAAAAATAATTTCTTTAACATTATTATTTCAAAAATATAAATTTTTTTGTTGCAAAACTATAAATTTTTAAAATTATTTTATACAAATGCAACTTTACTATTGAAACATAAAAAATTTACAATTGAAATCAAGCAAAAATAACTCAATGCAATTTCATTTTTCACACCTTTAGGCAAAACTCACACAAAACATATCACAATTTCTGATTGAATTATATTTTCGCATATACACCCTCAGCTTTAAAATAATAGTCGTTTTGACTTTTAATACGTATATTAAGGTGTCATAAAATATAATTAGATTTATTATAAAATTTTAAAATTTATAATTAATAAAAGTTTAGAATTATATTTTTATTTGATATAAAATTTTAATTTAATAATACATTTACTTATATTTTTTATTTTAATATGCGTGTTAAAAGTTAAAACAATAATTATCGTGAAAGGATGGAAGTAGAAATTTGCAAGGTAAAATGTTGAAAGAGAATGATATTTAATTCTTGAAAGTGTTAACTCTCCGAAAATATCAAATGCATTACCCCTCCGACCAAGTACCAATCTTTTCACTTGTAAGTGGTAGTGTTACCAAAATGTATAATGTGGGTATGTTAAGATATTTTAATTATCCTTGGATAGTAGCTATAAGGCTTTCGGAATCAAGAGATTAGGAGACCAAGGTGGCATTTCTCCAACTGGCCATCTCATTGTCTTGTAAATGTACGTGTATAAAACTTTAAAGGAAGTTGAGAGGAGGAAGTATTTTCGCTCACTCTGTATTGCTCTTGTTGAAGATCCTGGATTAGAACAAGAGAATACAGGCGAATTGCCAAAAACTGAAAAGGGTGTCTTCGGAGGATAGGGTGAATCTGATTATCTACTTTTAAGATTTTTTTTTTTCTTTTGTATATATATATTAAAAATTTCAGTTATTAATTAAAATGACAAAAGATTAATAAATTCACACAACATATCATATTTTACTACTAAATTATATGTTTGCAAGTTATATTGTTTAAAAAAATATCTTATCTTAAGAACTTTATATTATTGTATATTCAAATTAAAATAATATAAAGGAACCGAACTATTCAATAAATGAATTTAGACCCGGCAATTTATCTATTTATTTATACATTAATTTTTATTTAATATTACACGAAAACACATCACGAAAAGTACATGACACGAAAGTACACGAACTCTAAATCAATCGTATTTGGATTTAACATTTCAGTACACGACACGAAAATGTACACAATACGATTTACTCAGCCACTGGCCGGGGAGTATCAAAAATGAAGAAAAACTTGTAATTTGATCCATTTCTTTTAAGGATGAAGGCCCGTAAATTATTCAGGCAAAAAACACATTTTTCTGAAAATTAAATGCTTTAAGCACTACTCCAGTTTGGATTCACCACAAATTTTGTTATGCTCCCTCCAATGCAATATATGATTACCAATTTAACTTTAGAAACTTTATTAAAATAAAAAAAATGGATGTAATTAATTACTTGTATTCTTTTTCCCTGTTTATACTGTCATGTTATACGTACATTTTAAACCGCATTGAGGTTTATCCTTGGATGGTAGCTACATTCTTTCCGAATCAAAAAACTACCAGATCAAGGTGTCATTTCTGATTTCTCCAAATGGCCACCAGCAGCTTGTAAAATGTAGTATAAAGTGGAGAAAACTTTCAATGAAGTGGGAACGAAATATATTCGCCCATTCTACACAGCTCATGATAAAGGCCCTGAATAAGATGAAATTTGCAAAATGGTATTTTCGGTTCGAGTAAGTCATCACCTATAGTATTTTTGCCAAATTCCTTTGAAATGATTCATAGATTGCGTGAGACTGACTATGTTCTAATTGCTGAGGCTACAAGTATATGGGATAGGACCATCTACTTTTTCTAGCTATAGATTCTACAGAAGGTACAAACCCTGAATGGATATTGTGTTAAGGTGGCATCCTTTTCATTTTATACACCTAGGAGGTTTTTTAAAGATAATCTTGTACGGGGAACACCATTATGTTATGTTAGCTTTCTACAATTGTGTTCTATTCTAAATCATTAATTCATTATACATATGAACATATCATTTGCATTTCATCCTTGTATAGTTCCTCTAGTCATTCGTAGGCTATCATATGTTTAAGAATATACATAATTGAACACCTCTCGCAACCTTACTGCCATGTTTTAAATGGTGCTAAATATTTGTATGCCATGTCATACTAGTAATATGTGTGAAGTGATTATAAGAACTGCTAAGCAAGGGTAATAGAGAGGGTTGATTTATGACGATTTTTTCGAGTGTTAATGCTCACTTGTTCTAGTATGTATTTTAAATTATACTAATAAAGCACAATAAATGATAGTATAAGATATAAGAGGAAACTAATATTCAAAATGTAGTTATTAAATTAAATCAATCAGGTTGACTTCAAATTAAAGAAAAATTTGTGATTTGAGGCCGATGTCAACCGTCACCGACGCTATAGGTAAATTGCATGTACAAATTTGCAATTATTTAAACTCTTAAAAGAGAATATTTTATATGCAAGAACTGCTTGGAATTGTTTTGAATAAAATTTAAATTGCATTACTTTTAAAATTGTGATTGGTGTGTTACTTTTGTAATTCCTTAATAATCAGCAAAATATTTGATCATTACTGTATATGCTACAAATTAATGTGTTTGTAAGTCACATTTCTCTCCCCTATAAATTAAGTTATTTGTATCATTGTTTTGGGGACATAAAAAATAGTCACAAGTTTCATAATTTCTATTTTTCATGGCTACTCACTTAAAATATAAACAAGATTTAAAAAAAAAACAATATATCAAAGTAGTTAATCTTGCAGCTTCGATCCTTCAGTCCAAAATATAAACAAACAATTGGTACAATAATTTAAAGTAGATCATCAGAGAGAATTTAAAAATAAAAAAAATCCCATAAAATTTGGAGAGTAATGAATTTCTGTGCTATGAACAAAACACTTCATCCAGTTCATTTTAAAATATGTATTTGAAATAACTTTAAATCGATGCCCTATTAACAAACAAAACTCTGCATTTAAGCAGAACACCGTATGATGTCTTTACCGCTTGCCTTACCACCACATTTAAGAAAACACAAAAACAGGCAGACTGCAATTAAGCAGAACACCCAAGACAGCAATCATAAAGAATACTATTTCTAAGCACTACACGACGATAATCATGAAAAGAGAAAATGCTCTAGAAAAGCATAATCTACTGGATGAGTAAGCTCAGACAATTTGATTCAGTTTTAATTCTTTGTTTTAAGTCATAACTACTACAAGACAAAATTAAGTTGAATGATAATTGTAGTTTCCACCATCTGGAATTATGATAAAAACGATAAAGCCAAAGAATACTCAAAATACACCCCACAATCTGAAACAAATAAAAGATAGCCCAAGAAACAAGAAAACAGTGTCTTCATGCAGCTAAAGTTGAGGGTATAAGTGATAAAAGTAGTGGACTGTGTCTTTCTATTTTGCTTGAGGATGAGAAGCAATAAAATCAACAGCAAGATTGATGGAGCTTATCTTGTCTGCTTCATTGTCGGGGATCTCAAAACCAAATTCTTCTTCCAGTGCCATCACAATTTCCACTGTATCTAAACTATCTAAACCAAGATCATTCTGGAAATGGGCATTCACTGTAACCTGAAAAAACTCGTATTTAAAGATTTAGTATGACAGTAAGAGTTGTATGATAACCTAGATTTAACGTGGCCCACAGCTGACAAGTAAGATTAAGCAAATTATAATCAATAAATTATATGTGCTTAAATAATTTATGTAACAGTTATATACCAATCATATATGAGGGACAAAAAGAAAGACATGACATCAATAAATTATGTGTGCTTTTAAATAATTTATGTAACAGTTATATACCAATCATATATGAGGGACAAAAAGAAAGACTTGACATGAATTCTTAAAAAGGTCACTTGCACACTAACTAAGAAAAGTCTGATAGTAACTTAACATTAGACATAGCGAAACTATATGGTCTTCAGATTAGAGGTTGGACTAGGAAGAAACAACAAAATGACACATTCCCTATCGCAGCCCATAGGAGGCTATATGTGTAGTCTGACAAATCCTAATAAATCTAACATTTCCATGCTACATGTCAAAAGAAATGGTACTATCGTACAACAACTGATGGGGAATGACTGTGTTTTCAATCATGGCGCAATGGAAGTATTTGAGTCTTTCGTTGAAAACCAATAAAACAAGTAAGAGGAACAATAAACTAGTCATCTTAAAACCTTTTTTCTGTTAGAAAAGTTAGTAAGAATTTATTAAAATTCACAGACACGTATATATGTTTTTCCCCTGTATACATTACTACATCGTCTACGAGCTAAGGCTAATAAACTGAGTGCATGTGACATCATAACTTAAAAATACTTGAGATAACCATTATTTCATTTGTGACAACAATATTAATTAAAAAAACATAATTTTTGGGTACATATCTATACCAACTTGCAAAAGTTGCATAGCTTTGTCCCATATACGGGATTGACCCATCATCCGTAGTTTATAACTACACAAATTCAAGTCATAATCGAGAGAATAATTTCCACAAGTATTATCAGTTGTTAAAAACTAGGAATGAAGAATCTACAAACAATTGTTGCCCAAAAAACGCAACCGAAGGCAAAAGTTATTCCTTCTTGCCTGACAAACAACTTTCAAACTATACGTCCCAGAAAACATTCAAACATTTGAGGCCCATAAAAACTAGATACTTATCTTCATCCCTTTCATCTTCATACTTTTCTTATCTGGACTCTAAAAACACCACTGAGTACTGGCTATCAGCAGAACTGATGGTCCTTTTACTTGTCCTCTTCTCATTTCAGCAACTGGATCATGAAAAAGAAAATATTTTGTGGACCCAGTTATTAATAAACTGATGTATGATTAACAATTAAGGGTGGGTGACAACATCGGATAATGGTTCGGGTTGGTATCAGACCGACCATAGCCAGTCCAATATTTAGCTCAACCCGAACTCGATATGGGTTGAAAATCGTAACCGGAACCCGACCTGCTGGGTATTAAAATACCCAAAAGTGACCTGTTTGACATGGACATAAAATGTGCCGGGTCAGACACAACCCAAAATGACCCGAGAAATTGGATAGAAATAAGGAACAGAGGATAAATATGGAATCAGCAGTAACTGGACACAAAAATACCGTAGAAATCAGAGAACTCATTGATAGATTCAAAGATATGACTATATAGACATTAGACTTGCAAAAATCAGGAATTTCATTAAATTCGTCAGACCCCAAAGCTACTGATAGGTTCAAAGTTGCCGATATATACAAGTAAAATTGAGTCTTAAATATATGTATACATGTCAAGATAGAGAAGATAGAGAGTTAAAACTGAAAAGAAAGAAGAAAGAGATCTGTGTGAGTGTCAATATATTGATAAGAAACTATTTGTTTAGATCTATATGCATATATGTGCGACTGATTTAGTTCTAAAATATGATAATAACATGCTTGTCTAATGGGTTTCCAACCCACCTGGTTGAATCAGCTAATCTAGTCCAAGACTCCACTCAGGTCCAAACCTCTCTAGATGCATCCTATATCCACCACTGCCAGTGGCAGAGTTACCTCCACCATCACAATCTAATGATTTCGTGTTTTACTATTATCAGACTGCAACAGAGCACAAGCCTGGCAGTTGACTACCCCAAAATAAAAGCTAACCAAGAGCCTAATTAAAGTTAACAACCTTGGCTTGCATTTTCCCTAAACCAGAAACTAACGGCCTCACAGTTAACACCGACTCTCAAGTTGGGGTAATAATCCAATTCAATAATGTCGAGTACTGTAAAGACTCAAAAGTAGGCCAGGCATCCATAATATAAAACCCAAACAATTAGAACTTAATCGAGAACTTCATCATCAGGTACGTTCTTTCTTAATTCTAAAACAAATCATTTGGCTGCATTTCCTAAAATCTACATAAAACCACATCATATCTCATCACTATACACAACCTCAATAAATAAATTAATCAGCAAATCAATAGTAAAAGTATATAAACATGGTGCCCTAAAAAACAATAATAGATACAAGAATACAAGTACCTTAGAAGGGTCGACTTTCTGGAAGTTTTTGACAACAGAGACGACACGATCGGAGACTTCAGATTTATCGAGAAACGAGCCCCTCACTTCCTCGGAGAAATTACGGCGAAAGAGATTGGTCAAGGAGAGTGTCGGGTTTAAGGTTCGAGCAGAAACAACGTTAATTCTCACGTGTCTCAGGATTGCATTTCTCGCCGCCATCTCCACTGACCCTAGGGTTTTGTGATTGCTGCTGCTTGTGCTCTTTTATTTTCCTCGCCCCTTTTTTTCCTTTTTCATTTTCTTTAGAGTTATTTTTTTGGTTTTTTTAATATAATAATAATATGGAGTAATAATAATGTATGTTATTATAATATTATTCCCGTGAAAACATATTCTAAACATTAATTTTTAAATTAAAACATATTGAAATCATCTAATTAAAACACTTTTTAAATAAAATACATGATCAAACACATCTAAAATTATAAAAAAAATTATACACAATATTAAATGAAACTCTAATAACTTAAATAAAATATTTTTTGACAAAATATATTTTTTAACATTATTGTATTAAAATATAATCATAAATAAAATATATGAAAAATTATAAATGTTGAACATAGTTTTTCTGTTAAACGTTTGTATAGGAATATGTACAAATATCACAAAGGAGTTTGGTTGTAAAGCATTATTGTGGCTTATAGTTAGATCAATTACATAATATATATTTTATTCAAAAAAATTACATAATATATATTTAAAAAACACATATCTGAGCATCATTATACTTGCCTCTACATAATTAAGCAATAGATTTTTAGCAAGAAGAGTTGAATTTCAGGTTAGTGACGGAGCCGTAGAACTCCTTATACTTCCCTATGCTTTAGATCTTAAAGACAATTTTAAATAATTTAAAGTTGAGGATATTTACAAACTTTCCATGAAGTTTTATCCAGAAAATTTTAGTGAACATAAAATGTATTATTTAAGATATCAACTTGAGCATTATAAACTTCATGTGATTCATCATGAGAGTTTTCAAAGTTTGTCCACCATCAACGAATTGTGTCCTGAATTAGTTGAAACAAACAAATTGTAACATTATAATTTGATTGATAGATTGATTCACCTTATTTTGAAGTTACATGTTTCTACTGCCTCGATGGAACGATCATTTTTAACATTGAATTTTTAGTAGATAAGATGAAAGATGAGTTTTTAGCAGATTCTATGATGCTTTATATTGAACGAGAGTTAATATGTTGAGGATCTCAATTCATATTTAAGAATAGATTAATTTTATTCTATAAAGAATCGAAGGCTCCAACTCAAATAATATGTAAGAATTTCGTACTATCACATGTTTTTGATATAGTTTAGAAATTGATAGTTTATGTTACTCTACTTTCATGAATTCAATTCTTGCCGATGATAGAACCTAACATATGTATACTTATTTTAGTTCTGGCTTTTTCATGTTAATGGTGTTACCTCATTTTTTCCATAAAACAAAGCGAGCAATGTAATGTACCTGCACAAAATTACCCTTTTACTGCAAGTCATTGCCCTTAAAACACCAACTAACACTATCACGCTTTGTGCAAGAATCTTCATATGCATTTTGTGGATATTTTATGCACACAACATGTTTTTCATTCTTTAAAATAAACGGAGTCTAAAAATTAATATTTTCGTATAAGAACTTTTCTCAAAATTAAACTGAGAAAACTTTTTCATGTTCTTTGTTGTATTTGAGTAAATTTAGAACACAATTTAAAAAAAATTCATATAAAACTTAAAATGTAATTTCATGTTTTATTACAGGTCATTTCAATGATTCCATCGAATATCTGTAAAATATAATATTCCCTTCACATTTTCTTAATGAAAATTGTAACTATAATTAATATGAGTGATCGGAGTTATAAGTGCGCTGCATCATGTCAAATAGTGTAACAAACAAAAGAAAAAACTCAAATCTGGAAGAGAAAAAGGAGAACTTGGATATGAGAATCACTTTGAATCCTGGTAACAAAAAAAGTGTTATACATGGTAATCTGATCTGTATGTTACCAATATAATAAGAACCTCTGAAAAAAGCCTGCATTGCTGCCACAACAGCCGGACGGCCAATTTTATTCAAAATCGAAAATATTAAATTTGATTTTTATTAATTTCTCGTAAGGCATCCGACCTTGAAAGATGGTATGATCAATGGTTTATGATCTGCAAATTCTTCCTCCTTCGCACTGACCATGATAGTCATGGACAAAATATAAGCCAACATCACCATAACAATGACTTTCAACATAGCCCTTCCATACATGTTGTTGGACATTAAAGTTGACATCTTTTTCTAGAGTTGTGTGATGTGAATTATGTTCACTTTACAGACAAGTGTAATTATATATATTGAGTTATTCGTTAGAAATGGATGGTGAGGAGAGAGTTGTGTTGGTCCTCAAGATTTTAAAGCATTTTCATTTGATTCGGAGGGCACTAGTGATGGGAATTCTTTCACTATGTATATCAATAATGCGTGCATTGTCTGAACACGCATAGCCATGCTTCATGAGGCTTCCTTTCAAAAGCCCAAGACTTTTGCGTTGGACTATTTTATCAGTCTTGACCACAATCCAGAGCTACATTTGGCATTTGCTATAAAATTTTAGATTTAAAAAGCGATCAAGATCTTAGCCATTTAGGTTGCTTTCTGTTTTCATACAACATATTTAAAGACGTAGAATGTATGCACACATACTCAAACACACACTCATACTGACCCTATCTTGCATAGATTTTCATAAGCTATCACCTCAACTGTAATATATTGTTCTATAAAAAAATTACAAACAATTTCCTAGTAGGTACGAATAGTCATATAACAACAAAGAAGAATAAATAATATACAAACAATTACCAGTTCGTTTTTAAGATTTTAGAGCTATTATCAATTTTGATATAAAAATTAAAATATCAACTTACTAAATTTTATTACGATTGTATTAAGTGGGTAATTTTAATATGTAAAATAAAAGTAGTTGATGTTATATTTTTTAATATTGATTATTAATAATATAAATATCGAATTCAAACAACACTTTAATAGATAAATACCGGAAGAACAATTCTACGTGCATCAAAAGTTATCCTAATTTTTTTTAAATGATGCGGCAAGACATATGATTTGTTTTAATTCGTGGACGCATACACGCGATGTCTTTTTTATTATAAGAAAATTACTAATTAGGCAATTCAACATTTCAGATAATTTTTGGATAGCTGAAATTTTTGATACAGGAAACTCACGTTTGTCTTAGTCATCATACCATAATTGAGCTTAATATGATAAATAATATTTCTATGTATGCATGTATGTCTTTTAGTATTTGCTTGGGGACGGGGAAGAGTGTGAGCTGGGTATTGTAAATTGTAAAAGAATAGTAGTATAAGTGAAAGGAGGATATAAGACCACGTAGGCTCGTACCCTCTCCTACCGACACTTCCACCTACTATTTTCTTCTCTGTTGATTTTCCATTTTCATACTGTTCCTTATCACACTTCCTTATTTTATACGACTCTTTATTTTACTTTTTTTGTGCAAATGACTATCAAGGCAATTCAGATTATAGATGACAATTTATTTATAATCTATTATACACAAAATCAAAATTTTTGTTATTATATTAAAATCTCATCAAGATTTAATACAATTCTTTAATTTTAGCATGTTAGGCTTTGTTCTGTAAATTATTGAAATTTAGTGAAATGAGACTTTTAAATTTATCATTGTACTGCGTTTTATTTTCACAACATCAATTTTATAACAAAAAAAATAATGCTAAAATGATTTCAAAGAAAATTTACGTGGCATCTTATTTTTCAATTCAAATTCAACTCTCATAAAATTTTATATTCAATATGTTTGATTTAGTATAAGATAGGCGGTAAACGAGCCGAATCGGACCGAGTTTCTACCGAGTCGAGTCAATCTCGAGTTTTTTCTAACCGAGCTCGAGCTCGATTATCTTAACGAGTTTTTTTTTGCCGAACTCGGGTTCGTTAATGATCCGAGTCGAGTCGAGTCGGTAACGAGCCTACCAAGTCGATCCCGAGTCCGAGTCGATCCCGAGTAGAACCGAGTTTTTCGATATTTTTTTATTTTTTTTATTTGTTTGGGCATATTCTTTTAAATAAAAACTAAAATTCAAAAACTAAAAACTAAAATTAAAATACTAAAAACTAAAACAATAAAAATATATTTTTTTTAATATTTTTTATCGAGTACCGAGTCGAATCGAACAACCAAAAAACTCGACTCGACTCGTTAAGGTTAACGAGCGCATTTTCCTTGTCGAACTCGAGTTCGTCAACGAACCGAGCCGAGTCGGGTTTTTACCGAGTCGAGTCGATCTCGAGTTCAGCTCGGTTGGTTTACAAAAATAATTTTTCAAGGGCATCTTATACTATATCAGATTTCTAGAAGAATATATGTATTTTTGTAATATATTAATAGGGTTTAAATTCATAAAGACTACTATATTTTCACTTGTAAAATATTAAAAAACCATATTATCATTAAAAAACATGTTTTTCTTGCAAAAGATATATACGCATCCAAAAAAATTTATTTATAATTTTCATTAAAACTTTCTTATATTAATAATATAGATGACTTTTTTTAGGACATGTATCTTCCATTAATTTTCATTTCTAAATAATAATTTACATTCCGTCCTTATATTATTTTTAAAGAATTAATAAAATAAACACATACAAAACTCGAAATATGTATAAATAAGAATGCACGCATTTCATGAGATGACTGAATTACCATCAAAATGATATATGCACACATTTTCACCTCCATTGTCATTGATTGACACTAGTAATATAAATAATCGAGAGTGGTACGAGTTATCAAGATATTAACACTCGCGAATGCATTATGATAAACACAAATTAAAAATCATAAAAATACATCACAAACGTTCCTAATTTCTTATTATCTAAAAAAATAAAAATTCAACCACTCCGATAAAAGGAGGGCAATATTCAATAACCTCTAAAGCCAAATATGCTGCATTCCTAATTCGTAAAATGTATCATCTTATTTATAGCTAATTGGGAAAAGCAAAAATTGAATCGTAAACCGAAACTGAACCAAAAACCGCACTATTGATTATTAGCTTGATTACGATTTTTAATTTATAAAACGCACATGATTGATTCGGTTTTGATTTTTATGCGAAACCGAACCGACTAAAAACTGAACCGCATCAAATTAATATATATTACTTTTATTATAATTATTAAATTATTATATTAATATATATTATAAATTAGTTAATTACTTATTTAATAGTTAATAAAAGAAGTTTGTATTCATAAATCTGCGAGTAATTGAAAGGCATATGTTTAGAAGCCTATTTGTTTAGAGAGATGGCAACTCAACTCAAACATATATAATTTGTAAGTAAATATATTATCTGTCACAGGAATCTTCAGCAGGTATTATTTGACAAGAAAAAGAAGTTCAAAGTCAATCTACAGACTTGAAGCAGTACTACATTGAAAGAAGCTCAATTTATTTGATCATGCCTCAGTGGAGTATTTAAGTTTGAAGAAGCTACAGTGTCAGAAGATTTCAATTTGTGTGACAACAAATATAGTCAAATCAGAAGGAGCAGAAGTGAACCATTACAAAAGTCAAGTGAAGAATTTTATTTGTTGTGAATCACTCGTGAACCAGACAGTACACAGAGTGTTGGCAAAATACAGAGAAAATTCTTTACTACAGAAGAAATGGACAGCTACAGACAATGGTGTGAAGACAGAAGATTTAAAATTATATCACCAACTGTTGTGGAGTCAAGGCTTTAATTTAATTCTCTATTAATTGATTAAATTATTTAGTTAATTTAATTGGTAAATTAATTCAATCAGAATTAATTTATTCCTTAAATTAATTAAGAAATTAATTAATTAAGAATTATTTTAGAATGAAGAAGACTTTAATTTAATTCTATTATCAAAAAGATAATTTATTATGTATCCTACTTACTTAGATTAATTCAAAAAGAATTAATTTAATGTATAAGATATATAATAAAACAAATAGAATTTAAATTAAAATGAATCAAAACAAAAAAAAGAAAGAAAAGAAAAGGAGACAGAAGACAGTAGATATGTACATATACATTTGAAGTAAACAAAAGAAGTCGGCAGAAGTACTTCTCGGGAAGACTTTTGAAAAGTCTCTCCGAGAATTATTCAAAAGTCTCCCCGAGTTTATTAAATGTCTCTCAATGATTTAAAAGTCTTCCCGAGCCAGAAAAGTCTCCCGAGAAGAAAGTCTCCCCGACCAGAAAAGTCTCCCCGAGCAGAAAAAGTCTCCCCGAGCAGAAAAAGTCTCCTAAGTCCAGATTTGTCTATAAATACAAGAAGATCAGCAGCTTTCATTGTCAATTCAATTAACATTCTATTTTGGCTAAAAACAAAATTCAAAGAGTATTTCATGTCAAAATCTCTCTAGAATTTTCAAGAGCTAATTAGTGAATATTTTCTGATTTAATCTTGTAACCAACTTCAAGTTTAATATAAGTATTTTACTTGAACTGTGTTTCTTTGATTATTATTTCGTGATAATAGTTAATATTGTTTAATCATAAATTATCCGAAACAAATCGAAATATTTATTAAAGATTGTATTCAACCCCCCTTCTACAATCATTTGGACCTAACAATTGGTATCCGAGCCATCTGATTGACATAAAAATCAAGATCCTAATATTTTTAGTTATTAAAAATTCGAGACTTTTAATTTATTAAAAATTCAAAACTTTTAATTTATTAAAAATTTGAAACTTTTAATTTATTAAAAATTCGAATCTTTTAATTTATTAAAAATTAGAAAATTTTTAATTTCTTAAAAATTCGAAATCTCTTTAATTCCTAAAAATCTCAAATCCTTTTAATCTTCCATTATTTTAATATGAGTACTCAAAGAGTGAGTAGCATTAAAATTCCTCCATTTGATAAAGATAATTATAATCTTTGGAAGAGGAAGATGACCTTGTTTCTTCGAAATGCAAACATTAAGTACAAGGATATTTTGAGGACGGGTGTTGTTGTTCCAATAACAATAATTCCTGAGCATATGAAAGATGGTGTACTTATTCCGCACAGACAATTTGAAAAAGATTTTTCCGAGTACACTGAAATAGAAAAGGAACTGGATTCATTGGACACCAGCCTGCAATTAATTTTGGTGGAATCTCTTGATCCCGGAACGTACAATCATGTTGTTAATTGCAAAGATACTAAACACATCTGGGAAACGATAGAGATACTGAATGAAGGAACAGAAGAAGTGAGGGAGAATAGATTGGAAATCTTAACGTCTCAATATGAGCATTTTAGATCAAATCCTGGAGAAGGTATCTCTGATGTTTTTGAGAGATATAACAAACTGATAAATGATCTAAATCTCAATGGTAAACACTATACGAAGAAGGAGATCAATAGGAAGTTTTTGCTGACAATGCCAGTTCACTTAGAGCATAGGATTACTGCCATCAGGGAGTCAAGGGACATGAATGAAATTTCATTGGAAAGACTATATGGCATACTGAAGACCTACGAGCTAAACCAGAAATATGAAGCTCTATTGAAGAAGCATCAGGGAAGATCATACTTAGCAGCAGGAAAAAGCTGGGATGATTCTGACAACGATGAAGAAGAAGATATGGGAAATCTTGCTCTAATGGCTTCTTCTTCTGAAGGATCACAATCTCCACCTGGAAAAGGAATTGAGGTAAACCCTAGCTGTCCTAAAATGTTTAAATTGCTAGGTGAGGATTTAACTAATGCTAGAGATCGAATAAAAGTCTTAATTCTCGAAAACAAAGTTTTATCAGAAGAGAATTATGAATTGAAAAGGCTGAAACTTATAAATGAGAAATTAACTGAAGATGTTGCATTTCAAGTTAATAGAGTCAACTGCTATGTTGAAATTGAAGCTTTTTTGAAGGATAAAATTGAAAAAGAGAAAGTCAGGTGTCAAGCCTATAGAACTGCTTCATTTGTTATGAAAGATCTAGTTGACCAACAAGAGATTAATCGGAAAGTTGGGATAGGTTTTGAATATAATAAATCTGTAGGAAAGGCTAGCAACATCACCCCTTTTAAAGAGAGTGCTATAGAGAGGGGTATTCCACATGTTATTAAGGACACTAAGAACCCTCTGTTCATAACTCCTATTGCAGAACCAGTTCTTGATAGTTGTGTAATAGTGGATTATGAAATTAAACTTGAAGACCTTAAAGAGGAAGAGAAAGAACAGGAAAAACCTGTTAGAGACATAAAAGGAATAAATGTCCAAAAAGCTAAATATGTACCTAAGAGACCAATAGAAAATGTGAACACTGCTAGTTCATCCACTCATGGTTTAGGTGCTAATGAGCTTAAGAAAAATCATAACAGACCTAGTAAGTTTGTTAATAGTAGGGATAAGAACAACAGATTCCATGCTACTGAGAACTTTAAAAATGTTAATAAAGTTAAGGTAGAAACTGTTAAGACTCCTGCTATTGTGAATAAAATGCCTACTATTGATGCATGCCATAAACCTTGTGGTGTAGATAACTGTATGCTATGTGCTTTCAATGTCATGTCTGCATATTTCAAAAGCATGCATGCTATGAATGTCAATACTACACCTAGACAGCACATAAATCACAGGCATGCTAGATCAAAGACTGCCAGTCCTCCTGTTTCACAGAAGGAAACATTCTCTCCTAGGCCAGCATACAAAAATGTTAAGGTTGTTTACAAGGAGAAGTGTTCAGTCAAAGTAGTAGATGAGTTTGTCAAGTTGGGTTCTGTTGTTAAACCTGACAAAGGACAATTTTTCAAATATGCCGGGCCCAATCAATGTTGGGTTCCGAAGAAGGCCTGACTCATTTGATAATTGCAGGGTGTAAAACAGGTGAACCGGGTTATTTGGATTCTCGACAGTGGATCCTCACGACACATGACCGGAGATAGAGCCCTGCTATCAAATGTTGTTGAGAGAGCTGGCCCAGTAGTTACCTTTGGAGATGACAGCAAGGGTATGACTAAGGGATATGGCTGTTTAGAAGCTGGCAATGTCGTCATTGATAATGTATCTTTCGTGGAAGGTCTCAAACACAATCTTCTGAGTATCAGTCAGTTTTGTGACAAGGGATACACAGTGAACTTTGTGAAGGAGAGATGTTTGATTTCTCACAAGAAGGATGAAAAACTTGCTCTTCAGGGAGTAAGGAAAGGAAACTTGTTCGTAGCCGATCTGAACTCAGGTTGCAGAGATGAAGTCAATTGTTTTTATGCTAAAGCTTCGTCAGATGAAAGTTGGCTATGGCACAAGAAACTCTCACACCTTAATTTCAAATCTATGAATTCTCTAGTCAAAAGAGAATTAGTGAGAGGACTGCCTCAATTGGAATTCACACAAGAAGGACTTTGTGAGGCATGTCAGAAAGGGAAAGCAAAGAAAGCATCACATCCAAGCACTGACACATCTAGTATTACTGAACCACTGCAATTAATTCACATGGATTTATTTGGTCCAGTCAATGTTATGTCAATGTCACATAAAAGATATGCCTTGGTGATTGTTGATGACTACTCAAAGTATACATGGGTTTTATTCCTGCACTCAAAGGATGAAACTCCTCAAGTGGTGATTGATCATATAAAAATGATTGAGTTGGATTCGAAGCTTCCAGTTAGAGCTATAAGGTCAGACAATGGAACTGAGTTCAAGAATGCAGTTCTGAATGACTTTTGTGCTGAAAAGGGAATAACTAGACAATTCTCAGCACCTAGAACTCCGCAACAGAATGGAGTTGTAGAAAGGAAGAATCGTACATTAATTGAAGCTGCAAGGACTATGCTGAGTGAATCAAGGCTTCCAATGTACTTTTGGGCTGAAGCTGTAAATACTGCATGTTATACCCAGAATCGAACTCTGATCAACAAGGACTTAATGAAGACACCCTACGAAATAATGGCTAACAAGAAACCAACGCTCAAGTACTTTCATGTATTTGGTGCTAAATGCTTTGTACTTAAAGATGGAGAAGAACGTATTGGGAAGTTCGAAGCTAAAGCTCTAGAAGCTATTTTTGTTGGTTATTCTAAAAGATCTTATCGGGTGTATATTATTGATCAACATCATGTCAAAGAAAGTGTCAATGTAACTTTTGATGACACAAAATTCCCTAACATCCAAAATGATGATCCATCTGAAACTCTTAAGTTCAACAATATGCCAGACTCACACTCAGATGATGAAAACGAACCTGAGGCTGCAACAGGAAACAACAATGTTAATAATGCTGATGATCCAAGTGGTAGTGGTGGAAACAGTGAAAACTCTGGAGATACCACTAACACACAAGGAGATTCATCAAGAGATCCTAGCAGCAACTCAGGGGGAGGAGATGAAGGATCAGCAAATCAAACACAACATCACAATGAAATTCAAGGCGAATCATCAAGATCTAATCTGCCAAGTCAGAGAATTTGGAGTAGAGCTCATCATTTTGAGCTGATCATTGGTGATCCAGATGTTGGTGTTAGAACAAGAGGTGCTACACAGAATCAATGCAATTATTCTGGGTTTCTATCTGAAATGGAACCTAAGAAAGTAGAAGAAGCACTGTCTGATCCTGATTGGGTGATTGCTATGCAAGATGAACTCAATCAATTTGAATCTCAAGAAGTTTGGAAACTGGTACCCAGACCAAAGGACAGGACTGTAATTGACACACGGTGGGTATTCAGAAACAAGTTAGATGAAAATGGCATTGTGATAAGGAACAAGGCCAGACTGGTTGCAAAAGGTTATTCCCAGGCTGAAGGAATTGATTATGATGAAACCTACGCTCCAGTTGCAAGACTTGAGGCTATCAGGATGTTTCTGGCATTCGCAGCTCACTCCAATTTTAAAGTTTATCAAATGGACGTGAAGAGTGCATTCCTGAATGGAAAGCTAGCTGAAGAGGTATATGTACAACAGCCCCCAGGTTTTGAAGATCCAGATCACATGGACTTTGTATATTTTCTTTTCAAGGCTATCTATGGTCTCAAACAAGCACCCAGAACATGGTATGACACTCTTTCAGAATTCTTGCTTGAAAATGCTTTTGTTAGAGGAGTCATAGATAAAACCTTATTTTATAAGAAACACAATAATGATTTGATAATGGTACAAGTATATGTTGATGACATAATATTTGGGTCTACTAATGATAACTTGTGCAAGAGATTTGCTAAGTTAATGCAGAGTAGGTACGAGATGAGCTTAATGGGAGAGCTGAAATTCTTCCTTGGACTTCAAGTGAGTCAAAGAATAGATGGAATATTCATTTGTCAGTCCAAGTACCTTAAAGAACTTCTGAAGAAGTATCACATGGAAGATTCAGCATCTGCAAGAACTCCCTCATCTACAGCTGTTAAGCTTGGATTATGTGAAAACTCAATAAAGGTAGACATCACAAGCTACAGAGGTATGATTGGATCTCTACTTTACCTAACTGCAAGCCGACCAGATATTATGTATGCCACTTGTATATGTGCAAGGTTCCAAGCGGATCCTAGAGATATTCATCTTGTTGCTGTGAAAAGAATCTTAAGATATCTTAAGGGTACACCTAATCTTGGTATCTGGTACCCTAAAGAATCTGGTTTTAATCTAATAGGATATACAGATTCTGATTATGCAGGTAGTGTTGTTGATAGGAAGAGCACCTCAGGGAGCTGTCAATTCCTAGGGAGAAGATTGATTTCCTGGTACAGCAAGAAACAGCAAACAGTTTCCAATTCTACAGCAGAGGCTGAGTACATTGCTGCGGGAAGCTGTTGCGCTCAGATCTTATGGATAAGGAATCAACTCCGAGATTATGGCTTTGTGTTAAATAAAATTCCTATTTTATGTGATAACACAAGTGCCATTGCAATCTCCAACAACCCTGTACAGCACACGAGGACAAAGCACATAGATATCAGGTATCATTTTATTCGAGAACATGTTATGAATGGTACTGTGGAATTACACTTTGTACCCACAGAAGAACAGACTGCAGATATTTTTACTAAACCACTTGATGAATCCACATTCACCAGGTTGGTTGGTGAACTTGGGATGTTGAATAGTTCTTCATCTTAAATCCCAATTCACATCTGCATTATGTTCTTAAATAAAATTTCAAGTGTTTATTATGTGAATATTTGTTATAACACTTGTGAATTTATTTTACTAAATTCTAGTTCTCGAATGTGTGTTTAGTGTAAATTATTATAATATTTTATATTTTATCTATTTTGATTGTATTCTACTATATTTTAATTTTAGATTATTATCTTTAAAAATAATTTAATCAAAATTTCACAAGTTAGAATTTTGGTAAAAGTTATTTTTGTTTGAAAATAATTTCACATTGAAGTATAGCTATTATTTGTATATATTAATGTTAAGTTTAACTAATAGGTTAATAGAACTTTGTACAGTTTTATTTAATTGGCAACTTTACTGTATATATATCTTTATTATTTTTGTTTTCCAACAATTTGTACATATTGTTTTTATTTTCATACTTTTAGTATCATTATTTCTATATATGTGTGTGTAAGTTTATTTTTATTTTTAGTTTTATTTAATAGTTATTTTTATTTCAGTTTATTTTTATTTTTGTCTACGAGAAATTGTTCTAAGAATCATAAGTATTAAATGTCAATATTTAAAGAACTTGTGAATTTCTTTACATTTATTTTCTCAAGCTTACATATATCATTAATAATTGTTATGAGTATAATTGTCATATGCTTGAGTAACAATTATTAGATATAATGTATGAAGTTAAATGCTAATTTTCATTCCTATGATTATTTAGTATTTAGCGATGATATTTTATCTTATTAAAATTGTGAATTGAAGCAATTAAATGTTTATTAGTTTCATAGTTTTAATACGATGAGATATTAGGAGTATAATTACTTGTTTTTTTTTGAAATTATTATTAATTATCATATTTTGATAGTTTGTTATTGTTTCATTGCAATTAATTATGATTTTTGTTGTTAGTGATAATATATATATATATATATTGTTTATCTGAAAATCACTAATAATAAAAGCATATCTGTGTCCTGCCGATCAAGAGCAATCGACTCGAGGTAAAAGCAGGTAATCTCGATCTTGATATATTCTCTAATCAATTAATATAAAAAAAATATACAATTGATATATTGAGCCCTCAGTGGCTATAGGACGAGATCAAGGGATTGAAAACCTCCATTCTCTAACACAGATCATAGAACCACAAACACTCAAACAGATACAACTTCATCTACTAAACCCCTGAAAAGAAATGTTTGATCAACTAAAGAGGGTGAGAGAGTAAGTGCCTCTAGTGCACTAGAAAAGAGAAGTATCTATGAGTGTTCCAGCAGCTCTGCCTCTAGTTAGAATATGTAATTGAAACCGAGGCAACTGCTAACTAATTTATATCCTCCCAAAAGGGTATAGATTTGCAAATGGCAAAATTGTTACTAGGTTCGTCATCTTAACATGATGAGTCTATTGAATTCGGCCTGTCAGCCAAGGCCATTTGTAAAGAGTCAACTTCATCTGGACACTCTCAAACACTGCAAACCATATATGTACTATTCAAATGCACTGTAAGGATTGTCACACACTAAGGATGAATTGACGGAAGCAATTATTCTAAACTTCCATATCAAGGAAGGAAGGATGATTGATGATTCTGACTGAATCAACATGCCTTCACAGGCGTCAGGAGGAAACTTGGATCATTTGCTACATTATAGATCCTTGTCTCCCTCCCCAGATGGAACATATCTGGATTCCTAACGGAATAGATCATCTTAGATGATCAGCAACTCATTGAATCTATTCCTGAAGCAATTCAGTTTTTAAAGTCAAATATTTTAATGGATTCAATTGAGGACGGGGATTTACGAAACCTCATTGCACCACCAGTGACCTCTCTTGAAGGGGCTATGGTGATCTTTCTTGCAGGTACAAAAGACTATGTCATCCGTACTAAGAGAGAAACAGTGTTGTGAGAAAAGTGTGAAACACAAGTGAGAAAGAGTGAAAATATATATTCTATGAGTGAAACACTTAGAGAGTATATGAGCGAAACACTTGTGAGAAACACAAAGTAAAATCACACACTAGCACAATTACCAAATCACATTCTCAATTCCCTGTTACAGATTTCTAATGTTACTCAACTAAGGGGAAATAAATTTCTTCTGATATTAAGGATTCTGAAGAGGATTACTCAACTAAGGGGGAGAAGTTTGAACAATATCCAAAAAGAAAGAAGTGTTGAACAAGATCCAAAGTGGAGAATTGTTGAACAAAGTCTTTTTACTAGAAGAGGATTACTCCATTGTTGAACAAGATTCAAAGGGGGTATATAACAACATGCTTGGATTGGATATAACTAATGATTATTTATTAGTTCTTCTATTCCATTTGATTTTAGAAGATTCTTGTATATAGGATTAACCGGATTTTCTAAAATGCATAACATGTCATAGTTTGCATTTTTTATATCTGCGATGGTTTAATGCTGTATGTATGCCATGTCTGTTGTTACCTCAAGTAAGGAGAGAATGAATTCACCTTAGATGAGAAGTGAAGACAGGAGTTGGAGAAACAGAGGAGAAGTGGTAATAAGAAGAGAACAAGACTTCATCCCTGTCATCCTAAGGGGGAGTAGTGATGAGTCTGAGAAATGAAGATAATACTACTTGTATAATATGTTCAATGCTAAAGGAACGAATATCTTTCATTTCAGTTACTCAAGAAATCTGGAAATGTACAATCTGATCCAGAGAAACCAGCCACTGAAGATGTACCAATGACACCTAGTCACAAAAGTTAAACTCTAGAAGAAGGTGAAGTTGATACTTCTGAAGCTGGTAATGATAGGTAAGTCAAGATAGAACTTTGTTCTATTTGTTCA
The DNA here is from genome assembly GCA_028671895.1 of Oenanthe sinensis. NCBI lineage: Eukaryota > Viridiplantae > Streptophyta > Magnoliopsida > Apiales > Apiaceae > Oenanthe > Oenanthe sinensis. The sequence continues at coordinate 44,728,316 of CM053813.1, read as the reverse complement.
GTCTAGAGGAACAGCTATCTTGTATTTATCATTAATGTTTGAATCTGGCAATGTTTAATATAAACCAGAACTAAGTTTGTTTATTTACAAGTTTTATTGTTATATCTTTTTCTTGTTTGTTAGTTGAGTTATCCTCTAGTGATTTGCTTGTTATTGTTTAACAAACAAATAGGGGGAGATTGAAAGGCATATGTTTAGAAGCCTATTTGTTTAGAGAGATGGCAACTCAACTCAAACATATATAATTTGTAAGTAAATATATTATCTGTCACAGGAATCTTCAGCAGGTATTATTTGACAAGAAAAAGAAGTTCAAAGTCAATCTACAGACTTGAAGCAGTACTACATTGAAAGAAGCTCAATTTATTTGATCATGCCTCAGTGGAGTATTTAAGTTTGAAGAAGCTACAGTGTCAGAAGATTTCAATTTGTGTGACAACAAATATAGTCAAATCAGAAGGAGCAGAAGTGAACCATTACAAAAGTCAAGTGAAGAATTTTATTTGTTGTGAATCACTCGTGAACCAGACAGTACACAGAGTGTTGGCAAAATACAGAGAAAATTCTTTACTACAGAAGAAATGGACAGCTACAGACAATGGTGTGAAGACAGAAGATTTAAAATTATATCACCAACTGTTGTGGAGTCAAGGCTTTAATTTAATTCTCTATTAATTGATTAAATTATTTAGTTAATTTAATTGGTAAATTAATTCAATCAGAATTAATTTATTCCTTAAATTAATTAAGAATTATTTTAGAATGAAGAAGACTTTAATTTAATTCTATTATCAAAAAGATAATTTATTATGTATCCTACTTACTTAGATTAATTCAAAAAGAATTAATTTAATGTATAAGATATATAATAAAACAAATAGAATTTAAATTAAAATGAATCAAAACAAAAAAAAGAAAGAAAAGAAAAGGAGACAGAAGACAGTAGATATGTACATATACATTTGAAGTAAACAAAAGAAGTCGGCAGAAGTACTTCTCGGGAAGACTTTTGAAAAGTCTCTCCGAGAATTATTCAAAAGTCTCCCCGAGTTTATTAAATGTCTCTCAATGATTTAAAAGTCTTCCCGAGCCAGAAAAGTCTCCCGAGAAGAAAGTCTCCCCGACCAGAAAAGTCTCCCCGAGCAGAAAAAGTCTCCCTGAGCAGAAAAAGTCTCCTAAGTCCAGATTTGCCTATAAATACAAGAAGATCAGCAGCTTTCATTGTCAATTCAATTAACATTCTATTTTGGCTAAAAACAAAATTCAAAGAGTATTTCATGTCAAAATCTCTCTAGAATTTTCAAGAGCTAATTAGTGAATATTTTCTGATTTAATCTTGTAACCAACTTCAAGTTTAATATAAGTATTTTACTTGAACTGTGTTTCTTTGATTATTATTTCGTGATAATAGTTAATATTGTTTAATCATAAATTATCCGAAACAAATCGAAATATTTATTAAAGATTGTATTCAACCCCCCCTTCTACAATCATTTGGACCTAACAGTAATACTTATCTGAAGTCTTGTATTAATAGAAACATATTAATTGATATTAACCCAGTGTCTTTTTAAGCAAAATTAGTTACATTTATTTATTTTATTAGTAATAATAATATTAATAATTTATATATACAATGATTCATGACATCATATAATATCAAATTTAATGTATGATAATACAAAAATATTAACTACATATTTTTTATTTAAATATAAAAATATATTTTAAAACGGATACCGTACTATTAAAAAACTGAATCACGATTTTTAAAATCTAACCAAATCAATAATATTGGTATAATATTAGTTCGCAATTATTAGCGCTTTACGAGAGTTATGATATTTTTGGACAAAACTCATGAGAACCGTTGATCCAAGGGACAAAAATTAGTGAGACAAGCAGTGAACGGTCACATCAGGTAAGTTCTAGACTTCTAGGTATGGACAATAATGAATGATTCACACAAATAAAACGCATCCTATGATTGATTGATTGATGGACAATCATAAAACCTATATCCACACCATTTTAGGAATGGTGTTGACATCTTATATACGTGTCCTCCCGATTGTTAATCTTCATCACAAGCAGCAAGCCTCCTCTTTTTTAGCGTAAAAGAAAAAATTGTGTAACCTTAAAAGAGAACTAGAATATTTTCTTATCCAGACTAAATTTGTCAATATAAATCTAATTTAATTTGATCAAATTTCCATTACTTTCTCAAACATTAAAATTCACTAATCTCGTAATGATCTCAAAAAACAAATAAATAATTTCGAATATTCTTCTCTATTTGAGATATAATTAGAATTATATACTTATTAGTTTAAATGAATGACCTGAATTATCTTCATAAATCCGGAAGCTAAAATTAATATAAAAAGTTCTACTCATGAACTTTGTTTCATCTACTTTCTTCTCTTTCATTGTGTGCCATTTCTTAGAGACTTGAACGGTCCAGAGTTGGCATCTCGATCCTACCACCATTATTCCCCCTCCAATTTCACCATGGATTTGATACCGATATGACATGTTTCTTACCACCTAAGTAGACAAGTGGTAAACTTTAGTCAAAATTGTTTTTTTAAGGGGATTTTGAATCATGAGAGGTGTCCTAGTTAGGTGAGTTTAGATTTTTCACCACACTAAATCATGTGGCGGTGTTCTGTATATGTAGTAGTCTATAAACATATTTGTTGAGTAATTTTTTCAAAACAGATTAACATATATAATTCTGTTGAATAAATATCTCAAAGAAAAGATAACTCACATAAATAATAGATTAAGTTTTCCTTAACTAGGATCCGTGTCAATAGTCCTAACCACTACTTAAAGCAATCAATTTAGCCAACAGATCATTCTTAATATAAAAAATAACATACATTCGAACTATATGTTTTTAGGGTACTTTAGACATCTCTCAATTGGCCCGTGATTTGATCATTGAGCTTTCCTAACTATATGGATTGATCATTTTTTTCTTTCGAGTCTCATCCTCGATATTTATGCATAATAAACTCCCACTTAATACTCATTTTAGCTTCTACAGTACTATTTAATTAGTTCCACTAATCCCTATACTATAAATATAGATGAAAGTAATGCAACTTCGACGATACTTAAATCAACTACTTTCTGTAAGTATGGGAGTGCATTACTGCAATTTGCTGGACATGCATCTCACACCAAAAGTTGAAAAAGCGCAACAAACTGTACAATTCATATTCAAAATGACAAGTGCTGGAACGTGTCTCGGGAAAGAAAACACAAGGTCTTGAAATTCTAGAGTCTTCAAAAGAAGGAAAGGAGCAACGAAATAATTTAAAAAAAACCTTTCAATACGGAGAGCAGGCTACAAAAAAACATAATAGCGTAATAAAATATCAAAAATCTTGCAGTTTCATTTAACTTGACATTGATAATATTATTTCACTTGAATTTATCATCAACATATTACTCTCTCCGTCACAATTTAAGTGACTTGTTTGACTTTTGATAGTCAATTTGATCAAATTTTGACCGAAGATTAAAGATTATTCTTTTATAATTTTAAAAAATTTAAAGTTACATTTTAAAGTAGATATAATATATTTTCTAATGATATTACTTTTTTAATTTTTTATAATTATATTATATATATAATTTTCAATCAAAACAGAGTCGAATTGACCTCTAAAAATCAAACAAGGCACTTGAATTGGGACGGAAGGAGTATATTACTACCTTCATCCCACCCAATTATTACCCTTTCGGAGAGAAAGTCTGGTACGCATTTTAATGTGCTTATAAAATATAGTTCCATAATTTTTTTTCTGAATAAAAATTTAATGTTTAAATTTTTATTCAGGAAAAAAAATTAAAAATAAGTTATGGAACTATATTTTATATACACCTTAAAATGTGTGTCAGACCTTCTCTCCGAAAGTATAACAATTAAGTGAGACGGAGAGAGTACATGCAGGAAGATATACCGTATAAAATTATGAATTAAAAAATATATATTTTCAATTAAAAAAAGGTTAAATTTGACAATCGAAAATGATTGATGATAGGTAAGAAAGAAAATGAAATGGTCACCCTAGGACGGTAGGACCGTTTGGCCTTGGATTAAATCGAAGGGCCAATTTTGTGTCATTTCACCACATACACACCTCATTTACATTATATAAACATGTAATACATGTGTACTAATTTAACCGTCCATATTCATGCCGACATATGAATCTATGATATTATATAATTATATACGCACAGATCATTTGTAAACACACAGGAGTATAAGTTTTTTCTACTTTTTTTTTTTTTACCTCTTTAAGTTATTTTTATTCAACTTGCTCGGTCCTACTACTCGAATTATGCTTTCAATAATTTAATTGTTTTAGGATTTCCCAATATTTCATCATTGTTAAAATTCATGGACTTTTCATATAGAAGAATCTAATTGAAGTGCATGGAGTATTCAAATATATACATGTATTTAGATTTTATACAGAATTAGTAATACAATAATACAAAATATGCTACGTAATTGCTATATACAATCAGCCAAATTCTATGTTATTAAAAATAGAGATAAAATATAATATATAATTTTGTAATTCCCTAAACAAAAAATATCAGCCTTTTAAATTTTAATTTACGGGCTTGATCTTCAATAAATATTTAAATATAATTTAATTTTATCTTAAGATTTGGTCTTAGGTGTTAGATATTTGAGTTGAAAAGTCAACTATGAAAAGGGTAAATAAAAGTACTTGGCATTACTAGTTTAATGAAACAAACAACTCATTACCTATGAATACATCTTAGTACAACGTAGTACTTCCTTAGGAATGAAATGAAACAAAGGTACTTAAAAATCTCAACTTTATTTCTTTTTCTTACTGTCATAGACAATTAACTTGGTTGTAAACAACCTTATTTCTATAAATTAGTACCCGGTCAATTGTTATTTGGGACCACATGGTGTATAAACAAGGAAAATATGCATACAATAATGGCTAGTGGTCCTTTATTAATACTCCCATTTTAGGATATTGTCAATGTGTCCACCCCACCACTTGGTTTTATAGGTTCATAGCTATAAATGTTATCTCCTTCCATTTTGGTGTGTTTGAAACCAATAAGAACTGACCACGTCATCCTCATTCGATTGGTCGTGATACATATACACAGGTCGGAAATAAGTCATGTATTTAAAATTATTATTTTTAATTTTTTTTTATGAATAAAAATATTAAACTAAAATTTTAATTAAAAAAATTTAAAAATAATAAGTTTTATTACGTAGTCAAAACTCTTTAAAATGTGTGTAAAAAAATCAAACGTCAATTATTTCCAAACTTTATTTTCTTTTAAAATAGCACTAAAATTACTTGCATAAAAAAAACATCAACCGTATTCTTGCATAGTTTAAAAATTGTGATAAATTTATTTTATTTAAAAAACAATCCATCTGTATTTATCTAAAAAATCCAACTTAACATATACTCGTATCTTAAATGTACAATTATGATTAGAAACTAAGGTTTTGAATATTAATAAAACCAATTAAAATGCACCTAGATATTTATATTTTCAACCACTTGCTCCTCCTCACTGTCAAGTGTCAACTTTGGACAAAGTTATAAACACATGTATACTACATAGTACTAGTGCAGTATATATATTATGATATACAAATGGCGATGTTGTGTTGAGTAGAATGCAACTTGCTACAACCTTGTAAAACTCTTTATCTCTACTTGTCTTAATTCTCAGACCAGATCTCTCTCTCTCTCTATCTATATATCCCACCCGTTTTCTACAATCTAAACACACAACTATGTTGGATCTTAATATAGATACAATCTCAACACAATACAAATCAGTTGAACAACATAATTTAACTGTTCAGAATGTTCTAGAAGCTTCTGCTTCCGGCACTTCCGTTTCCTCCGTCGTCAACGCCGACGAAGCTCCGGCGAGCACCGGCGGAGACGTCGTCGACTCTGTCTCTTCTTTCAGCTTCAACATGTTTGAAAACCGAGAATGTGGGAGAAATGTTGGTAGTTCGCCGGAATTGCAGCTTTTTCCGGTAATCGGAGGTGAGTTGAGTAAAGCGGTGCCGTCTCAGTCGGCGTTGAGGCCGCAATGGCTGAATTTATCGGTTCCTGATGCGCCGGTTGATTATCGGTTGAATATAATCGAGGAGAAGTCGCCGCCGGTAGCTGTGCAGCCGGCGGCGAGGAAGAGTCGGAGAGGACCGAGGTCGAGAAGCTCGCAGTATAGAGGTGTTACGTTTTATCGGAGAACTGGTCGGTGGGAATCACATATATGGTACGTTCTCCATTCTTATTTAAATGTTTGTCTAAATTTTGACCGCATAATTTTCGATTTTATAAAGTTTTGATACGAGTCATATCTGTAATTCTATATATAGGTAAAGATAGTTATATAAGTGTTGTATCAAATGTCTATTTATGTATACATGATTGATTGCTTGTACTTTAGTATGTGACAGTGTGTTATTGTAATTACTAGTTAGTGATATAATGTGAAATAGAATTTTTTACATTATTAATATGCGATCTGTAGTGGATTTCGAGCTATTATTTTGTATTATTACTGAATTTATGGATTTTTTTTTTGTATAAATTTGTATAGGGATTGTGGGAAGCAAGTATATTTAGGTAAGCAGTTGATTATATTTATTAAGTGGTTTTAAGCTAATTGATGCACACATTTAATTTTATGTTTAATGAGTGATTTTTGTGGTGTTTGTTTAATTTATAGGTGGATTTGATACTGCACATGCTGCAGCTAGGTGAGAGAGAGAGTTTGTTTTGATGGTTAGAATTTTGCAATAGAGTTTACTTTTATTTTGGAATTTTGGGTTGTGATGAATTTTGGATATTGCAATTCAGAGCTTATGATCGGGCTGCGGTTAAGTTCCGGGGGATCGATGCTGATATTAATTTTAGTATTAGTGACTACGAGGATGATTTGAAACAGGTAATAGTTACAGAGATCAAGGTCATTTTATCTTTCTAATCCAACATAATATTTTGTATGGTGGTCATATGATTTGATCTAAATTCATATGATTTTATCTACAGATGGACTTGACGAAAGAAGAATTTGTCCATATTCTTCGTCGCCAGAGCACTGGATTCTCACGCGGGAGCTCAAAATTCAGAGGGGTGACCCTGCATAAATGTGGCCGCTGGGAAGCTCGAATGGGTCAACTACTCGGAAAGAAGTGAGAATTACAGTTTTAATTGTTATTGTGGGTAGTTTACGTTAAATGATGCTATCGCAATAGGTGTATATGTGCTGTTGTATTGATTTGTGTCTTGAACTACGATATGGTTTTTGGGAATGTGTTCTATATTCTGGATGGTAATTCTGGAATGCATAAATTTCCAAAGAAATAATTGGAAACCTTTTTATCCACAAGATTACAATGCTTGATTGCAGGTATGTGTATCTTGGACTATTCGACAGTGAAATAGAAGCTGCAAGGTCCTTATGATCACAAATTTATATTCCTTGAAAGGGAATAACTCAATTTGATATTCTCAGCTTTTTCTTGGGACTTTATCCAACAAAATCTTCATGTTCAATTTTGTGATCTAGGGCTTATGATAAAGCTGCTATAGAATGTAATGGACGGGAAGCAGTGACTAACTTCGAATCCAGTACCTATGAATCAGAAGTCACCATGTCTAACAATAATAAAGGTACTATTCAACTACAACTTGTATTCATAATAATATCGATGTCGGGATTTCTTTTAGTTAATTTTTATAAATTTTATGGGGGCAGGCACACACCATGATCTAGAATTAAACCTTTCCATCTCTTCCCCTTCTGGAAGTTTGAAAGGGAATGATAATATCAGGAGCATGCAACTCCATGAAGCAACTTACGAATTGACGAATAGTGGTAAAAGATCAAAGGTAAGTAGAAATTCTACTCCCCTATCATCTTTCAACAACCTTGGTTATTTTGGTATTTTCACTAACTTGGTCGTATAAACTAGAATATATTAGCCATAATGTCTTTTGTTCATTATAGTGTTCCTTAGATACCTCTAAATACAGTGGTATTATACCAATCCTATTTTGCATAGGCTAAGACCTACATGAATATCTTGCAGTTTGGTCAACCTTTTATGCCCCTTATGTTTCTATTTCATAGGTTGAAAGTTTTGTTTCTGCTCCTACGAGGGAAGAGACATCCCGTACAACAGTGGCATCAAAACAGCATCCTACATGGCCTGGCATATATACTGGTTTCGCTGCAAACTACGAGGTAAATTTCTGATTGTATTTGTATCATTAACTCTTGATTGTCTGGCCACTTAGCACAATAGTTTGTCACATGTTTACTAAAGCCAAATATTATACAGTAGTGCACTAGCAGAAATCACATCAAGAACTACTTAAGTTTGTAGATGATTATTAACTAACGTGTTCTTCCTTAAAATTTAAAAAGTTGTTTACACAAATCTCAATGTTTATCTATCAATTCAATTATTTGGTGCATGAACACGTACCTTCGTTTATAGCAGAATTTTTTTTCCCAGAAATTTTCCTTGCTCTTTTTACAGTCTGTGATCCTATTTTGCTTGTAATGCAAGTACATTGCTACATGATGGACATGCATAACTGCGAGCAAAAGTATATTTGGCCTGCAATCTGTGTCTAGAAATCTTAATTTCTACTGTAAACTTAATGAATTTGTATATTTAAAATGGTATTCACACCTTGTGAGTTTTGAATGTCACATTTCTGGTATATAAGATTAATGGCTTTAGCGAGGCATGCTTGGAGTAAATCACCAGTTCCTTGTGTAGTTCTTATAGTTCATCACAATGGACAGAGAGGGAGAGGCAATATAATCCTTTAGTTGTCCCCACATATAATGATGGAGATGTATTTCTGTTCCACAGGAAAGGGCAACCAGGAAGCCAGAAGCCGAAACTGGTCCTCTAGGATTCACCAATTGGGCATGGCAAATGAATGGCCAGGGCATTGTCACCCCCGTGCCACTGTTTTCTACTGCAGCATCATCAGGATTCTCTTCTACAACCCCGTTATTTTCAGGCACCCTTCTACAACCAAATGCCCAGAACAAGAAACTCTGTGTCTCATCGTCTGCCAACGGGACTCCCATTTATTATGGTGGCAAAAACTGAAACAATTCAACTCCTACGGGTAAAATGCTTTATGTTCCAGTATCAGATATCAGCTAGCTAGAACAAGCTACTAGCCGAAAGGTCTGTAGAGTTGGAGTTCATTTGTGTATATTACGGATAGTATCATCATAGATTGATATGATCAAATACTAAATTCTATATTGCAGCTTCTGATTGACATAACCACGGCTAATTTTTATTTAATTTATATGATCTATATCCGCAGTGGTTCAATCCTCTTGTTTTGTAGCCATAGGTTGAAAATGTTTGCCATTGGATGAATTACCAAAATTTTGAGACAAAATTGTGAGCAAGAAATAAGAATACAGAGGATGATAGGGTATTTATTGATAATGTTTACACTTTGTCAGAAAGAATCATAGCACAGTTTGCAACTTTCTATCCAATGTTACAAAGGTATATATTTTGAATCATTGCTAAATTTCTTAATACTTAATATTGAGTTTAGATCCTTGTGATCTTGATCATTTTGGAAGTCAAAATACCTAACAAGAATAAAAACATATTTCGGTTTGAAGAAGAAGAATATTGATTCCTGTCCAATGTTGTGAATTCAAGGAACATAGAAGTTTTCTGCAAGCGATCTAATGAGCCTTCTAAGATGAAATATGAACGTGGTCCTTTCTTAGCCACTTCTACAAATATTAATACTTAATATTTGTAGGAGTGGCTAGTTGAGCGAGATGATTTTGGTGAGATGGGGCTTGCAATGATGTTTGATTTAGTAACACGCAAGTTCCTTACTGGCTGAGGCCCTCTTTTAGCTATTTATTCTTCTGCTTGACCATCAACTTTTCGCTTTTGATCTCAAATCAAATAGTCTTAATTTTTTTTTGATATTAAAAACAAAAAAAATTGCCTTTTTATCATTATAAATATTTGATAAATATTCTAATCAAACATAACTTTATATGCCACTATCCAAGCATGAAACTCTACTGTAAAAAAGAGAGAGCATGAAACTCATTTTCTTTAAAAATGTAATTATATACAACTTCATTCATATATAAGCAAGCACCAGAGTACATAAACTATATAATCAATAAGACGATTAATAAGCTATACTCCTTTAGCTAGTAAATCTTACGTATCTCATATATCAGCAAGAAAACTGTTGTTTAACTTTATTATTAATAGCAAAGAGTGTTTATTATATCAAGATTGAAAATTAAAACTGGTAAAAGCATGATATTTTGACACACATGAGAACTGATATTAAGGTTTAGAGAACTGAAATAGTTGTTTATGCATGGTGATTAGCTAAAATTTATCATAACGCAGCATTTAGAGGATCGTATTGGTATGAGAAAGATGCAGGATAGGTTTTGTGCAATTAAAGTTATCCGAAAAAGCATTTCATTTTTGCTAAAACTGCATAACAAAGCCTGGCAAGGATGTTTCTCATTTTAGCTAGTCCGGAAGTATTTCGGTGACAGTAAGATTTACATCCCGAAAACCCTGGTATAAAGATCACCTGAACTTTTCTGTAACATATAATCTCCATAACCTGTATAGCAATTGTTCAAACCTAGTTTCTCGTTTCTCTGAAGTTCCCCAATGCTTGTGTCATTCCTCACATGCATATTATCCAAACCTGGCTGGTAGCCATTTGAAAGGTTTCCATTTGTAAATTTCTGCTGTGAAAATGGTGTGAAGGAAGATGGATTATATGTCTGATGTTGATCCATGTAATTTGAGGAGATTCCATACATATCACTACAAGAAGAATAAACATCCCCAGCTTGACCAGAATATCTCATGTCTTGATTTGAAGCTGGAACTTGTTGCATGTAGGTTTGGGGGTATTTTACGTCTTGATTTGAGTGTTGCATCAGAAGACGATATCGAGCACTATCATCAAGTGCAGCACCTGATTGTGAAGCTGGAGTTGACCTTGTATCAAAACACGAATTTGTATACCCATTTGGTAGTTTACCTCTTCCAACAGCCATTATGGCAGGATCGATTATGTCTGCTTCACTATTGTTACTACTATTCCCTGTTGACGGGGTACGATAGTGAGTTTTTGAAAATGAAGAAGTCTTGACCATGTGAGTTCCTGCGAATAAAAGGGGACATAGCAGTCAATACTATGAATCAACACATCACATTTTAACAGGTGTAGTACACCTGTACAGAAAGGGGTGCTTACCAGAGTAGGAAAGGAATCCTTGTTCTGTTCTCTCGCATGCAGGAAAGCCGGGAGGAGGTTCTCTTGATGGCAAGGAAAATCCTGGAGGAGTAGGGCCTTGAGCCATAGGTACTGTCAAGATTATAAAAAAATCAAAAGTTACTACACCATCCACCATCTATTCCATAAACAAATGGTCATACTTTGATGTTTCTATAGATAAAGATGGTAGTTTGAACTCACAAACTACTTTAAAAGTTACTACACTACATGTTTTCATAAACAAGAAGTCATATCATATCTGAGTTCCATTGATTGTACCTGATATAAAAATACTTACAAGTGACACCTAATTCTAATAGCAAAAGACCCTAATACTCATAGCAAGAACATATTATATAAAATTTGTTTTCACGCCAATTGAAATATTAGTATGCGGTTAAAATTAAAAAGAAGTGGGACTCCAATTTTAGACTGTACATTAAACCAGTATCACTATAATGGAACCTAATGGGAGTAAAGAATGCCCATATATGGAAAATGGTCTAATTTTACTTTATACTGAACACAAATATCTATCCGAAACCAACTGAGAATACATAAATTCAAGTCCAATTGAAATAGATGATTTTCCACTACAAGAGTCTTACTAAAACTATTAAAACACAACAATACCATGCAACTACAACTAGCGAGTTTAAGAATCCAATAAGCCACAAGAATATTCATTAATATTAATCTACTCTTTCTTTTTTGCTAATAGAAAAATTAACTCATATTAGAGATGGGATATATTCTGGGAAAACATTACAGGCACTAATAGAATTAAGACATACCAGGATGCCGAGATATGGATGAGTAGTGCTTGTTTTCTCCAAAATCTCGAGGTGCAGAAGATTTCTTTAAGTCCAGACCGATATCGCTAAATGAAGAGTCCACATCACATAATTGATTTACAAAAGTATGTTGCTTTGTGAAGGAAAGCATAGATTGGTCATTGTTATAAAGGCTCCACGAAGAACTATGCTGACCATCAGTTTGACCAAAAAATCCAGGCATGCCAGGACGCGACTTTGAAGAATCATCACCAGCATCAAGATCTAATGACATAATATTTGAAATTATACTGCTTTCCACAGCCTCTAAAGCAGGGTTCTGAGCTTCCACTGTCCTGTCATGATCATCAAGCCTTCTTAAATGCTCTACTATTTCTTCATTGGAGAATGAATTAGAACATCTATATATCCTATCTGATTTAGCAGAACTCTGGAATTTCCTCTCATTGTACAAATCACTCATTGATCTTGTACATGTTATTGAAGCTGCATCCATGCTATTATTTACGGTGTTAAAACCCACATTATAATCACTCATATTTAAAGATTCCCCATGCCGCCATGTGTATACTCTTGGATCCTCTGAAGTTGTCGAAGCACTAGATGGAGAAAGTGAAGGAGCCGACAGACCTAAACTGCCACAATCTTTCAATCTTATGTTATCAAGAGACAGCACATCATCTCTTACGACACTAGATGGATCCTGTAGCATTTGTTTATCAGAATCTAATGTCAAACTAGACTGTTCTTCAATATATTCCTCACAGGGAGTTGCATCAGATCTACTTCCACTCCAAAAATTTGAAGCTTCTCTAAATGGATCTTTGAACTCTCTATTCATGGGCAGTCCATCAGAAAGAAGACTAGAAGAGGAGAACTTACTAGATCGCATCTCACTTGTGTGTGCACTACCTACATGATTATCTTTCTGATAAGCTACAGAAGACAACTCAGAACGTGAGTTCTCAACCCCTCTATCTTCAGCCACATTTCCATCTTTTTCCGTGCCATTACTGCAAGACCGCCCAACAATATCCACAAATGTTGTTATTTTGCTAGCTGCTCTGGCATCTCCATCTTCATCCTTAGACAAGGGCAAATAAGTAGCATGCACACCAGAAGCTGCTGTATCCTGGGCACCCTTGAAGGAAAAAAAATGTGATAAGGTTTCCGTCTGTCAAATATAAAGACCTGAAACATGTGTACTTAAAACTTGACAACATTTTCAAAATAAATTATTACCCCTAGATAGGACTGTATCAAGTTTATTTATATATATATATAAAGAGTCACTATTTCTTATTTTCTAGTATGCCACTAAGTAAATTCAGCAGCAAAAATTACCTTTGAAACACTTCTAGAAATAGGTTTATCTATAGAAGGGTTGTTGCAGTTGAAGCTTTCATCTATAGGTGGAGGTAGCGCATTTCCGGAGCACCTATGCATATTGTGTGTAGCACCAACAATTTGTTGTACTCTACTCCTACAATAATAACACATGTAAATGGTAAAACAACTAGTACTAACTAAATCAAACATTAGAATTGAGTATAGTTTAAGATTTTTGAAAGGAGATAGAACCAAAACAGTCATACAAGACTCGCAAGAGGAACATTATGCAAAACACTTGGTCAAAATACAAAAAGGACTTCACCAGTCTATAGTATAAAATGCTTATGTTCCATGGATGACACTAAAATACTAAATGACTCCTCTAATTTAAAACAAACAAATGACAAGACACATTACATTTAATTGGTCAATATAAGCTACAAGAAACCAGGACTAAAGCCTGATATGAAAAAGGTAGACCTATCTGTTCCACTAAAGTTTTCAAACAGAGAAAAGGAAGGACTTGTTAGAATCAATGCATATGTTAAAATCTTACACAATAATGCATGGTCCATGACTCTTTAGATCTTAAAAAAAAATTCTTCATTTTTAAGTTGAAGACTAAAGCAAATACTCAACACATCAAAGGGACTACGTACTAAGTTGTATACTACAATGCAAAGTACTAAGTGTTAATTATTATGCACAAATTACTCTCTAATGCAAGTATGCATAGCCCCCAAGATTGGGATGCTATGGAGCCTGCAGCCAATATGTGCATGTATATAATTATATATGTGTGTGTGGGTCTAAGCAGATTTTGGCTCTCTAAATGAAATAATTAAGGCTTTTCTTGTTTTTTTTAAAGTTAACTGCATTCAAATATTCAGTAAATCTTCAATTGTTAAAAGAAATGAAAATAAGCATCTGATACCTGGTATGAACTGCAGCTGCTTCATCTTTACCAAAACTATCTTCTTCCGCACCCATGGCATGTAAATATAAACAAGAAGGATTGTTGCAAGGCTGGACAAACAAAACAACATAGTCAACGAATCTTTCTTTCAGCTTTCAAGAAATCGTATACTCAATAACAGATTTATCAATAAAATTCGTACATACCATGTTTCTTAACCATGCATGGCAATATTTAGCAGTTCCAAACGAAGCTCTGCAGAAGAAAATTAATAACGATCATCAAAGAAAATGATTGACAGATGAAGTGCTTGTGTATAAGAGGTCAGGGACCAAGACAGGATGTGTGATTACCTCAAAAAATTGCCTTCCAACACAAAACCATGTACAGATTGTATGCACCGAATAGCTTCCTCCTCTTTTGAGAAAGTAATATATCTAGAAAAACAGGGAGCAAGAAGTCTCTAAGAAAGGATAAAACAATTTTTTCTGCTGCATATAAATCAAAATATAAGACTAATTTGCAACACAAAAAATTATTATTGCTAGGATTAGATTGCTGTGTAAGATTTATGCATCTCTGAACTAATAAGATACATACACATACACAATCATAAACACACACACACAAAAAAAAAATAAAAAATCCAAGCTTTATTTCTATGAATCACATGAGAACAGGAACCACAAGGATATTATTAGTTCAATACACAGTTCCCAAAGGAGTAACATTTTCTGGTGGTCTCTATTCTACTCTTTCTAGGAGTTATTCTTAACTATATAAATAATATAATTAATCCGTGTCTACATCACCGGTTCAAAGGACCTTAGTAAGCGTCTAGGACGGTGAGGCAAGATCAGCAATCCGGTAATACAAACATATTAGATATTTATGGGACAACAATTCCAACACAAAGCTAAAATGTAGAGTTGTGTTTTAAGGTATGAAAATGAATGAATTTTATAATCTACATGACAATTAAAGACATTTAATATATGCTAATATGCTATCACATTCAGGAAGCTTCAGTTCCAGACAATCACAGGAAGGTTAAATGAGTCATATATGCTTTCCTTAAGTCGCCTTTTCAAATGACGACCAAATAGAAAACTAATAAATGAAGAGTAAGTAGTATGCTTTCATTTCATAACTCGAAAGTGATACATAAGCAAAATAGACTACTTGTTATTAACAGTCAAGCATAGTATTAATAACTGTGGTCAACAACTATAAGCTTGTTATAGCACATCTAACAGGCTGCTACAGTATACATATCGAGTCCTGCTAACTTACACACTACAGGTTTCATGGATAAACTGTTGAATAGCCCCACCAGCCATCCGAGATAAAGAAACCTTGGTAACCTTACCATACTGCCCAAAAAATTCCTTTTTCTGCAAGAGCTGCAGAAGACCATAAGATTTTTTTTATCAGTGAAGAAATGAAGGAAATTTATATCTACAGCTACAATCAAGACAGCAAAATTTCAGTTAGATGAGTCCTTACATTTTCATCAGCGAGACTGAGAGGCAGCCCAATTACATATGCCATCCTTCGCTGAATCACTCTGATATTGGTTAGGTCCTTCTTGCCTTCAGTTGTTTTTGCCTTTGCCTTTGCCTTTGGAGGTTTATGCTTTTTTGCATTGCTAGCAATGACTCTAGTAGAACAAAACACATCCAAATAGAACTCTAAAATTAGTTTGTTAGGAAAAAACATTAAATGTAAAAACCTTTAGAACCTTCTGGTCAAATATATAGGTTGGAACTTGGAAGGTAATACTGACTTTCCAAATTTTGCCTCCATTCCTACAATTTTGTCTTTGTCATAAGGTGCGCGACAAGCAGGACAGCGTCCCTCGTTCTCATTCTTCTCTGCCATGTCCATTATTTGATGCCAACACCAAACACACACCTGATGTAATACATAATATCAGCAAATTACATATAATTACATAATGTCAAAAGTAACATAATTTAATCAACTACTGTCCAACTCATGAACCACCATGTGGTGCCATTAAAATAAAGCTATTAGCTAAATTTGCAGACATTTATAAAAAATAAAAAAAGTATTATCAATGCCATGTGGTGACTTCTTATCAAACTAGGGACAAAAAAAGAAAATTTATATCCACTTTTTCCATAAAGGATGGTTCTATAGCTGTGAAAAAGAGAAAAATAAACATAGTTCTAAATATATATGTTTCATATTTTTTGACTAAGGACATTGTTGAAATGACAAAACTGGTCAAATCTTGGTCATGCAATAGATTAAAGCATCTGAGAAATCCTTGATTATGAAGGGCAAATACAACAATCTTGTCTTGCTCACATGGCCCCAGGATCTCGTTATTCTGTAAATTAGTTCTGCCAAATTATGAACGCCAATTCACTGCCATTATAATCTGTGTGTTTTGGAAGGATGAAAGAATATTTCTGTCATTGGTTAAGACAATTTGTTTATAGATTAGATAAGAGCAAACGCCAGATTGTAATGGTGCTCGTTTTCCGAAAAGTACATTGTGAAATGGATAACAATGGGATTAAACGAGAAATAGCTCGTTGAGAGAATGAAAAGTTTTCTAGTATTCTGGTGGATAATAGTGCAAGTCAATGTTGTGAAAATAAATATTGGGATTCAAGATGGCACTTCGGAGTCGGGTTTTCTTGGGAAAAAATTTGGCTAGCAAAAGCTAAACCTGCAATTACAAATGGTTACTGGCTTATTGCACTGCCTGTTGTACACAAATCTGATGCTCAACAAGGTCCTAGATGATGTTTAAACTTTAAAAGTCAAAAAATTATGCATGGAGGACAATTGTAAAAACAAACTAAACAAAAAGCTCAAAAACTTTTTATCTAAGAATCCTAAGAATACATCAGTGATACAGAACTCCTGTAAGATGAATACCACAAAGGTTGCATTTAAAATCCTAGTACAGATGCATGAATGTATTTATCATTTTTGTCTGAACATAATTTGTTTGCTTAGTATTCATCATAAGACTGTTAATTAATTGAACAAGTTTCTTCTTCCTATATGAGTATATGTGCTTTTACCTTTTGTCTTGCCTTGTTAGATTTGTATTACATCTGGCATTAAGCTTAATCCAATAACTTTGTACAATATTATTTGAAGTTACGGGATTACTTCACTGACTACCGATAGCTTTTAGCATTTGAATTTATACTAAAAACCAGTATTCATGAAGAGAGATATAAGTGATCAGAATGCAACCATAGGATATCATATTCATAACAAAATAAAATACTTTTTAGTCTTGAACCACACTACGTAGTGTATTCTAATATACACCATTTACTATCAATTATTTGAACAATACAAGTAAAGGCTGACAAGCTTAGCCTAGAGAGGACCAATTCCAACCTAATTGCATAATCTAACAACGTAAAGTACAGTCCTTGAACTTAATTGACTAAACATAGCTACTGCTTAACAATGAGCAAAAACAGAATGAATACAAGATTATCACAGGACAATATAAAAGATACAATAACAAACATTCTAATGATTCCAACACTTCTAAGATACAGGTAAAAGAATGTGGAAAAAAATGAGCTAGTACAAACTAAATACACCAAGTGATATTAAACATATTAAATACAACAAGAGTAGCAAAAAAATTATACAAGACAAGAGTAACAAAAATATTATATACGACAAGACTAACAAACATATTATATACAACAAAAGATATCAAACATATTATATACAACAAAAGATATCAAACATATTAAAGATAATGTGACACACGATCTAATGATTCCACCACTTCTAAGATACAGCTACAAAGAATGTCAAAAGTTTGACAGTGTTATATTAAAAATGACAAGAGTAACAAACATATCAACATAAATTTATGACACATTATACCGAAATTAAAAGGCACAATGAAAACAAACCTGATAACCACATTTGCACGGCTTCAACTGCTGGTCCGTCCAATCCATCTCTTCAGCACAGAGAGGACACCTCTTCTCTTCTTCGTAATTCATAACGACTGTAAAACTCCTTCATTTAACAAAATTCAACTCATTAAAGCCATAAAACACCTCAAGTGAAAGATATTAACACATTTGAGCCCTAAAACACCATCATTTAACAAAATTTAACTCATTAATGCCGAATAACACCTCAAGTGAAAGATATTAACGTATTAGAGCCCTAAAACACCATCATTTAACAAAATTTAACTCATTAATGCCGTAAAACACCTCAAATGTAAGATATTACCGCATTAAAGCCGTAAAACACCTCCATTTAACAAAATTTAACTCATTAAATCCGTAAAATAAATTTCGACAGGAACTGCACTTACTTTTACGCACACGAGAACACAAACACAGAAAAACATTTTTCCACATCTAAACAAATAACACACGAATCTCAAACCCTAGAAATCAAATCAAATCACATCCAACACCTTCTCTCCACTCCAGATCGCAATCACAAACACAAATCTACACATTCATCGCAGAAACAGGCAATGCGCACAAAAAACAAACAAAATCCACAAAAACAGACCTCTAAACCTATACATACACAAAACACACAGATACACACACAATTGAAACCTCAAAACATCACAATGACGGTGAAAACAGGTAGAATTAAGCGAAGAAACACTACATTTATAGAAAATCTGAGCCAAATTGATACTTACAGTGGCGAATCGAAGCTTTTGTGGAGAGATTGGTGTAGAGAGAGAGAGTTAGAGAGAGAAAGTAGAGAGAGAAATGTAAGTGAGGAGAGAGTACGGCACAAAGTATTGAAAACCACAGGATTGAGACCGCTTTTATGGATTGGCTTTTATTGTCATCAACTGTCTCTTTTTCCCTTTTGTGGGGAATTATTCGCTGCGGTGACGACCACTGTGTGGTCTATACCATCGGATGATAAAAGGATTGTATTATAAAATTTTATATTTTAAAATAAAAAATGACAATTAAAATTAGAAACTGTTCACCAATCACAGTTGAATAAAAATTAAATTTTAGCCAATATTATTTTTTACCATTGATTTATCAAATGGACGGCTAGGATAATTTTTTTAAGTTTACACTATATAATACGCTATATTATATAGCGTAAACTTAAAAAAAAATCTCAAAATTGTCCCTCTAAAACTGTATTATATCTTGTAGGTTGATTGCACTTCATTTATCCTACATTTTCAGCTGAGTAGTAAACTATACTATTTTATTTGATATTTCATCACTTCTCTATCACCTCCCATTTCTTTATAATCTTGTAGTTTGAGCTTGGGAGAAAAAGATTTCATTTGATTTAAAATTTAAAAGTTTGAGTTTGGGAGAAAAAGATTTAAAAGTTTGAACTTGTTAAGGTTAACTCTTTATTTTATGGCTTCTTTCATTTTTTAAAGTCTCCTAATAAGTTTAAACTTGAGATTGATGATGATGTTAATGAAGAAGATAAAAAACCTAGTCCTATTATAGAGATTATTGATGATGATAATGATATTGATGATGATGATGATGATATTGACGATGGTGATGATTTTTATGATGTTGATGATAATGATGGTATACCACACACACAAAATTGCACAAAGACGGAAAATTCACCCACAAACACACAAAATGCGAAAGATAATGATGATATTCCTTTGGATGGTTTAAATGATATTTGCCCTTGGTCAATTGTTTGATAGTTTAGATGAAGCGGAGATGTTTTATAGAGATTATGGTAAACGTATTGGTTTTGAAGTAATAATTAGAACTACGCATAGACGCTTGAAAAATAAAAAAAATTGTTCGCATTTGTACATATGTCGAAACGGCGGTAGATTAGGCTTAAAGTATTCGGATGAAGGTGATGTCCGAAAAAGAAAGAGAAATAGAGATACTTTTGGTAAAACGAGTTGTAAGGCGTGAATGTATGTTGTTCATAGAGAGAAATTAAAGAAGTGGGAAGTGACGTTGGTTAATTTGAAGCATAATCATTCAATGATTTCCCTTAGTAAAGTACAATTCATGCAAAGATCAAGAAATATAACACCCATCATTTGACAATTGATTGTTACTTTGAATAAGTTGGGTATTGGGCCTTTAAAAACTTTGAATGTATTAGGTGAGTTAACGAGAGCCTTAAAGAATATTGGATTTACTAGTCAAGACATTCGAAATGTTTGGCGTGATATTAAACATTATATGTTTGATTCAAGTGATGCCTTAGAAGGTTTGACATTACTTAGAGAATTGAAATGTAATAGTTTAGGGGAATTTTTCTATCGAGTTGATGAGGAAAATTGGGTACGTGCTATGTTGTGGGTAGCCCCGAGATCATTAAATGCATATAAAATTTTTAGGGATGTGGTAGTGTTTGACTCTACGTATCGTACGAATAGGTATTGTATGTCATTTGTACCAATTACGGGGGTAAACCACTACCACCAATCCATATTGATCGGATTTGCATTAATAAGGGATGAGAAAGAATGTTCGTATATATGGGTTTTTAAGAATTAGTTGGAAGCTATGGGGAACAAGCCTCAAATCTCAATTATCACCAATCAAGATGTTGCTATTGGAAATGCAATTGCCGAAATTTTACCAAACACGAACCATTTTTATTGTACTTGGCATATAAGTACTAAATTTGAGGAAAAATGTCAAATTTATACGGAAATGAACCACACTTTAAAGAAGATTTTAACTTGTGTATTTACAAGTCATTAACGGTTGAACAATTTGAAGATATGTGGAATGATTTGGTTGAAGAATATAACTTGGTTGATCATTGTTGGTTGCAAGATAAGTATTTCGTTAGACATAAGTGGGTTCGTGTGTACACTAAACTTCATTATACTGGCGAAATGACCACTACCTCGAGAAGAGAGATTGCTCTCGTTCTTCTAACAACAAGCAATACACATCAATAATTGTATCCTTCAACCATTTCCCTGGCTTCAATGTCAAGATTGCTTGTTTGTCTACACCCCTACACGATTTCACTTTTTTACATTCCCACCAATTATCCCGCAACCATTGGATTTTATTTTGTTTTAGCGGTTTAAAAATTGATCCTTTATCAAAATTGGATCTTGGATTCGTTAATACATCCTAAAAATCACATTAATATAAACTCAATACCTCGTAAATAAATTGAAGACACAAAAAATAAAATAAAAATTTATACCTCCACATTAAATTCGGGAGCACTAGAACCAAACTCAACAAAATATTGACTTTTATGCGGGACAAACTCTTGAGCTTGAGATTGATCATAAGCGGCATATTTTTCCATATAATCCTTCGAGCTCTCTTGAGTTGTTTGCTCATCACCTCTTCTTGCTTTTCTTCTAGGCAGGTGACTCTTGAAATCGTGTATCTCGTATCCCGGTCCAAAGGTGTCAAGCATGAAATCATCAAATTTCACCACAAAATTTGGCAAAATCTCATCATGAAAAATTAGAGGCATGTCATACAAACATAAACTACTAAAACCATTTGTCGCAGTCATAATCTATAAATACAAGCATAAAATTATATATTAATTTTAAATCATGTAAAATGCAAGCATAAAATGTAAACCAAATCATGTAAAATGCAAGCATAAAATGAAAAATTGTACTCTACAAATAAAGAAGAAATATACCAAATCCAATCCTTTCGGATTGTCAAACTTGTCTCTCGCTTGTTGGAATTGCTTTGGATTTTTTGTAGGCTTTATTGGCGGGACAATTTTCAATCTTGTGATCCTTAAGTACCAATCCATATAATCTTCAATGGAGTTACTAAAAGGAGGTTGATGCATCACACCAATACCCCGATGCACCAAATCATTCCATCATTGCACATAAGTTGTGAATTGAACGTTCGCCATTTTTATGAAAGTGAAATTTCCAATACTCATCCGAAGTTGGTACATGTCCTCGGGTAGTGGCGGTGGAATGATTAGAGGAAAATGTAATTGCCTCGTAACTCTCTCGGGAAGTTGATATTAAATAACATCAAAATAGATAAGAGGCACACGAGCCGTTGAAACAATCTGAGCCCTCTCAAAATCATAGTCTCGACGACGATAGAAATAGGAGTAAGGCCTCTATTTAAGCCATACTTCATCGAAGTTGTCAAACATGCCTCGATAGGAATCGATGTCACGATGCACATTGATCCACTTTGACTTCCCCCTTTCAATGGGATTAACGGCCAATGCTAATGCCCGAGGCCATGTCTTGTCTTCAGTGAGAGGAAGCTTCGGTTTCCCAGGAAGTAACCTCTCATGTGCCCATAACATCAATAAAGTTGTACAACCACTAATAGATCTACAATCATTATTGCTTACTTCACCCAACTGGCGATATAAATAAGAAAGGTCGGATGAACCCCAAGCATAACCGAAGATCTTTTCAGGATAATATATGAGTGAAATAAATTTCGGGCGAACCACATTATTCGATTTTGTCGGAAACAAAATCGCCCCATATATGTATAATATATAGTCTCGTGCATATATCAACTGCGTTTCTGGATCCGCCTACGAGTTTCACATACCATATCTTTCCCTCAAAAAATTCAACCTCACACCGACTCTATAAAAACCCGCTAGTCTTTCATCATATGTGAGTCACGAATTGGGCCAATATCATCAAATGTCAACACTTCACCAACAACCGGAAGCCCTAGTAGCATATAAACATCTTCGAGGGTAATAGTCATCTCCCCGAAAGTAAAATGCAAAGTGTTTGTTTTCGGCCTCCGTCGCTCTACCAATGCACTAACCAATGAGATATCTTGCATCACTGAATTCAGATTTAAAAATGTCCTGAAACCCCATTGTCGTATCAATTCCGATTGTAAATTGGTAAAAGTCCATTCCCCTAAATTAGAAGTGTTTTGCCGAATTTGTAAGTTCTCTCGAGCATGATCCCCAAACCATATCGACATGCTTGTATGATTTTGTTTATCATGGAGCACCGAAGGATCTATAGGGCCACCCATATTCTCCGACATAACTGCAAATTCTCAAAATTTGCATTAGTTCGATGATTATATCCAAAATCCCAAAATTTATAATAATTCGACAATAATTCTCAAAATTTTCAAAATTCACAATAATTATTACTTCAACAATTATATCCAAATTCGACGATTATAGTCAAAATCCCATAATTTATAATAATTCAACAATAATTCTCAAAATTCCCAAAATTCATAATAATTATTACTTCAACAATTATATCCAAAATCTCAAATTTTCATAAAATTCGACAATATATCCCAACATTCATAACAATAATCCCAAAATAATTAAAGCCAACTAAAAAAATTAACTTTATATACGCACATACACATACAATCTACAACTAAAACATACGAACATATATACAACTACAATCCACAATAACAATAAAAAACTACATAAGCAACTACAATCCACAATTAAAAAAATTAACTTTATACGCACATATACATATAATTTACAACTACAACTACAACTACAACTATAACTACAATCCACAACTATATATACGAAAAAGATGCTCACTTGATTATGTAGATGATTCAGTTTTGCTTGAGATGATTCGGCTTACGCTAGTGTGCTTCGTGTGATTGTGGTTGCTTATGGTTGTGGCAGGAATATAATTTTAGGTTTTAACTTCTTTTCAACCAAACATGTGCTAAAAAATCGGGGTTTTGGCAAAAAAACGCCTACGCTGTATAATACAGCGCACACTTTTAAAAGTTTACGTTGTATAATACATCATAAGCTTTCACATTTTACACGTGCTCTTTAAGGGCGTTTTAGGAAATAAATTATTTTTACTTTACACTGTATCATATAGCGTCGTATACCTTTTTTTTTAATCAGAGCCATTGATTTAAAATTTTAATGGTAATAGATGAGTTAGTTTTTTAAGACTCTATATCCAACTGTGACCGTAGAACCGACTCCTTAAAAATTTAACATAGTTTTATATCACTTATTTTTTATACAGTGGAATTATTATTTTTTATGTTTTGTTGAATTTTTTTGAAGAGTTTAAAAATTAAGAATAAAAATGTTATGACGACCAGTGCACCTCGATATGTGTGTGTCAAAATATAATTTTTAGATTTTGTAGTAAAATTTGTTATAATTTATTTCGTATATATAATTTAGTCTTTTTTAATATAATATATGTTATAAAAGTATAAATGATAAAAATATTTTACATAATATATTAAATAAAATGAACATTATTATTGTAGGATCTAAAAATTAATTTATATAAATAAATAATTTAAAAAATATATAATAGGATTCTAAATTGATTATCAGTAAAAAAATTTGTTGAAAGGGTAGTCAATGTAAAGTAAAAATAGATAATATTAAAAACAATACAATTTCTTTTATTATAGTTATAATTATTTTTTTGTTGAAAAGGGAAATGAATTTAATAATGAAAAAATATACGATATCTACGAAAATAATTAAAATTGAACAAACGCTTAAATATATTATTATTGAATACTTCTTTCTTATAAAGGCAATTAAACGATTTTTTTTTTAAATATTAAGAATATTTGTAGTTGTGTATTTTTAGTGATCTATAATCGGGAATGAAAAACGCTAAAATAAACAACTCTCGTGAGAAAAGACTGGAAAAAAAAAGGAAGTTAATTGAACAAAAACAAAAACAAAAACTTAATAAAGAAAAACGGAAAAAAAAGAATTGGGATTATAATCGTTTTTTTAAACGGAAGTTTCCTAATTTCTAGACTTCCGATTTGAACGCAACCTACACGTTTCAAGCCCAACACCCCAACACAACCTACGTGACACAAACACGCTCTTCAATCCGCCATTAGAGAGTGAAAGAGCTAAACACAATACCAAAACAATGGCGGCGACACTGCCGTCGAGACTAAAATCTCTCCGTCTCTTCTCTCTTTCATCTCCATCTGCACCGTCGTTACTCCGATCACTTTTCACTCTCTCAAACCCTACCGGACCTCTGTTCCGGCCACCGACAACTCCAACGCCGTCGCAGTCACTACCGATCAGTTTCGGTTCAATCTCTTTGTTTCTCCCTCAGTTCCGGGCCGTGATTGTCTCCGACGTCGGAGGATTTTATTCGCCGGTGAGGTTTATGTCTAGTGTACCGGAGGCAGTGGAATCGAACGACGGAGATGTCGTAGAAGAAGATGTTAAGCCTTCTATTCCCGTTAGGGCTTATTTTTTCTCTACAAGGTCACCTTTTCATCTTTTATACATATATAATAATGCAGTAAAACCTTTGTGAAGTTATAGACTCGAAACCGGAGAATTTTATTATTTATCGATGTTAAAAATTAACTGTATCTGTTAGGTTGTGACGGAGACATGATATTATTTCGTTTATATGTAATGTATATAGTCCTTGAAAGCACTCTAGATATTTTAGTTAGTATAATGTAATGTTGCTCGAAGTCTGCGTTTCGAATGCTCTGCGTTAGTATTGTGATACAATTATGATATGCGTTAGTATTGTGATACAATTATGATATGGTCCTTAAAAGCACTCAGTATCATAGTGTGAATGCTTGGCAATTTAAACTCTGTGATTTACGTGGAAAATGATCTTCTTTCTCTAAATTTATTAATTTACAAATAAATAGGCATATGTATATGTAGTCTTTAATAGCACTCGATATTTTAGTTGATTTAATGCTATGTTGCTTAAAATCTGCATTTTGAATGCTCGGCGATTTCAATATTGTATTACTTGCTTATCCTACAAATATACGTATATTGCAATTTACGTGGTAGATCATTTTGTAGTATACAGGAAACAGTGTATCAAGTATCAGTCTCTTGTTGTTTAGACGGATAGAAATTTGTGAATTTTCAGTGCTAGTTGTATGCGGTTGAAACATTGTTAATGTACTTAAAATTGGTCACTATGTTATATAGGAACTCACCATACACATAAGCAGTCCAATACTGAATTTATGACCTCATTTTCAGCTAAAATAATGCTATTACTTTTTTAATTGCAGTGTGGACAAGACTGTCATACGATTACAGTCGTGCCGTTAAAAAGTTTCAAAAATCTTATTGATATAGTTATACAGTTGGTTTGGACTGCCTTTGCAGTCCGTACTTCCATAATCTAGGAGACTCAGGCACATGAGTGGCAAATCAGATCTCCATGTCGATTGTTTATAATAATATTTTATTAATCTATATTATATGTGTGCAAGCTATCTATCACTTATTTACTTTTAATATGATTTATTATATATCTGCTTTACAGTTAGAACATTTTAGTGGTTATGTTTTTATTGTGCAAAATACATTGTAGGGTTTTCCTCATCTGAAATCTTTTATTGAACATGCTGCAGTGTGGATTTGAAAAGATTGGTTGAAGTGAACAAACCTAACTTTATTCCACCAACTTCACGTATGACTAATTACGTTGTCTTGAGATTTGGTGACCTTAGGCCTGAATTGAAAGTAAGCTCTGTTTGCTTTACTTCTGAATATATCATTTCACAGTTATTGCTTGAATTACTTAAGAATGCATGCAAATAGCATTTTTTCAGGCATGACATCCTTGTTGCCTTTACACATCAACTGATTATTGTAAATTAGTCATGGAACCATCTTAATATGTAATTATTTTTTTCGCTGCCTACATTAAGGTTTTTGACAAGTTCAGATATTTATGTCTTATGTATTAATGGATTTACTCTCTCTCTCTCTCTCTCTCCCCCTCTCTCCCTCTCTCCCTGTGTCCGTCTTTATCTTCCTGTTTTACTTTCCAATTTTTAATGTCACAACATATCTAGATAGGTTGCAAGAAGTTCACTTAAAATTTTGTTTTGTTCCCTGTATCAGGGTTCGGATTCTAGTTTATGTGGAAGTGACTGCTGTTACATTGTGGTCTTTCAATATGGATCAATTGTCCTATTTAATGTTCCTGATGATGAAATTGATGGTTATCTAAACCTCGTGAAAACACATGCTTCAGGGATACTGCCTGAGATGAGAAAGGATGGTGAGATTTGTTTAACATAGCATTAAAGCGTGCATATTCATTTATGTGTATACTGTAAACACTGATGATAGAATAATACAAATCTAAACATTGACATGTATAAAACACATTACCTACTTTACATTGTCACAATAGTTGTATTCTGCCAAACCTAATTATTTGTAAACTTGTATATTACAGTGGCTGATATCATAGGATTCCTTTTTTTTTTTTCCGGTGCAATTATAATGTGATCAGTCTATATTCAACTTGTAATTTTGTGGTGTTCTTTAGAAACTATAACGGTTCCGATTGAACAATATTGGTTCTTTAAGCCTCCTTGTTGTTAGTCATGTTTTTAGCTTTGCTGTGTGTATAGTTTTTGGTAATATTATCCATAAAGAAGCTAAACATTTATAAATGAAAGAATATAGAGTTGAAAGAGTAAACCGAGTCTCTTGAAGCTTCTTTTTTCTTTCTTTGATGCTTTTATTTTTCCCTATGGCCATAACTGTTTCGACTTTCCGTTGCTAGTAAAACTGTAAATGTTCTATAGGCTCTCCACTTTGGTACCACACTTAGAAATCCAAGGTCAACATATAATTTTTCAGAAGATAAAGTCTCGTTAATTTGATCAGACAATACTGACATGCTAATTTATAGTAATTGTAAAAACTTAAAAGCTACCTATGTAAGTATCTGGCTTGATGAATGCATGAAACATTCCAAAATCTTTAGGTAATCTATTTAGCTTTTCCTTCACAGATTTTATGCATTACTTGCTTCTTGTTTCTGGTAGTTATAATACCTACTGAGCCGAAGAAATGTAGCCTGCATTTTATGTTGACTACTCCTTTTCTTCCCTCTATCCACTTGTTGACTTGACATTTTCTCTTTTGTCACTTCTCTCTACCTCACTATCGAGCAAAGCTTATTTGCATCGGGACTGAAGTAGTTAATTTTCTAGTATTTTTCCATCCAAAATATTAGTTTGTATTGTAACTTCAACATGTTTTGTGAATCAGAGTATGAGGTGAAAGAGAAACCAACTTTAGATACATGGATGCAAGGTGGGCTAGATTACATAATGCTGCAGTACCTGAACATTGATGGAATCCGTACAGTTGGTAGCGTTCTTGGTCAAAGTATTGCCCTTGATTATTATGTCCGCCAGGTAAATATCTCATGTTTTTTTTTTTGCAGTTTGATATTCTGCTTTACCAAAATTTGCTTTATTTGAAACAAATCTCTATCATCTTTTAGGTTGACTTGATGGTTGGCGAGTTTACTGATATTAATCGCGGAATGGAGAAAACTGGAACCTTCGCAATGAATAAAAAAAAATTGTTTCAGCTAGTGGGAAAAGCAAACTCAAATCTGGCCGATGTAATTCTTAAGCTTGGCCTCTTTGAAAGGTAACTTTTATTGAAGAATATTTTTCAGAAGACAGTGTTGAGATTTTTTGATTCGTTAACACTTTCTTGCAGTGCAACAACATTATTGTGTATGATAGCCGATTTAACTAGCAGCAGCTTTCAATCTTTGACTAGTTGGGATTTGACACAAATAAATAAAGCATAACATGTAGAAGTATATAAGGAGCAATGAGACAGAAACAAAAAGCAGTTACTAAAGACACACTAACCTTAGAGCTAACGTGAACTTGTTTCTCTCATCCAGATCAGATATCGCCTGGAAAGATGCTAAATATGCTCAGATTTGGGAATATCTTAGAGATGAGTTCGAATTAACTCAGAGATTTGCTACTCTGGATTTTAAACTGAAATTTGTAGAGGTATGCGTTTTTTTTCAGAGGGTACTTGTCCTTGACACTGTTGTTAATTGTTTGATTGTTGCGGTGACAGTTTTAAATTTTCTTTTTGCAGCATAATATTCGTTTTCTCCAAGAAAGTCTTCAGAATAGGAAATCAGATTTTCTGGAATGGCTCATTATCGTACTGATAGGGACTGAAATAATGATATCTATTTATGATATTGCCCAGAAGTCCGTATTGTAAAAATCCTTGCTTCTTTTTTGACCCACCCTACTCTTTCCAAATTTAGATAGCAAGTTTTAAGTTGGAACAACCTATGTTTTATACTCTATTAAGGTTTGCTGCATATATATCTATATATTTTGTGACTTACTGAATTATAGGGATGAGCGTGGTGCGGTTTTGCGCCCAAACCACACTGTAACCACTCAAGTGCGGTTTTAAAAAACAGAAACCAAAACCGAACCAAATATTATTGGTTCGGTTTTAAAAATTACTGTTCGGTTTTTTAATGGTGCGGTTTCGGTTTTAAAATATATTTTCACGTTTAAATAAAAAAATATGTAGTTAATATTTTTGTATTATCTTACATTAAATTTGATATTATATGATGTCATGAATCATTGTATATACATAATACTAATATTATTATTACTAACAAAATAAATGAATATGACTAATTTTGCTTAGAAAGACACTAAGTTAATATATATTAATATATATTTTTATTAATACAAGACTTAAGGTAAGTATTACTTGTAGATTTATGGATACACGCTTCTTTTATTAACTATTAAATAAGTAATTAATTAATTTATAATATATATTAATATAATAATTTAATAATTACAATAAAAATAATATATATTAATTTGGTGTGGTTTGGTTTTTAATCGGTTCGGTTTCGTATAAAAACCAAAATCAAATCAACAATGTGGTGCGATTTGTATTGGTGCGATTTTCGGTTCGGTTTCGGTTTGTGATTCGGTTTTTGCTCGTCCCTACTGAATTATATGCAATATGCATTTAGCAACTCGGTTGTAAACTCTTTATTGTTCCAAATGATCTTTGATATATCACCGACGTTTTTATCGTGGTGATATAATTGTAATGCCTCTTGTATATTTGAATAGTTTTCGTACCAGTGTAATTTTTTTTTTCCAAGCTATAGAAGTGTACTTGTTCATTATTTCGAAATTATCTTCATAGGCGTTGAGAGTAATGCAATGTTTAAGTTGGGAAGTAGTAACATGCTGACCAGATCTAATGCAATATTTTAGCCGGTATGGGCCATTGAATGACTTGAACTTTTGCATTTTTTTCCTTCTAGGGTTTGCCGGTATGGCTATTGCATGACTTGAGCTTTTGCATTTGGGTCATTGTTTAACCAAGTTGTTGCTTTTGTTATAAAAATAAAAATGAAGAATTGATATTGAATTTTAACTATTTATTTTTTGCATGATAACAGGCGTGCCAAAAGTATCAAATGTAATACCTTTTATTTGAATTCATAATTTTACCTTTGCCGTTAAGTGTTAATTTGTTATGCCATTTGTTAATGTTCCATAATAAGTTCAAGAGCGCTATTTATACCTGCTCTAACTGGGAAAAGTTATTTGCTTGAGCACATGTTTAACCTGATTATGGTTTTTTGCAAGTTTAATCTCTTCGTAGTTTCAAGTTTTTATTCTCTTCTGTTACAAATCTCGTTCAAGAAAAAGCCTATTCACTGAATTGGCAAGCTATTTTAGTGCAACACTTATTTTTCTTGTTGTACACACTCATTTTGCGTAACCCTCAACCTCTCTCAACAATTTCCAATTGATATTGATGCAGAGATGTGCTGTTATCTTCTCCTATTAAATTTACCATGCTAATTCTTTCATGGAGGAAAACAAAATTTGAAACTTTAGGAAACGTCTGGTTGGGCTTCAGCCGTTCTTCCAGCTGAGAATTGCACAGGAGGAAAACCATAATCATCACGGCCTCATCACAACCAACTATAATCCTGTTTCATTACCAATTTCATAAAATGGGAAATAGTTTGTATTGATGTTGTGATTAGTGCCTTGCTGAAAGTTAGGAAATACATTTTGGTAACTGCGTTATATTATGGGCAGTTCTGATCATTTAAAAGATGTACAAATTACAAGTACCGGGGGGGGGGGGGGGGTTGGTTGCCTTAGGATCCCTTATCCATGCTTATTGGGCTCTTCATTGACACGGGTCATCTATTGGAACTCAATGTGCAGGAGACGATAGAGAAGATTGAGATTACCTACTGACTGTTTTTTATGCTACCTTGCAATTCTTCAAGTGGGTCTGCAGCATGGAAACCCTTATTGCACAACTGATGGACACGGGGTCATGTATTGGAACTCAATTTGCAGGAGACGATGAAGAGGATCTTTATTACTGACTCCCTTTTCGATGTTACCTTGCAATTCTTCTAGGGGGACTGCAGCAAGGAACCCCTTGATGAATTCTTTGCAACATAGCTTGCCTTCACCTATCAGTTCATGAGATTCTCTCTTGTTAGATTTTCCTGAGTTGCTTAGTTCAGTATTTTGATTGTTTCCTAAACCCTTCTTTAAGTTGCTTGAATTTGGTCGTACACTATACATTTTACTGTCCTTACTGAACTTCAATATGTATGCATTATGACATCCCTCTGAGAGCCGCTCTCCCAGTGTGTCAATTGTGTATATTGCATCCTTTTCGATCTTGAGAACAAAGAAATGGTCATTCCAACTTACAACATAGATTTGCTCTTCTGAAGTGGACTCACTTTGTTGGAGCTCTTGCCATATGCTGTCAAATGACATTGCGCCTTGCAGGAAATCTAACCGATTTGGCATATTTTCAAGTTCAAAGAAGCCTATATAGGAATTTTCAGGCACCACCATCAATGGTCTAACTTGAGCCTGTAACACTGTATCAAGATCAAAGTGTTGATCAGAAAACTTCTCTTTATGACACTCCTCTTTGCACAAATTTCTCCATTCCAAAGATCCATCTCTGATCAATTTATCGAATTGACATCTTATAGGCAAGAATTTTGGGTTCTGATGGAGCCAATCTGCAATGACTGCGGCAAGAACGCTGCAGGCACCTTCACCTGATGCTTTATCACTCCGCTGATCAATAGAGGCTAGGAACATCTCTGTCACAAGTTCCAATTTCCCATCTCTGCTCTTAAATTTTCTCTTCTCCCATTTGCCTACTTCGAAGCGATCACTGCCCATGAATTCTGGTGAATAAAACTCACTTTTTGCTTGTGTATCCTTAGATCCTAGTGATAAGAAGAGACAGCGGCGAGCATGGTCTATATCATCGCCTCCATCTTCACCATATGCTTTGTTTAAGAGTGGTGTATCACGGGGATGATCTGGTACTTTGGATCCATGATTTCTACTGTTCCATGACATAAGTCCGAGTAATGATGGTTTGCTTGTCTCCTGGTAACTTGATGGATGGTTTTCTTCCCATCTCTCATCCTTATTATATATAACCCTGTCATCTACTAGACCAGTATTCTGTAGATTTGTTTCAATTATTCTTTTGTAGCTTTGTTCATCATCCTCCGAGTCTGAAGATAAGTTGGATTTATCGTTGGTGCTTTGATCCTCGAAGCTGACAAATGAGGGTAAAGATACTAGTTTTTGGGTAGGAGAAATAGGGTGTACATTGCCATTTATTTGCTGGGGCTGAGCCTCTGGGCAGCGGAGTTTGACCTGAAATTCAGTTGTGGTAATTTAGCACACAGAAAACTAAATTGCCTTGTTCATCAAATAGGCTTACTCTTACCATTAGTCTGGCCTCCACTGTGGACCCACTGATGCAGCATGAAAAGGGCAGTTCTAGTTTTTTCTCTATACTTTCAGTTAGACCAGCAAATTCTGCAGTATTTATGCTGACTTTGGCTAAAAGTGAAGGTTTGCTAATTGTTTCTGCATCCTGTCCCTGATAAAGTTGTTTTATATGTAACTGTAGTTCTATCAAAATGATCGCAAGGGATTAATAATATCTAATCATGTTCCTAAAGTTTATGTACTTACTTGAATCCTAAGTTCAATCTTCCAGTCGCTGCTGGGGTCTTCCAGTTTGAAGTTGCAGTTATGCTCAAAGCCTTCGTTCCAACGGACACATCCATCAGAGTCTACACACTGCTTTGTAGTTTTACTTTTATCGCTAGCTCGTCTATATAGGTAACTTTTCTTAGCTTTCCATTTTATCTGCACTTTAATATAAAAGTTGTTCTTGTTTGTAATTTCTCCTATCGGTAAACCTTCAAGCTCACTGATGGTAAGATGAAGCTTAGAAGCACTGATAGTTTCCGATATACCTATACCGGCACAAAGGTTCCATTTTTTCATCTTGTTGTGTAAATGTTTTCGAATCCATCAAGCAGGAGAATGTGGATACTAATAGATAAATCCCACTAGAATTATGAAAATTGGTGTTCTGTGGTCGTTGACATTTGGTAGCATTCAAGTGCAGTTTCGATTATGTAAGCAATGTTGATTTTTCAGTAAATAATAGATATAATACGTTAGATATATGGTAACATTTTTTGACTAATTCAGCACCTACTTGGCTTCTTCTAGATCTGCCATAGTCAAAATTTGTTCCTTATAGTGTATTCTTAGAAGCATGCTAAATGCTGTGAATGAAAATGTGCTCTTATACTTGATCTACCAATATTTTGAAAATATTTCGTTGCTTTGCTGCTCGTATCATTACTCATTAGTATGTTATTGTTAAGTTACCAGTTAGGATACCAACTTACGGATCGAGAGTGGATCATGGACGCCTTATGAGAATATTGGGGTGGTAGAGAGTCGAACCTTAGATCCCTGCCGACAGGAGCTTTGATACCATGTTAAGTTACTAGTTCTCCTGAAATCTCAAGGTGTTAACGGTTATAAACAAACACCAAACATAAGGTCCCTCTCGAATGTGTATTGCATTGCAAGACAGTTTATAAACATTGCTTTAGGAACACGAGGAAAAGATTATCTCGTTAAAAACAGCTTATATGATCGAGATACTACGTGTCTGTTTGGCTCAATTAAAATGAGCTTAAATGGTCCATGAGTTCATTTTAACTTGTTTTGACAAAGAAACAAAAATGAACTTATTTACTCCTTGTCCTGACAAGTGGAAAAGTATTCACCATCTACTTTTTTCCTGGCTTGACTCAAATATCTGGACTGCATGTGGTAAAGGTTGAATATATTATTACTCGCATAAATTATTTAACGTTATAATATTCATAGAAATTGAATTTAAATTTTAGTTTTTTTGGAAAAATTTAATCAATCTGAACATAATATATTAATATGATAATATCTAATAATTTATATTTCAATATTTGTGTTTTTAAATTATATTTCTTAAATTAGAATTTATATATTTAAATTCTTTTATTAAATAACTTAACTTAAAAAAATTATTTTGTTAACTTATAAATTATTATATATTTAAATGATTTATAAATAAAATTATCCAAACACCTAAATAATTTATAAATAATAATTTATTTATCACTTATATAACACTTATTTACTTTAAATAAAAAATAACATTTTTTAAATTAAGCCAAACCGAACCTACATAAAATTGTACCTTTTAGTTTATGCATAAGTTTTCTTCGGTGACTAATAAGCTCTTTGACTAAGTGATTATTTATATAAACAACCAAGGGGCATTGTTGCGAAGTCAAAGGGTACCCACTCAATACATGTTGGTATGTTTTACATGGTTGTGCTGTAATACTTGCACCACGTCCCGTACGGAATGGAGTGCCCGAAACGCGTATAAGTGTCAGCCTTACAGTTTCGAGACAATAATGACTGGTTTCGCCCGTGCTTATTAGAGAAGCGGTTCTAGCTCCCGACCAGCACTGTGCACTAATTATCATAAACCTATGACAATCCTCTCAAACACTTGCCCTTGACTACAAACATGTCTGTCCTTCAACATTAAGTATTAACCATCTAATGTCCCCTTTAACAAAAGTGACCCCGTTACAATATGCAACTATGGAAGTATGGAACACACCACCTCCGTTTGACATTGTTATTCAAAATTGTTGTATCGTGAGAAAAAGTGTTTGTGGAAAAAGTGCTATCTGAAAAATATGATAACTGTTTGATAATTTTTTTTGATTTATATATATTTTGAGATATAATATAAAAAATTAATATTTTTGAGGAGATTTGATGTTGAAACTTGCAGTTATTTTATGTAAAATTTGAAGCAGCTTTTTCCAAAATAATGGAAGACATACTTTCTCTAACAACATCGTTTAGAGCAAAAGCACTTTTTCAGACAACAATTTTTAGATTTTACCAAACACATTTCTCCCTACTTTTCCGTAAAAAATTGTTATTGTTGTTACTGTTTGCAACATCAATACCGAACGAACCCATATTCTTTGTAGGGCTTGAGATGGAAATAATAAGTATTTTTTTGAGTAATGCTAGACAATCCAAATATTGTCTCAAATTCTTTTCCCAAATAATGTGCATGACATATGACTTATTTTAATTCATGGACGCATATGTATGCACACGGGTCTTCCTATTATTATATGAAGGTTGCCAATTATACATGTGACAACTCAATATTGAAACAATTTTTGGGATGACATCATTTTTCTATTTTTCCTGCTGAATGGGAATAATAAGTTGCGTACTGCAAGTTCAGAATTTTATTATTATTGCAATTAATTATGCTAATTGCTTGAATATTAGATTAGATTATATAATTAATTTTTACAATTCATTTTTTTTCTAGTACAATTAATAAACTAGTTTAAAAGTCTTTGTAGGCACAAGTCCCCTAACATAAAGTATACCTTTTTTCTTAATCATATTTATCTAGTGTGATTGCAATTATTTTAATTTAAATTCAATTATTAAGTGTGATTTTATATTTATAATTTAATCATTTTTAACTTAATTTATATTTAAATATAGTAATGTAATAATTGATATACATTATATGTAGAATTATATGTGAAAATTCTACTTTTTAAAAATAAATTCAAATAATATATATATATATATATATAATATTTTATTATTAAAACTAATTCTCAAAATCCAATTATTTTAAATAATTTTTCATATTATCTTAAATCATCATATACTATTGATACCGTAATTTTAAATCTCATATTTTGTTATATAAATTTTATATTTTAATGTAATTATGAGTATAAAGCACATGCCTCTGTAATACTAAGTCATTTAATTAAATACATGATAGTCATCATCTATTACGCATGGTATGCAAAGATGCAAAAAATTCAGGCACAAGTGAGCACAACCAATTCATATCCAGCTTCCTCATTAAGCGATGAATTTAACCAATTATGGGTTTGGGCTTGGTAAGCGATGAATTTAAATGTCAGTTATGCCAGGTCTCAACACATTTGATTGCTACTTAATTAGCCCAACTCCAAGATGTTCCCATGTCTTATCCTCTCATTCAGATTGATTGAAAGTTGAAATTTAGCTTAGCAAAAAAAAAAAGTTGAAATTTGTTTGTGGGCTACATTCTGGGCTTCGGACCAGAATTTTTCATCCACATACTCATTTTTCTTTATGCTTGATATATATATTAGATTTTTTTTAAGCTTAGCAAAAAAAAGAGAGATTTTTTTAATATATTTTTAACGTGATTAACGATTTTATCTGGAGTCAGGGTATTGTGTCTGCCATCGAGCTAGGAAAATGATTGTATTCCCCCTTTCTTTAAAAGTAGACAAAGTGCCTGTTTTTTTCACAGGGTCTAATAATCAAGGCGGAAATAATTGTAGTAGTAGTTTATCCAAGACTGTACAAGTATCATGTACAATATATAAATATCCGAACTTCCTAAAAAAATGTTTTTTAAATTACCTTTATTTAACCCCCTATTCGTTTTAGGTCCTATTTCGGCCCCTTTCAGATGATCAATCGCTAGTTGAAACCATTTTTTAGTAATTAGTTTTAATATTTTTTGTATGACTTTCAATATTGCCTTGTAAGAAAACATATGAATTTTTTAAAACATTCGGAGGGATCCATTTTGAGGTTATAGACTTTTGCTCTAAATTATATAAAAAACTATTTAATAATCCTAAGTCGAAATGATAGAATTAATATCAACAAAAATATATCTCTCTAGACCAATTTGAAATTCAAGATTTATGGAGAAAAAACTCAAAAAGTGAGAACGTATGTATATTTTACAACGGAATATTTATTTCTAAAGGAAAAAAACAATCATTTGTCTCCACTTTATAGTGGAGTTATGCATGTGGCCAAAATGGACAGATTAAAGTGAAGGACCAGCGGGTACAAGGACCTACTCAACCTCTGGAGTCTGGTTAATGCTATCAGATTATCAAATTAATATTGCTCACCGTACTTGATTATCAAATGCATTCTCCGTTGATTCATTATGTTGTCAAAATCAAAATCATTAATCAGCTTTTTAGTTGTAATAAATTTATACTTGATTACACTATTAGTCTATTATTGCAAATCAAATAAGCCATATCTCAATTATAGAAACGAGTGCATTTTTTAGAGCCACAACTTTATAAATTTGCACTTCCAAAACCAAATATCAAGGCGGCCCCTGTGGACAGAGATAGCTAATGAATGTGCATTTGTGAAGTTAGTAGAGGAAGAGCAGAAAAAGAGTTATATAGAGAAATACAGATAGATAGAGTGTGTGAGTAAAAAAAAATGAAGTACTCAGAGTTAGAGCATGTCGATGGCGAATCTTCGGGGCAAAAGTTATCAGAAGAAGCACCGGAGGATTGCATGCAGGACAGTAAGCGAGGTGGCTGGTTAACCTTCCCCTACATTATAGGTACACTAAATTATATTTTGTGTATATTCTAACTTGATTATCAAGAGCTTATTAATGTCTCCAAACAGAAATATACTCTCTCCGTCCCAATTCAAGTGATTTGTTTGATATTTTTTTAAGTTAAATTGATTAAATTTTGACCGAAGATTGCTAATTACTTTCTTATGATTTTGAAAAATTAAAAATTACATTTTAAAGTAGATTAGATATATTCTTCAATAATATATTTTTTCAATTTTTTATAATTATCTAATATATATAATTTTCTGTAAAAAATGAGTCAATTTGACTACCAAAAATTCAAACAAGCCACTTGAATTGGGAAAGAGGGAGTAATAATTAGTTATGTGTTTAGTGAACCTTCTTTTGAAGATGAATTACATAATTATGTGTGAATTTAAAGATTGTATTTGGTAATTTTGATTTAATTTGAAATAATGGATTTCAAATAATAAGATTTGAGTTGTCATTTGAAATTCTCATATTTATAATAATATTTGAATGTCTTGGAATTAAAATAAAATCCAAATACAAATTCTTACGATTACCAAATATGTCATTTGATCAAATTCTGAATTTCGAATGAAATTTATATTTCCAAACATGTGAAGTTATACGGTAGACATTGCAATTTTGTAGTTTACTATATATCCTGATAATTTATTTCTAGGCAAGAATTTAATTAGCACGTATGTATTAAAAAATGCAGGGAGTGAACTGGGATTATCTTTGGCGGCTACTGGGTGGGGATGCAACCTGACGGTTTACTTAATCACTGTTTTCAATTTAAAGAGTATACATGCTACACAAATCAGCAGCATTGTGGCCGGTTCCAGATATTTATTTCCCATCGCTGGAGCTATTCTAGCGGACTCTTTCTTGGGCTCCTTCTCCGTCGTCAGCATTTTCTCTATAATTTCGTTACTGGTAAAAACCAAAATACCCACTCCATATCATATTTATTTTTATTTATTCTCTAAATTTCAGAAACACCACCATCATCTAAATGACACACTTAAATGTCCGGGAGAATTAATTTTTTTCTACGAATTTCAGTGGAATTAAGTTTCGATGGAAAAATGTATCCAATCTTATTTATCACCCGCTCTGATACCACGGTCCACGGACACCATTAGTCGAATTTTAATTATTATTCACTGAACTGAGTCGAAAATATATTTAATTCAACTGTCTTAGTGGCATGAAAAATACCCTTTCTCCTTGTAGTGAATAATTTTTTTGGGTGGTTTCTTAAATCATTAGAAGACTTTATTTAACTAACAAATAAGAGTATGTCCAACAACCTTATAAGCTTTATCCTTTCTCCTTGTAGTGAATAATTTTTTTGGGTGGTTTCTTAAATCATTAGAAGACTTTATTTAACTAACAAATAAGAGTATGTCCAACAACCTTATAAGCTTTATAAATAAGTAATGTTTTCTAGCAATGTAAAACTTTGTATTGTATATTAATTTAAACAATATTACTTGTCCTTACTTTATTATTATTATTATTACAATAAATATTCAAACTACAATTATGTAATTAAATTTCAATTTAAGACCTGTGGTCAAATACTAGTATTAATACAATGTGGGTGTCTAACTAGTATATATAACATATACTTGCATTATAAATTTGTATATTACTTGCAATCTTTTGGGAATTCATCATGATAACATATCTAATAAGAAGAAGAGGAAAAGGAAAAGGAAATTAACACCATATCTAATAAGAAGTTGAGGAAAAGGAAATCAACATCTTTATAATCTAGTTGTACAACCTAATTAATCATGTTGGCCTCAATCATCGAATTATCAATCGTAATAAAGTATTAGCTCATCAACGTATTTATCGATATTATTTTTGTGATAATTCTATGCATTAGAAGATTTTGTATGCAAAGATCTTTATTTTCTCGGATTTAAGAGTTTTTGAGTCCTCTCATTCATAGTTTGTGCAAAAGTACAATGTTAATGGAGTCCTTAGATTATCGCCACTTCAAAAAACAACCGTTTCATTGAAAATTATTGCCTTAGAATGTTAGTGGAGTCCTTAGATTATCGCCACTTTAAAAAACAACCGTTTCATTGAAAATTATTGCCTTAGATTATCACCACTTCAAAAAATAACCGTTCTATTGAAAATTATTGCATACTGAATATTCACTTATGCTGTTGACGATTACACTTGGATTGATAAAAGCATTTTCATAGAAAATATTATAAAATTTATGATAGTAATTATTCAAATATTTGGAGAGCAATACTTAAGATGACCAAATAATGTTGACATTCAAAGGTAAACATGGATGACTGAACAACGAGGATTTCCCGTAATGCTAATTAAGTAGCATAGATTGTACACAATAGAGGTGGAAGAATTGACCAATGGCATGGAGTTTTTTCGGTGATTATCATGAGTCAATTATTATCCTTGAAACTATAGTTTCGCACCATCTCTAAATATGACACACTTATTCTGAGTTATCGGGATTGCTAAATAATATAAATGTTTTAGATTGATCCAGTTTATTTTTTCAATGCGTAAAAGGTTGAGTATCCAAAGTTAAATACACGATCAATGACCACATATATGATATACAATACTATCTTACTAATGGTATAGATTCACCCTATCCAACTTTTGTGAATACTATTTCAATTTCTCAAGGAAACAAAAAAAATCATTTTATTCCAATGTAAAAGCTAACTAGAAAAGATGTTGAACAAAGTTTTGGAGAGCTTTAAACAAGATTTGCTATAATGCATGGACCAACTCATTTTGAGACATCAAGACACTTAAATATATCATGTTATAGCATGTATAATGATGCATAATATGATTATATTGAAGACGAAAGAAATATGTGAAATATAGATTATGATTACGAGACATATGATGAACACTATCTATTCAAATATCTCGTGAACACATAAATATAATTAAAAATTTCATACAATTGCATCATAAAATTAGAGATAACAATGATCATATTTAGCTTTAAAATGATCTCGTAGAGCATTTGTGGCATACATATGGTAGTTATATAATTACATCCCAAAAAGTGTTGTACATGTAATGTTATTGGTTACATTCCACGAAAAGACATTTGATAGCCTAATGTATAGTAACAAAAAATTTCTGAATGAAAAACATATAATGTAACACCCCAGTTCCATATTGAAACATGTGTAGATTTTAGTTTAGTATTTAAGGTAGAGTACTACTACCAAATACACCAATAAATCATAATTTTTTGGGGATATGTGGATTATCCAAGTTATTACATTTTGGCTAGTGTACGCTTTGCTTTTTCGTAAAACAAATTTGGGGCTTAAGTCGAATTCAAAAAGTACACGGGATTCGTCCTGGTCATATATGGTCTTAGAGTCAACTCTCGAAACCTTGATTTGTCAAGTTGCCGGAGGTGGGGACATGAAAGTTAGTGGTATTATCCCATGATGAACATAGGTCTGGAGGTGGGGACACGAAACTAGCCGATATTATCCCTGACAAGGACATCAAGAATTTAAGTGGGAGAATTTGTAACACCTCAGTCTCACATCGAAACATGTGGAGACTTTAGTTCAGTATTTAAGATAGAGTACTACTACTAAGTGCACCAACAAATCATGATCTTTTGGAAGCATGTGGTGGATTAACTCACCACTTTTTTTGCTTCATTACATGAATGTGGAATTTTAGCTTCAGGAAAGGCTTCTTTTATTAGCTCCAACAACTCTGTAAATGCTGCATTGCTTATTCCATGAAGACACTTCAAATGGTACTAACGAATGGTAAAAGAAAGTTTTGAAAAACTTTTACATCCTGGATACAATTCCTGTTTTCCTTCCTCCAGGAGCTTAACATATTTTTTTGCTTCTCTATTAGAATTATTTCCAATTTCTTGTGTTGTATTCCCGAAATCTTGTATCACATCTCTAAACGTATCATGCAATAACTTGTCTACATTATCACCATCACAAAAGGTATTTGTATCAATGTCATCTCCGAAATCCATTTTTGGCTGCATTTCTTCACCATGGAAATACCAATTAGTGTATCCAAATATAAATCTATCCTTTATCAGGTGGTCAAATATTATATTTTGCTGGTACCAGTACCGAAAGCAACACTTTTTACATGGACAACAAATAGAATTACCTCTAGCTGACCTAGAAAAAGCGTGTTCAAGAAACCCATTTACCCCGTTAACATACTCTTCTGAATATTTTGGAAGAGTCATCCAATCCTTGTCTCCGATATTCATGATGCAAAATTGTGTAATCTAATTAAGAATCAAAACTTATAAAATTAATATTTGTTTAGTCCCTAATATTTTTAAATATAATCAAA
The DNA here is from genome assembly GCA_028671895.1 of Oenanthe sinensis. Taxonomy (NCBI): domain Eukaryota; kingdom Viridiplantae; phylum Streptophyta; class Magnoliopsida; order Apiales; family Apiaceae; genus Oenanthe; species Oenanthe sinensis. Next base: position 44,685,903 of record CM053813.1, on the reverse strand, counting down.
TACTGGACTAACATATATCCATGCACTATGTCAAATTATTTTATTATAAATTAAGGATTTGTTAATCTAGGGTAAATGATGTAGTTAACCAACCACATAAATTACACAAATAAGAGTTAACACAAGATATAATAATCACACATAAAAATAGATTTAATCAAGATAAACAATTACATCATTAACAATAACACATGTAATAGCGGAATGATGAATGAAAATATTTACCTCAAATAACTTAGTTGTCACAATAGAATCTCACAGTTAACTCCAAATAAAGACTACAAAAGAGGATTGTTAATATCTTTAGTCGGACAACAGAGAGTACCGAGGAAAAAAAAGGTAAGACATGGTATAATGAAAATTCGTAGCCCTGTTAAAAGAAAAGCGGGAGTATAATTTTTAGGAGGAGGGAAACTAAATAAAAGAAAGCCTGCTAATTATTTTTTTTCCAATTGGGCTTATCCCACACTATGGATAATAGTGTAGCCCAAATATTAGAAAAAGCAACGCAGTTGGCAACAAATATAAAGTATTGTCATACCCATATTTATGCCAACACTTATTTAATGTATTGCTAAAATAGTGTGGCCATATGTCTTTTGTGTTGCATTGGTTTATGAATTATCCGAATTGTTGCATTTGGGAAAATGTATTATGTGCTTATGTGCTATACGAATTCAGAGTTTGACTCGATTTGAAAAAGGACTCAAGATTCGACCCGGATTATCACATATTCTTTATCTAGAAAATGAGTGTACCTTCTTTTATTGATTTATTGTTTTCTTGAGTTAAAATATTTATTCAACTTTAATAGTCCCCAATAGAATTTGTATCAATTGTCATCATTTTTACATTAATCTCATCTCCTTCTTTGAGATCTCTTCTCTTTTCACATTCATATCTTTGAGGGGTTCATTTCCTTGCATTCTAGATTCTCTCATTTGCTCTAGAATTACATGTCCACCATTATCATTATACTCATTTTCTAACTTTTTTTTTCTTTTACATTTCTTTTAACATTTTTTCTTCTAGTATGTCATTCAAATTCCGAATTTTCTAACATTGTATATTCTGGTAGAAAAGAAGTTGTGAGACTTCTTTCAGGGATTTTAATTTTTTAGTGATAAATCAACATTCCATTTAGAAAAGTATCTTAACAGCTTTAAGTCTTTAGCTATGAAATAGAATTGGGTCATAACCATGACACGATTTAATTTATACACTTTATATATATATATATATATATGTGTGTGTGTGTGTGTGTGTGTGTGATGTTATTGGTGTATATATATAATATAATATGGGCACATTTAATTAGATTATTTATGTTAGTACTAGATACGACACTCATACCATGTTTATTTTTGAAAGATAAAATACGTAACAAATTAAGATCTAACATTAAACAACGATCATAAGGTTCTTGTATTTAGGAGAAATTCTATCAAAAACGGGTTCATGAATTCGTAAGATTGTTGATTTTTAAGAGAGACCGTTGAATCTTTATCAACTACCTACCTGAGAATCAAACGAAATTGATATATCGATTTAATGTATTTAATTGAAAGAAAATTGAGAATATTTTAATGATGAAATCATGATCATTATTTGAAAAATCTCTTATTAAATTATTAAATTTTATTAATGTTTTCATTAAATAACACTCATCAAGGCCTATATCGACAGAGGTGGATCTGTCAAAATAAAATACTCTTGTTTAATCATGGGGTCAAACTCAACTAAGTCATCGCAATAGGATTGTGAACTTAAAAGTATATAATTTGATAAATATTTATTAGATAGATAAGATTTAATGTTGTTCGCCAAACTAACCAAGTGTTATATATGATGCAAGACAAATGTTGTGTACATAGTTAATTGTGTTTTGGGATAGTATCCAAAACTAGTTCAATACATGATAAAATATGGATCTTGACTCACTATAAAGATTTATATAAAATATTTTTTAAACTAATGACGATGGCTATTAATTTATTTAAAATAGTGGGAGATATATATATTTAAGATGTACATAATCACTTGACATAATTATTGACCCGATTTTTATTTACTAAATTAATCCATTTTAAGCAAAATTTATATTTAAAATAGTTTTATATTAAAAAGGTAAAATGATTATACAATCAAAGGTTTAAAAATTTATATTATTTTTTATAACAAATAATATATTTAATAATAAGATAAACATTTAAAGTCGCCCAAATTAAAAAATAGAAGGCGAAAGATAATTAATAAACTATTATTTCGACAAAGTTACTTAACATCTTTTATTTTATTTTAGTTTTACTAAAATTTAAAACTAATCCAAATAATTAATTCAGACTGTATTTTCCCGATCCAAAATGGTCTAAACCTAATTAAATACGAACCGAACTTATAAATCAGATCTTAATTCAAAATTTATCCTAATTTAATTAAAGTGAGATTTGATCTGCTCCGAAGAGTACTCCAAATATATCATAATCAAAAGTTAATTAATGAATAAATTAAAACATATATAACTATTCTAATTAAATCTCTAGGGTTTACGTATTTTAATTAGCCTATTTAACAAAATAGATTAATATTAATGATTTGATTCCAATAATTTTGCAAAATTTAGTCTCATTGTCAATATGTGGACTTAGATCGGAATGTAAAAATTTTAATAATATCATTGCTATCAAAATTTTCAAATATTATTTTTTTAAAATTCTTGTTGAAATAAACAAAAGCAAATAAAAAATATAATAAATAAATAATAAGATGACAAGTATAAAAATAACACGACATATATAACATATATATTTATATGTATCTGTATTATATTATTAACATTGAAATATTTGGGTCGAATAATTATTATTGGAACTAATTTTTAAAAATTAATCTCATAACCAAAATATATCTCAAATTAATCTCCTAACTAATTCACTACAACAAATCCGAACAGATTTTTTACACTGAATCCGTCGTAAATGAGTCATTTGTGACGGAAAAAATCAGTCGTCCAGTCGAAAGTTAAAAACAGTTACAAGTTACACTTCTGTAAATGCCCTTATTTGGTGTAGTGTAATGCATATCTCTAAACAAAATAGATAACTATTATCTTATTGAATATTAATCTTCTAACTAAAACACCTATCTCACATTAATCTTGTAATTATATAATACACATCTCTAAATAAAAAACATAATTATTATCTTATTAAAATACAAATACAGAAATATATAAAAAATTATATAAAAATATATACATATAACATTAAATAAAATTTAAATTATTATTATAAAAATTAAATTCAAATCATATAAGAAAATATTTAACAAAAATTATTTGAAATATTAAAACAATTCGATTCGTGCATCACACCAAATATAAGATAGTATTAAATTATGCATAAAATTATATGAAATCTTAATTTTCTTTAAAGAACACACAATGATAATCTTAACTATCTAGTATATTTTCTAATTAATGAATAACTATAAGTCTCCCGTCACTAAAGATTTTTAATATAGGGGATGACCTTGATAACCTTGACAGCTGCTTCGGTGAACTTCTTGCACCCTCCACCATTCACCAATGCATCACTGGGAGCCTTGTACACTGGTATAGCTCTAGCTTCACTTGGGGCAGGCGGCACCGGGATCACCTTACTACAATGAGAGCGGATCAATTTCAACACAATCATGAGAAATCCATTTTTTTCAACTGATACTTTATAATTTCATATGCTTGCATAGCCACTAGCTCCACCGTGGTTGTTTATGTAGAGAGTAAAACTAATTACAGTTGCTGATATATGTGTTTGGATATAAAACTGAAGAAAAAACTGAACTAGATTACTTCAATTAAAATGAACGTTACAAAGCAAATATATAAAAACAAAGTACATCACCTGCACTTCCTTCATTAAAGCCTAAAAACTAGGACACGCTAACAGCTTCCCAGACTAAATCAAATACATAACATGACTCCACTAAACTCCTAGAAACCAGCACACGAGCTGACTAGTTCTGCTGTTATTTTTACACAACTAATAACAGCAATTTATTTTCATAAGTTTAGATTAATAAAATAAATAATGCCAACAGTTTATATTCAAGATAGAGTTAGTTTGGGGTCTGGGGTTTGGAGTTTGTGTTGCTGCAAATCTAACTGGATTCATGGTGTTTATGCTCGGAAAGCGATATTATTGCCATGTGAAGCCTAAAGAAAGCCCTTTCGTAAGCATTGCCAGAGTTGTAGTTGCAGAAATCTTAAAAAGAAATGCAGCAAGAAATAATTGCTATTTTTATAGGACTTCTGATCAGGTGTCAAGGTTGAACTGTGGCCCTACTACCGATTTCAGGTATGTTACATTTTCAATTAACTCACTTATCCAATTATTTACTACTATAGATGTATTTGACGATATAAATTAAACCATATTATTATTATTAAGTTTTATATAGTTTAATTTCTTTATCTATAGCTAAAATTCATTCTTATATATGGTGCAGCTTCTTAAACAATGCAGCTTTAAAACCAGAAAGTAACAATCAATCGAGTGACCTACTGATTGATAAGAGATCATGGAAGTTTTGTACAGTTGAAGTAGAAGACCTTAAAACCCTATTGAAAATAATTCCCCTATGGTCTTCTAGTATTCTACTAAGTGCCACAATAGGTGTTTTTATGAGTTTAGTACTTCTTGAAGCTCTTACAATGGACAAACACTTTGGAAAGAACTTTGAAGTTCCATCAGCTTCATTTCTAACCTTTAACATTTTGTCTACATGCATATCACTCTCAATCTTGGACCGATTGGTATTTCCCTGGTGGCAAAAATTAACTAATCGTTACCCAACCCCACTTCAACGAATCGGAGTAGGTCATATCATCAACATCATAGCCCTAGTAGGGTCTGCTCAGGTCGAAAATCAGCGACTACAAGTTGTGAAAAAATTCCATTTGGATGATCAACCAGGCTCGGCAGTACCAATGTCAGCATTTTGGTTAGTGATAAACTTAACAATTATTGGGATCGGTGAAGCATTGCATTATCCGGGACAAGTTGCATTCTGTTATCAAGAATTTCCCGAATCGTTAAGGAACACTGCTACGGCTATGATTTCTTTGATAGTTGGCATTGGCTTTTATTCAAGTGCTGTGGTCATTGGATTAGTACGGCGAGCTACAGAGTGGTTGCCGGATAATATTAATGAAGGGAGAGCAGATTATGTTTATTGGATTATGGCAGGGATAGGAATGGTGAATTTCGCTTACTATTTGGTTTGTGCCAAGTTGTTTAACTATCGTGCTGCTGTGAAGCTTAGTGTTCATTCAGATACCTAAGAAAATTGATTTGTCTGCAAACTCTATAAATCAATACCACTACTACTGCTTCCAATTCATACGAATGTATTATAATCATGATTAACAATGTAGGCTCTACGTAGAAAGCATCCATCTTCTTTCCACCACAGATTATTGGTTTTATTGGATACACTAGTACAATAATTAAGCATATTATTGGTCAACAAGAATTCGACTTGTTAAAAGATAATTACAAATTAATTCTTAAAGCTTTCTGTTTAATTTCTAAAGACCGAAGTAATCTAGAGTGTTTCAAACATCCCATTCGATCGATCATAAATAGAATTAAGAATACACGGAGCAGTAAAATGGGCTACCTCTAGCCAAACAAACATAAGCTACAAAACAGATTGAAACAAATTTAGTTTCCTAATTAGTTTTTCTACCCCGGCTACTTCTCTTTACGTACTTTGTGGCCAAGATACGCTTTCCATTGATAGAGTAATTGGTTTTTCTATTAGGAGGAGCAATGTCAGGAATGATAGCAGATGTACGACAGACGATTCGAGCAGACAATGGTTGTTCATCACTTGACACATCCTGCATATATATCCCTTGTATATAAAATCACTAAAAATCCGGAAACACACAAAATAGAATATACTTATTCAATAATTATTTACTTACTCATAGTCATATATAAATTGTAAATATACATTTATAAACATGTGCATATATGTAAAATAATACCTACCTTGTGAAGAATTCTCGAATTTCAGATTCAGGAATATAGTATCCCTTGGAGAATGTCAGGAATATCATCTGCTGCCACGTCGGGTTCATTCTCGTGGCCATCCCCCAGCTGTATACCTACAAACATTTCACTGAGATCTTCGGATCGATACATTTCCGATGTTATTGGTGGGATCCATAACATTTCCAGAACCCGAATTTCCTCCAAATCCACCAGCAACATTATGGTAAGGAGGTGGCATAGTAACTGGATTGATATGAGCCAACCACATTCGATCTCCTTCCACATCTACAAACTCACTATCACCAGTTAGTATATCTTTAAAAGCCCTCGAACAAACCTCAGACATGATCTTTCCAACACCCCCAAGAATCTCAACCCTTTTACGGCGAAACTGAAACAACTTGATGGGGTTAGTGCACAACTTTTGAACGGAATATAGACAAATATAGTCTCTACATATTTTCTCTTGCTCTAGGAACCTTAAAAGACCTGCGATTTCATAGGCAAGTTGATCAACCAAATGAAACGGCCAAGCAGTCACTTTGTGGACAGCATTGTGGCTGTAACGAGTCCTTTCTAGCCAGATGAGGAATGCCACTACATGCTTACATTCATCCACATTCCGACCAAGTTTATTGACTAGCCTGTGGAATAGCTTCCGTTCACTTGTATGGAAAACATTAAATTCTTCGTCTTTGAGTTCTTCTTGTACGAAATAAAAGGCAGGATCATACAAAGCAAATCTATCATAGTCATGGCAATCGAACTTGGTATCCATTGCCTTCTGACGTGAGGAGAATATAGAGGCCGGTTTCGAGATGAACGGGGTATCCATTGCCTTCTGACGTGAGGAGAATATAGAGACCGGTTTCGAGATGAACGGAAAGCTAAAATATGAAGAGGAAATGAAGGATGTGTGGTGGTAAGGCTTAAACACAGACAAGGAGCTTATATATAGTAGACTAGGTGTGAAAATTAGGGTTTTTTCATACGATAACTTCTGTATTGTTTAAATTTCTGAAATATCCTGTGATAAAAAAAAACAATTTCTGAAATATCCTAACCGTTCGCTGAGCATCTGTCAGCTGATATGGTAAAAATCGGATATTATAATATAATTTCTTTTACAATTGATAGAGTATAAGAATATGCACAATTTCTCTTATTCTTTTTTGAAAATAAAATAAAATAAGTATCTCTCCGTATTAGCCATGATAAGTTTTTTTTATAAACAATATCCATTAGACAAGATTTCTTCTATAAATTTATATCCTTATCAAATGAATTTTTCTATATTTCAAATTCTCAGTTTCTGTAAATATTTACTTTTTATATATAATTATTATGCGTTAAAAGTATAATTATAAATATATAATTATTTCGGGAAAGATCCTAATTAATTACACGACAACAAGTTATGGGTTCATTACCTCTTTTTTGAAATATAGTAACCAAAATACATGTACGCGGATGCTGTGGCTCAAAATGCCCGCGAGACACGCGTTTCACTAATGTGTACACTGCATGCATATATAGTTAAGCTGCACGCATTTCCAGATTGCGTGTTAAGATACGCACACGCATTTCATATTTGCGTGGTACAAATTGCGTGGAGGCGCATACTTAAAGTACATGAACATGAATACACATAAGCCATTTGCGTGATCCAAGCAAAATCAATTCATACAAGAACACGTACATGCAAGGATGAAATGCGTATACATTATATAAGCAAGGTTAGGCCTGCAATTCTTGAAATTATTAGTTGATTCATAGTAACAAGTGACTTTTTTATTTTTTAAACATTAGAAATTTGTTACTTTTATTTTATTAGTAATTTATGCGACTCATCATTGTTAGACTTTTTGTACAGGAAATATGTATTTAGGCTAAAGAGAAAAAGTTATTTTGTCCTAAAATCTATTAAAACTTAAAACTTGCTAACAAAAGCCCTTTTTGTAAACATCATATCAAACTTTGTAATCCTCGAAAACACCTCAGCCACACTAGTTGAATTGGCGATCGTACACACATCCCTTTGCACCTTAGCCAAATCACCTCCTGAGAAAATAGCAGGAGCCTTCCGGTACCCCTGGCCAGTGACATGATTCAGTCAGTTGAGACCCATTAGCATACTTCCTGTCAAGGGGGCTGAAAAAGTACCATTCAATATTTTTGTTATTACAATTCAATGTAGTTGGTCTCAGAGAAAAAATTGTGAGCAGATGCAGAATTATCATAAATGGATTTAAGCTCAAGCTTTTGATCGTTGATCAAAAATAATTAAACTTAAAAATAAATCAGCAATTAATGACAGACAATTTAGTTGTCAGCTTAGCATATACTAATAAATATATAACTTCTATTTATTAGGAATATATTTATTTGATGATGTAAAAAATATTAGAACAAAAATTAGCATAGCTTATTTGTAATAAGTCTTTCTAGTTTCTGAATTTTATAATCAGAGTCTAGTTAGTCAACATTCTTGTACTTAGAAGATTTTTTGTAGAAAGTGAAACCAGAGTCTAGATGTAGAAAACACTATTTAGCCAAATAGTAGATAGAAAAGACGAATGAGTGACATCTGTGGTGAGATGTGATATATTATATAAACAAGACAAGATAGAATAATATAGAAACCATTTCTATGTACTCCTTCAGCAACTCTGCTACTATAGCTACCAGTATCATCTCTCTCTCTAGTTGCTACTATAGTTACCAGTATCATCTCTCTCTCTCTCTCTCTTTGAATATACTTTATGTATGTGTAGATAATAAGACATGTGTGTGTGTGTGTTTGACAACTTTTAGTTGTAGTAGTAATTATAATATACTAATACTAGGAGTTACAGGGAATACAAGAAATGAATACAATGGACGAATGAACCTTATCACTAGTAGTTACAAGGAATACCGGGTAAAACCACAACAGTCACATTGCTTTTGATTCGGTAAAGCTAGCTTACACCCATACTTCCTTAGTTTATGACACATAACATACATGAAGGAGAGTTAGGAATGCTCTCCTATCACATAACACATAACATAAAACACTGATTTTGATTTGGTAAGACAACCTTCATCGGTTTATTTGAGGTAAAGAGGGCTAATGAATGGGTTGTAACTGAGAAATTAGGATATGCTCTGATGAACAAAAACAACAAACTAACAAAGAAATTCAACTTTAATACAGGAGACAGGTGACAATACTTTGTTGTATGTTTTCCTATCTTTTTCACTTGTCATGTAGTCACTAATGTGCATCCAATCGTGTTTAAGAAATGTAGACAAAGAGGTTATTCGTGTATCATATCAAACTAAAATTATATTTTCTAGAATCTAGGTTTGATTTGGTAATACTTTATATGTGCTCATTCCGGAAGATGAAATGGAGGCTTCCTCAGCTTGCTATATGATGATTAGTTGGTTTAAGATTAATGCAACTTATTAACAACACTTTTTTTCTATTGTCTTTTCTAAAATACATGTTACAGAGCTGAGATTCACATCATTCCTCTTTTCCTATAAATGTTATGATTATCTTTATGGGAAAAAACTATTTTGTTTATATATTCCTCTAAAAAGTATCATTTTTTATCGTGTGATTAGGCTACATTGACACCATTATCCCAAGCTGATAGGCATGGAAAGCATGAACTATACACATATCTCACCTAGAAGTCTGTACTACACGTTTTCTCCTTCATGTATATAGATAATTAATAACATGTTCAAGTGGGGATGGCACAATCGGTAGTAATATTCAATTTCATACCTCAAAAACATTACTGCTAGTTGTAACTTAGTAAGTATTGTCTTTTCAACATATAGCCCTAGTTAACACACTACAGGAACCAACCAAAATTCTCATTAAACAACTTGTTAAATTGCCCAATTTAAACTTTAAATTAACACTCTGAAGATTAGTAAAAAATTCCCAAGTCACCGGATCTTGTGTCATTTGACTAAAAATTTTATTTGCTCGACTGCTAAACTCCTGTTACTACAAAGTCAATCATACTAGTAGAAGAACAAAGGGCATAAAATAGGGCAAGAAATGGACATTCAAATGTCAGTACTACGTATAAATCTCCATACAAAAAATAAACCTCACAGAAATTATCAACTAAATTAAAATCTAAATCAAATATATGGAGTTAAGAATCGATATATACAAAATATATATAAGAGAGAGAATGGAGGTACCTCGGTTTCTTTACATCGCCCCTCTACCGCTCGTTGTGCATGGGTTTTTGTTTGGCTACTCTGTAAATACCCGGTACTTTTGGTAACAGACCGAAACTTGAAGAATACACATGATACATATGCGTCTTCAGCGGGTAAAAAGGCCGCACACCCGGTATACATGTATTTTGGACCCTGCATGTTAAAAATGAGGTATTTTGATTATTTTCACACAAATTATATACATAAACATAGACATATAATTTAATTTAATCAAATTCAATAGCCACCAAAGTTATTTTAGAAATCTGAACTTTTCTCATGCATATATCACCAATTAAGTTGTTCAAATGATATAAATTTATAGAATTTAAAATTTATACTTCAATCGTTGGGTCAATTCACGTCATTTTTACCTTTGAGTAACTGTAATTGGATAAAGAGTAAAATTGATTTAAAAAGGTTTTTAATTGATTAAGTGGTTATTTAAAATAATATATGTAGAACGAACCTCCATTCCGCGGTCGATTAGGAGAATGTGAACATTATTTTTCTTAATTTATAAAAATATAACTTTTACATTTTTATTACAAATATAGAATTTTGAATTTTTATTTTGAAAATTATCATTTTTCTTTCCTTTTGAATTTGATTCATGAAGTAAGTTGTCTTCCTTGAGCTTCATCAAACACATCTTCACGATCAACATTCATTTCTTAATAAAATTATCAGAAAGTATAAATTTTAACAAATCTGGCAGAGAAGTCAAACTCGACATCTATAATACTTTCAAAATGCAAATTTATACATATTTTACGTGAACAAATATTTTTACCACTCTCTTACATGTAATTTAATCATGCAAATCATAATTTTTTTAACATTTTCACAATATTCACTCCGTCCAATTCATATATACTTATCGAATTAATTCTTCAATTGTTATAACTTCTATTGCAATACATTTACAATATAATATGCATGGATAAAAAATATATCTGCAAATATATACACTTTAATAATAAACATATAAATTTATTATATAACTTTTTATTTACACATAGATTGACATACATAATATTCAAGAACAAACATTTCAATTATTCATATATGATATAACTATATAATAAAAAAATTAATTATCGATTAAAAAGAACACTCCTATATAATTATGGAAGAATGAGGGCCTTTTTGCCTCAATTTTGGGATAAAACCGAAATTGGAATCATATATTTTCCGTTTTAAAATTTAAAAATTACAACGGTCATTGAATTATTAGTTCAAATTGAAAATTTGGGTTCGATTTCATTTATAAAATCGAATGAAACACAAATATATTATAACTTAAATAACATATATTTCTTATTAATAAATAAGAACCATTCATTATCCCAATGCATATACTCTGAGACAACGCTTGCAATAAAACAAAGAACTTAAAATTAAGGATAGAATTACTTTTTTATTCCTTAGCTCACAAAATAAAATAGAAATACCGGTATCCAAACAAACACAAGGCACAGATTGAATTTCACCGGCGACTTCTCTTTACATACTTGCTGGCCAAAATGCGCTTTCCATTAATAGAATATCTGGTTTTTCTGTTAGGAGGAGCAATGTCGGGAATGATGGCAGATGAACGGCAAACCATTCGAGCATACAATGGCTGTTCATCACTAGACACAGCCTGCATATATATTCCTTCTATGAAATCACCAAAAAGCCTGTAAAATCATGTCAATATATTACTCTCCACATAGGCAATTATTTATTTATAACTACATTGTAAATATACACATGGTTACACAAATGTCAAGTAATACCTTGTGAAGTATTCTCGAATTTCCATTTGAGGGATGTAGTATCCCTTGGAGAATGTCAAAAATATAGTCCTGTCATCAGCAGGTTCATCCTCGCCGTGATTCGCAAGCTGCATACCTCCAAAAATTTCGCTAAGATTAGCGTTTGGATTTTCCAATACATTTCTAACGTTATTGGTGGGAGCCATTAAATTGCCAGAACCCAAATTTCCTCGAAACCCTAGTCGAGGAAACCTACCTCCAACATACTGGTAATCAAACAGATTATTATAAGCAAACCACATTTTATCTCCTTCCACGTCTATAAACTCACTATCATCTGTTATTATGTCTCGGAAAGCCCTCACACAAATTTCAGAAACGATTTTTCGAACACTCTCAAAAATCCTAATCCTTTGTGCGTGAAACTCGAACAAGTCGATGTGTACAGAGCATAACCTTCGAACAGAACGCAGACACATGTACTTGCTACCTATTTTCTCTCTCTCTAAGCTCCTTAAAAAGGCTGCGATTTCATTGGCAAGTTGATCAAGCAGATGAAACGGCCAAGCCATCACTTTGTAGATAGCATTGTGGCTGTAACGAATTTTTTCCAGCCAAATGAGGAAAGCCACTACATGCATAGATTCGTTAATGTTACGACCTAGTTTACGGACTAGCCTGTGATATAGCGTCCGATCAAATGTATAGTAAAGATTATAATCTGCGTCGCTAATTTCTTCGACGAAATGCATGGCCGGATCATACAAAGCAGATCTATCATAGTACTTATGGTCATAGCAATACAACTGTGTATCCATTGCCTTGACTATGTCACGGGTATATGTTATGTGAGGAGAATATAGAGGATTTGAAGAGGAGATGAAGTGTGTATGTGGTGGCTGGTGAATCAAACTCAGACAAAGGGGCTTAATTATATATTAATGATTTGCTGTATATGAGAGTTTATTTGAGCGGGGAGACGCATCCTTTCGTAGAGGCGCCATCTATTCAAAATTAGGGTTCTATTTGTGATTTTCATCTGACAACGGATTTTTTTATTTTTTATTTATTTTCTGGCAATCGTAACCGTTCGTCGGGTATCTGCCTGATATGGTTTAGAGTGGGTGTTTAAAGAAATTTCTTAATACCAATATTTTAAAAATTATCATATGCGTCAGGTGCCAAGAGACGCAAATGCCAGTTTTTGTATTAGTGAGATCATATAAAATACTTTATTTAATTTATATATTTTAATAATATAATCAAGTGCACCAATAAATTTTAATATTCTGAGGGATTTGTGAATTAACAATTGTTACATTTACGTGTATTAGTTTTATGTTGAATGCATATTCCAGAGTAGATTTATTATTAAAAAAAGACTCGTGAGTTTACCTAAATTATTATATGGTATTAAAACAACACTTAAAAGTTTAATATTAGTGTTATAATCGCATTATATATAGTGATTAGAGTTGGGACACGAAAACCGCAAGTATCCTAGAATGATTAATGGAATTTATATTAGAACCAACGACTATCCATTCAAACTTGAAGAGGATGTTTGGAATTAGGAATATAATAGGAGAAATTTGCAATTTTCTACACCCATAACAAGGCATGCCACAATAATAAATTCAGTCATTTATGACGAAATTTTATACTAAATTTTTCGTAAATGGAATATTTATGGTGGAAAAAATGGGTAACATATAATTTATAAATTGAAAGTTTAAAAATGGTTACAAGTTACATTTCAATATTAAGTTATTTTTTTAAAATTACGTACTTCATCAACACAACGAATAGAAAATGACCCTGTTTCTGAATTCTTCACCAAGATCAAAATTACTAGTTTGGGATGTAACTAATAATGTTAAACCTCTCTCCCATATTTCACTTGTAACTATACATATTATCCTAGACAAGAATTCTTAAACATCGAACAAGTTCATATATTCTCGACCAAATTCACGACAAAGAAAATAATAATACTATAAATCTTGCCGGTTGAGATGTATACGAGTGTTATAATTTCCGTTTTGTTTAGCTTTCATTCTTTCAAGTGTATGTGATGTGCTTATTACTTAGTAATAATAAAATAGTAATTTGTTTTTTGTTTTCTTGAGGATTGTTTTCAAAAATGTGTTAAAAGGACTCGGTAGATCACGGTGTTATCTCCATTAAAATTAAGCAGTATATAAATTATAAAATATATAAAAAATTTATTATAAAATACGCTGAACGACCTCATATAATTAGATTATTAATTCTCCTCAAATTTTCAAGAATAAATAATGATCTGAATAATGTAACATCATATATATGCTTAATTGGAAAATTAAGTGTTTATACATTAAAGAGTAAAACAGTGGCGAAGCACTTGTACATAGAGCGGTACGTACCGCGATATACCAGCTTTATCCAAACATAGCAAGTTAAATACAAAAAATTATATTAAAAAACATTAGTTTCCTAAGTTTTTTTACTGGGAAGTTGATGCGCGACCTCTCCTTACATACTTTTTGGCCCAGACTTGCTTTCCATTAATTGAGTACTTGGTTTTTATTCCAAGAGGAGCAACGTGAGGAATGATGGAAGATGAACGGCAAACCAGTCGAGCAAACAATGGTTGTTCATCACTCGTCACATCTTGCATATGTATCTCTTCTATGAAATCACCAAAAATCCTGTATTCACCGCATGGATTAAATATTTAATAATAACTATTATACATAAATTAAATATTTATTAGTTATAAATATTTTATTCTTTTTATGTTTTATACATAAATATATTAATAAATTAATATATACATGCATCTCTAGCTATGAATCTTAAATACTATCTTGTGAAGATATATAATTAGTAAAATAAAATATTACCTCGTAAAGAATTCTCGAATATCGGATTCGGGAATGTAGTATCCTCTAGAGAATGTCAAAAAAATAGTTCTATCATCTGGGTCAAGGTGAGGTTCATCCTCGCAACCATTCACAAGATGCATTCCTCCAAACATTTCACTTAGATCTGCATTCGAATTTTCCAATACATTTCGGACATGATAGTTTGGACCCATCGAATTTCTAGGAACCATGATTAAACTTCTAGAACCCAAATTTCCTCTAAGCCCTAGTGGAGGAAACCCCAGCCCTATAGCACGAGGGTACAAAAAAGGAGGCGGCACCATGACTGGATTAATGTTATAAGCACACCACATTCTATCTCCTTCCGCATCAACAAACTGACTATCACTTGTCAGTATGTCTCGAAAGGCCCTCGTGCAAACTTCAGAAATTATTTTGCTAACATTCTCGAGGATCTTAACCCTTTTCTCATGAAATAAGAGCAAGTTAATTTCACAAGGGCATAATGTTTGAAGCAAACTTAAATGAATGGACTCTTGACCTAAGATCCTGCCCTCCCGCAGCCACGTTAAAAAACCAGCAATTTCCTTAGCAAGTCTATCAACCAAATGAAATGGCCAACCAATCACCTTGTAGACAGCATTGCGGCTGTATCGGATTCTTTCCAACCAGATGAGGAATGCCACTGCAAACATAGATTCATCAACATTTCGACCTAGTTTACGGACTAGCCTATAGAATAGCGTCCGATCAATTGCATAGAAAAGATTAAAAATTTCATCACTTAAGTTTTCTTCGACGAAAAAGGATGGATCGTACAAAGCAAACTTATCATAGTCATGGGAATCAAACTCGAGATCCATTGCCATTTGAAAAAATCAAGGGTAGATGTGTTGTGAGGAGAATTTAATTAGAAGACTTGAGATGAACGGAAACAAAAAATGTTTTGAGATTTATTTGCAGAGGAAATGAAGGGTTTGTAGTGTTATGAATCAAACTGAGAGAAAGGGGATTATATATAGCTGACTTGGTGTGAATAGAGGGTTTATTTGAGTGGGGAGATGCATCCTTTCCTAGAGGTGCCATCTAATAACAACTTAGGTCTTATTACATATATGATATTCAATGAACGGCTATGCTTAATCTTATGACAATCTTTACCGTTCATTTGGCATCTGTCGGATATTGTTTAAATTGGACAATTTAAGAAATTTCTTTTAAATTGATCAGAATGAGTATATATGTGCCCGTTTCTCTTATTCTTTTTTGAAAAAAATAA
This sequence comes from Oenanthe sinensis, assembly GCA_028671895.1. Taxonomy (NCBI): domain Eukaryota; kingdom Viridiplantae; phylum Streptophyta; class Magnoliopsida; order Apiales; family Apiaceae; genus Oenanthe; species Oenanthe sinensis. Next base: position 44,669,708 of record CM053813.1, on the reverse strand, counting down.
AAAGAATAAGCATCTTTTCGAATAAATCATATTCTTTTCAAAATTTTCCATTTAAAAAAGATTTTATAGATAAAAATTCTATAAATGCAAGCTTATGCAATGCCGGAACTTTTTTACAATTTTCAATTTATATAATTGTATGTTACATAATTAATTGTATAATTTTTAAAATAATTATTAAAATAATTATTAAAATAAAGGTAATTTCAATTTATTGAATTCTTATAACATTATCATTTTATATGTGGTCACTCAAATGCATATAAGTTTTTAAAAATTATATATTCAAAAGAAAGAATATATAACTTTCTAAAAACTTATATAACTTTTTATTCTTTATATTATGTACTCCCTCCATCCATTTAATTCTTAACATTTATGAGAGAGTGTTCGACACGCATTTTAAGGTGCATATAAAGTATAGTTACATAACTTATTTTTATAATTTTCTGTTTTTGAATAAAAATTGAATGTTTAAATTTGTATTTAAAAAATTAATTTAAAAATAAGTTATGGTTCTATATTTTATATGCACTTTAAAAAGCGTGTCAGACGCTATCTTATACTCCCTCCGTCCCAACCAATTCTTTACACTTTCCTTTTTGGGACGTCCCACCCAATTCTTTACATTACTAAAAATAGTAACTTTTAACAATAAATATATTATTACATCCACTACTTCACTCCACTTTTTCAACACTTTACACTATTACACCCACTACTTCATTTATTTTAACAATAAAATCACTATTACACCCACTATCCTTGGTCTCCGTGCCCGGACCAAATGTAAACATTTGGCCGGGACGGAGGGAGTAAAGGTTAAGAATCAAATGGGACAGAGGGAGTATGCGGTAACTGAAATGCATATAAGTTTTTAGTAATGCATTGTTGCGGAAATTTTGAGATAATGATGGTATAATTTATGTGAGCTAAAGTGTATAAAAGAAACGTACAAATGTTATTTTTGTTTGGATAATTTAAACATATTAAATATTATTGTTGTGCTTTAAATTATAATACTATAAGTGCATGTGTGTTGTTGGCCGAGATTAACAAGTACGGTCGTATACATAAGTTGACAGATTCCAAAACAATTAGTCTAATTATTATAAATTATTTCTTGAATAGAATGATTTATGAGAATGGTTACTAACTAAAGAATGCAAATTAAATTTATATGAAATCAGTTAATTAAAGAGTCTAACACAAAGATTAATTATATAAATATAGCAATTCAATAAGTCAAGTGATTAAAACAACTGTTAATCTCTCTCAAACATTAACTGTAACAGCCCGTCCTTTTTCGGGCTATTATTTCTCAATCAAATATTAAAAATAAAACCAAAATTCATTAATCTTTAAAATAAAATCCTAATGTATTATAAAAATCAAAAATCAATGTATTTACAAATTTCTAGAGACGCGGCTCCGTAGACACAAATCTAGTAACTGAAAGATGATTACAATTTATTCGTCCATCTCCAATAGAGTCCAAAGTTAAGCCAACATGTTAACACCTGAAATTTTGTAAGTAGTGAGCTATAAATCCCAGTAAGAAAACTAACTACATACTAGCAAGACCAAGTAGATTTCATATAACATATATATATTTCGGAATCATATTCAAAGAAATAGAACGAATTTCAAATTCAAAATAATTAAATCTTACTCTTTAAACAAAATTTTCCCATTACGCTTGGTCACAGGTGACACAATCCAAAAGTTCAAATGCTAATAAATGCGCTACCCTTACTAAGACCCAAAATAATGCACAATCCCCGAAGGGCCCAAAAGAAGTGCTCCCTAGTAAGGTCCAAAGTCTAGTTCCGGAACTATACACAATTTACTAACAGTTTAATATGAAGCGAAAGGTTCTCAAATACTCTTTTTTAGTTCAAAATTCGAAGTTCAAATAATTCTTTTATTCATAATTTAAGCCAATAAATTAGCACACATGATCTAATTTAATAACAAAATTATGTACATATACATATAAATTTCTGAAATAAAATAATGATTCGAAAGTTTACTTACATTATGAGTAATAGCCACCGATAACAAATTCAAATTAAGCCTCGAAGAAAAGAGTTTTTCCCCATCCTTTCATTTCTTGTAAACACGTAGATATATAAATATATGTTTAAGCCGATTCAATAACTATTAAGTTACCTAGCTAATTTAATATCAATCCTTTTCGATAATGCATATCTTAACTTGTATTCTATTTCAATCAAAGTACTTCCAAGATATGCTAATTTAAATAAATGAAATGTATTTAATAAATATCTATATTAATAAATCACCTTATATACATATATCAAGAATTTAACATACAAGTACTTAAAATGAAAAAAAATATTCACTCATAATTTGTTTATAAAAAATATCGGATATTATATTCTACCCTCCTTAAAAAAAAAAATTTGGTTCCCAAATTTTAGATATCATAAAATAACAGAACTATGAGCAGCAAGTACATATTTATTATTAAATTAAAATATAAAATACGACAACATAATATTCATACCTTAATTTTTCTTCGGTGATAGCCGGAAAACTATTCCGTAATTAGGTCCAAGTGCGACTAGAGTACCTTCAACAGTATTTTTCCATCTTCTGTTGTGTCACGATTCGGGCACTGAGCAATCCTATGACCAACTTCACCACAATGAAAGTAAGCACCTGTCATCCACCTACAGTCCTTGGTCAAATGATTTTGACCACACCTAGAGCATTGAGTCTTATTCTATTGACCTCCCTTATTTGCGTTTCCCCCAATTCCTTTGTTATTGAACTTCTTTGTTTGGATACTTCCATCAAACCCATTTATTGGCTCGCTTCTCTTTTTAGTTTCTCCATCTTTCTTATCTACAACTGCTATTATACCTCTTTCAACCACTAGGGCCTTGTTTATTACATCCTTATATGTAACTAGCTCAAAATGTGATACTGCATGTCTAATATCAGCCCTAAGGTCTTCTTCTAATCTCCTTGTTCGACTAGTTTCATCTACCACCAACGTAGGAGCATACTTAACGAGTTTTGTAAACTCTGCTACATACTTCACTACATACTTTTCTCCTTGTTCGAGTTTGATGAAATCTCTCTCTTTATGAACACGTGACGTCCTATGAAAGTACTTATATGTCAAAACTGTCTTAAATCTGTCCCAAGTAATTTGTTCCGGATTTCACTCGTTCTTCGTTTGTTCCATTAGCCACCATTCATATGCACTGCCCTGTAACTGGTACACAACTAATGTAACCTTATGTTCATCATTACTGCCAAGTAATTCAAATGCCTTTTCTATTTCCTGCACCCACATTTCCATAACTGTAGGATCAGTTGCTCCATTGAAAGTTGGAGGATGCAACCGCTTAAACTCTGAAACTATGCTTGGTTGTCTTGGTTGTTAATTTCCCACCAATATTGCAAGAGTCTGAGCTAATTGATTTATAGCATTTTCTCCTTCATTATTGTTGTTGTTGTTTCCAATATTGTTCATATTATTGTTTATGTGTCTTCCCCCTCAACCTCAACCACGACCTCTAGTGCTCATTTTTTTCCTTACTTCCTTTTATCACATAACAAAGTTAAAATCATGTTCACGTAAGACTAATAATCACAAATTATATAACGATCACATAACAAAAAAATCATATGTCACATACTTACGAAAACAAATATATTTGGTTTGCTTACTACCCCACAGGTCAAGTCTAAACAAAAGTCTATAGGAACGTGTCCTAGGAAATGTATTAGTCTCATACCTAACACACCCCAAAGGGACATTTGCTCTGATACCAACTGTAACAGCTCGCCCTTTTTAGGGCTATTATTTCTCAATCAAATATCCTAAATAAAACCAAAATTCATTAATCATTAAAATAAAATCCTAATGTATCATCAAAATCAAAAACCAATGTATTTTCAAATTTAAAGAGACGCAGTTCCGCAGATAAAAATCTAGTAATTGAAATATGATTACAATTTATTCATCCATCTCCAATAGCCAACACACTAACATCTGGAATTTTATAAGTAGTGAGCAATAAAGCCCGGTAAGAAAACTAACTACACACTAGCAGGATCAAGTAGATTTCGTATAACATATATATATATATATATTTCAAAATCATATTCAAAACATAGAACGAATTTCAAATTTCAAATAATTAAATCTTACTCTTTAAACAAAATTTTCCCATTACGCTTGGTCATAGGTGACACGACTCAAAAATTCAAATGCTAATAAACGCGCTACCCTTAATAATGCTCAAAATAATGCACAATCCCCAAAGGGCCCAAAAGAAGTGCTTCATAGTAAGGTCCAAATCTAGTTCCAGAACTATACACAATTTACTAACGGTTCAATACTAAGCGAAGGGTTCTCAAATACTCTTTCTTAGTTCAAAATTTGAAGTTCAAGTAACTCTTTTGTTCATAATTTAAGCCAATAAATTAGCATACATGATCCAATTTAATAACAAAATTACGTACATATAAATATAAAATTTTAAAATAAACTAATGATTCGAAAATTTACTTACCTTACGAGTAATAGCCACAGATAACATATTCAAATTAAGCCTTGAAGCAAAGAGTTTTTCCCTGTCCCTTCTTTTCTTGTAAACACGTAGATATATAAATATATGTTTAAGCTGATTCGATAACTATTAAGTTACCTAGCTAATTTAATATCAATCCTTTTCGATAATGTATATCTTAACTTGTATTCTATCTCAATCAAACTACTTCAAAGATATGCTAATTTAAAATATATTTGATAAATATCTATACTAATAAATCACCTTATATACATATATCAAGAATTTAACATACAAGTACTTAAAATCTAAAAAAAAAATATTCGCCTATAATTTGTTTATAAAAAATATCGGATATTACATTAACGCTCTCAGAAATTAAATAATACTCTTACACTCACTTTCATTCTGCTAATCATATGTATGTCTCTAATGAGTAAATCATCTATAGTCGTATTTGCATAGAAATTAATTCATGATCGGCCGCTTATATAAATTAAACAATCAAACATAATCAACTAGAATTAACCATGACCAATGAAATCACTGTGAAAAACATACCAAAATCATAGTGCAAACATGATCTCTCTTAAGCTTCGAAATTACTATTCACTAATTATTAAATAACTAAAAAAACTAATATAACAAAGAAACATAAATAAATAAACAAGAATTTCTGAGAACAAAATCTTCAAAATTCAATCCAGTCATGGTGTTTCTCTCTCTATATAAAACACTAATACTAACTACTCTCTACTCTGATTTAATAATAATATTATGTCTAATATCATATGTATGTCTATATGTCTCTGATATATAAAATATTTTAACACTTCAAAACAATTATAAGTAAGTTTCCTAAATCGAGTAGAATTATCCATGTAAAATTTGTAACCGTCTAATTTGTCATGTTTCCGGGCTGATCTAATTAGCTGCTTCTTATTGGAATGTCTCTGAATGAAAGATAATTTCTTAAGTTTCACATGGACGGTAAAATCGTCTAATTCTGATTTTTATAACTCGAGATATGGCACAAATAGTACGGGTAGTATAAGTAGCTCAATAATTACGAATTTTCTTCTATTTTGACTTCAAACCCAAATCTTCCAAATATAGGATTTGATAAACGAATAGAACATAATTTTCATTCTTAAATAATTAAGTACTTAACGTGAAATTTTGATCATCTAATAGGTGATCAAGTTTTCACAAACATTAAATGTCAAAGTACGTATCATGTACTCCATCATTTTTATATTGCAACAACAATGAACAAAAATATTATTTGATTTTTTCTTGTTCATCAATTTTTTTCAAAATTAAAGTGATTCTCTAATAATCAAGAGCAGTATATAAAATCTGAGTATATTATTGTATTTACTAAAAAATAGTATTAGAAAGTTAGAATCTTAACCCTTGAACCTTGATAGCTTGTTATCACGAACTTATTTATGTTGGCAGAAATTCGAATATGTCATTAGCTAATAGTTAGGTATTTTTTCTTCTAAAATATTAAATTAATTAGCTAAAAAAAGATATAGAACTTTGTAATTAGATAAGGATGGATGTCCCATGACGTGAGATAAATGATAAGGAATGGTATGCGAAGTAGTACGTTGGGATAAGGCTCTGCCGACATATCCATGGCATTTTCTAGACCACACATATACCGAATTTTTTATTTATACATTATTGTTGAAAATATAAGATACATGTGTAATAGATTTATCACTTATACATGTGTAATAGATTTATCACGTTTTGCTATATATATATATATATATATATATATATATATATATATATATATATATATATATACTCAAAGAGTAGCTCTTAAAACAAGCATAAAATAATGGTGTCGTCTGCACTACTGAGATTTATCTACCCACCACCAGCATCATTGTTTTTAACGGCCATGTCAATCATGAGTAGTACATCTTTAGTAATTGCGGGATTAATAGAAGTAACCGGGAAGAGCATGATGCACTATTCAAAGATGTTCAACACTAGCAGTAAAAATGTCGAAGCTTCTAAAAGTAAGATAATCAAGTTTTCTGGTAGAAATGGAATGCTCTTAGTTTATTTCCCAGCTTTTGTTGCTGGTGTCACCTCTTTAGCCTTTATGCAACAAGAGGGACTTAGGTTTACTTTGGTTACTTCTGCTATTGTCGTTCATTTCTTCAAGAGGTTATTTGAGGTATGTAGTTAAATTAATTATATCCATGTTTGTTACCATCTGAACTAAATCCTTTACTTAATTTATTTTACTTGTACAATGCCAAAATGTCAAGTCCTCGCACTCATGTCTTATTTCATATCTATGTCTGAAAATCCTAATTATTTTAAAATTAAGAATATGACACTTGAATCTGCACCGTGTTCACCCGCTAGGTCTAGATGTGAGCTTCTAAGGTCTAAAAAATTGGACCTGGACTTACTTACAGAAGGACTTCCTTATCTTCACGCGGGGTCAGGTCGGGTCGGGGTGAGTATACTTATGATGTAGGACAAGAAACCCATATTTTTAGTCATTTTTAATATTTAATATTTAGAAGAGAAAATTTTTAATTATATTGAATTTAATTATATTTTATTTTATTTAGAAAATAGGTGAGAAATGTCCAAAATTATATTGGGCTTATTTATTTATATTTCCATATCAAGGATAATATATATTATCTCTAAATATTATATTGGATTATTGAATTATTATTGATTTAATTAAAAAATCCTAAAGAGCTTTCTCTTTTCTTGTCGATTAAGAATTCTTCCGTGTGAATTCAATGTATTTAAAAATTTCTCGTCGTGTAAGAGTCCTTTATTTATATTTTAAGGATTAACGTTTATTTTTTCTTTCGTTTCCGTCAACTTGGGATGTGGTTTCTTGCTTCAAGCGAGTTCATGGCCATTCTGTTGTCCTCTAGAGAGGTTGGTGATAATGGTTGTATCATTTACAAAACTAAGCCCACTCCTGAATGGTAAATTTCTTAAACGAGTCTGTCCATGATAATGATCTGATCATAAGTGATCATATGTTGATAAAAATGAATTGAAGCATATACTTGTATGTTCATTAATTTGCCTATTGGTAGTGTACGTATCTATTAATCCTCCTGTGGAATTTTTTCTGAGTAGTAGAGCTAAATGGAATAACAGTAATTGGTTATGGTGTTGGGGAATGAGCCCTCTAATTGTGTTCAAAACTATGTTTTTCACGTACCATTGGATATTAGTACTAGCATTGAACCAATATCTTTTATAACCCAAAGGAATTTTACAACTCTGTCAATAAAAAAATGAATCTACTGCTTTAATATTGTAACCTATGGTCATTGCCGGTAAACCTTTGGTTCTCGAACCGTAGATTGAGGGTGTTTCTACACAAAATTTGTTCCTAAAATAACTCAAATGAAACCAAGTTGCAAATCATTAAGGAGTGATTTGGTTGTATCGGGTTAAAATAACATAGGTATAAAATATCATTACTATATCAAATAAGTGGTGGAATAAATTTGTTAATTAATATATTTTCTAATGAGTATAAAAGATACAAACAGTTAATTTTAAAAATAAATTATTATTATTTATCAAATATTAAATAATATCATTATAAATTTTATATTTTAAGAATTAACATATTATTTTATAAATAAAAATAAAAACAATAAATATTAATTTAATTTTTCTTACCCGGCCATAACTTATACTCCCTTCTTTCCTAAACTATCAAAAACTCCCAAGGTAAACCCATGACTTGTGAGTTAATTTGAGTTCCGAGTTTGAAATTTTAAAATTATAAATTAAACACTAAATATAAGTTTGTAATAGACAAAATACATATCTAATACTTAGATTGCTACCACCAAACGACCCCTACAAGTCTAATATACTCAACTTACATAAAAATTTGTATATCAACTTGCTTAATTATTTTAGTGTAAATAATCTTTTCACACAAAAGAATTATATTAACAATCATATTGAAATATTTTTAATTTGTATATCAACTTGCTTATTTTAGTGTAAATAATACTTCACAGAAAAAAATTATATTAATAATCATATTGGAATATTTTAAAGAAGTTTATCGATCATACCTAGACCCGACAAATTTTCATACGACACGATAACCACATGGAAATTTAGTATTTGTTTTTCGATTTTGAGTACACGACCCAACATGAAAATACACCACGGAGATTTAGTGTCAGTTTTGTGTTTACCCCTCGGGTACACGACACAACATGACATGAGATACACGAAATAAATAAATAAATATTACATAATAAATATTATATATATAATATACATAATAAATATTATATATATAATATTATATATATATATATATTCCGTATTTATTTTTAGATACTTTGGCTTATGTTTAAACTATAATTTGGACAAAAAATGTAAACTTTCATATTTCGTGTACCAATTTGTGTACCAGTTTATATTTATTTCATGTACATTTCATGTTTTTTCATTTTCGTGTACCGGAACATATTTATTTCGTGTACATTTCATGTTTTTTCGTTTTCGTGTACCAAATCGTGTTATTTCGTTTAAAAAAAATTAATGTACTTTAGTTCGTGTCGTGCCGGGTCATTTTTAAGTCATGTTGTGTTCGTGTTATCAGATCAGGTCTACCCATCAAGTACACGAAACACGAAAGTATACGACACGAATCATTTGTCAGGTCTAATCATACCCCAAGTCCTAGCCTTTACAATGAGACCTACCATATCCCTGGGCTTTGTCATTTCGTAATGTTTATATACTTTTTTAAAATAATAAAATTATATTTTCAATTTAATATTAAAGTAAAAAAAAGTTACTAATTATTTAGCTACAACCTGAAATATAATTATACCTACTGAACCGAAAATTTGATATAACTACAAGTATTGATCATATCAGCATTGATGTGTTCATCCTCCACTTCTCATCTTTAAATGGAGTACGATACTAGCTACAACCACGAACTCATGAAGCGCAAATTGGTGGCATTTTCTAGACCATATGAGATATGACTCAACACAACATACACCAAGTATGTTTTGACAATATGTTATATATTTAGTCTTCTTCATATATCTATCCCCCCCCCCCTAATCTACTCCATTATACCTACCCATAAACAACATACCTCTCTTTTAAAACAAGAAGCTCTTCAAAACTCTTGGCTAATTAGAACAATGGTTCTTTCAACATTGCTGAGATTTATCTACCCACTGCCCCTATCGTGGTTTTTAAAGGCCATGACAGTGATCAATGGAGCATCATTAGTCAATGCTGCATTAATGGAAATAAAAGGAAAGAGCATGCAGTACTCGAAGTTTTTCAACACCAACAATAAGAATGTTGAAGCTTCTAATATTAGTAAGATGATCAAGTTTTCTGGTAGAAACAGAATGCTCTTAGCTTATTTCCCAGCTTTTCTAGCTAGTGTTACCTCTGTTGCAAAAACGTATACACAAACACACACTAAGTCGTGTTTGAGCTGAACTTAAACAAACAAACACCTGTTTATATATAAACTGCAGAATGTATACACACAGAATACACACACAAATATAAGAACAATAGTGTTTGGTTGAAGAGAAACTACAATCTTATTCCCTTAATAAAACAACTGCATACAGGCTATTTAAATAGATGAAATAACTGAACGTGGCAAACTAAACCTTCCTAAACAAACGCCACATATCCTACATCTACTCAACGTGCTGTAACAACCCATAAGACTCGGTATTAAGCTTCTACAGCTTATCTGCAACGTGAGACTTGGACAAACAGCACAACTACACCATGCATGCATTCATACAACGTTTGCATGCATGCTTTTATTCAAACATAATACTAAACAAAGCTAAACATATAATTCTAGAATTAAAATCCCAACAGTTACCTCTTTAGCCTTTATGCAAGATGAGGGTGTTAGGTTTACTTTGGTTACTTCTGCTCTTGCCCTCCATTTTTTTCAAGAGGCTTCTTGAGGTATGCAATTAATCTGTACCCCTGTGTGTATTATTATCTGAACTAAAATCTCGACATAAATATTAGTTTAGACCATTCCCCTTTAACCAAAGCTCTATCATCTAACAAATTTAAGCTACTTAGATTAGGAACCTGATTATGTATACTTATGAATTTAAGTTGCTCAAAGTAATTAATATGTAAAAAAATTAAATTAAAAATTTAAGTTAAGATACTTTAAGTCAGTAACTTTAAACTTAAACAAACATGCTCTTAAACAATACTTAGTCATCGTCGATCACATTTCATGACAAAACGTTTGTCTGTTTTAGATGTTGAACGCTGTTAGCTATCACAAAAAATTATTATAGAAACGTCACGATCATTTCCTTGTTTCTTGTTCCATATTTTTCAATTCGTTAACCAAAAGTTAAACATGGTTTCTATGCACAGGTGTTATTCATCCACAAATACAGCGGAAGCATGCCCATAGATACCGTAATTACCATCTCCGGTAGTTACTTTTTATATGCAGTTAGCATGGCCTACTCTCAGCATTTAACAGCAGAATTTCCCGAGCCGATAATTGATCTGAAATACGCTGGAACGGCAATGTTCTTAGTAGGAATTATTGGGAATTTTTATCACCACTACCTCTTATCTAAGCTAAGAAGAGAGGGGGAGAAACAGTACAAGATTCCTCAAGGAGGTTTGTTTAAGTTGGTTATATGCCCGCATTATTTATTTGAGATTTTAGGGTTTATAGGAATCGCATGTATTTCACAAACTGTGTATGCAGTATCTTTCACCACTGGTTCAACTGGTTACTTGATTGGGAGAAGTTACGCGACAAGGAAATGGTACCTCTCGAAGTTTGAAGACTTTTCGAAAGATGTAAAAGCACTCGTTCCATATGTTTTCTAGATATATATATATATAGGTGGTTGCCAAATCAATATAAGTTAATTTTCTAAATTGATGATGAAATAAATAATATGATCCGGATTTCTGGAAGTATTCATAATTAGTGTAAAATGGCCGGCCTGTAAGACTGTCACAAGCTATGTGCAGATTGGAGTGTGGCTCTTTAATTACCACTCTTTGTGAAGAAAGACAGAATGTTAATCTTGTATTTATCTGACTGGGTAACACTTATCTGGTATGCCGCACAAGGTATTCATCAATAATGCCTAGACAAGGGGAGACCGAATTACTCATTAATTATTTCAGCCGAATCTAGCAATGATGAAATAATGAAATTTCCATTGAAATGCGAATTTAGCGCTTTATATTTAACACGTCGTAGAAGAATTTTAGGACTATGACTTGGATATATATCCTAAGAGGGACAAATAGTCAACCTCTTTCACATCTTATTTACAAGTGAAGAACTCGAATTAGTGTCTCAATTTTTAATCGACTAATTTCTGCCAGGTATCGTAACTCTTATACCAATTTATAAGATTTTGAAATACAGCCTCGAAAAATATTTTAAAAACAGGTCAAACTCCTACAAAATAGGCTCTTAGAGCATCCCGGAGCGGGGACGGTTTATATATATATAATTTAAACCAGATGCTACGTAAGCCGAATGTGTTCTCCGGGTAAAATTGTTCATTGTAGTCTAATAATAAGAAAATTTTGCATGATAAAGTAATTGATATACAGACCGTTAAAAATGAAAAATAAAATAAAATAATTGATAAAGAAGAAAGTGGTTGGGGACATCCTAGTGTCCTTGGCACCCTTCGTAGTCTTTCTTCCAACGGTCCTCGCACTCCTACTGCTCTTAATATCAGTCTCATACACATACAAATTAAATATCTCGGTCAGACAATTCGAGAGTGAAGTATTAACGTGACTCTTAATGTTAGGCTTCAACAAGTCATCTCTCGCAAGGCGACGGAAGTGAAGACCATTTACCGCAGTCAAAACTTGAGATTCAAGATCAAATTTCACCATTGATTAAAGTATCACATTACTTCTTCACTCTCGAATTTTTATTTACAACATTTGACCTGGTACGAGGGAACAAAAAGTTTCCAAACTCTCAACATGGTTCGTATGCACAGACTGTGTGCTATTTTTATATGCACATTTACTTGTTTGTGATTGTATAATCAATATTTAAAATTAGCTTATATCCCTGCACGAGTTTCCTTCTTAATAATAATTTATAATAATTTTATAATCAAAATTTTAAATTTTTGAAATTTTATATTTATTCAATTTTAATATTAAAATTAATATATTCTCTTCTAAAATAATATTAAATTAGTTATTGATATTAATTGATAGTCGAAACTTAATCATTTTATTTACAAATAAATTTAATATAATATTAAGTTTATTATGGTACTTATGGAGAATCAAACCTTAATTAATTAATTAATAAAATTTACGAATTTACATTTTTATCCCTGACGACCATACCATATTATTTCTTTTATTCCAATTATATATACTAGATTTCAACCCATGCACAGATATTTAAATTATTATTTTTCAATTTATAAGATATAATATTATACGTTTAATTACTTACATAAGCACTAAAGAATGTGAAAGAATTTTTTAGAATGACATTTTTTTGGTATATTATTAAAAGTAAAATCATAATAGAACTCCTTAGTGTCACACTACTTGCCCTAATAAAATACTTTCAGTTAAATTGTTAGTAACCTATATTTTGGAGTGAAATTTTATATTTTATGTGTGATTTTTTGTATTATATGCATGATATTTATAGTTTTTTATGATAAAAGATCTAAATCTTAAATTTTCGTGACTCAGTTTTAAAAGTGTCACAGAGTATTAACATATATCCTCGATTAAATAACAACATAATATAAAATTATAGACTAAGATTTTATCATTGTTCACTAATCACTTATGACATTGTATATTACCAAGATTTTGTCTATTTTTTTGGTCATGTCTCAATTTATTTATTTGACTTTGTTCCTCTTCAATTTTATACTGTATTATTCACAATATCTCTTGTTAAGTTTATTTTTTATTTCTCTTCAAATTTAAATCCCCAATGTGTTTTTAACAGAATTTAAACAATCAACAAATATTTATTATATTTTATATAATATACGGAAAACTTTTATTTAGAAAAACACATGATAAATGTGGGAAAGAATGTTGTATGTTCTTAGCTATGGACGCTGATTCATTCAAAATGTTGTTGAATAATTTTTTTGACCAACTGTTTCTTTTATTTTTGTGTAAAAAATTTATTCTTATGTATAATTTTTAAAATAATCATGGCAAGTAATATAATTGTAATTTTTATAACCATGCTTCTTAATTAATTTTTTTATTGGTTTTCTTTTAAATTTAGGATGGATAAAAAGTATACTACTCATATATTAGATTTCAACCAATGCAAAGCACAGGCTCTTCAATGTACATATTTATTAATTTAATATTAATATAAATATTTATAAATACATTTTTTGTATTTTTTTAATTATTAAAATTGAAATTATTTACACCAAATTTTATTAGTACTTTTATAATTATTAATATAGTTGGATATTATATTTTAATATATTATCGATATCTTAAATTATATTACTATTTTTAGATATATACATATATATATATATATATATGTATATGTATATTAAATTTAAATATATTATTAATGAGTTTTAATCCGTTTAAATTTGATGATATTTTGATAAAATTACCCTTACATTTATTTATATAGAATATCACATGAAATTTGGATATATAAGTAAATATTTATATAATTAATAATCAAAATTAATTATCATAAGTAAATCTAATAATTATTCATTGATTAATCTTTATGTCTTGTGTCCTTACTTAAAAAAAGAAAAAAATCTTTATGTCTAGCTTCCCTGAATAGTGATTTCTAATCTTTAAGCATAAATTTTAAAATTAGTAAAATTGTTAATAAAAATGGACTTAATACTCACATATCCACGATACATACATACACACATATATACATACATACATACATATATATATATATATATATACATATATATATATACACACACCGTTCATTATAATAGTAGCATATATAATTAACAAAATTGTAATAGTTTCCAAATATATATAAATAAATATCAAACAACTGAAAAGGAAACTAATATTCTAATTTAATAGTCTAATTTAATATGAACCATCAGATCAATTAGAAATCAACGGTTGATAAAAGTACCTTAGTTTTCTCCAAAGTTTTCTTTTGAGAAAACTAAGGTACTTTTATCAACCGTTGATTTCTAATTGATCTGATGGTTCATATTACCTTTTCAGTTGTTTGACATTTATTTACATATATTTGGAAACTATTACAATTTTGTTAATTATATAATGAACGGTGTAGATGATGGTCTCTAAGTTTCCTATCTAAAAAGTTTTCTCTAGATCCCTACTATCTATCTATATATATATATAATTGATCTGATGGTTCATATTACCTTTTCAGTTGTTTGACATTTATTTACATATATTTGGAAACTATTACAATTTTGTTAATTATATAATGAACGGTGTAGATGATGGTCTCTAAGTTTCCTATCTAAAAAGTTTTCTCTAGATCCCTACTATATATATATATATATATATATATATATATATAGGGTCCTGCTCAAATAGAAAATAGCTTAAATGAGAAATAGAAAACCTTATCATTATACTGAAGGGTTTCGTGACACAAACGCAGCGGAATAAACGCGAAAAATAAATCAAAATAGCGAAACCCTCCGCAGGATCCATGCGAAAACAAAAGATTTAATTCGGAGATAAAGAATAAATACCTTTAGAAGCTTTAACAGTTCATTAATGGAAGATTAATGGAGGTCCAAAGCTTGTTTAATCACCACGTATCCCGCTCTCGCGATCTACGCTCTACGGTATCCACACGAACACTTTTCATGAAGGATTGATGTGTACTAGCACCCGAAAACTTCTTCTCTCTCTATCTTCCTCCTCTCTCAGAGCGGCTAGGGTTTTTGTAAAATCTCTTTTTTATTAAATCAGCCCATAAAGAGATTATATAGAGAGAGAAATAAGTTTTCTAATTATAATCCAATTATAATTAATACTAATCCAAAATTCTAAATTATTTAATTAAGTCTCACTTAATTAATTAATTATTAATTTTGGAATTATTTTAAGTAATTCATTTATTCTATTTATATAATTAATTAAGTCATACTTAATTAATATGATAAATAAAATAAATTACTTATTTAATTTAAATTCATAATTTAAATTATTTCTCCTTCAAGCGTTCTTTGTGTGTGACCCTGTAGGTTATTATTACGTTGGCAACAATTTTAATATCTAATTAAAATTGTAAACAATGAGCGGCATCTAGTAATACATCATTGCTACCCAAGTAATAATAATAAATCGGTGATTCGATTAAGCCTTTCGTGAATAATGTTCCATGTAATATAATCCCTTTAATCTTGATATTATAGATTAAACTCAAGGCATGTCTCGTGTCATCCTCTTCATAATTTAATCTTTATTTTCTTGATCGATGAGTAGACTATTAAAACCAAATCAACATTTGAGCACGGCCGTGCATTTCATAGTCTCACTCAAACAAGAGGCCAATAATATCACTCCTAAAATTAGGAGGATTAAATCCCATCTAGATCATTCATATTTCTCATACGATTCATAATATACCCAATGTCCACTTTTATCATCACCCGGTCAAAGGTAACTTTTAATGTAATCAAAGTATATTAATTCTCGTATAGAAATATAATGATTTCAGGTCTAAGGATCATTACACCATTATCACAGTGAGAATTACTTATGACACTTACTTAACATGTAGAATCTCACGGCGGGTCATTCCAGTGCCATGCATTGATACATGCACTTATGTTCTTGACTTTAGTATCCCCATACCTATGACCAATGAGATGTGGTCATCTGTCAAGAAACATACTAGTCTTTGTGCATTATTATTGTCCTTAAATAATAATACTCGACTAGGGAATTTTAGGAATAAGATACTATTCATATAATCTCATTTTTAAGTCACATACTTAAAGATATATAATACGTATCAAAATTCCAAGGACATTTATTATGCTTTCAATTTATTACGCAGTAAATAAAACATAATAAATAAATAATAATCAATAAAACATAATCCTTAATAATAAATATTTTCCTTAAAATATAAAAAGTATTGTCTCTAGAGCACAATTACTAACATATACCTGCCGCACCCACACACAAATTATATACACCATCACACACACAATCCCGTCTATTCTCCTCCGTTTTTAATTTGATTTTTCCCGTCAATTGGCAAAGTTTTTTTCAAATCTAAGTTCACCACATTTTTTTTCATCTCCCAGCGATCAGTTTTCATACCATATATGCTATATTTCGGCAAATAATTTATAATTAAAATAAATTCATCATTTATCAGATTCAAACTTCAATCACTAAATTATATTACAGAAACCACTAATTTGTATTATAGAAATCACTAATTTGTATTACAGAAATCACTAAATTATATATCCTGGGTTCACAAAAAATAATGGAAATCGTCGAAAAAATAAAAGTCACCGGAATATATCACATATGGTATGCAAACTGATTGTTGGGAGATGGAGAAAAATGTGGTGAAGTTAGATTTGAAAAAAACTTCACTAATTAACGGGAAAAATCAAATTAAAAACGGAGGGATTATGTGGGATTGGGTGTATGAGGGTGTATTTGATTTGTGTGTGGATGCTCCCCTTGCCATTAGATTAGATTGAATATGTGGTGTAGATCTTATTTTCTATTTTCTATTCTAAGTTATTTTTTATTTGAGGAGGACCCTATATATATATATCTCTTCTTACTTATTAATTAAGTATTCAAAAACAGTAAGGAAAGATAATAGAAAAGGAAGAAAACTTATTAATCAACCAATAATTTATTGTTTTTCATTTTTTATAGTTGCAAATAACATATATTTATATATGCAGTTAGTTTTGACTCATTTAATCATTGTGCAGTTAGTTTTAATCGACTCACTCAAGCACTAAAATTCGATCTTGTTATTCTATGGGAGTAATATGTCTAGAAACAATGCTCTGATATGGTATCCAGCTGTTGAAAAGGAAGGGAATGGAATAAGTGGTTTGGTACTATGGATTATCTGCTAAAGTTGTTCCCGTGTATGTATTTTGTGATAGATGCTGGTGGGTGGAAAGACAGATTGTGTATCCGCTGTACAAAATAATTTATTTTAGAGATTAACATGTACAGTAACACATTGAACCATAAGTAGCATATATTATAAATTTGTAAGTCATATAATTATTCTACAATTTATTATCTCTTTTAAATTTTAAAAATATTTGAAACCTACTTAAGTTGCAATCAAGAAAGTATTTATCATTGGTTTCAAAATAATAATAATAATAATAATAATAAAGTATGTATCATCAAAATATCAAACATCCAATATGAAGATAGTAACTTTAGTAACTTTCATAAAAAAATTCTAAAATAACAATCATGATAAAATCTTGATTTATTTAGTAATTAGAGACTTTCAAACATATGAATTTTTTATAACTTGAAATGTAAACATCACAATGTGGTCTATATTCAGCACCTTTGTACCAATTGTAATCTTGCTCAAATTGTTAAATTTAATCATGTTTACATTAAAATATATATTTCTATGATAGTTTTGGTAATTTTGTAATATATTGGCAAAGTTGAACATTTTAGTGATATATTAATTTGTTTAAAAAATCTCATAATTTACTTAATAAGTTATTAAATGCTGATATATTTTATTAATTTGATGAGTTATAATTTAAACAAAAAAAAGTATGCATATATAGTTAAGTTCTAATCATGATCAGTTTAAATTGAGAACCAGTATGTTTTATTTGTAAAATACTATATAATATTTAATTTTACAAAACATGTTATATGTGATTATATCTCTAAAGTTTAGAAGTTTACATACTTTGTATAATGAGAACTCATTAAATGTGTTACATATTTGAAATTTTCTATAAATTAAATATTACTTTAAATTTCTTTTTAAAAAATATTGTGTATAACTGTTCAATTCAAATGATATTATACCTGTGAGAATGATGCACGTTGAAAGCACAAAAGTAAGGATCTCGGGATGGAGACCATCATTTGTTTTTAGGTGCAAGTATATGTATGGTTTTTATAACACCTCGGTCCACCGAATAGATTGGGATAATTTGTGTACTGGACTAATAAATTATAATCTTTGGGGACCAATTTACTTAGCTTATTTTCAGAGATTCGGAAGTCACTTAATCCAATTTTCAAAAAAGACTCCGAATTTGACCCACATTGTCATAGTTTTAGTCTCTCTCAAGTGAAGCAGCAGTGACCAGACACACACTTGTTTTTGATTTGAAAAGAATCAAATCCAGCAAATGAATACCGCATGCTATTGTTTCCATCTCTCTCTGAGCTAGAAAATACTCCAGCCACGATGTAAATATATCATGCATCCACTGATAATTCACGAGATGGCCAGCTCAAACCAACTTGTTACTTGGTAACTTTTGTTTAACCACCTTGAAATTAGTTCAAAATAATAGATGGAGTACATATTACTTATTAGTAAATGCTAACAAATATATTTGGGGTGGGTCGTATATATATGTATGATATAAGTGACAACTGACAACTAAAGAGATCGTCCTAGACACCTAGTGGCCTGGCCAGGCGATAAAAACCAAAGGCTGGCTCATGCAATCATGTGGGTCCACGTGTTCACCACCTTTCATTGCCATCCGTATATCTTTTGACTTTGACTACGTACCGTTTAGTCAAAGCTTTGCTAGCTTTGCTAGCTTTGCTTAGGGGTGTGCTCATAAGTTAATTACAAGTTAAAATTTATCAAAAAATAATAGGTTAAAGTATTTTTGAATAATATAAATAATTTAGTGTTTAAATTTTAAGAATGAATATTTATTGTTAAAAATAACATATAAACTCTTCTTGCCTCCAAAAATATGAAATTGAAAAGAAAACGTTCTTTTTCTCGAAACTACTAATAACATTTATTTAAAAAAATCATCACTTGCAAATCATAACTTATTCAAAAGTGCAAATATAATAAAATTATACATATATATATGAAATTTTAATAAAAATCAGTTTTAAATTGATCAAAATTCAAAATATGTGTATTTTTACAAGTAAAATATAAATATAAAATAGTTGATTTGAGTAATATAATTATGTCAAATCTTAAGATTGTTTTATAAGTTGATATAAACTTAGTTTAACAAGCGGAAGCCAGCAAGGACAAACTAAAAACTCTGAGATTGGAGGGGCCGGGGATGCTTACAGCAAGAACTAAGAAAGTGAATAAAATTCGAAATTTCATGTTAACTATTTTTCCAATCACGATTGTATATTCCTGTATTCCATTACGGTATGGATCTAAATTTTGTACGGTGTTTTTCTAGGCCCTTTATGATCTGTTAATCTTGTTACAACACTTGAATTATTATATACCAGATTCTCTTTTTGACTCCCATACCTAGCCACTAGGCGCGTCTTAGCTAGACACCTGAATAATGATAGAGAGTGTTACTTAATTATTTAATTTTGAATAATTTTAAAAATAAAAAATGTTCTTACAGGATAATTATGTTAGGACTATTGTAAATTATTATTATAAAATTATTTTCTTTTATCAAAAATGTCTTTCAAGCACAATTATAATATATTGAATTTGTCATCTCTATAATTTATTAATTGAAATGTGTAATAATAATAATAATTGTCTATAATATTATAATTAGTATATTTTGAAAAGATATTTGGTAGATGTTTTAATTTTATCATCATTATATAAACTACTATAAATTTTTATTTGACTAAACTTTATATGACTCAAATTAATTGTATATAATATTATTATTAACATATGTAGAAAGTTATATGGTAAATCTTGTCCAAACATGTATTAATTTATTCTTAAATATATTTGGTAAACAAAGTTATTTAAACCTTTTTTGTCAGGAAAGATATTTAAAAATTGATTTCCTTATATATGAGATTTATTTATATACATACAAACACAATTCAGTCTTAATAATTATATATTATATAAAATTAAAAACACTAATTGTAAATATAAAACACTAAATAATAATATATTTTTATATTATTCACTATAATTTGAAATATGAAATATATATTAGTGGAAAATCAAATTTAATTTCATTTATAATTTAAATCAAAGTTACTTGAACCCGATTTATAAAACGAATTTGATTCTGTTAGAATCAGAGCTGAACAAATATTTAAACTGGTAAATAATTTAAATAGTAACAAAGATTTACTTCCTTTTACAAGAGTGTAAGAAATGGAAGGCCACAGAAAGACACGCCCACGCAGACATGTATAGGGTGAAAGACAATGAAAAAGAGAAGTAGACCACGTTGAAGCTCTCGCCATATATAATACACACACTTTCTAATCTGTCTACCTGTCTCCCTCAATCTCTATATACATACATATATAGTGTATATTAAATTACGAGTATATACATATACTCCATAAACCCACTCACTTCCAGCTATCTATCTATCTCTCTTTCCTCCCATTATATACACACACTTTCTCAATTCTTTATACTCCTTTTTATTCATTGCATGGTGTGAAATTTCTTAGGTTATTTTTATCGATTGAAATTATATTGAGAAATGACAATGAGCAATGGCACGGTGATGAATCAATTTGGCGATACAACGTTGACCAAAGTGTTCGTAGGAGGTTTAGCTTGGGAAACTCCTAAAGAAGTAATGAAAGAGCATTTTGATAAGTATGGTGAGATCTTGGAAGCTGTTATTATCTCTGATAAACTGTCTGGTCGATCCAAAGGCTACGGATTTGTAAGTTACATTATGATTAAATTACTTATTCGAATCACCATCACACAACATTATATATTAGCACATTGTACAGATCGATCGATCCTGCTAGGATGATAATTTTGTTCTAAATTCAAAAGGTAACATTCAAGGAGTCCGAGGCAGCTAAGAAGGCTTGTGAAGAGGCTACACCGGTGATCAATGGACGCAGAGCCAACTGCAATTTGGCTTCGCTTGGTGCACGCCGCCCTAGATCAACTTCTACTCCTCCACCTCCTCCTCAACGTGGTAAATCAATGACAACAATAATACTTACGGATTTATTAGAACAAATTAAGACTCCATTTGTTATTTTGTTATTTGATTCATTTTTCAACTTATAAATTAATTATTAGATAAATCAAAACGGTTTAAACAATAATGTAAGTTGTTTATAAGCATTTGTTCTAAGGCTTTAGCTATGCACTCAAATATTTAATTGATTAGAAATATTCTGGTTGTCTTAAATGATGAAGGACCAGTACACAATGTTGGACCAAGATCTGTTGCAGCAGCACCGGCTAGCAATCATGTGCAGTGGTACTATTCACCGGCAGCCACTGCAGCGACACCAGCATTGCCATATCATCATCCCCATCAGCAGCACCACCACCACCACCTTCAGGCAGCAGCAATGCCTTATTATGGATATTCTCCGTCGTACATTGCCACCGATCATGTCAATTACAACCACGTAAGTAAATTCAGATAAGTTTTGTTAAATTAATAAAATTACATTTTTCTTAATCTATGGCATGGTAACATAATTAAATACTACAAGACTAACTAGTATTAATGTGAATATTTAAAATTACAACAATTCATAAATACCAAATAAATAAATATGTGTCTGGTGCTAGGACAGTTGAGTTCTAGTTTTCATGCACTTTTATTGAAATTGAAGAGGGTGTCCATAAAAACACACAGATCTTATTGAAAGTTTGCGCAAAAGTGGGTGGCTATGAATTTATACACATTGATTAAATTTTCAATAACTTAGTACACCACCATGGTCATTGAAAATTCTACATTTAGTAGAAATAACCTTTTTCTGATTATTAAACACCATAAAATTAAATAATAACAACACATTGTAGTTTCGTATACGAGACTTATAATAAAGCATCTAATGTTATACAATACAGAATAACTGCTTGTCCTTCAATTGTAAACAACTAAACACAGAATAATCTATTGCAGGAATTCAGATGCATAGTGCATACTATATTCTCATATTAATTCAGTCGAGTTCAAGTTCGGATTAAATACTTAAAATCTGATTTAGAGCTATAGCTTTTAAGATTTTTAACTTTTGACTGTTTATATTAACATTGACTTTTTACTGTTGATGCAGAAACTAGGTTACACAAATGGGTCCTACATGAATGGGCACTATTCTCAAATGTACTTGGGGCAACCCATGATGGGGCCAGCAAACACACTGATGCCAATATACCCATTCTACCACTTCCATCAGTCTCAGGCTATGGGCCTTCCGGCCCACTATTATTCTCCTGGTGCAACTGCCACAATATCAAGTGGCCCAGCTCTTATATCAAAGCCCACCTCAATTCCTCCTAATCCAGGTAATTTAATATTATTTTTTTACTTCAACATATTAAAATACAAAAAAAGTAGTTTACAGTACATTTTAACAAAATTACTATTCCTTTTAAATTTGTTAATAAATGCTATAAAGATTGGTATATGAACTTTAGCATTACACATGAGATCATGATTAAGATGCTTTTTAATCAATTGCCAGAATAAAAGTCAGAAAACATTGTGCCATGAAACAGAGTTTCACGTGAGCATGTATATTTCTGGCCCAGTGACAGCTGGGCTTCTGCAGACCCACATGATATTAAGGCAACAACTATTATTCTATCCAACCCATAAGACAGTTGTATTATATGGCATATAATATAATATAATATGCATGTCGACAAACTAATCTAATTTACAAGTTGTAAATTAATAAATGTTTGTTTATATTTTTGGTGTATCGCTAGATTACTAATCGTTTGAAAGTAGTTATAAATTATATTCTTACGTTTAAAATTTATTAGTAATATTTTATCATATTGTATCGTATTTTCGTATCGTATACAGATTTTTGGTTCTAATTGTACTTGGTCTATTTTTTCTGAGCATGATTATGTATATTGTTTGTATTGTACTATACAGCTATACTATGAAATGTAGTGACTGTAATACTGTATGATATGTAGTACTGATATTGTAGATTCAGTTTGTTTGATTGCAGAATAGGTGCAGTTGGAGCAGTTGAAAGCATTCAAGAAAGAGACTGAAAGCACTTGAAATAAGTAGCTGGAAATAACAAATGCAAGGATGTTGGCTGCTCAGAATAATCATATTATATATCATCTGTAGTGGCTCTACTTTCTCTTCTTTTCTTTTTTCTTTTTTATTTTAGTTTTTCTAATTCTTACTTTTATCTTGAGCATCTAATTATTCATTCATTCCCTGTCTAACATGTTTCTCATCTTGAGATGCAATCTCTTGTAACTTTGAATTATGGCTCCGTTAAATTTATCGAACATTCCACAATTTATTTCAATGCGCCTGTGCTTGTACTTGTAAACATATTAGAGAAGTATCCCGTGATTATCTCTTGAATATCAGCATCTGTTTCCTTCCATTCCCCATCCTCATTCTTCAATTTTTTGATTTTATTATGCTCCTTCCGAGTAGATGCAAATTTATGGTAAAAACGAGTATTTTTATCACCATCCCGGAGCCAAAATTATTTTGCTCTTTGTCTCCAAAAAATCTCCTCCTTCTCTAATAATTTCATGTAATGCCAACGGGCTATATTATATTTTTGAATACCACTTGTGTCTCTCCTCGAAGCTGCATATCCTTTCAATAATTCCCCATTTTTATATAGACTATATAAAAAGGTGCAAGAGCAGAAATTGAAAGTGAAAGAGATTAGAATGTCGTAATAGATTTATGAGTACAAAATGTGAGATGGACATGATGTTAAATCAATTTTACTGCAAAGAATCAAGATTGTGCGTATTTTTAATAGAATAAGAGAAAATAGATTATGATGTTTTGATCACATTCGTACAAGTCAAATATAGTCCTAAATGTTGTATGGGATAAACATAAACTCTTAGCTAAAATATTTTATTGGACAGATATTATATTGTATAAATTGTGAAATTTCAATCATTCAAAATTTTTAGATAAAATTATAGACAACATCCTAATGCTAAATTTATCGAAATTTTCAGGACATGTAACAAAATTATACATATAAATTTAATTATTACAGTCAACCCCATTGAAACACATTAACTTATTGATTCAATAAATTTTAGTCAATAATTATTTTATATTATTTTAATTAATACCATTGAAGATACTCTTAATGTGAAAAATAAAGAAAAGAATAAACTACACATATAATTTTAAATCTTCTAAATCTCGTCGAGAATATAATTTTAGATACAAGTTTGCAGTGGCATCGGATTAGAGTAGTCAATATAGTTGGAAAATATTAAGTACGAAGAGTTTTGATCTTCATTACTTTCCTTTACATGTATAAGGATAATGGATATGTATATTTTTGAATGCCAATTTTTTTTATAAGATATTACATATAAGAGGATGAATGAGTTAAATAATCATTTTTTATACAAGATTGACGGGAATAACAATTTTTTATACAAATGGTTAAAAATAACTTATGAGAAACACATTTATCAATAGGGTATTAGATATTACACATTACAGAAATGGGTAATAGCACAAAACCATCTAATAGGTTTAAGTTACTCGAGTGTTGTGAACAAGTTTTATTTTTAAAAAATTTAATACGTATATGCAGAAAGGGTATGACTAGAATAAATTACATTTTTATTACGGTCATGCATTTGAGGAAGAGTAAAAGTACTAAACACGCATTTTCAGTTCGGGTAACAGGAAAATCTATATTCCTTAATTATGTGCAAACAGAACATAGTTAAGGATCTCCTTTTGTGTTTACATGTATTATGTATAAAAAAGAACATATTCTAGTGATCATGTTTGTTTAGTTAAGGATTAGTACTTATTCTTTATGGCACTCAGTCCTCAACATATCTCAAACGTCATTACAGACACTGTCGATTGTGGAATTGAATTTGGGAAGACCGGATGGAATAGATATTATGTTGGTGAACTTGCCTTGGACGGGTTTGTAATATGCATGTACTGCGGGGTAGGATACCATATGACCTTGGGCAACCAATCCGGTATTTTTAATCACCATCTCCTAGAAAGGATATTTTCAATTTTCTTTATTAAAAAAAGTTATTTTAAGCATTATTTCTATATAAGAAATAATGGAATCAATTTTAATGAGTTAAATCCATAATCTTGATCAAAATTATGAGTTTGAGTACTTAAATTATTCATACCTAAATATGCATGTATGTGTACATTATGTACCAATTAAATATGTATTAACTGTTATTTATATATTTGATTATTAATTAGGCTCAACTCTTATTTAAATTACTAATAATATTACTCGATGGACTATAAATAATTGAATTGGATCCCATCGAATTCAACATAATATATATAAATAAATATAATTTTTATCAATATATAATTATTTGTAAACGGAACTTTAATATATATGTTTAATATTTTTTTACATTAGGAAGCCAAATGAAAATTAGGTGTTTTATAATTTTAAGATGAATTGGTGTTAAATATATCTCTAAGTTTCGAAAGTTTTGTTCCACCCTCTCTTGAATTTTTTTGGGGATCCACATTTTTAAAAAATAAATAGAAAGCAAATGATGCAGTACTTAAGCAATCATCGTTCATTTTATGTGTAAATCAAAGCATTACTTATTTGATTGTATGTGGAAATTAATTTACTATAGGTAATAATTATTATTCTTTTTAGTTAATTTTAATATATTTACATTAAAGTGAAATAACTTATAATAGAATTACCCCGACTTCATAATAGAGTAAGTTCATTTTACAAATCATGAATAAAATTATAAGAAGTGCACATCTCTTAATTCAAAGGTAAAAACATTGAAAACATCCATCTACCTTTAGAATATCATTTTCTTGATTTATTGTTAGTATGCAGTTAGTTCCTTTGGTAGTTACAACAGTCAATTCTTGCCTTTCATCAGCACATATGCAAGTATGATCAGCACTACCACCCTCTTGCTTATGCAAAATTTCTCGAACAAAATCTGTTTGATCAATTCATGCTTAATCAGCTCTAACATTTTTCAATTCTGACCATTACTAACAACCTTTAACTCTTACGTATCATCTGAATCAGTCTTTGTCATAACAATATTAATACTGAAAATTCATACTTTGGTCTCCATCCTTTTCATCTTCACTCTTAACAGAATATCTTCCAACATTAATTTGTTGGTCTGCTTACCCTTATTTCCGCTTTGCATGTTGAATTCCAATCAAATATGAATTAAATAATTTACAAATGTGTTTATGAGATTAACATCCTCTCTTAAATTATAATATTCCTTTAATCTTGGAGCTAACAAGTGCTTTTCAACCCATTCAAGTGCACAAATTTTCAATATCATTATTGTAAGTGTAATTTAACCAAAAATTTTACACATCTAATCAATGTTACCATGATAAGAGTACCATTTTTTCTCCCGTATAAATCATAATTTTTACACCAATCAAAAATTCAATATAATAAGGGGTAGGAGGTAGAGGTGAAAAACTAGTGCTAAATAAAACATGAGATTTTTGAAAAAAAGAATAACATATTAGACTTCACTTGATATGAGTTAGATATGGCTTGACAAAATATATGCCACAACAAACAAAAGTTGAACAAAGCAATTCGTATCCACAATCATAAAGATCAATTAAGACACCAATTAAACACAATTTATTCAGACGAGAAACAATAATATTATCAACAACGAAAATACTAACAAAAATAATTATTGTTATCAAAATAAGATCAACAACATTTTGAGACGAATTAACATTTTGAGGGCGGTTCAAGTTATGTATCTTATTCAAATTAATGGAAGAAGAGTACATGATAATTCTTTTGAGGATAATAATTTTTATGATTTTTAAATCATAATAAATTCAAAAAATTTGAACTAAAATTCTTAATTTTTATGATTTTTATATAAATAATCATGAAAAAGGAGAGATAAGATGTCAAAAAGATAATAATCAATATTTTTTAAATTTAATTGCACTTTGATAATCTGAACTATAAATTTTTTACAGAAAAATAACTTTATAAAACTTGCTAATTTAACTGCTAAATTATTTATTTTTTAATAATTGAATACATTCCGTCTATTTTTTAACGCACGTTAATAAATTAAGATTTAATTATTCTTTAATTATTTAAATTATAATTTTTTGTAAAAAATTACTTTAACTATAAAATTTATCAATTTATTAGTTAAGCTCAGGAACATGAAGGGTAAAGATTTTGAAGCTTAAAGAAATGTACTGTACTTGCCCAGTTCTACCTCCTAACACGTGTATATTCTTTTCACCCCTTTTAGATCTCTCCCCCAAAAATCTTTCTTATTAACCAAACTCACCTCTACTCTTCTTCCTTTAACTTGTCTCTAAAACCCCTCAAAATCTAATCTTTCATCTCTAACAACTCAATTATCTTCATCAGGTACACTAAAGTTTCAATCTTTACTTTGCTTTTTATTTTTTTGCACTAGATTAGCTTCTTTCTTGATTATTTAAGTTGGTACTGTAATTGGGTTTGTATGAATTGTTGTAGTTGTACTGTAATTGGATTTGTATGAATTGGGTTGTGTTCAGATTGTGAGTATGGATAAGTATGATGATGATGTGGGAGTTTCTAGGGTTGTTGAACATAGTGGAAATGCTACTGTTTTAGTAGGTGGTGAAACCCTAGATGAGGGTTTGGATTGTGGGGGTGATGAGGGTGGGGAGTTGATGGTGGAGGTTGTTGGTTCTGATGTCTTTTTTGATGGGGTTAGTGGAGATGGGCTGGGTGGGAATGGTGAATTGGGGGTTCTGGGAGATGGGGTTGTCGATGATCGTGGAAGGGAAGGTGGGGTTGAGATTGGGGTTGATGGGGTGGGGGAAATTGAGAGATCATTGGGAGATGAGGTTGTTGAGAGAGATGGGGTTGTGGTGAATGAGGATGTTGTTATGGAGGAAATTGGTATTGTGGTGGATGAGAGTGTTGTTGAGGAGGATTTGAAGGTTGCGGTGAGCGAGGGTGGTTTGAAAGGAGGTGAAGTGACTGAAAGAGAGGGTGTGAGCTGTGAATTGGCTACCCCGTCTGCTCGTGATGATGGTGATATGCATGGAGATGCTATGAATTGTGATACTAAAGTTGTGGAAGAGGATGTGAAAGTTTTGGTGGATGAGGATGTGAAAGTTTTGGTGGATGAGGATTCTAAGAAATGTGAACAAGTGACTGAAAAGGATGGTGGGAGCTGCAAAATGGCCTCCCTGTCTGCCAGCGAAGATATTGATACATATGGTTATGCTATAAATTGTGCTAGTGAAGTTGTCAAAGAGGATGTGAATGTTGCGGATAATGAGGATGCATTAGGAAGAGGCGAAAATGCGATTGAAAGAGATGCTGTGAGCTGCGAAATGGCTACCCCATCTGCTGGTGAAGATATTGATATGCATGGTTATGCTATAAATCGTGCTAGTGAAGTTGTCAAAGAGGATGTGAAGGTTGCATCCAATGAGAATGCATTAGGAAGAGGTGAAAATATGATCGAAAGGGATGATGTGAGCTGTGAATTGGCTTCCACATCTGCTCAGGAAGATAGTGGCATGCCTGGGAAAGCTGTAAATTGTGCTAATGAAGTTGCTGCAATTATAGGTAAAACTTTGGTGGTTACTGAGTCCTCCCATGTAAATACCCACTATGCTGAAAAACTTGATTCTATAGTAATTGAGAATGGCGAAGAAGCTGTAAAATCTTCAAGTGAAGTTCTTGAGGATCAGATGATGCCAGAGATTGGTGTTTTGGGTGATGAAGCGTCAGATGCACATGTTTTAAATGACATGGGTTCTTCAGATAAAAGTGTCGAGACTGCGAAGAGAACAGGATTGATTGAGGATGTTATCGAGGAGGATGTGAAGGTTGCGGTGACCGAGAGTGGTTTGGAAAGAGGTGAAGAAGTTACTGTTGGAGATGATGTGAGCTGTGTGTTGGCTACTCCATCTGCGTGTGAAGATAGTTATATGCATGGGGAGGCTATGAATTCTGATACGAAAGTTGCCGAAGAGGATGTGAAAGTTGTAGCGAATGAGCCTATGAAATGTGAAGAAGTGACTCTAAGGAATGATGGGAGCTGTACATTGACTGTAACATCTGCCTGCAAAGATACTGATATGCAGGTGGATACTATGAATTGTGCCAGTGAGGTTGTTGAAGAGGACCCAAAGATTGCACCTGTTGAGAATGCTTTTGGAAGAGGTGAAAATGTAATTGTATCTGTTCAGGAATCGAGTGGTATACATGGGGTTGCTGTAAATGGTGCTGACGAAGTTAGTGCAGGCGATAAATTGGTGGTTACTGGGTCCTACAATGGAGATACCAGTGATGTTGCAGAAAACCTTGCTTCTGTAGCTAATGAGGATGGTGCGAAAGAAGCTGTTAAACCATTGGGTGAAGTTCTTGAGCATCAGATGATGCCGGAGAGTGGTGTTTTGGGTAATGAAGCATCCGATGCACATGTTTTAGATGATATGGATACTTCAGATAAAAGTGTTGAGACTGGCAAGAGGACAGGGTTGATTGAGGGTGACTGTGATATCAATGAAGGCACTAAAACTTCTATAGACTTGGCACCCACTATTGAACATTCTGGAATAGTTGCAGGTTTTACTGAAGCTATTGATAGCAAAGTTTTAAATTCTGACAGAGATGTCAAATCTGGAGATCACAAAATATTGACAACTGAATGCGAGGAAATGTTAGTTGAGAATGCTGACTGCGCAGGAGATAAAGAGCTAAATGTTGAGGCTTTGCATGGGAGCTCCAGAAGTGATATTGCTCTCTGCTCAGATCCGGAATCAGATGGTAAGCAAATCATTGCTGACAGCAAACTGATTTTGAATGATAGCTTGGTAGTCGATCCTCTAGCAAATATTGACTGGCGCCAAACTATTTGTCCAGATACGGGAATAAATATTGAACAAGTTAACATTCTGGAAACAGATGTTTCTGGGGTTGGCTTTAAGGAGGCAATTGATTCTAGAGGTAATGGATCAGTGACTGATGCCTCGAGTCACACCTTAAGCAGTTGTGAGAGAGTAACTGTTGGTTATAACTCAGAAATTGATGTTGCTATATGCACATATCCAGTATCTTCAAGCCAAGAAATCCACGATACCGATGAGGCAACAGTGATGAGCATAAATGTTGCAGATTCGAATGTGGAAGTTTCAACAACTGTTATGGATGTTATTTCTGTTTCGGAAGATATTAAAGGTGTGAAGTGTGATCCTCCTAAGATAGATGGTGATGTACATATGAATGAAAAAAATTCTGACAGACAAGCCGTTGATTATATAGACTCCAATGTTCAAGAAACTGATGGAGCTTTTGATTTGCCAATTCCAGAGTACATGGATGCAACTTCAACCGGCAATTTTGTTGGGGTTACTTCAGATCAAGATCACATTTTGGAAGTCGAAGAAGAAGATAATGACGAAGATCAGGTTGATATACGGAAATTGCAAGAAACAGATGTTCTAGACAAGGCTATGGATATTGAACAGACGGATGATTTTGATGATAAAATTTCAGAACAGATGTCTCCTGGGGATGAGAGCTTATTTAGTGATTGCCACTCTCATTATTTGCTGCCACCAAGAAATGAAGGTGAGTTCTCTGCATCTGATTTAGTCTGGGGGAAAGTCAGGAGCCATCCTTGGTGGCCTGGGCAAATATGCAATCCTTCCGATGCATCAGAGAAGGCAATGAAATATCATAAAAAAGACTGCTTCTTGGTGTCATACTTTGGAGATCGAACTTTTGCGTGGAATGATGCATCTTGGCTAAGGCCATTCAGGACATATTTTTCTCAGATAAAGGACCAAAGCAATTCTGAAGCATTTCATCATGCAGTTAGCTGTGCACTAGCAGAGGTTTCTCGACGGGTGGAGTTGGGCCTTGCCTGCTCTTGCATACCAAAAAATTCCTTTGCCGAGATTGAATATCAGATTCTGGAAAATGCTGGGATACGTCAAGAAGCAGGTATAAGATATGGTGTAGATGAATCTTCTGCCGCTTCTTGTTTTGAGCCTGAGGAACTTTTGGAGCATATAAGATCATTAGCTGTTTTCCCATCTGCTGGCAGTGATGTCCTATTACCGCTTGTGATATCAAAGGCGCAATTATCAGCCTTCTCTTGTTTCAAGGGACGTTATCCCCTGCCTGAGTTCCAGTTATGTGGGGGTTTGCTGGAGAAGGATGCAAATACTGACGGAATTCAGCAGCATGGTGAACAAATTAGAAGTGAAAACAACTTAAGTAGCAAACGTAATCATAATTTCATTGATAGTCTACCCCCTAGAAAGAAAGAGAGAAGCATGTCTGATTTGATGGAGGATAAGCCACACTCTTCAGATGGTGACGATGAGCTCGAAAGCAATATCAAAGACAAGTCTTTTGCATCATCTGCTGGCATAAAGAGAAAGGCTATTGACTCTCTCACTGATGAGCCAGATAAAAGACAAAGTTATTATGCAGCAAAAGTGTCTACCACAGCATCTCAAACTCCTAAACCATCATTTAAGATTGGTGAGTGCATTCGTAGGGTGGCAAGTCAACTGACTGGGTCTCCATCACTTGTGAAGTCCAACAGTGAAAAGTTTCTCAAGGTTGATGAGAGTGTTGAGCAAAATTTAGGGTTTGACGACGTTTTGCAGACTCCTGCAAACTCCCAAAAAGAGAAGACAATGCTCTCACCGGAGCACTCATCTTTAGCTGAGATTCTTTCCCAACTTCACTTGGCAGCAAAGGATCCTACGAAAGGCTACAGCTTCTTGAAAAACATTACTAGTTTTTTCTCTGGTTTTCGACATTCAGTTGCTTCGGGCCAGAGCTCTAGAATGCGAAACTTATCTACAGGAAGAGGTGGTAGAAAGAAAAAAGCACCCCAGTCAATTATGAACTCGCCTGAAGATTTTGAATTTGATGATGTGAATGATTCATACTGGACAGATAGAATAGTACAAAACTATGGTGAGGACGAACTGCTAAATAATGCTCAGAATGGAGAAGCTGAATATCAGTTAGTGCTTCACGAGGCTGATAAACCCGTAAAATCTAGTCGTAGATCGCGAAAGCAGTTTTCGAATGGGGAGCATTTAGTGGTAGAAGAGGAACCCATAGCAGCACATGTTGATAAGAAGCAAGATTGCTCACCGACAGAACTTATACTTAATTTCTCCGCAGGACATTCTCTTCCTACAGAACTGAATCTTAATAAAATATTAAGGCGCTTTGGCCCATTGAGGGAATGTGAAACAGAGGTTGACAGGGATACCAGACGTGCAAGGGTCGTTTATAAGAGGCGTTCTGACGCAGAAGTTGCTTTAAGTAGTGCTGGGAATTTTAATATATTTGGGCCAATGCATGTTAGTTATGAACTGAGCTATGTGCCATCAGCGCCATATAAACCTTTGCCAGTTGCAGCATTAGAAGGCGAGCTCAATACAAGTTCATTTATTTAGGTAAGTACTCGTATTTTTCAAAAATTCAATTGTTCAAGATTCAGTTGGTTCTGGTATTCAAAATCACTTGTGTGCTGCCCTGTCCATCCAAATTTCTCTTTTATTTCGGCATGCCAATTAAGAAGAAACCTACCTCTTGAGTGATTTATAAAAAGGAGATCTTATGTTTACATGATTATCTAATTGCAATTCACTATCAAGATTTCAGTGCAAACTATTATGTCACTGCCATTAGGTTAATAAATCTTACAGAGAGGCTCTTTCGGGTTTTATGCACAATTATCTGGAGAGCTTTTCGTCTTGCAACCAAATCGAGGGTATGGTTGCTAAGTAGTGGTGAAAGTTCTATCAAATTTTAAGTACTGAAAAGGAACTCAAACATTTGTTCTGGCATCCTGTCTTTTGTTTGAGGTATAGCAAAGAGATAATTGGCCTGATCTGGACATGTGACATTAGGTTATGGTGAGATTTCAGTATTTTCCTCTGTTCTTCTCCTTTAGTCCTTTATCTCCTTTTTTTTAAATTTCGAGGGAAATTTGTACCGTCCCTTGGCACCTATATTACATTCAATTAGAATTCACTATCTACTTACTGGGCCCAACTAAAATCGTTGAGATGTTAAATATTGAACCTTGTCACTTTTACTAAACAATCTGTATCATGCTAGTACCCTGCTACAGATTATCGGTTGGTTTGAGCAAAGAGCTTTTTTAAATCCCTCTTTTTCCCGGAGTTCTCACCTTCGCTGTTGTATTGGTTGCAATCGCGTGATGAGTCAATCTAAACCTATCATTTAAATGTGTTTTTTACGAACAGAACCACAATATAAATCCTAGTTTTCGTTAGTACATTATTTTAATTAAAATTGTACTTATGTTGTGTCAGTATTATATAATCATTCGTC
This sequence comes from Oenanthe sinensis, assembly GCA_028671895.1. Taxonomy (NCBI): domain Eukaryota; kingdom Viridiplantae; phylum Streptophyta; class Magnoliopsida; order Apiales; family Apiaceae; genus Oenanthe; species Oenanthe sinensis. Next base: position 44,635,590 of record CM053813.1, on the reverse strand, counting down.
TTTTTATAGTTGAGGGGAGCCGGAGGGACCGGAGAGTGTGAGCTGCACAAGTGCTCATAGTGGATGAAGATGGAGGTAACCAGACTATTTGTTAATCTGTCAATGGAGAAGATTTAGCAATGTTGTCTAGTGATATTAGTGCCCTGTGTCATGGCCATGATGTATTTTATCACTTAATATGACCACAAAATGTCATGTATTTTAGTTAGGATTCAGTTGACTCCAGTATTGATAGTCAGGTACCGAAGTTTTTGTCCATGTAAGATCTGATATGCCATTTTATTACAAAATATGATGTGATATGTTATATATTTGAATTAAAGGATGCTGCTTTCATTAAACTGTCTAACTTTTCAAAAATCATATTTTGTAGTACTGCTGAATTGATTTCTTGGTTCCTTTTTGTGCGTGCAGATATAGTGATTTATTGTTATTATTTGTTTTGTTCTATAATAATTTCTGGGTGTGGAGGAAAGAAGGGGAACAATGAAATCTGGAGGAGATATTTATCGGCTTAATGCTTTTCAGCTAGGTAGAGTGTTGACAAATCTATAGAAGTCAAAGGAGCTCATGTTTTTTCATGCAAGGATAGTGTGGCAGAAGGAGATGAAAAAATAACTTAGACTTCCACTTAGAGAATACTGTAGTTCACCATAGGGGTGCTTTGACAAAATTAAATGTCGTTGGTTTATTTGTTTTTCATTATTATGTAAACAAGTGTTGTATTGTAGACTACACACAACTTGAACTTGTTCATTTTATATAATGTTATTTTCTTATAATTGTATTTATAACTAATCTATTATTTAGTCATTGCACATATATGTGCTGATCTTCATATTTAGTGTACTTCCCAGCGATGAAGCATTTCACTTTGCATTTAAGCTCTAGGAATTTCCTTGCGCTTCCTTCCTTCCGCTTTTTGCCTTGTATATGTAATATGTGTTAGAGCTATCTGCATAATGCATCCCTATACTTGGGGTATATTTGCACTTTGACTTGTAGCAGCAGCTGCAGCAGTGGTCAATGTTTCAGCGCACTGCATCTGGTAAGTTAACCCATTAACTCATTTTTAGCTAATTAAATTAGCACCATTATGCACCTGTAGGGGGGCTGTAGTTATTTCAGGCTTAAAATGACCAACATAATCCATTTAATGTACCAATAACCTCTAAATGTAATGTATCAACTAGGTGATGTCACTCTTTACTTCTAGAAAAATGGATTAGGGGGTGCAATGAAAGCATAAAATTGCAGTGTCAGAAGCTAGGAGTCAATTGCAAATTTGCCTTAGTCTTGGTATAGAAAATGCTAACAGCTCTGTAATAGATATGTTTATACCGACGGACTTTCGATTTTTTAAATATTGTTCTTTCTGTATATCTGATGATTTTGTGGTTCAAGTAATTATATATTTTGCTTTTTTTTCTTTCCCTGTTTGCGTATGGTGGGTATGGAAAGCGGCTGGATGAGCGCGTGAGGCTGCATTGTTGAAGTAGATTTGTCTGTTTAAATTGTAGTAAAAAATTTATCATCCTTGATAAGCAGAGGAACCTAAATTGTTGAAGTAGAGTTGTTTGTTTGAATCTAGCAGTAAGTAGATATAACATTATTCCTCACGATGTGTCTGAGAAATCTACAAGTTCAGTTAATTACTAGCTTAGAGACCGAAGGGACATGTATAGGCGGGAGATGAATCTGTTTCATTGTATGTATATACATTCATTCTATGATCAAATACTTGTGGCTGGCTATGGAAGTGATCAGCTACTATGACCAAGTTTTAAAGCAATTGCAGACCCCCCCCCCCCCCCCCCAAATCAGAAAATGTGAGGGTTGGGGTATATGCATTGCTCAAGTCAGCAGTAGATGCATGCAGATATCACAGCTGATGCACTTTATAATTGCCTCTTGTGTGTTATATATTTCTCAACTATGAATCTTATCCCGCGTATATACATACCCACATCTGAATTGTATGTGGTAAACTTCTTTGTGAACGATATTCAGCAAACATTATGATTATCCCTTTGTTGCGATCAGCTACTTTTGTTTTTGGGGCTTCTGTCCTATACTTGACTTGAGCAGCATTACTAGTTTGTTACTGGCTTATAAGTCTGTTCTTCATCCAATCATGCTTAATGAGGCACTGTGCAATCTAGACTGTAACTGAAAGCTCAAGAATTACTTTGTATACTCGTAACAAATTACTTATATATCATTTTTTGTATAAACTCTTTTATACCTCATTTATGTTAACTTTGATTCTAATAAATCTTTTATGCATTAATTTTTTTGTACGTCGTTTATGGTAACTTTTACTATTAATTAGAGTATACATGTATTGCATATAATAGAAAGCTGACCCTGTGGTCATCTTCAGCCTGTAGCGTGAGGGTATAGTACAAATTCACCCATTTGCATTTACATAAATATTCATATATTTGTATTAGAAAATATTTTTAACTTCATGGTGCTAGCTTTCATGGTGCTATCTGATGGTACTATCTGAGGTCATGCTCAGGCATATCAAACCCTATAATATGTTAGTAATATATTTATTATAGTAGTATAAGTGGAAATATGAATATAATATTTTAAAAATAAATAATAATATATTTGTTACAATATATTTATTATAATAATATATTTATTATAATACAATATGAATATAATATTTTAAAAATAAATAATTTCAACGACACCTCGAAACTTATATTTATCAAAAATAAATTTGAAAATTACATTCTTAAAAAAACAAATTTGTTGTGAAGAAATTAATTAGTATAGATTACTAAAATCATATAATAAAAATATATAAATTTGTGAAAATATCATTAATTCTGTATGAAATATAATTTATAAAACACTAATTTATTTTAAAATTTAATATCAAAATTGTGTTTAATTATAAATTATAATTAAAATTTTGATATACATAAGTTTGTCAAGGACAAAAGTTTTTATTTCTGATTTTTTAGTTTTAACTTTTTTCCTCATAATTAAAATAATAATTTATATATTATATATTATAAAAAATTTGTACATTGCATTTATAAAATAGATGTTTACGTTTAATTTCAAATATAATTTTATTATTATATTTGTCGATTATGAAATAAAATATCGCATAACTAAAATGTTAATTAAAAATTAAATAATATATTTATATGATATAAGGTATGTTATGTGTTACACCAAAGATAATAAGTATTTATATATATTTCCAATTAAAAATGGATAATGCTATTATTATATTTCTGACTTATTAAAAAATATAATATATTATTAACTTCTTGTAATTTATATTTAAATTTCAATAACCTCGAACCTTATATTTATTAAAAACAAATTTCAAAATTATAATCTTAAAGTAAATTTGTTGTCAAGAAATTAATTTGTACAAATTACTAAAACCATATAATTAAAAATATGAATTTGTAAAAATATCATTAATTCTGTATGAAATATAATTTATAAACACTCAATTATTTTAAAATTTAATGTAAAAATTGTGTTTAATTATATATTGTAAACCAATTTTTGATATGCATAAGCTTGTAAGGACAAAAGTATATATGTCCGACTTTCAATTTTAAATTTTTCTCATAATTAAAATAATATTTGATCATTTATATATTATACAAAATTTGTACATTATATTTTATAAATAGATGATTACGTTTAATTTCAAATATGACAAAAATTGTGTTTTTACTCTATTTTTTATATGAATTATAAAAACATTTAAAAATATAATTAAAATAAATTTAATAATTAATTTCATTAATTAGTTTTTCTTATAAATTTAATTGTTCAATAATTTAATTGATATTAATATAAATAATAAATAAATGAAATTTATAAATATATTAATTTAATATCATTATATAAATATTTTATAATTAGAATTATATAAAATTTCATAGCCTAATTGTTTGTTCAGATATGTTACTAGTTGATTGATGTAAATAAGGTAAGTATATCTTATTTAATGTTTATAAGATTACAAGAATAAAGTGTATAAAATCAAGAAAAGATATTAAGGTAATTAAGGTATACATTTGAGGTAAATATCCCCAGTGGCATTTAGAAATTATGTTTTCTTTTCCTTTCCTTTCCTTTCTTAGTATATATTTACAGAAAAATGCTAGTCTCAAAATTATTTTTCAAAAACATTCTCAAAAACCACTTGTATAATTTTAATTGGTTATCAAAATAATAAATTAATACACAAATTAAAACTTTTTATTCTGTCATGTTACTATTACCACGTCATTTCGGAAAAAAAAAATTGGATTTTTTTTTTGATTATCTAACATTACTCATATTTACAGCTGTATTTGATTATCTCTTAATCACCTGATTCCTTTCTTTTTGTTTTTTTGTTAAGTTTGTGACCTATTTCTTTGTTTGATTGTTTTAGATGTTTTATTCTATCTATTGTTCTTTTCTTCACTTCTTGTATGTTTTAATGCATTTTCCTTTCTTTCTTTCATTACAATTATTATTATTATCTTCCTTTGTTTGAGGTTTGAGGGGTCCAATACTTCAAACAGGTTTTCCAGATTTGTACTAAGATTTTCTTTTTCTGCGATTATGACCGAATAATGTGTTCAGTGTAAAATGAGAAATATGATATAATGGAGCTTGTGTGCTTGTGAAGTGTGGAAGAAACAAATGGAGTGAGAAATCGAATTGAAATTTCAGAAAATATGTAGTTCTATAAACATAAATCACAATTATCTTACATAGCAAAAATAAATATAAATTAGAAGCACCTTGGTCCTTAAACATTAGTTTTTTTTATTGATAAAATAATTCAATTCATCTACAAAAATAATTAAAATTCAACAAATACATCATATATTTTAGGATGTATTCAATTTATATTTGAATAAATTAGTAATAATTTGTGGATTTAAAGATATTATATTTGACCTTAATTCTATTTTGTTTTTTACAAGTCAATGTAAAGTCTAATACAAAATTCTGACGTATTTCAAAAAAAAAATAAAAAACACTACAAATTTATTAAACTTTCACATACAACTCAAATTTTATCTTACCTTTTAAATATACGGAATTAATCGACTCAATTTCAAATTGTCAACTAATTTAAATTAAATATCATCATATTATAATAAATATTTTTAAATTGAAATTAAACACACCAAAATTTTAAAAGTTAAATGTGTGTGTGAACATTTCAATAGCATGTGATAATGAATCATAAATATATGTCAAAAACATAAGAAATGTTTTTTCAGTTGACAAGGCAACAAAATATTACGATCACAAAACAAATAACTTAACATTTAATTATTAATTATTAAAATTAGTTGCAATCGTTGGTTAGAAACGGTCTAAAAGACTCAAAGTTGAATGTTCGATAAGTATAGAATTTTTGTTTCATTTGAGTTTGTTTTTTGTAACTCACAATTTATATTTTTAATTTTGGTTTTTTAAATTGAGAGTCTATATTGATTTCCCAAAAATAACGAAAGTAAGGTTAAAATCAAATATTTTTTTGCATTAAAGTGGAATTCCCATCATTTTATTTAACATAATATTTTATATATAGAGAAAAAAAGGAATTTAGACCTAAAGTGAACCTTTAAAGTTTAAACAATCGGCTAAATAAGCTTATAACCCGATAATTGCTGGGACAGTTTAGTTCTATGATTTGGCGGGAAAATGTTCCTACGCTCCATAACCGCTAACATTATTTATCGAGATCAACGGTCAAAACAACTCCAAAACAAACTCGGATCAACAAACTCAAACCAGTCTTATGTCTTTACTTGTATTTTTGTCGCTTATTGTAAGAATGTGAAAATTAATTATTTTATTAATATTTCAAATTTTCTAAAATCTATCGTATTAATCCATACTCATAATAGTATTTGTAAACATGTTTCCTAGAAGAAAAAAAAGATTAAATGTATAAAATTAATTAAATACTATCTTTGAAAAATAAATAACAGATTTGGATAATTTTGTTATAATAAAATATATATTTTAAACCAAATATTACTAAATATGCGGTTTATCAAAGAGTGAAAACTCCCAATTCAAGTTAAGATAGTGAATTGTAAAAATGATGTATTAGTTGTTTTTTGTGTGTATTTGGTTTGTACTACATATATTTATCATTGTATAAATACTTTATATTAAATCTGCATTATTTTTGTTAAAATGCATATTAATATTCTATGTAATTATTTCAATATAACTCATAAATAATCCAAAAATAAATATAAAAAGACACAAAAAAAAGTTTAGTTTTATTATTAAACACAAGCAAAATGTAATCTAAAAATAAATATATGATTTATATAAATATTAAAATATTTATAATAATAATAAAATTAAATGGACCCACTACATATGTGGAACTTGCATATTACTAGTACGAAATGAAGGGTATAAAAGCTCGAAGTCCAATGCAATTCTAAAGCTCTCCTGGTTTCTGACGACCCTGAATTGTTGAAAACGACTCACTCACCGCCTAGTCGTCACCGAGTCACTCGCTAAAACCCCATCAATTCTCTACTTTTATGTTCATCAGGTACGCTCTCTATCTCTCACTATATATATATATACACGTATATATCATTGTTTTACAAGTTACACCAGCCTGATAATAGATATATCATTTTCTTTTAATCAAGTTTATATAACCTGATTGTGTGTGTGTTTGTGTGTGTTTATAGTTGTGTTTGGAGTTTTGTGTTTTTGAATGATTGATGAATTTATTTATTTGTTTTTAGGTGTTTGTGATTATGGATTCTAGTAAAAATGGTGGGAGTGTTTTTCAAGGGGATGCACTAGATGGGAATTTAGGGTTTGGGGATGATGAAATTATGGTGGAGATTGTTGGGTCTGATGTGTTTGTTGATGGTGTTAAAGGAAATGAAATGAGTGGGAATGGTGGGGTGATCGGGGATTTGGGGTTGCAGGGAGGTGGGGTTGGGACAGGGATTGGAGAGTTTGAGGGGAATGCGGGTGGTGGTGATTTTGTCGAGGAGGAGGTTGGTGTTGAGGATTACGGAGTTATTGAGGATGTTATGTTTTTGGAGAGGTTGGATGGTCGTGATGAGGTGACGGGAAGTGGTGATATGTGTTGTGGGAATGGCGATGGTTTGGAAAGACGGGATGAGGTGATGGGAAGCGGTGATATGTGTTGTGGGAATGGCGAGGGTTTGGAAAGACGGGATGAGGTGATGGGAAGTGGTGATGTGCATGGGGATGCTATGAATTGTGATACTAAAGTTGTTGAAGAGGATGTGAAAGTTGTGGTGGATGAGGATTCGGAGAAATGTGAACAAGTGACTGAAAGGGATGGTGTGAGCTGTGGAATGGCTACCCCATCTTCTGGTGAAGATATTGATATGCATGGTTATGGTATAAGTTGTGTGAGTGAAGTTGTCAAAGAGGATGTGAAAGTTGCGGCTAATGAGGGTGCATTAGGAGGAGAGGAAAATGTGATTGAAAGGATTGTTGTGAGCTGTGAATTGGTTACTGCATCTGCTCAGGAAGATAGTGGTATGCTTGGGGAAGCTGTAAGTGGTGCTGATGAAGTTTGTGCAGGAGAAACGTTGGTGGTTACCGAGTCTTCCAGTGTTAATAACCATGTTGCAAAAAAACTTGATTCTGTAGCAAAGAAGGATGGCGCAGAAGCTGTGAAAATTTCAGGTGAAGTTCTTGAGGATCAGATGATGCCAGAGATTGGTGTTTTGGGTGATGAAGCATCGGATGCACATGTTTTAGATGATGTGGCTTCTTCAGATAAAAGTATCGAGACTGCCAAGAAAATGGGGTTGATTGAAGGTGTTAGCGAGGAGGATGTGAAGGTAGTGGTGAGTGAGAGTGGTTTGGAAAGAGGTGAAGAATTGACTGTAAGGGATGATGTGAGCTGTGTGTTGGCTACTCCATCTGCTTGTGAAGATAGCGATATGCATGGGAATGCTTTGAATTCTGATTCTAAAGTTGCCGAAGAGGATGTGAAAGTTGTGGCGAATGAGGATCCTAGAAATTGTGAAGAAGTGACTGTAAGGAATGGTGGAAGCTGTATATTGACTGTCACATCTGCCTGCAAAGATACTGATATACAGGTGGATACTATGACTTGTGCCAGTGATGTCGTTGAAGAGGATCCAAAGATTGCACCTGCTGAGAATGCTTTCGGAAGAGTTGGAAATGTGATTGAAAGGGATGAAGTGAGCTGTGGATTGGCTACCACATCTGTTCATGAATTGAGTGATGTACATGGGGTTGCTGTAAATGTTGCCGATGAAGTTGGTGAAGGAGATAAAATAGTGGTTACTGTGTCCTACAATGAAGATATCGGTGATGTTGCAGAAAAACTTGCTTCTGTAGCTAATGAGGTCAGTGCAGAAGAAGCTGCTATACCATTGGGTGAAGTTCTTGAGAATCAAATGATGCTGGAGATTGGTATGTCGGGTAATGAAGCATCTGATGCACATGTTTTAGATGATATGGATGCTTCAGATAAAAGTGTCGAGACTGCAAAGAGAACAGGGTTGATTGAGGGCGATTGTCATATTGATGAAGGCACTCAATCATCTACAGACTTGGTATCCACTAATGAGCATTCTGAAATAGTTGCAGGTTTTACTGAAGCTATTGATAGCAAGGTTTTAAATCCTGACAGAGATGTTAAATCTGAAGAACACAAAATTTTGACAACTGAAAGTGTGGGAATGTCAGTTGAGAACACTGACTGCGCAGGAGAGAATGAGCTGAAGGTTGAGGCTTCATGTGGGAGCTTCAAAAGTGATATAGTTATCTGCTCAGATCCGGAAGCTGTTGGTAAACAAATCCTTGCTGACAGCAAACTGATTTTGAATTATAACTTGGTAGCAAATCCTCTAGCAAATATTAACAGGTGCGAAACTATATGTCCAGATACTGGGAAAAAGGTTGAACAAGTTAAAATTCCCGAAACAGATATTTCTGGGGTTAGCATTAAGGAGGCAATTTATTCTAAAGATAATGGATCAGTGGCTGATGCTTCAAACCACACCTTACGCAGTTTTAGTGAAAGAGTAACTGTTGATAATACCTCAGAAACTGATGTTGCTATATGCACATATCCAGTATCCTCAAGCCAAGAAAACCACGATACTATTGAGGCAACAGTGATGAGCATAGATATTGCAGATTCGAATATGGAAGTTTCAATAACTGATATGGATGTCATTTCCAGTTCAAAAGATATTCGAGGTGTGAAGTGTGATCCTTCTAAAAAAGATGGTAATATACCTATGAATGAAGAAATTTTTGACAAACAAGCCGTGGATTATATAGACTCTAATGCTCAAGAAACTGATGGAGATTTTGATTTGCCAATTCCAGAGTGCTTGGATGCAACTTCAACCGAAAATTTTGTAGGGGTTACTTCAGATCAAGATCGCATTTTGGAAGTCGAAGAAGAGTATAATGACGAAAATCAGGTTGATATACGTAAATTGCAAGAAGCAGATGTGCGAGACAAGGCAATGGTTATTGAACAGTCAGATGATTTTGGTGACAAAAGTGCAGAGCAGGTGTCACCTAGGTCTGCAAGCTCTATTAGTGAGTTTCACTCTCGTTATTTGCTACCACCAGATAATGAAGGTGACTTTTCTGTTGGTGATTTAATTTGGAGTAAAGACAGGAGCCTTCCGTGGTGGCCTGGTCAGATTTCTAACCCTACGGATGCATCAGAAAAGACCTTGAAATATCATAAAAATGACTGCTTTTTGGTATCATTCTTTGGCATGCGCACTTTTGCATGGAATGACAAATCACAGATAAGGCCGTTTAGGACACATTTTGCTCAAATAGAAAAGAAATGCAATTCAGAAGCATATCATCAAGCAGTAAATTGTGCTCTAGTAGAGGTTTCCCGCAGGGTGCAGTTGGGCCTAGCCTGCTCATGCATACCAAAAACTTCTTTTGTCGAGAGTGAATCACAGATCGTAGAGAATACTGGGATTCACCAAGAAGTAGGAAGAAGATTTCATGTGGATGAATCTACTGCGGCTTCTTGCTTTGAGCCTGTGGAACTTTTGGAACACATAAGATCGTTAGCACTTATACCATCTGCCGGCTGTGATGGTCGATTACAGCTTACTGTATCAAAGGCTCAGGTAGCAGCCTTTTCTCGTTTTAAGGGACATCATTTTCTGCCTGAATTTCACTTATGCGGTGGTTTGTTGGAGAATGATGCAAATACCTTAAGATTAGGTGATGTGATTCAGGAGCACAACAACCAAGTAAAAGGTGAAAATGACACAAGTAGCAAACGAAAACGTGAATTGGCAGACGGTCTACCCCCAAGAAAGAAAGACAGAAGCATGTCTGGATTGATTGCTGATATGCCACAGTCAGATGGTGAAGAAGAGCATGGCAGCGACATCAGGGATTCATCTGTTACATCATCTGCTGCCAGAAAGAGAAAGGCTCTTTTATCTATTACTGATGGTTCAAGAAAAAGACAAATTTATTATGCTGCCAAAGTGTCTACGACTGCATCTCAAACACCTAAGAAGTCCTTCAAGGTTGGTGAGTGCATTCTTAGGGTAGTGAGTCAGTTGACTGGGACTTCATCACTTGTAAAATGTAGTAGTGGAAAGTTTTTAGAGACTGATGATAGTGTTGATCAACGCCATGGGTTTGACTACTTTCCGCAGACTTCTGTGAACTCCCAACAAGGAATGATGTACTTGTCTATAGATGAGATGCTTTCACAACTTCACTTGGTAGCACAGGATCCTATGAAAAGATATAGCTTCCTGAATGAAATCACTTATTTCTTTTCTGGTTATCGGCAATCTCTTATGGGCCAGAACTCTGGAAGAGGGAATCAGCCAATAGGGCGAGGTCGTGGGAAGAAGAAGGCACCTCAATCAATTATAAACTCACCTGAAGACTTTGAATTTAATGATGTCAATGATTCGTACTGGATGGACAGGAAAGTACAGGACTCTGATGAAGAGCAAATGCATGATAGTCTAGTGCCTAATGAGGCTGAAGAAGCTGAAAACCAGCTAGTGCCTAATAAGCCAGATAAAGAGAAAATACTTGATACCGCTCAGTGTGGAGAAGCTAAAAATCAGCTATTGCCTTCTGAGGCAGATAAACCCATAAAATCTGGCCGGAGATCTCTGAAGCGGTTGTCTAGCAGGAAGCAAATCATGGTAGCAGAGGAACCAGTAGTAGAGCATCTGGATATAAGCAGGCCTGATTGCTCGCCAACACAACTCCTGCTAAAATTTACCGAGGGGAAATTTGTTCCCTCTGAACTGAATTTAAATAAAATATTTAGACGTTTCGGTCCACTAAGGGAATCTGAAACAGAGATTAATAGGGAAAATAGCAGTGCCAGGGTGGTTTATAAGAGGTTTTCTGACGCAAAAGTTGCCTTGAGTAGTGCTGGATCATTCAATATATTTGGGCCAATGCTTGTTAGTTATGAACTCAGCTCTCTTCAGTCAGCACCATTTAAAACTTCGCCAGCTGCAACAGTACAAGACCAGGAGGATGCAAGTTAAAGGCTCGAGGTAAACACGAACCTTCCGATTTGTAAAATCAACAATCTTTATTGTTCAAATCATCAAATTTGGAGGTTCACACTTTTTAGTTACTGTTGACCTTATTTGGCTAATTAGGCATCCGTATTTGTGATTTGGGATTGACCGGCATTGGGAATTAAAGAATTTATTATTAGACTGATGTTGAAGTATAAAATGGGTGAGGGTTCACATCGGGATATAAAGTTTTTTTATATATTGGTTTTTTCCTGCATTGCTTTTGCCACAACATGTGTAATTGATAGTTGCAGTGGCTTGCTAGCTACTTCATTACTAGCAGAGAAAGAATCTTTATTTCACTATAATGCTTAGCCAAATGTGATTTTTCATAGGAAATGTATGGAACTCTGACCTCTGTTGCTGTTGATGAAATCTGCTAGATAGACTGGTTAATATAAATTAAAAATCTGTAAGATATATATGGTTCTGGAATTGCAAACTAATAAATAGTATAATTTACTTTCTGCACTTTATTTATCCTAGTTCTTGTATAGCTTCTATAAGTTTGAAAAAGCATGCTATGTAGTTGTATTAAAAGTATCTGATCATATATTTGGTTGTAGGTGAAAGAGACTAGACAGACCTTTGAACATGCCGTAATGGATGTATGGAGGTGGTGGAGGTGGAGGTGGAGCCTGCCGGTCCCATAATTAATCTGGTTATGGGAAATTTGGCGCATTGTGTCCGGTGCTCTTGGGTTTTCACTTTTTAGCCAAGATGCATTATCAGTATCAGTTAGAATGTTATTCTCAGTATTGATAGCAAATTACTGCAAGTTTTTTTATATGAATCAACTGTTTATAGATTATAAAACATGATGCCGCTTATCGGTTATATATCTCAACTTGAAAATACTTCGTATCAAGTTTTCAAGTAAACTTTGTTTTTTGTTTATAAAAACTGTAAATTGCACAGCTGCTGTATATCGGTATATGATATGTCTTTGCACCAATCCAGGACATATATATTGTTCTGGACAATGTCGAACATAAATGATGGTAAGTTGTGAGTTCCTCAAACTTTTCATACTATGCATTCCAAACTGGTGCAACACTTGATCCATTGAGCCGTGTTGTAGCACATGTAATGGAGTAATGGAGTAATGGAGTGTGCATAATGGTAAAAAGGAGGGCAAAATCATCTCTCTGTTTTCGATTTAAATTCAAAAATATTTATTTTTAAAGTAAGACAGACTACTCTCTTTAAAAACAGTTTTTAAATAAAAAAGCACTTTTTAAAAAATTATTTTTAAATTTTATCAAACATTTTTTTAAAATAAAATTGCTATAATCTTCTGTCAATTATTTTTGAGAAATAAGTGTTTATTTCTCTAATCTATACTATATTATTATAGCAGAAAAATTAAAAAATTTAATTGGTTGGTCGGTCGGTAGCGGATCACGGACCTAAAAATATACATGTATTAAATATAATTTTATTTATTATAATATGAGTCATGACTATATACATATATATATATTAACTAAAATTTTACTTTTGAGGCTCAATCATATACTTATTATAACACATGTCCAAATTAGAACATATTTCTATTAAATAGAGTAAATTTATATAAAATAAAAGAACATATAATATTAATATAAATTCTTAATATTATAAAATTTTATATTAAGTATCAATAAAAATATAAATAAAAAATTAATTTACCTAAATATTAGTTATCCCGTGTTTTACAAAGGTTACAAGTTTGTAGGTACTTATTTTTGAAAAATAAATATTTTTTTAGAGAAAAAGTACATTTTCACATAATTTTTCCCGTAAATAAATACTTATTTTCAAAAAAAAAATTGCGTAAAATTAACAGAAATGTATTTCAATTACCAAATAATAAAATATATAAAATAAAATAAAATAAAAGGTGTTTGTTTATTGTTTAAATACTTAAGGTGATACCAGAAAAAAAGGCAGTCACCTCCATGGCTACATGCTCTGGAGCTTCACTCACTCCACACTCTCAGTTACGCTCACCTACAACGCTCTCCGTCACAGCCCAATCAGGAACTAGAATTCATGGCATAATTAAATTGCGGCGTAAAGATCAGAAGCTATCAATTAGGGTTTCGATTGAAGATGATTATAACTGTGTTGATGATAAAAAGGCCTCTTCTTTGACTGAGCTCGCTTCTCGAGATTCACCAACACATCCAAGTAATGTATATGTTTATATATTTTTGTTGTGAATTTAATTTATCAGTGTTTATGTAATTCTGTGTTGTTTTTTGAATTACGATGATTGAGTATTCGAGTTAAATGAATAATTCTCTTCGGTTTTAATGTGATAGAGACGGTGTATTTTTAATCTCGACAAATGAATAAAATTCTCGGGTCCTAAGGTATTCATTTACCGGGGTAAACACATAGAGTGATGGAGTTAAAATTATAAAAATTATAATTATTAATTCAGGGACTGAGTTACAATTATAAAAATATAATTATTAATGTTTAAATGTTCAAATTTGAGTGGGGGCTTTCCCCCTCTACTTTATAGTTTATACATGGATCCGCCCATGTATATCATAAGCATGTAATATACTTGTATCTTGGTGTATACAGTGGCTTGTTAGTTGTTACACAATCGTAACCACCTCTCCCGCAAATATCGTATGAAAGACCTCATTTTGCAAATAAGATACATAAAAAAATGAAAACCTATTTAGCAAAAAAAAAAAATTTGAAAACCTGTTCAGTTGATATTTTTCTCTTAGGGAGTACTTTAACACTGTGCTTCGAGCCTTCAAGACTTCAAGTTGTAATGGAGAGAGAATGAAAAGAAAGCTTGGGTAAGAATTTTCTTTTTAGTCATGCCCGTGAGTTTTTTTAGGATAGAAAAAGATGAAATATCTTGTTTTTTTCTACTTTTAGTAAATAATTCAGAGAGATTCTCATATAAAATTTTCATGATTCCTAAACTTATACCCTTTTCTGTTTTAACAAACTTGTTATGTCTCTCATGTCCATACCTTTTTCCCTTCTTTACGCTAACTCGGGAGCACTGCGTGAAATTTCATTAGCTTATTTCTTTTATTTCCCTTCTCTTCGTAGGTTTCTATCGCTGTATTGCACGGTTAGTTGGATAAAGATTCAGATGAATATATATGTGTGTGTGTGTGTGAAGTTGAATAGAAATGTGTCTTAATTTTGGAGATGTTTATTTTGAATTAGGCGTTCAATTGCATAAAAAGATCAAATGCAAATTGAAGGAAGTGATCAGTTTCTCAGTTCTTCATAGTCTAAATTCTCAAGCCTTTCTTATGTTTTATCATTGTATTAAATATGCTGTTGTCAAATGCAGGACCTTTATCAACAAATGATCTGTCAAAATCAACCAGGGATCGGTCTAGACTTCGAGTTGCTTACCAGGCATGGATTTACTTATTTTCCATTATGATTCACGTACTTATTTGGAGATTAATCTTTGTTGTTAATTGTATGGAGATTAATTGTGTAGAGGGTGTACTTTTTTGTTAATCTATAATTGTTTTGTTTCATCAAGGGAGTTAGTGGTGCATACAGCGAATCTGCAGCTCAGAAAGCATACCCTGACTGCGAAGCTGTCCCTTGTGAACAGTTTGACGTTGCTTTTCAGGTGATTGGATATTCCATCTTGTTATTAATAAACTGTTTACCTCATTTTTCGATATGCTGCTACTATATGTGTGTGTGTGTGTGTCTGTATGTATATGAATCAGTTTTTAAGAGCATCTCCAATAGGGGTTGCCAAGGAGATTGTCAAGCTTATGTAGCGGCAACCTTGGTTGCCTACCTATTGAAGTTGGGAGGTTGCTAAGAGGTTGCCTACCAAGATTGCCAAAAGTTGGCAACTTCCCAAACTAGTAAAAAGTCATATAAACTATCTAAAGGTGTATATTGCTCTATCCACTCCTATATTGAACTAATATAAAACTAATATAGAGGGATCACATGGGAAACCTTTGAAGTTGCTAACTATTGGAGCAAAATTTTAACAAATGTTGCCAAGAGTGATGTGAAAGTGAGAGAAAATTAAAAAATAATATATTTATTGATTTGTCATGGTTTGGCAACTCTATTAGCAACCCCTATCGGAGATGCTCTAATACGTGTTATTAGGATTCTTGACCAATAGGATATATGTTGGCAATGCAAGGGGTTATATCAGTCATCTTCTAAATTTTGGCAATTAGGAGATGCACTGCTCTTGTCAATTTTGGTTCAATATGCTTTATACTTAGAGATATGAAACTACTGAAAGGTTTAGGTCTCATTTAAATTGTCATTTTCGTGTCATGCCATCACGTCATTAAATAATTGATTAAGGGTGTTTAATGCACTTGTTTCTTTTTAGTTGGATTTGAGGATAACTGTTTAAAAACTGTTTCTGGATTTCTATAATTTTCCTAATCTGAGGTCTACACAAAGTTTTGATTTTTAGGTATATTGCTAAGTAGATATGGGTCATACTTGATCCTGTGCTTTTGTTTTCTTGGTGTAGGCTGTGGAGCAATGGGTCGTAGACAGGGCTGTTTTACCTATTGAGAATTCCCTCGGAGGAAGCATCCACCGCAACTATGACCTTTTGCTTCGTCACAGGTTACACATTGTGGGGGAGGTGAAATTTGCAGTTCGGCATTGCTTGTTAGCCAATCATGGCGTGCAAGTGGAAGATCTTAGAAGGGTTCTCAGCCATCCACAGGTACAACTCAGGCATACATCTATCAAAATTTGGCCATGATGGTGAGAAATAATGTGTCATGTTTCAGGCTCTTGCTCAGTGTGAACTTACTTTAACAAAGTTGGGTGTGGTCAGAGAAGCGGTTGATGACACAGCTGGTGCTGCACAGGTATGGTTTTGCTTGATGGTATGATGTGAATTAATTGGTGCTTTGATGTTGAACTAGAACGTGTTTATGAAATGTCCTTCACTAAAAGAAGTTAGTAAAGCAGAACCATTACAGACTCAAACATGGACTGATTTCTCTACCATCATTGTTAAACTAGTATTACATAATTATGTTTACTCAAAATTATAAGATGAGTGGTTTGAAAAGGTTGAAGCAATTGAGGTAACTTCCAACTATATATTAGTATTTAGTTTTAAAATAGAGTTCATTTTTCTGAAATAGCATGCTTTGACCTATCGTGTTGATTGATCTTCATGTCAGTTTGTTTCCTTGCATAAACTTAAAGACACGGGTGCAGTTGCCAGTTTGGGTGCAGCAAAGATCTATGATATGAATGTCCTCGCGAAAGATATTCAGGTTTGTAATGTTATGTTACGACATAGTGAGCTTCTGGTTATCTGTAACAATTATGCAGCAACTGTACAGGATGATTCAGATAACATTACCCGTTTTCTGTTACTGGCAAGAGAACCAATTATTCCACGCACCGATAGGCCATTTAAGGTAATTGCACAACGATAACTACATTATGTCAACATATCAGAATTATATAGTGATTGCATTTGCACTACCGCTTCTTGATAACCTTGAATTGGTGATACTTATTAAATCTCTATGCTTTATTTCCAGACTAGCATTGTATTCTCCCTGGAGGAAGGGCCAGGAGTGCTTTTTAAGGCCCTAGCTGTTTTTGCTATGAGAAATATTAATCTTACAAAGGTAAAATCTCTTCTCCTTCGAATTTTTGAATTCTTTTTGTTTTGGGGGAATCCTTTATTTTTTACTTATGCCTTCTATGGGTTTTTTCCGTGACCAGATCGAAAGTCGTCCACAACGTTGGCAGCCTCTTCGACAATCTGTTGAGAACAGTAATGGATCATTAAAGTATGTGATAAACTAATATATGATCTTCTTGTTTGTTTCCTTTTCAAATGTTTATTCTGGTCCACAACACTGTTAATGTTTTTGTCATCTGTTAATCTAGTTGTATTTTGTAATGGGTTTTGGTCCACAACAAGCGATGGTTGACCAACCATCTATCTGCGTTTTTTTCCGCGGATAGCAAAAAACCCTAGCTAGCCCTGCAGAAACGCGGATAGATGACGTAGCCCCCCTGGATTCACAAAAGCTTTCATTGTTTATGCTATCCGCGGAAAAAAAGTGAAGATAGATGGTTATGACAAGCGATTGTCAGGGACCAGGACCCGTGTAATTATTCTTTGCATGCTATAGTCTGGTGATTCAGAAATGCTCAAACACTAATGTGATGATTGATATGCAATGAGCAGGTACTTCGATTACCTCTTCTATGTCGATTTTGAAGCTTCGATGGCAGACCCTAATTCCCAAAATGCCCTCAAACATTTAAAGGTTTCATTTTTTTTCCCAAACACATATTGTTTCCTATAATTAGAGTTTAAAGTGTATAGATGGTTTTGTAAAATGTGCAGGAGTTCGCAACATTCTTGAGAGTTCTTGGGAGTTACCCGATGGACACTGACTAGCTTGACATAAGTACATCGCCTATATGTGAGGGTGAGTATCAAGTCATTAAAGTACATGAATCCATTGAAAATAAAATTACCTAGATCCGATTATTGCACTCCTGTTTGGTAGGGGCATTTCCCAGCATAAGCCTAGCCAAACAGGCTGTTAAAAATCTAATAGGGTCTATTGAACCTACATCAATTCTTGTATGGCTAATGACTAGATTCTGACGGGATATGTTTTAGGACTAGTTTAGTTTAAGGTTAGGAAATATTTTTAAGTCAAGATAGTAACTGTATACTGTATGCATGTTTCTCGAATGTTGTCTGTGTTTGGCGATGTTCAATATCTATCTTACTGTAACAGGTCTTGTGGATAGTGAGATCTAGCTATTCTTGCATTAATACAATCATGTTTTCTAATTTTGATATGCCATTGGCTATCTTATCCTATTTTGAGTATGAAAGCTATAACCAGTGCTAATATAAAGAATTCAAGTGGTAGACGATCATAATGCTAAATGAGCTTAAGAT
The DNA here is from genome assembly GCA_028671895.1 of Oenanthe sinensis. NCBI lineage: Eukaryota > Viridiplantae > Streptophyta > Magnoliopsida > Apiales > Apiaceae > Oenanthe > Oenanthe sinensis. Next base: position 44,617,068 of record CM053813.1, on the reverse strand, counting down.
GTGAAATATGAACAGAATTCTTTCTTAATCCTCTTATTTGGGCATGTACCACAACTCTTCTTATTTTACTTTCTGTTATTGCCATGAATTCAATGTTTTATGTGCAATCATAAGTCACTAAGTTCCACAGCTTAATTGAATTATTTTTGAAAGTCTTAGAAATTGTTTCGGTAATCACAGCACAACGAATTAGGATTCAGAAGTGTCATCTTTATAGGGCAGATATTATTGAACAAAGAAACTAAATTACTATTTCCTATTGGCAAGACACTGTAATATAATTCATTCATATGTTTCAACCCCCCTCCTTCCCCCCCAAAAAAAATCAACATATAGTGGCTCATTATATATTTAAAGCAAAATCCTTGTTCAGTAATCCATTTTAATTGCCATGTATCTTGGGTTTCAGTTTAAGATCTGGACTGTTGGGGCAATGGTGTCTAAAGGAGCATACTGGGATCCTAATTTTTGAAGTCAGCGGCCATGTACATATTTCAAGCTGTCTTCAGCAGTTAAAAAAGCCTCACTATTTAGCTTTATGTGCATGTGCAAGTGACTATCCTCCTCACTAGTGTGCTGGACTAGGGTTTTCTGGTTTCTAGACTCTTTTCGGCTTTATTTTGGATGTCATAGAATAGTTGGTGGTTTATTGTTTATGTTATTCATCTTGTGTGTTCATTATTGAAGTACAGTATCCGGGGGAGCTGGATTTTTGTACTGTTAATGAACTTTTTACTATTGAGAATGGTGCTGCAATAAGTTTTCGATAAATAATATTTTGGAACAATTTGTAATTGCAAATTTCAATAGTACTAGTATATAAGTACTTTGTCTGAGAAACCAAGAACCAAACACATATTGGCAACTTGATAGCAGACTGCAGATAAAATCAATTATGTAAACGAAAGATTTCAAGTTGGATTTAGCTTTTGGTCACTAGTTAAAGCAACATACACTGTGTTCGTTACTCCTGTAGCTAATTTGAGGTTTGTGCATAGACGTTCAATCGACCTGGGATAAAAAAATTTAAAAATACTACTCGGGTAAAACGGGTATAGCTGAAATAAAACATTTGTTATCTTTAAAATTTTTATTCGTTCACCCGTTTTATTTCTACAAATTCAATTCAAAAAGAGAAAGAAGAATCCAACTCGAAAATATATAAAATTAAAAAATAAATCTTTAAATAAAAAGACGAAAATGGCTACCCTTATAAAATGTAGAAATAAATGGTTAATTTCTATTCCTATGAAAATTAGAAAACTTATCATATTTAGTACAGTTACCTTTTCTTTATAATTTATTATTATTATTATTATTATTATTATTATTTTAGTGATAAAAAATTCTCCGTATATGATTGTACGTAGATACAATCTCTGTTGGGTTAAAATCTTTCTTGGCTTCCGTGAGAGAGATCGAGAGAGACAGAGAGAGATCTGGTCGATGTCGAGAGCTAGGCGAGCAACACTACCTCCCGCACAGGAGGTACACACACATATATATATATATATATATATATATATATATCTTTCTATATATAATTTCATTAATCTTTTCTATTCACCTTGTCCTATATAATTTAAATATATTTATCATTTCTTATTCGTCAATTTGTTATCTTTATGCTAAATTTGATTTCAAATTGTTACCAATTATCGAAATTCGATTAGGATTATGCATTCTGCACTCTTTTCGAGTAATTCAACATTAAGAATTGAGGTTATTATTTGCAGAATATTGACAAGCTAGATAATGTTGTCAAACAAGGCAATTGTTATGGAGCTCAGCAAATGTACAAATCGATTACTGCTAGGTACACACGCAAGCATACTATTCGTGTATTTTTATTGTCTGTTTAGATAATTTCGTTTGGTTTAAGTCGGTTTTGTATTGATTATAATTGTCGTTTTATGCATATGTGTGTAGCGGTTGTTAAGTGTTTGTTTTATTGCTAGATACGTGGCGGCCGAGAGGTATTCGGATGCGTTGGAAATCTATCAGGCTGGTGCTTGCCTCCAGTTAGAACATGAACAAGTGATGCTTCTATTTATGCAGAATCAATATATAGTAATGCGTATAGTCATGTAAGAGAACAACAGCAGCAGCAACGAATTGTAATAGTGTAATAGTAATTTCGGTGGATAATAACTTATTTTAGGATATGAGAACGTAGGTTAGTTAATGCTCGGCTAAGTCTTGAACCTTCTTGCAGAATGTTTGCTTTGTTAGTAGCGAATGTGCTTCTGTTTGCTTCTTAAGTAGGCAGGGAACAAATCTATTATTTTTCTCTCTCCCTAATATAGCTAAATAGAAAAAACGGAAAGATAGGTTTTAAGTCTTGCCCCTTCTCTAATTTATGATCGAAATGCATTGCATAGCATCCTCTTTCCTTGTGGAATTTGCCACATTAACGTACAATATATTTACATATCATGTGCTCCAGGTCACTTGTGGAGGTGAGCTTGCGGTGCTTTTAGTGGATACCCTTGTAAAAGGGAAGTTTCCTTATGATGAAGATACTCTCGGTCAGTTTGATAATTTGCTCTTTCTTTCTGGTTTTATTTCGAGTCAGCACTTTATCTGCATGCTCTTAAATTTGATGATTTAATGTCACTAAATCTAAAATATTAACTTACTATTTGCAATTTCTTGATGTGAACTCCATATGTGTTTAGTACATTTGTTGTATAAACAAATTTTCCTGATACTCATTTTGGGTCACTCTTTTATTAATGATCTGTTAATAATCTAGTAGGGACTAAGGAGTATTAAATCTTTGCCTAGTTTCTTGACCTGTAATTTTTTAAATGGTGTGTATATCAATATGGTAAAATGGTATATTAGTAAAACATAATAATAGTGCTACATAGTCCAGAAGTACTAATTTCAGTTGCTACTAAACACTTCTGTTGTTTAGAACAATTTATATGCGGTAAGAAGGATGGAACTCGTGTAAAGTAGGACTGGATTTGTCATATATTGATTATCACTTATTTGTCATATTTTAGAGTATAGTTTTTGAATGCTTAAAACCCCATTCGAAGAGGGGATTGTTCACATATCTAATTATTTGTTTAATTATGGTTATTTTAATATTCAAGTATTTCCGGAGTTATTTGTTCTGTGATAACAAAAGCTTAATCTTAGACCGTGTCAGAAGAATCTATGAAAAGTTTCCTCGAATTCCTCTACCACATAATCTAGATTTGGCTGATGATGACATGCAACAAGTTCATGAAGCTCTCGGGGCAGCAAAAACACGTGTTGACTGTTGCTCATCTTTTCTCAAAGCTGCAATTAAGTAAGATTTCTCTTCTATTAAATAAACAGTGGATGTATTTCATGATGTAGTTTTTATCTCATTTGTTTAAAGTTGATTGGGATATATCTTTCATGCAGAATCATTTATGGAAAATATATGGACTTGATATATTCTTTACTTTCAGAGATTACTTATGTGTTACTTGGGCACGAGAGTTGATCATTTTCTTACTTACTGTGAACAGTGCCTTAATCTTGCATCTTTAAGAATTGGTAGGCCACACATGCTGAAACATGTTGTGTAGTTCAAGTTGTTTTAGGCTTGTTAGACTCCATCTTCTCCTGTAGTACTATATTCTTTCGTTCTCTAAACAAAGTTTTGTTTCCATCCAAGAAGTTGGCAAGTACTTACTGACTGGGCTGAAACTGAATCTCATGGGCATATTTTCAACATTGTATATAAACAGTCAAGTTTCATATATTATGTGGATTAGGAAGGTGAAATGATTCTGCATGTGAGTTGATTATATCATTTGGCTAACTGGCTTGTCTTTATATTATTTATTTATGTATTTAGGTGGTCCGCGGAATTTGGAGCTCATAGGAATGGATCTCCAGAGATACATGACATGCTAGCTGAATACATATACTCTGAATCCCCTGAGGTGGTAAGTTTTGCAGCATACTTTCAGTCCAATATTGCTCAACTTTTTTTGTCATCTACTATTCTACTCTCTCCATCATCTTTTGACTGTCCAAATGTACCCTTTTTTGGGTGTGTACACCAAATTTAGTACATTTGAACTACATAAATGAAGTGTATACAGATCTTTTTTGCCTAAAAAAGTAGACACTAGTAGTGTGCAGATAATACTCCTTCAGCTCAACTCATATGGTCATTGTGCCTTATCAAAGAAGTTATAGCCGTCAGTTCTGTGAAATAAATCATTGATGATGTCTACATCATGATGACCCCCTTCATTCTAATGATCTTTCCACTCACACTGAAGTTTTTATACCTTGGAATTGTAGAAATCTTAGGATAATGCTGTGTTGACTAGAACGAATTAGTCAAGTCCTAATGTAATAGCTGACCTCAGCAATAGCAAATAAGATATTTTGGGATGTCATATGCCCAGCTAGTTCCTTAGAGCATCTCCAACCCATTACACTATTTTGTTGTGATTTTTACACCAAAATAGTGTCAAAGTTATATTATATTTAAAATCTACTCCAACCCCTATTCACACCAAATCTAACACCAAAAAGGGACATCGATGGAATGAATTTGTTTTACTTGGTGAGTATAAGGATAATGTTGGAGTTTTAAAAAACTCTCAAAGTTGCACCAAATTTTGGTGTAATTTTTGGCATCACACCATTTTGGTGCAACTTTTAGAGTTTGGTTGGAGAGAACTTTACGCCAAAATGGTGCAAAACTACAATTTTAGAGTTTGGTTGGAAATGGTCTTATTACCTTTTGCTCATGTTTACTATATTTCCTAGGTGTTAAATCTTTTCATTAGGAGTCAAGGTTTTACATTGGACTGTTCATTCAAACTGCTATTTTGCATGGTCAAATTTGCACAGTGTTAAGTAGCTATGTTGTCCAGTGTGTGAAATTGTACTCTGTTAATATCTGTCACGATCAATATTTTTGTGTATATGGCGCAATCATCAATTAGTGTTGATATGCAGGATATGGCAAAAGTTTCTTTCCATTTTGTTCGAGGGAATGATCCAAAGAAGTTTGCTTCAACTCTTGTAAATTTTATGGGCAAGGTTAGCTGTTTATTAATTCATTTTGTTTCTAGCAAGTTTGAAATTGAACTGCTATAATTTAAACTTATAATGGCTTCCTGTTTGTTCTTCCCTATGTGCTAGTTCTAATTATATTATCATAGTCAGAGTAAAGTGTCTGACATGTGAAATATATATTAGGTTTAAACATTATGATGTTAATTTCTGATCACTCCCACCTGACCATTTCTTTGTGAAGTCTTTTTACCACCAAATATTTGTGCATAGCATGCGGTGCCTAGAACTGCAATTGTTTGTCTATTTGTCAAATTTATGCTTTCGTTTTTTACCATGTTATATGTATCAACACTGAATCTGCAGTGTTTTCCTTTCAAGTTGTCGTCACTAAACTTGGTTTTTCTTTGATAAGAATAATTGTTCTTTAATTGTTAACTTATATAAGGTTTAAGTATGCAGTGCTACCCTGGTGAAGATGATATGGCAATTGCACGGGCAGTTTTACTGTAAGTTCAATTAGTAAGAATATATTAAAAGTTTTAGTTTGTCATGGGTTTATTACCTTGTTAACTTGTTTAGATCGTGTTGCTTTCAAAAATATAATGATCAAGTTGACGTGTGAATGCCAGTATGTTTCTTTTTTCAGTTTGAATAAATAATCCATTCTCAGTTTTTGAAATCAATTCTAAAAAACTAATAATATTTTGGCGTTTTGAAGAGAATATCATATATTCTGTCGCTAATAACTCTGATTAGTAATATTGAATAGAAAATATATCCTGTAATCATCAAAGTCAGGAGTTACTTGGAATTTTAAATTGCACGGTCATCTTTAGATCCTAGCTCAACTTGGTTAATTAAGGTATCAATACATCTTGGTCTCTTCTTGGAGGAAATGCAGTATATAAGTGCTTTTAGAGAGTGTTGGATAGAGTTCAAATTTACTTTGTGCATGCTGTCCTCGTATAATACGTCCAAGTTATTTGGTTAAAAGCCCCAAGTTCTCTTTATTAAAAGTTCTGATGCATCATGATTCATGCATGTGTACTAGGACTGAAGCTTTTCATTAGCCTAATACAGATGGACTTTCTGTCATAAAGGAGTGATTATGAATCTTCAACTCTTTGTGATCTTCATCTTGATAGCAACATATTTTGATTCACAGAATTTTCACTGTTAATATATGTATATATATAGTTAATTAGCATTTTCAACTGTTACCATCTTATTTACTTTATGTTCAAATATATTATCGTATAAGCATTGGAAATTGTTATAAATAATTATGAGGTTATGGATCATAATTATGAAAATATGAATATAATATGGGGTTATTTTATTTGATTAAAATAAAAATAATTAGTAAATAAATTTCTTAAAATCTGGATATATTATCTAAAATACTAGAATTCATATCTTTTCACTTGGTTGCGGTAGTATTTAAGAAAAATGTGTAGAACTCGGTAAAATATTTCTTTTACTTTCCAAACACATATTTAGAGGTATTTATTTGATATTTACTATAATTTTGGTGATTCAAATGATACCCTATTGAGATTGGTGACTAAAGTGATATATGGTCTTCACTTGAGTGACCGCTTTGATATTTAACCCATATAATATGTTAACTCGAACTTATATAATGTTAATATTAATTTTTTCAACTCAATCATGGGATTTGTTTTCATCTAGGTTTAAAAATATTTGAAATAAATGGAATTACAGTAAGCAAAAGACAGACTTAATTTGAAATAAATGGTGTAATAGATTTATAATTGAATTTGCAATCTAGCAGGATTCTAATGGGAAAATTTAAATTTATGGAATTGTAGATATCACGGACTCTGATCATTTTTTAAGTAAATTTGAACATGTTACAATTGTTTCATCACTGAAATGATAGTGGCCTTCTATAGCTAATTACAAAGTTCAAGATTCTGATACAAGTTTGGGCACAGGTCAAGAGTAGGCAGGATTTAAATAGAAAACTTGTGCACCATCCTTCGTGCAAGACTTTTGAAACCATTTGGTATTGTGTGAGCAACTAACTACTAGCTTTAACGCATTTCATTCATTAATATTAATCAATGTTAAATGCCTCTCTGAGTTCCCTTATATCTTTCCCTTAAGCCTTCGTCTCAGGCCTCAAAGCATTCAAAGCCGGTGTTCCCACAAACCTTGATTTTACTGAGAATGTAGTACTATGAACTTGAAGGTGGAATTTTTTTCATTCAAGAAGCCTAGCTTATTGATAAGGTTTAATCTATAACATGGCAGATGTTTTTGTAAGAGTAAAAGCATGCCTGGGATCGGGGATGGCGGGTACCCCCCCCCCCAAGTACCCTGGATTTTAAAATAGGTTAAATAATATTATTTCTCATGGTTAGATATGTACACTTCTGTTTTGTTTGCTGTTCTTTCTTCTATGTTGCATCAGTTTGCTTCAAATTCGCATAATTGTACATGTACTTGTGTGTGTGTGTGTGTGAACTTCCAAATTTCATAACTGTACTTGTAAACCGATTAAATAATGAGAGCATGTAATTGCCTAAGATATCAATTTCTTTGTTATAATTACTCAATACTAGCGTGAGACTTCTCAAATCAAAAATAAAAAGTTAGAGAAAACAACAAATGATAACTCTTTACATACAGTAATACATCAAGGTCATGTAAATTACTTGTGCAACAATACAAACATCCATGTCTTGAAAATAAGGCGTTTTTTTTTTTTTGCAGGTATTTATCATTAGGTAACCTGGGAGATGCTAATGATCTGGTGGATGAAGTCCAGAAGCAACTGCAAGCTAAGGAGAATGACTATCCGCATTCAGATTTGATTCAGTTTATAGATTACCTTTTAGAGACGTAAGCTTGCTTTTATGTTTAATATATGTATAGTATAATTAGTTGTATGATGGTTTATACTTATATATCTTTTTTTATAAATCTCCCCCTCCCTCCCTTCCTCCCTCCCCTGTATGTGTAGGGTACATCCACACAGGTGTTTTCCCTTGTTACGATGCTACAATTTCCTTGATATAGTTATGTTTAGATTTATATATATGCCATTCCCAAATTGTTGTCTTAGCAGTAGTCAATCGGCAACAAATGCTTGACCTTAGTTTGGACTAATTGTTTTTTTTTGTGCTAAATCTTGTTGATTTATTTATAAACATTATTCCAGTATTTTCATACAACCATTATTCTTATAAACAAAGGCGATTGTGTGTTTGTGTATTTATGTACATAACATAAACTTACTCATATGTGTGTGTATAATATTATTCATGGATGTGCTAGTAATTTTCCTAAGTGATTTGTGTATTTTACCAAGTTTAGTCCCCAGTTTAAAAGAGTTGTACATCAGTTTTACCAGAGTTGAATACAGATTATAAACAGTTTACTACTTTACTTCATTTGCCAAATCTTTTGACTTCTATCTCAGCGAAACAGTGCAATCAGAAGAGAGATCTGAGATCTGATCTCCCTCCCTCACTAATATTGTTTTAAGTTACCTGAATACTAGCTCATGAAAATTTATATTGAAAGTACCATTTAAATGACATGCGCTCGTTTTATTGTTGCTAAATTATGAGTCTTTCACACAGGTAGTCCTGCCTTTTAGGCTAACTACCAGTTTCCGTTTCTCATTTTTATGACAGTCTTTCTTTAGAATATCTAGTACTGTAATTGGTATTTGAGGTTTGTAATTGGCATGCCATCAAAGAGAAGGTGAAATAAAAACTAGTGCGGTTCATTGACATAATTGTGTCAAATACAGGTTGGAGAGAGATGCTTTGCCGCTATTTAATAGGTTGAGACAGAGTTATGCATCCAGTTTAGATCGAGAACCTGCATTGAATGAGGTGTGTGCTTACTTATTTGTGTATGAACTTGCTATATAAATTTGTCTCTCAAGCTTTGCTAACTCAATATGTTTAGCATCGTGTTTATTTTTGTATTGTTTGAAAAGACTGCCGGATGGCCCTATCATCTTTACTTGTCTTTTTCTTTAGTTCGTAATGAATTTAATTTATTCCTAACTTGTGCAATTTTGTTGGTTTAGTTGCTTGATGTTGTTGCAGAAAAGTTTTATGGAGTACAACGTAGAAACCCAATGCAGGATATGTTTGGAGATTTCTTTAAGGTATTATCTATGAAAACGTCAGTCTTGTTGCCAACTATAACAACCAAAGTGTGTTTTTGTATGTGCGCGCACCCTTGCTGATTAACTCAGTGGGGCCAGGCGGGCTCAGAAGTTAATTTGTGAGGGAGGATATTTTTTAATGAGGGTTTGCCACAATGGTTATGGTTGTCTATAAGGAGTATAAATTATGTTGCCGCGGGTCCAGACATTGGTTATAACAAAAATTGATATTTTTAAGGAGGTTCAGACCTTGATTTTGGTCACTTTTTTCAAATTGCTATGCAATCTATCAACCAGAGTACAGCACACTGGCATTATAAATATATAAGGTCAAAAAAATTATTTTATTTTTTTACCGGGGGGGGGGGGGGGGGGGGGGGGGGGGGGGGGGTTTGGACCCTCGGTGGTCTACTTTGGATTGACTGTATTCTTGTAACAAATTGTATTTTATGGAAATGATAACTAATATTGCCTAATGTGGGTACTTGATGCAGATGATGGGAGGTAATGTCATGTGACAGACCATTTCAAATTGTCCAGCATAAAAATACTTCGTATCGCCATCTTGATCAATGCCGAAGCATGTTCAGAAGAGTGACATGCATGAACAAAAGCAGACCACCTGTTGTTTTCGATTTGCTATATTAATTATATGAAATACTAGATAATTTGTTATTGACACTATAATTAAATTTTGCTAGCAAGATGAATTTTAGTACTTAGCAATAAAGAAAAGAAAAAAAGGTGCATTTTAGTAATGGATAATATATCGCATGTAACTTGAAATTTAAACTCTCCATTAATTTTGAGCATTGGAAGAGTTTCTCACATTGTTTGTGGATTTAACTGAAAATGTGGCAAGTATGTTCTCATTAACAAGTTAATTCACTCTTTTCAGAATGCAGCCTGTCCTGATTTTTGTATATTTTCCCTATAAATTTGGGTATAAAGTGCTATATTTCGTGGAAAATTAAGTACTGCAATACACTAATATTCATACTATAGTAATGAATGTTGGTTTAAATCAAAACTATAATTGACTAGCAGTTTTTTGTTTCTGATTTTGGGTCTTTAGCATATCGATTAAATCTGAACTACTCTTCTACAATTTTTCTTTACCCCCGGATTTCCCTTCCCTTCGGTTCCTTTTTAAATCAACACGGAGGAAGCATAGCAATTGTACTCTTCGCCAAAAATGAGGTCAAATTAAAACTAAATCGTTTTGATGAAATAGATTATGAAATTATACTTAAGTAGCTAGGTGCATAACGACTAAACACAAAACAAAATGAAAATTGGAGATGTTAATACACTTTCAAAGACGGATAAATATCATAAAAGATCAAAAATTGTTTGCACATGGCAAGTGATGATACTAATTTCAACATTCATGTTATGCAACAGGCAAGTATAGAAAATTTTTGGGAAAATGTGTGCATCTGGATGATGCAGGTCACCTGATATGCACGTTGAAAATGTGTCTACCATGAACAATGCAGGTTTAACAAAATGTAGATGTTCTGGTAAGATTGTTTAACAAAATGTATGTGTTCATAACATGCACCATTTGGGTAGTAGCAAATAGACATTTGAAATGCAGGTTCCACGTGATATTTTTTGCAGGCGGTGGTATGTTGTAAAGTCACTAACAGCCTAAGCATATGAGTCGTCCAAGCATTAACTATTGGCCAAGTCAAAAGATGCAAGTTTACAAAAGATGTACAAAATGGATTATGAAACAACGGATATGTGCATGTCACGGCCTACAATGGCAAGACAAAATTCAGACAACAGAGGTCTAAAAAAAGTATAGTGGATACAACATCCACATGAAAAAGGAAGATATTTCGACAAATTAAACTTTCACTTTGATACTACCTAATCCGGAAGAGAACTAAAATCTTTCTGGTAGCATTCACATGCCATATGATTACCAAGCAAAAAAATCCCTCCATCTGGCCTTACCCATTAGATATGTTCTGCTCCTCAGATTTGTCCATGGCCTTCTTTGCAAGCTCATATCCAGCAAAGTTCATAGCGCCTAATGGAGCAATCCAAAAGAACCTAGGCACAGCTCCTTTGAATAAACCAAGGGGTCCTTCGTGACGGAGGATAGAAACGGCTACCAGTGACATTGATACGGGCCGCCCTTGGGGAGCAGTCATCGTTCTAGTTTTCATCACATCAAAAGGTGTCGTGGCGACCGCAGCTAGTCCACCAGATAAAGCCCCGACTAAAATAGTCTCCCATGGTTCTAATTCCCGACCCAGAAGTTGTTGGAAAGCCTGAGATTCAATATGTGATATTTAGAATACGATACTCATAAATTATCAGAATATGATATGGAATTAGAAATGGTAATTTTTTTACAGGCCTCTCTCTCTTAGATCGATCTGCCCAAGTTGATTTGTATAGCAGTAATCGGCGATTTGTGTCTATCACATTTTTTTGGTGTATTGTGTTATCGGATGATTTTTACAATTGTAATTCATGATTTGATTATTTGTATTATGTAATTGGACACTTTCCACTGTTGCATTTGGCGATTCGTAAAATTATTCCTTGTAAGTAGTGATTTGTAAGGTTTGTAGAGTTTGTTGAATAAGTTGGTTTGCAGTGGAATATGATCCTACATATTATATTGTTCTTTTTTCCAGCCTATTTAAGTTCTATATAGTCTATACTCAATACGTAGTATAGGCTTGATCCAATATTAATATCAAGATCACCTCTCCCTCTCTCTCTCTCTCTCTCTCTCTCTCTATATATATATATATATATATAATATAGATATATAGATACACACACACATATATACATATAGATATATCTCTATATCTCCCATCCCCAGAAGGTCCTCCTTCAGTAGCATCTCCAGTAAAATATATATATATATATATATATATATATATATATATATATATATATATATATATATATATATATATATATATATATATATATATATTTCGGTGTGGAGAATCAGTTATGAACTTGAGATATAATAAGGATATTAGTAAATGCAAGATGGAGAAATATCTATATCTCTATCTACAGGTAAAAAAACCTTCATACCTTTTTGGATTCAGCATAAAGTCCCATCCCTGCAACATAGAAAGGCACCTCACGGCATAAAGTAGCACCAGTCCCACGGAAAAAACCCTTTAGACCATCTTGCTGCCAAGTACCAACGATTGCCTCCCCTACATTGTTAAATATGCCAGCCTGCAACCGTTGTTTAAGAACCTCACATGGAATCCGCACTGCTGTCCCCAGGACAGTGCTACAGAATGATGCTGCAGATTGAACCTATATAGGATGCCAAACATATATAGATCTCTAAGCACATATTATTTCTTGACAATGCTAAAATTATTGTGAAAATAAATACAGAACACAGACCCTAATGTGATACAGTGATAGTAATATGTAAGAGTCTACATAGCAATGCAAATACTGGGATAAACATTTAGCAATGCAAATGCTGGCATAAACATTTCGCACCATCACCAAATCTTGTATGCGTTCAGTTTCTAAAGTATTGAAACGTGTGATAGTTGAAATATTAGTACTAAGCAAGATTCTATAGAAAAATGATTGCAAAATCTATTAAAGCACCTTAAATATAGAAATTATATTATCCACCCCTCCCCAAAAGAGGTAATCCAGGTTGATAGATATTACTTGATGTTGTGGATAGACGATTTTTGTCCCATATTTTGGTGTATGTCAAAGTTTTAGAGTGAACACACATGCAATGAAATTGAATTCATATAATACGTTACAGGTAATCAATCGAGAATCAAAATGAGGGCTAATTTGATATTTCAAGCTTTGAAACGTGCTTGATAGTTGGTTAAGAGAACTTATATATTTCAAACTATCTTGGATATAAGTAATAAACCTACATGTTACCCTCTAACCCTTCATGGTAAGGATCTATTCATCTTTAATTTGTCTGACACAGTACTATTGCTCCTTGTATGACAATATAAAGCACAAGCAAGATGCAACCTATAACCCCTTCACTGATTCATCAAATCAAGTAGATAACAAAACCTATGCAACCAGTAAATGGCCTTAAGTTCCACGATTAGTATGTTCCTATATAAATAAAATCCATATATAATGAGAGGAACATATTTTGAGTGAAAATATTCTTGTATCTAAAATGACATAATTTAGTTATAATTTATAAGTAATAAAAGGGATCATATCATTAAAGTTTTAGGTTTCCCACTACAAAAATGAGAGAACCTGAGATTCAATGTGGACAATCAATCTATAACTATTTGCCTATTACCATCATCAAAAGGAGGGTTTGCACCAGATGATTTAGAAGAACTAAAACTCAGAATGTCCTGAGAGCGAACCCGCAATTCTTTTAATAAAATATACTCCCTCTGTTTGGTAATATTTGACATTTGACTTTTTGGCACACTTTTTTAAGAGCTTTGACTACATAGTTAAAATTATTATTTTTAAAATTTTCTTTTTGTGAATAAAAGTTTTAGTTTAATATTTTTATTCAAAAAAAAGAAATATTTAAAAATAATAAATTTAACTATGTAGTCAAAGCTCCTAAATATGTGTGCCAAAAAGTCAAACGTCAAATAAAACCAAACAGAGGGAGTATATAAATAAAAATCTTTTAGCAAAATATAAAATTAAATACTTCTATCACCAAAATTAATGAACTTTTAGATCAATTTTGAAGATTAAAACAGCATTATTTCTCTATATAACCGGAAACATATTGAAAACAAAGCAAGTAATCAATATTTGATTGTACTTGTGCGGAAGTACACAGTAAAGGATCTGAATAAGGTACAAATTTTTTTAACAGTGTACAGCACCATGTAAGACTTACTTGTATGTCAGGAAGTGTTGGAGCGAATTTTATCAACACGAGCTTACTTGCTTCAAATATTCCAGTTCGCAGTCCATGACTGCAATATCAAAACCAAAAAAAAAAAAATTAGATAAGAGAGACAGTTACAAAATAATTAAATAACTATGCAATAGATAGCAAGAGATGATAGAAATCAACCTTGAAAACTGACCAAGAACTGCAGGAATGGAGCCTCTATATAATCCCTGGACTCCAATTTGTGGAAGTTTGGCAATTACTTCTGGAAAATTAAGTGTAGATGCTTGTACCTGAGTCTGATAAGCATATCAAACGTTGTTAGTTGACCATTTGGACTAGGAACATAGGTAGGATTTAATATAAAAAATGAATTTACAGTATTTACTATTGTCCAATAGCAAAATCAAGACCAGGATTTAGATACAAGTTAATACATAAAATAGTAGGAAAGTAATATTTTTAACTCAAGGATATCATATAATAATTAAAATACTAAACATATGATATGCACGATACATATTGGTTATTATTTGCCTGTTTCCATACTAAACATATTCCAAAAAAGTTCAAAGGTAAATGCTTATCATGTAAATTTTGAAAAGAATGGTATGCTAATAAGCCAAGTACACTGTTCTTGAAAATTTTACTTTTAGCTTTCAGTATCCAGATGTTCATCAAAATAGTGATAAACCTTTTAAAAATAAGATAACAAAAACTCTATTTTTATAAAGAGCACGTATATACCATCATTCCATCAATGAGGTTAAAAAGTATGACACTAAGCCAGTTCTCAAACAAACTTGACACATTATATGTGAAAGAAGTGCAGGATCTATATTGAGGACTTTCAACAACAAATTGTTATCCGTGCAATTTAATAATGTTCTACTGATGGGAGCTCGGAAATTCAATCTGAGTGGTAACGTAGGACATGTAATAATAAGATATAAAGAATATATTTTTACCTTTATTGTATCCATTGGGTACAATATTGATGTAGATAGCGCAGAAGAAAGCCCTCCTGCCAAAGCAGATTTCAGAACATTTCCAGTAGGTAATTCAACAGGTGGTGCAACAGCAACAACCGTAGCAGCTTCGAACCAGATATTCCTGTATATAATATAAAATGCTTTGTAAATAGGAGTTATAGAACATCTATTACATAGGCAGGTAATTGCATATTATAAAATGTTATCCACCACATCATGCAAATATATATCATCGCACGGGAAAGCAAAACAACATGAAACTTTGCGTGATCAAGACACGTATTCACATACAAGCTTACTCTTTTAAATTCTCAATATTATTCATTTGACATAATTTTCGCAACCAACATTCTTTACATATATTAAGCCATGAAAAAAAATTAAACATGAGTCACGAATACATTAATACAGACACGATTTTGCATCTGATTTGGTACACTTAATATATTTACACACATGCACATGCAGACAACTGACTAGTATCTAAATCAAGATATGGAATCACACACAATATATATGAATAAGCCTTTGCAGCTTGTGAAACAACATGATATTCCTTCTTTAAAATGCGATATGCTAAGCATGTACATTAACACAAAAACATCAGAAAATACTCCCTTGGTTTCAAAATAATAGCCTTGTGACTTTTTGACACGCATGTTTGGCAGTAAAAAGTAATTAGTCTAAATTTTTATTTAATAAAATTTAGAGATTAATATAAAACATAGCCAAGAAGTCAGAAGGCTATTATTTTTATACATAAATAGTATAAAGCAATTTCTTTTTCAGTCCTTTGAGGCCAATTTGTTCAATACCGCATTTTCTTTCCCCTCGTTTGTATTATTCACCAAAACTTACGTAGCATGTGTCCATGATTACCAAACCGACACACCAATATAAGGGCACCAGTTATATACGGGCACGTGCGCATAATTACCAAACCAGCACACCAATCCATGGGCGCCAATTATTTAGACGTGAATACTTAACTCATTTGGAAGTATTCACGTCACACATGATATATATATATACACCAATCACCTAAGCCAAAACTGCAGTTACTAAACAAAAAAAAACAGTTCTACACCTCACAAAAAAATCCAGTCACGTCTCATATCCTACTTCAAATCTTTTTAACTTGTAATGAAGATCGTGGATATGAGTTTTGTATACCCTTTCCACATATGAAAAATAATTA
Source organism: Oenanthe sinensis (assembly GCA_028671895.1). Taxonomy (NCBI): domain Eukaryota; kingdom Viridiplantae; phylum Streptophyta; class Magnoliopsida; order Apiales; family Apiaceae; genus Oenanthe; species Oenanthe sinensis. Next base: position 44,600,839 of record CM053813.1, on the reverse strand, counting down.
GTTGAGCCATAGAGACTTTGACTTAAAGGTTTGTACAATGCAAAATTAGTCGAAAAAACAAGCATCCATACCGAGGATCTTCTTGAAGTCGATCGGTTGGAAGCAGAAGCAGAAAATTCCTGAAATGCCCATAAGAAATAAATTCTTCGGCGTCTGCATTCAAAAACCGCATCATTGCAACAGCATTGTCTTCATTTGCCGGGAGTCCTACATTTTTCAACGATGCTAATATTTCACTTTTTTGTAAAGTGCCTGACTTGCTCAAACAGAGAGTAGTATATGCTCGAAGTATGGTTGGTTCCTTTTGTTCCATCAAGGACAAAAATTGTTTCCAGCCAAATGATTTTGAAAACAAATGACTCCGGGTTCGACGCATTAGATCATGAGCATATCTTCGAGGCAATTTTCTCTTTCTCATTGCAATTTCAAGATCTTCCAAATTGACTTTGCCATCACCATCCCTATCTAATTCATCAAAGAACCTTCGTCCTGTAAGATGAAATTTTGTATGAGGATTAAGAATAAAAGTGACTAGAACAGATATCAAAAGTCCCTTTGCAAATAATCATTCACTATTATCATCTACGTGGATATTACAATTCTAACTATGGTCTATCAGGCAATATACAAAGTGGATGGCAATCTAATTAAACATATAGCAATTTACATACAAAGCAACATAAAAAGAGACTGCACTGCACCTTAAACTCAAACCCAGATAATGGGAAAGAAATATTTGTCGTATTCTGTAGACCTTAGTGACCAGTGTTTGACATTTGCTATATATTTGTCATGTCTACTTTAACAAACCACTTGGTGCATCAACGTTTTACCTAATATTTGTATTTTTGTGAACTGTGACTATATACCTCAGGTGCTAGTTAGTTTTACTTATTTGGGAACAATTGGTGCTAGTTAGTTTTACTTATTTGGGAAACAATTTTCCAGATGAAGTTAAACATTATTTTCTTTTGGGACATTTACCCTAAAGGCACAACATCAAATTTATTACCAGGTCCAATCCCTAGTTCAATATGCTCCACCCCTGCATGGCACTGAAATTTGAAAGATTTGGGGGTGGAGGGGAGGAGGTTGATCCAGGGTCCATTAATATACTGCACATCATTCAAGGCACCAACAACAAAAATGCAAGACGGAAGAAATCATAGGAGAAAATTATTTCAGATTGTTGTGTATTTAAACTGATATCTATGATATATTGATGAACTAGGGTAAAGGTAGAGAGCCTGCAACACACAACAAGATATGGACACTTGCGCAGTTTTCTTCATATGTTTGTAAGGCCATGTTTGCAGTTTCCTCAACACAAATTGCAACAGAAGACACATATAAACACCAACAAAACATACCTTCTGCCTCGGTGTATCTGAAGAAGTCTTGGACTGAGAATAATTTCTTCTTGTCTGGGTGGTCTTTAGATGCTCGCCCTGCCAACTGTGGAATAAGTTCAATTAGTTCTGTCAACGACACTGTCGACAGAGTTGACCTCAGACGCTCAACATTTGATAGGGGAATACTCAGTAACCCATTTGCAATCCTTTGCGGCGGATTGCCTTCACTCTGCTCCTGGCTTCCACTGTTGACTCTGCCATCAATCTCTTCCTTCTCTTGTTCATTCACTCTAATAATACTTGAAGAAACACCTCCGACTCTAGCAAACTTCATATTTCCCAAAAAGCCACTGACATCAACCCGCTTACCCTCCAATATACCAGTTATCGCTTTCAGATGATCAAACTTGTTCTCAGGTGGAGCAATGGGAATTGAATCACAACTGCTACATTGAATTTCTTGAACCCCAAGGTCAAACTTCTGAAGATTCTGAACTAACATATCAAAAAGTAAACCTATGCAACACTCAAGCGACATATTCTTTCCTCCGTTTTCAATCCCCTCATCTTGAAATTCCATCACTAACTGACTTTTTGTCTCCTTCTGCTTAATTCCACGGAAAACACTCGTCTTTGATTTATTCATCATAGAATCAGGACACTCCTTATTTCCGTTACTTGATTTCTGAGATCTCTTTTTACCCGTCTTAAAAAGATTCGGAAAAGCCTGAGCAAATCCATTAAACAACAAAGACCAATTAACCGCAAACTGCAAACAATTTACACAACTCCCATCCTTCTCACAATCATCCCTCTTTACTAACTCTTTTCTCGGCACATCATGTCTTTCCGTAAACACTCCCAAAAATTTCTCCTTTTTCCTATCATCACTAACCACACATTGCCCCACCTTGTTCTTCCTATCATCCACAATCATATTCACTTGCCCCACATCAAACTCAATATTACTACCACCCCTATTCTTACAACCAGGCCAACAATGTTCAAAATCCTTAGCAGCTTTTCTAAAACCCGATTCAAGCGGCGCAAAAACATTCTTAACTAACTCAACAGAATTAAAAAAAGACTCCACCGGATCATTCCCAGGCACCATTTCTAAAACCCCACCTCAAATTCACTCAAATTAGCCCACAATCCCAAAAATCAAAACCAATCAAATACACACTCGCCCACTAATCAGATTCACGAGATTAACAAAACCCAACATATAATCACAACACAGGAATGAAACAGCAGAACCCTTCTTGTATTTACAGTTTTACACACCAAGATTGGAACTTTACACTATTTTTGTAGAGTGTAAGTATATATGTATGTACATACAAACATATATACGGATAAAATATGTATAAAAAGGTGTACCTGGGAAATTAAGTGGATAATATTTTAGACAAAATCTGATACATCCAAGGAGATAAATGTGGAGGCTGAAACAACCAGAAGAACAACAAGACCTTCTCCTCCAGTTTTGTATTTTTTCTAAATTTACATTACTGTATTTTTATTTTTATTTTACTAGTTTCCCTTGTCCTTAAATTTTATGTTTTTTGTTGTGTGTATATATTATAGATACATTAATATATGCACATGTGTGTGACTAGACAAGTGATATGGATAAGAATAAAGAGTAAACATGTTTTTTTTTTGCATTTATATCATGCATTGTCATGATATTTTGCTATATTTTAAATTTTTTGAATTTATATTTTAAATAAATTGTACGAAAATATATTAACATTCGAATTCATAATTTCATTCGGAAACTGGAATTAGGCTATTGAAAAGTTCGATTATACATATTTTTTGACGATAAATGTTTAACTATTTTTATAAGATACAAAGTTTTTGCACCCTGATTATTTCAAGTTACTAATATGTCAACAAATTATTTAGAAATCAAAGTTCATTTTTATTTTCCTTTCTTTTGTCACCGTATGTACATTAGTATATAGATACATCATGGACATGTAGTCTCTAATTTTAACGCCAACGATATATATCCACCGGAAAACTTTAAACTCATCTCATTAAATTTCTAAAAAATTTATGATTTTATCGCCCCAATTTTTCACCAGTTGGACTCCATTGTATATTATCATGATATGGATAAGAATAAAAAGGAAACGAGTGTTGTGGATAAGAATAATGGGTAAAAATGTATTTATTGCAACAAATCATGCATTGTTTCTTGGGAGTTGTATATAATTTGTACCGCATATTTATATTAATTTTTTTATTTCCGTCACCCTGTAATAAATATAATGTATATTTATGTTCTAATAATATAATTATTCATATGTATTTTTAACAAGTGAGAAGTCTGGCATACCACCCGGTAATTTTTTTCTCTCCTCCCTTGAGTTGTGAGAGTCTTTGTTTTTCTCTCCTCCCTTGAGTTGTGAGAGTCTTTGTTTTTCTTGCATTCATGGCAAGGGTTGCTGATATTCACGAGCGTATGGCTGCTATGGAGATTGAGGATGATGAGAACGAGGGTTTGTGCTTTGGAGAGGAGGTGGAGGAGGTCACCAACAAGTTTGAGTTATGTCTAGTAGGGCGTTTTTTGATGGAGAAAAACCTCAATGTTAGAGTAATGAAATCGAAACTTGCGGATATATGGCGTCCAGTCCGAGGCATCAACATCAAGGATTTGAAACCTGGCATCTTTTTATTTCAGTTTTTTCATGTTGACGATATGCAATGGGTCTTATCTGGTGGTCCTTGGTCTTTCGATGGGGCAATGCTTGTTATTAACACAGTCGATAAAGGCGTGGATCCATTAGAAGTTCCGTTATTCGATTTATCTATATGGATTCAACTGCATGGCTTGCCCAATGGTTTTATGACAGAAGCTGCTGGCAAACAACTAGGTGATTTCTTTGGTTCTTTTCTGCTCTACGATCCAAATAATAACTCGAGTATATGGCGTGAATGTATGAGAATTAAAATCAGCATTGATGTGAGGAAACCATTGAAAAGGAAGAAGAAGATCTGCAGAAGAAATGGAGCTGAGTGCATCGTGTTATGCAAGTATGAAAGGTTGGGAGATTTCTGCTTTACGTGTGGCATGGTAACTCACACAGAGAGGTTCTGCAATAGGAGGTTAAGCTGGGCACGAGTGATTCTCTCAGAGAATGGGGAACATGGTTGCGTGCACCGCCGCGCCGCATGACAGGGCAAGAACGTAGCAAGTGGTTACGGGAGGAGAAGGATGAGGATTGGGGCGCAAATTACGGGGATGTCAACCAATCTCAAAAATTTTCAAATGAGATGACAACGGGAGACGGAGTCAAAAGCCAATCAAGGAGTGAAGTTAGGGATCGGGCTAACAGCAAAGCTATCATTTCGGGATCAGATGGTCACTTGATCTATTCAAATTTATTGGAGGGAAATGATATTCCTAATAAAGTTGTTGGGCCTTCGGAGCAGGAGTTAGTTGGGCTGAATATGGATAATAGCAAAAGAAAACGTGGACCAGGAGTACACGAGTATATGGAAATAGAAAATGGCAATGTTATGGTTACCTCTGAAACTGTTCTTTCTCATAGGGATTGTGCAGCTTCTTCACCTGAGTTATTGGCTAAGCTTGCTCAGCAAGCTAGCCAGTCAAAATGAATGTTTTAGGCTGGAACTGTCGGGGGTTGGGGAGCCCTCGAACAGTTCGTGTTCTTAGTGACTTAATTAAGTCACACAAACCCGATGTTCTCTTTCTTTCTGAAACTATTTCAAGAGCAGACAAAATTGAACAACTTCGTATCAAGTTTGGCTTCTCTCAATGTTTTGCAGTCGATTGTGTTGGTCGTAGTGGAGGTCTGTGAGTGTTTTGGCGTAATAATGCAGCTTGTGAAATAACTGGGTACTCCCAGAATCATGTAGATTTGATTTTCTTACATAATAATGTTGCTGTTTGGCGACTCTCTTGCTTTTATGGATTTCCCGAACGTACAAGGAGACTGAGTTCGTGGAACCTTATTCGCACGTTAGCTACCAAGGCTGATCTCCCATGGTGTATCATGGGAGATTTTAATGATCTTTTGTATGATTTGGATAAATGAGGTAATATACCCCACCCTAGAAGTCTAATGGAGGGCTTTAGGAAGGCTGTTGATGATAGTATGCTAACTGAGATTGAGTTGACTGGGGGTAAGTATACTTGGGAAAAGTGGCGAGGTAAACCAGAATGGGTTAAGGAAAGACTCGACAGGTGTTTTGCTACTCAGGCGTGGTGGAATCTATTCCCTCTGTGCAAGCTGTCTGTTTCGCATACTTCTGTGTCAGACCATGACCCAATTTTTTTGGACCTTTATAATGTGTCTTGCTCGAAGAAAATCTTTCGATTCAGGTTTGAGAATACCTGGCTAAGAGAACCTGGTTTTCGTAAGGATGTCGCTGATTTTTGGTTTGGTTTGCCTGCTGTAAACATCTTGCCCAAACTTATTTCAGTATCGGGGTTTATGGCTCGATGGGGTAGGAATTTTTTCCACAAATTCCGTGATAAAGTGAAAAATCAGAAAGAGGTGTTAATAGTTTTAGCAGACCGTACTGACTTAGCAGGAGTAGAGCAGTACTTCAGTGAAAAAGAAAAACTCAATATGCTATTATTGCATAAGGAAACTTACTGGAAGCAAAGAGCAAAAACTTACTGGCTTACAGAGGGTGATGCAAACACCAAGTTTTTTAATGCAACTGCGTCTGCTAGGAGAAAGAAAAATCAGATATCTTACTTGGAGAATGATCATGGCGAGCAAATTCATGAGCATGAAGTGATGTGCCAGATGGTAAAAGATTACTTTATAGAGGTTTTTTCTCGACAGTCTGCGGTCAATGGTGATATCACTGTGACTTCTGATAGGTGCGTATCAAGTTCTCAGAATGAGGAGCTGATTGCAGAGTTAACGTACGAGGAATTCTCCACTGCAGTTAAACAAATGCATCCTGATAAAGCATCCGGTCCGGATGGCTTGAATCCAGCATTTTTTCAACAATTCTGGTCTATTCTAAGTCGTGAAGTCTTCCTTTGTTGCAAAGAATGGTTGGTTAGTTGTTCATTCCCAGCAAATCTAAATGATACGAATGTGGTGCTAATCCCCAAGAAGGAGAATGCATGCTGCCTGAAAGACCTAAGACCAATAGCGTTATGCAATGTTCTTTACAAGATCATGGCTAAAGTCTTAGCAAATCGCTTAAAGTTGATTCTCCCTTCGTTAATTTCTGAAAACCAATCTGCGTTTGTCCCTGGGAGGAGCATTACGGACAATGTTTTGGTTGCTTTTGAAGTTATTCATCACATGCAACGGAAGAAGGCGAGAGAGGAAGGGGAGATTGCTCTTAAACTAGACATAAGTAAGGCTTACGACAGGGTTGACTGGGAGTTTTTGAGAGGAAAAATGAGAGGTATGGGTTTCAGTCAAAAATGGATAGCCTGGATGATGATGTGTGTTACTACTGTATCATACGAATTTTGTTTCAATGGGTCTTCTATTGGTCCGATTCAGCCGACAAGGGGAGTACGACAGGGGGATCCGTTGTCACCATATCTGTTTCTGCTTTGTGTAGAAGGGTTGTCCGATAGTCTGAACAAAGCTGCTAGTGAAGGTTGAATTCATGGTACACAGATCTGTCCAACAGCTCCAACTGTTACGCATCTCCTCTTTGCGGATGACAGCTTTTTGTTCTTTCGTGCTAACAGAGGGGAAACTGAAGTTATTAAAGAGTTGCTCAATGACTATGAAAGGTTGTCAAGACAATCTGTGAACTTTCAAAAATCAGTTATTCACTTTAGCTCTAATGTGAAGCATCATACAAGAAACGAGCTTTCCACTATTCTGGGTGTGACTAATAACCTGCAAGATAGTAAGTATCTTGGGCTGCCGTCTTTAGTGGGGAGATCCAAGACAAAAGTCTTTGGCTTCATTAAAGATAAGGTGTGGAAGAGGGTTCAAGGGTGGAGAGCAAAGCCTATCTCGCAAGCTGGAAAGACTATTCTGATCAAAAACGGTGTTCAATCTATTCCCTAATACTGTATGTCCTGTTTTTTGCTACCTAAGTCACTTTGCCAAGAGATAGAAAGGATTATGAATAAGTACTGGTGGAACTCGAACTCACAACGACTCAAAGGGATTAATTGGCTCTCTTGGAATGATATGAGCAGCTCTAAAAGTAGGGGTGGCCTTGGGTTTCGAAGTCTTTATGGCTTCAATGTTGCCTTGGTTGGTAAACAGTGTTGGAAGTTAATCAAGGAACCTCAGTCATTGGTGTCTCGTGTTTATAAAGCCAGGTATTTTCCGGATTGCCACTTCTTGAAAGCAAAGGCGCAGACGGGTGCAAGTTTCATTTGGGCTGGTTTGATGACTGCGAAAAACTGTTTGGCAGATGGATTCCGATGGATTTTAGGTGATGGTCTGGAGATTAATGCAGTTAAGGATCTGTGGCTTAGAAACAAGGAGGGATTCTGTGTTGATCAAACGGTGAATTATGGTATTAGTACTATCTCTGTGTCCGATTTTATGTTGGCTGATTCAAAAAGTTGGGATGTGCCAAAGGTTCGTGAGTTCTTTTCAGAGAGTGATGCTCGTCTAATTTTGGAAACTCGTATTCCTAACGGGATTGTTAAGGATCGTATTGCTTGGTATGGATCACCAGATGGCCAATATGCGGTTAAATCAGGTTATCACTACTGGAGTAATAGTAATCTGGGCAACATGGATGTTATGCAGAGTAAGGGGTGGAGCAAGCTTTGGCACTTGGATGTTCCTCATAAAGTAAAGACTTTTTTATGGAGATTCTGTCGTGATAATGTTCCAGTTCGCAGCAAGTTGAGACATAAAGGTGTGCCTATCCCAATTACCTGTCATATGTGTCTTGCAGATGTCGAACACTTGCTACATGTGTTCTTCGATTGCCCTTTTGCTGCTAGTTGCTGGCAATATGCAGGGTTGGTCTTCGATATGAGTAGAGTGGAATATGCTCCAGAATGGTTGTTACAGAGATTAAGTGTGGCTGATAATGCACAGACTAAAGTGATAGCAAGAGTGTTGTATGGCATTTGGTTTTTCCGGAACAGGAAAGTATGGGAAAACAAGACGGTAAATAGTAAAATTGCTATGGATTGGAGTATGGCAAAGGCGAGCAGAGCTCAGGAAGCAACGAGTAATGTGAACAGGGGCCAGTCTTTTGTGCACAGGTGGAAACCCCCAGAGATGGGTGCCTACAAACTAAACACGGACGCAGCAATTAAGGTGGGTGATGATATGTTCTATGTTGGCCTTATCATTCGTGATCATCAAGGTGAGTTTATCTCTGGGCGAGTTAAGATTATGGCGAGGGTGAATTCAGTTTCTGAAGCTGAGGTTGCTGCTATCAGGGAGGGACTTCTTTGGCTATCGGATTTGCCATACCAGCACGTAACAGTTGAATCAGACTCTCTTCTGGCGGTCCGCGCAATTAACAATTCGCACGACAATGTTCTTGAGGTTGGGTTTATGTTAGATGAATGTCGTGTAATTATGCAGTCTAAACCAGGTCTATCAATTAATTTTGCTAAAAGGCAGGCAAATCAAGCAGCCCACTTGATGGCTAGATTAGCTTGTTTGCCAGATTGCCAAAGCACTTATACGTCTCCTCCTAGTGTGTTGTTGGAGACTTTGCTGTATGATGTTTCAGTTTATTGATTTTATTTTATTTTGCTTCAAAAAAATATATATATAATTATTCATATGTTCATTTTGCATAATTTTAATATGAACTTTCATTTAATTTTAAAAATAGACGATAACCAATCAAAACCTATATGGATTGGTCGACTTGTTGATTGGCGAGCGAAAACTTCAAAATTATATTTTATTCGTACATGAGTAAGATATAATATTTATCTGTTATAATCTTATAAATTTGTCATTATGTACAGAATTTTGTATTTTGTATTTTATATATCTACGTGATTGAGTTTTTAGGTTTCCGAAATAGTGTAAAAAGAAGTATTTGGAATTATTGTTACTAGATTTGAACCTATTTTAAAATTTGAAAAAAGAAATGAGATATTTTGAATTATTTATTGACACGGGTAAAATTAAGAAAAATTTCTAAAATTATTGTAACATTGAGTCAAATTTTCAGTAAAAAGAGGATGTACACTTTGCGAATGCAAAACGGATCAACGCCCTTTTTTGTTTCTTTTTTATAGCAAAGGAAGTTTCAAATCCAATTATATGGATTGACAATACGATCGTTTATGATTTTACATCACAAAATTTATTTAAAATTTAAAATTCAATCTACATTCATTTTATTAATTTTTACTAACATTAATCGACAAATAAGTAGAGTATCATGTTTTCCAACATTTTGTATTAAATATGTCATTTATTTTTATAAATCTGAATCAGAATTTTATTAATTTAAATAACACGTGTTTTATTAGATTTAAACGGGAATTTCTTTAGTTCAAGTAGTATCATTTGTAACAAGATTAGGTAACATTTATTTTACTTCGTGATTGTTAATATTGCCATATTATAAGTAATATTATACCGCGAGTTACATGGGAGTCAGTATTAGAGTAAAAAAAAAAATATAAAAATATTTAATATAAAAAAATGAACCTCCACTAGAATAAATAAATAATAATAAATATTAGTCCATAAACTTTTTCTAGTTTAGCTCCCACATCTAAAAGTTTCGGGCTCCACCACTATATTATATGACAAGATTTCGAACATTGGAAACAATATTTATCGCCTAAGTTATATATCTTTTGGATAATTATTTTTACTATTGAGCAATAATTTAAAAGGCGTTTTTTGTTTTTTGTAAAAAATTAGTTTAAGCCCGAAAATAAGATTAACATTCTGAGAATCCGAATCCAAGTATAGTCCTGTAACTTACGAAAAAAGGTGAGGTGAAGTGCATAAGTCCAGTCCACGACTAAAACCAAAGCCCGTATTAAAAATTTAAAATACTACCATATATCTTTGTGGGCTACTTTACGGGCCTGCAGAAGAGCGCACGAGCCCGTTTGGTTTACATAGACAAGTGAGCCAGTGAGGTTAGAAAAAGGGAAAAATCTGCAGACGTGGGCTGAAATATTTAGCAACACATAAATCTAGATATAGCCATTTATGGTCAGTAAAAAAATATCAAATTGATTTTTTTATCGAACTAACCCATTTATAATTCGGTCACTGTTTATGCGTCAACAACATGGATATACTTAAATCAAAGACAGCATCATTGCAGCAAAAAAGAGAAGCTTTTAAACTACTATGGAGGAGTAATTTGTAACATCACTTTTGACTAAAGAGCACATAATCATTTGTTAAATCACTTTTTGTCAGGGATTAAATAACAGTTTTACTGTAATGAAGTTAGTTAGCCAAGCCAGTGAGTAGTATACAATTATTACAGTATTATATAATAGGGTTTTTAAGTGTGTATCAAATTTTCATTGAATCCGTTTTTATTAATAATAATGGCCCATTTATGCATATAAAATCTCTACTAACCAAAATTTAACCACTTATAAAAAAGTAATTATTACACTATAATGGATTTGTGCTTTTGTTTACATCTGTTTGTAATGATTCACTATATTGACCGTAAATTCTTTTACTTTCCCATCGCTAATGACTAAGACTGGAATCTTAAATTACATGATACTCAGTCTCGTACAGGCATGTGGTTTCACGTGATTTTCATCAATCTTATCAAGTTATAACCGACCCTGCAACCACAGGGTATTCATGAAACCTATGCCAACTTATAATATTTTTTAATAGGTTACTATATTATTTTTATAAGCACTGAGGAGTGAAGTTTGTGAAAGATTATAATGTGTGGTTTGTTATCGTTGTTCGACGAGTTTTTTGCTGAAAAAACTGGTCAAAAAAAGATTTGATAAAATTTGAAATCTATTATCAGAAAAAACGTTTTTATCTAACATCGTGCTCCTGAGTTTTAAAAACTGAAGAAAACAAGTAAAAAAGAAGTAAAGTATTTTCATCTCAATTTTGGAGTGAAAGTATGTTTAATTTACCTTTACTTTCATTTGATTTCTTCCTTATTAAAAATTCGGGAGTACAAATAAGAATGAAAATGAAACTACTTTACTTATCTTTCACTTACTTTATTAGAGAAAACATGTCTCTCATACTTTTAGAACCAAAGTTGTACTTTTGGAAAAAGCTATTTTTCAGTTTTTGCAGTAAGTACCAACAAATTTTATTATCAAATTTTTCCAAAAACATTATTTTTATATATTATATCTCAAAATATGCCCGAAACAAAAAAAAATACCAAAGAATTAACTAGTTTTTCCAACATCATTTTTATCACCAACACTTTTTCTCATAGCATAACAGTTTTTAATAGGAATCCCAGACTGACTCGCCATGACTTCTGTTTCATCACTCGAATTTTATCTTTAATCTTTCATTACTGTGTAGGGGATTAGTTTTGAATTTTAGATCGTATATATCGTTATCAACCAACAAAAATTAACACGAATGTTATCAGCGGTAATTAAACCCCAAATTTAAAATTTGGAGTTTAATTTTAATTGAGAGATGGACTCTGTCAAATGCATGCAGAGTGCCCGTGAAGATCTCTAAGCAATGAAATGCTGCACACTGTTAGAACAAAAAGTGCAGGGAAGTGTCAAATATATATAAAACAGAAACACTCTGCACATACTAGACGAAACTCCCAGAGTCACCGAATCAAAGCATATGTATATGACAAGTGCATATATAATGGAAGAAAAGTCGAAGACAGACAAGCAATACAACATATATAACACAACATGATCATATAAATGCTTCAAATGCTTACACAAGACTAATTCCACCCCAAACTATTATCTCTACAAGAACATTCATAATAAATAACATTGCTATGGACACAGTGATTAAACAAGAAAAGAAAACAATACCATACATAATTTACTTCAGTTGCACCACAATCAAGAGTAGTTTTCAAGCAAAATGATTCAATTTGAGGCCATTTGTTTTAACTCACTCATTGTTCGCCGCCATTGCTGTCTAACTCATTTTATATTTCTTTTCTTGTCTCCGTTGCAAGTTATGCCTTAAGGTCCACGGTGATGTCCTTGACAGAGCTTGAATCCATCCTAGGAGGGCCAGAATGTCTCCTCGGACCAACTGTAGAAGATGAGAAGGAGAGGCGCTTCTTTGCAGTAGCCACTGGTGATTGCCTATCTGGTGTTCTATTCTTTTCCATTCCCAGGGGGCTTGGTAGTCTATACCTAGCTTTTGCTGATTGTGTAGGTTCCATGTAACTTGGAACTGCAGGTGAGCTAGCAAGGCTCTCGTCGTCTCCCAGTGATGAACCACCAGCAATACTATGCCTCCGCCATCTTTCTGATTGAACACTACGGAAGCTCCTTGAATCATCTTCCGTGCCACAATTACTCCCCCTTGGGCTTGGTGGCCTCATTTTCCCACCTACTGATGATGAAGACGGAGCTTTGGAAGGGGGAGTGGATGGTGATTGGCGACTAGGAGGACGACTCAACTTTTGACCTGCTGGTGAGAGTAGCCTGTTACCAAAGTTAAGATCACGACGAGCTCCAACAGAAATGGCATGGCTTGTTGCACTGTTTACAGATGTGCGGTCACTGTTAAGTTCTCTGTCAGTTACACTTCTGCTTTCCCATGGTCGAGATGCCATCCATCTCTCTAACCAACTCCATCCCCAGTGAGGATTATTTGGATCCATAAATGTTGGATTTGAAGATTTAGAAGAGTTCCTCCACATTCGCTGTTAAGTGATATTTTATGCAATTAGTTATTAGAACATAATAATTGCCATTACAAAGGAATATCCAGTTGAATTCGTCATTTTTAAGATCTTACGTGGAGAATTAGCATGACATGAGCAAACTAGAAGCGTAGGTACAACGGAAGTGAGAATCACATTTGGTTTGTTAGTACATTTGCACTGATCCATACATATTTGTAAGCAAAGGACACCTGTCTATGATCAACATATAAGCAGATATCCTATATTAACAGAATTACAAAAGGCCGTCCTTTTTCAAAATCCTACAACGTTGGAAAGAAACATAAAAACACCATGACTTTAAAAGTTTTCAAAGTTTCTAGCTTCCGAGAATAGATGCAGAATTGTTTCAGTCCACACACAAAACTAGTCAAAGAAGGCTCTTATATACACCAGGAACAGTAATCGTTTAAATTTGACACTATTTCAACTACTGGCCAAGAATAGAATGGAAACAGAATACCTGATGGGAGTATGCATAAGCTAATGCTCTTTCCCTTCTAATAGCAGCCTCCTGCTTGTGCTGTAGGTTTGCATCGACTTGCTCCTTAGATTGTGCGCTATCATTCCAATCCTCTCCGGTCTGTTTGTCAGAATGGAAATATGTTAGACAAATAATAACATATTAACATGTGTAGAACATGAAGGACCTAAAACAAAACTCGATTTATTATGTCTGTCCGTCTTCGTGCTAGTATAAAATGCTTCTTCCAGCTAAAATTAAACATGAAAACACTATGCTCATGAAACATACTATAACGAAGCATGCAAAGCTTTGATAGGCTGATAGCTCAGCTTTCAGCTAAAATGCACATAAGAGATAGAAAGAGACTCCAAGCAGTGTAAGCTCGTGAGGAGTTTTTCGAATATAAGACAATGTAGAAGACTAGAAGCAAAACTAAACGATCTTCGATCTTGTTTTTCATTATAAATTTCTAATACAGAACCTGAAACAATTTCTCCAAGAGGCCAAGACTTGAGACATTACTTGCATAAAGATACGGAAACCTAAAGAAAGTGGACTAGGGTAAGGGAACTCACAGAAGATCTCAATTTGTCAACTTCCTTTTCATGTTTCTGTAGTAGCTGCCGCTGCAGAGCCTGGTTCTCCTCTGACATTCTGAGCCTCCTTGTTCGAATTTGAGACTGCACACGAGCTAAAGTCTGCATGCATCTTAAGGTGGATGCAGCTTGTCGTTTGACAGATTGCCCTTGAACTAATGTTTTCAGCCTTACTAGCCCTCGTAAAGCCCGCAGTGCCCTTCTTGCCTGAAAATTAATAACCCCAATAAGACAACCATATAATATGACGGATATACATATTATTGTGATAAATTTAGTGGCTAAAATGGTAAGTTTTAACAAAAAGACCCTTAGTTTGCTGGAAAATATTAATAAATTAATTAACTTAATAAAAAAGGCTATAAGCGCAACGCGCTTAAGATATAACACATAAAATTAATAATATGTGATATATAAAAGCCTGCCAAATATTACAAGTTCTTACCAAGTGTCCACGAAATGCTGTTTGGATTTTGATGGCTGCAGTTTCTTCATTAGATTTACCCGCGTAGCGAGCTGTACTTGTGAGCCGCACAACTTCTGCAGCAGCCTGGGCAGACGCTACTGCTGCTTCTGCAGCCACAGCAGTTGCTAGGGCAACAGAATAAGCATGTTTGCTTTGCTCATTCTCAGCTTCTGTCAACTTTACCTCCTCTGCTGAAGGAGAAGGTTCAGGGATTGCCGCTGCAGTTTCTGTTGGCTGTGAGAATCCTACCTCCAAACTCTTATGTTTCCCGAACCATTTTTTCTTTGGTTTATGCTGTTTCTGTTAAAACACAAAAAAAAAAAAGGAAACATGTTAATTTCAAGTTCAACTTATGCTACTGTTATAGCATTACAAATAATTGTAAAAATTATAGAGTAATAATTTTTCAGACCTTATCTTTCTTTTCCTTGGGTTCAGGACTTAAAGCCTTCTTCACTGCAGAAAGCCAACTCCCTTTCTTCCCCATTTCCTTATCAATTCATCTGAAGAGAGAAACAAAAGGACAATTAATAAATTAGATGCCCAGATCACAGCAATGCAGCAATAAATTCAGTAAAAATGTTATGGACCATTGCACTTAATTCAACATCGATATGAACAATAAATTTTATTAATTGCTACACAGAGACCATGTTTCTTACCTTCAAGGTAAGTTTCAAAAAATTTTAAAATACAGATCTACAATTTAAAAAAGGTAAAGATAAAGAAAATATCTTTCTAGAGCATCTCTTGTCAATACAAGTTAGTGTCAAATACATAAGTAATAACTGAAGTACTAAACGTTATGGCCAATCCATCTATAAAGCATTAACTTTACACCCATTCTCTTATTCTTCACACTTTTCATAAATGTTGCCACAAGATCTTCACCATAAACATGTCCTCAACCACCAAATTAACATTTCTCACAAACAAAACTCATCAATGTTGAAACTTCAAATGTCATAGATACAATTACACATAATTATAGAAAACATAGATCAAATGCAAACACATCCATTTATGAAAGCAAAACAAAAGCATTACTCAACCATAAAATTGAAAAGGAAAAAAATCAAACTTTCACATACCCTGATGTTAAAACCTCAATTTCACCACAAGAAAATCAAAACCCATCTCAAATTTCCCAAATGAGAAGTACCCGGATCACAAAAATCATAAAGAATTAATATAATCAAGTCACGCCATGTTTCAGCATTTCTTGCAAATACACACAAATATACTCATAACAAAAAATATGATGATAAAGTTTCAAACTTTCACATACCCAGATGTTAAAAACACAATATCTTCATAAAAAAATCAAAACCCATGCAAAATTTTCCAAATGAGAGAGTACCCGGATCACAAAATCCAAACTTTACACAACCAAATCACTTACCCACACGAAGTTTCAACCTTTCTTGCAAATACACACATACATATACACAACATTACCTGCAAAATGATAAACTAAGACATCTTTGAAAAGATGGGATCTTTGTTAAGAATGAAGCTAAGCAGAGGAATATCAAAGGACATTAAGGGGAAAGAAAGAGACAAACAAGAGTTCAACGAAGATTAATAGGAGGGGTATTATTGGAATCAATAATTAAGAGAATTTATGGGTAACGGCAACTTGAGGGGTACGGCAAGAGGTAGGGGTGGGGCCCATAAGTTGTGATTGTCCCTATCTTTTAGAGTGGGAGAAGGTAAAGGACAAGTAACAACAACCTTGCTGTCTTTCTGGTTTAGGATTTGTTTATTAACTGTGAATGTAATTAGTGCATGCTGTTATGTGTCGTCAATTACTCACTTAATTAAAGTGTTTTATTCTGCTAATAATAACGGATGAGGTTAACAACCGAATATACAGTGTTGTCAACCTCTCACTTGCTAGGCGTATGTGTTATCCAATCAAAATCTTTTTGGACGTGTTATCCCATCAAAATTCGATTAATATTATGTTTCGTATTAGAGTTGCATGCGGTATGAACGTAAGTCTAATATAGAGTTGAATGTTTTTTTATGAATATATTGAGTTAAATGTTAGTTTTTTTTAGCCAAGAAAATAAATTTCATTAACATATCAAATCCTTCCTCATTACATCAATAAATTCTTGGATGAATATTGTCCATTCTTCATTCATGATCAACTATTGTACAAGTATTTCTTGCTAAGAAGTGTGCTATAAAATTTGGTTTTATGGAGATTTTACAAAAATAGAGACTGTGTAAGATTATATTATTATCATTGAATTATTATATATCAAGTAACTGATGTTAAAGAATAAATAATAAAAAAATTTATAAATAATTATATTAAAAAAGTACTGTCTTGCAATTCAAACACTAAAAAAATGTCATGTCAACAAAAATTATGCATAATAGGCTTTTATCAAAATTCAGCACTAATTTATCCTACACTAATCTATGAAATTTTACAAGTCACATGTCAATTTCCTCATCTCCATTTTATGCTACAATTTAAAGAAAGAGGTATCAAGATAGAGGTTTTAATATTGAGACATGTATATATCAATTGTGTTGGAAATTGGTAGTACAAAATACGAATATTGAGCAAATGTATGATTGTAATATATATATAGAGAAAGAGGGTTACCTAATGAGAACGTTATTAGAATGAGAACTGAGAACCAAAATAAATCACTTATTTTATTTTAACAAATCACCAATTATTGTAAACGATCTACCACCATCCCATCGTCATTGTCACGACATCACTGCCTCTATCACACTGTCATCATATCACCACCAAAACATAATCAACTTCACCCCACTAATATGTACCAACTTAATGTAACAATCTTCACCACATCATCGTGATTGTCACCGCAGCCGCCACTACTATCCCCACTCAAACCCAAAAAAGTTGTCAAATTCAAATCAAAATCACTAAATTTAAAGAAAAATTAAAAAAAATTAAAATAGCAACACAACGTCACCACCACCAACACCTACCGAATCATTAAATTAAGTCTAAATCATAAAAAAAATCAACTTGAACTTCTGAATTTATACAAATCAATATTTTTTAAATACAAATCACTAAAATATTTAAAGCCAAAATAATTCAATAAATTTTAAATCTGGATTGTGGTTCCATTGAATATGGTGTAGTTGCTAGACATGACAAAAGAACAACGTCTAAGAACAATAATGAGAACATTTATTTTCAAATCGTTGTTGTATCTTTTGATTTTAAAGAGTATACATATACATGTGTATGTCTATACGAAGTGATGGTTGTTTGGGCTGAGTTGTCTAGAATTGATGACCGAAGACGGAGAAAGGACAAATGTGGACATAGACGAAGGAAAAGATGAGGATGATGATCTATGGAGATGGTAGCAGCGATGGGGTAGTGGTGACATCGATGATATGGTGTCATCGACGGTATAGTGATGGAACAGGGATGAAGGTATAAGATGACGATGGATGGGAAAAAGAGGTGGATGAGAGAAACATAGAAAAGAAGAAAAAATTTCATATGTTCTACGTACAATTAAGATTAATTTTAGACGTAAAAATCAAGGGCTGAGATTCGATCTCAGTTCTCATTTTAATTTGGATTCTCATTTGAGCACCTGTTTATATAGAAATATATAGAGTCTTATTCCAGTAGAAAGTAAATTAGAATAGAAAGTAAAAAGAAGGCCAAAAAAGGATTCGGTCCAATACACCCTCACATTAATCAAATACACTCTCACATACACAATTCCACCAAATTCCCTCTGTTTTTAATATAGTTTTTCTCGCTAATTGGTGAACTTTTTTCCAACCAAAACAGATAGTGGAAAATATATATGTGATGTGAGTTGTTATATTCAGTAGTATATATTAAAGATGAAATTGAATTGTTTTTATGTTATTTAATAGTTCAGCAATGTTTTTTTTAATTGAAATTGTATTTTTTTTGAATTTTCTAAGAGCTCAACTACATACCTACTTCCATAATTATTTTCGAGATGAGTTTTGTTGACAAAATTCTGCAATAGATGGACTGCTTTCATAATTGTATGTTCCGTAATACTCCGTATTTTTTAGACAAAGTTTTGTATAGTTGTATGTTTTGCAATATTAAAGTTCAGTAAGGTTTAATTCGAGATTAGTTTTCAAAATTGCTATGTTGTAAAAAATATTGTTGAAAAAGTGTTATTAAAAAATTAAATATATAATATAAAAAAAATTATTTGTGAAAGATTTGTTGATAATGAAAAAACTATTGACAAAAAAGTGAAAAGAGTGCAAGAGATGATGGTTCAATAATCACTCATAATCTTATTATTGGGCCATATGCATATTAAATCACAATACTTAAAGATTGTTATTGGTTCAGATAACTACACAAAATACACTCGGGGAGCCCAATTAATAGCCCAACAGCCTCTAACTAAAGCCCAATAGATGTTCCTAACTAGGTTAATTGTCTGAATAGACAACATCGTTTAGTTTGCCCTCCATAGCTCTGTAACTTGAAGGTATGTTCTTCTGCACTTTGAATATACATACATGTATATATATGAACACACATACAGATAATAACAAATATAATTTGAATAGCCCATGAATATAAATTTTTATATTAATCTGTTTTAGTGTGTATATGTTAATGATACATTTTTGTTGGTGTTGTGGTAGATTAATAGTGTAAAATGGGGAAGCTGGGAAAGAAAGCTCGAAAGTTTGCAAAGAAGAATCTTCAATCTGTTCTTCGAAAACAGCGAAAGACCAAAACTTTCTTCAAAAAGAGACCCTCAAGTCAGTTTTCTCATATGTGTGTGTGTGTTATGTATAGTATGCACATTAGTTATGCATTCTTTGATAATAAGAAAACAATGTTATTAACAACTATAGCAATGATGAAATTTATTGTCGGGGAGTTGATGAAAGAGCATTTGAGTGGAAATTTGCTGGAGAAGTCGTAAAGAGTATAGTATATAATAGGTCAAATAGCATAGATGATAATGGTCTCTACTAGGGAAATATAGAGAGGAAATAGTTTGTAATGGTGGCAGTGACGTGGCACTTACATTTTGCTAAGCTCTGGCCCGGCAAAATATATGAATGTTAAAAATAGTGAATCATATATGTAAAGAATTGATGGGTGAGTTGTTTTTTCTAGTTCTGTTCTTAATTATAACTCTTTGTTTGGGAATTGGCTCACCGAAGCATTGGACAAAGTGTTATATTAAATTTCTGATATGTGTCTTCCAGAGTATGCTTTGTAGTCGTATGTTCTAATTACATGTCTCTCCACATGCTTTTCAGTGTTTGTAGAGAGGGGTTTGGTAGGCGCTATCATTATGTGGTATTGCTACATTTTTTAAATTGATATAATTTTGTTGATTATATTGCCATAATTACTGCAGAAGGTGGAAAGGATAAGGCCGAGAACGAGGTGGAGAAGACGGCTATTGTTGACAATGGAAGGTAAAATGGTGAAAGTCATGCACTACAACTTCTGGCTTTACTTATTTCAATAGAATCTTCAGCCATACTGCAAACTTTCTTATCATCATTTTTCTCTAGGCCAGATTTTCTTCAAATTTCCAAGTAGCCTGTTATTCAAATAAATATTTACTTATGGGCTATGACTAAGATGTAATACTTCAATTTCAAATTAAAAAGGTTCTTTATGGTATTGTTGTAATTTTAGCTTATCGATTACAGTAGCAAGAAATTGAATAAAATTACACAGAACCTTTGAAGTTGGAGACCTAAAGTAAATAAAACAATATTATTTTTGTACCTGAAATCTAATTTTTTTTTAAAGTGTAAACTTGCCAATATTCCCTCGAAGTAAAGTTTTTGATTAATATAAGACTCTATTTTACACGATCCTCTTATATGCCAAATGGCCATATATTGGTTTTTATTGAACTTCTAACAATTATTTTCAGCAGTTTTGATGATGGAGCTATCGAAGTCACCTCCCTTGATGCATTATTCACAGACAGTGATGTGGATATAGATGCTTCAGACAGTGATGGATATCTATCAGAGGTCAAACATTTGTCTATAATTTATTAATTAGTTATCTGCTCCAGTTTTTGTTTTGCTTAACAAAAATACGATTCTATAAAATCTAAAAAAGCGGAGACCTTGATTCAAGAATTATATCATTTAACTTACACAGGACAGCAGCTGTTCACATGTCATTGAAAGCGACACTCTAAATGTGTTTGAAGGTGAGATCATGTTCCGTGACCTTCATCGTTTCTTTGGGGGTTTATTCTTATTGCTTCTTTTCCAATTTACACTATTCTGAATGAAGTACATCGTGTAGGAAACAATGATATTGGTACCTTGTCGACGAACAACAGAAAGATGCAGGAGGAACTTGTTATACAAAAGAAGAAGTTGGATAGGTTGAAGAAGAAGGTGATTCTATTACCAATCTCAAAACAACACATATTATTCTTTTCTATCTGGTCGAGTAATCCTTACATTGTTAATAAAATAAGCAATTGTAGAATGAAAATTAAATCTGGCAATATATGGGGGGGGAGGACTTGGAGTGGGGATTAGTTTCTTCCAGTAGTTATAAGTAAATGCTTGACGTGGGAATTGTAGTTGATAAAATGATCAACTTAAAAGTGACTATTAAGTGTCGTCCTCATTTAACTTGAGTTCCCATAACAACGTATTGGTCTATGCAAAGAAGGATCGGCTTTGCTTGTTCAGTCAGTTTATTGGCTGCATCATTAACATGCAGAATTGCAGACATTTAGGGTGCTTCTGCATTTACAAGCTTAATATATTGGTAAGTTGTAGTGTATAAGTGTGTCTTGCTGAAAGGTTCCTTATCCTATCTGTTTAATTAGATCTACTTACTCATTTTGGTTTTTAATATATGCAGTCAGTAGACTTAGGAATCATATTTCCTTTGCACGAATTAGTAAACGTCATAATGCTTGTGTAGTATTGGTGCTTGTGTGGAGCCTCTGCGGCTATCGTCTTTATCATTAGTAGTCAAGACTCTAGGCTTGGGTCTAGTAATGAGAGAGTTCTATTTAGATAAGTGAGACCAATGTTACAAGGAACGCGGGACGTGCCAGAGAATCCCGAACTAGTTCGTTCGACCCGGAACACGGGTCGATGCCGACCCAAATCGCCATGATTCGCGTCGTTCGTCACATCCGGCGACCCACAGTGAAATGGGTTTTTAAGAAGAAAAAACCAACAAGAACAATGAAGGGGAGAAAAGAAAACTTGAATCATGATAAAGAGGAAGGAAAGTTTGAGAAGATGCAGAAGAGATACAAGAAAGAGA
The DNA here is from genome assembly GCA_028671895.1 of Oenanthe sinensis. Classification (NCBI taxonomy): domain Eukaryota; kingdom Viridiplantae; phylum Streptophyta; class Magnoliopsida; order Apiales; family Apiaceae; genus Oenanthe; species Oenanthe sinensis. Next base: position 44,578,851 of record CM053813.1, on the reverse strand, counting down.
TAAAAGGAGAGAACGGAGATGACGATGCCTCGGGTCTTGTTAAAGTAAAACATTTGTATACGTGTATGTATATATGTTTGTATATTGTAATTGAAGTTCCCGATGTTTACTTTATATATTTTATTTGAATCTTTATTCTTTGATCGTAGTAAATCAATACATAGCTATATAAACTTTTTTAAAAATGTTGGTTATAAAGTTAATTTAAAAACCTTTTAATTTCTACACTAAAATTTGTACCATTGTGGTATTTTTAAAATTAATATTGTTTATTGTCCATTAATAATATAAAATATCAATTAAAATCAAAATATTAATTATAAAATTATATTATAATATGAAGGTTTATCGTACCCAAACGTTCTATCGTACCTAAACGTTCCGCCGTTCCGGATTCATCTAATCTAACCTTCCACGTATCCGTATTCGTACCCTGTCTCGAATCGAATCCCGTCCCTTGTAACATTGAGTGAGACTCAGTTCAATTTGTTAGTTCAATATATAATTATGTAATCATAAATTTTTTCCTCCTGTGATGGAAGGTTTTATGAAGCGTTACTGGATCATCTACGTTGATTGCTGAAGCATGGAAGGTTTGGGTTGGAAAATTTAACGAGTTCAGTATCCAGGGACCAGGGGTGGACATGGAAGGTTGGGCCAACAGAGGTGAAACATAGCAAGATTCAGCCGAATAGATTAAGCACGAGGAATGATCAAATTGAATGTAAATTAGTCAAATAGCCTAACAACTTCATTACATTATGAGCAATCAGAGTGATTATAATAATTAATAAGCAATACCAGCAAGAGAAATCATAAGAATAACAACCTCTATACTGTTGTTGGGCTTTAGGTGGATATAGACATATAGTTTTGTTTAGGACTTTTCGTATTTTTCGAACAAAACATCAGGAGGAGTTTGTCCGGCATTATTATTATATACTCCCTCCGTCCCATTTTACATGTCACTTTTGAAAAAATTACACATATTAAGTTCTAACAAAAAAATTATTTTCCATTTGTATCCATATTAATTACATTGATTGAGATAGTTTCAATGCATAATTTGAATTATAACTATATTACATTAATTACCAATACTAGTACCAATACTTTAGTCTAAGGGTTATTTTGGAAATTTACCTATAAAATTGCATTGGAAAGAGATAGTGGACATGTATTGTGAGACAAATTTTTTCCTCAAAAGTGACTACTAATTTGGGACGGAGGGAGTATATTTTTTGTGTTGGTAGCCTGGTAGCATATTAACAACTGAAGTTGTGGTTATCAAGAGACCTTTTTGCTGTTTTTAGGACCGCAAAGAAGCCTATTTTTTTCATAGTTAGAAATTCTATTTAAGTCATAGCCTTATTCAAACCTGTTTAGCTAGCCAAGATTGTACAAGATTTAATACTTGCAACTAAAGATGTACCTTGCGATGTCAAATTTTGACTTGCCTGGCTTGAGTTGTTTATAACTATACACATAAAAATTCTATCTAAACCTGGCTTGATTGGCATGATTCCTTTCATTTCTATGGCCTTGAATCCTGATTGCAAATTTAAATCAAATTACTTATGTTCGACATAGGTCTTTTTAATACAAGGTTTATTAAGTCTTAATTTTTAATCAAGTGGTTCATCGTCTTTTTCTGTAGTTGGATAATTGCTTGTTCACACATGTTCAACCCCGGTATTCAATTCTTTTACAAACATTCTTGTCTCCACACACACTCATGTGTGCGCACACACATGTACACACTGATATATGCATGAATTAACCAGTTGTAAACTTTTTTTCAGGATCCAGAGTTTGTTAAATTTTTACGAAGCTACAAAAAGGAAGAAGTATTGAGAATGGAAGAGTTGGTAAGTTCTTTTATAGCTATAAGATGACCTATACAGTGATCACAACTTTATCAAAAGAATTAGTGTTGCCTTTCGTTAATTGTTAGATTTTTATGCATTTTCTTAAGCGGCAATGAGCAATTGTATAGCATTCTCATCTATTTGTAGCTACTTCTATTTGAGGATAATTGTATAGTTTTTCGCAACACTGATTGCCTGTTGTCAATTGTTGGTAGATCAATTAGTCTTACCAAATTGTAGTATATGAGTCATCTGTCCCGCTGATGGTAGTCGTAAACTTGTGCACAATTTCATGTTGCAGATCCGTAAAATAGATTGTGCTTCCTGTTAAGTGTAAAAATATTTAGCTCATAGTTGTCAAGGCATTGCCTAGGTTTTCAGGTGACCCCTTGTGGATACCAGGCTTCCATGGGCATCACGTATATATTTATTATCTTCTGTATAATTTAAATTTTCTTATTTTCACTTGCAATTTATCTTTTAGCAAACTCATTTATGAACTTGAACCATCACAACTGAAGCCTTAGTAAATCAATAATATCAGTCAATTTTTGTTGAAGTTAAATAATATAATTTTATATTATATCATCAAAATAATCAAATTATTTTACATTATATATATATAGATATATCTGCCTGTATATAGTTAAATGCCCAATATGCTTGATGGATGCTTAATGCCTTGCACGTGCCTCGCCTCCTAGGCATCAAGACGGTTTGCCGACACCTTGGCTCACCTTGACAAATATGATCTACCTTCTGGAGTCCATTTGTGTAATGTTTTTATGCTTCAATTAGACACTGAACCATTTGGGGACAAAATTTAAAATAATAGGATGTACGTGTAATATGTAATAATATATCCATTGATAGAATCTCACAAGTATAAATGAATGTTCTGACCAATAAATCAGTCCAATAAATCAGTGTATGAGTATGTCTACATCCTGGTGCCATCAATGTAATGATGAGTTCTGAGAGACCCGTGGGTATTCTATTCTATATTATGTAATAAATATGTTCATTATACTGACTTTTCTATATGCTTTTGCGAAGTCTCTGAAAGTCTGGAAAATACTTGTAATTTCATATTTTCATGTCTGTTGTCAAAGTTTCCCAAGGTTTACTTTTATGACCAAAGCAGTCGTTTTGAGGTTTTGCTTTGGGATATCAAATCAGCCTTGAATGTACAAGTGCTGTTCTGCTTTCCAGTTGTAGTTTACCTGATTTTTGTTCTTAACACCAAGTAAATCAATTATTTTTTGCTATGTTCAAGTACTTTTTAAATCTGTCAATTAATTGTGTTTTACATTTTAGAAGAAATTATAATGCCACTTTTTAGCTTTCTGTACTCCAAATACTATATGTTATAATACACGAGTTTTAAAGACAGATTCTGTGTGTTATGTGTAACAGTACTCCGACGAAGATGAGAAAAGTGATCATACATTGCAGCTTGTGGATGAAGATGATTCTAATAAAAAAAAGAGCAAAGTCTTGAGTACCCTATTAGTCAGTTCTTGGTCCGAACGAGTTAAAGAAGACCACAGCGATTCTGCTCTCAGTAGTTTATTAAATGCATATCGAGATGCATGCCATTTTGGAACTGAATTAAGTGGTCCCGCAGATGATGGGCAGAGCTATAGAATTGAAAACAATGAGGCGTTCTGTAATGTAATTTTTTTTATGCTTCAAGAGGCCGATAATATATTCCGTGGGCTGTTGAAGATATCACCAACGACTTTCAAGAAAGAGACGATACTGGAACTGAAGAATACTTCAAAATGGAAAAAGATGAAGCCATTTGTGAAGTCTTATTTGAGGAGCACACTGTTTCTGTTGAATCAGGTCACCGACTCTCAGATATTAGCTTTGTCCTTAACCCAACTCAGAGCTTCTATAATATTTTTTACCGCCTTTCCATCTTTGTTGCGCAGACTTATCAAGGTAGTTTATTTTGTAATTATATTATTGACCTAAATCTTATTGATTATTTCACATTCTAGACATAAAGTTTTTATATTAATAATAACCTCCACTTTCTAAACATTTTAGTATGTTCGTGTTGTAAAGTATCAGACTCCTTAATATTGTTGTAATCTGTGCAAGTCAAATAGCTAATATATTACATCAGTGCATTGCGTTTCAGTAAAAATGTTTTAATGCAGATTTCAGTCCACTTGTGGGCCACTGGAAGTGGAGATCTGTCGTCATGTTCTTTTCATGTCATTAAGGATGTAGCTGCTGTATTTAGCTCTAGTTGTCTTGACACCTGCTTTACAAGAACATATAAAGCCTACATTGCTCGCTGCAAAGTTGTAGAGATTGCTGATATTCGACACATAGAGTTTTTAAAGAATTCTTTTATCGAGCTTTGCTCAGTAGATGTGCAGAAATCATGTGGCATGGCAATATTGTCTGTTAAGCAACTCACCAAAATTTTGCAACAGGGTCTAAGAACAAAAAACGAGGTATATCTATAAGCTACTTACTTTTCTTAATTGGTTGCAGGAAACTTTTGTATTAGATAATATGGGATTATATCTTATCCTTTAGCTCATTAATATATATTCTTGTGTATGTTGTGCACAGGAAGCCATACAAAGTATATGCAGTTGGCAGTATGTGAACTGCATCGATATATGGGTATCGTTTATAACTGCATACATAGAAGATTATAATCTTCAGTCGTTGCTGTATACAATTATTCAGCTTGTTACTGGAGTGGCTTACCTCTTTCCTGGTCCAAGATATTTCCCTTTAAGGCTCAAGTGCATTAAGTGGTTAAATAGCCTGTCCTGTTCTAGTGGAATATTTATTCCCATTGCATCATTCCTGTTAGATACACTGGAACATAATACTGGCAAGGAAGGTGGGAAAAATGTTAAAGCAATCAATCTTATGTCATCATTGAAGGTTAGAAGTAGTGATCAAGTCTTTATCATTTTGTTTCTGGACTTGTGCATTTATTTTTGCTTCCCGCTCAAGGACTATTTCTGTTTTTCCAACCTTTGTTGATTAATTTCACTGAAGTCTAAATTTGATTGTGCTACAGCTGCCAAAACAGGGGCTAAAATCTCGTAGCTTCCAAGTAGAATGTGTTTTCTTAGTGATTGAGATGCTTTCAGCACACTTTGCCCATTGGAGCTACCATATTTCCTTCCCAGATCTAGCAACTATTCCACTTATCCGGCTTCGAAAGTTTTATGAATTAACAAATGTTGAAAGTCTGAAGCGTGCCGTAAAGCGCTTGATTGATCAGGTATGTCTCCATTCTATAATTTTGGTCAAAAGTTCTTCTGCGTTTTACTCCCTGAGGCAGCCTGATTATGTTATAGGTAATTCGTAGAAAGCACAATGAGGTGGATATCTGTTGAATAACCTTGTATGACTAGAATCCCTTTGCTCATGAAATAACTTATATCAGACCGCAGTCAAAAACACAGGACTGTAGACATTATGTATATTTGAACAATTAGATTTGGTTTCTAGTAGTACATCAATTATTTTGAGTACCTTGTTATATGTCCCATGTGTGCCAAGTTAGCAGGACAAATCACTTCTGTCAGAAGTGAGCACAAGTCTCTAGATTTCACTTGAAATGTTACTGAGAACAAGTCTCTAGATTTCACTTGAACTGTTACTAGTCTTAAAGAATGTGTTTGTTATATATATATTGAGATATTGCAAGGTTCAAGACTTCAAGTCATATATGTAATGTAAAATCTTTAATTTGGGGTACAGATTGAGCAAAATGTTGAGTTTGTGCAAAAGAAAAGAGATGAAGTTTCCTACTCACCTAATGATCAGCAAAACGTTGATTCATTTCTTCAGGTTCGGTTTTTAGCCCTTGGCTTCTGTCTTAACTTTTTTCTTCTTGTAGCTTCCGAGACGCACATAACTAGCTTTTTCTAAGTTCATTACATGCTTGTTATGCAGCTGGAGAAAGGAAGTCTCAACAGTTCATTTACTCAGTATTACAGAAGTGTCATGGAAAAGGCTGCCTCAAGGAATTTACATATGATTCAAGAGATAAGGTGCGGATTACTTGGATAATATTTTCTTATCTGGTTCACTATATCTTAATATAGCAAGTTGAAAATTGTGGCTTGGATGAGTGTCTTAGAGGTATCACAAATATTCTAAAACCCATTATATGAAGCATGACACTACATGATATGAGACAGTTATCCCAATTATAGGATAACATCTGTTGAAGGATATATGAAACTGTGATTTAGTTCTTAAAAATAAATGTATGGATTGTGGAAGATTTTATTTATTTGATGAAACATAGTAAAATTTGGCCGTACACACTGCCAGCATTTGATGTAAAAAACAATAGACACATGGCTTCACAAATAGGCATCACAAATATGCATTGTTTCCTACTTTCCTGATAGTATAAAGAGGGTTGAAGCATCATAAATCAATTTAAGAATTTAAAATAATAAAATGGAATTTATTAAGACACAATATCAGCACCTCGAGTGTTTACAGGTGAAATCTCACAGCTAGAAGCAATAAAAATTAAATTTTATTGCTTAGCAAATACAATAAAATAAAATTTATCTTTGATAGGGAGTGGCTTAGGATATGCTACGGTTTGTTTCAAGTTAACTTGCAAGTAGAAATAGTATCAATCTTTTAAGTCAAACTTGATCAACCTGATCGTATATGTTAGAGTGTGTGTTTTAAAACTATTGTTTATAATAAACTAATAACAGTAAAACAGTTCGAGTAGGTTGAGCCTGTCACATCTAATTTTTTTTGGCATTTTGTATTCCAGTTCATCTAAAGACAAGTGATAATGATTTTTCTGTGCAGTTTCCCAAAGCGGAAAAGATTGGAGAAAGGACAAGTGAGTAATGATGTGTCAGATGAAGCGAAAGGTGAATCTGAGGAAAAAATTCTATCTGTAAGTGCTGGAACAAACAACTCTAAAAGGAAACGACAGAGGGTCCTCAAAGTATAATGTTGCTGTACATGTATTTAAGACCTCCATATATCAGAGAGAGATGACTTTAGAATCAGAAATTTTGAGTTACATTGGCACTCAACGAGGTTTGTATTAGCGGTTTAGACTCAAATATCATCTGTATTTGCTTCAATGTTGTCTGTAGACGTGATTAAGACATCTTAGTAATCGTAATGTATTCTTATACATCTCAGTGGTTCAATTATGCATGGGTCTATTAAATCCATCAAGGCCTCACATAATTTCCTTTATGGCCTGTTTGGGAATATGAATTTCATTTGAAATTCTGGATTTGATCAAATAACATGTTTGGGTAATCATAAAATTTGGATTTGGATTTCATTTGAATTCCATGGAATTCAAATATTAGTAGTACAAATATGAGAATTTGAAATCCATCATTTGAAATGAAATCAAGGTTCCCAAACAAAATCTTAGTTGTGTAGTCATGTGGGTATTTAGCAACTAAATACCCGATAGCGCTAATGTAGGTGCAGATGATATGTTTCCTAATAATTTTTAATCTTATCGTTGACAATGGCAGGACCAGAGTCGTTAAGCATACACCCTAAATTATATTACACTGTACATGAATGTCATTGCATAGAATAATTAAACTTCAAATAATTTGACGTAGAAGTTGTAAAAGTATTAAGAGCTGACTATGACTTGAATTGATATAAAATCGGATAGTTGCCAGACTAACACAAAATTGAATCGAAAATAAATGTGAGTGTAATGACAAGCAAGAACGTTCCATCATTAACTTATTTTTTTACAGATCTTAAAAGGGAACTTCACACTTTCTTCTCTTCATTGTACTAGGTAACATTCAAGCATTGAGTAAACAATACGAAGCCTAATAAAGATGAGACAAACACACTTTCTTCCCTTAATTGCTTTAATCAAGTAACTTTCAGGTTTAGCATACAAGACGAAGCAACTTTTAAGCATAAAGATGAGACGCAAGTCTAGGCTCAACAACAGCAGCAAGGGGAACCTTTCTTGGAACAGAAAGGCCAAAAGTTTCCTCCATATTCAACAACTCCACCTTCATATTCTCGGGCAATTTCCATACAAACCCATGCAAAAGATTGGCCAAGTTTAGTTGTATCAACTTAAGTCCTAGACTATAACCAGGGCACCTCCTTCGACCTGATCCAAATGGAAGAATCCGAAAATCTCTGCCCTTGACATCAATATCAACACCCATGAACCTTTCGGGGCGAAACTCATACGGGTCACTCCAAACTTTCGGGTCTCTTGCAATGGTCCATGTGTTGATCAACACTATGGTTCCTTCAAGAATGTCATAACCAGAAATTTTACAATCTTGGTTGCCATATGGGGTACTAATAGTGGTGCTACAGGGTGCAAACGTAACATTTCTTTTGAAATTGCTTCAATGTAAGGCAAGTTTTGAATATCTTTTTCCTCAACCCATCTTTCTTTTCCAATAACCCTGTCCAGTTCTTCAATTGCAATTTCAAATGTTTTTGGATTTTTCAACATTTCTGAAAGTCCCCATTCTATAGTTGTTGCAGAGCTTTCAGTTCCACCTGCTAATAGGTCCTGTGACATAAATTAACTTCTTAATTAAGTCCACACGATCCGATTATCAATATCCATAATAATTACAATGATTATCAAAGCATGCAGTAACATCTACTAATGTTCACTTTATGATTCTATAGTAACATATTAAAAGGACTTTGCCTGTATTACGCAGCAAGATCTTTTTTTTTCTCGAGAGCTGTCTAGCTAGAAGATGAATAGGTTTTACAGAGGCTGCTGATTCAGTTCGATGTTTGTAACGCATTTTTTCATGGCGTTGTGGAAGATGAAATTTATATGAAACAGGCCACTGGTTTTGTCCATCCTCGATTAGTCGATTTCCTTATTATATGTTTGTCGATTACTCAAGTCTATTTATGGCTTATGACAATCACTCGTACCTGGTTACATAAGTGGAGTCATTGCTTGGATTTGTAGCCAGAGTGACATATTGATGCCTTACTATATATCAAGCGCACATTGTTATATGTTGTGCTTAACTGCTTATACAAATTTATGTTGTTTTAATGATTTCTTGATAGCAGGATCTTCTTCTATAAAACTTGACAAAGTTATTCATGATGATTATTTTCATCTTTTGCATTAAAAGAAGTCGACTCTCTCAATTTTTATCTCGGCATTGAAGTCTCTCCAACTTCTTATGAAAAATATATATATGTTAATTAGACTCCATTAACCCTAATAAAGAACTAATAATTTCACTGTACGAGTTCTGCAATATCTTAATCATTTAACACAGAGAATAACAAACAAGCAATACCCATACATCAAGACAGGGAAGAACATTATATCATAACCCGATTTTTTACAGAGATCATAGAAAGGAACTTCGACCTTCCCTTCATCCTATAATAAGTAACGTTCAAGTAAATTAGACCAATCTCGATAAAAATAAGAGGTACGCACTTTCTTCCCTTCAATTGTGCACGAGTCTATTAGATCGATCGGTGCAGCTGATATCTTTAAAATAATTTTTAATATTATCATTGACAATCAGAGGGCCAGAGTCGTTACATAGCATAGTATAAAGCATGATTTTAATTTCTAAGAGCATCCCTTCTAGGTCATTAACATTCAAGCTTTGAGACAAAGATAAGAAGCTTAATAAAGATGAGACAAATACGTACACTTTCTTCTCTTCATTGCTCTAATCACGTAGCTTTCAGGTTTAGCATACATGACGAAGCAACTTTTAAGCATAAAGATGAGACGGAAGTCTAGGCTCAACAACAGCAACAAGGGGAACCTTTCTTGGAACAGAAAGTCCAAAAGTTTCCTCCATATTCAACTCCTCCACCTTCATATTTTCCGGCAATTTCCATGCAAACCCATGCAGAAGATTAGCCAAGTTCAGTTGTATCATCTTAAGCCCTAGACTGTAACCGGGGAACCTCCTCCGACCTGATCCAAATGGAAGAATCCGAAAATCCCTTCCCATAACATCGATATCAACACCCATGAACCTCTCAGGCTGAAACTCATACGGGTCACTCCAGACTTCCGGGTCTCTTGAAATGGTCCATGTATTGACCAACTCTATGGTTCCTTCCTTAATGTCATAACAGAAATTTTACAATCTTGGCTAGCCATATGGGGTACTAATAGTGGTGCTACAGGGTGCAAACGTAACATTTCTTTTGAAATTGCTTCAATGTAAGGCAAGTTTTGAATATCTTTTTCCTCAACCCATCTTTCTTTTCAAATAATTCTATCCAATTCTTCAGTTGCAATTTTAAATGTTCTTGGATTTTTCAACATTTCTGAAAGTCCCCATTCTAGAGTTGTTGCAGAGCTTTCAGTTCCACCGGTCAACATGTCCTGTAATATAAATTAACTTCATAATTAAGTCGACATTACTCGATTATCATATCCTACCTGCTACTACTAATTATATCATCTTTGACGATTTGTAAAAATCAGCTTTATAATCAACGAAACGATATATTTATTCAAGTTTTGGTAAGAAATAATTATATAGGCTTATGTATATATATACGCCATTTTTCACGTCTAGGAGGAATAATAACGAATAAGGTATAGTTTATAGCACGGTGATCGCGATTATTTCAACCCAACTCATAACCGGTAACCCAACTAAAACCAAAATTAATAATTGTTACTGATAATTTATTTTTTAATCTTAATCGTACAAACTAAATATTGATCTGATGATAATTGTAGAAATCATCTGATACCAGCTGTCATTTGTAAGTGCAAATAATTTAATAACAGAGTAGTTGTAGAAGTGTACCTGAGTCAAAGCCTTAACCCCATCTCTATGAAGCTTAACTTGAACGTCATGATCATCAGCCAATTGCAATAATACATCCATCATATCCTTAGCAACATAATCCTTGGCATTAACATTACTTTTCTTTCTAACTTCATTATGCTCATTAATCACACTCTCTAAAAATCTATCCATCTTTTTGCTAACATTTTTCATTCTCTTCACATAACCTTGCAGATCAAAACCCCCTAATCATGGAATAAAATCACCAATATTGTATACCCCATTAAGAACAAAAAGCTCTTCAATCATAGACTTGAACTCTTCCGGCTTGATCACCAGATTATCCTCTTCACCATCCAAGTAACTTTTCCCTAATACCATCCTTCCAATAACATTAAAAGTAAGCTTCATGAAATCATCTTTCAACAGTAAAGGTTTACCTGATGACTCGTAAAGAAATTTCACAAGTTTTTTCATTTCTTCAACGCGAATATATTGAAAAGAATCTAATCTCTTTCCACTTAAAATCTCCGTTAGACATATTTTGCGAAGTTGTACCCATATGATGACCATGTCATGTCCCCGTAATTGTAGGTTGTGTACTTTCCAGCAGCGGTTTTAGGCCTCGAGGCAAACAATAAGTCGTTTTCTTTAAGAATAATTTCGGACATGTTTGGAGAGGAGATAATGAGTACAGGTGATGAACCAAAATATAGTTGCATTATGGGACCATATTTTCGGGACAATTCATGGAAAGAGCAGTGAGGTAGGGTTCTTACTAAATTTAGGTTTCCAATGATCGGCCATGGTTTTGGTCCGGGAGGCAACTTAAGTTTCAAGCGTCGGAGATAGTTTGGAAGTATGAAAAAGGCTAAGATTGCCAAGGAAAATGCAAGGAAGATGGAGGCGTCCATTAGTTACAATAGTGATGTGCAGTGGACTGATCGATGAGTATATATTTTTTATTGTAATACGCGAAAAATTAGAGTTTATTTATGGGTGAAGTAAAGTAGGAAGTGATACATCATACATGATCTAAGTTTGAAATTCTTACAAAAATTGAAATTGTAAATTACTACCAAATCATACAAGTTGGTTATAAATCAAAAAATATATACATTTTTCAAACTTATATAAGATAAGTCAAATGGTCCCTATACAAATTCATTTCCATTATTCTTCCTAAAGAAAGTTGACTTCATAAATAAACTATTGTCAAGAAATATACAATTTATGTCTCATTTCATCCTTAGAAATAAAATTAATTAGTTTAAATCATGAGTTCAGTTGTCGTGGTAGCTGGATTTGGTAAGTACGCGTTACATAGAAAACTTGTTAAAGCTGGTATTTGTTACGATCAAACTGAGAACCGCAAGCTAGCACTTGGGGGATCTAGACGTGGTGTAATATATATTAGCTACTTTACGGAACTTGTCTTATAAATATCTACCACTGTACATGCAATTGATCCTACTCGATCCCGGCGGTCCTGAGATTTAGGAGGTTTTAGGTAAAATTGGTATTTGGAGTTTAATTTATATATTTTTTTTATAATTTATATAGAACTAATTCGAAAATTTGGAAACTTTATATGTTAGAAGACCTTAAGCGTAGATTTTGTTCACCTATAATTAATAGAAAAAATGACAAAAATATCATTGTTTTAAGACTAAGTGACAAGAATACAATTTTTCAATTTTTTTGTCATTTATACCACCGGAATACACAATTTTTATTTGGGTATTTCAAATTTATTCTTGAATTTTAAAAAAAATAAAAAATAATTTTCATTTGATACGCACGTTGAAAATGCATATTACCTCAAAAAAATTGTGATACGCATGTTGAACATGTGTCTCACGAATTTATTTTTTTATTTTTTTTTACTTGATACTCATTGGTCAAATGCGTATTAATTATACATAGATAATAAATGTGTATCCCAATAATATTTTTGACCAAAATTTTCAAAACTGACATTCTTCTTAATTTTCAAAACTAGCTAGAAGAGCTAGCTAGTTAGGGCTGTAAATTAATCTAAACTATCCGGTATCTCGGCTTAATTATATCCTACTCGAAAATATGATACATGTCTCATTGTCTCATGTCCATTTTATAAATGATCCAAATCTGACGGAAAAATTAAATCTGAATAAAATATGATTCCGGATATGAGCACTCATATACCCACTCAGATTATGTATCGTATTATTTTTTTATAAAATGATCCTACCCAAATATCCGAATATGATCCATGGTTCATATTCGATTTGAACCCATATATAAATTATATTTGTAAGTAAATAGTAATTTTTTAATTTTTTAATATCTTATATAAGTTTAAATTTTTACAAAATACAATTTATTCACTGTGATAAATTATATATACATAAGTTTTAATTATATATACATAAGTTTTACAGTGATTCATAATTATTATGTTTGTATAGTGTTATATTTATTTGATTAAATGATAATCATTTGAATAGTTAAAATAAAAACGACACTTAATGTTAGTGGATTATATTTGACTCATATTCGGTGGATCATAAAGTACTCAATTAGAATATTAAAAATATGATACTGACTTATATTTGATTTGGATCCGGACCTCATATAACACTAGATCGATTTTTATCTGAATAAAATAATTTCAAATCCAAATCTGAACACACTAAAAATAAAATGATCCAATATTTGAACACATGATTTCCAGTTCTGCCGGATCATTTTAAAGGCGTATAGCTAGTAGTGGACAATTGGGGCGTCTAGAATATCTTAAACGGATAAATATTCACTTCCGTCACAACTCAACCAATCCTTGATTCTACTAGAAGAGGTAGACCATGTGCTCCATATCAAAAACTGATATATGTTACAAAATTTGGTATTTGAATGAGTCATGCAGGCATACTTTACACTTATTAGTAAATTAAAACAGCCATATGCAATCAAAGACTCTTTGGCCAGGTGGAAGTGCAATAATTTTTTAAGGTGTTATTATGTCCTGGATCGAGCTTCAAGCTCTTTGTTTATGGTTATGTGGAAAGATTTTTTTTAATAGAATAGTAGAATCATACTTAACTTACATGGTTAGTAAAAAAAAAAGTGAAACTGCGTATAAAAAAAGTGATGTAGAGGATTTGAACTCCTTAACAATGTTTTAACAATGTTTGTTAAAATTTTATTCCAATAATTTGAGAAAATATCATGTAATCCCTCTATATTAATTTTATATTTAATTTAATATAGAAGTTGATAAAATAATGTGGCCGTTTGGGATTTTTTTAACTTAAAATAAGTTACTTATTTCATATATTTTTTTACATATTTTTATATTTTTTTAAAAAATAAATATTTATTTTAGAATTTTAAAATCAAATATTATCTTCAAACTAAAAAATAAGTTACTTATTTTTAGAAAAAATACATGCCTACTTTTCCCGAAAATAAGGACTTATTTCCAGAAAATAAACTTAGTCAAACACCCTCATACACTTTTAAATATTTTATATTAGTTTTTACTGGTCGGGGAAGTTATCAATTTGTGACAACTCTGATAACCAATATTTTGGTAATCTCCCAACTACAGTGGATAGACAATCAAAACCTTCATGTTGCATTTAAGTTTGACAACTTTTTTAGCAATTCTACTAAAGATGCTCTAATTGTTGCTCTTTGTGTTTATGGATATGAAAAGAGGCGGGGTCCATTGAATGAATATAAAATAGAAGAGAGAGCAGATCATAAGAGTTGTTGACAATAAATTGATATTCAACAAAGGCCAAGTTAGAAGCAGATGATAAAGCTTGTGTGGTTTAATTTCTAACTAGTTAGGTTGTCTTAAAGGACGAGGAGGTATGTGTAAAGTTTTATAAGTGTTTTTTTAGACTGCATGCTTTTGAGAAAGAAACGTGGTCGCAAACCAGGGCCGGCCCTGAGCAGGGCAAGTGGGCGAACCTCCGAGATTAAAAAATTTAGAAGCACATTTTTTTAAAAGAAATTAATACATATATATTATTTAGTTAAAAAAATTATAAAACCAATAATTTTCATAACGTATAAATTAATAATTTTAAATATATACATTATTACAAGGCCTATTAAACTAAAAATAAGTACTAATTATATATGTATATATATAATATGTATGTATTCTAAAAAACTAGATAATTTATTATTATAAAAAAAAATAGAGTTGAACTGGTTATATATATATTATATCAAAACAATAATAATATACTATTCTATACTAAAAATTTAGGGTTAGTGGAAAGATTGTGTAAAAATTGAAAAACCCTTAATCAAGTCAAATTTTGTCTTTAAACTTATAATTTATGGCTCAATACTCATATAAATATATATATATATATATAAATATATATATATATATATATATTATTTTGATGTAAAAATTGATTTTTTTCAAACTTTCAATTAGAATTTTAGACTCAAACTATCTATTTCAGGTGTTATTACTTCTTTATAATCAATTGTTTGAATTTTGATTTATATGATAATTGTTTAAAACAATTATCTCGATGTGAAAAGAGAAAAAAATGAGTTAATAAGTTAGAAGAGTCACAAAGAGGACTTGTTGAGACTTTTGTTATCGAATAAGTGAAGATTTGAAAAAATTTATCATAAATTTCTATTATATTATATGATACTTTTTATATTTATAATGGGAAAAAAAATTTAGGAGGTCCATTTTAAATTTTTATCCCGACCACCCAATAAGTCAGGAACGTTGCAAACTTGTAATTTCGTAATTCTCTACTTATTAAGATTCCTGTGTACGTACCCTTTGTAAGGATCAATTGGACCTAATTCTTTCTTTAGGTTTAGTAATCATTTACCCAATAAGTGGTCAGGTTCCAACTAGATGAAAATTAACAATTAAAATCTCACATTCCAGTCAAGTCAAGTCTGGCATACATTTCACTACGTGGCAACATCCTACTAGCTATAATAAACAAAGCTACCTAGTCAATGACCTTGGTATGTTTTTGAATACCAAAACACGAAGCTGCCTTAACCAACCTCCACATCCCATTCTCACCTGACCTCCTCCGTACCGGAACCACCGCTTCACACCCACCCTCCGCTGCAAAAAAAGTCATCGGAGCATGGCGGCTCTGTCGGTCCCGAAGATCGGACAAAATCTCCGTTTGATCCTTGGGAACCTTAGGTGGCAAACCAAACAAAACAAGTAACAATTTAGATTTCAAAGGAACCGTATAAACGGACGCTTTCGGCACCATAACTTGCTCCCTTGATCTCTTCACAACATTTTTCCTAGACCTAGAAACAATCAAGCTCTTTTTTCCCACTTGATTGTTATTTTGTATAATTTTACCAAAAAACATAATATTTCCATGACTCGCAATTGAACAAGGCACACCATTTGTATTTTTAGCAATATTCCATTCGTCGCTAAAAAACTCGAATAAGCTGTCTCGATCTTCGTCGGACGATGATCTAGAATCGCAGCTTTCTTTAAAAGAATCTTCATGGTGATCGATACTGGAATCATGAGCAGCACTGCTGTTGTACATTGGAAGATCACAAAATGAGATCACGTCTTCATTTTCGTAATCTCCATTGTTATCTTCTTCGTAACAATATTTTCCTGACATAATATTTAGTATAGCTTTGGGTTATAAGTTATAAGTTGTTACTAGAGAGCAATAAGAAGAGATATATATATATATACCAAGTAGAGAAGTGTATTTTGTAAATGTGTCTACATGCACATGTATATATATATGTGGGTGCCTGGTGGTTTAATTAATATACATCGTACACAGTATTACGAATTGAGTGATGCAAATTAACTCGGGGCTTCTAGATGTACGTGTTGTATATAGTATAGTCTACTAGACTTTTGTATGGTACCTGTCTTAGTTTCTACTTATATCAGACTGGCACTGTTCTAGAAGAGCAGGTGGAGTATTGGCGTGTCTTAATTTTCTCAGGGAGCCAAATTAATTGTTAGAAGCTTCATTCAGTAAATATTATTAACTACTCATTTATTATTAGCTGTGATAATCTATAACTGGCTGTCGGTTACTTGATTTCCTCATGTACATTTACTTGCATGCACAGACTTTATAATTAAACAATATCGAGGATAATAGTATTAATGTCACATGCTACATATTCTATATATACACGGTTTCTAGAATGATGTACTGTACAAATGAGTCAATTGCATGTATTTGATTTCTGGGAACTAACTTTTACGACGACTGACTATTAACCATAGGCTAGCAGATTACTGTATCTCCTTAATTTGGCTAGTAAAAAAGAATGGGGTGAATGCAGCTACTCATCTAGTAACGATAGAAAACGAGATTGAGAATATAATGAGATTTATATTTTTATTTGAAATAGTTGTTTAGAAATATTTATAATTTGAACTAGCTTAAATGTCGAGATATTCCATCGTCCCATTTTACATATCATTTTTGAAAAAATTACGCATCTTAAAAAAAGAGTAAATAACGTGTTTTCTTGTTCATTCCTAATAATTGCATTAAAGATAGATGAGTTGCCTGTATATTTAAATTAATCAAATATTGGAAATAGTAATATAAGGGTAATTTATGAAAGAAAAATAAAAAATTGTTTTGAAAAAAGAGAATGACAAGTATTTTGGGACAAATATTTTTTACAAAATTAACATGTATTATGGGGCAGGGAATAATATATCCTTTTTTAAGTTTGATTATTGGCCAAAGTCCGGTGGATCTGCATACTCATGGACTCATGGTCTTGAATTAATGAGAGTAGCTCGATCTGTTTTCGAATGAATGAGTAGGAGAAAAAATCATCTTCACAGATCGAGTACCTAGATAGTAAATATTCATTTATCTTGTGCTAGCAGCCTCGCATGACAACTTAAAAGAATAACACTATGTCAACCATTTTTTTCTTTTTTCTTCCAACTTAAAAGAATAACTTGGTAAGGCTGCTACATACATCTTTACTTACGTATGAGATCTCCGGAATGAAGAATTAATAGATATGGTTGTGATACTGCGGATCAGTATATATCTATATAGAAAAATGTCAAAGAATCCAAAAAAATATCAAAAATTTTCTCAATGTTGAGTTATCAGGTGTATAATTGATAATTAGATCGGTAACAAGATGAAGTTTGAGGATTCTAAACGAAGAAGATTCATCAATTCAAAATAGTAACAAGTACTGATCTCAGCAAAAATATAAAATTATCCTTGCTTAAACCGGCTGATTGATTATTTTTGTCAACTTAACTTTGTGTAACTATTAAAATTATAGAATTATGTATTCTACAAATTTAAAATTAGGATGCAATTATAATATATTTTTTATTATAAGTCTTTCGTAAATTAAATCTATCATATAATTATATGTATATAATTTAATATACAAAAGTAATCAATTTGATCAAAAGAAATTTAGAACAAACTGTAATTCGAATAAAATGGAGGAAGTTTCTAATGTAAGTATAACAAAAAAGTTAGCACCTTTTTTATGATTTTTGTTGTCAAAATAGAAGAGGGAAAGATAAGTTGGAGCATATTTAATTTTATAAACTAAATATTGATCATTTGTTGGGGTTCATTATAAATAAATTAAAAAAGACATATATCTTTCAACACTACTTAATTGTACCCAACCTTAAATTATCCTACATACATATCCTGCAGCAATTAAGTACATAAATCACTTTTATAAACCAAAAATAAATAAATCACATGTACATAATTAACAAATATCTACCAAGTAATTAAAGTACTAAGAAATTATGAAAGTTATGTCTTGAAAATCCTGAGCTTAGTTGATTATATTTGAACTGGTCCACCAATACCAAAACATGAACCCAACATGCTCTTATTTCTTTTCTCACTCGCTTTCGGTCTGATCGGACTATCCTCAGGCACCACCTCTTCACAACCACCACCACCACTACCACCGTTGATCGGAAAAAAGGTGGAAGGAGCATGGCGGCTCTGTCGATTTTTAATATCAGTCTTGAGCTCTACTGCATCAGTTGGAGGAACCTTCGGAGGCAACCCTAGTAACACATATAACCACTTTGATTTTAAAGGAGAACTAAATATCGAAACTTTGTGCTCCTCATGATATTCATGTTCCATACCACCTTTTGCATGCTTCTTTGATCTCGAATTATACAATGATGTGCTTTTCGATTTTTGAAATTTCCAATCTTCTGATTTCTTCACGCTACGTTTTCCGGGGCCAGGCTTACTAGAGCTTTTCGAGAGCATGGGATAATGCAAAGGACTTGCTTGCTTCACAAGGTATCTAATATTTTCGGGTGCCTTGGCTGCGAAACGAGTAGGTTTAGTAAAATAATTTTGTTGATAATTAGGACTAGAAAACTCGAACATGTCATGGATCTTCTCGGATGATCGTGTTTGATTACTATCTGCACCAGAATCGTCCGTTTTTTCGATAGGAAGATCGGTAAGAGAGAGTGCATCTTCTTCATCATATTGTTGGTGATCGAGAATATTTTTGACACGGTTTGAGTTGTTTTTTTCAGGTAGTGACAGCTTGTTGTGTTGATGATAATATTCTTGAGTAATATTAGCCATAATCGTGTATTAATAAAATGCTAGAGATGTTTTTATGTAGCTTAATTGTAATTTGGTTGAAGAGTACTTGTAATCAAGTAATGGTGTGCTATATATAATAGGATTACTATTATATATATACGTAGAGATATTGTTGTGATATAAGAAAGATTCAAAAGAGTTGACTCTATCATATCTGTTGTTTGGGTATGTATATTCATGAAGGTTAAGATGAGTTGATTGCGTCTATGGATAAATTTATAGGAAACAAAGAAAAAGAATGAGTAGAAAGTAGCCAAGTAGTTGCATATATATGACCAGTTCGATCTTCTACCAAACGCACTAGAATACGTGTGGAAAATGCAGCCCGCTATATGTTGTTCATTTATCAGTTTTAAGGTTTCGAACTCTCATAGATTGTAAAAACACATATTTTCACCATTCACTTCATATTTATGTTTTAATCTCTTCTGTTAAGTATCTTTAAAAAATGAAATTTTTACAAAGAACTAAATTTTTTAATTTTCAAAGATTTCGAAAACTTAAAAATTCTATGGTGTGCTTAGTGGATATCCTCATTCTTTTTGTTTAAAATAATTGAATCAATAGAGTGTCGGTATATTGAGCTCCATCAGATAAATCGAGTGTTAAGAGCTTATCTCTTCTCATCCGACTCGGTTCGATTCTCGCTCACCCGAGAAATAAATATTCATTTCCAAGCATGTAAGTCTAATTAGTCAAAAAAAATGATTATGGAAATCGTGGTTGTGGTACTGTATGAATTCAGAAAATTCCTACACTGACGTCTTTGGATTCATTCTTACCTTACTAATTCAAGCCCACATTTAATAATTATGTTCCCCACTGTAGGAAATATTCCATTAATGAAAGCTTACTCTCCGTAAATATTCTAGTAACTCAGTGCATTTATCGAGCTAGCTAGATTCAGGACCTATTTAACTTAGAGAATAAGAATCTTAAAATAGATCTTAGAAAAATTTCATAAGGTAAGGCTTTAAGGCTTTATTTAGTGTATTATATTAACAACCTAATTTTTATTTTTTTAATTTATTAATAATGTAAAATAAATTATAAATATATATTTAATAATAAATGACAAAATATATTGGTTTATATGTATTTGTTGTGATTTTAGGAAAAATATCTTAAGATAACTTTAAGATCCTTATTTTAAAAGGTTAATCTTTATTTATAAATTATTTATCACCTATAAGTTATTCTAAGTTTAGATGAATTTATTGGTAATGTATAAGACTTGTGTTTAAATATAAATTTTGTTTTCCTACAAATCCGAAAAATTCATCAATAATTTATCACTTCAAATTTACTAAATATTTTAAAATTTAAAATATATTAATGTCAGTGAATTATAAATTTATTTATCATATAATATTGTATTTTGATATATAAAATGAATAAAATACTATTTATATATTTTATTTTAAAATTTTTGACAAATTTTATTAATTTTGATATATCCTATATTGATATCAGTGTTCTGTATGTTTTTAAATTTAAAAATTTATAGTGGACATCGTCAAGTTATAATGTATAAAAATTAACAAAGTGATATTAAAATATTAGAAATTATCTTTTAAAGAGATAATATTTATTTTTACAAACTTAAACTACAAAAATTAAAAAATATTTTTTTTTATTTTTTACAATTCAACTTATAAATTGCTTTTATTCATAACACAAATTTAGATAATAAAATTATAATATCATATAAAACAAACCCCAAAATATAATCGTAAGAGCTTGTTACTTTCAAAAAACAGAAAAATATACTATCTTTTTTTCTTTGCCCGTCGAGAAAAAAGGATCCATTTAGTATTATTATTACAAACAGTATTCATAGTTTTTTATTTAAAAATAGATAAAAAAATATTTGATGAAATTTAAAAATAGTTTTTTTTCAATAGTATTTTAGTCTAAAATTACTTCATACTTCTAAACAAAATATTTTTTCAACTTTTATGAAAAGCGGTTATATGTTTTATCATTAAATATTATCAAAAATATATTTTTTTATACTATAACTCAAAATATACATATATTAAAAAAACTTATTTTTACAATAACAAATTTTTCACGAACAAATCAATTCTAAATGGAGTCTACAATCATGACACTTGTTAATGGTATTCAATTCTTAAAAAATCTGTGTAGATTTCTAAATGGAGTCTACAATCTGTCACTTGTCGATGGTCCTCTATTCTTAAAAAATCTGTGTAAATTTGTGTAAATTTATGTGGATTTATCTCTGGATTTAGTTCCCTTAAACTTTGTATTTAAAAAATTAATATAAGTTACGAACTCCGTATTTTCTATGTCATTTTTTATCTATAATACAGACATTGTGATTTAAATATTATGATATATGAGTAATGAGATGCACTAATATATTCGAGTTATTTGTCTTTCCCCAATACGACATGCAAGCAAGACACCATTCTTGTCATATTACTACCTTAGCCGTCAAAGGTAGCTCTTCCACCGTCTCCACTATTCATAACTACATCATTTTATCCGCTACGAAATCTCCCACATGCATGTATATATATAGCTCAATAACAATACTACTTCCACATCAAGCAATTCCCAAAAACATTCAAATGGAAGCTAACAAAGTGATCATAGCTGATAATGAGTTAGACTTGCCGGTTGAAGATTCCGATGACGATCTCTCTCTTCGCGATCTCCAAATCACCAGTAACTCTAACACTGGCAGCCCCAAGACTTCATCTGTTTCTGCTCCCGACATTTTCGAGTTCTTCTCCAGCATCGTCTCTGGAAACAAAACCTCTGAGACCACAGACGATATCATCTTTTGTGGAAAACCGATCCCGTATAACAATGAAGCAAAGATGAATACATCATCCTCATGCACATTTAATTATCTGATTGATGACGAGAGAGATCGCTTCTCCCGAGGCAATCGATCAGAGAATCCACATATGCGGAGTGAGTATTCCGTTCATAAGGTAAATATCACTTCTCTGACTTCAATGTCACCAACAGCACGACGGAGAATGTTTATGTTCGGTCCAGTAAAGTTTAAGCCGGAGATGGAGCTTAGTTCTATTAGGGAGCGGCAGAGCCGCCGTGCTCCAGCACTGATGTTTCCAACCATGGAAGAAGTAAAACTGGAGGTAGGACCAGTGAAGGGTAAGATACACTTGACCGATATATTGGCCAAGACGCTCTGTTACCGTTCTTGATGCAGTTATCTGCTAAATGGCCGACCTGCATGTATCTATTTTGTATATTTGTATGTATATACTGAATTACTAATGCTTTGTACATATTTGAGTGTTGACGTTGTTGGACTTGCTTTTCAGTATTTCAAGTGAATAAAAACTACTTGGTCGAATAAAATGCTCGAGAACTAAATTTAACAAAAATAGAAAAGACCATACAAAAATCCAAATAAATATTCAGTAGTTGTGCCAACAGGCACGAATAGTTATACAGCACAGCACAGCACAGGCAACAAGCAAAAACATTCATTCATATAACTAAAAGCCTGTATCTTAAAACTATAAAGGTATTGTAGTATATAACCAAGATCTTACCCAGCCTCCACAGGTTGTCTAGAATTCAGGGGTTTCTGATACGCCCTTACTATTGCCATTCCATCGTCACCATTGTCTTTAACTCGCCATGACCGGTTTTTACTTCTCTGCGGCTTCTTGTGTTGTTTATGAGATGGACCTGAAGGCTTCTTCTTAGTCAAGGCCTTGGTGGAAGCTAGTCCGTTATCAATGTCGAACGTACTCAGATCATCCAGCACATGCTCCAGACTCGGTCCCTTTTCATCTTCACCTATCAGATTGTTCTCATCGTCTGATGAATCTTCTTCACATTCCTCAGGCAAAGTAGTTAAGTACGTGGGATCCTCTGGGACAACCTCCTCATCTGACATTCCTGGAGGCAATTCATAGTGAGGTAGCTTCCCGTCAATGTAATCCTTCAAAATTATTCGAGCAGCTCTAGTTTCATCTGGTAGTCCACTTGAGGCAACATATCCACGAGAGGTGCAATAGGCCCGTAGAAACTCTGATGCCAGTGGAGGTCGATTTTGAGGTTCATATGTCTTTGGTCTTGGCAAAAATATTTTATAGACATTCTCAATCGCATGTCTGGGAACTCGATTTGCTGCAACCTGTATAGCCTCACGATGCTCGGTCATACGGTCAATTGGCAAAACTCCAGATGCTATCATCTCATATCTCGAGCTAGTAAAGGATGGAAACACTAATCCAGGGCAATCACACAATGCGAGTTTATCAGATATAATTATTGTTTGGAAATGCTTGGTCTTTCCCGGGGTGTGAGTAACACCTGTCTTCTTCTCGCCTACCAAGGCATTAATTGTTGAGCTTTTCCCGACATTTGGATACCCCACAAATCCAACTGTTACACCATTAAACTTTGCATATCTAGGAGGAACTTCACCAACTTCACTGCTTGACCTCAATTTCCTCATTGTAGCTATCTCCTCTGCTTCAGACTGTAAACGTGCCAATAGCTCCTCGCGGCCATATACTCTTGTATCAACATCAACTGATTCGTCTTGACTATTTTGCATGTCTGATGAAAAAGTGACCTCTTTCCCATCTGCGGCTGCAGAAGCAGCCTTAGCTGACCAAAATACAAAAAGAATCCCATGAAGGCGGAAGTATTTCGCCCACTTGTCTCTGCATTTATATAGAGCTATATAAGTTATACAACATAACAAACTAACTTATCAGTATGAAGATTATCATATAAAATACCTTATTGAAAATGGCAAAAGATCTGCCTTGTTAATAAGTAGTAGTGTTCTTTTATTTTCATCAATTTCTTTCGCGTATGCCTGCATTTCACCAAGGTTACACTTATACTAGGCTCAGAGAGAACACTGACTTATGTAAGAGCATCCAACATAGCATACAATGAATTCAATGCAAGCTAGATAACTGAACAGGGAATATAATATATATCCAACAAAACTTTTTCTTTTCCAAAGGAGATATATGTTGGTATATGGACAGCTTTGTTTTGATCAGATCTTCCACAAATAGCTAGCTTTAAGACAGGCTCTCCAAAGACCTTTACTACTGGTATTCATATGACTGTCCATAAACACTTGACATTTTATTTTTCACTTTCCGCTAAATTTATTTTTATAGTTCTCTAATAAAAAACTCAATTAACCATGGGCTTAGTAACCCTACTGAGTCTCTAAGTTGTATATATTTCAATAGATAATTTCTAGCAGCAACATCAAGGTCAGAGGGTATATTATACGGTTATAGTTTATACCCCCTGTAGAAAGCACCTCTCCCTCTCTATCCTTTGCTATATATATAATTATCCGCAAATTTCTATCCCTTTCCTGTTTAATCCAAGCTAAATCCGGCAGTGGCAGTATTTACCAGAGCCGCATGATTTCCCGCTTACATCACTTTAATAGTGTTGCAACAATTCACAAACTACATTTTTCAGCTCAAATCACCAAAATTCTTCTTCGCCCGTCCAGTTTCACCCAAACATTTTCATATGTCATACTACAAAGGGTTTACGCGGTAAGCTGTAGTAGAATTTGGTTCAGCTCAGAATATGCTCATTTTTGCAATGATTTGTATACTTTCATTAATTCTATCTTAGTGGGTTAAACTGGTTAAAACTCCTTTGATTAGTTTAGGATCGAAATTCATCTGACTTGGTCGTTAACAATGTCAGCTTTCCTTGTGTTAATAGAAAATAATTTCCACAAAAACTGAATTCTTTTTTCAAATTAGTATGGTATTGATTCGATTAGTTAGTTGGTTTACCCATTCCATTATTGGGTTGTTATTTGTTAGCATCTACAATTATAACTCGGCTTTTCAACTTTCTAAAATAAAGCACCCCTTCAACTTGTTTAGCAATTTGCAGGTACTGATTCAATGTTAATTTTTCGATTCCGCTCTGTTAATATGTGTCTTAGTTCAGTCCTCACAATTTTAACAATTAGAGCATTTGAAAACATATCATGGCTAATCAGAGTTCTGAACTTGCAAAAAAAGAGTCCCCAGTATAGTACTTACTTGTATGTAAATAAGAAGGGAAAAAATATGTACATGTTGAACAATTATATACTCCCACATAATTTTGTAATTTGTACAAAGAATTGGAGCTGTAATATAGCAATGCATTTTAAACAAATTACATAATATATATCAGGTAATACCTCAAGATCGGGGCACCTATAAAATAGTGGATCTCGTGCATCAACCACCATTACCATCTGCACACATAAAAGAGTTTACTTGTACCTTCAAGAAGTATGGAAAACAAGAACTATTCTATCATCAACTAGCTGAATGGGCATTTTAAAACTTGGGTCATTTCAGTTCTATAAATTGGTATTTCGTCACATAAAAAAGGAATGTTCTCTCTCTCCCCAACCACTTTCTTCTCTATAAGAAAAACTGCCTTCTCTCTCTTCTCGTAGAGTTTCTCCGCCTGCATTCTCGATGTCTCTCCACTTTCTACTTGTTTCTCTATCAATTTCTCAGTGGACACTTTGTTTGTACAAAACGTCAAATCTTCTATTTTAAAACACGTCTTTACCACCATGTCCAATCAAAATAATCACAATCATGACCATGGCTTAGACAAATTAATTGACTGTATCACATTTATAACAAGTAGGCACAACCTGTCACCCCCACCCAAGTATATATTACATAGACTGAGTATGCATATGCGAGTTGACATACTAAGGCATGAATCTCAAAAAACATTCATGCTTTAATTCCGTGCAAACCGATTAATTACATATACCATTATCTCACCAGATCACTGCGTTCAAGTACCCTCCAAAGCTGTCTCCATATGTCCAAGTTTTTCTCAAATGGAGTTAGAACGAGCTTCTCATTCTCCTCAAGCCTGCAGGATGAAAGTACAGAATCATATCACTCCGGTAGTAGCAAGGACTAACTAAAGAAGACATTTAACTAATATCGAAGTATACATTAGTTTTATATAGCACAGGGCAAAAAATTAATGATGCTCCTTCATTAATGATTGACAGGACCAAAATAAATACTTATATTGCTTCAATATTAGGCCCAAATCATATTTAAAAAGAATATGGACTTGATCGACAACAATAATACAGTCCTAAGCACTTGCTAACTAAAAGATGGAACACGAATCCTATAATTCAGATTTGTAACCTATATTAAAATTTCAAGGACCTAGCGATAATTTAAAAATAGTAGAGAAAATATGTACTCACGCCGAAACTTTGTTCTTTAATATAAACACAGACATATATATTGAAATCGCTAAAATATATATTTGTAGTTAACTATAGTAAGTTTAATTCAACCAGATAAATGTTCCATCAAAAAAATGATTTTGCTAAAAGATAATTTTACTTTGGAACAGATGTAGCACTGATTGACTAATAAGAGTACAATAATTTATGAAGTAACAATTCAAAGCAGCAGCAGGAGAAAAAATCAAAGGTAGTGTGAATCCACATATGTGGACAGACACATAATAGAAAATCATGATACCATTATCATATCAACTACAAGGTACATAATAATTAAACCTTGATGAGGCTCATAAGTATATTGTTATGTGGATGTAAGAATTCTAATTCAAAGTGTCAGAAATCAGACCTCGCAAGGTCTCGTCGCCAAATTAAAAATGACTGTCTTTCATTAGTATCGAGCTCTTCAACAGTCATTTCTGCAGTCCATGGAGGCCTGAAGAAAAGTCATAATATGTAAGTTATAATAAGACAACCGTTTTAGTCCTTGAAAACATAAAACACATGCCTGCGTGGTACACGAAGACTGCTGGCATGCAGTTCCTCTTCTCTTTCCTGTTGCTCCCTCTTTTGGTCAGGTGTCATTTCAATAGTATTCGAAGTCGAGTCCCTGTAACCATCCAATAATACACAAAGTCATTTCAAAGAAAATAAAAAATAAACACGCCGGATATAACATAATGCCTAGATATTGTTAACCTAAAAAATTATATAAACAAGGACGCCAATTCAATTAACTTATATGTTAAAACTGTCGTAAATTCGTAAATTCTCAACTCAACAACACCTCAGACTTCAAAGCAACAAACTCAACCGAAAACACTACATGTCAAAATAACAAACCACATCAAACATATCCTAATTTAATATCGAACATAAGCAAGCAAGCAAAATTACGCAAACATAATCATAATAAATAATCAGGAGATTGAATAGAATCATACATATCAATTTTGAGATTAAGAGAGGCTTTATCATTAGAATAAAGAAGCTCAGCTTCGTCAGCCTGTTCAATAACAGCCTCGATATCAGTGACTTCAGTAACAGATTCCAGGACCTTCTTTTGAAGAGATTTGTAAACTTTGCCTTTGTCTTTGGATTGTTGTATCATATTGTTGTGGTGCTTCACCAGGCTCCTTCCCAGCCCTGTTTTCTCACTTTTCCCCATGTTTTTTGTGATTATTTGTGTGTATTGTTGTTGTTGATGTGTTGAATTTGAAATTTATGGGAGATTTTATTAACGGCGGTGTGGGTGTGTGAAAGAAGGGAAAATGTGCAACCTGCGAAGAGGGGAAAATGGATTGTGATTCTGAGTCGGGTACGTAGGCTGACTCGGTAGGGTTTAACCGAGCATTTAAATCGAATTAATTATATCCTATTGTTATATTTGTTTTTTATATTTATACCTAATTTTTTATTCTATAATTTTAACGACTATAAATACCCATCCTAACCCAAAATACTCGTAATTAACCTGAATCCGACCCCAAATAATTATATATAATTTATTAATAAATATATAAATAAATAATAAAATAATAATTATGAATTATGAAAATTATCTTAAATAAAAAAATTATTTAAATAATTATTTAATATAAATTATAAAAATTATTAATATTTTATATTATAAATATATAATTTCAGGTCATTTCAGGGTACCCTGAAATTGTCCCGAACCCGAATTTAGGGTATCTGTTTGATATGAACCCGAATTTATATTTTTCGAATTGAATTTGTATCGTATTTTTGTGTTGAGTCGGATCTAATATTGTCATCCCTGACATTTACACATGACATTCAAGAAAATGAAGTGATTAAAGTTCAATAAATTAACTCAAATGATAATATTGTGAATCTATTTATGAAATTATTGCCTCCAATAATATTTTAAAAAATTAGTATATAAGATTAATATGCGCTGATTCGATGATTTAAAATAAAATTTAAATTGATATATTAGTTTCCTTTATTATGAAATTTTTTCAATAAATTTTTAACTAGACATAATTATTGAAAAATATATATTTAAGGAATATATTATAACACCCCGAATTTTAGTTCGGTATATAAGGTAGAGTAGTATCATCAAGTGTGTCAATAAATCGTGATTTTTTGAAATCCAGTAATGGTTTTGTAGATTACTATATTTGAATTATCAATATACTTAAATTTATTTATAATCTAAATTTGGGATTGACCCAATTTCACATATGATATCAAAGTTTATTCTATTATTTCATTATGCACAGAGTTTCAGAGGTGAGAATACGGAATCAATCATTATTATCTCACAATTGTTAGAGCGTTATGATCAAGACATATGGGTTATGTGCTTGATTTTGATGACAAAGTATATCAACAAATCATGATTTTTTTTAAATTATGTTTTTTTAGGGTTTATATGAGACTTGTGGATCAACTAAATTATTATATTTTGGATAATGTAGTATGAGGTTATTTGTAATTAGAACTCGATTTCAAAAATAATTTGGAATTTGACTTAGGTTTTAAAAAAGTTAATAATGTAATATGGTATTAAAGCTGCATTTCAAAAGTTTGATTAGTTAAATTGTTGGAAGTGAGGACACGAACACTAGTGTATTATCTCACAACGGGACATAGGTTTGGAGGTGAGAATATAAAATCTGACGATATTATCGCACAATGTGTTGAAAAATATGCTTTTAACCCATGAGTTATCAATTTGACAAAGACTTCGGAAATTTAAAGGCGGGAGTGTACCTATCAATTAATCGGAATTCCGATCCAAAGATAAATAAATGGATATGAATTTTTCAAAAAAAAATGATCCGCTAATGATTCGATATAAAAATAATGGATATGGATTTAGTATGATCTGATATGTTAACGACCTGATTCGACTATATTATATCATTATTGATAAAATAAAATATCTAACACTAAACATAACCTTAGAATCTATCTTACTTTGTTTGAGCCGTTCCATTCTCTAACTCTCACTCCTTTGAACACATTATTTTTCACTTCTCAAATTCAAATCAAAGTGGTACAGTCGAAACTCGATAGATAAACATTCGATAAATAAATAATCTCGTCAAATGAATATTCTTTTCCGGTCCCAACATAACAAAGACAATATATTTTTTATCTCGATAAATGAATAATCTTGTTTAATGAATATAATTTTGCAATCCCGAGCATATTCATTTATCGAGATTTAACTGTATATGTTTATTTCCTCGTATATTGTGATTCTTCTTTTTATATCTGTTTCAATTCGTTTAATTCTTGTTTTCTTCCGTGGAGTTTTTATTCTTTTTTTATATATCAGATTAATATCGATCCGATCAATTAAATAAATTTGCATATGAATATACTTAAATCCGATCCGTTTACGGGCCTAATTCCTGTCACACATTGAACCTCGTGGAAATTTTAATTTAAAGATAATATATACCAACAAGTCCACTCACGTCATGATATTTTAAAAATTTATGGATTATTTATCTGTACTAGTATATTTTGAGTTTATTTGAGATATAACTTTAAAATTTGACCCATTTTAAAAAATTTGAAATTTAACATAATTTATCATACATATAATAATATAAATATCTAAATTTTTATAACTTACAATTTTGAATTTAGAATTTCTAATCTTTTAAATTTTTGTAACTCCCTTCTTGTAAACTTATAAATAAACATCACATCTAACTTATAATATATATTTTAAAATAATACAATATCATGACATGTTGAATCCAATATCTCCCGTATATATTATATATACATTTTAATACATATCTACTATATATACATTTTAATACATATATCCGTGCGATGTACGGATCTATTTGTTTTAATATTTTAAATAATTTTTATTTTAATATTTTTCTATATGATTTAAATTTAAAATTTTATAATAATAATTTAAACTTTATTTAACATTACATGTACATATTTTTATATTTTCATATATTTTTGTATATATATTTGAATTTTAATAAGATGATTTTTATGTGTTTTATTTAGATATGCGTTTTAGTTAGAAAATTAATATTCAATAAAATAATATTTATGTGTTTTGTTTAGAGATATGTATTAAGTTAGGTGATTAATATGAGATGTGTTTTATTTATAGATGTGTATTAATTTGTGATTATTAATTAGTAGAATTAATATTTTAAAAATTAGTTTCAATAATAATTATCCCCAAATACGTATTGACTATCAAATTTTTAATATTTTGACTTTAATTTTAATAATATAATATAGATATTAATGGTGAAAATATTTTAATTAAGCCCAGAGTTAAAATAGCATATATATACACACACAATATATACATACATACAACATGCAGAATGTAATATAAAAAGGAAGGAAAGGTAGTTGAAATTGGGCCTCAATCAAATTAATACATTTTTCATCCCCCTTTCTTCTCCGGTGGACGATCATATTTGACTCGCCGGCGTCAACGATTTTCTTCAACTTCCATCGGTATATACATACATCTCTCTCTCTATATATACATCATATTAATTTTATTATTATATCTCTCTGTTTGCGTGACTCAATTGTATTGTGTTGAATCATTTAGTTTGTTGATATTGTACGTTATGTTTGATTTGCGTGTGATGCTTTTGATTTTTAACAACCGTAAAGCTTTGTATGATTGTGTAGATCTTTGGGTTAGATTAAATATGATCAATTATGATTTAATTTTAAGGAAATGAATTATCTCGATATTCTCGTTGATTATATAAGTCTTTGTGTAATTATTGTTGTGGTGGTTGTTAGGATAATTTGTCGAATTAGTTTTTAGTTTACAACGTGGTATTATTGTTGTGCTTTCGTTTTATTTATTTGATCACGTGTTATAGTTCTATACTTCTATACTATATTATTATAGTTCAAAGATTAAAAGTTTTGGTCCAAGGTGAACCATAGAAAAGATCCTAACTGTCCAATTTTAAATGAACCATAGAAACGATCTTAACCATTTAATTTTAATAAAATCTAATTTTAAAAAGAATATATATGATACATACAACTCTAATCCCCGATAGTTTTCATTTTATAAAACTCCTCACGAATAATATTATTTTATATTTAAATTATATTCTATATTTTCTATTTTGAGAATCCTACTTATCCTATAATTTTTATTTAATATATCGTTAAAGTTTATGAATATTAATATATAAATATCATTGTATAATAAAATACAACTCTAACCCCGATAGTCCTCCTTTTATACAACTCTTCACGGATAATATTATATTATATTAACATAAATTCTCAATGTTATAAAATTTTATAGTAAATATCAATAAAATATAATATAAAAAATAAATTTACCTAAATATTAGTCATTCATCCCGTGTTTCGTACGGGTTATAAGCTTGTATTATTATAATCAAACATGAGAACTTTTGTAGTGGGTTTGGTTAATCCTAATTGTTGGTCTAAATTTTATATTTTAAGAATTCTATTTACAATATAACTTTTATATAACATAGTTATTCAATACAACCTACTTACACGTCTCAATTTCATCATCACTCAAACTCTTTTATTCATTTAAAATTGCAACTAATTATATTATAATACAATTATTATTATTCTATATATATTAATTAAATTTTATATTTATATAGATAAATTTATACTTGTTATGTCTAACTTTTGGTTATTATTAAACTAACTTTTTTAATTAACTTATTATCACTCACCTCTTTAACAAATTTACATAAAATAAGAAAAAACATATTATATGTGTTAATATAAGTTCTCAATCTTATAAAAAAATTATATCAAATATCAGTAAAAATATATTTATTTAAATATTAGCTCATCCGTGCATCGCACGACAAATTTACATAGAATAAGAAAAAACATATTATATGTGTTAATATAAATCCTCAATCCTACACAAATTTAAGATAAAAAAATTCATATCAAATATCAATATATATTTAAATATTAGCTCATCCGTGCGTCGCGCATATTATAAGCTTGTTTTTCTTAAATTTGGAGGGATGTGATAACAGATTTTGCTGCTTCAATGAAAATAATGGGACCCCAATACATTAACATGGTAACTGGTTGAAAAGAAATCTCAAGGGTCACTTGGCTCACTGATTGTGTGTTACACTGTAGGTCAAATAAAATTTTTGGTCAACTTTAACAGAAACTGTTTACACTGGCGTTTGTCATGGTTTTAAAATAATAGATATTATTTCTTCTTCTTCTTTATAAACTTTCATATTCTATATTGGAATATAAGATATTGTTTATTGACAAGTGTGATTTTCTTTATAGTTTATGGTATGCATTTTGTTTGATTAGTTCATGTAATTTTATATATTTTACACTAATTATTTAACTATTTAATTGGTGTAAATATTGCAGGCCTGGGACTAGATGGATGTTGGGAAATCTTATAAATCTTTCACATTATATTGAAGTCGGCATTCTTATTTCTATTTGTATGTGCCGCGTAAGCTATTATGCTTAGGCGGTGAAACGAAACTGCAAGGTTATTTGGTATAAGTAACCATTTTGGTACAAGAACGTGAACACGTCATACAATAAAAAGTGGTATGGCAAGGGATACCTAGTTAATATGTAAAACATGTGATGTATATTAAATGTGTTTAATTATTCTTATAATTAGTGTATTAAATTCTCTCATTAAGAATAGAACACGTCACCAGTGAACTTTAGTGTTCTAATTAGGTGATAATACAGAGTACTCTCCTGTATTTCACCTGGCAACTGGAAGACGGGTGAGCGAGTTATTTTGGCGGCGAGAAGGACATCAAAAATAATCTGTTCCAATTGAATTGGATACAATTTTTTGTTATAGACAATAACCTAAAAAACTATATGTGGGTTTATTTTATAGAATATTCATCGGACTCTTTTGATATGTTGCTTTATAGTTAATCATTATCTTTTCATTTGATCAGAAGTTTATACTTTATGGTTAATCTGGAATTTTTTAAGTATAAGTAATAGTTAGCTTAGGAAACATATTCCATGGTGTTGCAAAAGGAAATATAGGGAACTCGTCGATGTTAGTATCGTCTTTGTTGGGTTATGATGCTCGGACTTTTATAGAAGGATCCGACACGGACACAAATCAGAGTGTCAGATTCTTCGAACTCTAAAATCGAGGACTCCGGATGGTGGATCCGATCCAGATCCCGTGTCCGTACCCGGGTCGTTTCGTGTCGACATGGGTACGGCTGGGTTTTCTGAAGAGTCCGAGCATCACAGT
Organism: Oenanthe sinensis; assembly: GCA_028671895.1. Lineage (NCBI taxonomy): Eukaryota > Viridiplantae > Streptophyta > Magnoliopsida > Apiales > Apiaceae > Oenanthe > Oenanthe sinensis. The sequence continues at coordinate 44,545,003 of CM053813.1, read as the reverse complement.
TATTAGGTACATGTTTGGAAAACATTCACTTGTAGTTATTAATATACTTTTCCGTTCTACAACTTTTAGAAAATTTGCGCATTCTTAATCAGCTTTTTCCTGTATTGTAAAATCTATATAAATATCTGATCCATTAACTTTCTATAGTGATGATGACTTGGTATCAAAATGTTTTTGCTTCAAATTTAACATCTCTTCGTGGCTTTTGTCCTCCACTCTTCTTTAAAAAAAACTATTGATAGTCATTAGAGCATTCAAGTTAGTTTTATAATCTGAAGGGATATCTAGATGCTAGCAATCTGTAGGAGACTCTGGTGGGCTTCTATTTGGTCATTTACATATGTTAATCATAAATGATATTGCATTGCAGGCACTTATTAATCTTCGTGAGCTACGGAAGGAGGACTTTTGCTTTTGAACACATTCCATAAGTCTATCATGATTCATATACATATGAACAGCTTTAATTCTGTAAAATTGTCAATCTCTATGCTGTGAGAGCATAACGTATTTATCTCATACTCAATTCCATAAGTGATGTAGGCTGATATATTACTTATTCCGTTGGACCTCATAGTGATGATTATACAATTTTCTCCAAAATTGGGGATTTTGTATGCGACTCGTCCTGTTCTATAGATTCTGCCGACGGATATGTCAATATCGTAATCCTTTTTAAGGTGAAAAAGCTGGGACTTCTTTTTGATATGCAGTAATTACATATCACCATAAGGCCATGGAATTCTTTAGTATTCTGTCTGCGCTGATGCATATTTCCACTCGCTTAAGCAGATGCATGGTTTTCTCTCATTCTGTATTTAGTCATCTTGGACTCTGGTCAGAGTCCAAACGGTCTCTGTATACGTAGAAGTTGACACGTGGCTCTCTTTTTTATCTTTGAAAGATTTTGCACAGCTTTATTTCCACATGTAATGTGGAAAAGGAACATGGTCAAGTTTAAGTGTTTTAAATTATCTGTGGCCGGAGCAGTAATTTTACAGTAAGCATGCATCACTGGTCAAATGAATCATTGGAGGTCTCCTTTATATCTTAAGTTCTAACTGTGGGAGCATTGATGGGAGAGTTATTGCATGTGTGCTAACTGATGATAGTGAAGCCTATGAGAAGGTGCCAACATGCAGAGGTGATAACTGTATTACCAGAATTGAGTTATAGATTGCTAAGTACAGGGAACAAGATGCGTAACAAACTATATTCAGTTACTGAAAATGTACAGTAAAGAAGGAAGCTTGATATGTCAAAGGTGTTTATATGGATCACCGGGAAGGAATAGGTGCACAAAAGTGTAAAGAACAATTTATGGCCTGAACATTATTTGCTACTATTATGCTTGTGTAAAAAATCTGTGAATCCAGCAGCTTGTCCTCCTACTGGTTATATCCATTGTGCTACAAAGCATTGTGTGTATCAAGGCTCTAATGCCATGCAAACGGACTTTGTTTTCTCTTGATTTAGATCAAAAGTCCTATCAAGGAGTGTATAGAAATATCTCAGGACAGTTATCCTTGATTATTTGTTTCTGTACGATGGAAGACTTTCTATATCTGATAATTGATTCTCGGAGGCTGGCAGAATAAATAGTGCTGTATGCAACTATATATTGCATAGAGGAAACTGCAGAAATCTTGAATGTGTAGCAGGACTGAGTTATGTTTATGGTCTCTAATGAACCCTGGATTAGTTTTTCGTTTTGGGATCAGGGTTTTCCACAGATGTATATGGGCCATCAAATTTAAACCTGGGTGGAGAGAGAAAAAATCTTTGATAGATGTGTCCGATGGTAGTTTAGTAATAGTACGGTGTTCTTGTTGCATCATTTCACATTCTTGTTGTGATGCATGTAGTAATTGTAATGTCCTTGTCTTTTTCTATGATTCAAATCTTCACACACTCAAGTCGATCTTTGTGAAAACCCTTTTCTGCTCTCTTACTCGTCAACGAATAAATGGTACATCCGTCACCTTAAAATATCAGTTTCTCTCTTCATTCCATGATGTCCAAGTGTTAGCGTTTGCAATGTGTTAAGTTTGTGTTTTCATCAGCTTGTCCTTGAACAAGGTGTAGCCTCTCTTTTCACCTACCAATCTATAATGAAAGATTTCAGAAACTAGTTTTAAGTGTTATATTTTTTTCTCAGGAATTATGTGTTTTTAAAATCCACCTTCATTGACGATATTGGTAGAGTAGATAGTTAGTATTGGGGCATATCGTAGTGAATGTGCACATATGATGACTTCCAAATTATTTTTTCCCCGGAAAGACAATTATGTATTCCTTTAAAGGATTATACAGTTCAGGTAAATTGCTATCTTGGACATCTAGAAACTGTTTAGAAATTTTTTAGCTATTAGTTATTTCTTCAGGTTCTGTTTTTGGTTAGGGTGTTTCGGGATTATTAACGTCTATAAAATTTTCTGTAAGTTAAGAAAATCAGGAATATTGATCGAGATATGTATTATCACCTTTAAGTAGCCAAGTTCTGAAGATGTCAATGTAGCATTGAGAACTGTGAGCAAGATATTTTGGTAAATATTGTTCTTGATTTTTTCCAATAATGGAAAATTTTGTTGGTGCAATGGTTCCGATATTCAGTTGGATTATATATGTAATAGAAGTATTCATCTATAGTAAAATTGGATCCCCAAATTTTAGAAATGCTTTGGTGCGTTTATAGTTTGGAATTTCTACTTATTTGGACTGCTGAGATTCTGGAAAACCACTCTTTTATCTGCAGGTTGGACCTAGTATTGTGACGACTGCTGCAATCTATATTTGTATTTACTCGAACAGATGGGGCATAGACACTTTCCCAACTCATTTAAAATGTTTGGAGACGGTCAAAGTCAGAATCAAAGTCATCAGTTAGCGCTCCCTTACCATCCAATGGGTAATGAATTGCATACCTTATTAGTAAGTATATCAAAATTGCTGAAGAAAAGAAAGTAAGAATGGGCATAGTGTTCTGGTATCTCCTTTTTATACTTAACGCAGTACTTTCCTATGGAAAAGACTAAACTGCCAAAAGTTGGGTACAACTTCATATTTTGAATTGATCTCCATGTAATAATTGTATTGTTATTTGGATGGTTATAGGTTGTTTGTTAAGTATATGACATGATATATCATGTATTCTAGTCCATCGAAAAGATCATGTCAGGTGTTTATTGCATCCAATAAGAATTGGTCATATCTTGAGGTGTGGATCTTTTACAATTCTCTATTGTGAAATCCTCTTATCAGGAGGACCCGTTGCCTCGGAAAGCGGCTCATTTGTCTCGCCACCAAATAATTTGTCAAGTGGTGGAGTACAGTGTGATCCTCAGTGGAACTTGATAGGCAGAGAAAATAATCAGCATGCTTCCTTGAGTCTTAACAGGGAGATACGATATTTTCCACCAGCATCTCAACTACAGTCTTATTATCCTTTTCCACACTCCACAAATGCCGCAAACTTGTGCATGCAGCCAAATAACGATATCGGCCGCATGCACCCAGGTTGCTATACCAGACAACTTGTTGAGGGTGGTATGCCAGACCCTACAATAGGAACTGAAATGGGGTCACATAAAAGGAAAAGCTCAGCAGGCCCAGCCTACACTGGAAACTTCGAAATAGGTAGTACAAGCAGATCATATGAGGTAGGTAGCTCTTCCAGCTCTTATCAGATACCACAACAAAATACAATGGTAAATCAACAAGGCTTATCCTTGGGGCCTATCAGCATACCAGAACACAGAGGTGATAGCCTAACAATTGGTCGTGAAGCCTCATTGAGGAATGTGAGAAGTAGATCTACATTCGATGCTGAACACACACATCTCCCTAGCTATCCATGTCAGCTTTACAATTCAACAACCTTCCCTAGAAATCCTTCTGTCCAGATGAAAAATAATGATTCAACTGGTCAATGGACTCATGGACCTTGTTCTGCTTCTGTTCTTGGAAGACCCTCAATAACTCCACCTGGTGATTATTGTTATAGTTATTGTTGAAATTGTTTGCCATTTCCGACATTATATTTACCAATTTATATTTATTTATTTTTTACAACATGCAGCTCTTAGTGGAATGAATCAGTTTACAGTTGGTGCGAGTACGGCGAATACTGTCGTCGGCAATCCTTATAATGTTTCAAATGGATATCCTGTTACTTCTTCACACAATTCTAGTGGTACCTCTACTCAGGTTTCCAGAGAAAGCCATAGTGCTCATTTTCGAAGGCCTAGAGATGTTACATCAGAGAGTCTGCGTTCACAGCGGCCAAGTTCAAATTCTAGATATTCAAGACCATTCTTGACAAGAGGATGGCGCAACAGTTACCGGAATGGAAGGTCGAGAACAGCTACTCCGAGACTTCAATCAACTTCAAGTATGGTGGATGCCCGAAATAGAATTACTCAGGTGTGTAGTTTTTATTATTTAACATTTCTCCTTTTGTGTTAAAATAAAGTATTTGAGAGTTTTCAGTTTTTTATTTCATTAAATTTCCTATAAAAACTCTAGCATCGATACCTGTTGTTAAATAGTTTGAGGATGGATTTTGTAATTTGGATACCCTATTAATTGATACAAATCTCACTTGGTACTTCGTTCTGGCTGGGTTGTATGAGTCTTAACGAGCTTTGTATGTGGTGTTTCCTAGTATGAAACTTGATTGTTGGATGTCAAAATATCTTGGTAGCGGTTTATATTGTATTTGGTTCTCATTTTTTTTTCTTTTCTTGCAAAATTATCATCAAATATATGCTCTTTTGCTGATATTTTGATGTCAACTTGTTAGTAATTTACTATTGTGCCTCCATGATATTGCTCAAGACTTCTGTAAGCTCTCCAGTTCCTGGTCTTAACAACTTCTGATGGGCAGAATTAATTTGTTTAATTATTCTTGAAGCTGCAATTGATCTTAACTTTAGTCAGCTAATAGTAAGATTTTTATTCAATCTGGCAGCTTTCGGACCATGCATCAATTTATAGTGGTTCAAGAGGTTCGTTTGATCGGTATAGAGACATGAGGCTTGACATTGACAACATGACTTATGAGGTCGGTTCTGATAGTAAATTCTTGTATGTCTGTTATACTTTTTTGTTCTGTATTGATGCTTATTACTTGTTCTGGGCAGGAACTTATTGCTCTTGGGGAAAGGATTGGGAATGTCAACACTGGTTTGTCTGAAGATATGGTCTTTAAGCGTTTAACGGAAAAAGTTTACTGTTCTGGAGATCAGAACCATGACGAACAGTGTACTATCTGCCTTGTAAGAATCATATTCACATGCTCTGTTCACCAGTATAGCAAACAATTTACTGGCCTCGTGTAATTGCATATCTTGTTACCACCTTCAGAATTTTAGTTGCTCGGTCAAGTTGATGTAACGTGTAGTGAATTAATTCGTTTTGACTTGAACACATATAAACGGACATCTATAATTTCTTGAGCTTAATTTGCATATTTGTTTTACTCAATGGACAGGATGAGTACAGAAACAATGTAGATACTATTGGGACGTTGAAGAGCTGTGGACATGAATACCATGTAGATTGCATTAAGAAATGGTTAGGGCTGAAGAAGTTCTGCCCCATCTGCAAAGTTGCTGCTTGACATAATTTAATTATTTAAAATCTCCAGTTATATATATATATTTTAAGTCACCCTCCAACTCCCTCAATTCAATCTTGTACATATATATGTGGGTAAAGTTGGGGATGTTATCTGTAAATAAATCTCAGTTCTTATTGTATGTCATTTCATGCTTGTATTTTTATTTGAGGGTCCATTGCTGCCTTTATATATGGGTCTATATCGTGTAAAGGTTAGAAAGTAAAAGAAAAAGCCGGGTTTGGCCCTTGAATTAAAGGTAAATGTTTCTTTACAGACAAAAAAGGCAGCTGTAAATTCTTTCAAAAAGAAATATATGTGCAGCAGTGCAGGTGGAAAAAAAAAAGATGAGTTGAAATTTATGTCCATACAATGTCATACATGATAAACTAAACAAATGATGTTCCCTCCTTTCGACAAACCAAGACCATAGTGTAAGAATTTTAGAGGAGAAAGGACATATTGTCTTTCAGTAAAGCTGGTTTCTTCTATCATGCCACCATCTCCACCTGCAAAACAAACAAGCAAAGTATAGAGTCAGAAAAATGATTAAACCATGACAATGACGATGTCGAAGAGCCTGCTTGATGTTCTTAAGGCTTAAAACCTGAATATCTTGATTCACACCCTCCCTCTCTCAAACAGAGTGAAATGAAAACTTGACACTGTTTTAGTTGTGACATGACTTACCAATGAAAATCCCATCTCGGGTGGACTTTAGACATCCGATTTTCACCATATGGGTAATCGGTTTCAGCCCTTTTGGTGTTTTGAAACGCGCAACATCCAATTGAATAGATGCCAATGAGGAGGACGATCATGACAATATTGAGGACAGAGAGCTTGTGCCAGTCTAATTTTACACTCTCAAGAACTCCAGCTTTGCATGAATCGCAGTCGTAGCACAACAAATTTTGTGCATTATTCCAGTGGTAACAATCTGAATCCTGAGCCAACATTGTCCCTGCGTAACTGCATGTTGTTGGTGGCTTACAACAACCGGACTGCACAAAAAATCACATGATCAACACCACAATTATATGTACCTCAAATTGAAAGATAAATGATACTTTGATATAGAATAAATACCGATGTCATAGAAAGTTCATGTCAAATATTATCCAATATTGAGTTGTATAAATTGAATCTTTAATTTTGAGATGAGGAACTAGTACTGAATTCATTACATATCCAATAAAGATATCATGCATATTTACTTTTAAAATACAAGAGGAGAATTATATATATGAGGCATCATCAATTGATTTCAACGAATATATCTTATAGTCAATTGCATGGATGAAATGATAACCTGAACAGGAGACATATCTCTGGTAAGATAGTCGAGAGGAGTCCAATAAGCAATTTGTGCACATGTTTTCGAACCCAAAAGGCAATTTTTGATGGTCATCCAATACTGAGGATCCTTGATTCTTTTCTTAAACCATGGAGAGTAATCTTCAAGATGATACTCCTTATAAGCCCTACCAGGAACTTCGACTCCTCCACCGCGGCTGGTCACCACGAAACCAAAAAGAGTCAAGCCTAACAAAGTCCCTATAAGGAACAACATGACAACTAAATACACCCAAAGTGCCCATGCAACATTAAAGCAAGCTCCAATGAATCCAGCAAGAGAAATAATGAGAATTACAAAGCCAATCACTAGAAGTGGTGTTTGAAGAAAACTTTCGCATGTTGTTTTGTTCCTAGCCATCCATAAACCTCCTCCAATGATCGGTATTGATGCTAAGAGAGTGAACAGGTTCAAGAACCCTATCACTGTATTACTAAACCTATAGCTATACATGTTCTTGTTTTTTTTGTGTGTGTGTGAATGGTGAAGGGGGGGTTACATTAGCTTTGTATTATTTTCTTCATCTTTATCCATAATGGTGAGATGAGATGGTGGTATTGTTGTTGTTTATTGTACTAAGTATTCTAAAAGATTGAAGAATTAATTCTATATTTCATTCACCTTTTATTGCTTTTCCTTAGAATAGGGTATCAAGAACTTTTATTCTGCAGGGTGTGAAAATGACACAATTGTACTATTAGCCATTAAGGAACTTCATTTCGAATTTTAGTCACATTACTTCTCTGAATGTAACAGTGAAAATGAAAGACATATATATGTGGCATTGGCCACACCATTACATCTTACTTCTCAGTGCAAAAGTAAAGATAGATATTGGCAATCTGTATATCCATGCCTGATCTAGAAGGACAACCAGCATATATTATGGAGCATCTTCTCATAAAAATGCAAGGCATCTATGAATCCCTGCAAGCAAAGAATATGCATGCAATGGGGCAATTAGGTAAAAGCATCAAATTGATGGTGCAACTTTTTCTGAAATTGGAGCCCAATGTGCTTTTTATTTAAGCATGATCAAAGCAAGAGTTGGGATTATCTTTGAGTGGTGCTGGAAAAATGGAATACTTTGATCTTTATTAATTTCTCATCTTTATCTCTTTGCTTAAATAGTTCTTTATTCGTTTAATTAATTTATTCTCTTTACAGTGGCCACTAGTCTGCTGGTACATAGTTTGACTACCCTCTGTTTGATGATCCGTTTACATATAGAATAGAAACAGGGGGGGTCACAACTTGTAGTATACTTTATCAAGTTTCTGTGCATGTTGTTCCTGATTCATGATTGTTGCATTATATTTACCAAGTTACCGTGCATATTATTACTGTGCTTATTATCAATGATAAAAAGTAATACATGTTTTTTATTTGAATACAAGGATCCCGTTCACCCTTGTCCTGCTTAACATGAGCCCATACAAATATTCAGAATACATAATGTTACATGTATGTGTGTGTGCAACAACATATACAAATGGGTGCAAAAAATTAGTATATACCCCCTTCTAACTAATTGAGAGGATGTCCTATCTGATCATTCTTTTACAAAAAATAATCAAGATAAAAGAAAACTAAAGAAGTTTGAGACTTTAATCATAGTTATGTATGCTTTCTTATATTTAAATGTTGTCTTTATTTCAGGAAAGGTTAGGATTCCATCTTACATTTCTAAGATTTTTTTTAATTAATTCAACAAATGAACAAATCTTTTTTAAAAAGATCTAACAAGACTGGGAAGTCGATAAGAGGATGAGTAGGTAAGCATGCTACTCACAGAGAGCAATTCTGATACATACACAAATCTCCATTATTGCAATCGTGTCTGCAAGTTCCTTAGAGTGGTACTGAATTTAGAATGTTGAGTCACCTCTAACATGCATGTTTATAGTTAGTACAACAATTTTAGGCTCAATTTGTGCATCAGTAACATGAAGAGGCACTGAAGATCGGTGTAAAGGGCTGAAGTGTGTAAAATAACGTAGGTAGCCATCGACCTTGATAAACTTTAGGATATATAAATGAAACAACAGTTGAGCATAAAACTCAAATTTCAGAGCTTTGTACGTAGCTCATGGCCCAATGAAAAGATTTTTCTGGATGGCCGGGTTTTCGATGGAGTAATGAGTGGATAAATTTGTTTTCTTAGATCACATGTAGAGTTGCTTGTCGATATAACTTTTAGAAATAGGAAGTGGTGTAGCAGAAGAATCAGAATCAAAACCAGAAAATGAATCAATGAATCATATTAGTTATCTAGGAGACCTTGTCATCCATTATGTTCCCATAGTATTGATATGCAAATATGCAGACATAGTTTAGACTTTAGAGGAAAGAACCAATTAAGTTGAGGCTAAGAAATTTCAAAAATCAAAGGAGAGGCTAAGAAATTTCAAAAAACAAAGGAGCGAAGGAAGTAAAAAGACCATGCAAAGATATTCCTGTCGAATTTGCATTTACCAAAAGGGCATCTGGTACAGTCCGAGCGCACGACTGAATATCAAAAACCTCTAACATAAATGGTGCCTTCGTGGTATATGATTCGCGTAGATGGTTGACAGTACAAAAATCTTGTTATTGATGTTATCAACAAAAGGTGAAAGGATCGAGGACTTGTCAAACTTCATTGCTGGTAGTAGGGAAGCGAAGATCATCATGTGGCACAAGGTAACACTTGGTGTGCGATGATGCACTCAAAGACAGACGTCTGGAAGGTGTGCGTGCCAGTGAGTGGGATCGGCAAATGAGTCGCAACCAATGAAGTAGATTTCGGATCCAAGACGGACATAGACTTGGCCAAATGAATAACCTTGTTTAAAGGCGAGAGTACATACAGGCTCAATTGTAATCAGCTCTGATATACAAACCATATCTCGAAAGTCAGAACTACCAGTCATGAGAGGTTGATATAATAGTTCGATATGTTGACATCCATCTCTAACTTATGCAGCCTAGTGCATGCACAAGATTATACTCAACTATCTGATTTAGCAAAAAAAAAAATTATCTTCAATTTTTCTCCCATAACTGCTCATTCAAGAATTCTGATCCAGTATCTTCAATCCAATCCTGCTGCCTGAATGATCCATCTACTTCATACTGGAATTCTATTACCAGGGTACTTCTCATCAGTCTCCCTCTGTATATGCATACAATCACAAACTTTTAAATGGAAAAAACACACTGTGAGCTATGTCATGTGCCATGGAAGTGAGAATTATAATCAACATAAAAGAAATCTCCTATTATAGCACAACTGTGAATGCTCAAAAAGCATGAAACAGAACAAGTGAAACAGGTAAAAGAAGACATCCTTTTTCATGACCAGCTTATGGAAAGCATTGCTTATTATGTGGACCGTGATGGCTTTCATAGTTTGAACTACCTTCTCGCCTCTAGCTAAGTACAGTTAGTCAGTTACCGAGCAGTTTTAAAGTTCAACTACTTCAGTCATTGAAAAGAGCTAGGACGTCTAGCGCAGTGATTGTCTAAATTAGTAGCTAAATCTACAGATGTTAAAAAATAACAGAGTATTGCAGAATTTGGATTTTGTTTATATTTAAACAGCGGAAACAGCTCATTACTCATATGTTTGCTGTGCTTTTCAAATATTCAATCAGCAATTTTGCGTAGTCCCGTTAGATCCATAGTTAATGGCACAACTAAATAGAAGGATCAGAATACCTGCCTGATGGGAGTATTACATTAGCCCGTGCTCTTTCCCTTCTCATAGCGACCTCTTGCTCGTTAATTATGTTTGCTTCTACTTGTCCTTAGATTGTCCAATATCATTCCAAACCTTTCTAGTCATCATACGATTTGTAACAAGTTGGAAGGCGAAGGACTTGAAACGAAAAGAATGATATACAAGAAATCAATAAAATCATATATCAAGTTTTCTTCTCCTGAACTCACATTGCTTAGAATACTTTCTATTTTTCTATACTTTATGCGAAAGAACAAACATGATAGGCTGATAGCAACATAAAAAGATTTTCAAATATTGTTCATAGGGTTTTAGCCAATACAGAGAAGGCAAACTAGCTAGTTCATCTAGGAGTAGACTTATCTTCTTGTAAGGTTCGTAATGAAATAACATGATTCGAATATTAATCAGATGGAAAAGAAACCTTGGCAAAAACAAAATGGAAAAGGAAGTTGTGAGACTACAGATGACGAGCATTCGAAATCCAAAAACATACGAAAACCTAAAGAAAATAATGGATGTGCAGTGAAGGAACTCCCAAGATATGTCAATTTTTCAACTTCTGTTTTGTATTTTTCGCAGCAGCTGTCTGGAGAGAACTTGGCTTGGTTCTCCTGGCTGACATATTGAGCAGCTCCTAGCTTGTTCAGATGTAAGACTGCAAATGAGCCAAACAAGAACGTACATGTTAAGGACTGGTAAGGAATGAGAATAAGCTTGTATATATTTGTGATAATATGAACAATAGCAGGAGCAGCTGGTGAATCAGGGAACACAATCTTTGTGTGGGTCAATTATTTACAGTGTTAATGATTGAGTGATGATTCCCCTTGCTGATTCACATGAACTAACAGTTTTATTTTCTTGGCCTGGCATGGCATGCATCTTTTAGCCATTTTATCCAAAAATTACTGGACCAAAAATATGTATTGTACTTGCCAATACACGTCTCAAATTAAAGCACCGATCTTTTTACATCATATGCATTAAAAGCTTGGAAGATTACACAATAATGCAAAATAACAAATTTATATTTATTTAGTAAACTTGTAAATTTATAAAATTATATAATAGTTTTTATTCTAATAATTTTCAGAGTGGAATCATAAATGATAAATTCTTGCCCCTAAATTAATATATTCAAAAACTTTCACCTAATTAAGATTTCATAATAATGTCGAATCATCAAACTCAAAATTTTATATGATTATAATTGTTATGTCCAATATTCGAGCATAGGTCTTGAACAGGCTCAACGACATGGATTGAGTGGCATACCTCGCATTTGGACCCACATGCCGCCAAAGCCCAACATCAGCCCACATCGTGTTAAGAACAACGAAATATTCTAAGGGTCTTAGCTTAGCATGGGATCGTAACGCTAGCTCGTCAGTCTTGTGATCGCTTCGCTACATCTTACACCTGATCTAATTTCAATCTCAAGAATGCAGAAGAAGGGAGAACTGACTCCGGCCCGGTTCGCCTCTCATCGACTCTCTTTCAGGTCGCATTGATTTGACAGAAAAAGGACCTCAGCACGGGTCTTTCATCCGGACCTCTCTGTCCCAAATCGCTTTGCTAACTCGGACTGAAAAGCTCTTAGCCTCATGAACTCACCTCACTTGATATTATTTACAGAGGTCATGACAGTTACAGACATTTAGGAAGCCTACTCTTCACATTCGTACAAACTTGAGCCAAAACCCTTCATGTTTGAGGGTTTGGGCCTGATGGACCGGACAAATACATAACCCGTATAGGTAACTTGTCTTCCGAGAATTACGTGTAGCTTGAACTCTTATAAATAGGGTGTGTAGGCCTCTTGTTTCAATGGATTGACAGTTGGCAGCAAAAGAACAAACATATTCTCTGGCCTTCTAACAAAACAACAGCAAGATCAGCTACCAAAATCTATCACTTCCCTCCCGTTTTCTCCGCGTTCTTCATCAAGTTCATCAGCAAATCATCATATTTTGCTCCGTGATTCTAGCAAATCTCCGTAATTACTATTATACCAGTTTCTCACTATAACACTAATTAAGGGTGTTCGTGGGTTATAAAACCCAATTAAACCGACCCAAACCGACCCCTATTTCGACCGATTGAGCCGAAAATAAAAACTCGATATTAAAAAAAGTTCAATCCGAATTAATTGAGTTGGGTATGTGTTTTATTTTAATCAACACAACCCAACCCGATACGTATGTATTATATGTTACATAATAGCCCTGTTTGGCTGCACTTATTTTTCGGAAATAAACCCTTATTTTCGAAAAAAGTAGGTATGCATGTACTTTTTCTGAAAATAAGTAACTTATTTTTTATTTTGAAAATAACATTTGATTTTAAAATTCTAAAATAAATATTTATCTTTAAAAAAAATGAAAATATGTAAAAAAATAAATAACTTATTTTAAGTTTAAGGAATCTCAAACGGCCACAATATATGATTATATTCGATATTTTCCGAATTAATTGAGTTGGGTATGTGTTTTATTTTAATCAACACAACCCAACCCGATACGTATGTATTATATGTTACATAATAGCCCTGTTTGGCTGCACTTATTTTTCGGAAATAAACCCTTATTTTTGAAAAAAAATAGGTATGTATGTACTTTTTCTGAAAATAAGTAACTTATTTTTTATTTTGAAAATAACATTTGATTTTAAAATTCTAAAATAAATATTTATCTTTAAAAAAAATGAAAATATGTAAAAAAATAAATAACTTATTTTAAGTTTAAGGAATCTCAAACGGCCACAATATATGATTATATTTGATATTTTATATTTTCATGATAATTTATATATTAGATATTCATATAATAGTAATTATATATTTAAAATTTTAAATATTTATTAGATTAATAATAAGTTTTACTATTTATGAACATATTTCATTAATGTTGTTTGAATTTTTTTGTCGTTGAGATAATAAATTTTATTATCGCAGTTCATGTTGAGATATGTGAAAATATAAAATTTTAATATCAAATATGAATTGATCAAACCGAACCAATCCGACTCAAATCGATTTAAATTGGGTAGAGCCGAGTTATATAATACTCCCTCCGTCTCACCCAATTGTTATCCTTTCGAAGAGAATGTCTGACACGCATTTTAAGATGCATATAAAGTATAGTTCCATAACAAACGGAGGTAGTACTTTTTAACATCCTAACTAATTAGATTGGATAAAAAAATGACACAAAGCTGGCGAACAAGCCCTTCAGGCTTCAACCCCCAGATCCTACACATTTGTGGTGAACATAAACAAAAAAGATAAACAATTAATAAAACGTCATGTACAGTTCCAAGTCACGTGATTTGTTAGGCAAAAGTAGATGAAGTGGGGGCCAGCAGTTTGACGTTGGCACGTGCTACACAGTATCTGACACGTACACGAGATAAACTCAAAACTCAGGACGTGTTCTTATTTTAGTTAGGGTACATGTACTGTAAGTCTGTAACTGTCTGTGCGTGTATATATTTTTCTGAAACAACGCGGGGTTGACCGGTATATGTTTCATTTGGCGGGAGTTTTTAACCTCGATTTCCGTAATTAATTACAGTATTAATTAATGGAGGTAAGAACTAAATGGAAGCCGGAGCCACTTAACTGCTTTTTTGTTCTTTTTTTTGGGTCAGCAATCACTTAACTGCTTAACTGCTCAAGGTGATCGATAAATGGCCCGCCCGCCCGCCACTTTGAATTGTCTTAAATGAGCATCATCTAATTATTTTCATTTTATGTTAAATATTTCTTCCCGTTTCATTCATTTATACGAGTATGTTTGGGTTGACAGTATTTTATATTATTAAAATTTTTATTATTTTTAGAAACTTTAAAAATATAAAAATCCGGAAAGCACGGCCTAAATGGGAAATATTTTAATATTTGAAAGATGCAAACATATAAAATACAGGGACAATAATTAAGTCACTTAAAATTATTATATAATAAAAATCATTTTAACAATCTATGATATATAATATTTTTATTTAATTTAATATCAAATATTAAACACCACTTTATTATTTGGATAAGTAAAATATAAACTAAAATTATATTACATTAAATTATAATATGAATATTTATTAATATTATACATTGTAAATTTAAAATTAAGGCTATTCTAAATGGTAATATTGCGATGTTAATTATTTTTCTAATAATATAATTTCACATTTTTAACTTATTTATATTTATAGTGTATCTAAAAGCAACTCCAACCATATCAATTTATTGCTAAAAATGATGTGGTAATCTACATTTAGAAATTCATAAGAAATTTTTTTAACTCTAACATTAGTAAACTCTTATGTGAAATTTTACAATTTTTTTATATATATTTTCTATATTTGCTAGTCAACACATTTTCTATAATATTCACGTAAACTCCGCCTAGATTTTCACCCTTCTTTCTTTCTCAAATCTTCTAATTTATTCAATACTAATAATAATAAAATGAATGTGGTTGAATAGTGTAAATGGTAGTGGTTTTACTTATTTTGTAAAGTTATGAGCCTATTTATTATAATAACACTCTCTCTTTCCTAACTCTTTCAATGTTTTACGCGTATTTTAATACACATAAAAATATAATTCAATAAATTATTTTTCAAAACTTTTTCAAAGAAATAAAAGTTTAAATATTAAATTTTTATTTAATAAAGGAAATTTTAAAAATGATTTGTCTAATTATGTTTTTATACACGTTAAAATATACGTAAAAGATAAAAAAGACAAATAAAAGTGAAGAAATAATAATATTTACATAAAATTATCGATCAATCCTTCGCATTCATAATTTTGTTCCGTCTATTGGAATTCTTCACACAATGGATGGTAAGGAGCTCTGCACGAAACCAAGTCAACAAACAATCAAGATAAATTTAGATGCAGCTCTCTTCGACTCGGATAATATGATTGGGTATGGATTATGTGCTCGAGATCATACAGGTAGGTTGATAGACGTCAGGGCGGTGTGTCAACGGGGAAGGACCTCTGCTGTGCTAGCTGAGGCAATGGCGTTCAAGGAAGCACTGAGTTGGATTAAATCAAAGCAGTGGCACAGTGTCCTTATAGAAACAGATTGCTTCAAAGTTGTTCAAGCTCTTCGTAGCTCTTTGACATTTACATCTCCACTTGGTCTGATTATTGCAGACTGCAAACAGCTAATGCAAGGAATTGCTAATGCTGCATTTTGTTTCATTTTGCAAGGCAATCCATATTTCTTTCTGATCGTAGTTTTACAGAGGCCAATGCTCCTTCTGAAGTGATGTACCTCTGTATGAGTGATTTATTAAATGAATGAATGTGATCTGCTTTTCGTCAAAAAAAAAATTTAGTAATTTTTCAATAATAATATAAGACCCCGCGTGCATATATATGCGTCCATGAATTAAAATATAACATATGTCATGACACATAATTTGTGAAAAAAATTAGAATAATTTTGGGATGAATAATGCTAGGAACCCCAAAAACTGTTCCAAATTTTTTTACCAAATGACATGGCATGATACATGTCTTGTTTTAATTCGTGTACGTATATGTATGTACGCGAAATCTCATATCATTATTAAAAAAGTTACCAATTATACACGTGACAGTTTAAGAGACAAATTTTGGAGTACCTAGCATTTTTTTTTTGGATACATAGTCTTGCTCGTAACAAATTCAAATCAATCAACAAAGGATACCTACGTTTCCAATCTTCCCAAACTCTTATATTTTACAAGTCATCAAATATAAGATTCATTGAGCATTTTTTAAAAGTACGTTAATTAATAAATTACTATCACATCTCAGTCTTTCTGCATTTTTAGAAAAATATATACAATGTTAGTAATTATGCCGAAGGCCTAGAATTTAGAAGTATATTTGTTACCTTTCTGGTAATATTTACCTTTTGTATATAATTTATTTCTTATTGACCTTTTATTTAAGGAATAAGACGCTCAAACATCGATCACTAAAAAGAGTTCCTTTTTTATATATATATTAAACGATTTGAAAATAAAAGGACTATTTGTTTAACTTGTTTATTTGTTTTACAATCACGAATTTGTCCTGATTGTATTCGAATGTTTTAATGTATGCATCAACTTTTGTTTGTCAAAAAAAAGAAAAAAAGGAACTCCTTTTTTAATGCAAGGAAAAAAAAATAAAATTATTTCCTTATAATGAAAGAAGTTTCCCCATATTCGTGAAAAGAAATTGTTTATGAAATTAAAAAGAGAAGGAGTCGGCATCAATTTCAATTGGCCTGTTTGGCAATTATATATTACCGGAAATAAGCCCTTATTTTCGGGAAAAAGTAGGTATGTAGGTACTTTTTCTAAAAATAAGTAACTTATTTTTTATTTTGAAAATAATATTTGGCTTTAAAATTCTAAAATAAATATTTATCTTCAAAAAAATATGAAAATATGTTTAAAAAATATGAAATAAGTAACTTATTTTAAATTTAAGGAACCTAAAACGGCCGCAATATTTTAGATTTTTAGGACACAAATTGAGGATATAAGAGTCAGATCCAAATGTGAGAAGAAAACCCTCGATGCACGTCAGTAACGGTTAATATAAATAGTAGTGTTAGGCACTCAAAAATTGTCTAAATTTTTTTCCTAAATGATATGGTATGATACTTAAATTAGTTTTGATTCGGGGGCGCATATATATGCACGCGGGGTCTCATATTATTATTATGAAAATTACCATTTATATATGTGACAATTTAACGTTTCAGTTGTGAGCTTGAATTGTTATAAATGACATCAGAGGCATACTCGCTCGTAAGTGCAGAAGCACTGGCCAGATTCTGTAAATTTATTCATGAACTCGACGAGAACGTTGACCCAATAAAGTTGGTGTTTGTAACATCACACATCAAATATAAAAAGTATGTTTGAGTCCTTTATAAGAACAAGTCAACGATTAATGTATACTAAAAATTGTTAGTTTTTATGGCCTAACCTGTAATGGATTGTTGGGTCTGACATTCATTCAGTTTGTGGGATTGGGTTGTTATAGATACTATTGCTACTTTTCATTTTGTTTGAATAGATTATTATGTAAATTATAAATTTTCATTTTTTTGCTAATTTTTCATTTTTAGTGAAAACAATGTTCTTTTATTAATTTTTATAAATAGTAAATCATATTTTATTTATTCAATATACAATAAACTTGTATTATATATGATAATAAGAAATTTAATATTATCTCAGAACCTCAGATCAGATAATGAATAAAATAACTGTGATTTGATAATTATGATTTTCTGATTTGCACAATTTTTATAAATATTATTTTGATCATGCATGTCAAAATAACATGATTATCAAAATACAATTACTTTATTAATTATTTGAGAAAAAGTTACTTAATATCAATTTTAGATTTCTTATTTTCATTATATATATATATATATAGTAGTGATCCAGAGAAAACTCTTTTTCTCAAGAAACTCTTGCATCCACCGTTGATTTATTGAAAAAAGATTTAATTTAAGATTCTAAATGATTGATGGCAATTTTATAATAATTTTAAAACGCAGGTTCTTTATACTCTAGAAACTTTACCAATTAGGAAATTAAATATAGTAATAATTTCTAGACTTGAATATGATTGATGATATTAATACATTGACTTAATTAATTCGATCATGGGTTACTTTTTTTTATATGACATTTTTTCATTTTAAAATTTTAAAATAAATTGAATTAATTATATTATATTAAATGTAACACTACATTTAAATATATAATAATTAATAGAATTTTAATTTCAAAATTTAATCGAATACTTTGTACTAAATAATTACTATAATATTCTATTAAGTGTTGTACAAAATATTCAACACATATTAGAATCTTATAAAAAGCCAATATAATCTTATTAAAGTCTATTAAAATTTAAAAACTAATATTGAGTAATTTATTGAGAATTCTAGAATTCTAATACGTATTCTATTATGTACTCTACTATGTATTCCAAATTTGATTCCATTGAGTATTTTATTGAGAAATCTAGGATTTTATTATGTATTCCATTAATTAAGTATTATGTATTATACTAAGTACTCTAGTATTTAATATTTATTTTATTTTAAAATTCTATTATGTATTCTACTATTCTAATATAATATTCTACTAAGTATTCTATTTTATTTTAAAATTCTATTCTGTATTCTACTATTCTAATAGATTCTAATAAATATTCTAATATAGTATTCTACTAAGTATTCTATTAATTTAATATTTTATTTATGTATTCTACTAAGTATTCTAAATTAATATATAATATTTATTTTATTTTATTTCAAGATTCTATTATGTGTTATACTAGATGTATTCTACTAAATATTCTAACGTGGTATGAAATAGTTGTTTTATTTTTAATTTTATTTTGACAAAAATTTAAAATTCTATTATGTGTTCCACTATTGTGATATATTCTATTAAGTATTATAGTGTAATATTTAATATTCATTTATTTTAATTCAAGATTCTATTATGTGTTCGACTAATTTGATAGAGCACTACTATTACATTACAATTCTCTATAAAATACTAATTAAAAAAATATTTTAGTGAAAATTATAATAAAATTAATTGGTAGTAGAACACTTAGTAAAATTATAATAAAATTTATATTAAAATATTTTGTAAAATCTTAATATTAGAATACAAAACATACTTGAACACCTAGTAAAATCTTCGAATGAAATATGATATTAACTATTACTTTGAATACTTAATGAAATCTTAATATAATAAAATTAATTGTAAATAGAATACTTAGATGAATTTTAATAAATTTTATACTAAAATATTTTATAAAAAACTTACATTGAAATATAATATATATGTAGTATAATTCTAAAATACCTAGTAGAACACACAATAAAATCTTTACATTAGAATACGAAAGAATACTATTATTACATTACAATTCTCTAAATTTAAGATTATATTATGTGTTCAACTAATTTGATATATTCTATAAAGTATATTCTAATATAGTATTTAATAGAATCTATTATGTGTTCAACTAATATATTTTAATCAAAATATAAAATAATAAAATTAGAATAGACTATATAATATAATACTGAGTATAATCCATATAAAATCTTACATCAAAATACTTGGTAGAAAATTTACTGCATTTTAGTAATGATATTTAATAAATATATTAATAACAAAAATTTAATAACATTTAGTAAAACATGTAATTTAATTCCATCAAAAAATTGAAATAAGAAAGATTTTATTAAAATATGTATCTAATTAATCAGTACTTAATTTAAGAGGATAGAGAAATACACATATTTATTATCTAGATAGATACATATATATATATAGAAATAATTAGAGTTATTATTTTGTCCCTCCAATTAAAGATATGTAAATCTAATAGAATGATAATGACCATCAGATTAAAATCAAATCAATGGATCACAAGAGTACCTTAATTTTCTTCAAAAAATAAGTTTTTTCTTGAGCAGTCCCCTATATATATATATATATATGAGATAAACCCCAACAAGGTGTCTTCCGAATCATAATATTTTATTTTATTTTTAATGTTATTTTCAAATTATATTTATATATAGAACAAAATATATATATATATATATATATATATATATATATTCAATTATTATTGCTTATTAATATTTAGAAAAATAATATACTACCATCTGTACAGATGTATGGGTATAGCATGTCCTAATATATTAACTTTCCAAATTTAAAATAACTAAATATTTTAGGAATGGACTTGAAAGACCAAATCAAATGTGGTTTACTAACCTCTTTCAGGTACACTACAAGTTACTTATAGAAAACGTATGTATACATATACACACACAATTCTATATCTATAGTCCATATGTATCACTCACTATGTAAATTATTATATATTAAAATAAAATAAAATAAATTTCCATGATTTCTCTCTCTAGAAAATGAAGAAAGAAGTATAGTAGCCCTATATTCTCTCTCCTCTTCCCTTCCTTTCTTTCTCTCCTTGTCCCTTATCAACTCCCCCCAATTTTTCAATCTTTCCCCTCTTCAAAACCCTAATTTTTCATCTTAATTCACTCTCTTTCCCCCAATCTAATCACAAACCATCTCAATTCTCGATCTGGGTGTCAAAGATTCAAGCTTGAAATCAAAGATTTGGTTGCTTTTGAGCCCTAGAATTGATAAAGGCGAGATCTTTAGCTTCGATTCGGAGCTTTTAGGCTGTGAATTGATTGTTTGTATACATACATACATATATTTGTTTGTTTTTGTGTGCTTTTTTGGTTGATGCCGCCGGAGTTATTGCCACGGGATCGGAAGGAGTTGTTTAGGGAGAGAAAGGACGAGAGGTCTTTATCGGAAGGTGGTGGTTCTAACAGATTGAGAGATGTGAGAAGACCTGGTGGTGAGTTTTATCTCATCTTGTATTTATATAGATTATGTGCGTGCATAGTTGTGTGTATAGGTGGTGTTTTTTGGTGTAAAGATTGGATTTTTATTTGTCTTGTTGAATTAATTTAGGGCTTTTTTTACTTGGTTTAATTGTTCCTTATGGCCCTTTTTTATTTTGAATTAATTAGAGGAATAAAGTTTGAATCTTGTTACTTGTTATGTGTTTGGAGATGAATGGTTTTTTTGTTGAGTAGTTGTTGTGTGTAGGTAGATATATGTAGGGACGGGGTAGATCTAATGTTGACTTTGGGGGATATGTGGATCTGAGTTGTTTAGTTTGTTTTTGGCTATTTGAGGATGTGCTTTTATGTGTTAGTTGTGTTTTATTGAATTTATGAGCTGTTTTTTACCCCCTGCTGTGAAATTTATTTATTTTTGGATTTTTGAAATTGAAGGTTATGTTAAAGGTTTCCCTATGTTATCTGAAGAATCATTTCGTGGGTCTGGACCTTCGAGGTCTAATGATAAGATGTTGGATGATGAGAGCAGTCGGTCATTTGGGAAGTATGGGAGAAGCGGTAGGGAGAATAGAGGTGGGCCTTTTAGTCAGAGAGGTTTAAACAGACAGTCCTCTGATGCTGCTGTGAATTCATTTCTGAATGGCCCTGCTAATATGCATTTTGATGTTAATGATAAGAGGTTAGTGGATGACGTATTAACATGTAATCAAATTGACTTGAAAGACACAAATGATAAGAGTGGCGGTGTTAGTGGCTCGTGCACAGGTCAGAAATTAGATGGGGAGAATACATTGAGCTCCATAGATTGGAAGACTCTTAAATGGACACGTTCTGGAAGCATGTCCTCACGAGGTTCTGGTTTGAGCTATTCAAGTAGCTCCAAGAGCATGGGAGTAGATTATACTGAAACTAAGTCTAATTTGCATCATCAAAATGTATCACCATTGCAGTCCCCTTCATGTGATGCTGCTGCTTGTGCAAGTCCGGCTGCTGCTGGTGCAAGTGTTGCTGCTCTTACTGAAGAAATAAGTTCGCGGAAGAAGCCTCGCCTTGGATGGGGTGAGGGGCTTGCAAAGTTTGAGAAGAAAAAAGTTGACAGCCCTACTGATACTGCTGTGAAAAATGGAATGCTTTTATCTGAAAACAACACAGAACATGGACGTTCTCATGTAATCAACGTCCCAGATAGAAGTCCTAGATTAGCAGGTCTCTTGAGTTGTACATCTCCTGCTACTCCGTCCTCAGTTGCTTGCAATTCCTCACTGGGTAAGTAAAGTGCTCAATTATCATCGTGTTGCCACTTTATTTTTTAGGTTTCCTTCTCTGCAATTACAGCACAAATTTCGTTACTTTTTAATTGTATATTAAGTATGCATCGGTGGTCTCTAGGTTTTGAGTTAAAACTAAAACCTTACTTGTGCACTGCATAACTGCATTTTATGTCTGAACTGTTTTTTTTATAGTTTCTGTAATGCCTGCATATATATGAGACATCAATGATTTAACTAAGAAGACATCATCTGAAAAGACTTAGAGCCCAACATTGCAGTGAATAATATTGTTGTATGTGGCATTTTTAAAACTATATATATATATATATATACACACACACACACACACATACCCAGCGGAGCTAATATATTGAATTTAGACACCCCCGTAGTGCCTTTCTAGCTTTACCCTGATCCAATACTTACCCCTTATTTCATGTTCTTAGTCAGTAAATTGTCATTTCAAATATCTTTCTAGCGTATTATGTTTCTGCAAGTTGCATTTTATACTGCCTCGTTCTATTCATTATTTTGTTAAAATGGCGAGGGATTAAACATGGTTCTAATATACAGTATAGTTTTCAGCAAGGTTAAATAGCAGGTATAGAATTTTATGCAAATAGAATAATTACAATATTTGTTGCCTGGGATGGATCTAGTAATTAAGCAGCCTCATTATTTTCAGTGACATTTTAGTATTCCGATGTTTAACGTCTGATACCTTGGTGATTTTAACAAAAAATTGGAATCTATGTGCTATGTACCCATGGTACTTATTTGTATTGATAATGGCTTATATGGGAAAATCTATCTTATATTTTTATGCAAACATGATAGATCCAGGCTTGTGAAATTAGTGGGAAATGCTTTATAATTGGATTTAGGTTCGTTGTCTAATCATCAAATGTGAAATATACTTTCCTAATTATTATTTCAAAATTTCAACTTTATCATTCTGTTCCAATAAATGTACTTGTTGAACGAAAATTTTGTGACAAAATAAGGTGTGTGTGTGTATAATTAACGTATGTATGTAAGGTGAACATAAACAAATTTGTTAGAATTCAAACATGTTACATTATTAGATGGTAAGGGGTTCCTTGCTAATGGAACAATTTAGACAGCTTTTTAAGTTAGGAGCTGGAGGTAAAAGTTGGTGAAAATGCAGAATAAGAATTACAGACAATCAAACTTGTTTCGGAAACTTCTTATTATGATCCCTTTAGCTGGGAACTATATTAGTACCTGTAGTGAATCCTGTTTGGTAATCCATATCTAGCACTCAGCTGTAAATAAAATCTGGTATGACTTTAGCTCGATAAGTTGACACAGAGACTCGTAAACCCTGGATTGTGAAAGTATATATTTAGTAATTAACTTGCATAATGTTTAATTCTCTCTGTGACCCACTCCTGCCAGCCTGTCATCTGAAGTCACTTGTATTTGGATATTAGGAGTTTGGTGTTAACTATATATTATCACCTAATATTAGGCGTTAAATGTTGCTACCCACTATAAATTCTTTATATTGTTCTCCAACTTGTAATTTTGTATGTGTCAAATTAGAACGAACGTGGATACTCCCTCTGTTTTTTTAGTATTTGCTGTTTGACTTTTATGCTCTTATCTCTAAGTGTTTCGAGTCTTTTGACTGCATGTTACAATTTTTTTAAAATTTTCCTTTCCTAAAAATCTGGAATCGATATTATAATTCACAAAAAGAAAATTTTAAAATTAATAATTATAACTATGTGGTCAAAACAATTTAAAATGCGTGCAAAAAAGTCAGATGAGACCGTAAATGTTAAAGAACAGAGGTAGTAGTTAGTTACTATCTCTTCAAATATTGTGCTTTACCTATTTTCATTTACATTTTATTCTAACTAATAATTTGCTTCTACTGTTTTTATGGAAAACACCATTTCTATATCTTGCCACTTTCTTTTTTTTATGTTAACAGGACTATGATGCATGGTTTCTGATTTTGAGCTCTTTTATCTTGTAACAGGTGTAGAAGACAAGTCATTGGGCAAGGTGGGGAATGTTGAAACTGCTAATTTAAGTGGATCTCCTTCGGAGTCTTTGAATCAATGCGAAGATTTATCTTGCAATCTGGTGACCTTGGAGGAGACACCAAATTCTAATTTATACCCTTCAATTAATGATTTGCTTCAATCTAATGATCAAGGTTCCATGGACTTTGATTTTGTGAAGTCTACTGCTATGAACAAATTGCTGGTATTGAAAGCCGATGTATCAAAAAGAATAGAAGCTACCGAGTCCGAGATAGATTCACTTGAAACTGAATTGAAGTTACTGATTTCTGACACTGCAACTGCCCGTCCACATCCAGCTTCTTCTAGTTCTCTGCCAGTGGTGTGTTTCAACAAGCCGTCAGAAGTTGGTGCGGCATCCAATTTAATTCCTAGACCAGATCCTTTGCAAACTTCCGGAGATTTGATGAAGGACAGGACTTGTGGTGCCTCTGAAGGGGAACTTGCGGAATGTAAAGATGAGGATATTGATAGTCCAGGCACCGCAACATCCAAGTTTTCTGAACCTACATACATGGGGAAGCCGGTTTCTCAGGCTGATATACTGAATCCTGTTGAAAGTTTATGGAATGCCAGTGCTTGCAGAAATGACAGTGCAGTGAAGTCGTTGGTATATGTTGTTGGAGAGGAGGGAACAGATACTGGACCTAGTCAGAGTAATTATCATTTGTCACTTAATAATATTGGTGAACAGACAGAAAATGTATATGATAAAATTATGGGTACTAACAAAGAGTCTGCACATAGAGCCTCCGAAGTGTTTAGCAAGTTAGTGCCATCCAATCTGTCCTCTTTACATATTCCAGTAGTTGATAATATCCCCTGCCTGAAAGTCGATGCTATAGTAGAGGAGAAATTTGCAATGAGGAAGCGTTTCATGAAGTTTAAGGAAAGAATTATCACTCTCAAGTTTAGAGTGTTTCAGCACCTCTGGAAGGAAGATCTGCGCTTGTTATCCATAAAGAGAAGCCGCGCAAAGCCTCAGAAAAAGTTTGAATTTGGCACCCGAATGCTGCCCTGTGGCTACCAAAAGCATCGTGCATCTATTCGTTCACGATTCTCATCTCCTGGTTAGTGTCTTTTCAAATAAAATTCTCTCTTAAATGTTGAAGTTTTAAGTTATGGCATCTACGTTTGACTAGTTATAAATTTATTGCATTTTGTTACTTTTTTTGTTGCCGAGAGACAAGAATTGGAAATCGGAAGTATTAAATTGTTTTACTGTTCTTTTATTTGATTATTGCATTATTGAATACCATCACATCCCTATCCTGGCTTCCTTACTGCCAAACCATAAGAGTTGCATTAAACTATTCTAACTGATCGAAAATGTAATTTGTCAACTTACTTCAGTTTTACAATCGCTGTCTTGATACTTTATCTTGTTTATTGCTCAGATTTTTTCGAGATTTTGAGCTTATTGTCAGACTATATGTTGCTTATTTTTATTCCTTGGCAAAATATTTACTAAATAGTCTTGCAAGCTCTTTTTTATGAACAAGTCTTTTTAGTTTACCCGAAGTAATAGTATGGCCATAAGCTATCGCTTTAGAATAATTTAGTAATTTTGATGCTTCATTATTGATTATACAATTGTTGGCGTTCTTCAATGGCAATTAATCTCCTCATGTGTATATATGTTTTTGTATACTTCTCAAAACTAGGTCTCTTGTAAGGGGTTGTCATACTTGATCACTATTCTAGCTAGAAGGTTGAAAGAGCAAAAATATAATGCTAATGCCGTTGAAAATCTCTTGATTGATTGGTTTTTAGTCTGATGTATATCGGTTAGGTATATACTCCATATAAGAAAATTTATGTAGTTGCTGCAAGGGCACGATAATTGTAGAGTGCATGCATGTTTTAATATTTTCATATATTTGTAACCATGCACAGACAGTCCTATTTATTTCAGTTCTTCCAATCCCTGGAGCCCATCCATACAGTTTGATGGATGCCTGGTTCTGCATAGGTGAAAGCTAGCTTAAACGATAGCAATGCATGACATTTTTTTTGATTTCCCCAACCCTAAGTCCTCACCCTGCCAGGAGTAGAAATCTGGGGTAAAGACTGACACATGCTTGTTTATGTAGATCTGCCGTGGTAATTATCCCTTGTATGTGTATATTTTTAGTGGGTGTGCTGACCCTTATATTGTTGCTTTAAGAATCAGTTATCAAAACTCTTAAGAGTAGTGGAATCTTGCATTCCTGGCACTTATGTTGCATTTCTGTTTATTTTACTCTGCATTTGGAGACGGATCTCTGACATGAAATCTTTTATATTTGCTGGAATAGATCTGTATGCTGTGCTGCAATATATTGGCAGAATTTTTAGACTAAAATTTGTTTATACTCTAATAATCTGCTGAGATGAAGCATTTTCATGCATTGTACATTTGTTTGAATAGGCCCTGTTTACTGCCAATGCTTCAGTTCTCAAGTTCATGGATCTGGGAAGTTAAGTAATATACTTTTCCTACATTTTTCTCAATTGTCATTTTAAATCTATTTTATGTTGTTTTGCAGCAGGGAATCTGAGTTTAGTCCCCACCACACAGGTGATTAATTTCGCCAGCAAATTGCTTGAGGATTCCCGTACAAAGGTCTACAGAAGTTCACTGAATATGCCTTCTTTAATTTTGGACAACAAGGAGAAGATAATGTCAAGGTTCATTTCAAGTAATGGGTTAGTAGAGGATCCTTG
Organism: Oenanthe sinensis; assembly: GCA_028671895.1. NCBI lineage: Eukaryota > Viridiplantae > Streptophyta > Magnoliopsida > Apiales > Apiaceae > Oenanthe > Oenanthe sinensis. The sequence goes on along the minus strand of CM053813.1, from coordinate 44,517,823 downwards.
CTCTCTGGAGAAGGAAAGATGTATTACTAACCCGTGGACATCTGAAGAGAAAGAGATCTTCTTAGATAAGCTTTCTATATTTGGAAAAGACTTCAGAAAAATAGCTTCCTTTCTTGATAACAAAACAACTGCAGACTGTGTTGAGTTTTATTACAAGAATCACAAGTCAGAATGTTTTCAGAAAGCAAAGAAGAAACCGGAGTTCGCAGAAAAAGGGAAGTCTTATTCTAAAAACACTTACTTGGTTACATCTGGTAAGAGATGGAATCGTGACAACAATGCAGCTTCTCTTGATCTGCTGGGTGCAGCCTCAGCGATCGCTGCTAATGATGATGATGGCTTAACAAATCAGAAGTGTACACCAAGATTAATTTTTGGTTCCTGCAACTCTAGAACACTGCGGGGTGATGATGTCATGTCAAAGAGATCCAGTGCTATTAACATCTTGGGTAACGAAAGAGAAAATTTAGCTGCTGATGTGTTGGCTGGTATATGTGGTTCTTTGTCTTCAGAAGCTATGAGTTCTTGCATTACTAGTTCTATTGATATTGGAGAGGGATATCAAGAGAGAAAGTGCCAACCAATGCGCTTGACGAAAAGGCGATCAGTGACACCTGAGGTTGTACAGGATGTTGATGAAGGGACTTGTTCGGATGAGAGTTGTGGAGAGGTAGACCATGCAGATTGGACCGATGAGGAAAGGTCTGTTTTCATTCAGGCCGTGACATCCTATGGCAAGGATTTTGCAATGATTTCCCAGTGTGTTAGGACCAAGTCCAGTAATCAGTGCAAGGTCTTTTTCAGTAAGGCTCGGAAGTGCCTCGGGCTGGATATGATGCATCCTGGTTCTTGCAGTGGGGGAGCATCATTAAGTGACAATGCTAATGGGGGTGGTGGAGCTGACACGGAGGATGCATCTCTTGTGGAGTCTGGTTCAGGTGTTAAATCAGGCTCTAAGACTGATGACGATCTGTCCTTGTCTAGTTCAAAAGCAGTTCAGACTGAAACATCTCATGTAGGGACTATAAATATTCATCCCGATTCTGGCAAGTCCAGTAAAATAAACAGTGCAGGAGAACTAGATGTCATATTTGATGAGCTTAGGCCAGAAGACGACGTCTCTGCTGGAAGTAAAAATAAAAACACTTGCCTAGTTCTTGACAGTGACAACAATTTTGAAAGTTCTAATGGTAGTGAGTCTCTGGCTGAGAAGGTTCTTGAAAATGGTTTAGGGCCTCACACAAAAACTAGGCAAAATGAAGCTGCTGAAAATGGCAGTCAGGAGAAACCAGCAGTTGTTCCGGAGGTTAGTGACGTTGTGCAACCTTGTGCGAATGTAGAGAGTGGTGTGTATGTTGATAGTTCTCAAGCAGGAGAAGCAGGAACCAAGTTTTTATTACTTGGAAATAGCTTCAATGAGAAAGGTCTTAAAGTTATTCCCCTATCTGATGGAAATGTTCCTGTGTTAGATGGTACAGATTTATCAGCAATTGGAACTCTCCCTGGGTCTGAGCACATAAATCCAATCAAGTTGGATGCTGCTCCCTTTTCTGTGTTGCAAACTCCTGTTGTAGTGCAGACTGAGAGTGAGAGGAGTGCTAACCTGACATCCAGTAATACACAATTGAAGATTTCTGTGAACACAGAAGATGGTTATAAAAAGCCTCAGCATCAACAGTCCTCAATGGATCATAGTAATCCCTTGAATAGTCTCCAAGCTTATCCACCATCCATACCAACTAAGAAAGCATTGAATGGGGATATTGGTAGCTATAAACCAACTCCGGGTCAAAGTAATTCAAAAGTGGATAGAAATCGTTATTCTGATCACCTTTTACCTCAGGACAGTTATCTTCCAAAGTCCAATGGTCATGGTCCTAAGCATAATGACACGAGGTCTGAACTTCACTTACTGGCCCAAGACCAGCTGAAGGAAAATTCAAGAAAATCGAGGCCATGTTGTTTATCAGATTCAGATCAACCAACCCGTAAAGGTGATGTGAAACTCTTTGGTCAGATTTTGAGTCACCCTTCAACCCAGCAAAGGCCAAATTCTAGAGCAGAGGAAAAAGAAGATAGGGATGTCAAACATGCCAAATTATCTGAAAATTCCTACAACTTGAAAATCACTTCTAATCAGAATTTAGATGGAATATTAGCTTCGGCCAAGTTTGATCATAACAGTTACCTGGGTCTGAGAGATATTGGTGTTCCTCTGAGAAGTTTTGGTTTTTGGGATGGTAACAGAATACAAACTGGCTTTCCTGTGTTACCCGATTCTGCAATCTTGCTTGCTAAGTATCCTGCCGCCTTTGGTAATTACCCACCTTCCTCTTCTAATGTAGAGCAGCAGCAACTGCATAGAATTAATGATTGTAATTTGAATGGTGTATCAGTAATGCCAGCAAGAGAACTAAGTAGCAGCAAAGGGGTTGCTGACTATCAGGCTTACATGAACTGTGATGGTGCCAAAGTTCAGCCATTCGCAGTCGATTTGAAGCAGCAACAAAATAGGTATTACTCAGAGATGCAGAGACAGAAGCGAGGAAGTGAGTTTGATGGCATGTCAAGTGTACAACAGCAAAGGGGGATGGTGGGACTCGATGTTCTGGGCAGAGGGGGGATCCTCCATGGTGGAGGTGGGCCGCGCAATACTGTCTCAGATCCTGTAGCAGCGATCAGAAGGCACTATGCAGGTGAACAGTACAATGGGCAGATTGGGGGTATCATCAGGGAGGAAGCATGGAGAAGTAATGGGAATGTAGGCAGGTAGTAGAAGTGCAGTGAGGACTTCCAAGAGAAGATCCTCAGGCGGCAAGTAATCTCAACTTGTTTGTTGCCCCTGTATAATAGTTAGTGATCACAACTTTAGTCCTGTTATTATTTATAGTTCAGGTGTTTTTTTCATTTGATCAGCAATATTTTAGATGTTTGTAATATTTTAGCAATTTGATTTTGTTGTATTCAATGGATGAAAACAAAATAATCCGTCAAATGTTTGGAGGTGATAGCAGTTGTCAGCTTCTTGTGCATTCAATCCAACTTCGGCTAGCTGTCCCTTTTTCTCCTGTGTTTTCACTGTTATTTCTGGAATATGCAAGGGTGCAAAAAATTGGAGGACTTTTGTTTCCCTTGCTAGTTATATATATACTCATTGCTGCAGGGCTGTACAAGCTCTATAGCTGAATCAAGTATATGGAATGTAATGTGCCTGCAACATTAGGGTATTGATAATTTTGTCATGATACTACGTTGTGATGATTTTATTGAATCATTATAGTACATGGTCGGGCCCTTGCCCAGTTGTCCTTGCATGCCACAATACTATAAATTAATCTGCGATTGTTGTCGCATATGTTAGGTTTGGCATGCCCACTTTTAAGTTCACCAAACCCATGCCCACTTTTAAGTTCACCAAACCCAAATTTTAAGTTTACAGACAAGTGTAATCTCTATGCTCAAGACAAAAAGAGATGGCAGAAATTGATATAATTTGCTTTCCTCGTCGGTAGAGATGATTTTATTTTTGAGTAAAGCTCATGTATAAGCTAATAAAGTGTTATCCATTTGAGATAATTCTCGAGTGAGGGAGAATCGAGTTCAGACTTCAAGACCTGAGACATTGGATAAACTACAATTACAACAAAAATTCCTCTTCGTTATTAATAATATATATGATTCGCTTAGCAAAAAAGTGTTTGAAAAGTATAATCAAGTCGAGGAATTCGCAAAGCAAACATCTTAAATGTTACTACATAATTTATGATTCCATAAGCAAACAGAATATGAAACCTTATTGTATTTTGATAACATAATATTTCCTCAAATTACTAGTTACTAGTATTATAGTCTGAGGCCAATTTCAAATGTATAAAGTAAATAAAACACAAGGCTGATACATAGCAGTAAATTATAATGGCTTCAGAAGGCACACAAATCAGTACAAGGCTTTAGCTGATGAAGCTACTCCAACCTGCAGAGGTACAGTTTTCCACTCGACTATCTCTCCACAACGTCCACCATCAACTCGAACAAAACCAGACTCGCTGACACAAGATTCTGAAAGTGTCGACTTTTTCTCCTCCATTGCTTTCAGTCTAATACGTTCTGCCCTAGACCCAATGACTTGTCCTAGAATTGATGCTGCTATTGTAAATGCCATTGCTGCTTTAGGCATCAGAATTGACTTCCTAAGCATGCCTATGAATGGAACTGCTGCATGGACTGCCACAAACCAACTAGGAGAGAATTTCTCCGTGTGTTCTCTCCATACTCCTAAAGGAACATTCGCTGCCATGCCCAGTGCACCAATTGCAAGTACTTTCGCTGGCAGAGGTTGTGGTCTAAGATTCTTAGCTAGGGCAGTTCGTGAAATAGCAGCTCTTGCTGCGACTATTACAGGGGGGCACTTCATATTCATGCCAGAAGGTGGCTGAAGGGCTTTTGCTACAAGTGGCAGGACATTACTAACTGCCCTATATGACTTGGCCATTGGACAATTTCCGGTTTGTAACCACTCATTGCTCACTGCTTCATGCTTTGAACCTCCTCCCTAAAGAATTAAAACATGCACTGTTAAAATAATGCACTGAATGCAACATTCAATCAAATTGTTAAGAGAATTTATGTGCAACAGTGATCAACCAGATTTCCCTGAGCATCAGAAGGTTATTTTAATATACAACAGGATACTACAATAATTTGCACACAAAATTGTACAGAACTTTAAAGTTCAATTGCAAAGCCAAGTGATGTAGCATCATGATTTTTCATGTCATTTACCTTGGAAGAATGTTCTTTTTTCGAAGACTTCGAGTTAAATTTCTGTTTTTTCCACATCTCAGAAAAACCATCAAAACCAAAGGGACCGCCTGGTCCAAATGCTGAAAAACTGATGGTCGCTGCTTTGGCTGCTAAAGGGTTAAACTGAGGTTGTACACTTTCAGATTCTATCTTCTCAGATTCGAAGGTTGACCTCTCAGAAAGCGGGACAACACCATTTTGCCCATGAAAAAGCCTGAAGACCATATCAAAATTGGGACCATCCTCAAATATAGGACCTTTTGCTCCGCGTACCTGAAAAGGATAATTAACGTTAGTTGGCAAAAAAAAAAGAGGGACGATTAATGTTATGAGGAGTATTCTGCTTTAACTTGGCTTAGTGGAAGGATGGTAAAAAATTCAATTGTAAGAGAAACATTTGGGACAAATTATATTTCGACTTACAGGCAGTGAAAAAGCCATGGACGCGGAGAAGGAAAAATTAGTTGGCTCATTGATATTTTGCAAAAATGGGCACCTAACAATTTGTAGGTGGTTTGGTGAAGACTCCTCACCAACGCCTCTAAATAAATTATCCATTTGTTTTGTTTGGTGAAATAACCTGAAAAAGGAAAAACATGGTAAGCAATGGAAGTGGTAAGAGTACTGTAAAATAGGTAATTAGATATAGAGTGATGTAAAGCAGATAGATATTATAACCAAAAATATTCTTGAAACTTAACAACCTGCAACAGAAGTGATGCAGAACCAACATAAAATATAAATTACAAATTATCTTAGCTGACTTAACATGAGTTTACATGGTGTATACACAAAAGTCGTATATATTGCTTATAATAGATCAGTTTACAGGAAAATGGCAACAGTTCCCGTCTGAACAAGAACCTAAAATTCGAACTGGGGAGGCACATTATTTCAAAACATAAATTGGGGCTTCAAATGAGTTCTAATTTCCAGAAATGAGCAACAAAAGATCCGAGAGATACAAAGAAGTATACACAGAATTCTCTCTCAAAGTAAATAAAATACATGAATTGGAAAGAAACAAGTCCCTAGTTCACCAGGTTTCTGTTTCTAGCTACGTATACAGCCAACAAATTCGATACAGAAATTAAACATAAAAAAATAAAGCTAAATTAACAAAATTTAACATATAGAGTTGACTAAATCATCAAATCCCACAACCAATAGCTCTTTAAACATCAACTAGAAACATATTTGACAATATATCATTAACACATAAAGACACAAATAATCATCACCAGCCCTTAAAAGACACACACACACACAGAGTACATAAAAATGAAAAATATTGAATTGTACAGATCCTAATCACTTGCATCAGCTAACAAAGCAAAAAAAATCAAATTTTTGTTCAAACAAAAAAATGTAAACTAACAAAATAAAAATTAAACAAAACCCAACAATAAAATAAACCCAAATTGACAAAAAATTCACAAAACCAATACATAATCATAATCAAGTGATCAATAAAAAATTAGACAGTAAAGAATAAAAAAGGCACCTTTTTTAATGAAATGATCAAGAAATAAGATTTCTAGAGAGAGAGGAGAGAAAGAGTAGAGATAAATGAAAGAATCAAAGAGACAAAGTAGTTAGAGAATTGGGTTGGAGAATAATGAGTATCATAGAGAAAGAATATGAAAATGTGAGTAGAATGGAAAGTGAGAGGAACGACGTCGTGTGTGACACACGCCTATTTTGATCTTTGACTTTTACTTTTTCATGACATTTTAAAGTCAAAGGTTTGGTTTGGTACTTGGGTTTGGTTTGTTTGGTTTAACAAACATTTTATACACGTCGTGTGAGTCGTGTGACTTTTGTAAATATTTAATTTATGAATATTTTGTTTGTGACCACCTTTTTCATATTCATAATTAGTTTTTTTATGATAAATTTATAATCTTATAAAGTAAATATTTATTAGGATAAAACTTATCATTTATAATATTCAAACACGCTCATAATAATTAATTTTTTTTATTTGAAGAGTCAAAAAACATTTTAAAACTCTTGGAAACTTTCGGGTGTTTGTATAGTATTAAAAAATTTAATTATCATTGCATTATTCGTCTCAATTCTGGTCCTATTCGGAGAGCTAGAAACAATTTCTAAATCATGACCACAATATTTTAATATTTCATATTTTTAGTAATAGTGAAATAGAAAAAACAATTGAGAAAATAATTTCCAAAAAATACTTTTAAAATGAAGTTATTTTTTGTTGGATAAATGGAATCTTAGATAAATTATTGTGCGAGCATCTTACATTTGGAAAAGAATAATAATTTTATAGGTAAAATAAAGAATAATTATATTTCTGGATGCAATGTTACTACTTATACTACTACTCCCGAGTCGTGTCCTGTTTTTGATGAGTGGATTAATTCTAGAAACACCAAGAGCAGGCAAGGAACACCATTGGACAATTGGTGATAGGAGCCAAGCCAAGGGATGCTATGTTTGACTACGATTGCAATTATACAATTATTATACACATACATGTAACATGTGTATGTATGTATACATTGTCTGTGCCATTATTTGCCTCACTTATTTATTTAACTTGTTTTATAAATAATTTATAAATGTAAAATATATAAATTCAAACAAATTAATATATTGTTTCTCTTTATTTTTTAAAAATAATAATCTATTATTATAAAAATGCATATTATACATATATTTTTTTCTATTTTTTTAATCCGAACTAGATATATATAAGAAGTCTATTGGGTTGAATATTTAAAATTTTTTAGGCTCGAATCAAACTTGATTAGTTTTTTCTAATATTAAAATAATATATATATATATATATAAATCAAAGACATAACGGGTCCGATTCAGATCGAATTTTATGATTATATTTTTATAAAAATTATTAAAATAAATAAAATAAAATACATATATACATAAACACTAAATCACTAACATTATTATTGATTTATTAGTTTGGTGATTTTTTTAAAAATTAATTGTGTGCATAATATATATATTTTATTCATAAAAGATAAATATAAATAAATTTATTTATTTTTTATCACGAAAATGTAAATAAATAAATAAATATATATATATATATGTTTAAACTATTTTCAATTTATAAAATATAAATATATATTTAAATATATCTTGAATTTTATTTATATATTTGTAGGGTTAAGTGAGCTTTTATGATTCTTTGACCGTTGAAGGTCCTGGGCCCGGCCCGGAGAGGCTTTTCCGGACCGGATTTCATATTGAACCGGGTTCGGGTCCCTAGCTTCTTTTTCATTTTGTTAGTAACTACAGTGGGAGAGAGACTGAGGGGGAGAGAGAGAGATCGGGAGAGGGAGAGCCCATTTCACTCACAAAGGGGAAAGGTTATTTACTCTTTTTTATTGTTTCACCCATTCGAGAGAGAGAGAGAGATTTGCATATATACTCTCTTTGTTTTATATATGTTGTCACTCTCATGTTTAGTGTTTATTTCTTAGATCCTATTTCACCTGCCCGTAACCTGTTTGATGAAATGCTTCTTTATAATACCCCAACTGCTTATGATTGTTAGCATATATAGATATGTACATGTAATAGCTATATTCTTGAAATTTGTTGTTTTAATTTCATTCTTGTTGCTTTCAAGTTGCACAAGTTTTTTGGGTTTCTGAAATAAAAAAGATAATTTTTTTTTGCTGTTCTTGGATCACTTGTTTAATTTACGGTTTCAAGTACCCACATTTAACTTTAAAGGCTTCTTTTGAATACAGGCTTGGTTTTAGTATCAAAGAAAATGCAGAGTCTCCAACTGAACTCAAATAGGTTCAACCTCAGTTCATTTCATTCAAATATGGGATTTTCGAATTTTAGTTGTAAGAGAATGCGAAAATCGATTGCAATGTCTTCATCCGTTTCTGGTATGCTTACTCATATTTTAGTATATTGCATTATGCCCGTGATCGTTCTTTCACAATTTTCAGAGTGCAATTCTATCAGAAAGCATACAATTTTAATTTTAATAGATAGATAATAGTTGAAGTGTTAACAGGGCATCAAAAGCTATCAGTAACATGCGGAGTTCGTTTTCGTCCTTGCATAGACATACATAAGGTTAGCCAATCTTTCTTACAAGAAGTTCCTTAATTTTCTTGTAGAAGTTATACTGCATTTGTTGGAGTGTAAATTATTTTCAATTTTATAGCAGCTTGTTTGGTGTTTTTTACTTGTTATAGTTATAGTTGCTAGATCAGTTTGCCGAGAGATGTTGCTTCAATTACTATGTGCATAGTGAATCCAATGTGCATTTGTGAATTCCAAAGCTTGGACCTCTGTGAATATCAGTCAATGAATTTGGGAAAAAAATTAAGAAAAACGTAATTACTCGTGCTTTGCAAATAGGCGCAAAATTAGGCTAAAAGATTTTGGAGTGTTGAACTGTTAAACTTTCTTCTATTGACCTAATATGTATTATTTTTGAGACTTTGCCACATACCGTTATATGTTGTTAAGTATTTGAATTTTGAATCAGCAACAAATTTATCTAGCCATAAAATTGACTTCTGTGCCTTCGTATGCCTTTCACAACACTGGGTCAGTGGATGTCAGAAGACATTTGCACTGTAGCTTTCTTTGCTACCAATGTATATGCCATTTAGAAATTATTAGTTGTTTGCCATCTACTCTAAATATAGATTTTGTATATTTATATATTAATATTAGCGTATATGGAGTCGTTGGTTATGAATTCACGAGTATGTGGTGGATCAGGATTCAGGAATCTTCCTCGTCTGAAATGTTTTAATATGCTTATGAATATTCATGTGTGCCAATTCCTGTTATTTTTGGCTCCTTAGTCCTCATCAAATTTTCGTAGAGCTTAAGCATAGGTATTTTAACAATTCTGTGATGAGGTTTTCATTTCTGATGTTGTAAATTTAAATGCAAGGATCGCGTAGTTTACGCTATATGCTTCTTACTATAATATATGTACTTACATGAACGTTCAGGGGAAAGTGAAGCAAATAGTAGGGTCCACTCTTTCTGATTCAAAGGATGGAGATACGAGTCTTATAACTAATTTTGAATCTGACAAGTCAGCAGCAGAATATGCTTCTCTATACAAAGAAGACGGGCTCAGGGGTGGTCATGTGATTATGCTTGGAGCTGATCCTTTGAGCAACTCAGCAGCCATGGAAGCTTTACATGCTTATCCTGGTAGACTAGATACTGTAATATGGCATATTTTCTCTTCTTATCTTATACTACGTATATGCTTCTGCAGTTACTTTGTATGTGTGCTCTAACTTTGGATGCTTTTGCGGGGTGATATACCTCCACACAGTGTACTTGACCTTTTTGTTATAGAGTTAAAGATGATAACTAAGTCATCAGTACAAGTAATAAATTACTAAGCTTACTAAATATTGATCAAGATGAGTATTAATTTGACTTCATCATTAAACTTTAGAAACAAAACATATTGAGAATATGAATCTGTACATATTTAATCAATTTGTTACTTTAGAATGAAAGATGCAGTTTATTATGATTAATAAGATACTTGATCCACTCTATGAATGAACTTCATTTTTTAAATACATTATCAGATTAGATTTAGTTACTATCATCAGTACAGGGCAATGGGTGATTTACTTGTTATGTTCAAGGATACCTTTTTAGACAATTTATAATTCAGAGAACTTTCTTATCCATTCTCTTCCATCGATGTATCACAAGTGGACCATTTTATCTTCCACGTGGTATTTCTATAGGCAGTTTTAGATATTTAAGTTATCCCACCTAAATTTTAATGTCTAATATTCTGTTTCTCTTATCTAAGAAGTAATAACTATATAGAATGGTTATCACAGTTGTTCTTCCAAGTATCTTGTTAGAGTTCGACCTCTTATATTATTTCATAATTTTACCCACAAAAGAGCTGAAAAGGTGGATTAATACAAGTTATTCTTCAGAACTGCCCTTTGTCTCATATTATATATCTCAAAATTTCTTGTGAAAATCACAGAGTACAATCACTGTACATCTTGGATCTTTGGGTTGATGGCATGTCTTAAACTTACAGAATTTTCCTCTGAACTTGATGCGAGGACTATAACATCCAGGTGGTCTGCAAGTTGGAGGTGGAATCAATTCCAGCAATGCTATGAACTACATTGACGAAGGAGCGAGCCATGTTATAATTACATCAGTATGTTTCAACTAGTATACACTAAAAATCTGATGGCTTGGAGAAAATGAAAGCAATAACATATCTCATAGATGTTAAATAGAATTTTGAAATTAGTGATTTTGGTAGATGAATCTATTTACATTCTTCTTAATTAGGTAATATGAAGACATACCCCTGAACTAAGACATCTCAACTGAAGTTATACTAAATTATACTTTATTCTGTAGATTTGTAATCAGTAATTTTTATTTATTTATTTGCAGTATGTATTCAATAATGGACAAATGGAACTTGGGAGGCTTGAAGAACTTGTTCATCTTGTTGGGAAAGAGAGGCTTGTATTGGACCTTAGTTGCAGGAAAAAGGTAATTTTACAATTGTTCAGAGAAAAAGAGATTTAAATTGTGCTGAAAAGTAATCATCACATTTAAATATTTTTTTTTAAGTCGGAAGGATAATCATATTTTGTTTCTCCTTCTTTCTAATTTTCTGATAAACTAATCTAGGTAACTTGAATATTAAGTTCCTTTATAGAATGATATATGTAATAAAATCATTAAGTAAATTTTGTAGCATTATAGTTAGCAACTACACTGGTCACACAGAAAAGCAAAATATAAGTATGCGCAATACAACTAGTGACAGATTCAACGAGATGGCATTCTTATTCATCAAGTTACCCTTGCAGCAGCCTTTTTCCCCAGTTCTTCCTTTCTTTTAAAGGCTGGCTGGTAGCAATCATACTTATTTGCAGAAATAACAGCAAACATATGTTTATTGGTGAGATTTTGGCAAGTGTTCAAGTAGTAGTGTAGTACTAGCAAAGGTTAAAGTTGTTCCACATGTTCAATTTGGATGTCAGATTTACCAAACTCTTTAGTACACTTGTTCTCCATTTTATATTCCAATCTATATGAAACTCAAAATCTAATGTGAAAATTTGTTACTTGCATGACTTGATAATGTGCTGCACATGAAGTGAACAAGGGCATTATGTTAGCAGCATTTGTTGTTCCAAAATATGGTTTTGAATATGTGACATGCATACATTTTCTTCACAGAACCAAAGTTATGATGACAATATGCTACTTTATTTTACAAATAAACATCATGTTGTTGACTCAAAGGTCTGATGGCAGGATGGTAAATATGCCGTTGTCACTGATAGGTGGCAGAAGTTCAGTGATGTCTATGTGAGCGAGGAAGTATTAGATTTTCTTTCAACTTATGCTGATGAGTTTCTGGTTCATGGAGTCGATGTTGAAGGGAAAAAGTATATTCCTATATATCTTTGCATTCTCTTTCTCTTTTTCAGTTTTGTTAATTTCCTTCTTCTGATTGATCCAACGGTGTTGCTACTGTATTCTCTATATTCCCCATCTGTAGAATTTAATGCGCACACTATAGAATGTTTTGCGGTTTTTCTTTTACTCCATTCGTGAAGATTTGTTTGTCTTGATCCTTGGACATCTAAAGTCCAACTTAATATGTTATTTGAGACTATAACAATTATTAGTCAATTAAGTTTGTACTTAAAATTGCTTTGCAAGTAACTAGTATATTGCGTTATGCCGTTATGAATGGTCGCTATATGCCACTGTTTTTATCATACGTTCTTCTCATTATGTAAAATTTTAATAATTTGGTCAGACATATCTAGGAGTTACATTCACAAGATTCATGGTTGATACATTTTGAGGGGGCTGAGATGATGCTCAATAAGATTACGATAGTCTTCTGAATTGTATTGTCACAAAAAAAATAAAAATTATGACTTCCTAATGCTGGGCCTTTCCTAGTTTCCTGTAATGTACTAAGCTGTTATCAGTACTTTCTGTTAAACATTGGTTACAATGTAGCTAGTTGAAGCAATAGGTAAACACCAATGATCAGCTTGGCTTGGCAGTGCCAATCTGACAGGCAAACTGAGAAGCTTTCGGTTAGGTCCTGATTATGCATGATGTTCGTATATCAATTGCAGGAAAAGTGTGGAATTAAGAAGGAAATAGATGCCTTACAATCTAGATGTGCATCTAAATTCTATAGGAGGCTTGGTTATATAACTAATTAGAGCTTCTCAGTATTTGATGCTAACATGTACTATTTGTATCTATCTGATATTGATTACGACAAATCTATCTGATATTGATTACTACTTTGTCGTAGGCTGGGAATCGATGAAGAGCTTGTGGCACTACTTGGCAAACACTCGCCGGTGTGTAATATATGATTTTGCTTCTACAAATTCATCTGTGTTGTTTTTCTCTTTTAGTAGTAACATGATTCTAGAGTAAAATGATCTTGCTGCTTTGTAATTTTATAAGTCTACCGTGGTTTCATTTGAAGTGTCACCCACTGCTGAACCCTGCCTCTTTGTTGGCTGTTGGAAGCACATCACATTGATACTACTATGACAGCCATTAAACTCCTAAATGACTTCAATTGTCCGGTCCGATCATATGCCAGTTGGTATAATAACTCTTTTCTGCGAAAGCACTTTTAAATTTCTTGAGTGTCCCACGATTTTAAACTCTAATTATCTTTGTTTTTCATTTTCATGCATTGTGTTGGTTTAGGTTATTTGTTTTCTGTAAAATGAATTTTATGCTTGTAAGAACCTGATTTGGACGTTCTTATGAAGAGTAAATTGTACAGGAATAGTTAGTGAACTATGAGCATTACTACTAACACATGCTAATCATTGATTCTGTCTTTTGAATGCCAGATACCGGTTACATATGCTGGCGGCGTGACTATAATGGATGATCTGGAGAGTATAAAAATTGCAGGAATGGGAAATGTGGATGTTACTGTGGGTAGTGCTTTAGATATTTTCGGCGGCAACTTACGTTATAAAGATGTTGTAATCTGGCATGACCAGCAAGCTGCTGTAGCAGCTTAGTGTTTATTTTTATTTTATTTTACCATAGTGTTGTTTTTTATGGATCATGATTGATGTGGGAAAATGAAAAGAAAAATTTTAGTTTTTTTTCCAAGTCAACATTGTAGTTTTTTTTTCCCAAGTCAACATTGTAATTTTGATGGTACCTCAACGTAGAATCGTAGATGTATGGGTTGATTGTGGACTTCTGCATGCTGAATTTTCACAAAATCTATCTTTAAGCATGAGTAATTTCCCCGTCATATTTAATATAGTACTAATCCTGTACTCGTAGTTCATCCAAAAGTCATCTAATGGCTTCCCTCCTGCTTTGTCTATCTACTATCAGACTTTTGAAAAAAATGCAACGGCTTTTCAAAACCTGCTGACAGAAACAAAATAAATAGACACAATGCCACGCAAAGAAGCCAATTTGAGAAAGTTAGAAAAAATAAAAAGAAGCGGTAACAATAATCGTATAGAAAGCTGTAATATAGAGCACACAATTCAAGACCAGTAGAGAACAGAAGTGTTTCAACTGTGATGATAAGTAGTTTTATATACATCTGTCCCTAAGTTATACAAGAAGCAATTAATGAAAATCTGTTGGATGATGTATGCAGCATTAACAAAAATTCAAACTGCACAATTTTTGCAAGGGATCAACAGAAAAATGTTGATTATCACACAAACTATGCCAAAACGACGACACCAACTAATTTCCTGGTTGCATGAACTCCTTAAAAGTAAGACCTTTTCTTGGAAAATTTGTGCAACTAGCTGATGCGGAAGGCCATTCTGGTATTCATAGTAGAAAGTGCTTTTAATTAGGTTTTCATAATATTATGAAGCAATGAAACAGAATAGGGAAGAGGCTTCAATGCTTGATAAACACACAATTTCAATGCCGCCATAGTATACAATGGATTCTTAACGCGTTATAGCTCATATATGCTTCTAACATTCCTGATTCCTCTAGGTTTCAATCTTATATGTGAATCAAGTTTGTTACTACCATAATAATGAACAGAGAATTGAGTGAATTCGAGAAATACAATGTCAAAGAAACAAATTCTGCTCTATATTTCAGTTTTGAAAAAATCATGTGGCCAATATACATATATGACATTTCTCATCTCAAAGCACAATTCAGCATTACTGTGTACTTTTAAAGAAACGATGACACAAGTACAAAAAATAAACATATATATTGGTTTTTGTTCTCTTCTGAACCAGTACGGAAAAACAAGGTCAAAAAGCATAATAAATTTGCCTTTAGGATCTATGTTTAAAAGTCCAAAATTCATCTCTTCTCTAAACATTATCAGTGGCATCTCTTTGCTTTTCTTCAGTGCTCCCTCCAGAGGCCAGCCTCTCAGCTGCCAACCGCTCTTCCAATGCTCTCGCACCCCTTTCCCTGCAGTTTAGAGAGGAACAACTGGATGCTAAAATGGTGCGAAAGTACAAATCTACCGTGGCAGATTAGATGTTCAGGAGAACAAGCACAAAAAAAAGGTAAGCAAGAAAGTAACAGCTTGCTACCATGTTCTAGTTATATTGTTGCTATTAATCATGCAAACTTAAATATGCAATGATCATGAATATCTTAAAAAAATAAAAAATAAAGTTAAATATACTTTCTAAAAAATGGGAGCAAAACGACTTGCAAATATATCTACAAAGGAAGAGAGAGACTATAAGAAAATCAGCAGGAGTCTGCAAAATGATAACTGATTACATATATTGAGGCAAACAAAATAATAATATACAAGGCTTAGCCTAGCGGATACTGTCTCTCGGTAATAAAAGGTTAAGGGTTCAAGACTCTGAGGCAGGGGGTGTGAGTATTCAAATTTATGTAATTGACCATAACCAAAAATAAGTAAAACTAAGAAAGAAAATAAGAGAAATTATTATTCCTTAAAAGTGCAAGATACAATTAGAATATCTCTCTATCATTTACTCTGTACTACTACTACTACTAATAAGTTCGCTGTTGAATTGTGAGAAGCAATTAAACTCGTTTGCTTATATCAAGGCAAATTTAATTTCATTCAAGCAATTCATTCGGCAAAAGCTTGGTTTGGTTTAAAGTTCTTCTTCAACTTTCAGATATTATATAACTAAAATGATCCCAAAATATTTCAAATGACTTTGCAGTACATTACCTTCTCCTAGATGCCTCAATGGGATCAGAACCAGGCAGAGAAGAACCACCCAGTATATGGCCGCTGTCTTCATCAGAAGTTGCAGATCTTCTGCAGAGCATCCGATCAAATATTGAAGCAATGGGATCAATCACTGGTCTGCATTTGAGCCAGAATAATGAATTCGTAAGTAGGAACTGGGGACTTTAGCGGGAAGAGGGAATTGGAAGGAGGTTAAATTATAAAAAGACTGAAAATCACCTCAGAGGTTCAGGAAAGAAAGTGGAGAATGCAAATTCATCACTTGGATCACCTCTAAGTTTTGTTTCTGGTTTCTTCTGCCAGTATCTGAGGTAGATCCAGCTTATGTACGTACCAAATATCAGGGTTGGTAAGTATATTGCCGATTCCGCTGTAAAGAAGCTTATGGCAGTAGACAGCACTAGGGTAAGTGATGGCAACCACTGCATAGAGCCCAGACAGTGTACAGGAGATGTAAGGGAATAAATTCTCCAACTGTTAAATGCCACACTATGGTTTTGAGTACAACATCAGATGAAGACTTTCAGCAGGTTCATACCTTTGCTTTAATTTTTAACAAAGACAGCTCTTGATCAGGTATAATCTGCTTCAAGCCAACTAGGAAACCTAATAGAACCCCATGGAAACCCGAAATAGGCATGTAACTGTCAAAATACGAATATAGAAACAAACTTAAACATATGGAAGTATACCAGCAACAGCACAAAGGCATAGGCAAATGAATAATATATAGAAATGAAAGAAACTAAGGTGCTAGATAAAATATTATGAATTAATGGTAGTCACTTGTGTTGGAAATATAATATATCAAGACCGAATTGAAGTCAAATTTAAAGACGATTGTGTATTATAATTTTAACTTTTAAAGATGGATTACTTACAGATAAGTCTCCAGCATTGTTACGTAGTACAAAAATACAGCTGTGACAAAAACACATACGGATGTCAAGAAGTTGACTACAAAGATGAACTTTAGGAACTCCCTAGTACCCCAAATAGGTTCAAGCACTTTCCCCATTAGGAGGAGCCCAAGTGCGCTAATGACCACCTGAAAACATATTCACAATGTCAAATTGACATAGAAGTCAAACACCAACAATAACAGGTAAACAGGATATGAATTATAATATAACTGACTGACAACTGCAGCAATAGATACCAAAAAGGGTGCATACCCCATATACTGATTGTTCAATGTAACCAGCTGTTATGAGGTTCCAACCAAAAGGTATAGTCCTGCAATACATTAGAAAATCAAAATTTTTTATTTCGTTTATCATCATATCTACAACTGTGAACTGACAATCTGTTGCCCAATGCAAAGGAGATACACATAAATGATGGTAAATAGCCAGAAGACTGCCAAATACCCAATATTAGCGTAGAAAAAACAGAGGGGTACCAGATCAGCCAAGACAGAAAATCCACATTGATTAGAAGATACTGGTAATAACTAATGATTGGATGATAAAAGGAAAAAGAGGCAGGCATGGTAACTGAAAGAAGATGGGCGCCTTACATGAGAAGTAGCATTGGACTCTCTATCATATTACTAGTAAAACTGGTTACATCAATTGTCTTGAATAATATCTATTACAATTTGACTGGTTTGAGTTTAGGTATTGAAGACTAGGCCATGAATTCAAAAATTAGAAGTGCTTGGTTATAGCCATATATTCAAGACTAGACAGAAGCTTGAAATTTCAGAAAAAGTAAAATAGCTTCTTATACTTCTATTTCATGAATTTTCTTTCTTCTTTTTTGGGATACATGAAATTACATGTACCTATTTCTTCTCGTTAAACTTATTAACATACAAGAAAACTGAGAAACAAGAATGAGGCCCCAGGACGGATCATCCGAATGTCAATTGTGGTTTTGTTACTTTGACACCGGTTATTTATTTCATTCATCGGATATTCACCAAAAGAAAGAGATTATTTCAACTAAAGCGAAGGGAATATTCTAAGGGTGGTTGCCCCTTCCTGAACCCACAACCTATGATTTCAATTTCCAAATTGACAACCATTTTTTTAAATATGCATTGTAATCTGTATATACATGTATGTTGATTTTGTTGCATGAATCTGCTCTTTCAGCTCCAAACCACAACCAAAAAGAATGACAATGAAGAATATTGTTCCAATCAGCAAAAACACACATACACACATACTCACACTCTTCTTCCCACCTCAAATGCTAAAAAAAGATGATATTGCTCTTATACTTTAAATCAATATAACATACATAAACTAGCCGTTTTCTAAAATCACCTCTCTAAAAAAACCCATATTGCCAGCTATCTAACTACCCTAAATTTTTTTGTCAAAAAAAAAAACCAACCTAAATTTTATTCAATCCAAATAGAGTTGAACAACACGATTTCCATTACATCATTAAATTAACAGCCGATCCAAAATGATTCCAACCTACAATTGCTATAATACATAAAGATCACCTTTTCCTTACAATTTAACTAATTGATAAACTCTTCCCACCGCAAATGATTAAAAAAATGCTATTATAAATCAAAATCACGATAACATACATAACTACTACTAATCCGAAATCATCATACTCTGAAAATCCACATTGCTAACAACCCTCACCACAATATTTTTATCTACCACTAAACGTTATTCAATAGAATCAAGTTTAACAACACGATCACCACCAAACTAAAAACCGATCCAAAACAATTCCATTATACAATCACAATAAAAAAAATTAAACTCAATCATCAACCGACAAAAAAAACAAATATCGAAATCTACTGAGACATAAAAATACCTGGCAGGAATGAGTGCGAGATACGCAACGGAAGAGGGGAGAATCTGAACAACAATGTGACCAGCAACAAGTACTACAGCAAGGCCTTTACACAGCCTTGTAAATCCACTAAACACATTTGTGCCCTAATTTCACCATTAATCAATCACTCAACAAATCAATTTCCAACACTCCTTAAAATATTCTAAATCAATACATACACAAATCATCAGATCTAATCTAAACTAACTGTGTTAAAACATTAAAATAAAATTGATTTACATAAATAAATAATTGAATATACACACAAATTAAATATATAAATAAATAAATAAAAACAGGAAACTTACTCCAGAAAGGGCCGGAGAACTCATGACGGGAGATCCGCAGTACGATCTGAGGTGTGTGTATATGTGTATGTATATGTGATTGGAGTGGTATTGTTATTACACTTGACTTCAATAATAAAACTAGGAGTATGTAGTAAAGTCACTTGGGGAAAATAAACTATATACTAAAATAATAAATTAATTATCCTTAATGTTTATTTATTAAAAATTAATGTAATGAATAGCTATTATTTTTATTTTATTGGAATTTATCAAGTATTTAATTTTGAATTTTGATATATATGACATTTAAGTGGAATTTATAAAGTATTTATTTATGAATTATGATATGTATGAGATTTAAATGTTGTTCACCGAATGAGAATTAATTGGTGAAAATACTTTACAATAATTAATCAGATTTAGGGTTTGAAATCGTATTTTTAAATATAAAAATCTGTTTTTTTTAAAAACACAGTCTGAAAAATACTTTTTCATTAAACTATATTTAAATTGTATTAAATAATTTTAAAATTGTATTAAACAATTTTTTAATCTATTTTTCAATAAAAAAATTAATACAATTATCTACAACATCAGGATTCATATTTGGTCCCATATCTTATTTTTATTTCAAAAAATATCCTTTTATTGTTCCAATGCGAATACACTATACAGTGGTATGCTCTTTAGCAGTGTTTTAGAAAATGGAAATAAGAATTAATCAGATAATTAGAATATTAACTGTTGATAATTTAATATAATAAATAATAATTATATTTAAATACCATCAAATTATCATAAAATTTACAAAAAAAATATCACATATAATTAGTACATACTAATATTTAGGTGTTACAATTTACAAAAAAATATAAAATATTTAAAACATACTCCCTCCATTTTTATATAGGTCGTCTGATTTTTCTGCACCTATTTTTAAGTGCTTTGAATATATAACTAAAATTATTTTTTTCAATTCATTTTTTTTATAAATTAAAATTTTGATTATATATTTTTATTCAAAGAAAAAAATAAAAAATTTAATTAGATAGTCAAAACACCTAAAAACGTGTTCAGAAAAGGCAAACTACCTATAAAAAAAATAGATAGAGTATATTAATTATTATTTTTTTTAATTATTGATTTTGACCGATTTTTGACTGATTTTTGATCAGTTCAATAAATTTTTTTAAAAAATGTCTTTTAACCCAATTTTCATTTAATTAAAACACGATTTGTTTGTCCATCTACTAATCGGATTAATTAATTTTTTTAAAACACTGCATTTAAATAGGATAAATATATTTTTTCATCCTAAACTAATTAGAAAAATGCATTGACAAACAACACATAAGGGTTTAATCTCCTTCGTTCAAGTCTAATTCACTTCAAAAATTTCTTAAAACATATACTAATTTATAAGGTCATAAATTTAAATATTAAAAAAAAAGTTGGCCTTTTTGGCGAGGTATCAACTATACAGGTCCGAAAATAAGTAGCTAACAAGTAGCTTTGTGTAACATCTTGAAATGCCAATGCCAACTTATGATTCTTGGATGCAGCATTATCCATCAAGTAGAATTCAATGTCTTATATATATGCAGGGTTTTATGTTAATTTCTGACTCCAATCTTATCTCTAGAAAAGTTAAAAGTAGGCTGATACTCCATTTGGACAAAACGGGTCTCAATTCAAATAACTGAGTTGCAAAATAAGTAATTGAAATTGAAATTTTTATTTAAATTAGATAATTCAAAATTTAATTATATTTAAAATAAACTGATCTAAAATAATATCAATTTAATATAGTCAAATTTGATAAAAATGAAAAAAAAAGCAATTAAATTCAGAAATTGATTTAAGCCGATTTGATATGAAAATGATCAAAATAAAAAATTTAACCGAAAATTATTTAAAATACAAGATACAATAATTACATGAAATCGATCAAATTATGATAAAATTATTTGAACGGAATATAACAAGAATTACTGATTGGATGCTATTAAACAATTGATTAGATATATAGTGATTGATTGTAGTTGAAGAAAATCAAAATTATTACAAAATGAAGATTGAATGTTAGATTATTCATCCATTTTAATGCAAACATTTCAAATATGAACATATGGAGCGAGGAGATTAAACTAGCATAATTTTGTACATAAATTTGTGTAGTAATCAAAACTTATTTCTTCTTGTTTTGTTTGGCTTATTACTTTAATTAATTAATTAATTTGTTGTTCAAGACTTTTAGATAGATAGGCCAAGCATGCATTACATGTTTGACTATCAAGCCAGAAGCTACTATATAGCAAGTTACAATGCAGAGTCCATGCTTTTCAGGGACCAAACTAGCTAGTTCATCTAGCTCGTGATCATTTTGATCACTTCCACCGAACCGATCCTTGACTTGGCATGTACAGTTTTCGATTCTCAGTTTCGGATTAATGTTAAAGAGATGCTTGATTTTATTTGAATCCGAAATGTTTTGTTAGAGTTGAGAAAGAGATTAGAGCTTAAAAAAGAGCATTGGTGTAATTGGAGTGCATAAACACAACAAAGTGATGTTGAAAACTGATTAGATTAAGACACAAGAAGAAGAAAAACGTCCGCTATTGATGCTTGAAAGAAAATCAGTACTGGTAATTATAGAGAAAATTCCAGATTTTATTAGAATATTATATATGTAGTGGCTAAGATATAGTAGAGGAGACGTTACAACTTGGGTGAAAAAATTATTATAAAATTGTCAATTTGACAGTAAAAGTTGCACAAGTGAATTAACTAGGCCGGCCTAGGGGGTGAACGATTATTTATTCAACCCTTCTATATATACACACATAAAATTGATTGTTTTAACAACAATGGCTTTCGCACGGTACGAACATAACCAAATAATTATTCTTCTCCTGCTACTCTTTCTATGTTTGGTCGTAAATTATTCAAAAGCACAGGTAACTCTATTAACTTGTACTATTTGTCCTTTTGTGTTTTTTTTTGCTGGATTATGCATCATCTTTATACTTAAAAGTAAATAAAGAAAGAGCGCTATATATAAAACTAAGAAATTACACGCTACATCGACTTTATACTAAGAAATTACATGCTTAAATTGTGACAGTCGAAATTCACAGATTCGTACTCTTACTGAACATTAATTTGTGGATTACAGTGGCTAAATCATGGAAGTGGCATAACTAATGCACGATATGCCAGAGGAGAAGTGCTGATCAACCCAACAACTATACGGAATAATAGACTCAAGTTAAAATGGAGATTTTTTACAGGGAATAGTGATGTCACTGCTACACCAGCAATTGCTAATGGAATGGTCTATTTTCCTGCTTGGAATGGTAATTTGTATGCAGTGAATGCCTTGACTGGTGCTCTTGTTTGGTCACAAAATCTTACTCAGCTGACTAATATGACCGGGACTGGAGTTACTGTAAACGTGACAGTGTCAAGAACCACCCCAGCCATTGCTGGCGACCTACTGATTGTAGGAATTTATGGGCCTGCAGTTGTCATTGCTGTCAAACGTTCCACAGGAGAACTGGTTTGGTCGAGGATGATTGATCGACGTCCCCTTACTGTTATTACTTCATCTGGAACAGTTTATGCAGGGTTAGTATTTTTTCTGTTGCTAAGTGTTAAAATATTATATATGATCCTGTTAAGTCGGTATAACACCTGAGGTTTTAGGAGACCTGGTAACTTAACACTAAGCATATAATTTTATAAACTCAACAAGAAAAACGTCAAGAACCCGGAGCAAAAGCGTCGAGAAGAATGATAACTAAAAATGATAACTAATCTAACTAAAAAACTTGTTAGAACTCAAGTCTTTTTCCTTAAATTCGAATTTCTTCACAAACAACTGAACTAGAATTACAAATTACAAGATTACTGACCGATGCCTAAGAAATGACAATTGTCAAGTTCAACTTAGGCACTGCATTAGAGGTAGTACATTTCTACATCTAGTATGCTTAAAAACTATATACAGTATATACATAAATGAATAGTATGTGTGATTTGCATATCCAGGGCGTTTTATGTGGGAGTGTCATCATTAGAGGAAACATTATCGGCACAACTTTGTTGCACATTTCGCGGCAGCCTAGTAAAGCTAGATGTTCGAACAGGAGTAATTTTATGGCAGACATATACACTTCCAGATAATGGTGGTAGATTAGGAGGATACTCTGGAGCTGCTATATGGGGAAGTAGTCCTTCCATTGATGTTGTTAGGGGACTTGTTTTTGCTGCAACAGGCAACCTCTACACTGCTCCTCTGGAGGTTCAGAGATGTCAACAACAACAAAATAATCAAACAACACCAACTGGCCCTGACAAGTGCATTGGACCAGATGTTAACTTCAACTCAATGCTAGCATTTGATATTAAAACTGGCAACATCAGATGGTCAAGGCAACTTGGAGGGTACGATGTTTTTTTTCTTGTCTGTCTTATTCCTAATAATCCCGAGTGTCCAGTTGGACCTAATCCGGATGCCGACTTTGGAGAGGCGCCCATGTTGCTCACCATAACAAGAAACAGAAGACTGCTAGATGTGGTTGTCGCAGTGCAAAAGAGTGGCTTCGTGTGGACTCTTAACCGCGAAAATGGTGATATTGTATGGTTCAAGGTATTTTCTTTTAAGACTTGGTTTGATTTTCTTTAGAACTGTTTCATCATACAATACAAGTAAAATATAATTCAATACTACATGGTTGCAACTTCTAAATGAAGTTCATTTCATTTAAAGAGTATATACCGATAAATAATGTAACTTACAAGTTAAAAAAGAATTACTTGAAATTAAGTTGCTTCAAGATATATAATCCAGTTAGAATTGATACTTTAAATATATAATACAAACAGCAAGCAGGACCAGGGGGCGCTTTGGGAGGAGGCATATGGGGCGCAGCCACAGACGGACAAACGGTTTATACAAATATTGCGAATAGTAACAGGGTGAGATTTCGACTAGCACCATCTACTCAAACAACAACAGCAGGTGCATGGGTGGCTTTGAATGCTGACACGGGAGACATTCTGTGGACCACAGCAAACCCGAGCAACGATACTTCTAATGGACCAGTTTCATTAACAAGGGGAGTACTATTTGCAGGATCTGTTGCTTCTAATGGACCATTTTATGCCATGGATGCTAGAAATGGGACTATATTGTGGACGTATAACACTGGTGGTACAATATATGGGGGAGCATCAGCCAGTTATGGATGTGTTTATGTTGGCAATGGATATGCAGTTGGTCAAGCATTTATTCCTACAGCGACTCACGGGACTGCAGTCCATGCCTTCTGCATTGGTTGAATCACCTGAACAATATAAACTTACTAAATAAGACTGGTAAAGTTATGCAATGGATGCATGCTAACCTTACTGGTATCACATGTTAAAGTTATATACGTAAATTAGTAAGATGAAATAAAAACACCAACATTCAAAGTCTTATTAGTGGAATGTATTGATAAGAAAATTGCAATAATTAGTAAGCTATGTTCATGCTTTATGCATGGAATGCTGGCAATAAACTTACCCTGTTTAGTAGTAAGTTCAATTTCTTAGTTGAACTCGAAATTCAGTAAATCATGTAAAAGCAGTAGTAGTATTGTAGTCAAGTTACATACAAGCAAAGCAACAACATAGATGAAGGCATGATTACTTATATTGTAATATATATATAATGTAACTTTAAAGGAAAACCGTATCTCTGATTTTGCAATATCAGAAGCTCGATGAAATATATATGACGATGTCATATCGTTATGAATCAGGTCGCGCTGAGAGTTCCCCCAAACACTTCAGTGGCCTCAAAATTACTTAGCTCTTATTAATATATAGATGAGCGAGGCATCTCTGCTTCTTGCTAGCCAATGAAGTGTTCAAGGGAACTCCCACGTAAACCTGACGTGTTCAAGACTCGTGTAACACTTCTTACTCAACACAGGTATTTTGTACAGACATTTCTATGTGGTGATTTCAGATATATAGTGCCTCACTCGGTGACTATCAATAACTAGGAATATACATTGTTGGATGAACCTGGACGTGATTATTTCAGTTGTAGGAGTATCGATGTAGAATATATACACTCAGATTTTTCAGCCCCATATGGGGATGACCAACTTTAGTTATATAACACACACAAAAAATGAAGTGAAAGATGAATAAGATGGAACCGCGCGTGCCACTATTTTTTTAATAATAGTTGGCCAGGCCTAAACGCAGTTAACTGATAAATGATACAGTTAATTACTAAACTCAGATGCTATTCTGAAAGTGCTATTAGAGATGAATGTAAAGGCTACAAGCTGAGGAAACTCATTGTGATAGATTTTGTCGATTAAAATGGAATCAGATTAGAGGATACATCATGGTAGAATAAAGCACAGGTACTAGTATGAGAGTATATGCCATATTGGCAACAGCCTTACAGAGGTTTTCCAATGTTAATCTAGTCGTAAATGTGACTAGGTTCAGTACTGTTCTTTTCCATTACACTTACACATGATCCTCTGCTGAAATCGAAGACTAGGACTAGATACAGAATGAAGAGATACATTCTTCGTCAATTAACATTCGAATAGCAGTGACAATGTACAGGCTTCTCATGCACCAAAATATTGCTATATATACTGGTTCCACACGAAAACTAGAGGCACAACAAATGAAACAAGATAAACACTGACATGGTCATGTACTTGAGGATCATAATCATCAGGTCACCCCTAGAGGTTCCTCAAACACTTCATTGGGAATGTTAATTCTGCCTACTGAAGTGTTTGGGGGAACTCCTGAGGTTATTTGATATACTCTGTAATTTTTATTTTTTTTTGTTAATCTAAAATATTTCTCTTTTTAGTTTCTTAAATATTTTTCAATGCATCAGGTTTTAAGTACATTAGTATATATTCAGACGAGTTATTTTTAATACTTGTTATCTTATTATTTAAATTTTAATATTTTAATATTTTTCTTTTTTTATTTATGTTTGCTTTTGTTTATTTCAGCAATATATTTAAGAAACTAATTTTTTTAATAGTAACTCTCATCTTGTTGAGAGAACAATCGTATGAATAATGGTACATTCCCATGGTAGCGCAAATATGTAAATTTTCGGGTGTCTGTGACGTAAAACTAAAGTATCTGCATTATTTCATCAGTAGCAATAATTAATTGAATATATCTATGTATCTCCTTGGAACTATATAGATGCTGCTTAAACTTGATGCAAATACATTCGTCTCCACACACACACACACACACACACACAGACAAAGGCTTCCACACTCCATAAGGCTTCTAAAGAGGAAGCAATTAATTAAACAAAGACACATTCTTGATAAGATACTAGCACGCAAGTATATACAACATCAGAAAAGTCTAGTCATGAATGTAAAGTGACTACATGTTAGTATTTTGTTTTCCAGAAAGTTAGTAGACTCTATACATATATGCAATATGCTTTGTATCGAAATTTGAAAACTATTCAGCTCAATTCTGTTTCTCAACAACCACTTGCTGGTTAAAAGAATGTGGCAATGATTGGCGAACTATTTCCGCTAGCTTTTCTACTTACAAGAATATCGTAAGTCGTGTCATCAGGGGTAACACCTTTATCAAGCATCTCATCATGCAATTTAAATGCCTCCACGAAATTCCCCTCCCTGAAGTATCCAGCAATTATTGAATTATAAATGAGAACATTTGGAACTGTGTTCTTACTCTCCATTTCTTGTACGACCTTTCTTGCGTTTTCTACTTGCCCTCTATTACAAAGACCACCTATAAGAACACTGTAGATAATGACATCTGGCTTGATACCATCAGCAAGCATCTGTGTGTAGAGATTTGTAGCCTCGAGTACTTTTCCTTCTTTTAGTAACCCATCGATCAAAGTTGTGTATGTTGCCAAGTCACATGGAATTCCATCTTGAATCATTTTATTATGGAAGGTAAGTGCAGTATCCATATCATTCAAACTCTTGAAGCCACTAATCATACTATTATAAACGACTGTGTTAGGGGATAACCCAACTGCATAAAGTTCATCAAAAAGTTCTTGTGCACTTTCCATGTCTCGAAGTTTGCAATATCCATCTATGAAGACACCATATGCAGTAACGTCCAATTTTAGGCCCTTGTTCCTCATATCGTTCTTCAGTTTGATAGCCAGATCATAGTTGTTGCTTTTGAGAAGTCCATCAACTAAAGTAGTGTAAGTGATGACATTAGGAGATAATCCATTTTCACACATTTCATTATAAACAGCCAATGCAGAATTGATGGCATTTTCCTTGACAAAACCATTTATAATGCTATTGTACGTCATGCAGTCAGGAATAAAGCCATTCTCCAACAACTTCTCAAGTCTATCTCTAGCCTCAGATGTTCGGCGAACTTTGCATAAACCATTTAAAAGTTCATTGTACGTGAAATTTGTAGGGGTGATTCCTAGAGACAACATTTGGTCAAAATACTTAAATGCTTCTTCAGTCTCGCCCTTTTTGAAATGCCCGTCAATCAGTATACTGTATGTAATTACATCAGGCTTCAGACCCTTTTCCAGCATCTCTGCAAAGAAAATTGATGCCGAGTCCATATTCCCTTGTCTGCTGTAACCAAGTATCAGTGTATTATAGGAAACCACACTTGGTACCAGCCCCTTATTTAACATGTCATCCCATAGATTACAAGCTTCGCTCATTTTGCCCGCTTTACACAGTGAGGACATAAGAACATTGTATGTAAAAACATTAAAGACACCACCCTCAACCGCATCATGAAACTGCACGAGTGCCTCTTCCCACAATTTAGCTTCTAGAAATCCTCGTATCAAGGAATTAACATGGTAGACAGTTGGTTCTATACCTGTGAGTTTCATTCGGTTGTATAACTCCTTTGCCTTCTGCATATGTCCATGCCTACAGCACCCCTCAATTAGAACAGAGTAAGTAACCTTATTTGGACCAGGACCGTCTCTTTCAATTTCCTCAAACAAGCCTAATGCCTTACCCAAATTACCCTCCAAACAATATCCCTTCATCAAGCTTGTTGCAACTATCAAATTAATCGGAATTCCATCAGCAACCATCTCATCCCTAACCTTTAACGCACCAACCATATTTTTCTGCTTCACAAACGCTCCAACCACACATGTACATGTTCCCTCTCCAGGAGCCCAACCCATTTCCTTCATTTCATTCAACAATTCATACGCATAATCAGCATCTGGTTTCTTGCAAACAGCATGAATAACACAACAATAAACCGACACATCAAGTTTAACACCATTACCCTTTGCTTGCCTAAAATACTTTTCTACTTCATCAAACTTCTTTTCTTTCATACACGCACGCATAATCACATCTACTGTCACACAATCATATGTCCCTCTAACAACCAACCCCTCATACAAATCTTTAGCTTCTACAATCAAATAATTCCTAACAAGTCTACTCAAAAGAAAATTAATACACGAAACACTCAAACTAAGCTTGCATTCAACAATTCTACGAAAACAATCAATCGCGTCGAAAAATCTACCATCCCTAACAAAACTATTCAACAAATAATTAAACACAACAAAATTCAACTCAAAATCGAACCTTTTTGCACAATCAACCAACTGATTAACCACATTGGGACCAATGTCACTTGAACAACCCGAAACTATTCGATTAAGCATGTTCCGAATAACCGGATAAAAATTCTCAGAACCAGCCAATATATGGAGCAAAACAAGAAAAGGGTCAGTACTAGTAGTCATGGTACACATGTTTTCAGCCCATTTGAAGTAATTTAAAGCAGAATCAGGGTCATTTCTATGAGATAAAAGAACTTTAATCACATGGGCAGGGCTTAAAAGTTCAGATTTTGAGATGGATTTAGAAAATATATGAGATAAGCTAGTTTTTTTATTTGGGGTTTTGGGAAAAATAAAGGATTGATTTTTAGTTTCTAAAAAAACTTGAGAAGAGTATGAAGTTTGAGCTAAAAGATTAAAACTTTGAGGTTTCAAGTAATGGGGAAGAATATTCCGGTACCGTGATATCGCCCGAAAAAAGTATAGCCGCCGCGGAGTGGTCATTTTTTGATACCAAGGTCGTGTACTCGTGTACTCGTCTACTATATAGATACATTTTTTTGAGGGAGATTACAAAATATAGATACATTTAAAGTATGTGCACTTTAAAGTCTAATAAATAATTCTATAAGATTATAGTTTTTAATATTTGAGTTGAAATTTTGAAATTGGTAATTTTAGTAATTTAAAAACATTTACTTTTAGATTTTTAACAAAAAAAATTATATCTTTTGTGTTTAAATATTAGCACAAGTTAAATTTTAGAAATGTAAAATTTAAACTATTCTCTTAAATCGGCTGGCCGGAATATATTTTTTATATATTTTCCGTCAAAACACGTATATTAAAGTATTAAACTGTGCAAAATTAAGAAACTAGATACCTACAATTATATTTATGAAATTCACATATATAAAATAAGTAATTAGATACATGCATTTTGAAGATGCTCGTGGAGGAATAATTCTTTGTTAAAAAATAATATTTAGAATGCGTTACATGTGTATCATAATTTTGGATTGTAAATGGCAATGTTTTGGAACCTGAAGGTGAAGGCTGAAGCCCCCAACCAGTGCTCAATGATATAATAATTTGCTTCACATCATATGATGATGTGACCAAGGTCCTTGGTAAGGGTCTATTACAACTGAAACAGTGTATATTTCAAAGTAAATTTGAGTGGTGATCCAGAAAGAACCATATGTACATGCTCAGAAGATAAACCTCTTTTATAACCACAAACATATGAAGGGAGGCTCTTTTCATTCTGTTAGATGAATTTTCACACAGCATGATTTTCTGTATTCCCTGTTGGAGGGGGAGGGGCATCTGAGATCCACTGGCAAATTTCTGCCCTGCAGGTAAATTACATTTTGAGGCAAGATGAGATGACCCCAGTAAGCTACGGACAAATATTCAAGCATATAAAGACAAACCATAGCTGATGCTGAAAGAAACTTGACAGGAAGAATGAAGGCTGATGCGGAGGAAACTTAAGAGGAACCTTGGTATCATAATCTCTTCTTTCCTCGCAGATACTAGAACCTTTAACCAGGGATTTCTCAAGATGTATTCATAACAAGAGATGGGAATGCATGATCGGGAAGGACTTTGTGTATGTTCCCATTCTCCTATGTAATCTCATTCCAGAACTCAATGGACGGACAATGAAACTTCTTTCACACGCATCACATAAGGACTCCATAAAATAACCTTATAAAGATTTTGTCTAACAAGAAAACCACTTCCTTGATACCATGGCTTTAGTTAGGGAACCGCCACCCTGTAAAGGCAGACATCAAATTTCAGTCTCTATCTGAAGGATGCAAAATGCTTGTGCCAGAGCTGTAACATGCCATAGTTTTTCTTATTCTTTTTTCTTTCTAAAAGAGTAACAATACACATGCCGAGTACATTATGTTTACATCTGTATAATAGATAGATTATATAATAAATAAGGAAGACCATAACTGAAGATACTTGATTCAAAAGTTGAAACGTGTACGTCACACACTTTGTAGTACACAATTGATCTATAGTTTATACATTAATCATTATATTACTTTGTAATCACTGATATAGTAAACTACAGTTTCACTGCAAGTCGATTTGAACATTTTGTCAATATACATAACCAAATGCTACATTCGCTTTTGTGTTGCTATTCTACCTCTCTTCTCCCCTAGTCCACCCCTCCACTTCCCTTCTCCACCCCACTCACACAGAGAAACATCCCCCACTATAATTGCAGTAAATATTGTATTATAGTATTATACAAGGATAGGTACTAAGAGCATCTCCGATAGGGGTTGCCAAGTTTATGTGGCATGGCACTCTTGGTTGCCTACCTATTGGACCGGCCCTGCCATGTTTACCCTGATTGTTCCCACGTAAATGCAAGAAGCTAACATACATAATCACTTTAGCTTCAGTGTTGACACACACAAAGACATAAATACATCTAAGGTGTATTTTTTCCCAATAAATTTGGATTGCTCGAGATAGTAGAAGGATATGTAAGGAAGATATGAAACAGATATGACAGTGCAGAAGAATGAGCAATTACCATTCCAGCTAATTTTTTATTTTTAACCCAACAAAAGCCAAAATATTTAATTAGCAAAAAAAAACATTATATATACATATATACATTTATATGCATAAATCTACCAATAGAGCAGAGAGAACCACAACTTTTAGCTCTTTCCATGAAATAATAATCGCAAAATTATTTCTCTAGGATGTTTTATCAAATTAATTCGGTACTTTTTTTACACAGACCACATCCTCACCAGTCACCACACTGTCAAATCTCCTACCTCCCCTTCTCCTCAAACGTAGGTTTTAAGCTCACAAACTGCTATCATGTGCAATTCATTCTAATTAACTAAAGCCCTAAATGAAAATGGTAAATTAATAATTCAAAACTATAGATATAGAAGATGTGATGCAAACAAGGGTTCATAAATAATCTAGCTCATAATATTGTATTATTGCATTGAGATTAACAAATGGTATCAAGTTCGCATGTAGGTGCAAAAGCCACAAAATAGTATAGTAACCACTTACTGGTTTACAGGGACGTAGCCATCTGCCAGGGAATCATTCCCGGTAACTTTTCGTTGTACAAGAATATCATAAGTTGTGTCATCAGGTGAAAGACCACTGTCTAGCATCTCATCATGCAAATCAAAAGCCTCTTGCATATTCCCCTCCCTGAAGTATCCAGCAATTAATGTGTAATATATAAGAACAGTTGGAACAATCCTAGTACTCTTCATCTCTTGTAATACTTGTCTTGCATTCTCTAGCTGTTGTTTATTACATAGAAAATTTACAAGAACAGTATGGGTTTTCACATCTGGCTTGATCCCATTGCCAAGCATCTCTGTATAAAGATTTGATGCACGGAGTAATTGTCCTTCTCTTAGTAACCCATCAAACAAAATGGTGTATGTTTCCAAGTCGCATGGAATCCCATCATCAATCATTCTCTTATGGAAGGTAACCGCAGCATCAAGGTTATCTACTTGTATTAATCCCCTGACCATACTATTATAAACAACTGTATTCGGTGATAATCCAACTTGAAGAAGTTCGTCAAAAAGTTCTCGTGAACTTCCCATGTCATTACATTTGCAGTATCCATCTATGAGGACACCATATGCACTGACATCCAATTTTAGACTGTTGTTTCTCATATCTTTCATCAGTTTTATAGCTAAATTCAGGTTGTCGCATTTAAGAAGCCCGTTAAGTAAGGTTCGGTAAGTACTGAATTTGGGATAGAACCCGCTTTCAAGCATTTCAGTATAGACGGTAAATACAGAATCAAAGGCACTTTCCTTGAGAAAACCAATCAGAACATTATTGTACATCTTCCTGCTGGGAGCAAAGCCATCTTTCACTAAAATCTTCAGTGTATCCCAGGCCTCAGATGTTTGGCCAACTTTGCACAAGCCACGTACCATATTCCTACAGGCTACTGCACTCGGTATTAAACCCTTACTTAACATCTCCAGCCTTAAATTGCAAGCTTTATTCATCTGGCCCTCTTTACATAGCCAGGATATAAGAAGACTGTATGATAGAACATTGATGACATCACACTCAACACGAAACACTTTGACTGCATCTTCCCACAAGCTATCTTTTAGAAATCCACGAATCAAAGTATTAACATCTCCAACGGTTGGTTTCATACCTAAGAGCTTCTTTCTGCTGTACAACTCCTTCGCCTTTTTCATATTTCCATTTTCACAGCACCCTCTAATAAGAATCGTGTACGTGCGCCCTTTTGGAGCAAGACCATCTCTAATGATCTCTTCAAACAAGTCTAAAGCACTATCCAGATTACCAATCATAATACATCCCTTCATCAATCTTTCTGCAACTCGCAGTTTCAAGGGAAGCCCACTAGTAACCATCTCGTCCTTAACCTTTAATGCACCTACCATATCTCTCTGATCCACATAAGCACCAAGCAAATGCATAAATATTTCCTTCGAAGGAGTCAATCCCACATCCTTCATCTCATTACACAACTCATAAGCAAAATTTACATCCAGTCCTTTACAAACAACAAAAATAACCCTAGTATACAATTCCACATCAGGTTTAAGTCCATTACCAATCGCTTCCCTTAAATACTTCCCCGCATCCCCAAACTTCATTTCATTCTCACACGCGCGCACAATATGAGCTAACATTCCACAATCATAAGTTCCTCTCCCAACTAATCCATCGTATAAACAGCGAGCTACACTAAATCTTTCATTAACAACAAGTCTACTCAAAAGAAAATTAACATCTCGAATCGAATACGCAATATCATTCTCTACCATTCTATTAAAACAGATAACTGCATCACCAAATCTACAAGCATTAACAAAACTAAACAACAATTCACTAAAAACAACAGGATTTAATTCAAAATCAAACCTTTTCGCAACACCAACCAACTGATCAACAATGCCTGAACCAACAAAACCCCGTCTTCGATAAACTAAAACATTAAACTTTTTTCGAAGAACATGATGATGAGCCTCTGAACTTGCTAATATGTGGAGCAATACACAAAGTGGGTCATTCCTGTCAATAGACTTACACTTCACTACAGCTGATTTGAAGTACTTCAAAGCTAAATCAGGGTCATGTTTGTGAGTGAACAGAGCTTCAGTCACTCGGGTCGGGTCAAAAGGCTCAGAAATACGGGTCGGGTCATTGAGTTCTTCACATAAAGTAGGGATCTTTGAAATGGGTTTTTCGAGGTGATGTTGTGAAATGTGAGAATTTGAAGAATTGGGTAGTGTTTGATCTGATATTGAAGGTTCTTGATTTTGTGTATGTATAAAAACATTAGAGGTGTGAGATACAGAAGAAAGAGAATGGTGGGGTTCCCAATAAAGAGGAAAAAGACGGCGCCAAATGGTCGGAGAAGAAAGTAGCCGCCGGCGAGCTATCATTTTTAGCGTATGAAAAGAGATCACTCTACTATTACTACACTTTGATTGAAGCTTTAATGGGCCGGATAGCGGTTCAGTTAAACCGGATTGTAAATGAGAACCTGGACGGTTTAGAGAAAATGACCTCTCACCGAGAAAATGTCTTAAATGGCATAACTCCTAATAATGACTCTAAATAGTACTCCAAAATGTAACATAGTGTGACGTGCTGAAAAAATGGTGAAAAAGCTATTTCGTGTAACGTTTTATACTTTTTTAAAAAAAATTTTAATTTTTTTGGGAAAAACGCTACTTCGTGTAGCGTTTTACACTTATTTTATTTTATTTTATTTTTCCGGGGAAAAACGCTACTTTATCTTGGATTCTGGGCTAAAAAACGCAACTTAAAGTAGCGTTTTGGGGAGAATTTTTTTTTCCCAAAACGCTACACGATGTAGCGTTTTGGAGTGTTATTTAGGACCATTTTTTTGTGTGCGCCATTTAGGGCATTTTCTCCTCAAATTGTGACATATAGGGCCAACACCCGACGGTTAATGCTGCACAGTAAAATTTGTAAAAAATATGTATCTATATTTTTAATGATGTGTGAATTTTTAACATTAAGATGAATTTCGCCCCTTTAATTTATGTAATGAGTTTATTTATTTATTTTACTAATAATAAGTTTATATATGTACCCAGAAACTAAATTATACTTATAGAATATTAGTATATTACTACTATTTATTATAAATATTTTATATTTAAGTTGTGATGTTGATGATTTTTCTGTAGAGGAGAAGTGTGGAGATGGGCTATACAAAAATGTAAATAGGGGCCTGTACAAATGAAGCTGGCTGGAGCGGATTAAAAGAAAAAATAGTAATGTTCTAAACTATACAGTATTCAAAACATTACAGAAATTTACAACTGCTTGCAGATGCACTGAGATGCAGAATTGTATTGAATTACATAGCCATGTCACCAAGATGGATGCCAAATCGGTTAGCTCTCATTGTTTTTGCCATCCCAATCACTAAAGACCTAGTTTCTAGTGCAATCAATCCTGTCAATTCCGACTGAAACAACTATCTATAAAATTAAGCTCTTTGTCCCATTTTGCTTATAAATTTCCATGCTGCAATACGCATGGGTATCCGAGGTCTATTAGGCCACCCGCAAACTTATTAGTTAAAGGCAAGTTGCCTACGGGGAAGTGAGACGGGACCTATGTAAGCTTCCGACAAAGATACAACCACCCGGTGACAAGCTATAGCTGATGCAGAAAGAAGCATGACAAACGAAACCCAGCCGAACCTCAGGATAAGCATGCGGTCTTTTCTTGCAGATTCTAGAATTTTGAAGAAAATAACTTTCAGCCTGCGATCTCTCATGATGGACTTGTAACCAGATTTGGGTGTTGATAATCTGGAAAACTTCTCAGCTCCACTTTTCAGTCTTGCTCTAGAACCATATTGGTGTGTGGCACGACGTTCTTCAACAGCATCATATATAGACTCGTACAATATATTAGAAATAATCCTGCTAAGACTTTGGCGATAGATGACTGCCTCCTTGGAAACCATGGCTCTAACTAGTGAGGCTCCATCCTGTACATGAATGCACATACACATCTTTAGTTTCTAGGCACAACATGTGACATGTATGTGCCACAAGTGCAACATTTTTTTGGGTTCTAATCAATCATAAAATTTATATTTTTTGTGTTCGTAAAAATGAGATATTGTTTATCATCCTTCACAATAATCTAAACTTCCAACAATGTTGAAGAAAATTATTAAATGACGTGATCTTCAGCCAACGATACTCACTACTTCCATTAGAAGTCGTCTCAGAACAGCACCATCCTCAGATTGCAGAAGTCTCAAAATCAAGTTTGTGACACCAAATATACTGGTTGGTACAGTTGGAGAGCGGCCAATAAAAGATTCGTCAACTGATTTAATCCCTTTTCTGAAGATATATATCATAATCAAATTTAAAAAAAAAAATGTGCTTGCAAAGAAAAGCTGTGTAAATGTTGAATCAATATTTGATAAAACAGGTGTTGGTACTACAAGGACCTGTCAAACAGTTAGTATGGGAATCATATATATCATCAATCATCATTCTTGATGTTGATGAACAATAAATGGATTACACCTCAGTAGTATGGGAATCTGAGCATTATATATTCAAGTATAAACAGGGCAAAAACAGTAGACTTACGTAGTTGCACCTATTCTTAGGAAAAGAGCAAGCTTTTTCCATTGAAATTCTTTCTTTTTGTTTAACACAACCTGAACAGAAATATACAGATACATTATGATATATAATCAGAACAGCATTGAACAGGTATTGCCATCTTTCTGACCATTCACTAGCCAATTACAAGTTCCCGCTGTCTAGAAACTAAACTATGTCATTCAGTCAACTTACTTCATACTAACATATGCACCAATAAGGAGGTAATATATCCATACTAATATCAGGATCTTGCCACAGGTTGATGAACCAGGAATTCTGTAAGATTTCATTTGTTTTGGGTTCCTACATCTACTTGAGGCACCTTGATTAGTCTATAAAAGAACGGACATCTGTTCCTCAGAGACCTCCCAACTCTTCTTTATTATTTTGGTTTCCATTTACCATAATTTTTATTCCAATAGTAACTTCCCCCTTCATAGGCAAATGACAGACTGCCAACAAAACTGACCTTCTAGAATCCTGTGTTAAATGGGGTATGCCTTTAAGATACAATCAAATTACTAGTAGGACTCTCACAACCAAAAAAATGGTTATTAATATAAAGAATAATACTGAAGATCTCCTAAGCAACTAGCACATTTGTTTGGCTTCTTTGTCCACTGTCTTTTAGAATACATTGCTTCCAGAGAAAATCCATTATGCATCTTCATCAAAAATTTGGAAAATAAATACTTTATATTTCCAACTCTAAGATGCAATTTGTACACGTTTATGTCTAAAATTTGTCATTGCACCAGTGTTGTTAAAGGTGTAGCATTATCATTATTTGTATGGCATATATATGACAACATGCTGTTGTGTTCAAAAATTTTGTTATTCAAAGGCAATGAATACCGAGTGAAGAATCCTCCTCATTTCCAAAGAGTTATCCGTGAGAAGTTTGCGAACAACATGTGGGTATGCAGCTTCAAAAGTCTTAAATTTTGGATCCCCAGCTACTGCTAGTCCTGTAAAGTTGAAAAGGGTAGTATATTGATCATGTATTAGAAAATAAATCATGTCAAGGCTGAAAGGATTCCAACACAACAAATTTTAAGTTGAAAATGTAAAATTTAGCACTACAATCTTTGAAACATTTAATAAATATGAACGATAACGATGAAAAAATAAAGCTAAAGAGGCAAACTTGTAAATTTAGATATAAAAAAGAAGCTCTTGTGCTCAGTCTTCACAACCAATTTGTCCTTCCCTTTCCTTATTACTCGATGCAGTAAAATATGCTTGACCTGTTGACCCAGCTTCTGCGACATGGATTTAAACTACAATTGTTACCTTCATGCATGCACTATGCATCACTTTTGTCCTTTACCCTTTTAGACTAATGATTATTTTGTTTTAAATAAATTTGAAATAGTTTTTTAGGTATTAAAAACATTTTCTAGGGGAAATTATTTGGTTCTGAAAATTAATTTATTTGGTTCTGAAAATTATGCGTTGATGTAACGTTCATTGCACAAACGAGGGGATCACAATTGTACACTTAAAGAAACACTTATATAAAGGGCCATTAG
Organism: Oenanthe sinensis; assembly: GCA_028671895.1. Taxonomy (NCBI): domain Eukaryota; kingdom Viridiplantae; phylum Streptophyta; class Magnoliopsida; order Apiales; family Apiaceae; genus Oenanthe; species Oenanthe sinensis. The sequence continues at coordinate 44,479,838 of CM053813.1, read as the reverse complement.
TTACTACGTACAATCCAACTGATTGCAATTACTATTAAATTCACTTTATTTATTAATTAGTATCTTGCCGGTTGACAATTACAAAATCAAGGTTCAATCAATGTCTCTCTTTCTCACAAAAACAAACCTGTCCAGAAATGCTGGCAGCTGCTATTTAATTGTTTTGAAGCATATTTTTCACGTAAATTAGCGCATTTGACCGGTCACAATTTTCATTCTTAAAATTATAAGTAAGAAGGGATATATATGCCCATTTTTTTCTAAAATTAGGAAAACTTTTATTCATGAAATTAACTTCTTTCTCCCTTTAAAAATCTGCTATAATAACTAGAGAAAAATAGGTAAAAAGGCAATTAGAATGAGAAGGGAAAAAGAAAAGGTTCAAAGTGATACGACTGATGTGAAAACTTGGGACAAAAATAGCTATGACAAGTTGCTTCACTCTCTAGTGCTTAGATGTTTAATTGTCTCGTTCTTCCCAACTCTATTATAGTACTATTGACCTAAAATATAAAGATAAGCCTAAATCATGTGAAATTTAATCCTCTCTGACCTTAACCTCCTCGTTACATTGCATAACAAGTTCGCAATAAAGAGAACGCAGCATACAGCATAACAGGTTAAAAATGTAACAAGTAGATACAGTGAGTACCACGACAAACACTTCCTTACCATGCTAATCTAATCCAGATTGATCATAAACAGTCTAGACATGGTACTCACATATGTCACTTCAATAACATACCTTCAAATGAAGCGAGTGATCGAAGCAGAAGTGTGTAGTATGGTGGCATCCGGAAGTGATACTTAAAGGCTACAGCCCAAATCTTACCCAGCACCTTCAAAAGAATAATGCAGCAATATGTCAGGTGATTGTATATATAAAGCAGTTAAGCAGTACCATAATTGTATCCAACTCTCACATCAGCCCTTACTAGTTAATGAGAATTCATGGTCTGATATTCTGATTTGCAGTCGAAGGAACCCACTACTCAATTTCAAAACCTCGGCATGCTTCTAATCAAGGAGTAGGGGTGTTTTTTAACTCTTTCATCCTGTAACCTTTATATTGTTTGTAACATGAAATATCATACACCACCTAAGATTAACATTTTGATTAGAAGCATGCCGAGGTTAGGAAATTGAGTAGTGGTGTTTTTTAACTCTTTCATCCTGTAGCCTTTATATTGTTTGTAACAAGAAATATCATACACCACCTAAAATTAACATTTTGTAATCTCGTTTTCATAGTACTTTCTGCTGATATATGCAAATTTTACTATGCCACAGAGCTCATAAAGCCTAAATTCAACAAGAACTGGAAGGGGCTTACGAGCTTGGGTTTGGTTTTGGTTTAAAAAGTAAAATGAAGCAAATGAGCTTTCACCACACAAAGTTAGACTCTGGCCTAGCATGTAGAATGTTCAAATTCATACATTTGTTACATTGAAGTTGGACTCTGGCCTAGCATGTGGAATGTTCAAATTCATACATTTGTTACATTGACCTTGCTACCAACAGCCAACTACCAAAAGGAAAATTCTAACTTTAATAATGTATCTAATTAAGGTTAAAGTTCTTAGAGAAATGAAAGTAGATAAGTAATTAGTCTACAGAATCTGCTGAGGGCACAGCATATAGTGTCTAAAAATAATAGGAAAGATTCTCACCCGGCTAAACTTTACATCAGGGATTCCATCTTTGAATTCTACCTCTCCCAATGAATCCTCCAGATCCTAAATCACGAAAACTTAAGAGGCAATACGTAGAGGGAACATCTAAATGACGAAATCATGTCTCCACAATAATTAGTATCTCTAATGGTTGATAAGGAAGAATGTAATTTTATATTCCATTATCCCTATTTCATGTGTAACTAAATTACAAGCAGCATAATACAAATCTGAACAACATACAGTGATAAATAATAACCGTAATAAAATATGATTTACCATTGTAACGCGGCGCATGTTAGTTCCTGGTCTCACAACATCCATGTCAGTGAGAGCATGAACAAGAGAGGCCCAATCGCCATTAACTATATGCACTATGGACGCGAGCATTGCATGCTGATGCTTCTTTTCCATCCGACAGAGTAAACCAAAGTCCAGAAACCTAGGCATAGATTATTAGGAGACAGCAGCAGGAAGTTATAGAGAAAGGAGAAAAAGATCCACAAAAAACGGCAGAACACAATTCTAAAAGGAATTACATACATACATATATATATAGAGAGAGAGAGAGAGCAGAGACAGAGACAGAATTTAAGACACTTTTGCAAGCAACAGGAACTAGGAAGAAAAAAACTGAAAAAGTAACTGGAGTACCCTATTTGTCCTGATGATGTGTAACGCAAGTTTCCGGGATGTGGATCAGCATGCAGTAAGCCAGTTTCAACGAGCTGAACTAGTGTCGCCTGCACTCCTTTATTAACCTAAGACGGTTGTACTCAAAGCAGCATTAGCATAAGAACTTAAATAACACTAACATAAAAGCCGAGTAGAATTACAATGCTGAATTCTTATTGTTATAATAAAAATTTAAAAACCCTAAACTATAACGGAATAATATTGAAGCCCCTAAACTATTATATATATGTAGTTAAACAAGTTCGTGTTATATCAATTTAAGGCCAGACATCATTCAATACTCATGACAATAAAACCCCATCTAATTACATCATTTCCTTTCCAAAAACAGGGGAAAATTTGATATTAATAATCATTTAAAAACTATAATTTCACTAAAAGATAGTATTCTTTTAACTTTTCTGTTACTTTTTTTATATATAAATTTAACGGAATGATATATATAGTGTTTTGAGTGGTTTAGATGAGTTCATTTTAAGAACAGTGGGTCAGGTGAAATATTTTAATGGAACGAGTGACCACTTTGATATAAAACCCTACTGAAATCCAAGTTCCTTACCTGCCACTTACGATTAAAGTTGATATTAATGAACATTGAAAAACTATAATTTCATTAAAAAACTTGATATTGATGCTGCAATAAACTACTCGTACTTACTAACCAGATCGAGAAGACGCCGTCTAGCATCATTTTGCTCCCTTTCTAAATTATTTTCTCCCTTGGGAGCTGGATTTTTGCTTGACAAATATATTAGATCACTTGGACTCTCACCAACCATCCACTCCATAGTCAGAACCCTCTTTTGGGTCAGGTGTCGAAGAACTTTTGGAACACTCATGAATGTAAAGGGAGAATGAGCATCCTACATAAATATGAAGATAGTTATTGAGGAGTAACTTTTTGTGACTAAGTAAACGTATCAGATAATACCATTGGATAGAAACCTGAAAGCCAGTAACAAGTAGCCACAAGTGATGCAGGACAAGATAGCAAATGAAAAGATTACAGTATTACACACTATTGGGTGACTGAATTGCAGCTCAATCACTACCCCAATAGAAATCCCAAGAATAATGTGTTGATTCTACCGCTAACTCTGATATTCTATACGTATAACATTTGTAAAATGACCCAGGCATGTATTAAACATTCCCATGACTAACATATTCAATTACAACCTAAAGATCAGCAATATACTAAGCATTATATAAGATTCCAATGATAGTGTATAGGAGTACCATAAATTCTGAGGCATTTGCAGCCTCTAGTGTGTAATCCAACTCCCCAACCAAGCCTTTCCCGAGCTCATCAGCATATAGGCTAAGTTCACTTTTCCTTTTAGCTACCCTTTGCAAAATCCCCAACTGAAGCAGTTTATTAGTTATTTATGAACCTCATGTTCATGCATTTGTAAGTTATAGCAGAGTTTAAGGTTGATACGAACCCCAACGCGAAGGATATAGATATCACGAATCACTACATGCCGCAGATTTGGACGTTGAACTTTCACGGCAACACTCAAACCATCAATGGTACGTCCTTTGTACACCTGGAATGTATGGCAGGCTAAAGAATTAGTTTAAGGAGATAGAATAGTCACATTTTAATGCTATTCCTAACCCTAGTATATGTGCTTAAAATTGGTGCATAAATATTGTAACATATGACATCACAGGAGGCACCTGACCGAACGAAGCTGCAGCTACAGGTTCTGGAGAAATGTAGCTGAAGAACGTTTCTGCAGGGGAACCTAACTCTTCTTCTATTATTTTCATAGCCAGATTCCTGGGAAAAGGAGGAATTTGATCATGCAATCCTGACAACGCCTGCAATTATAATTAAAAGTGTAAATGATATAAAGCACATTCCAGGTTGACATCTTATGAACTGAAACAAAATCCGGTGAGGAGATAACAATTAACAGGGATGTACTTGATCATGAAAGAGGTGAGATATAAACATCCAGCCACGCTGTAAACTATGCTAAAAAAGATATATACCATAAAAATAATAAACAGCAACAAGACAGCTATTCCAGCATTTAGACACATAAGAAGACATGTATGTCATCTCACCTTTGTAATTTCAGAACCAATTATATCTGGTCTCGTGGAAAGGGATTGACCAACTGCATAAGCATGTGCGAACAGTTAGGATCCAAATGTATAGACACCAAACATGAAAATTGAAAAACAAGATAAAGTTTCAAAGTAGAATTACTTATGTATGACTTCCAATATTACCTTTAATAAAAGTTGGTCCTAGATTGAGCATTGTTTCTTTTAGAACCAGACCGTATTTGTACTGGGAAATGCTCTGGTCATCATCTTTATCCCCACTTAAGGTGTATGTATTTCTGATAGACGAGGTTCGTATTTTGATTGCAGCAGCAGTAAAGGAGGACATCACCTACACATTAAATAAATACATAAATTAGGCAACAAGGACGTATCTGAAGAAAATAAGTCACTCTGCAGCTTAAACATTGTCAAAAAAAATTGATCCAAAATAGTACTAGTTCCAACAAAGTGTAAAACTCTAATCGATGAATGTAGAGGTGGAAATTCGAGTTTCGGGTTGACAAACTCACGTCATAATTTAAATCCAACTCGAACCCTACCCAATTTTTTTTTCTGGGTCGGAATATCCAAACTGAACTACCCACGGGTAACCCGACACGAAATAATTATAATTTATTAATAAATAATAAATTAACAAATATAAATTATTTTAAATAGTACTTAAATAAGATGTATATTATTGAACATAATAAATATATATAAATAATATAAAATATATTTATGTTTATATTATATATACTAGATTTTATCCCATGCAAAGCACATGTTCTTTTATATATATATATATATAATTAATATTAATAAAAATATTTATTAATTAAATTTTTTGTCTTTTTTAATTGTTTAAATTAAAATTATTTAACTTTGTTAGTATTTTAGAACTAATAACATGATTAATAAATTTTAATAATACTATTCAAAACTCTAAATCTTGTTAGTGTTTTTATAGCTAATAATATAAATCTTAGATTTTAATATGTTATTGATAAGATTTGAACATTAAACCTATGATTAATATCTCTACAGTTATAAAAAAACAAAATATAAATATGTTTATAAGTATCAAATCCTTGAACTTTGATGGTACTTTGAATAAGATATCTTTTACACTTATTATATATAGAATATAATAAATATTATATTATGTAAGATATAATATATAGGTATTTGTTAGAGATAATAATATAGATTAATAAATTTTATAATGTTTCTAACGCAATTTAAATATGAAAGTGTTTTTATAACTAATAATATACTTATAAAATGTTAGTATATTAATAATATTCAAATGTTGCAAATTTTCTTAGCATCTTTAGGATTATAAGTATTAGATTTAAATATGTTATTAGTGTGAGTTCGAACATTAGATTTTTATTAGTATAGTATTAATTGAAACTTATAATGAATAATATAATATTATATACTTGTTAGGAATCGATTATAAACCTTTGGTACTACTTGGATATAATCCTTTTAGGCTATTGGATCTTTATTAGTATATAGTACTAATTGTAACTTATAAATAATTGTATAATATTATGTAATTGTTAGGAATCGATCCCTAGAACTTGGTTTTAATTATAATTATAATTTATAAACAATTATATATGACCTTTGTTAGTACTTGGATAATATCTCTCTTACACTTATTATACATAGGATATAATATATATAATTTCGGGTGAGTTTCGGGTAACCTGAAATCAACCCGAAATTGACTCGATTTTTTCGGGTCAGTTTTGGGTCAACTGAAATTGACCCGAACCCAAAAAATCTTGACCCAAATTCGTATTTTTCGGGTTGAAATCGTGTCGGGTTGTCAGGTCGGGTCTGATATTGCCATCTCTACATGAACGGTCCATTGCATGATGATATAGGCATTCTATCCCTAAGCCTGCTACATGCAAAACATAATTGTCCTTTTAACAGTATAGGCAGAATGTTGAACACCGATGATAAGCTTAAAGATAAATTGAGATTAAGGAACAGAAAGAGAACAATGCAGCATGTCGTCATGTGCAGCTATCAGCATGCAGAATCCTCACAGGTGGAAAGATTGTAATGCCAAAAAAAAATAGCATTTAACCAAATTCATAATCAATCAATTAAGGTTTAACAACCTCAAGAAGTCGGAGAGCTACTAAATGAGGCCTGCAATTAAAATAATCCGCAACTTCTTGTGGATCATAAACATCAGGAAGTGGCTTCGTCCACAACTTAGAGAGATAGTAAAAATAGTTAACATATGCCTCCAAGGCTTTTAGATCAGCAACAAGCAGATCCATGCCGGTGAGTCCTGTAAAAACATGTCATTCTTCGGTTTAAATACAAGCAAAGGAAGATAGAATGTATTGATGACATATAGCACATACCTACATGGTTCCTCCATCACATATAGTGATATAGGGTATATGAGCAGAAATGCATTATCACCATAAAGCATAGAAAGCGTCACAAATATGTGATAAAGAGTATATATATATATATATAGATAGATAGATAGATAGATAGATAGATAGATAGATAGATAGATAGATAGATAGATTGATATACATGTTTTGATAAGAGGAAAACTTGATCATTATGGTGTCTTGACTCAAAATTGGACGTATCAAACACTTTACTAAGCAATGTGTAAAATATCTGTAACTCAACTTTAAGAAGGAAAAAAAGTAGATCAAGATTCCCATGAATAAGATCATCCTTGTTTTTGTAACACATTAAGGAAAACATACATAAAACGATATAATAATTATATCTAACAGGTAAATTAGAACAGCCCTATTAGCAAAATATATATATATATATATATATATATATATATATATATTTATATATAAGAGGCCCTCTGTGAAAGCTTACTAATCGCAAAAATTCAAAATGAGAAATTATGGTAATGTTGGATCACAACTTCTTGAATAATTAAAAAAATAACTTGCAACATTTGGTCAAATTTTCTTCTAAAATGACTTGTATTTTGTAGAGGTAATTCTGCAACTTTTAGGAGAAAATTAGAAGCAAGTTAAATGTATCATTATCTATTCAGGAAAAAAGAATGAATGAAGTTCATTCTCGTCAGAACATTATAAAGCCTTAGTACTAGAAAGCACATGGATAAGGTTGGCCGCGCTGAGAGAATATAAATGAGGCAACCCAATTAGTTCAGTCAAAAGAATCTTAAATCATTCTAAGGAAACAGGATACTCCATAGGATAAATATTATGATTCTAGGTTAAGTTTATGTCAATTTATTTAATGTTATACCCATCTACGTGGCCACTCATACCCCACCCTTTCAAGTAATGTGTTGGTTTTGGTGTGTGTGGGGGGTGGGGGGTGGCGGGGGGGACTAGAGGCAACCCAGACCGAACCCTTTCAAGCAACACCTATCGTGGACTTTAGTTTTGAATATTAATAGTTATGTCTATTCGTGATGTGGAGGAGGAAATAATCAAATTAATTAATAATTATTCTATGGAGTATATTATTACAAGGATATGGGTGTGTTTTTATTAGGATTCTACTAGAACTTTGGATATATTATAATAGTCATCTTTTAGGATTTTATACATATGGTAGTAGTTATCTATTATGCATCAAGATAATTATTAGTATTTACTCCTATCCATATAAGAGATGTGATCATTTTACATTAATCAAACTTGACTATAATGAATATTTATAAAATCTGAGGTTCTCTGCTGGTATAAGTTCTATCCCTGTTTTAAACCTATATTTTAACCTTGTTACGGCACAAATATTGGGTTGTTCAACCCACCCTCCCTATGTGTAGCTCTACTTCCTACAGAACCATTTTCTTTTTTCATAATCCTTATAGTCATTATTCTTACTTTGTTGCATTTACTTAGTTTGAAGGATTCCCCTAAAGCATTATAGTGAAATCCAAATTAATTAGCGAATCATGTTTGTGACATGATCGGAAACAAAAATGAATACCTAGTCGACTTTCGGATCAAACAAGTGTTATAATACAAGAGAATTTACGAATACAAGGTCAAGTTACTAAGGGGAAAATGAGAATACATACATTGCACCTTAAATTCTGCGTTCAACTAAATTACGCACCACTAATTCTAGTCAATTAAATTACATAATAAGTAAATAGTAGTGATGACCTGGATAATGAGGAAGAGGCCAGGAAGGAAAGTGAAAAGGAGGAGCATGAGGATCTTCAAGTGGTCTCATCCATACGATATCATCTATTGTTTTCGCAATTTGCGGAACACGAAAGGCTTCATTCGCCCATTCTAAACCTTTACTCATTTTCGTCTTGAGAAACTCCACATCTTTGCTCACTACTTGTCCGAAATGCCAGAAATTACTCTTCACAACTCGTTTTTGATTACGATGCTGATAATTTTCATCACTATCACTATTAACACTGCTTCTATTGCTATGGGTACTGTTGCTGTTGTTCTTGTTTGTTTTCCAATCAGCTCCGGTTACGCAGAGTACCGGCAGTGATGCCGTCACAACGGCCGGCATTTGTACCGACGGTGTGTGGAGGAGTATGTGTATTAGTATGGTGAATTGATGTATGGAAAATGAAGGGTGGACATTAGAGGAGTGGAGGAGACTTGAGGAGCTCTGTGTTTCTTCTTTTTGTGGTTATAATTTGTTTTTGTATTCATCATCATGTGAGTGGGTGCTCGGGGTTGAATAAAAAACCGACATATATAATTTCCCGAATAAAAAATTGGTCTGGCACGCCCAATTTAACACAAATATGCATGGTTCAGGGAATCGGAACTTACCGGTTAAAATACCCATTTAGAGTTAATCAAAAATTAATTAGAAGGATTAATCATAATAATAACTAGATTTATTATATTATTATTATAAAATTTAATATATGTATCTATAGTAGAACATATTATTTAAAAATATTTCATAAATATAAATCGTATCAGTCAAATCATTTTTAAGGATTAATCGAGATTTATCAAAATTCGAGGGATTTTTAGAACACTGCAAATATATACTAATTAGGTATTTAACTTTTTAAGCCTTCCGGAAATTCACATCTGTGAAACCAAGAGGTCAATAAACAGATCCTAGCAATGAGAATTTTTGTAGATTATATAATAAGCTCTTATGGTACAAGGGAAACTCAAATAACTAAACAAGTACATTGAAAACTCGAATAAATAAAACTGCTCAAGTTATTAATTTCAATGGTTATACATATTGTGTCTCATGCCTTGTTTAGGATTCAATGAATTCATCTTCTTCACTACAAGTCTAGCTCACTCTTCTTTACTCCCGGGCAGAGGTGGATAGAAAGTACACGCGGCCTGGGGTCTCGGTGATGAGCAGATATCTCATTGTGTGAGCAGCTTCGAGTCGCATGCCACTATCTTAACCCGACCAACTGTCTCTTGGGAATCCTCATTCTTAAAGACTGCATCTTGTAGGATGAAAGTCCAGACATTGTCGCAGAACCTGTAGGTGTGCAGATGTCCCTGATACATACATTGGCAAGAAGGTTTATCAGAAAATTGTATTACAAAACAGAATTTGAGCAATTATCTTATGACATTCAAAGTGAAATAAGAAGGCGGATCTAACCAACAAACTAACAGCCAGTTATTAAACGTGCAACGCGCATAGAAGCGCGAAGGCAGCACAACGCACAGATTCTTCGAAGACAAGCGTATATACATGGTATATAATGTAAAAAATTATAAATTTATAGATAATAGGACATTTATAAGCAAAACTAAATTGTCATAAATGATTTTTTTTAAAAAAACTACTAATAAATTCAGCACATAAATTCAAAGCCAATAAAAATTTAGAGTCAAAGTAACAAAGAACATAGCCAATTCGGACATATATTCACACATTCACACTCATAATCAGTATATAAAATCAGAGTATATATTACTATATCAGTGATATATAACTATATATTGCTTAATATATACTAAATGGTGATAAAGAAATAATAAGCATAAATAGTGTGTATAATCAGTGTACACATCAGTGCATGTGTGTGCAGTATACTGTGTATCAGAGTGCGAGCGTGTGTGTGTTATGTGTATATCAGTGTGTGTGTGTGTGTGTGTGTAGGATAAGTGTGTGTGGCCGTGTGGGTGTGTGGGGGGCGGTTTTTAATACATATATGTGTGTATAGAAGAAGAAAGCTGTGTTTTAGTCGACGTTAGTATAGATGGGAGGAGGAGAAGATGTTGTGTATACGAGTGTCAGCTGAGAAATAGGGGTTTATATGACCCAGTCAAAGATAAAGCCAACATCTGAAACAAACGTGCACGAAGCGCGCATGCGTGCTTCTGATAACACTGCTAACAGCACAGGGCAAGATAAAAGCAGACCTCTCCCCTAACCTAGATTTACAATTCTAATTCAATAAAATCGATATACTTGATATGCAGATTGTGGACACGATCATTTACTAGGTATAATTCTCACAATATTTAACAAAGCCGCCATTAGATATTGGCTGATTGATACAGTGCATATACACAATAAAAATTTTAAACTATTATTGCCAGCCTAATAAAACAACAGAAACTTACTATAATCCTTCCAAAATGCAAACCATAAGCAGGGGATTAATAGACTAACTTTATTAGCTGAAAATAGAAGGCGAAATACATATGATTGGTTGGTATTATGAAAGGCACATCAACTGAGAAAGTGGAACAATTGGTTCATATATATTGTTTTAAATACATATATGTGTGTATAGAAGAAGAAAACTGTGTTTTAGTCGCCGTTAGTATATATGGAAGGAGGAGCTCAAAACCTCGGTCTACTATATATTGTTTTTCACATAATTTGCTACTCCCAATCAGATAGTTTATCATACAACAGACAATAGACTTGACAGACAAAAAGGTGAATAACAAAGTCATAATTAGTCCATAAGAGTTGGTTAAACGGTTGCACAGTGAACACATCATAACTGTTTTAAAAAGCAAGAACACAGACCAGTAGGTGATGGAAAGTTGATAATACAACAAGACAGTCGAGGGGAGAAAGGGCAATGCCAGCAAATTTCTTAACCAAACAGTTTAACAGCCTGATGGCCTTGATAAAATTTCACTATTTCCGTATTTTTTACTTCAAATGCAATTCCTTCTTGGCTACATTGTCACGACCCATTATAGCAACTAGCAAGACATTTATTCACACATCTCATTATGACATGCCTCACAGGCACAGAGCTAAAAGTTCCTATCTAGAAACTTAATTTAATTACAATAAAGCCCGATCACATACAGTGATCCCTGGAAATTTATATTTCATACTAGCTATACCATTCAACACTTAGCACCTATGTTACTCCGACTCTTCTCTTTAGGTTGTCGTACCCGTGTCGGACACTTGAACACTCGGACACGACACTTATTTCGTGTCGGATCCTTTGACTAAAATGTGGACACTTTGACCAATTTAAAGATCAAATATGAGTCAAACTTACGATTCAAAATAAATATGTGAGAATAAAGAAAGAAGCAAGAATGAGATAAGGTTGGAGACGATGCCTAATTTGCAAAGTCCGGTACAATATCATGTTTAATTTGAATTCTATTGTTACTTTTTGTTAAGATGTCTAACTTATCATACTTGTTATTAATATATTATGACGTGTCCCCGTACCCGTGTTTAAAAATAGGACAGTGTCCCCGTGTCCCCAATTTTCAGAGTTTCCAAGTCCGACACACGGATATGTGTCGTGTCCGACACTCCGTACCCGAGTCAAAGTAACATAGCTTAGCACCCAAGCTTGCAAGGAAATTCTGGTATAATTACTTAGGACAGTAGCAAATGTAACTTTAATACATAGAAACTTGGATAACATTAACCAGCTTCTAAACAAAGGCTTCAACTATTCAACCAAAACATTAAACTAAATGCCGATTCAACATGCACATCAAACAAAAGCTGCATAGATATACACACTACCTGGCATACATTTATTAGTGAACTACGGGAAGCTTGGATGTGACCCTTCCCCATAGTCCATATATGCAGTGTCATTCACGTATGATACCATTACTAAAATGCTAATTCCCAGCATACTCCATATATGGAGTGTCATCTAAATGTTTTAATACAGGTACCTTACATATTTGATAGGATATCTTTACCTATATCATCCATTATTCAACATATCTTACAGAGCAACGGGCCATCAATTCTAAACAACATTTGTGACATCTCTGCATTTACCTTGATAGACACTTTGCTCTTAACTTGGCTTTCCAGAGCTTCAGTCATTGACTGCACACAAAATACAACATTAATCCTAAGCATAAACTAAAAGATACTTAACCAACCAATATTGATGCAAGTGGCAATTGCCAAAAAAAACACAACCTACATGTGTAATTTTTTGTGTATGCATATTAAATCAAGAGGTACGAAACCTTATCGAACTGAACAAGGACTTGAATTGCAAGCTCGGGACTAAGAACTCCATTATCAACCATCTCATCCAATGTTTCAGTCAAACACATACCAATTGTTGACCTCCTATACAGCTCAAAAGTCGCCATTCTTCTTCCTTATTAAGAATCTGCTAAAACAGCAGTGACATTAATCAATATTCTACGATAACAAATCAACACGATACTAACAACCCTAATCTCGCAATTACAAATTTGCAATATAATCACATATTCAATCACAAACATATACATAGCTGCGACTGTTCAGTGCAACTTAACTGAAACACTCTCACATACGAGACAGCATCAGTACTAAAAGTGAAACATTAAACTTAAATACCTAGACATATAAGATAAAATTTACGTAATTACATTACTAACACAGGTTAACCTTTCTTAACAGATTGAAAAAATTTACGTAAATTTACACAAGATTTTCGATAATTACTCTCATCGCCACTAAGTACGAGTATAAATTACTAACTACTTGCACATAACAGAGTTTCAATATTTATTCGTAGCACTACTACTTTTACAGTTGCGTATCAAATATATGAATTTTTATAGTGTCTGTTTTAATATATAATAAATCTAACAAATTAATATCATCACACAAATGCAATCACAAACATAGACATCCATATCAAACAATTCAGATTGTTCTCTAACTCAATCGAAACAATTACGTATGTTGTGTGTGTGTGTGATTAGATACAATATATAGATACAAATCAAAGAGAAATATAAGAGAGATTGGAAATTACACTTGAGAGCTCTGCGAGATGAGAGAGAAACGAGAGAGGGAGAAAAAATTGGGGCTTTTATACCCTAGTTTTGTAGCCGGTGCTTTATATATTGGTGAGATGGATAAGGAAGGATGTAGGAAAAGACTTTATTAGCCTTGTTGTGAGGATACCTGTTGAGGATAAAATAGGAATTTCATATTTCGATGTAGTATATGGGCCTAGACTAGACCTGTTAGTTGACGATTTGGGTTTTACAAGACCCGTTATATATAGTTGGTAAAATTATTCATTTTTTAAATTTAATAATACTAGTTTTTATCCCGTGCGATGCACGGATGAATTTTTTTAGTTTTTTAATATTTTTATTTTAATATTTTATAATGATTTGAATTTATTTGTATTTGTATAATAATAATTTAAATTTTATTTAATATTATATGTATATATTTTTATATAATTTATTTGTATTTATATTTTAATATGATAATTTTTTTTTGTTTTGTATAGAGATGTATTTTACTTAGGATATTAATGTGAGATATTTTAGTTAGAAGATTAATATGAGATTGTTTTTTAGTTAGAAGATTAATATTTTAAAATTAGGCCCAACAATTAATCAACTATCCAGCCCAAATATTGACCGACTGCCAAACTTTCAATGTTATCATAAATTTCAATGATATATTAAATTAAAATTATAGGATAAATTTTAATGATATATTAAATAAAAATTATAGGATAAGTAAGATTTGTAAAATAAAAATATAGAATATAATTTAAATATAATATAATATTATTCTATCTCTGATGAGTTGTATAAAAAGAGGACTACTGGTGTTAGAGTTGTATGTACGACTATATTCTTTTAAAATTATATTTTATTAAAATTCAACGGTTAAGATTTGTTTCTATGGTTCACTTAAAATTGGACGGTCAAGATCTTTTTTATGGTTCACCCAGTACCAAACCAACCGACGACCAAAACTTTTAATCTTTCGGCTTTAATAATATAGTATAGATAGTATAGATACGAGTTTATATCTACGGTTTGATTAATATTTAAGTAAATATATATTTATTTTATATTTTTTATTAAGAGGTTTTTTTTAAAAAAATAGAGTTGAAAACTTATGTTAATATATATATAATATTTTTATGTTTTATGTAAATTTATTAAAGAGATTGATCATAATAAATACATTTTTTTATCTAATGTATGTATATATTTATATATATATATATATAGTTTGGATTTATATTATAATAAATAAAAAAAGAGAATTACTTCATTAGAAAATTTTGGAGAACACTTCTTATTTTGTAAAAATCATCACACTTTTTGTTTAAAATACAAGTTGATGGACCAAAACAAGCCAACCATTACTGTATTTACTTGTCATATTTTAACATTTCAATGTTTCTTGTATTAAATAGTGACTTAGTTTATTTCAATTATGTATTTATAGCTAGAAGCTTGTTTCTAATGCATCTCCAAATGTAAATAAGTAATATCAAAAATAATTGTTATAGTAGAAGATTCTGTGCATCATGCATCAGGAAAATAAAGCATTACATCAAATAAGGAGTTGCAGAAGAAGATTATTCTTAAGGCATTTTACTGATAGATAAGTCACCTTAATAGAGAAGTCATGAATACAAGCTGGTAGAGAAGTCTCAAATGACTCAATCGAGGAGTCTATTCAATCGAGAGGTCATGGACATAGAGTCATTCGAGACGTGCAAATAAATGTTCGTTCGAGAAGTCCAGTTAAACAAATCGAGAAGTTAGTCAATGAAGCAATCGAGAAGTCTGTGAAGTGAGTCAGTCGAGAAGTGTGTGAAATCAAGTCTGATCGAGAAGTCTAGCCTGATCGAGAAGTCATCAACAGATATATCCACCTGATAAGTCTATACACCCGAGAAGTCTCAAGTCAAAGACTAATCGAGAAGTCTCACAAGTACTCGATTGAGTAGTTCACAGCCTAACTTCTCGAAGCACAAAGAAGTTGAGTATTCGGTTGTTTCAAACAGCTAGTTTCAAGGAAATTTGCAGAAGAATACGACAAGTAATCTAAAGCATTGTCGTGATCAGGACAATCAATCATGTAAAGATAATGATAAGTCTACAATGAAACTTGAAGAAAGAACAAGACAATGACAGAAGATAGAGAACAGATGATGCAGACTGTCAAAGAGAAAGACTTAGCTAGAAATAGAATGAGTAAAATATAAAGTTTCATTTGTCTGTTTTGAAGGGTTTCGTGCTGTAAACGCAGCGAAATTAACGTAAAAACAAAAAAAATCGAAACATTATCGCAGGATCTATGTATAACGTATGAATGATTATGGTGAATGAAATCTGTACCTTAGAAGCTTTACGAATTGTTGTTTAATAGAAGGTCATTGCTTAACGAATCACAGCAGCCCTTTCTTCAAGAACCACTCTCTAATGGTATCCACACGAACGTTGATTCGTCTAGCGATCAGTGGAGATGGTACTAGTCAAGAACAGCCCCGAATTATCTCTTCTCTCTCTCACTTGCTAGCCTCTCTTAGTTGTAGAGTTGCTAGGGTTTTATCTTTATAAAACGAACTGAAAAAAGTGAGTCTCTCAAAAACATCATGATGTATTTATATGAGCTTGAGATAATGGGCTTAACCCTAATCCATGTGGTTTTTAAAACTCATTCTGATTTTGGGTTATTATTATTATTATTAAATTTGAATTTTAATATAATTAATCAAGTCTCCCTTAATTAATTCAATAATTAAATTCGAACTAATAATAAAATATCTAAATTCGTAATTTAAATAAAGCTCCATTTAGACGTTCTTTGTGTGTGACCCTTTAGGTTATTATTACGTTGGCAATAATTTTATTATCTAATAATAAAATTATAAACAATGAGCGGCATCTAGTAATACATCATTGTCAACCAAGTAACAATAATAATTGGTGATTCAATTAAACCTTTCGTGAATAATGTGCAATGTAATATAATCACTTTAACTTTATATTATAGATCAAACTCGAGGCATGTATTGTGTCATCATCTTCAACATTTAATCTTGGTTTCCTTGATCAGTGAGTAGACTATTAAACAAATCAATATTTGAGCACGACCATGCATTTTATAGTATCACACAATCAAGAGGCCAATAATATCACTCCTAAAATCGGAGGGTTAAATCATATATCTATCATTCATATTTCTCATATGATTCATAGCATACTCAATGTCCACCTTTATCATTACCCGGTTAAATGTAACTTTAAGTATAATCAAAGTATATTAATTCTCGTATAGAAATATAATGATTTCAAGTCAGAGGATCATTACATCATTATCACAGAAAGAATTTCTTATGACACTTATTAACATGTAGAATCTCATGACGGGTCTTTCTAGTGTCATGCATTGAGACATGCACTTATGTTCTTAATTTTAGTATCACTATACCAATGACCAATGAGATGTGGTTATCTGTCAACAAACATACTAGTCTTATTGCATTATTATTCTTAAATAATAATACTCGACTAGGGAATTTTAGGAATAAAATATTATTTATATAATCTCATTTTTAAGTCACATACTTAAAGATATATAATACGTATTAATATTCCAAGAACATTTATTATTCTTTCAATTTATAACGCAGTAAATAAAGACATAATAAATATTAATTAAATAATAAAATAAAACATAATCCTTAATTCTTTTCAATAAAACATAAAAGTATTATCTTTAGGACACCAATACTAACATATTTCTAGTTATAGTATAACTAACTGTGAAAGCATGTGCACCAAGACATGTTGTTTATTTAGTATAATACACAGCTTCACAGTTAACGGTTGAATAGTTTTCCATACCTTGTTTTCTTTCAAGAAGAAGAAGCTGAGAATTCCACAAAGATACTCAGATTGTAACAAATCATTCTAATAAAAAATTAGATTGATATTTACCTGTGAAGTGTTAAGTTAAATTCTGCATCTCATATAAACACTGATAAGGTTAAACAAGGCTACAATACCAGTCCAGTTCACACACATAAAAGAACATCAAAGGCAATTTGAAAAGATATCAACATATACATCCCCCTCTATATAGATTTGAGCTAACTCATTCCTAACACAAGTGTTCTGAAAATACAAACATAATTATATGATAAAAAAATTTGAATTCTTAAAAAATAATGTACAATTCAATTGTTTTTTTGGGATGATAACTAGTTAACTTATATCTAGTTAAAAAGAGAAATAAATATAAATAGTTATAGATTACGGTTGTTGAAGTACAGAATCATATTTGAAGTACAGTACAGCAATGAGTTAAATATGTGATAAACGAGTTCGAGTTTTTTAAAAAAACAGCTAAAAATACTGTCAAATAAGTGATATATGAGTTCGAGTTTTTTTAAAGAGAGAAGCCCCTAAAGCATTGGGCTTGAGCAACTAATCCAGGAGCTCATTCACAAAGGCAGCCTTGTATATATAAGTTATTGGGTCACCAAAATTTGTATTGCTTGCCAATTGCCATATGCCGTTTCCTTCATCAGAATAAAAGAGGTATTATGTATAAAAATATTTTGATAATGCTTTGCTATCCTATTACGTCACCCCATAGATTTCAAAAAATTCGAGAATTTAGATAAGAATTTATTGTTGTTTTTTCTTGAGTATGTTTACAATCTTTATACAGTATCCAAGAAATATTAAGGCTCTAAGGCAATTATAGAATGGTATGATATAAAATAATTTTTTGCAATTAATTCGTAAACATTGCTACAACATTTCAGTTAAATTTTTGCATGTCGCGGAACAGGACTCATATGGCTGATCCACGATACTGCTAGATTACAGTCTGGAGATCTCACCAATATTCAACCAAAACAGATTACTTATATGAGCACCTTACCTAAAATTATAAGAAATGTATCAAAAATAATGCTCCAACAGTAGGTTAGTGCTTCCCTAAAAACTTAGCATCCATTTTCTATTCCTTATTTTTAAGTGAGTCAGAACCATTTCTTATCTTATTTTTATTAATTAAGTATTCATTTTCCTCTTTTTCACACTGTTTTAATATGGATGAGGTTTAAATTTAACATTATAATAAGGATAAGGAAGCAATATAAGGATTGTTGTTGGAGTTGATTTACATTATAGTGTCTTAAATCACTATGATCTTATTTGTTTATATTATTTTTAACAATAATTTCTGAACTTATTTCTTTATTTTGTTAATAAGAGGTTGATGATTAGATTCCGCATACAACTAAACTGCTTACTAGCACCAAAAATTTGTGATTGATTAATTATAGCCGTTCCAATTAGCTAGATTAATGCATTTTCTGTTGAGTTGACTACTCATAAAGCTCAGGTAAAAACTAAAAAGAAAACTCATAATAAATCCTCTATTTTGGAAAAAAGTTCAATTTTATATATTAAATGAAATAATTTTAATATTTTCCCCCCTGATAATGGAACTTGTGACTGTTTTCTGGAAGCAGGAAAAAACTAGTAACGAAAGTACTATTTGTAAAGATCTAATGAAGGCAGGAAAAATTTACAAAGATGATAAGGGCCTATAGCCTGTTTACAGAATCTACTTTAGAAAGTAAAAGTAACTTTTATGTTCTGGACAATTAAGCATGCATAATATACACACACAGAGGAAATGCCCGGCTCACAAAATTCAAAGTTTCACCTTTTTCTTTTCTCTTTTGTTCTTTCTTTTTCTTTTCATTTTCTTGTTATAGTTTAAAACAAAGGCTGGCAGCTTTATCACTTAATCAACCAGAGAAATGTTCTGTAACACCAACACCCACACACTTTCTGTCATTCACACCATTTTATATGGTGCATATATATTTATTCTTAACTTCACTTCTTTATTAGAGTAACTGAGAAATCAACAACAGATATAATTACAGAATACATGAAAAAATTGCCGAATATAAAAAAAACTACATAACACAAAAACAATCACAAAGCAAATAAAAAAATTAAATAACATACAAAAAATATATAACACAGAATTACAGAACATTATTCAGCAGTTTTAGTGTTCTGTAATTTGTGCTCTATATTTTCTTGTATATTATATAAATTTTTTTACTTGTTTTGCAATTATTACAGAACATATATGTTCTGTAGTATTTTATAGTTATTTGTTAATCAAATTCTTATAAAATATGAATTGGTTCATGACTTACTCGGGAGTTCCTCGATGAACCTTACTCATATGTACACACACCTTATAATATATATACCAAAATTTATGTATGTGGTTAAAAGGATTACTCACTATTTCATTTGTTATATTATATGTAGAGGCATGAATTATATATAATTCATATACACAATAAAATATTAAATATTTGATAATCGATAATCGGTAATTTAACTAATATTTGATCGGTTGCACGAATTCCAAATATATATATTATGTGTTTTAAAATGTTATTACTGATATAGGGACTTATTTATTTTAGTTTCTCCACGATCAGTATCTATTTTCATTAGGAAATAGGGACCTAAAACATATATGCATGTACATGTAAAGGAAAGAAGCTAGAGTAAAAATCATGAGGAAAGAAATGGAGAAATCAAATCGATCTTGGGTAGATCTTGGAGGTGGTCCCTCTTGATAGCTAGGTTAACATTTTGTTTACGAATACCCATGCAGCAAGCATATTACATACATGTCTGTACTATTTTGACGTACATTTGACCGCATTCTATATTCTCTTCTACCCAACCAGTGACAAATACTATACACACAGAAAAAATAGCTAGAGATATAGTACATCTAGACCTATCATAATATATATGTGTTGATATATGCTATCATATAGAGTATAGTGGTCCGGTCTTCCTTGTAGATATGAGATTCTGCAGCAGACGCAGACGCAGAGCCTACCCTCATGATGATCACTGGTAAATAGTACTCCAATACTATTCTCCTGTGTATCTTTTTTACTTTCTCCACAATCAATATCTATTCTCATCACTTCCTCCTGGATTTAGGGTTTTTCAACTCTTTTTCACTAAAATTTTAAATGAGTGAATAAACATAATATATTATTTCTATTTCTATTATTATTCTAATAACCATAAATTTATAAGAATAATAGTTCTGCACTTCTTCAACCTGTTTTTAAAGATTTTTTTAAAAAGAAAAGAAAGAGAAGAATTTACTCTTTTAATTTGTTCCCCGAGGATATCTTGTTCTCAAAATTTTTGAAAATTTGGAAAGAAGAGAAAATAAGTAAATATTTATTTAGAGTACAAATATTCTAAAGTTATATATACCTATGCAAACAGTTGATGCTATATATGCTTCAGTTTCTTTTCTATCAATATAGTATATACTATAGAGCCTGTACAGACCTATATATTATTTTTTTAAAAATTTAATTACACTAGCACTTGTATATATAATAATACTGTGAAATCAGAGGTCACTAAGATTTGTTTTCAATTAAAACAAATCACCTATAATATAATTAAAATAAACACATAAAGCTTGCACATTGACATCACCTGGTATAAAAGCCATCTATAAATTTAGAAGGGTAACAAGTGTTATAAGTAGTACACCTTCCACACCCAACTATATGTTAAAGTAAGATTACTTTTCGAAGTAATTTTATGCACATAATATATAACATATA
The DNA here is from genome assembly GCA_028671895.1 of Oenanthe sinensis. Taxonomy (NCBI): domain Eukaryota; kingdom Viridiplantae; phylum Streptophyta; class Magnoliopsida; order Apiales; family Apiaceae; genus Oenanthe; species Oenanthe sinensis. Next base: position 44,458,520 of record CM053813.1, on the reverse strand, counting down.
TCTTTGTGTGTACATATACACAAAGAATTGTTATATTTTAATATAATGTTAATTAAATGTCCCTCCTTTGTAAATGTTAAATATACACACGACATTTCAAAATACCATGATATTTAAGTAACCTAATAAGTATATTGAAGCTCTATTGATAAGTCTCAAATTCAAATTCCATTATCCAATATTCTTTAAAACAATAACTTAATTCGAACATTTAATTATTATAATAGTTTTAACCTTGGTGATATAACTTTGCATCCAAAATATGAAATTTAAAAAAAAAAACTCAAGGGGATTGACAATATAAGTGAATATTATGGGTTATCAACAAGCATAGAAACCGGAAAAAACATATATGACCATTTAGCCTAAGTATACATTAAATACAAATTTGCAACACGTACAAAATTCTAAAACATATGTACAAGTTCATCAAACATCTATAATTACACCTGTGTTACTTCCACGTAAGTTTAGCAAAATAAAGTATATAATCAAGGAAATTTCTCTGCACTTCCCGGAGAAAAAGACATAGGCAAATGGCTATCCCTATACATAACCCTATAACTCTATAAAAGGCTATAATCATTTCAGAACATGTACATGACATAAAACAAAACCCCAATAACAAAAGATAAAGTACCTCATAGTAAGCTCATACATTGATATATAAATAAACTCTCGTTAATGTTCTTTATAATTGTAAACAAAAAGTATAACATGACGTACAATCACAGATTTATGTTATGTTAACCAGCATGTGATCTCACCTTTCTCCCAGCTTAAATTCATATGTATTTTTATGCTAACCCAGTGTGTGTGTATATATATATAGCTAGGTTTATAGATCAACTTTTAGTTCGAACTTATGCAATTGGCTTTTGCTAACACATCTGCAGCTAAATATAATGATTAGAGAAGACAATAACCAGTGTGTCGCTCATAGTAATCAAGAAAAATCACAGTTACATACCCAAGTGTTAACAATATGTATGTGATTCCTTTCTGTGTCACAAACATAGCCTCCCTAGCTTCATTAAACATCAAATATATAGGCTTTAATCTCTACACAATCTGCATTTGTTTCCAATGGTACCCCTTATGACATCAAATATACTATAACTAAGCTTCATTGCTATAAAGAAGCTAAGAAAAGGACACATGCAGTAAACATTTAATTTTATCTAGCACAAAATCTTTTGCTTGGCTTGTGACAACAAAATTTAACTAGCTGCAGATAGGGTTTAAATTTCATCACACCATAACTATAGCTGGGATTTCTGAATAGTGAATAGTATATATTGATAGGTTAAAAAATATTGAAGCATATTTACACACACAACTGTGTGTGTTCTCAGATTAATGAAACAAATGTAGTGATAGACAGAGTAGATGAACTGTAATAACTTAAGTTGGTTGGGAAGATGAGTAAATTTCCATACGCTAAATATAATTACTCAAGTAAGTTGTAGTACTAGGTATATAGGTTTGTAAACTTGTTGAGAACTTTTCATACAGGTTACATTGGGAATATGAGGAGTTAAGTTGACAAAGCCTTGCTACACATGAATATATCTATAAGACGCGATTTATCAGTCTTACATGAATCATTTCCCAGGATAAATCATGATGAAACATGTCATTTCCCAGAAGAAGAAGCAGACCTAATATATATCCTCTGTTCACATAAACATCACATCACGCAGATAAAACCCTAACATAAATTTATAATTTTACAATGTTGCCCCTTCTTGATACATATTTTGTGTATTTACCACAGAGCTAGAGTTATAATAAATGTAAATTAAAAATCATTAATAATGTCGTGAAAATGTGTAGAAATTAAGAAAAACGTAAAGATATATACGATATAATGATTATGCTTGGCTCCTCATACGCCATTCACGGAACCATCGATTTGTCGATGAGATCTCCGCAAGTGGCATACAGGGAGCCAGGCATATGTATATGTATACATCTCTAGCGCGGATATGTCATAATTATGATATAATGAGCGTGCACACGTTATACACACATACTATATGAAATTTGTAACAAATTTTACCTTACTGGCGATATCACTCTCAGCAAGATGAAGAAAGAGCACGAAAGGCCTAGCTTAATTGTGTGAGAGAGAGAGAGAGATTTAGGGAAATTGAACTAGGGTCTTTTATCAGAATGAGAAACCTAGCTGTGCATATATATACATAAATGAATAAATTGAAGTCCCACAAAGTTGTCCATCTGAACAAGATGAAATGGCATGGCCAAAGTGCTACAACAAAGGGAAGCAGATGAGCTAAAGAGGGTTTGATTTTGGTAATCTTTGTGGGGTTTTAACAAATATTTTCAAGAGGGAATGAAGGAAGATGTGGGGCTGGAGTTAATGCACACCTCGGTCTACCCACTAAATATAGACAGAGAGAGAGACACGGGGAGAGAGAGAAGGAATGTTTTTAAGGAGAGAGTGGGAGAGAGATATAATTAAAATGTTTAATGTAGAGAGCATGCAATTTCCAAGCTCCCTCATTGTTTATGGTGTTTTGAAATCTCTTCTTTTCCTGGGGTCAGTAAAGCAAATGCTGCTTTTTCTCTTCAGAAGTGCATTTGTCTGGGAGTGCTTGGATTACATGGATTCCTCTTCTCCCCCCTACTTACTCTCTTTCCTTTAAATATACATAAAGTGAAAAAGATAGACCATAACCATAATTTCTTATCTTCTTTCTCAATTCTCACCCCCACCCATATGCATATATTATGTGTGTGTGTTATTTTTGACTCTTTTGCTGCTTACTATAATTCATTCAATTTTATTACACCCTCTTAACAGATTCGATCTACTACATTCTTGTTCAACCCCGTGTTCTTAATTTTTTAGTCTGAGAAATTAGTAGGCCAACTAGACCCCCTTAATTACTTCTTGTCTAGATGATTGTTAAAGGAAAAAATATCGTCCCAACCGGAGTCAATGTTACATTATTTTGGTTGTAAAGTCGTTAAATACGTCTATACATGTTCTGAAAAATCTCAGATTGAACTCGAATCTAATTTAAAATTTAAATAAAGTATAAGTCCTTATCATTTGGGTTATTTAATTGTGCATCATATATTACATTTTTAATATTTAAATATATAGTAAACTTTAACAAAAATTAAATACATACTAATATATCGAATTACGGATGCGAAAACAAACAACCAGTCTACAAATGAAATATGTAAAAAATATATCATTCGTAACTCGAAATTGCACGTCGAAACATAATCCCAATATAAAATTATTGAAATATTATTAGGTTGGAGCTTCTCGAAATTCTGATTTCCATCGGAATTCTATTGATCAAATGCCAATATATGTATGATTTTCTAGAGCAATCTGTTTTGCCTTGCCTTTCAGAATTAGAAATATAGATCACGTACCAGGGCTCTAACGCAGGTTTTGATTTTGAGAAGGAAAATAAATGGATGACATCAACCGTTTAAATTCGTGTAGCAGCATCATTAGGATAAAAATGCCTGAAATAATATAAATAATTACTTGATAATATTATTATAATTACCGGAGAATTTAGGATAATCTGACCCGAATTTGAATTTTTGAATCACGACTGGGTTTGCCTCTATAAATAAGTCACACATTTGTTGGATATTTGATCTATTTCAAAGATTTAAATTCTTTATACTATTTAACCTTTTAAATGATGAGGAAAGAAAATATTTAATCTTTTAGGACAAGATGCTTCTTCCCTGGCTAATGCGCATTGCATATTTTTTTTTTGCACGACAGTGCACCGTACCCTACTTTTACTCCATGCAGTATAAAAGTCATTGGAGAAGGAATGACACACAGTCACACACCAATTACAAAAAGAACGCTAGTCGCGGGAAATATCCTCTCTTTTTGTGAAAAAAACAACTAGAAAAGTTACTTATAATAAGGAATGTAAACAAATAAAAAATCTTTATAACAATTTTTTGGTTCATGTGTTAGGCCCTGATTTTGCTGAAAAGACGGTTACAACAGTTTTTACTGAAAAACTGTTAAAAATGTGTCTGGTAAACTTTAAAAGTTGGGGTCTAAAAAAATATTTTTGGCCTAAAAGCAGCTGTTAGAGAAAACATGTCTCATATGGCCTCATGCTTTTGTAAAAAACTGTTTTTCAGTTTTTACTGAAAATAATTATAAGTTTCATCATTAAAGTTTACCAAAAACATTAGTTTTATATATTATTGTTAGAAAATGGAAAGTTTAAGACATATTTTTGATATGTTCTTGATGTAATTTCCGGAAACTAACTGATGGAAGTTGTTCCTTGCTATGAGGACTTAAACTTTCATGTTTGGATCTAAGACATTTTCTTAGTGTAATCCATAAAGAAATTGAGTTGAAGTTGCTTGTTTGAAATGGGTTATGTGGGGTTTGTCCCACATTGAATTTGTAAAGGAAGGATAATAAGTTTATATAGCATCTTGTGTTAGTGTTGTTTACAACTACTAGTGTAAGTAGAATGCTTGTGTCACATGATGCTATTGAGTACTTTATATCTTTTAATTGCAAATGTATTTGATTTATTTATATTGATTATTTAATATTAATATTAAATATATTGAGTAAGGATTATTTAAATAATCAGACTCTATATATATATTGTAATATTAATATTACTTAATCTGAATAATATAAGTAACAAATAAAACTCATCTTGCAAAACTCTATTTTCTTTGAAAAACTCAACATCCCACATCGAGTAGAATAAGAGAAGAGCAACTCAAGATGCCTATATATTGAGGCGTGCACATCTAATTGAGGAGTGCATCTAGCTTGTGTGCCTCTTGCTTGTACCTTGCATAGTTAAAAATAAATTGCATAGGTTGTCGGGCAAATTGAGGTGTGCATCTTTCTCCTACCTCGCATATATAAAGTGCATAGGTTTTTTAGGCGAACTGAGGTGCTAGTCGCTGTTGAGTGCTACGTATCTGTGGACGAAGTACTCTGTGCTGTTTTATCCTGGAAGTGATATTGCTGCAACCCAACACAGCGTAGTGGGGCAATAATCTCTTCAAGAACAGTCAAGACTTCTTGCAAGGCTTGGCGACTCAGCAGTGCTATTGGTTCTATCAGTGTATGCATAAAGCTTCTGTTAGAGCTAAGTTTTCTATCTTTTCTCTTGTCTTTGCAGTTACTGATTTATATATCTTGTTTCGACCTTCGTGCTTTGTTTTGTTTTGTTAATTGGTTTAATCTGCCTGTTCTTGTTAATTGTTTATATAACTGCTCCATTGTTGTGTGTAGTTTTTAAATTACGATCCATCAATTATATCTCAAAATATGTATAAATCAAAAAAAATTATCAAGCAGTCATCTGATTTTCCCGACAGTACTTTTTCCACCATCATTTTTTTTACAGCACATCAGTTTTCAACCGCAATATCAAACGGAGTCTTAGTTTCCTATATATGAAACATATATAAATTGAAGTGAAATTGTTTTTTAGTAGCGGGTTTTTAGGAATCTTGCAAATTAGTGTAAAAATCGTATTATCACGTGAATAATCATAATTTAGCATGTAATATGTGTTATCTATGTAGGAATCATATCATTAATGTTGACGAGAAAGCTAGGAAAAAGGGGTGAAATAGTTAGAAATAAGGTTTAAAAAGATGCCATATTCTCAATTTTGATATAGTTTTCCTCTTCTAATTTTGTTTTAATTTTCTACTTATCTACTTTCTTTTAACCAAATTATATCACAGAAAAAGCTCATATTTTCTATAAATAAATAAATATACTTGTGAAGGTTCTTTAAAGTTCAACTACCTTCGTTGGTCAAACAAAAGTAAAACACTACAGTATTGAGATTGGGCGAGATGAATGATTACAATTTACACACATCATGAAGGGTCCTCTGTCGTACCTTAATTCCGGAGAATTTACATGTCCCGTATTGTCATTCAAAAGTTGCAAACACCAATCTGCCCCCCAAAAGATTCAGATCCATTTTTCTCTCGTTTCTACTAGCATGCACGTTCAATGGCTGAAAATTAAATTTAGATCCATTATTTCTATATATATCAAATTAATTATTAATTAGATTTTCCATCCTAGTCCGGTGACAAAGATCAAGTTCGATAGATCATAGATTCGATTATCTCTCTTTGATCATTTGTAATTTGGGTTAAATATTAAAATTGTCAATCAAATAATATCAAATATTAATTTAAAAATTAATATGAGTCTTATTACTAAATATATATCATTTTGTATTAAGTTAGTCATTATAAACTGATGGGCTTGACGCAAAAATTCAAAACAATAAATTAAATAAATTCATTGGATACGTTCAGCCAAGAATGACGATTTTGATAATTATTCCTTTATAATTTCTACCTTCAAAAGTATCGAATTTAAAATATAATATATTATAAATGTTGCTTGTGTGCAATGTTCTTGGAAGGACAATAATATCACAAAAACAATCTATGATTGATATATAATAATACATGTATAGAGACTATTATGTTGATATATATATAGTCTGTGAATATAATTGTATGATCTTATCGTACAGTCAAAATCTAAGGAATAGGAACAATGAACCTATTGCTGTGAATACAAGGACACCAATCGAATATTAGGGTTTTACATGGAGACAACAAAGCAGTCAGAATTTTTGCACTATACTTGTCTATGCTATGTTTAGCTTAGTGCTTGTTTGTATTCCAATAAAAATATATACTTCTAGTGCTTAGGATTTAGGTCGTGAGTTTTAACTTCTGTTATTGTGGTTAAAATGTTTTTAAACCTTAAAATTTAGATCCAATACTAATTTAAATGAGTAGTACTTTATAATTCTATATATCTTGGTTGATATGTATCTAAGTTAGATTAGAGCCATCTAGATTGCATTCCATTCAAAGTTATTGATTAATTACGTACATATTTGTAATTTTTGTAATTTCATTCAAGTCAGTTGATTACGTATTTAGAATTCATAAACTCTTCGATTAATTAAATTTATGATTTTATGTTTGAAAATTTATACAATTCTAAATAAAATCTATCTTTCTTGAATTTGAATATAGATCAATTTATCTGCAAGGATTTGTGGTAATTAATTTTTCAGTATGTGTAAGTAGCTAGCTAGGTAGTGTTGGTTCATTAGGGTGGTCGGAAGATAAAATTTGATTTAAGTTATAAAAATGTTTTCATCAGCAAAGTAACGAGAGTTGCAATGAGTTAGGTCAGTGACACCAATAGAACAAGTTACGATGATTTTGAATGCCTCTTACTCTCTAATCCTGTCTTCCTGAATTTATGAAAGAAAAGAGAAGGATATTTTTTTTAAACTTTTTCTAAAAATATAGAAAAATTTATTAAAATAAATTATAAAAAAGTTCCTTCCTAGATCTTTAAATTTCTTTTTCTTTTCCAGAAAAAGTCGGAAGGCCTGGATTTGGTGATATTCAATGGAGATTGGCAACACTACCTATCCGAATAGATGTGTTAGGTGTGTATGCCACAGGTGATGCTATGATGTTTGCTTATGTAGCTTCCCGTATTTAGTCTATTGATTGCAGGATCATATTTTGCGAGATTGTGATGGGTTCCTATTGAAAAACGGTTTCTTTCAGCACAAAATTCTTTGCAAATTAATCGGTACTCTCCATTGTGAATTTGATAAAATTAACCACTAAAGAATCTCCCCCCCCCCCCTAAACCTATGCACTACTTGGCAACCTTTATTTTAGTGGCATTTGCAAAAGTCTACATATTAAATTTGATTTCTCATAAAGACAAGTAGCAATCTTCCAATGTTTGGGAGCCAACCTTGCTCAAAAATTTTTATTGGCTACTCCTGTAGAGGGATTGGGACAATGTATGACGCCATCAGAGTATCAGATAATCTTGCGTTATAGACTCATGATTTCCTTATTTTCTAATGGGGCGCAATGTCCCTTGTGTTTAAGTCGTATGGATGTATTTGGGGAGCAAGCGGTTCACTTTCAGAAACAATCAAATTTTAAATATAAATATGACTTGATAAGGGATGTATTGTACGATGTCTTTTGAAGAATAGAGATTTCAGCCAAGAAGGAGGCATTTGTCAACTTTCTCACCCCTCGGATGAAGTTAGATAAACTCTTAGGCCAACTGATGTATTAGTTTACAGTTGGGATGCAAGAAAATATATTTGTGTTGATCTCATCGGAGTTTCTCCTTTGAGCGAATTTGGTAATGGGATTTTTATAGTTAGTCAGGCGACCACTAAAACAGCAGAAGTAAAGGTACGTAAACATGATCAGACATGTAGAAATAACCGGCATAAATTTATGTCATTCGCTTTTGATACGTTTTAGTTTTTAACTTCTGATGCCGTTGAGTTTTTTAGGAGAATTCAGAAAGTTATGAACAAAAACGTCATGACTGCAGATTCGGCAAAATATGTATTTTAAAGAATTAAATTTGTTATTTAACGGGAACTTGCGACACAGTTTGTTACTCGTATACCTCGTACACTTGTATATGTTTTACCTTTTTTTAAAAATTGCTTAAATTTCAGAAGTATTCATTGAGTAACTTGAATAATTAAAGAAAATAATTTTTTTCCTCTCTCTCGTTTTTTTTAAAAAATATCACAACATAGGATTAACTGAATCCAAAAAGGTACATTCCACACAAGGTTCAGTTCTTTTTTTTTTTTTTAATTTTTTTACGAATTTTCTATTTTACAACAAGCTACTCAATGGCTGATATTAAATATCCAATAATACATGCATGCTTATGTATATTTAAATACCGTAGGTGTGTGTATAGATGTAATTGTGTGCATTCAATCTATCTGCGAATATTATTTGCTTTTCATCTCATTTGATTGATTAAAGGTACCAAAAGGGTTAATCATGTGCATAATTTAGGATAAAGACTATACTCAACTTTAACATAACTTCTAATCATCTCGATAATATAATCTCAAGACAAATCTTAAGCTAAAGAGTTCCTGCTTCTTCAGGGTGGAATAAAAAGTTAGTCAAGTCAATAAAATAATTTCCCACTAAATAAAAAGAAATGATTATTGGACAATTTTTTTTAAAAAAAGTGATGAAAAAAAAAGTGATGAAACCGGTAACATGCTTTGTCCATGTTGATTAGACAAATCATACAAAAAAGGGAAATGGCTACTGGATCAAATTTGCGGTCAAATTAAGGTCAGTTTCACGTGTAAAATCGAATTTATGAGTTCACATTAATTTGATAAATATGTTAATTAATTCAAAATAATTTAATATTTATATATGGGTTGAATACTAAACGACATGGAGTTAGGGGATGTACTTTGACTTTTTAATTTGACTATTAAAAATTATTTTATTATTATAATGATTCACATAGTTTTGATTTTTTTTTTTTTGTATTTTATAATTAAAGATGTGGGAGGAGTAATACCTGTATTTATATAAATTCATTCACTATGTTTTACATATTCCAAATATCTATACATATTTTAGTAGTATTAATATTTGCTAGGTAATTATATTTCTATTTTCAAAAAAAAATTAATTATATTTCTATTTATAATAAAAGAATACTAGCTTTGTTTATAATGGTAAGTATATTAATATATATTTCCATTTATATAAGAATTACTGATATTATCTAATAAATTAATGACAAAAAAGTTGTTTTTTCAATAATAATATTTTAATGCTTGTAATAGAATTAAATTTTCTCTCTTTTTCCGAAAAAAAAAATCTCTCTTTTGGGCTCACATAAGAAGTAAACATACGAGGTAAGTGAAATGAAATGAACAAGGAAAGCAGCCCAAATCTAAGTAATCCTTATACGGCTATACTTACAGACCACAATATAAGCAATGTGATTGGCCCAGTTTCTTTGGCACAGTCTGAACCTAATAAGACCTATATCCTGGCACAGTCTAGAACTCTATAAAATTGGGCCTGCCAATATCACCACTGCAATTAAGTTCAGCCCATTTGGTAACATTTTCATATTTTATTTTTGAATAATCTAGCTTGATTTTATTTTATTTTTATCTTTTTTGCTAAATGGTTCTTTGATTTTTTGAATTGTGAGAAAGAAGTATTGGTTAAATATTAACATCTTTCAAAATAAAATACCACTAGATTAATGTAAAATACCACTAGATTGAGAAATTATTGGTTATTTTCTTTAAAATTTAAAATACATTAGATATTCTAGAAAAAGACACTAAACAATGAAAATATTAACCTAATCAAACAACACTAATTCGTACTTATCAACAACAGCAATGATATTAATAATCATAAGGAGTCCAAATATAGAGATAATGATTTAATTTCATCTTTAATAATTGCTAGTTTACAAAGGCTAATGTTTAGAAATAGAAAGACTGTGACGTAAAGTGTAGGCTTATTGACTTGCCTTTTTTCTCATAGTCTTAAAATCCTTTCCTCCCAATTCGAAGATAAGTGTTCGTATTCTACTAGTTTTTACTATTATTGTTATTTTTTGCATTCACATAATGGATATAATTTTATTTAATTTTTGTATTGAGACACATTCTTTTACATATTTTTATTTTTTATCAAACATTTTTTTAAAGGTGTTATGGATATACTTTTTTTAATGTCATTGATACACTTTTTTTAAAATTAAATTTTAAAGTAAATTAAATATATCTTTAATAATATAGTTTTTAAATATTTTTGGTTATATGATATATAAAAATTTTAGTCAAAATTTAATAAATTTGATCATAGAAAAATCAGGACAACTAATTTAGAACGGATAGATATTTTTTTTAAGTTTGTGCCCAAAAATGACCATTGCTCTCGGATTAACTACTCTTATCAACTTAATCAAAGAACCCCACTAGTCATAATCATCATTATCCGCATGATTATATGAAGCACAAGTTGGGGTTGAAACTTGAAAGCTTCTGAATACATTCAATTATAATTATAGTAAGATATAATATATTATGTACCTATTCATATAAAGTCAAGAATGGAGTGTGAATGAGAACACGGATTAGTTCATTTTCAATCGCTTATGGATTTGAAAGTAGATTCCATTGCAAAGTTAGGTCTTTATCTTTGTTTATTGATAAAGAACAAAATCATGCTTAACTATAGCATTATATGTGACAACCCTGGTTAAATTGTCCTCGTCGATCGTACCTCTCTAGCCATTGTAGGGTACCATATGTGACAATCCTGGTCAAATCATGAGTCTTTTTCAAAAATCGGGTCAAGTCCCGACTTCCGAATCTGAAATAAGCAGACCCCTAAAAGATCAATGATTTGTTGATACTCTTAGTAGTAGTACTTTTACTTATATACTGAATAAATTATCTCAATCTACTCGATGTGTGATTGGGATGTCACGTTATATGATGGAGATGTAAACTAGGTAAATGTCTAAACATAAACAAAGTACATTGTGGTTATGTATCTATAGAATGACAAATGATATTATTATCTTATACTTCAATTTCTTGTGTTTCTCAGATGCTTAAATTTCTTGTGTTTCTCATATGCTTACGGTGATCACCCATAGAGAGAGGTTTATAAGAGTATAAAATTTATTCTATCCGCACATAAAATTCATCATTTTCGAGCTTTGGGTTATATATTTAAATAAAGCCTACTATTCTGCGAATTAAGTCTTAATATAATTAACTCTTTGTAGAAAAATATGTGCTGCAGAAACTTGTCCCAAAACAGATTTAGGAGGGAACACAAGATGGCAAGGGAAGAAAAAAACAGAACATTTTCCCAGCATACAAGTCCTTATAATTCATTATGAATTCATTAAAATGTTACATGATGTATTTCCATTGCTTTTGACCTTGAACTAAAACTCACCAAATCCCAATATATTTAAAATTTTCTCCATCCTCTTTGGATCTATTTGGTACATAGTGAAAAAGTGGAGTGGACATAACAATTGCCTGTGCTCTGATAGGCAAAGAATCCCACCAAGATCATCCATTAACATCACATCCCATCTTTTTTTCTTTACAATTGCAGTTGAGTGTACCTCCACCTAATTCCCTTAACCTTCCAGTACATATGTATTTGCTTTCACTACTTGTCTATTACTTTTCTTCTCCATTTTTACAATATCATGTTCCCTTCACCTGCATTCATAACAAAACCTCTTTTTAACAAGCATGTCAAAGGAGCAGCTTTCCAAAACAGTAACATTTAGTAGAAGAATAAACATTATTCTCGAAAGGCAAGCATGTTTCCGCTGAGTCTTGTATCCTCGATCTCTGGTTAACAAGAGACGTAATATATTCACTGTACTACAATGCTAGAGATAAATTAACATTAAAATGCCGTAGCCTTTAGTTTAATCACCACTGTGTTGGATTCAACAGTCTTAACTATAGACTATTAGATTTTCACCTAGTTCAATAGTACTTACAAGTGATTAAGTGAACTCAGTAGAGATAATTTCTGCCAAAAGGAGCAAAGTAAAAAGTTTTGAAGTTGGTGTCATGGCAGAATGTTTTTACTTTCTCTTCTTTTAAAAAAAATGACTACTAGTAGAAATTATTGTCTTTTGACCAACCATCTCTTTGCTGACTTTGGTAGGTAATTGTACAGGTGAATTTTATCCAGAATCTTCAATGAAACCAAAACATCAGCAATCATTCAGCATGCACCAACTCACAATGTACCCCTAATTAAGCATTTCAATATGAGCATAAACTATGATAAGAAAGAGAAGCAATCAAAGGCCAAACTGATATACTAATTCATTCCAGTGGTTTTTTCATTGGCCACTGGTACTTTTAATTAGACATGCTGTGGGGACACCTGATATATATATTAGTTTTGGACTTCACAAGGTGCACAACCATACCTACAAGAATTCTAATTTCATTTAATCTTTTTTGTTAAAGAGATGTATTGTTTGTTAATTTATCCAACTACCCTCAAATTTATCAGTTGCGGATTGTATTGATGATAAAGTAAAAGCTAACCTGGTATATCAGTACACAAAGCTGGAAGCTTGAATAGGAAAGTAATGAATTTTATCTTAAAAGTCATATGGGGTATTATTGAGGAGGCAAAAGTAAGTCTGTGTCTTGTCTCCTGGGCACCACAAAGATATGATTCTCTCACAAGTGTAAACAAGGCTCCCTTGCCATTACTTTTACATTGTGGTCTCTTGGGGATCTGAATATGTGTGGTAAATGCACATATTGATCGTCCCCTAAAATGTTAAGCAAATTCTTTTTATTAACTTGGATTGAAACCCATAGAGGGACAGGGGATATCCTTGAATCTCTCTTTAGGGATAGCTTATTCCTTTCAATCAGGTCCTATTTATATACCTAATAGTAGAAATAGTAAGATTAGCCTATGCCCTTTTTGTTTAATACTCCATCTGGATGTTGAAGGGGCAAAGAAAATGACAACAGAATAGGATCCCACCAGGCACAACAATTATACAATAACAATGTCCCCTGTGATTAAAAATCACGAAAAACAAATAGTTTGAAGTCGGCCCGTCTCCTTGACAGGGATGTTAGCCATGTAGGAATAATGAAATGTCATTAAGATCATACTACGTGGATATATGATATTTGTAAAATTGTGTAAAAACAAAGCAAAAATGGAAAGCTTACCGTAATTGAAAGGTTCTGAGAATTTTGCTAAGTATGTTTCTGATTTGATTGTTTAAAAGCAACAGTGGGAGCTATCCTGCAACTCCTCTTCTGATGCTCTGATACAAGCTCTCCTGCAAACCACTCGAGCTTCTCGAAATTGCTCTGCTCCCCGATCCTCTTACCCTCAAACAGCAAAGATTCTACGTTTTTCTGTTTCAGCATTTCATCCCCTACTTCTGAGAGCATTTTTAAGTTTTTAGGACTAGGATCCAACTCTACATTTGGCCTGCAACGACTTGAACTAGATCCATTTGCCTGCCACAAAAGTCTTAATATCAGTCTTCCATACACACTATCAGAATTATAAATATGCCAAAACCCTATACCAATCCAAGAAATTCAAAGTTTAGTTCACCAAAAGATTGCCCATGCCTAAAACAACTAAATTTCAGGGGATAACTTTTTTATCTGCATAATGGTTACATAGTTATTATGATGTAGAGAACTGTTCCAGCATCATCACACTTGTCATACTCTTTATATAGCATGCATGTCTTATAAAAAACAAAGGCATGGCACCTTTCATGCACAAGTTTTAGGACAAGAACAGTACTCTATTAGTAAAACATATAAGAATCAAGTATTAGTCCAAATTGCCAGCATGATTGTGTATGGTACATGACCATATTACCATAGTACTATATTACTTGCTATAAAAACAGTTGCTAATAATGGAAACTCTGCCTTTCCTAAGCTGATCCATAACAATAAAACAGTGTCACTCATGGTAAAGTTTAACCAGTTAGTTGCCAGCCAAACTAATTATTATAGGATAAAAGGCAAAAACAATAACCACAAGAATAGCACTATCACCATGTTCTGTTTTAGGTGAAAGAAGTTGAAAATGACATGGTACCACATGCTCACTTGAGCACAAAATAATTATCTACCACCTTGATATTTTAAATAAAGAATAAAAAGCTTTGTGAATATATTTCATTTGAAGGGATAAACTAAACAAATCGCTAGTTAAAAAATTGTAAAAGTGCGTTTCTTATACTACCAACAAAGATGGAACGGGTCAAGAAGAGGAAAAACGAACTGTACAAGGTCATCAATCCGAAGTTATTTGCTATTGTTTATGATACGTTGAAAGCAACTATTTTTCTAGTGGGGTTCTTAGTTCTTGCTGCATTTTGTTTTAAAACATTCTATGCATGTATAAAGACATTCCAGATACTGGGGGGGGGGGGGGGGGGGGAATTCTCTTGGGATGAAAATTCAACAATCAAATTTTCTATTGCACTAAATTTCTAACTACCTAGCTATCAGCCTATGATACATTCATGCAGCACAGGACAAATAAACTATCGTCCGTGAACCATAAACATGGTGTGTTTTCATTTTATTGAGCTAAGCAATGCGACTGTTGGTGCTAGAAGGGAGGCAGGGACAAAGGAGCCTAATAAACACTATATTTGATTACTGTGGGCAATTTTGTCTCCCCAGGTTTTTCCACACAACCCAAGAACCCAAAGAATGCACGGGCAAATTATATCAAACAAACATTCCTATCCTACCAAGCAAAGATCCATAAACCCCTTCTCTCACCAGCCTGTTTTATGTAATCCAAGTGGCAAGCCCCAAAAACGTCCAAATCAATCAAAGACAAACACATTATTATTACTATTAACTTGATAAAGTAGTAAATCTTGAGCAAATAATTCGGTCTTTTAACCAAAGTCATAATCTGACTGCCCAACCTCCATACATGGAACAACTAACAAGTACTGTACTTGTCACTCTTACTGCATTTCAAATTGAGTTTGGTTCCAATTAAGAATACTAAACATGTAATAACTAACATTTAAGACATGCGAAATTCTACCTGTATCCGAACGTAATTACTACTATGACCACTCCCAAATGCCATGGCAACCGAATGATCAACCAAATCAGCAGAAGCATCACTGGCAATCCTCGCCATCGGCCTCGCCCAATCCTTCCCCTTCCACGTCCTCAC
Source organism: Oenanthe sinensis (assembly GCA_028671895.1). Lineage (NCBI taxonomy): Eukaryota > Viridiplantae > Streptophyta > Magnoliopsida > Apiales > Apiaceae > Oenanthe > Oenanthe sinensis. Next base: position 44,442,875 of record CM053813.1, on the reverse strand, counting down.
TTGATCAAACTCGAAATTCTCTTGAACCGCACCACTCCCAACCGAAAGCACCAAAATATCCTCAACTCCCCTCACAAACGGAAACTCCTGCTTATTATGCAACACATGTGTGATCGCCGCAGCTGTCGGATTAGTCATCGCTAAACCACCATCCACCGCCACACACCGCCTGCCGCCATCCACTGATCTCATCTCAACCGGTTCCAACAAGCCCGGTTCAGCTGACGTGGCGCGGCACACTTCCCAAAGACGAAAATCAAAGCTATCCGACTCGATTGCATCAGCGCGAGAAAATAAAAACGGTGCTGAGCTGGACAAATCGTAGCACGGGATTAAAATCGGCTTTAACGTGTTCCGTAACGTTAAACATTTTCCGTTATCGATAAACGCCGATTTAACAACTTTCTCTAACGCCGTCGTGCCGTTGTTCTTACCGTTATTGAATATCCGACTCAGCAATTTACCTTCCGGTTTACTTTTACCGTAGATTTTTTTACCGTGCTCAGTCATCAACCGCCACGTGTCATCCGCCGAAAAAATCGGACGCTTATCATCCTTCGTTCCGAACAACATCGCCGTGAAAATCCCTCCGACGCCGGTTCCGGCAGCAACGTCGAAAAAATCAGCAATTCTCGCGTCAGAATCTCCGGAAATCCTGCGCAACGCTTGTTCGAGACACGCCAACGCTTTTCCGGCGATGATATTCCTCAATCCACCGCCGTCGATGCTCAAGATACAAACTTTACCTCTCTGATTCTTAAAATTGCTCGCCGCGGCGTCGCTAATCGCCGCCGAAGCAACGTCCGACGTCTTGTCATCGTTCGCCGGAGAAATTTGCTTGGGAATCCATAGTTTCCGGTCGTCGTAGCCGAAGAGAAACTTAGTTTCAAGGATAGAGAAGATTTCATAGCTGAGCTTATCTGTATCTATACTCGGCTCGTGCATTTCTGATGGAGCTGTAGCCATTGATGATTTTGATATATATATTTTTGCTTTTGTGTCTATATGTGTGTATATATATCAAATCATGTATTGGAGATAGAAGGTGAAGTTTGTTTTAAATGAAATGTAAGTATAGGTTTAGAAATTGTAGGCTAAAATCGGGTGAGAAAATGTGTTGTGTCGTAGATGATGATGATTATATATAAATTTATTTATTTATTTATGTTGAATATGTATGTATATTATTATAAAATAAGGTGGGAGTTAACGGGGGTGTGCATGGTGCGGTTTCGGACATTAATCTTAATCAAACAATTGATTTCGATTCGGTTTATTTAATTAATATAAATCGTAAAAAATGGTTTTTTGGTTTCGGTTAATAAGGACTTAGTTACGGGTTTTTTCCTTCATTTTTTATTTTTTATACCATTTCATGTTAGTATATAAATATTATTAATAAACTTGCATCCTTTTTTTTTACAATTTATAACTAATTTTATTGGTATAAAAATTAAATTTATCAAAAGAATAAATATTTTTATTTCTTACTTTATTTATTAAAATGATTTTATTGAAAAAAATGATATTTTTTATAATAGCTACTCATACACTTTGTAATGAAATTCTCACTAGATTATACTAAAATTCATATACAATAAAACTGAACATAAACATTATTGATATAATGTTATTAATTTTTAAATAATATGTATATTTTTTATAATTATATTTATTTTTAACTGTTATAATATCTGGCTCGGTTAATTTCGGTGTGATTTTAACATAAAACCCAAATCATACCATTAATTTTGATATTTTATTTCCGGATTTTTTTGGTTTAGTTATTTTCGATGTGATTTTTTAGTTTTTTCGAGTTTTTTTTTGGATCTCGATTTTTTCTGCTCACCCTAGTTGAGCAAGTCTGAACAAATATTTGTCTCTGCATATGCAACTATGCAAGTTTAAAATTCTCTGTATGTGTGTCAATATATAGACCTCCGAACAGTTAAAAATAAATATAATTACAAAAAATATGAAAATTAGTTAATATTTTATACATATTTGATTTATAATTAGTTTATAAATTATTTTTTTGGATTAATTATATTAATTGAGTCGAATTTATAAAATTCAAATTCGAATCAAAATTATTGTGAGCAGAGGATATATTTAATAAGATTAAGTTAAATTTTGAAGAGAAACTGATGATAAATATATTGAACTTGAATCCATATACAATGTATATATATAGAGATGTGGGGGGGTTTGGAGACTCCTGGGAGGTGGTGTTTGTTTACCAATTCGTTTGTGAAGAGTCAAAAGAATGTTGGAGGCACGCTAAGGGCTATACGTATGTATTGATGTGTAAACCACTCAGCATTATTATTATTATTATTAAAATTATTGTTTATGTTGAAATTAATAATGTTTATGATAAGATTATTGATAATTAAACTACAGGTTCAGCCGTTCAGGTGAATAAAACAAAGTTTGGGCCCAAGTTAATTGTTACTATTTCAAGCTCTCACAATTCAGGGTGGCCCAGTTGATATGACTTTAAATAAGGGTAATAAAAGTCGTAGAAGAAAGTCTTTGGTTTAGAACGGCCCAATCAAAAGTGAAAGTAAAGAGAGTGAAAATGAAATTCCAAGTAATAAGTCATCCTTGTGTTAAGAGAAATGCTGTGAGTTTACATTTTTCTTACATCAATACTTTTCAAATTCTTTTGCCACCCCTTTCTTTTTAATTAAAAATAAGAGTTTGGTTCATAATTACTCAGAATCTCATCTCCCTGTTATATAATATCATAACATACACTTTTTGATGAATAATTTTATTCCACTTCACTTACCACTTGCCACGTCACTTGCTATTATCATGTTAGCAATTAATTAATTTTATTTTCTAAGTTACTATTATACTCTTATACATATTTAATTAACTTAATTAATTTACAATATCATATTTTTAGAAAATAATTTTATTTCAAAAATTAGATATCTCAAAGTATGTTATCAACAAAACTATATATAATTATTTTGACTCAGAGGATTACGCACATATATGAATTTTTCTTAACAACACAAATTGTTTAAAAATTAGTGTGATCGCTTAATATATATTTTCAAATTATCAAATTGTACTTTATGATTTTTTTTTAAAATAATATATTTAAATAAAAAATAAAATATAACTCAAATTTTAAAAATTACTCGTGCCTTGTACGGTTGTAAGAGCTAGTTTTTATTAAATGAATAAATCACTTTTTGTATGCCCATTGAGATTTTATATTATTTTTATTTTCATTTATCATAGGACACGTACTTTTTTCTCATTATCGTCAATCATTCAAACACCTCCTTAGTTTTATTATATTTTATCAGAATATTCAAGTACGGAGTATTTCTTTAATAAATGTGTCATGATTAAATATCTGTTTGTTAGCCGAAGAACTAAACGATAAGTTTCGAATGCATTGAATCATAAATGAGTCGTGATTATTTTGAATGATCTTCGAATAATTGTGAAGAAAAAGAAAGGGCTTTGGATAATTGAAAGCGGGGTATTGTGACAACTTATATGCTCCTTCTTTCTTTTTTCTAAATGAACTATAGTTTGTCAAAACTTTTAAAAACTATGTTGACCAAGTTTATAAAGGTGCCCAAACGTGGTCTTAGCTTTCTCCATCATACTGGCTGTCAACAAGTTTTCTTGAGAAACCAGCTCAAAATTTGACAAACCCCTACCCTAATTAAGGTCCGTAACGTTGGTCCATGTTTTATGTATTACTGTCAACCCTATTCTTACCTTACTGGATTTTGACATTTGCCCATGTCGCCTGTCCCTTTCAAGCCGTATGTACAAAATTAGACTACTAAACATATACGACATTCTCTTTAAAAAAAAAAAGCATATACGACATTTCCAAGATTAGGTGTTATTTAAAATTGGAGTATCGGAGATCCGACACGGGTATTAGATGTTGCAAGTCTTTACGTTGATGGTTGATGATCTGATATTATTCTCAACAGTATTATCCGCCTATGCATAAACACGAGCTTAAAATTAACTCATAAATATTTGTTCTGTTTTCACCATCAAACCTAAAATTTTCTAGCTCCACCCTTGACTGTTTTGGCAGTGTATAATGGAAATAGAACTGCTTTATTTCGTTCTAAAAAGTAAAAATATATATGATCCTGAAATTAATTCTGTTAACTTGTTTAGAGAAAGGTCATTCAACTACTTATATCTTCTTAACTGAATTTGAGGAACAATGCCTCGAGGCATGCCTGACAATGAACTATTTATTGAACTATAGATGAGTTTTGAAAAACATGGCAAGTTGTTACGCTTGAAGCCAACTCTCCATGATCTCATCCTGTTTGACAATTAATGTCTTTCTCCTCAGGTTGCTTGCAGAGGCCCCCTGTTATCAAAGTGAGGTCCATAATGTCTGTACCGTGTATTGGTTTTGTTTCTTATTATATGAACCTCATTACTGTTTGTTACCCTTCCCCTCTCCCACATCACATATTTCCGTTGGGGGGTAATTTAGGATTTAAAAACAGGGGACCAATGCCAGCTACTTTAGTAACAAAATCTCATTATTGTTTTGGCCATTCTGCAACAAGAATGTGCTACTAGTTGATAGATACTCTCATTTGTTTAGTTGATGGGATCCAATGTTCCGCAGTATCCCAGTTCTTCCTTTTTGGAAGCACTCGCAAGAATCTTGGTGCCATGGTTTGAAATTGAGAATTCAATTAAACAACGATCCCTTGTTAGATAACCAACTTTTCCCGAATGGAGAGCGTAAGATGTATATACCATACTTGTGTATAAGTAAGTTCTCTCATTGGAAAGCTTAGTTATACATCTAAATTAAGTTGGTCAACTGCAAAACAAAACAAAGATGTCGCTGAAAATTTAACATCACCTAATTGAATCAACAAGTTTTGATGGTAAGCCATATGCATTTGTTTGTTACGCCAGTCGCCAACTACTGTAATTAACAGCACCTAATTGAATCAACAATTTTTATTGTAACTACTGTTATAGTATAGGCACTTCGCCAGATCTATGGAAACCACAGCTTTAACAGTAAAGACACAAAAATGGGATCAATATCAAGACGGAACTGCCTGGCAACAACATAATTATCCTATTCTTTGGCATCTCCATCTTTAGATACAGATTTCAGGAGCTTTATCAGATTTAACTGAACGACAGAACGAAGATTATGTATACAACACCAATGGTAATTTGGCTCCTATAACCTTAGAGAGAACAATGAACAGACAGACCTCATCCCATTACCAGCAACACTTCCAACTTCTTTAAGGAGACCCTAAACCAACATCAACACTAACATTACATCATAGTTCTGGCAAAAACAATTACATTACTTTTAGCATCCAAAAGCACTTGACAAATAGAAATAGCAGAAAATAAATACATCCAGCAAAGATTAATGAACAAAAAAACAGAAATAAGGAAGCCAGCCAATTACTTAGGCTGTTATTCTGTCTCAGATATATGATAAGACATTATGTTTCTACTAGTACATTTCTGGATAAATACTAACAGAGTTGATATTTCTCTTAAAACAATCATGGTCAACCAGATGAAGGGAATAAAATAATAAGATACAGCTTGCCTTTTCTTCACCAGTCTACAAATTTATAAAGAAACAGGAAAGCGGAAGATCTAGAACTTCCTGCCTCACGTCCTTAAAAAGGATTTAGTTCTTTACAGTTGTCACATGCTTCAGAAGCATGTGGACAACATCCTGTGAAATTCTTGAAGCTTCAGTCTTTAAGTTATCAATCTTTGCTGCTGTTTCCTTCTCTAGACGCTTCACATTAGCACCTGAATCTCCACTACTCTGTTTATCAAAAGACAGACAAGACATACCACAGTCAATATGGAATCCTCTTTCCTATAAAAACTACCACATCTTCTATGCGTGTGTGTAAATTATGAATATCCATAATCCATATATTTCAAAATAGATACAACCAAGTAGTTTCAAAGCACAGAAGTGATCTTGTAAAAATACTTCGTTATCAATGGATTTTGTAAGGTTCTATTACAAAACAATGTTTTGTTTCAGAGAGAAATATAGATGCGTCTATGTTATGTTATGTTATATTGTTATATATTTTCTGTGTTTTAACTTGTTGCAAAACAGACTAAGAGTTGCTGAATGTGTTGGATTGCTATCCACAAATTAACATACTAAGCACAGAGAAGTAGACCCGGTCAAGCTAATCCATAAATATACTGCTTAATGACTGGATTTTGTAGGGCTTGATCCTTTCTATTACCAAACAAGGCTATAGAAAGATAGATGTGTCTACGATTCTATATTATGTAACAAGGCTATAGATGTGTCTTTATATTACATAATTTATGTTATAGTATATATTTGTGTTAAAGTTACCGCAAAACTAACTAAAATTTACTGTGTGTAGACTGAAATCCACAAATTAACAAAGCACAGAGATGTACAAACAGTCAAGGTAAAAGCGATCCTCCCCCCCCCCCCAAAAAAAAGGAGGGGGTGGGGGGGGGAGAAGAGTAGTTACCAAGCACAGAGAGTTAGCTAATTCATAAACCTACTACTCATATTACTGGATTTTCTAGGGTCTGATCCTTTCTATTACCAAACAAGGCTATAGAAAGAAAAATAGATGCATCTACGATTCTATATTATGTTATAGCATATATTTCATATATCTGTTTTTAAAGTTACTGCAAAACTAACTAAAATTTACCATGCGTTGATTGCAATCCTCATATTAATAAAGCACAGAGAAGTACAAACAGTCGAGGTAAAAGTGATTCCCCCCCCCCAAAAAAAAAAGAAGGGGGGGGGGGGGGGTAGTTGATTAAATCACCTCTGCAACCTTCTGTTGAAATTCAAGTTCCATTTGAGCACGAAATGCAGCTACCTCCTTCTCAGCCTCATCTTTGGCTTGTTTCAACCTAGCCAATTTTTCTGAAATTAAAGCCAAGAGTATGCAATTGTGGATCAGTTTGAGGAATTACCAACAAGGCAACAATGTGCATAATGATCTAGTACATTAATAAGCAACAATATACTTGTTGACAATGTGCAATACTAGTATTAACTTTACCGAATCAATTATACACACACACACACACAATTATTGCCTTGATATAACTCCATTCAATTCAAGTTCAAAAGTCAAACAAGAAGTTACAAGCAAGCATCATAATATATATAAACCAAAAAAAAACATTAAAGAAAATTCCCTGTCGAATACCTGGACAAAAGGAAAACATAATGAACAGATGAAAGGGCTTCTAATACTCTAACCCAGTGTTTATGTCATCAATATCAATAACATATGAGATAATATAATACTACTACAACCTAAAAGCCAATCCTTAACAAAGAAGATCTCGAAAAAAGAATGCCAACAAATTCCGGCATGAATACTGGCATTGCATACAAAAACTCACCTATAATAAGGGGTAGAAAGTGGCTTTGAAATGTACTGATAATGTATAGTAAAAAAGGCTTGATATAACTAGGACCTTTTGATGAGTAGTGGCAGATTGGAGGTTCTGTAATTGGATTATATTGAGGTGCTACCTAACTTGTCACTATAAAGGACATGCTAATGACTGCTCATGTAGAAAACTCAAAGTAATGCAAAAAAATTTAATGCACAAGAGGATTTTCAGGGACAACAGTGTTGCTCTGCAACTCAGCAGTACACAGGATAATTCCCATTGGAGGGTATGCCTGGATAAGAAAGAACTATTTTTCTAGTGAATGACCATGTATAGTTGAATGTAATTGTGTCCTAGTAATCCTTTAACTAGCAGTATACAGGATCATTGCCATCGAAATGGCCAGACAGGAAAGAAGTAACTCTATGGTGAATAGAATTAAAGTGAATAATCAAATAAGAACTTAAAGTGAAAAATAAGGATATAAATTTGGAAAAGCAATCAGATGACAACTAAAATAGCAGAAGTACCATTTCTGGCTGCATTAACAATGCTTTGAGCCTCTTGTTCTGCAGCTAGCAAGAGTTGGATTCCATTTTGCCCTCTGTTGGCCTCCATCTGGTGTACTAAATCAACTACAGAAATACATTTTAAAAAGGTAATATAAGATTATAGATGTGAAAACATAAAAGTAGATGATACTGTATCAAAATAAACATGACTTTGAGACATTTAATCCACCAAAGAGAGCCGCAAAAAAAAACATACTTGATGATTATATTTTTCCCCAAACGTTGAAGAGGTTGGAACCGAACAATTAACTTGGAAAGTGGACTACCATATAATTATTACATAGAAAATAAATATTAGTGCCATATGTCAACAAAATTGATACTATCAAATATCAATATGATTTCAATTATTGGTATCAGTATATAGTTATAGAAGGCGTATACTTGCAAACGAGCTGTGTGCGCATAAGTGAGCAACAATTGTCAATCAAGTACTGAGGTACTATCACATGACATTTGTTGTTGCATTCAAAAAGAAATATCAATTTTTCATAATGTTACTAGGGTTAAATGGTACTCCATCCGTCCCTATTTAGATGTCCATTTTGATTTTTTAGAGTCAAATTGACTAATTTTTGACTGAAAAATTAAAAATATTCTTTTATAATTTTAAAAAACTAAAAAATACATTTTAAATTAGATTATATATATTTATCAACAATATAAAATTTTAATTTTTTTCAATTATATATTATTTTTAAATTACAGTCAAAGCTGAGTCAATTTGACTGCACTAAAAATAAAGTGGACATTTAGATAAGGACGGAAGTAGTACTTCATTTCACATATTAATATATGCACCGTATTTTCTACAGATTTCGTGTGCATTTCACATATTAATATATGCACCGTATTTTCCACAGATTTTGTGTGCATCAAGCTACTAAAATAAACTTTAATATTTTAATATGCATATACAGTACAATGGTAGAAAAAGAAGGATACATTTGGTCAACTTTTTGTAGATACTTACATTAATGTAAGAAAAATTTGCACCTCTTATATCTAATTTGTTACATGCTAGAGTTGTTAATTGATTTATATCTCATGTATTATTTATTATCAGTTTATCACACTCCTTAAGACACCTTCATTTCAACAACTTTGCAAACGTAAAGCAAGAGAATCTACGATAGCTATTTCTAATAAATCTTAGATATGGATCCGAAAGTAACACGGGTTCGGTGACTTGTCATGTGAATTTAACATGTGAAATTTTATATATGACCCTGGCATCTATTATTAAGTGTATACAACTTATAGGTAGTAGGACTACTTGTATTAAAAAAATACCATGATATAATATAAAAACCACATGTTCGTATGCCCTTATATTTATTTTTGAACTAGATCCATACAAGGCTAAGTGTTCTGTTTCAATACGAAGCATTCAGCTCCGATCCAACACCCATGTCACATGCCTATATCATGTCCGATTGGCAGCTTTGGATCCCATGCATATATCATGTCAGGTCGGAATGGACACAAGGACAGAATCAGAGAGTTCGGGTAAGTGGATCTAATAGTTTCATGATATTAGCTTATGTTAGCTTGGATGGAATGGAAACCACTAATGTGTACAACAATGTATAATTCCTTTGATTTACGAACAAAAATGCTCATTCCTTTCATCCACTCAATCTTCACAAAGTCTATCAATCAAATTGCATATTTATCTAAACTTTCACTCAACTAGACTCGCTTAACATTACTTTCCTTCATATATTTCATTTTATTACCAATTCATTCATTCCCAATTTCCCATCCAAGTAGACACAACCTTATATCTTTCCTTAATCTTCAAATATACAGAAAACGCTAACCAATCAATCCAACCCTTTGCTCGACCTCTTACCAAAACCCAATCATTTTAGATCCAAAAAACCAATAACCCTATAGATTAGGCTCAATTAACAAGTCCTTGACAACAACAATTCAATAAATAAATTCAAAACAAACAAATCTTACTTACTAGAATAACGCAAATCAATTAATGAAACCAAAATCTTACAAAACACAATTCCCTCAGTACCGGTAACCAATCAGCGATTAAACCACAACATTTTAACAAACTAAACACACACACACACAAGCTTAAATTACTTGAAAATCAAATCGAGTAACTGTAACTGATCACGAGTAAACAGAACAATCAACGAACTTCACACACACACAAAATCAACTTAAAAACAAGATCAAGTAAAGTTTAATTATTGATTGATTATAGATCTAATCTAATGATACAAAATAAGTTAACAAAGATTAAAACTAACTGTAAATCAAATGAAGTAATATAACTGTGCTAATCTCTCTCTCTCTCTCTCTCTATCTGTGTGTGTGTGTGTGTGTGTGTGTGTGTGTGAAATTGAGGAGGAGGAGGAGAGTAGAATACCTGTAGATGAGGGAGAGATTAAAAAGGGGAGCGTGTTGTAATGTGTAATTGAGAAGCGCGACTATGAGAAGACACTGTTAACAACCACCCTAGATTTTATTATTGTTCATTTCCGACCCACGTATCTCGCATTTATAGATTAAAAAAAAGTGATTTTTAATATTTTTATCTTTTTTGGTTCAACCTGTCCGTTTTTTTTTAAATTCGGTTTTATAATGTAAATTATTGCGTTTCAAAAAATATTCACTTCTTTGTTTTCACTGATTTATATGGAGAAATTAAAAAAAATACCATGGTGCAAAAATTGCTATTTTTTTGTCCCGCAACTTGCTTATCATATGGAGTAAGATCAGTCCGAAAATTACAATTATGTCTTAATTTTTTTCCGTATCCTATGAAACTACTAACATCAATACCAGATTTAAACCATCAAAATCAAATCTTAATTTTTTTTGTCAGGTAATCAAATTTAAATTGAACAGACACCAACTTTAAAAATACGAAGATCAACACTAATAAAAAATTAAAATTTATTAATCTTCTTGCATCAACCCACACCATTGAATTTTTACATATTTTCACCATTAATAATTTAATTGAAACATAAGTATATATTCCTTCCGTCCCATTTCCTTAACATTTTATAAAAAATAATTTATAATTTGAAAAATGCTGAAACACAAATAGGACGGAGGCGGTATCATTCAAATTATCTAAGTAAATATCTATATTTTTCGAATTTTGCGTGGGTATAATTTTAAAATTTATGGGATTTAAAGTATGCATATATCGTTGATATCATCAACATCGATCAACGTCACTAACCTTTATTTTATTTTTTGAAGGTAAGCACAAGATATAAGTTGATGATTTGATCAATATGTAGCAATAACCAAGAACAAACAACTTTGTAAATATGATATGTGTATGTGTAGCAACAGACCATGAACGAAATAAATAAATGAAGAATATTAAAATTCGAATTCAGAAACAAGTTTAAAATGTGATGATAAATTTGGTTTGAAGTGAAAATTGTAAAAAGAAAATAATAATAATGTTTGCTTCAAATCTCTTACATGGTGGTATTACATAACAAGCTCCAAATGAATGAATGGGAAAGGAAGTATGGAATTAAGTAGATGTAAAATCATATCCCTCATGGAGATGGCCTCCTCACAAATGCAGCACCAAGTTGCACAGATCTAATATCTCGTGATCGTCGAATATTGTGACGCCGTTTTGCATACACCATACCTCCAAACCCCAGTACAGCAGCACCAGCAATGACTCCAAATGCAAGGCCAGCCTTTTGTCCACCACTCATTCCTTTTGAACTGCCTTTAGACTTTGCAGATTGTTCGGCGGTGACACTGATGGCGACGATGGTGGTGTGCCTTCGTTGTTATGATTAGACGGGATTGGTGAAGATGATGCGGGAGTATATGCAGGTACATTTGCTGGAGTATAGGCAGGTACATTTGCTGGAGTAGATGCAGGTGCATCTGTTGGAGCGGAAGCAGGCGCAGACGAGAGAGCACATAAAAATGTGGAGTCCTGAAAGATTAGCGTGACTAAAAGAACAAAGTAGCAAAGTCGAGACATTTTTTAGGTAATGGTGGTTAGCAACTATAACTATATTCTCAATATAGATAGTTTTAAGTAACTTCATATAAGTTTAGTTTCGGTACAAACGATAATGTGAAGGAAACAGTTGAAATTTTGAGGAGATCCCGATGGTTCGATGACCTTAAATAAAGTGATAGCTTAGTGATTAGGTTCAAACTATTATTTGATAGCGATTTATATTTGACTTTTTCACAAGAACTCTTATATAAAGTTCAAGGTTAATTAAACAGCTTCCCAGAAATTACACATACCAGACATATACATAGTACAAATTTTAGCCAGGTTTGCTGGAAAACATGAATCCAGAACACACAATCTCGATAAATCAGAAGTGGTTGCATGATCAGCTCTACAATGTATTTTTTCCTCCAACCGGCTTCAAGATACCAGGAACCTACTTGAAATCATAGCATAACTTGGAAAATTCCGCAACAGAAAATAATTGATGCAACAGCAACATACAGTTTTAAGGTTTCTTACCTCAAAGTAGCTTGACAGAATTGGTGAATACAGATCTAGTATCAAAATTAACAACAATTATCCATACTTGTAAGTTTAATCAAGGGACCTGATTTCACCTATTTAGGACAAGATTATACCATCTTTTTTGCCTGGCTAATTTTGCAGTACAAATGATTGGACTAGATGTTTTTACAGTTTTTTCTAGCCCAAGAGGATGTTAGCCTTGAGTTCAGAACTTAACTTCACTCTGGATATAAAAATCAAAACGAAACATGCAGTAGGAAATATCGGGTACCTCCAATGATCTGTTTGTAATATATATTCTACCATTTATCAAAATCCAAAAGTGAATTTTGAAATCCTGTGAGGGGCAAAAGTACAATATTCAACGAGATTCATAGAACTAATTAATTACACATACCAGACGCAGACAGTAACATTTATAACAGTATACAAACTTAAAAAGTTATACTGAATCATGAAACTGAAAAACACAATGTTGAAATATCAGAGGTTAGTTGCATGAGCAGCTATACAATGTATTCTTTCATCACTAAGCTTAAATATACCAGGAATTACACAAAACCACAACCTCAAATCCCCATGACTTGAAAATTTCTGAAACTGAAAACAATTGATTTAATTGCACCCCACGATTTGAGGTTCATTTCTTGAAGTAGCGCGACAAAATTGATAAAATATTGATCTAGTGACCTAGTATCAAATATATCTATTATGGTAAGCCTGGCAGTAAACTTGATTCCCTAGCAAATCAACCAGAATTCAAACTAGAGTAAGTTGATTTGGAAGTATTAATATTTACACTAGGCAAACGAACGTCTTTTTTTATGTCTGCAAAAAGCAACAAATACCTTAGTTCCGAGTTGAATCCAAAACTATTTTCAGCCGATTGAAGCGTATAGCATCTCTTTGTAAAGCAAATTCTTTTTACTGTCTAATTTTGCACCCTGAATGATTGGACTAAATGTTTCCCTCAGTTTCTCTAGCCTAAGAGAATGTTGGTTGCGAGTTCACAGCTTGGTTCTGGTTTTGTAATTATAAGGAAACCTGAAATAGGAAATATTAGTACCTCAAATGCTTTGTTTTGTGATTTGCTACTACCATTTTTTCGAATTCACAAGTGACTTCCTGTGAGAGGCAAAAGAAAAATACCCAGAGAAGATCAACATTTATCTAATATTCGGATGCATATAACCTTTTTGCCTTTTACTCACTAAACTGAAAGTGGTCTCATCTCCAGTTGAAGAATCAACCGTGTCACATTCATTCAGATTTTTGCCATATGTAATATCACTTTAATTCTTTAAATAATTAGTAGAAAACGACTCTGAAGTCTGAACAACGATTAACTGATACATTCATACATTCTCTAATAATATTCTCAAACTCATATATCAGCCTCCTTTTTTACCTCAAGGGCTTCAACCATTTCTCTACACAGATATTCTCTTTCAGTGAGATTAAACAACTCGAGGTATATCTTGATGTTAGTTTATTTCAATACACTTCTGTAGTATCTAGTTGTTTCCTCACAGACAATCCGGTCTAGACAAGCTTTCAGTGACAAGACTTTCCCTAGGTTCTTAAATTCATTAACCATTTATCGCATAGAGAATGTACATATATGCATCCTCCCTCGGTTTTCTCTGCATTCTGTAGCTCTGATGGAATCTTGGTGTGCATGGTCCTTCCATTCAATAACATTCTCTAATTTCTACACCACATCAGCGATCCTTCTCTCAACTTAATGTGTGAGCTTATTTGTTCAATAACACTGTTCCATTCTGGCACGACAAAAATCTGTATTTTTCGAAAAATAGCCACCTTTCATACTCATCTAATTTCTCTTCATCAATCTGAAGATCATCAACAGCACTCGAAGCTGATATTCTTGCACATTCATCCTCAGGTTTTGCGTAATATATAAAACTTGTTGATTGATAGTCGATAGAGTTCTTCAGCTCACAAGTCTCACCTTCCTTAGCTTCAGCACCATTTGTGCCTGAAAAATAAGAATAAAATCCGTAAAACTTCTCAGTTTTAACTCTTTAACCCTCATTATTAAACGTAAGCATTACAATATTATTTCTTTCACTGCCAGTGGATGCCTAAACTTAAACTCATTCTTTGATCTATACATTATCTAATATACTCATTCTCATTGTTTGAATTCTTCAGTTCTGATAAACGCACTTGTATAAGATCTTCATATAAAGTCTACTAGAACTAGAATGAGAATGTTTGCACAGTTGTTTTCCTTTCTTTTTAAATCAAGTCATAATTAGTTAACAACCCTTTAATTGAATTATAGCAAGTCCATAATATTTATAAATTTTGTGTAAGCACTCAAGTGGGGTAAGGTTGCGAACTTGAGATTTTGACATAATACAAGTGTTTGATTTGATTTACTCGATTAGTCCATCTCTAGACTTATAAGCTTTGTCCATGGCAGACCTTAAAGATTTCATTAGTATCGAATCCACCTCTATGACTATGTACAAGCCATGTCATCTTGATATGCATCTATTTTTATACAAAAGCGAAAGTTTGATAGTTCTAGAATTTAGCTCCAAAAATAATGGATCCTTATAACATGTCTTCTCAATATGTGTTTCAAAAAAGATGGTCTGATGGAGAAATCTAATAAACAATAAAGATGAGGTTATTTGCCGGGAAAAAATTGTTGAATATCGCCGGAGCAGGTTTCAGAATAACTAAAATTTTTGTTCTCTGAGACTGTGAGGTTTAATGACCCTAACCCCAACAATGTGTCTATGTACCTCTATTTATAGGCAAAATAGAGGATCAAACTCACGTGATTCTTGGCAAAGCAGATGCCCGTTAGGAAAAGGATTTTCCTTTTCCGAATTAAATACAAAAAAGGCAAGTGGAACTTTCTTGGAAGAGTACTCTACATTCGGGTTTATTTGGATAGATCAAAACCCAGTATACAACCCAAATACTTCATGGATCCGACATTGACCTGGAAACCATGGGTTCTGTCCGGTTCATTACACTTATTTTCTTGAATATTTTGACTATGGCCAGCCCTAGATCTTCCTTACATATAGGTCACGTCAAACAACAGGGCAGAGTCATGGAATGTGCACGACATAATTTTCAATGCATGTATAGATAAATCACCTGCACGACAAAAATTGAGGGGAAGTTCATGGTAACTTGTTAAGTGGGGCGGAATAGAGTGGCACAAACATTACGATTTTAAAGATAAAATGAGTAATGAAGAGCAAGTGGAGTTTACTTTCCACACTTTTCCTTCCTTCTAAATCAAGCACTGCAATAGTAGGTGGATAAACTTGTCTTTAGTGAAGGGTAAGTTTCATTTTACTAACCAAACATAAGAAGGTGAAAACATTAAATTCCAACAAGTCATGATACTATGCAGTATACATGTACATGGCCATCATTCATTGAATTGAAGTAGACGTGCTAGTGCCTGGTTATTAGATATACATGGTCGATGATTGTTGCATTATACTTTTCGTGAATAATAAGTGTGATAAGATAAAAATAATAAAATTCTCATGAAAAAACAAATACATCGTGTCACTGTATGTCAATAATAAATGCGGTAAAGTATACTGCAACAATGAATTTCTCGTTTACGTATAGCTATACAAAGTACACTACTTAGATGTGTTTGGATAGAGTCCAATATGTGTCCACTCCATGCTGACTCAGAAATATAGCAACTGCGTATGAACAGTATAGAGGGAGATCTTAAACTGTAAAAGTTGAGATTCTTCAAGCATGACCTAAATGTCACTATAAATTTTTTTCCTGACAAAATGATGTGAATATAACCCTGAGAGGTACATGACTTGCATAGTTTTTTTTGTCTTTAATTTCTCAAATATGAGAGTACACCGACTCATCTAAAATATTTAAAATATATATTATTTTACCCACTTTTATATTAAATTAAATATAAAATTAATAAATACGTACCACATGCGTCCCACTTTTATATAAAATTAATATACATGGACCACATGCGCAACCTTTAAAATTGCTTAATCATTGAAATAAAATTTTAATAAATGTTGCCTGAATATGAGAAAAAATTATAAAATAATATATTTAATAATTTGTCATGGTTTGACAACTTTGCTAGCAACCTCTATCCGAGATGCTATTCAAATACAAACGCCAGGGACAAAAGAAAAACTTCACATGGTCTCAAATAATTTCACATCGACTTCCAACCTTAAAGAACAACTGATACTATGAAACATTGAAAAACTACTCCATTAACAAACACAAACATTACATCATTATTCTTCTCCTTGAAAATACACTTGTCTTCCATAAATACTTTCTTGCTAACTTAACAAATCAAGAAGATACAAAATATCTCTTTCATTTTAAAAATCAAGCATTGCTCCTGAATGATCCGAGGGCTTTGACTGCACCTGCTCTCAGGATGAATTGATGATAAAATGCTGCTATTGCTGCACCAATGAAGGGTCCTACCCAGAACAACCACTACAATAACATAACAAAAAAGTCATAATTACTGTAATTTTCCAAGTAAACAAAAACTTGATAGAATTAGTATACTAACTTGATCATCCCAAGCCTTGTCCTGGTTGTAAATTACAGCAGCTCCAAGACTCCTGGCAGGGTTGATGCCGGTGCCGGTGATCGGAATCGTAGCAAGATGAACCATGAAAACAGCAAATCCAATAGGGAGAGGTGCCAAGACCTGAAATTTTAATTTACATTCTTAGTTGTTTATAATGCAAGATTAATTTACATAAAAATGAAATTATTATTCAATAAATCTTAGTTCTTTCTAGGCAACACGATTACACGAAACAAACTTTTCCACTTGCAAACTTTATCACCATAACAGTGAAATGAACAATCTATAGTAAAAAGGGTAACTTTTTTCTTTTCTTTTTACAGTACTAATTTTAGAAAGGCAGTGAGATGAATATGAAGGATTAGAAATCAAAGGCCAGGATTTCCACATATAATATATAAAAAAACACACAACATGGATTGTTTTGTAGGTGGGAAAAAACAGTGAAGGCATGTCCTATCTCTCTCCTCGCCTATGTGATTTAATCACAACCACATAATCTCCACCCCAACTCAATAATGCACATGCAGGTGCAGGACATAAAAGTTGCCGTAGATTTGGCCATTTTTTCCTGTGTCATAATATATTTTAAGAAAAACAATACAGTATTTACCAAGCATGGTGTGTCATCGTGTAAACTCCAGAGTCTAGGCCAGGAAAATTATGTAACTCTAATTTCTACAAACTACCTTGAGAGAACTGAACTATACATGTTTAATACTATATTAATAAATCATATGTATAAGTTTTCGTTCAAATACAAACTAATTTTGTGACAAATTAAAGATTTTTGTAGTGAGGCCGATGATTTGTAATTTTTTCTTATGTGACAGGTGAATATGATGTGCAATTTGTAAAATAGGTAGACCTAAATAAATTGTAAAAGAACATTACCACATAGATCAAAATGAGGTGAAGGAATAGAAAATACATACAGGAACATGAGAGTCTCTAGCATTCCTCTTAGGATCGGTGGCTGAGAAAACAGTGTATACAAGAACAAAAGTTCCGATAATCTCAGCGGCCAGTCCAGTGCCTTTGCTGTAGCCTTCGGCTAGCTCGTTGGCTCCTCCGCCATACCTCTTGTAGTACGGTTTCTGGAAAGCTTTCACTAAACCAACACCACAAATGGCTCCTAAACACTGAGCCACCATGTACAACAATGCTCGAATTAGCGACACTTTTCGAGCCAAAAATAGCCCGAATGTCACTGCAGGATTAATATGACCCCCTAAAACAAATCAAACAATTTTGTCAATGAAAAATTAGTTACATCACGACACAACTGATAAATTACTTATTAT
Organism: Oenanthe sinensis; assembly: GCA_028671895.1. NCBI lineage: Eukaryota > Viridiplantae > Streptophyta > Magnoliopsida > Apiales > Apiaceae > Oenanthe > Oenanthe sinensis. The sequence continues at coordinate 44,424,464 of CM053813.1, read as the reverse complement.
AAGTCTGATAAAACCACGAAAAAAGTTTTATCAGACTTGTAATAAACATATTTTTTAAAATTTATCAGTTATGTCGAGTCTATTAATAAAAAAGATGTTCAAAATTTACGAAAATGAGTATAAACTCACCAGAGATGCCGGCAGTGCAGTAAACAAGAACAAAGATCATGCCACCGAAAGCCCAAGCAATGCCGAGAATGCCAACGCCACCACACTCATCACCACCGGCCTTTAAATCTGTCTGGCTTTTGTAACCAATAACAGTCAAGACAGTTATGTAAAGGAAGAGAAGGGTAGCTATGAACTCAGCAATGAGTGCCCTGTAAAATGACCATTTAGTCAGCTCATGAGGGTCAACAAGTGGCACTGGCGGTGGCTCGACATAGTCTTTGCCAGAGAATGAACCTTGCTCAGCCACTTCCCCGTCTTTTGCCATGATAACTAATGATACAATATGATCACTGTGTAGTTAAAATGTAAAATATGTTTAGAGTGAGAGAGCAGGGTAGAAAACAGAGTTAGTATGGATAATTTGTGGGAAATGAAAGGAGGAAATATAGGGTATATATGGAGGGCAAAAGTGAGGTGGTGACTAAAGCTATTTATTAATCCCTCTATCCCTCTCCACTGATTTGAGTTTTTAACGATTAAAATTTTTAAAATTTAACCAAATATTACATATGCTATATAATTAAAAAAAAATATAAAATATATATCATTAAAAAATTTATATATATTTCTTTAAAATGTATTTTTCAAATTTTTTTAAAAATTATAAATAAATATATATATATATCAATTTTCGATTAAAATTAATTAAATTTGACTGTTGAAAACTCAAATGAAACACTTGAAGTAGGATGATAGAGTAGTAATTATACAAAAGAATAAACGTATGTATTCCACAAAAGAAAAATGTATGCATAATTGTATGCATGAAATGGGATTATTGTCTTTTGGAATAAGAGGTCGCTGTCATTATTTTAAAGACATTAATGAAAAATGGAGGATTAACCAAACCTTTTGAATAATAAATCTAAACTATCCGTAAATAGCAAGCTATTAGTTAAAAGTCACTGGAGTAAATGTGACAAATTATGCGAGACACGTACATAATTATGTCCCTAGTTACTCCATATAATCACCCCAATAGGCATAAACTAACCTAATCTAAAACTAACCGAGATGAGAAACAAAAAACAATTACGGGAATGAGATTTAATTTAATAATCAATATTATTGTTGAAATTTTCTAGCAACAAATTGTGAATGCTTAGAATACATCTATCTATATTGTTAAAAATGAAACATTAAAAATTTGGTAGTTGATATTTGGGCTGGATATTTACTTAATTAATGAACCTAATTTTTTAACATTAATTTTTTAACTAAAATTCACCTTTAAATAAATAAATATTAATATCTTAATTAAAACACATTCCTAAACAAACAATCATTAATCTCCTAAATAAAATATATCTCTAAACAAACACATAAATATTATCTTTTTAAAATATAAATACAGACAAATTATATAACAATATTTATACATATGATGTTAAATAAAATTTAAAAATAAATTCAAATCATATAAAAGTTTGGTAACCGGGCGTTGATCAACATTTGGACGAGGTAGTTACTTAATTATTTGGATTAATTTTTAAATATTAATTTTTTAACTAAAACACTCTAAACAAAATAAATATATATCATTCTTTTAAAATACAAATAAAATATATAAAGTATTATATAATAAGATAAATATATATAGCAATAAATAAAGTTTTAATTATTATTGTAGAAATAGAAATAAATTTAAATTATATAAAAAAATATTGAAATAAGAATAATAAAATGCTAAAAGAATTCAATTCGTGCATTGAACGGGATATAAGCTAGTATTAAATTATGAATGACCACAATTTTTCTAATTTTTTTTAATACAAGATTAATATGATTAAATTGTTTCTATATATTTTGACAAAAAAAATATTTCTATATATCATAAAATAATATGGTTTTTTTTAGACAAAATCAAATAATATAACTTTCTTGAAAATAACAAAACCAACTTTATTAAAAAATAGTGTCGATTATGCCAATAGCTAATGTTGAATGGTTAACAAACAATTCAATCATATCCCAATCAGGGTCAATGATGACAAAAAAATCCGATCCGACGGATACTCGATCTGTTTCGATTGGATTGAATTTTATCAAATTCAAAATTTTAGATTTGCATTTATTTTTTAAACCCGAACTAATTTGAATTTGGATATCAAGCATTTAGTATCGGAACCCGATCTAAAATCCAAAACCCGATCCAAACCTGAAACCCAAAAAAACCGTTATATACACACACACATATTATATTAATAGTTTAGTTTATAATATTTAATTTACTCTTTTTAAATTATTATTGATAATAATATAAAATTTAATTTAACAAGACATATTACCCATTATTAAACTCCTTTACTTCCACAATACCACTTATTAGTTATCACATTTTAATTCGATATTTTTATGTCATGACTTCTTTAATTTTCAAACATTTATGCTAACCTTAAAAATTTTAATTTGTAATATTTTAAATATGGTTTAAATTTCAAATATCATGAAATTCAAATTTAAAATTAGAACTATTGATACTAGTGTACTATTTTTTATTAGGAATTTTAAAATAAAAATTTCGATAACTCCGGTAAAACCCAAATCCGATTAAAAACCTGTTGAATCGGATTTGATTTTTGATTTTTGAAATCCAATTGAATTTGAATCAGGTTTGAGATTAATAAAAATTTCCAGATTTGTAATTGGATATCTCAAAAAATATCCATGAGACGATGACTATTCCAACAAAAGTTCTTGTCTATCCCCGGTCCGATCCAACTCGGTGTTATCCCTTAACAATTTAAGTTAGCAAACAAAAAAATATATTATATTTTGGGTACTATAACAGACTAGATAGGTATAACACTGTGAGTCTGTGACTCGTATGGCTAAAAATTGCACCGACCTAGAAAATTGTGATTATAAATTTCTTTACGAGAGTATTATATAAAATGGTTGATTTTTTTATATTTTTAAGAGTTTTAAAAATATAATTAAAAATAATATTTTTAAATATTCACTTTTTTGAATATATTTTAACACGTATAGATTTTAATTCAGAAAAAATAAAAAAAATAAAGTTTAATTATATATTCGAAACTCCTAAAAAATTACTTGACGAATTAATAATGAAGTAATGAAGCAGATGGAGTACGCAGCGGGCATGAAGTGACTAGTCTTAATTTGAGGTACTACTACAGACATAGGAAGACATGTGTATAACGTTAGATCACTTGTCGGTAGAAATTTCTGGATGTTTCGATATCCGGAATTTAAATTTGAAACTTCACTTTGATTTATATAAAATATATGTGGCCTATAATTATTGGCCGGTATACTATATTACTGTACTGTATTTTGTCTTGTTATTCGCATATTTAATTTCTATGAATTTTTTTTAGTAAAAAATATTACTACATACTATTGACTGAATAAGAATATTTTTATGTATATAAAAATAACCATAACATATATATATATACTCCCCTTCATTATTTGTCTTCATATTTATTTTAATTTATCCCGGCCCAAATCATGTTTTTAATTTATATTTTAAGATTTAACCCGTATTTTAAATAAACAAATTGAGAATTTTGTACTTGATTTACCTTTGTTAGAAGATAATAAATGTACCATTTTATTTTATTTTCGTTTTTAATAATGCACATTATAAGTAAATTTGAATTTTAATTGACCAAATTATGTGAGGATAATTGACTTCAAAACCTAAAAAAGGGGTGTAAAAATTAAATAAAAAAGGAGCGGAGGAGTCTAAATTATTTAATTTCCTGCTGTGACTATGTGAGTACTGAGCATACATAAACGTTTAGATACTTTATAAATCTGAATAATGTAGGAAGATTTGGGTCCCCCGCTCTCACCAGTTACTTACTTGTCAAGTCAAAGAGCTTGCTTGAGCTTCACTTTGTCGATTTGGTTCATTTACCGTTCACTTCTTAGGTATGCCCGAGCTAATTTCATCCGTACGTTTAATTCGATTTGTCTGTAGTTTGATTTTTTTAATTAAATTGATTAAATTTTAATTAAAAATTATATATTATAAAATTTTAAAAAGTGTATGTTTGAAAATAATATAATGCTCTCCTTAAATTTTTTTCCTTAATACGCCGCTAAGTTGGACACGCAAAATTATGTTGAAATCATCAAAGCTTTGGAACAGTCGATATAATTGCTACACCTAATGCAACGTTCACTAAACCAACAAGAACGCCGTTAGGGATGGGCCAACACACAACGATGTGTCACAAGCCATGGCAGCTTGCACAAACCATTTCAAATTTTCATTTCATATATGTATATTTTTTGTATACATGTATATATAGCGAGCCGTGAACAATCTTTTCAACCCTACACTACTTGTCTCTATCTCCAAGTGCATCTTTATACGTATATTTTCTTTGATTTTTTGCTCTTCATCATCCAATCAATCTATGATGTCCTAGTCGACATAGAATGTTATTTATTCGAGAAATTATTAAATAACGAATGTACAAAGTAACAAGTAGATATATTTTGTATAATTTAATTTAATTATTTAACCGACTTTTTGACAGGAAATTGAAGTCTGGGAAAAATCCACTACAAAGGTTCATCATATAAAACAGAATCTCAATCTTTCGTACGCAACATTGAGGGTGTTTGACCAAACTTATTTTCTGGAAATAAATTCTTATTTTCGGAAAAAAAATATATATGCATGTATTTTTCGGAAAATAAGTAATTTATTTTTTAGTTTAAAGATAATATTTGGTTTTAAAATTCTAAAATAAATATTTATTTTTTAAAAAAATATGAAAATATATATAAAAATATATAAAATAAATAACTTATTTTAAGTTTAAGGAATAAAAAACGTTCACCTATACATACAGATCGATCGCACTGTATCTACGCTTTGTCAGTCATGTCAATCATTGTCTTTTCGTGAATTTCTTTACGTACTCAAAGGTGGAAAATATTACTGCAATATTTTCACTCAATCTCGAATATTTAATATTTCATCACCATCTGTCAAAAAAAATAAAAAAACATTTCATCACCATGAAAAAACTACTACCTTCATCCCACCTAATTGTTAACGTTTCGGATATATAAAGTATAGTTCCATAATTTATTTTTTAAATTTTTTTTATGAATAAAAATTTAGTTAGAGTTTCTAACGTTAACAATCGGGTGGTACGGAGGAAGTATTAGATAAGAATATAAGTAGGGGAATATAAATATTTTATAGTAAATTTCATCTAAATTTTCCTTGCTCATTACAAAATGATTCAAAGATCTTGATGCATGCGCGTATCCTGTGTACGTAGTAGTAGATGATGACAAAGACATGCAGCAAGAGACATACAAAAATAGATAAAAAGTCTACAAAAGAGAAGGAAAATATTGTAGAATACCTTCGTTTTTTTATTATTAATTGTTTTGTATTTACTGCCTCAATATATATTGATAGTGTTTACAATTCGACATGGTTAAGTTTACCATTTTTCTTCGTAAGAACGTCACTTGTACAAATGTACAAGAATATTTTTTTACAAAAATGGTCAAGACCCAAATATTCGAAAAGTTACGCAACCGAATATAATCCATTAATTAAGTGATCTATAAATTGAAAATATCTAAGTATTAATTTGTAAATTATTTATTAGATTAATCAAATGCACTCATAATTACGTCTGCATGAAATGTATATGAAGAACATGTATATCCGCTATATCCGTGTCTATAACATATAATAGTAAGTACTATCCAATTAGCCAGATGTCATCTTTATATCCTAACTAACTGCTAATAGTGCTAATTGTCACTTGAACTAACTTGATGATATTCTTGACAAGTCTTTGACCTTGATTACTACAGTATAATTTTAAAGCTTTTAAGCTTAGTAATTAAACTTCGATCTCTAGACACCTTAGGGACCTTTTTTTTCTTAATTTGATTGATGTTAAGTTCTGCTTGTACTGCATGAATACTTGCATATCATCTATTCATCTCTGAAATTCAAGTTCCAAACTAATTCAAATCAAACTTAAGTCGGTAGATGATTATATATTGATTGGTAAAGAGTAGGAACTATTCGATACATGCTCTACTAGTACTAGTACTGGCAAGTGGCAACCAACAAACACACATATATATATATATAGGACACAGCTAGACCATGCACCCAAGTGGCTAAGCCACCCCAAAGCCACTATGCCACCCCACCAACCATCAGTGTCAATCTTGTCAAGTCTTGGCGGTGACCCCATTTCCAACTATTCATGCACACTTAGTTAAATTAATAGTCATATTTTACTCATGGGACTCTGCTCTAACGCCTCTTTCGGCTTTCCACAAATTCCATCCCAATAATATGAAAGTCTTAGCTATTTTGCTTCAATTAAACGTTTCTCGGACTCACTTGCTTGTTGCATTCTAGTATTTTGTTTACTGCGCGCAAATAGACTTCTGCAGGTCGACTGGTATAGATTTATGTATGTACTAGTCTTGTGGCAATCAGCCATCTATTGATTAGAAATTAAACGTTAGCTTAAACAGGACCCAGTCCATCAGCTCGATCTTCTGTAGACCAAATCAAGTAAAACATATGTGTTGTGTGTCGCAGAGTACGTCTGAATCCAACGAAATGTAAACAAAATTTAGTATTATAAGAAATCGCTTTTGTAAACCTTGTCGAATTTTTTTATTTATTTTTCGAAGATAACAGAAACTATAAAAAAATTTAAGTTGTTAAAGATTTAAAAATCTAGAAGAAAGAATCAAAATTAAGAATATGTGGTTGTTAGGATAAAGGCTAAATGGTCATGTTGTTCCACAAGAGACAAAGCATGAACTGGAATCTATAATAAACCTGAAAATGAAGGTCCATATCAAACTAAATGGCCATTTTACATTAAAGTTGTATTCATGGAGAAAAATACCCCACTACTTATTAATGTAAAATCATGATCATTAATCACTCTCCTAGGTTGCCAGAGTCATTAATGAACAACCACAAATTGTCAACTGACACAAATTACTCCATTAATACCAACCCATCCGAACAAACTTTCCTTTTACAATTATTTTTAAAAACTCCATTGTACTACACTACAATCTTTAATTTTTGAGAAAAAAGTATAAAGGCCCAATGGTACCGCCAACTATCAAACAAATACTATGATATTATTTACAACAAAAACCCAAATGACAACCAGATCAGTGAACCAAACTCTGAGCCAATCATTCCCCCAGTACCATATGAGACGGGCCTGTGCCAGTCTGCTGAACATTTTGTAGCCCCGCTGAGAAAACACATCAACTCAGTGCAAGTAATAAATAGACTGCCCGAGAGTACACAATTGATGCTAGGTGGGGAATTAGTAGCTTATTAAATAACTTAAATTTATTAAAAATTAATAATATCAAAGATATATATTTATGCATAATCTAATTAAATCTTAATTTCAGTCTCCAAATTCATATTTGGCTTTCAATAAAAAATCTACAAGTTCATAATTATAGAGTCTAGAATCATGTCCAATTAAGCCATGCTTTGTTGAGTATAAATTTCGATAAATACATAATTTCTTACTTTTAATATAATGAAAATAATATATTTTTTGTTTTTATAAATGAATAAAAGAAATTTAATCTTGAAAATAGTTATTTTTCAAACAAAAAAATAATCCGTACATATGTGATTATTTTCTTTCCTCGGTTCTCCATTCTTTCCGTGAACTAGCAAGCTTTTATTTGCTAAGTGATTGGGCTTCTAGTCCGATTATTGTCCAGTTTACATTTTGGGCTCATCGGGTTCATTCAGTTTAGGATTAGAAATTAATCCCAAGACCCAAATTTCAATACATCAAATACCTTCGTTTTACTTTCGATTATTTCCCTTGTATACTTCCGATTGTTTTTCCAGATGTACAGAAAGATGGTCAACTCTTTCGAAATTTACTTAAAATTGTTAAATAAATCTTATAGATATCAGTGTATTCGGATCATGATTTATATATTCTGTTAAAAACTCGAAAGAAACAATGGTTAATAAACTGGAAAATAAAATTTAATAAATTACTAAATATCTCTTACAAAATTTTAATAATAACTTACAAAATACTGTATCACTAATTAAGTAATCAATAACCACATTACTTGTGAGTTGAATAATGTTGTAACATTACATCAAACATTAATTCAATGAACACAAGTCAACCACTCCACAAATCTACTACGTTTATTTAAAATTATACAAGTTTTCTACGGCAGTTTTTGATAATATATATTTAATATATTTGTAAGGTTATATTATAATAATGAATTGGATTTTATTTGAGCTAAAACTCTCTCTATATAAGAGAATGGTTAAATAGAAATTAAATTTAAAATAAATATCAAAAGTCAATCTTAACCATTAAATTTTTAATTTTAAATAAATCTCACACCATGCAAACATTGAATCTGTTTGTTAAATATAAAAAGACTATCTATATTTTAAAATGAAAAATAAAAAATAAAAAATAATTTACAATAAAGAAAGCTATAAAAAGACTTATAAAAAATAGGGAAAAACGCATTCTTAAAAAACAAACTTAAATATTCTCGAAAAGTTCACTTTAAACATCATAATTACTGAATTATAATATATCATAAAAGAGGTGTAATTTTTTAGTTATAAATTATTTTATAATTTTTACAAACCTTTACTTTTTACCCAAATATAATGTCTAAATATTAATGAATTTAAACATACTTGAAAATAATAATAATAATTAATATTAGCATATTAGCACAAATTTAATGAATCTAGTTGATAGATTATTAGATAGTACTAGATTTTGTGAAAGTACAAATCTTTACTAGTAACTCGCAAAAAGTACATTATCACACCAGTTTTGAATATAAAATTACCAATCTCGTAACATCAAATCAAATGTAAATTATAATCCAACGGTCAATACTCAATCACCCCCACTCTATCCCCTACCCCCAACCGCAGCCTACCATTTCTCCAACAAACACTAATAAATATTAGAAATGCTACTTACTGTTACTTTCTCTCTCCCCCTCTCACTCTCACTTCGTTGTTTTTCGGAGCTCATCTCTCTCTATAACTTTCTCTCTCTAAACCTATACATACATTATATACACACATATCAAAACCCTAGAGCTCCCGATCTGCATCAATGATCGACATTCGCACCGAGTCAACTCGCGATTCCGATCCGAACTCGCGATTCAATTGAGTTTGTTGAGTTGAAGTTAGGGTTTAATTGGGGGTTTGAAGAAGATGTATAAGAACCAGCTACAAGAGCTAGCGCAGAGGAGTTGTTTTAATTTACCGGCGTATACGTGTATTCGAGAAGGTCCTGATCACGCGCCTAGGTTTAAAGCTACGGTTAATTTTAATGGAGAGACTTATGAGTGCCCTAATTATTGTACTACGTTGAGACAAGCTGAACATTCAGCTGCTGAAGTTGCGCTCAATGCTCTTGCTAATCGAGGTCCTTCGAATTCACTTGCTGCTAGGATTCTGGTGAGCTTCGTTTCGGAACTGGAGTTTTGTTTTTTCCGATAACTTTTCGTTATTGTTTTCGATTTGTTGTGGAATTAAAATAAATGAATCGGTTTTTAGTGTTTGTGTTGTTGTTTGTATGTGGAATTTAGTGGATTTGGTTTGCGATATTATTAGTTTGTTGCGTGTTTGAATACGGAAAGATGTGACCTGGATAATCTAGTTGTGTGGAATCTAGTGTGTTATTTATAAAAGTTTGATTATTTTCTGTTTTTATGCGAATATGGGAGCTTGGAAAAGAAATACGAGGAGTAGATATTTTCATTTGGGTATTCTTAAGACTTATTTAGGACGATTGTTCTTTATCTAGGTGGTTATAGAAATGTATGTTGGTTCCAACTCGCGGGGTTATAATGTAGATACGACAAAGTCGGGGTGTTTACTTTTTTTTACTTATCCGAGAATTCTAGTTGACTTTTGTTGGTTCCAAGTTGCAAGGGTATGATGTAGATACTGACAGAGTTAGGGTTTTTAATTTACTTTGACCTGTCGTGGAATTCTACTTGACTTTTTGCATTGCTCATGTTTTTTGCATAGTTTGCAGATTGTTCTTTCAGAATATGCGATATTCTTGTTGTCAGCTTAAATATTATTTCTCATAAATACCTGTGTTTGAATCTAAATGTTGTTGTTTTTCAACTGCACTGTTTTTTATTTGTATCCGTACCGCGCCCCCCCCCCCCCCCCCCCAAAAAAAAAAAAAAAATCCTTGTGCTAATCTTAATAATTAATCTAAACGTCGTACTAGTTTGTGCTAAGTATTGATCCAGAAACAAAAATGAAGCTTAGATATTCTAAAACATGGTTATCTTATTTTTCACTTGATAGACCAGATTTTCATGCTCTTCTGTGATCTCTTTGTTGTAGATAAATTCCTTTTTTAACCTGCAAAAGTTAATGTGAGATTACTTTTTGGTTAGTAATTAATTGTATGTCGAAGAGACATTCAGCACTCCAGCAGTACTTGGCATGTTAAATCATGTGTTCTCAACAAATTAAACGTGATATGTAATTTGAAACCTTTGTTCATATAACATTCTGCAATGCTATAGCAGTCACTATGATTTGTTGGTTTATTTATAAATTTCAAATCAACTTTGCAATGCTCAGGATGAAACAGGGGTCTACAAAAATCTCTTGCAAGAAGTTTCGCAGAGAGTAGGAGCATCATTGCCGACATACAAAACCTCTAGGTCTGGTCTTGGACATTTGCCTATATTTACATGCACAGTAGAGCTGGCTGGTGTAACATTTACTGGTGAACCAGCAAAGAACAAGAAGCAGGCTGAAAAGAATGCAGCCATGGCAGCCTGGTCAGCTCTAAAACTATGTAAGTCATCTGAATATGTAAACTTCTAACTGTTGCTGTGAACTTTTTTGTTCTTGATAATTTTGATCAGAATTTGATGCTAAATTCACCGAAGTGGAATCCACTAACTTGTGCAAATAAGGTTCATTAAGGCATATGCCATGGCTCTTCTGGTGAAAAATTATTTAAAACAGAAATAAAATGGTATACCATCAAAATTTTAGATACATTTCCACTTTTGGATGCATATGACAACTCTTCTGGTGAAAATTTCACCATTTGAAACGGAAATATAATGGTATACTGGTAATCCAAATTCCAGATACATTTCCACTTTTGGATGCTTCCAGAGTTCCAGGAAACAATCTTCATCATCCTACTCATCCACCTGATGAGTGTATTTCAAGATTTTTCTAATTGTACTTTTCCCATCTTATTTCTTCATCTCATCTCTCTTCTTCTCTTTCAAAGTGGACATGCACAATAATATTCCAGAATTATTTTTCTTCTCTTTTAAACCAACTTATGGTTAATTTTTGCTCACCTCATTTAGCTGAGAAAGTGAGAAGGATTTCCACCTCATTTTTTTCTCTTTCATTTGCTCAATATAAGAATTCCCACTAATGGAAATGAGTATAATAGTGTAAATACTATTATTGTTGTTATGAAATAGATTTAAAAAAGCTTTCTGACTAATCTCGAAGCCTAGCATCGTATGATGTATCATAGGTAAGGACAGGGGTGGATATAGGAAGGGGCGTGGGGGACACGTGCCCCCCAAAATTAATTTTTTCCAGGGTTGTTTTAATCTTTGAAATATTTCAAAAATATAAGGGTTCCCCCACAAAAACACAGGGGTGCCTTTCCAAAACTCATTAAGTGTGTTGTTACTTTGAAGTGAAAATGTGGTAACTCACTGGGACATTGTTTACTACATCATATCTGACATCTTGTTTTTGGTTGTGCAGTAGCCCAGCAGTCGGAGAATTCATCACAAAAGGTCAACATTGATGAACAGGAGCATGTCACTGTAGCACGTGCACTTCAGAAATATCGTATTAGGGCAAAAATGGCTAATACACCCTTCCCAATCAGATATCCCATGCCAAAACCAAGGCCAGCAAGTACACAGCAATCTCCAGCTACAACATCAAAAATCCTTCCTTTAATATGCGCAAAGCCAACTTCTTGGAATAGAACTGTTGGAACAACATCAAGCAATGCTTCCACATGTCCCAAGACAAGCTCTCAGAGTAGATATATGAACCCGACCAGAAATGACATACATGGGGGCTCATCTTTATCTGTTAAACCTCCAGGTACTTCTGTAAATGAGTGGCTAGCAGATGGCTCTAGGTTCCTGCCTCAGAAATTTCCAGCAGCCGGAGCAGCTCCCTACATTCCTTTAAGGCATTTTAGGCCTCACCATGGAATGGCGCCACCAGTAACTATAAGAAATGCAATCCCAGCATACTCTGCACCGCCATTCCCTCCTATTCAACCAGTTAATGCGATGAGGACTCCACGCATGGGTATTGCACCTCCCGTGTCAATTAGACAGGTTGTGCCAGCTTTTGCTGCCCCAGTTCGACCAGAGGATTCACCAGCTTTTAAGGCTCCGATGACCCAAGTATCGGCTCGTGTAGAGGAATCACCAGCTTTCAAGGCCATTACCACACCATCAGCTTTTGTGGAGGATTCTTTGCCAGCTTCTAGAGTACCTATGACTCCGGTCACTCCACAAGGTCAGGGGGAGACTTCACCAGCTTTCAAGTCTCATGTTGTTCCATCACATATTCATTTAGAGAATCCATCAACTGCAAAGGTTCCTTGCCATCCAGTTTCTGTTGGAGTGGAGACTGCATCAAATTTAAAGGTTCCTAACAAGACATCAACAATTCATGTTGAGATTCAGCAAACCTCTGAAACTTCCATCAGTCCACCCCTTGTCTCGTCTATGACAGTGGAGACAGGGATAGCAGTTGAGACCAAGTTGCCAGAGTCATTGATGATTGAGGAGTTGAATGACCTGAAGATCTAATGTGGGGATGAGGAAGAAGGTAATAGATTGCAAGAACCTTTACTAGGATTTTGTACTTTATTCTTTAACGAGGTTAATGTAGGTTTTGGTTTCTTGTTAAAGTTTTTTTAGGATGAGCTTAGATGGCTTGGTATAATAGTAGGCTTGAGCTGTCTTCAATTCCGGAGCAATTTGTAGCACCTTTAGATCTTGGAAAATGCTTGCCAGTTGTGCACATCAAATTTAGAAGGCAGAAGAGAGTTGCAGAAAAGAAGAGTGGAACTTTAAAACATTTTAAAAGAGATCTAGAGGAGGGGATCAACAATGAAAATTACTAAATGCTATGATTTGTTTATGGTGGACTTGACACCAGCAGTGAAATGACTCAGTAGACCTTTGGCTGAAGTTTAATAGTTCACTAAGTAATGAGTTTTGGTCCAAAGTCTAGTTTCTGTTGTAAAATTATATATCTATGCATCTACTTGTACATTTTGGTCCAGGGGCTAGTTACTGTGGTGCCGAGTATGTCCAAAAGTTACATTGTTGATTTTAGTGACAATTTTTTGGCCCTTCTAATCTTGCCCGGATACGTATCGTTTTAAAATGTCATAAATTTTACTTTTGTTTGTAGTTTGTACGTGTTTTATTCAAGAAATAGTATAATTGTCATTTTAGAAATTAGTCTTTTAAGAATTTTCTTACAAAAATTATTTGGAAATGTGGCTGATATGTTAACAAATATGAACACAATTTTTAAGTTTGGTTCAAAAATGAGCTGAATTTGATTGTAACATAATTCAGTTTAGAAGTTTACAAATAAATTGATTATAATATGTTTGAAAGTTTACAAATAAATTTGATTATAATATTTGTAAATTTTGTGAACATGTTTGAAATAAATTCGTGAACACATATTAATAAACATTTACAATAAATAATAAATAATAATATATATTTATTTACAAATTAATTCACTAATTTTTGTACTCATTTATTATTTCATTTCGTTAAACTTGTACATTTTGATTTTTAATTAAATATTAGTAAGAGTTGTTAAAAAAATTATGCATGGTAATTTTAAAATTGTATAAGGTTTTGCTACAAAAAACAACTCTTAGACAAGTTATTTACTCCCTTAAATATTAGATTAATTTTTTTATTTTTGTTATAAATTATTAATTGTTAATTTTGTCCTTTTTTGAATTTTTAATCAAATATGTGAGAAATTTTTGTTAATTTATTATCTTGATACTAAAATTAAAATTTATCTATTTTGTTTATCATTAAATTTTTTAAAAATATTCGCAGATTTTTTATGAGAATGAATTTGTAAATTAAGGTGTTCATGAACACAAGTTCATGAGCGATATTAATGAGCTATTTGTGAGTAATTCATTACTAATATCAGGAGTTCGTGAGTGGTTCGTGATTAACGAACCGAATATAAATAGTCTAAAGTTCAACTCGATTCGATTCATTTATACCATTCTTTAGAAGATTATAATATAAAAATTATTATCCTTAATTTTAAATATAACCATATAATATAGGTCTCGTTTGAGATTTCTTAAATAAAAAATGAGTTAATTTTAACAACAAGTATATGTTTTTAAAACAAAAAGTAAGTGTTATTTCATAAAAAATATATATTTATATAATTTAATAATTTATATAATTTAAGTAAAAGTACGAACTAATAAATAAAATTTATATTTATATAATTTAATAATTTATTATTCATACATGTATATATTAGTATTTTTAATTTTAATTGTCAATGGGGGTATTGACGCTATGTGACACAATTTATATATAAAATGTTCAAAATGGCACAGGTTGGAAAATGACCCAAAAACATTTAGTGTTTAGGGTTTCTTTTACCATACACGCTACATAGCTATGTAGCGTTTATGATTTTTTACGGGTTTTTTCGCCCTACACGCTATATGGGGTAGCATTTAGGATTTGTTTTTTGCTAAGTATCATGAAATAAGTGTTTAGGGTTTTTTTAAACTTTATATATTAAATATTAGAACTTGATGCAGTTGATGAACTTGATGAGTATGGGGATGATTTAGATAATTTGTTTGAATCTGATGATGATTATGGTGCTGAGGGTAGTGATGATGAGAATGAGAGGGACGATTTGTCTGAGATGAAGAAGGAAGGTGAGTTTTGGACTGCTCAGAGAGATTCTTTCCATAAAATTGAGAAAAGTGGAAATTTGGAGCCTTGGTGAGGTATCAGGTATTCAGGTAGTACGCAACTTTCTTAAGTACCTCTCCAGTTTTAGAGCAGTTCACCTGCACTAGAATTTGTCGCATCATTTTGTGCAAGAGATAAAAGTGCCGCAATCACTTGTAAATAACTATATCTTCTTAACGGCATAAAATTATGAAAAATCTGTTTTTAATGTTTGTGTTGTGTGTATGTGGAATTTAGTGGATTTGGTTTGCGATATTATTAGTTTGTTGGGTGTTTGAATGTGTTTTTACAAGGAAATATGTGATATGGATAATGTAGTTGTGTGGAATCTAATGTGTTATTAATAAAAGTTTGATTATTTTCTGTTTTTATGTGAATATGTGACCTTGGATTGTTATTACTCTAGCTTCTACAAAAGAAATACGAGTAGTAGCATTTTCATTTGGGTATTCGCAAGACTAATTTAGGCAGATCATTCTTTTTCTAGGTGGTCATGGAAATGTATGTTAGTTCCAACTCGCAAGGTTATGATGTTGATACCGACAAAGTCAGGGTGTTTAATATTTTTAACTTCACCGATAATTCTATTTGACTTTTGTTGTTTCCAACTTGCAAGGTTATGATGTAGGTCATGGAATTGTATTTGACTTGCTGCATTGCTTCTGTTTTTTTGCATAGTATACAAGTACACTTGAATTATTTATTTTTAATAGAAATGTAGACTAGTAGCTACCTGGTAGCCATATGGTAGCATACTAGCATGACAAATGTAAAGCCTTAAACCTCAATCACTGCATATGGTTTTTGGTTAAAAATATCTATTTTTAAAAACTTCATGATGAATTTTGAAAGTGATGGGTTATTTATAACGAATGAGATATCCAACTGGTAATTGAGTATCTCAATTTGTATAAGATATGCATTTATGAGTTAAGTATCTAAATTTTAATTTTTTTGGATACTCATTTATCAACTATCATATTCATATCCATTAAAAAATACTCTACAAAAATAAAGTAAAACACAATAAAATTTTATTCATGATAATTCTTTTAACTGAATATAATATACTAATTGTGCTTACATTTGTCAAAGATCTAAATTTTTTTATATGAACTCATCTCTTGAGGGTTCGACAATTAAATCAGAATCTCCAAAATTTATAATTTCAAAATCTGGTATGATTATGACAAAACCTTCGTCTTGAATAAGATCAACACCTTCCACTTTAGTTTGTTCAGTGAAAATAATAGAAAATGGTGATACAATAGGGCGTATTGAATCAAAACTATCTTTTACCAGAAAATTTGAAATATCATAAAAGTTGTTTTCTTTAATTTTCCCATCAAACGATTTCCAAATACTCAAATTTACATATGCATGCGTCAACTGATTCTAAGATGATTATCATGTATTAGCAATAGTATACATATATACAAACATAACAATAAAATAAAAATAATAATCAATTCTTGTAAAACATAAAACTTACATAATCATTAAGAAATAAGAGATTTTGGCCCTTCAAAGTTCTTGTTTCATTGTCAACTCTTTCCCATATTTTTGTTACACGTACTTTGATTCTCCAAGTACGTCTTTGAATTGTCAAATTCAATCAATCTCTCAAAGAATCACGAGCTCATACTGCAAATAATAAATTCACACAAATATATCAATTTTCAAATTAAAAATAACAGTATGAGAAAAAAAAATGCATACTCATAAAATGCACTAAAACCTGTATGATACAAATATAAAAAATATTATTATATAACGTAAAACAAACATAACAAAAAAATGTAAAATCATCAAATTTATACATATTATAAGGTCTTTTGATTCACCTATTCTAATATGTAAAAATCAAAGAGAAAAAAGTTCAAATTTATGAAGGGGTATCAAGTCATCTTCAACTTCAATACACTCCATCTTTGTTAATTTCATAAAAAATATATATCTTTTATTACTAACTGTAGAGTGATTAAATTTTGAGTCCAGAACAATGAAATTGAAAACCGCATAAAGGCGTCCTTCTACATGTTCCTCTTCTTGTCCATTACAAAATTCAGGTCCAACATATGCATGGATGTGGGTTTTCTGCAATGCATATATAATTATAATCTGAATATTGTTGTATAATATTATTCAGATTAAGGATGGTATTTACGTATATATTGATACATATATTACTTACTTATATCTTGTAGAGTAAGAGCATATTTTGACCTTTGAATTCATCCGTATTACTATCGATATGAGCCAAATTCTGGTTAAGCGCACTTTTATCTTCAAATTTATCTTTTCACTTGTTAAAGTAGCGATACAACGAAATCGAATTTTTTGCATTATGTAATATCTATATCTATGTGAAGATTGACTCTACAAACTGTATAATTTTTTGTGAAGATGTGTATAAAATTTGGATAAATATAAAATTTTAAATGATATTAGTCACAATAAGTTATATTTATTGACCTCGATACATTTTTTTAAAATATGTAAAATGATTAGTGCATAATTTTACATATTTTAATGCCTATTTTATTGTTCGCTTTCGTATTTTTATTAGTTAATTTATTTTATTTTCCTTATTTTGCAGATAAGAAAATTAAATAATTAAAGGAGAAGGAATGTGTTAGAAAGGGCAAAAAAAGGGAAGAAAAGGAAGCCAACAAAGTAAAGAGGAGAAAAAGACAAAAGAGCAAGTTGTGGATGAAATCAAAAATCAATGGTGTAGATTTTATCAACAAACACCTCATTTGAATGGTGGGGATTGACCCAACACCACCAAAACCCTAGTCCTAGCCTATAAATACATCTCATTCTCTCATTGTAATCATCTTTAGTTTTACCCTAGTTTTAGTAGTAGCCTCTCTTTTAATTTTCTAGATCTAGTTTTTAGCTCTCTCAAATATTGTAAACACTTTTCAAATTAATGCAAGTCTTTATTTTCTTTTATGCTAGTCTCCATCTTATCTTCTTTAAGTCTTAATTTATTTTTATGTTAGTCTTCATCTTATCTTCTTTAAATTTATGGTTATGATATCTTTCTAAGTACCACAAGTTGTATACTTGGGAAATGAAAGGAGCCTTTTAGATTAATATTCTAGATCTAGTTTACTTATCTCTCTACTTTACTCCTTAGTTTTATTATTTATTATCTTGTCATGAGCCCCTTTAAATCTCTATTTTAAATGTGTGTTCAATGATTTAGATCTCTAAATTTATTATTATTAGTTTTTTTTTATTCTAGATTGTAGAACTAGTTTTGGTTGTTGGGTTTGATATTTACTTGTAGTTGTTTAAATATTTTAGATATAGATTTAGTTGTTGGTAGTGTTAAAACTTAGCTCTTTAAATTTTATATCTACTTTTACATTTTACTTGTCTCATTCACCTTTATGGCTATGACCCATTTCAATTTCATCAAGTAAAAAAGTAAAGTACTTGAGAATTGAAAGGAGCCTCTTTAGTTTAATGTTCTTGGATCTACTTTTCTTTTTATGTTGTAGTTGAACCCCTTTTAAATCTCCATTTTATTAGTGGGTTTAATATTTTAGAGCTAAATTTATTTCTTGTTGGGTGTTAGAATTTAGATCTACTTTTTAGTTGTTAGATTTGTTAAAATAGCTTTAATGGTTTGATATTTTAGATGTGGTTTTGCTTTTGAGTTGTATTGAATTTTAGATCTAATTTTAGTAGTATTAATTATGGTCTTTAGTTTGTAGATCTAGATTTAAAAGCACTAGTCTTCCTTTGTCTATTTTTTTTATTTGCCAAGTATTTTAATTAATGTTTAAAGTTTAGTTAGTTTCGTTACTTGAATTTTTAATTAGCTTATTATCATTCCTTTTTTTTTGTCCTTGGTTAATAACTCATCTCAAAATTAATTGGTCTAATTCGCCTAAATTGAAAATTAAAGTTTTTGTAAAAATAATTTTAGTCCTTGCGGAACGAATCTTTAAATTATTAAAACGATGTGAATTGTGCACTTGCAATTTAAAATGTATATTTTTAGCACATCATAAAAGATTCTCAATCAATTACAATTAGTTATTTGTATTTACATAGATACATTTATTAAATTTGAATAAACATGATTTCTTTAAATATATTTGAATTTAATTGTAAATAAATGAATAATTGAAATTTTAAGTTTAAATTCAAATAATCTTCCTAAATATATCAAAACAATTAAATATTAATATTATTATTATCTAAAAAATTAAAATTTAAATATAACAAATATTTTAAAAAAATTTAAATACATAAATATTTTACATGTTAAAATTTTCATGTTATTCGCTAGGAACAATGTTTATATTTGTAAGGGGGGATTGAATACAAATATATCCCATTCTTCTCTTATTTTTAACAGTTTGAAAGTGTTGAAGAAATAGTTAAGATATGAACAATTAAAACTTAGAAAATTATTTGAACAAACACAAGATATTTAAAATTACTGATGGATTGATTTTTCCATCAGCTTGTATTTTTGCTCAAATGATCTAGGTTGAAGAAACCTAGCTGCAATTACAAAGTTCGAGAGTTAAACAACTGTTTTTACAAGTGCTTTTCTTAAACAGCTGTTCCCAAGATATTATCTAATTTCTATCTATAACAATGCTACCACACTTGTTTATATATGACAAGTATGTTTACAATTCTTAGGAAGAATATAAAACATTTAATCTATTTTAGGATTGACTTTTATCTATCTTTCCTTTTTGCATTTTTCTATTTTGCGAAAGGTCTGCGATTTTGGAAAGACAACTTCACTCTGAGTATTCACAGTCAGTATAGACTGTCTTCCATATGCACGCTTTATGTCTTGTCGAGCTGTCCCTGCAAATTGATAATTTGTTGTTAAGCATATCAATTGATTATTCCTTGTATCCATCAACTGATATTCTTATTCGATTGATCTTGATATTCATCGACTGATAATAGCTGTTGACTTATCGATTGATAAATGTTATCAATCGATGAGTCTTCATATCAGTTGACGGTCTTCGTTTTTCTTGACTTGACTTTTTATCAATTGATCTTCTATCCGTTGATGCCTCCATATCAATTGATTATTCTTCTATTGTATAATTTTCCTGTATTCAAATAATTACAATTTGACAATTGTTGGTCCCTGATATTGTAGAAGGGGGGTTACATATAATATCTTATTTTAATCGCAGAATTTTGGATTTAAAAATATTATTTTAAATTCTCATGAAATATTAATTTTAATGAAATATTGTTCAAGTATAAGTTATGATTTTAACTTGAAAAGTATTACAAAATTAATATGTTGAAAGTATAAATAATTGTTTAGAATTCTAGAACGAATTTGACATGAATTGTTCTAAGATAACAATTATAATTCAAACTAGTACAGAAAGTCTGTGAATATTACAATCAGCCAAATTACTAAATTTGAATGTTTTTTCAACTCTGAATTATGAAGACTCTTGCCTCATATTTATAGAGGATGAAAGCTGATATGACTTTCTAGATCAGGACATTTTTCAGACTTTATTTAAGTTGTATGACATTTGAAAAACACTTGTATGACTTTTGAAAAAACCCGGTATGACTTTTGAATTTCATTCGGTATGACCTTTTTTAAAGCAGTTTTGGTATGACCTTTTTAAAGTCATCATCTGTATGACTTTTTCTGCTTTGGCTAACAACAGCTCGGTATGACTTTCTTCAAATCTGCTCGGTATGACTTTTCAAATCTGCTCAGTATGACTTTTTAAATAGTAGCTCGGTATGACTTTTCAACAGCTTGGTCGATATGACTTTTCAACAGTAGTTCGGTATGACTTTTCAACAGCAAGACTCGGTATGACTTTCTGTTTAAGCTTGTATGACTTTCTTTTCAACAGAATTTCAGTATGACTTTTTCTTATATAAGTCGGTATGACTTTTAATATAGAATTCGGTATGACTTTTAATATAGCCTAAAAAAACTTATTAAAAGTCATACCAAGACATATATTTTATAATAAATTAATTCGACTTAATTTAATTAAATAATTTATAAAATAAATTAAATAATTAATTAACTTTTGATAGTAGAATTAAAATACTATCTTGACTTGTATAAACTTTTTGATCACTCTGAAATTTTTCCGTCTTTTATCTGTCTTCTGTCATAAAATCACTTGTACTTTTTGATGACGAATCTTCACTGACATTGTAGAAACCCCGTGCACTGGTCTGGTTCACGGATGTCTAACTTCAATGTTGATTTTCATTTCTGCTGTAGTGGTCTTTATATATTGTCTTGTCATGTCTTGCCTTCTTCTTGTTTTTCATCTACAATCTTCTTCTTCAATAATCTTTCTGTAGTAAGAACTTAAAACCTTCTGTATCTTCTGAACTCCTTGAGATACTATTCTTTTATTTCACACCGACGCTTGAACATATAAATGAACTTCTTTAGTTCTTTCAGTGTTGAGTAGCAATCTTGTCAGACTTCTTCAGATATTCTGATTCATAGTGTCTAGTTGATATTTTTCGTCTTGATTATTGTTTCAATATTTATTATGTACTTCACTTTCTTATTGAGTTGAGTTGCATCTAATTATTACAAATAAGCCTAAATATATGTCTTTCAACAGTCTAAGTTACACATCAATTGATAATCAATATCAATCGACTCTAGTATCAATCGACAAGAGTTTATCAAACGACTAAAACCATATCAATTGAAGTAGACTAATTACACCTAAGCTACTATCCATATTATCAGTTGATTAACAGAAACATGTCAACTGATAAATGATTTCCTGATCAATCGATATTTATAGTTTTCATATCAATTGATCAGTTACAATAAAAGTATAATTTCATGATTATAAGATTTAATGTTATTATCAAAATTACATAGATTCCTAACATTTTATTTTAATTTTTAAAAATCAGACGTGAAAAGATAATAAGTGAAAATATTCGCTTAATTTTTAAAAATTTATAAAAGTATATAATTGTTGTTATTATTATTATTATTATTATTATTAAGAATATTATTATCATCATTATTAATAATAATATATAATTATTATATAAGGTTAAAAATACTTAAAAGTTCAAATTTAAAAAATTAATATTTATAAAATTTTAACAATATTTAGAAGTTAAAATAAAAAAAATATTTAAGAAATTTCTCATTTGAAAAACAATAAAACTATATAAGACTACTTATTAAAAAAATCTCTAATTTAAACAAATTATGGATCATGTATTATATTATATATATTTATTTACACCCATAACCTGCAACATATGTATTTAAAATTATAAATTGTTTAAGACACATGTAAAATTTTGTTATCAATAAAATATTAATATTAAGTTTATTTTTAAATTTATAGTATTGTCCCGTTAAGCAGTGTGTTTGATTTTAATAATATGTAATATGATTTACATTTGTGGGTGACAAATTGTTTTTGAAGTCAAACTTATATCTTGATTAAATATTTTTTATTACTTTTTTACTTTTAATATGTCTCAGTTTAATACAAATTGATTATTATTTTTTAATATTTATTTTATTTAATGGTATAATAAAAGTTAATTATGTTTATCATTTTTTAATTTATTTATTAAGTACATTGTAAATTATTTTTTTGTAAAAAATGTTAACTAAAAATAAAAATAAATAAATTTAAGTAGTATTTTAAAGTTATAATGTTATTATTATTATTATTTTATATTATAATTATAAAAATCAATTATTAGTTCAATGAAAAAAGTCTAAAATTAAAATGACAATTAAAAATTGTTATTTTGAAAATAATTAATACTCTTTTTGTTTTCAAAAAAACAAATATTGTAATATAAAAGATAGCTAAATATTATCATTTTAAAATTAAAGTCATAATTAATTGTTTATAGCATAGTTAACCATCATGAAAATGACCTAAATAACACATATTTAAGTACTATATACCCAAAATACTACATGTCAATTTTTGTGCCTTATTAAATAGTCAAACTCGCATTCAAAAAATGCGTGTAGGAGTTGAATAAATAACCCATTTGCCCTCTTGACTAAACATATCTCTACCTCCCATTATGCATGCCGCAAATCTCCAACAGCAATATATATACAGATTTACTTCATTATCTACCATCTTCAACCTCAAATTTCTACACTACTATAACTTCAATTATATATACAATTGTAAAATTAAACTACCCATATGTGATGACAAATATAATTTGTCTATATATTATGTTTATAGATAAAACACAGAAAAAGAAAAAGAATTGAACACAGTAAGAGAGAATGTAAATAAACTTAAAGGATTGCATCACATAATTAAACTAAGATTGAATAACGAAGAAGATGAGCATGTATTGCAGAGAATACATGTTACCAGCTAGTACCTTGATGGACTACATTGTGATTGATCTACCCAAATAAAAATTAAGTGGGCCTTTATATATAATCCAATATCCTAACAACTATAAAGACTAGACTACCCTTATATTTTATTCCTCAATACTCCCCCTCAAGCCAGTGAGTGGGAACAACGTGAAACTCTTGGGCTTGAAAAGATAATAGAAACTGCTACTAATCAATCATTGTCCTGACAGTTGGAGTGTGCTACTGCCATTTTGAGGACTACTGCTCACAGTGCTCAATTTTTATAAATAAATAAAAACTCCTTCGACTTCCCTTCACTCCTTTAACCACAACTTGATATGTTAATTCAAGGCATTTTGCCTCAATAGAATCTGGTAGAGCAAAGTGTCGAAGCACAACTTTTTCCAAGCATGACCGGAGTAATCAAGGCTTCATGCCTAATCTCCACGAGTAAACAAGGTTTCGCCCAATCTCGCACCATGCATTTTCTGGATTGAATTATCAGCTAACTTGACAATGTAAGATAAACCGTAAATGCTCACAGAGCTCAACATCATGGCAATTACTTCCATGTAAATGATGACAATGACTTCCATCTTTTAAAATCTCCATCGATCTCTTCTTCCTTGTCATCCAATAACATCTGTTTTCAAAAGGCTACTTCAAGGTTAATGACCTACTTTAAGGGTCATTGTCGCCTCAACAGAATTTGGCGTCGGAATTTAAACGAAGAAACGATGCATAATTATAGCAACTTTTAATTTCAGCTACTTGACGATGCAAGGTAAGCTGTGAATTTAACTCGAGTACTCGTTGACTCTACAATACATTCAACTGTTGCCTTTTCTCCACTTCTTAAGGTGTACTGTTTCACCTGATACTGCACCTTCCCTGAGCCTTTGCACAAAGTACATTGCAATGCCTGCCACCAATTACAGGTCTGACAATTCCTTTGACATATCAACTTCTTCCCTAGCTCACATGTAATATCATAAGTTTCGAGAGCAGCAACCACGAAATAGTGGAAAATGAGAGCTTAGAAATGAACTCAGGGACGCCGAAACCACGAGGAACAGAACCAGCAATGTCATAAGCAAGAGAGAAGGGAGATAAAACAACTTTAATTCGAAACTCCAATACAAATTTTTGGGTCGCCGACCAACTCCTCTTCTGGATATCGATTCAGGAACGGGACTTTTATCAACTAACCTTGAAGCCAGCAGTGGTCTCCGTGCTGCTGCAGCAGCAGTAGTCATAAATAATAATAATAATTATTATTATACCAATTCTTCTAACCACCCACCACCACCGTGCTGTTATCTTCTTCAACTGTCAACACCAAGGCTTCCACTAATATTACTATGGACATATCATCATCCCAACATCTTTCATCTCATCAATCTGCTTCACCTTCAGTTTGTGTTTACTCTGGTCTGCCCTTATTTCCGCCAGTGCAGCAGCCCCTTTTTTCGCCCGTTATTCCACTCATAACGGGGACTACTACTAGTTCAATCGGGATCAAAGCTAGTATAAATAGTACTGGTAACAGCAACACTGCAATGGCATGGATCGATGGCATCATCAAGGATCTCATTCACAGTTCGTCTTCTGTCTCAATACCTCAGCTCATCCAAAATGTTAGAGAAATCATCCACCCCTGCAATCCTAGCCTTGCCGCAGTACTTGAGAGTAGACTCCGCACTTTGACTAGCACAACAACATCGGACCCAGACTATCTAATGACGATGACAAGGGATACAACATCACCGGTTATTAGAAACTCCCCGTATTCTCCACACTACTAAAATCTTCTAATTACTTATTCTCAAGTAACGGTAGGGCAACCTCAATTTTGACACGGGCAGTCATCTTCATCTGCGCCACTATCTAATCTTTCGGTACATCGAGGGGATTCATCTCATATAACTATCAGCTATGAAAGACTGGAGTGCAGATATTACACGTATAAATTCACCAAATAGATGATACAACACAACATCGTTTCTCTTAGGCATTCTAACAAACACCTCATGTGTCATCACTAAACACACAAAACACACAGTAAGACGAAACTGCGATAGTGATGTCGGAGCACGACGGCGAAGAGGAACCGATGTTGGAGAACGGTTTATAACCATCAACAACACACATTTCACCACAAATCCATGAAGTAGTATTCCTCCATTCATACAACGACTACACATCTGAAACAGAACCATTAAACTCACATAATTCGGTTCAAACATTTCGTCGAACACTTGTGAGCAGAAATAATATTTTCTGGAAAATGATGGGAAAAAAAACTCAATGAGCTCAATGATGAAGTTCCGAATCATATAGGGACGCAGCGGAAAGAAGCCTCAAGGATCGATGGCTTTGATACCATGATGACAAATATAATTTGTCTATATATTATGTTTGTAGATAAAACACATAAAAAGAAGAAGAATTGAATACAGTAAGAGAGAATGGAAATAAACTTAAAGGATTGCATCACATAATTAAACTAAGATTGAATAACGAAGAAGATGAGCATGTATTGCAGAGAATACATGTTACCAGCTAGTACTTTGATGGACTACATTGTGATTGATCTACCCAAATAAAAACTAAGTGGGGCTTTATATATAACTCAATATCCTAACAACTATAAAGACTAGACTACCCTTATATTTTATTCCTCAATAATATGAGTAGTGCGTTGTCGAGTTCTTGTTCAAGAAATTTCAATTTTGTGTTTTGGGGTTTTTTTTTATTTGTGTTTTTAAAGGTTAAGAACTTGTATGTATGTACCTATAATATATTGATCTTATTCCTTGTATAGTATTAGACTAAAATTTGGCAATGAGTTTTGACTCTGAGTATTTATAATTAGTATAAAATTCTGGGATTTGTAATCAATGAAAAATGGAGAAAGTGCGTTATAGAAGTGATGTCGACTTGGGTCCCGTGTATGTGTGCTCAATGCATTTTATGGTTGAGGTATGTTATGTTGTAACTTAAAGTATAGACCGACTACGCATTTGTTAAATGCGTAGAACACATCTTGGAAGAAAAAATGACACAAAACACGGGTTTTCGCATTCAAGTGATGCGTATGAATCAAATCAAACCAACCTTCGCATCTTTGGCATGCGAATACTGTAAAGTAAATTGTGAAAAGGTAATGACATAACACACGTGCTGGGAATGCACGTAGAGAGTGGTATTTTGGTCATCTCCTCCAGGCTCCAACGCTAAGTAATATTTTGAGGATGAGATAAAAGAATGTTATAAAGGCGAAAAAAAAATGTACAAATCTCAATTTGATTGGTTAAATATTGAAATACTCGTATCTAATTAATTGAAAACTCTTAAAAAATTATTGATTAATTAAACACATAGTGCGATAGATTGAAATATTATAATAAAGGATAATGCAAGTAATGCAAGTATGTTTTATTTAAAAATAAGTACATTTATATATATATATATTTAAAATTATATACCCAATACAAATAAAGTATCTAATAAAACCATCAAATTTACTATTAAATATTTAAAATTTATTACTTTTATCAATGTTAACTAGAAGATTATCATTTTTATTACTCTGTCACAATCATTAAAAAACCTATAAAAATTACAGTACTATTTTATTATTTTAATCAAAAAATAAATATTTTTTCAGTTGCATACTGTATTGTTCTAAACGAGGAAAACTCGACTCTCAAAGGCGCCAGAAGTGCTCATCCAATTATATTCTAACGCTCACCTGACTACCTGAGCTCGTATGTAATTAGGGTTTTATAATTGATTCGATCTCGTACATGTTGAAAGCTCGCAAATTTACTTATCTTTTTTATTTATATATGTTGATTGTTTTATAACTTGTTGCACTACAAATGTTTGTTAAAGTTTCCCAACCAAACAAAACCTCAAATTTATATTATTCACCTAATTAACATATCACTTTTTAGGGGTTTTGCCTGTTACCCAGATCGAGAATTTGCAGAATTATTTAACGGTGCTCAATTTTTCAAGTTCATCATCTTTAAGTAATGCACATGTTTTTTTTGGCTTGTATTCGTATTTTAGAAGTTCATTCTTTTTGTTGTGGTTAGAGTTTTACAAGAGACTTCTAACCTTACTTTTTTTAATTCTAAGAAATATAACACCATAAGTCAAGACAAAATAAAGCTAGTTGCATAATCTACCTTTGCCTTGTAAGTAGAATCACCCTCCTTTGCCCATCACACGAATATTTTTGTCTACTATGCGTGTATATAAATTTTGCATGACCCAAGGATGCTCGTATATATGCCATGATATGCTAGAACTAATCTTACAAACATTGGGTAATTAATAATAGAAAATGATACTGCTTAGGACATTTCGTTAGATGATTATAAGAGACTATTCTCTCTGAAAAGGCAAATGAGTGCCAAGAGTTAATTCACATATTTATTATTCATCTGCAGATTTATCACGTACTGTTTTGCTGGTTAGTGTTTGTAATTTCACCAAAATTCATGCATTAATGCATAATAATCTGTTTATGTATGCTAATTACAGAAAGGGAAACCACTTGATTTACGTTTGTTACATTATAGGTTATATCATATCTTTTTCATTCTTTATTTTTTGTTTGGTTGCAGACAATTTCCTTAACAACTGTTTTGTGGAATAATGGAAATAGAGGAAATAAGACCAAAGTCAGAATTGAACGATACTTGTCAGATATTCTCAGATTTTATGACAAGGTGAATTTATAGGCAGCTTTTTTTTTGCATTCTCTTTCTTCTTTTCTTATTGGATTATTAGACTAACTAATATATGGCCTGCTAGGCTGCTACATTATAGCTTAGCCGTAATATTTGATAAGGTATCTGTATTGAATTCTTTGGAGATATAAGGATTTCCGGCAGAAATAGCTTTAAATGAGTAAGATCAACATAATTACGTTCATGTTCTAAAATGGATGGTGTAGTAAGTAGTAACTGGCATAATTCTCTAAGCACGTGTATATCTTCTAAAAGTAACAAATTTGTATGGCTTATGGTTTGAAGACAATAGTCTGCTATAATGGTTGATGTCATTGTTCCATCATGTGAGGTGAATATGAC
This sequence comes from Oenanthe sinensis, assembly GCA_028671895.1. Classification (NCBI taxonomy): domain Eukaryota; kingdom Viridiplantae; phylum Streptophyta; class Magnoliopsida; order Apiales; family Apiaceae; genus Oenanthe; species Oenanthe sinensis. The sequence goes on along the minus strand of CM053813.1, from coordinate 44,395,757 downwards.
TCTGGTAAATGACATAGAGATCGCCCCTAAAAATAAACTACAGAGAAACATTTTTCACCACAAGGCTATGGTTTATATTTCCTTCAGGATGGTTTTGAAGATGGATAGGTATCATCTGTTCGGTAATTACGGGGATAAGTTTCTTTCTAGCATAGGTTTGTCTTGTCTAAAGTCCAAGGAGGATGCTCTTAGTCTTACAGATACACAGCTTCCACTATTATGTTAGATAGATTTCCAGTGTAATCTATCCATGTTTTAGTAAATCTCACTGTAAGCATGGACTTTGAATATACAAATTCCTTCAAGTTTACCGACCTGATGATGTTGCAAGAACTAAATATTGCTGGGTCATCTTAGGTGGTGAAGGGACCTAGCTTCAAGGATGCAGGATGCAAGACAAAGGTGAAGAATGGGCAAAACAAGAGAATAGGACCTTCTCTCCAGATGCTGAGAATCCATAGAAACATAATAAAAGCCTCAAATTTGCTATCCACAATATATCATAATTCATATATTTAAATCTGATCAGAATGAGAAGATTACAGCTCCTTGTATATGAGTTCATAACCTAACTTGGATAACAAGAAAATAATCATAACAGTTATCTAGATTCTTTGTATAATCTAAACAGAATATCTAACCAGGTTCAATTTTTTTATCCCTAATAATAGAATAAAATAATATATTAACAGTTTTGCAGTTCCCTGTTCCATTTTCCTCATCAGCAAGTTCCAGCATCGTTAGCTATCAATATTTGTGAAAAATGGGATCTATTTGTTCTACATTTTTTCTTTTCTTTCACGGTCTGATTCTTTTGAAGAGTTCTATGTTTACCATTGGTGCAACTTTTCGGCATCTTCTGCTCATTTTAATATGATGACTTGCACAGTTGCACCACACCCAAGTTAAAAGCTCCTATGTCTTTTGTTTGTAAGTTGGTGCGGTGTTTATCATCTAATGGCAGTTCACTTGTGTTAGGGTAACAAAGTTTGAGGAGCTAGTGGACGTGGGATGTAGACTCCTTATTGATTTTCAACAAGCACTTGGTAGTTTTGTCTGATTTATTTATATTTTAATAGTTTAATTAAATTGATTACTAGTAAAATGAGATCTATTGTTAGTAAAATTGTTGTGTTTGATGTATACAATTACAGCCTTCCTCCGAAAACCTTCGATTGCTAAAGCATCCAAATTGGTTGAGTCCATCATTAATGCTAATGCTACTAGGAGGGTTTCATCTTATGTAGAAGCTGGATGTGTTAACACTCATGACAGAGTACAAAATATGAATAAGTGTAAGAATAATGGCTGCACTTTCAATATTCGATTATATTGAATACATGGAGATATTACTTATTATAGAGAAACTATGCAGTACAATAGAAATGAATGTCTAACGTAAACCAAGTCGCCTGTCCACACACTTATATTGAGTATAATGTTATTTCTGACCCTTAATATTTGCTTTACTCATCTTTTTATTAGCAATTTTGTTGTATATACCCTTGGATCATTGCTGAAAAGTTCCTATGAAGTCTGGGTTTGGAAAGTTTGTTTGTAACCCAAAATTTTAGCTCTAAAAATCTACCTGTATACTTTTGAGGAATCTAGGGGAACTGCATGCATTCTTATAAGTCATTGATTAGTTTGGTTTAGTAAAATCCTGAGCTTTTAGTTTTCTCTATTGTTTTGGCTCGTTTTCTTGCCGGATGATTCTCTATATAGTTTTGTCCCTTTGTTTTCATAGTGAATGTGTACAACCACATGTGCAAATTCGTCACTCTTCTGCAGAATTTAGCTCTTTATTTCCTATTCTTATTGAATTTTGTTTTCCCTTCTATGAATCTGGGACCTGCATACCAGTGCATACTTGCCAAGTTGGACTCCTAAAACATTTAAAGGAAGGTAACACTCTCCTCTACTATCTATTACTATATTTGAATCTATCTATAGGTCTTTCATTCCTTTTCATTAGGGTTCCACCGCAGCTGGTATAATTATATGTGTTAATATGTTAATAGCTTCTGTTATGAGGGTAAAGTTTTTATATCACATCTGGGAGACTGGAACAGAGGTCTAGAAAGTATTTAGATCCAAAAGCTTGTTTTTAATACATTATGGTGTTGAACATTATTATGAAGTTGGAAAATGCAACTTGAAATTATGAAGAAGTTCAGATGTAGAAAAAGCTACAACTTGAAATCATAATCTGATTGCAACTGTTGTAATTGCAGCAAAAGAAGCCGTCGACGAACTTGAAGGCCTTATCGAGGATGTAATAGTTGAACTCGGAACTGCTACTCAGAATTTGGCACATTTGCATCATGAGGATACCATACATGTGCTTGATACTCCAGAAAGTACCTCAGACAAGGTAGTTTCCCCAGCTTTTACCATCTATATATGTATACTTCTATTAGCTATGCATGTTACTCATATTGACATACACTTTTCCAAAAATATTAGGAAACGATACAAGAAACTAATAAGATACATATGAATTTTTCTTTAAAGAAATTAAGAGGGGTGTATTCAATCTAGATTTTAAAGGATTTCAAAAATCCAGGTGTATTCAATTTAGATTTTAAAAATTCCATTAAAATATTGGTGTATTTTATTTGGATTTTAAAAAGTTCTATTAAAATTTTATGGTATTTAATAAGAATTTTAAAAAGTCCATTAAAATCTGGTGGTATTCAATAAGGATGGTAAATTATCCCTAAAAATCTGGAGTTATTCAATTAAAGATTTTATAAAGTCTTTTAAAATCTAGTAGTTATCAAATATTGACAGATTTTTTTGAATTATATAAAATGGGGGATTTTGATGGATTTATTAGTGTTTTTTAATACTTTTAGAAATATCCGGTAAATCCTTGAGATTTTAAAGGATTTATTATAAATCTTTAGCAACAAGGAAATTCAAAAGGACTTTTAAAAAAAATCTAATTTCTTTGTTTCTCGTTCTCTGTCTTCAATAATTCTCCGATACCCACCTTCAGACACTTCTGCTAGGTTACCGGCTGTGGAAGTGCACGGTGATTGTTTGTCTAGGTCTGTTAACTTACTAACCTTTTCCAAGTCTGCATTCTTGTACTACTTAATGTTCACGACTTCATCATGGATGTTTTAGGAGAAACAAATATCAAAGTTGGATTCAATCCACTTTTCTCTGTATTTAGTCTCAATTATATATACACAAGAGATACACACATTATGCCACAATTATAGCCTAACTATCTTATTAGAATATGCTAATTAATATCTCTATCATAACTGCTATTTACAGCTGACTAGTATCCCTAATTACAGTCAATGAATCTGTTAGTGGACTACTTGATAAGGTAATCCACTAACATCCCCGTCCATTAAGAATTTATGTCGAGGCTGAGAAAGGGCTTTTGTGAAAATGTCTGCAGTTTGATGTTTGGTTGAAATGTGAGGGAGAGTAATCACACGTTTTTCGTAAGCTTCCCGTATTGAATGACAATCCACCTCTATATGTTTTGTGCGTTCATGAGATACTGGATTTGCTTTGCAGTGATTTGAATAACACTTGTATTATCAACATAAAGAGGGGCGGAACAAAGTTGAGGAAAACCAAGTTCACCAAATAGCCCACGAAGCCATGTTATTTCTGAGCAAGCGGCCGACATAGCACGATACTCAGACTCTGTGGAAGACTTGGAAACTCGATCTTGCTTTTTACTTTTCCAAGAAATGAGGGTTGTACCAACTAACTGCAAAGAAGGATCTGTTGAATATAATAACCCATATGAAGGTGTACCTTTTAAATATCGAATAATACAACGGACAACTGCGAGATGAAGATGACGAGGAGCCTGCATGAATTGGCTGACTTGATGCACTGCAAAAGAAATGTCAGGGCGAGTAATTGTTAAATAGTTCAAACTCCCAACAAGTTGTCGATACAATGATGGATTTGATAGAAGCTCTCCTTCATCTTTCGAAATCTTAAGGTTCACCTCCAAAGGAGTAAGTACAGAGTTGCATGATTCAAGACAAGCCAAAGAAATCACATCTTGGGTGTATTTTTGTTGGTTTAACAATATACCGGATGAAGTAGGATGAAGCTACAATGATGGATTTGATAGAAGCTCTCCTTCATCTTTCGAAAGCTTAAGGTTCACCTCCCAAGGAGTAAGTACAGAGTTGCATGATTCAAGACCAGCCAAAGAAATCACATCTTGGGTGTATTTTTGTTGGTTTAACAATATACCGGATGAAGTAGGATGAAGCTCAAGACCAAGAAAATATTTTAATGAACCAAGATCTTTCATATGAAAAGATTTCTTGAGGTTTTGTTGTAATTCATGAATGAGTTCAGAATTAGAGCCCGTAATCAAGATATCGTCAACATAAAATAAAAGCAATACAATTCCACCAAAAGTCTTGCGTAGAAATAGAGAGGGATCATACTGACTTTGTACAAACTGAAAAGCAAGCAAAGACGCAAAGTGGATCAAAATTTATCAAACCATGTACGTGAAGATTGCCTCAGTCCATAAATAGACCAATGGAGGCGAGAAACGTCCGATGAAGTGATGAAGGTGTAGTGAACATGGTCGGAGATGGAGTCATGTATATTTCTTCTTTTAGATCACTGTGTAAGAACGCATTCTTCACATCCATTTGTCTCAACTCTCAGGGGCCACTTTTTAGAAACAACAACTTTCAAAATAGTCCGAACAATGGTCATCTTGGCAACGGGAACAAAGGTTTCATCATAGTTAAGCCCATATTCTTGACGATGTCCAAGAGCTACAAGGTGAGCTTTATACCTATCAAGTGAGCCATCGGACCGATACTTGACTGAATACACCCATTTACATCCAATTGGTTTAACATTAGAAGGACAAGGCACAATGTCCCATGTGTGAATTTCTTGAAGAGCCAGAATTTCCTCTTGCATTGCTTGTTTCCAACATTCTTTAGAAGCATCTTGAGCATAAGAGTTAGAAACATATATAATATTAAGAATAGCCTGAAGTGAGGTATGAGGAAAACCAAATCTATTTGGAGGCCTACTATTTCTGGAAGAACGCCGAGGGGCAGCATCAAAAGACACATTATGTGTGTCTAGTTGTACAGGTTCAGGTTCTTGACGCTGCTCAGGAGGTGACAGAGTTGGACGTCGTTGCTGATACACTAACCCTGGTTTGTATCTTTTAAGCTCTGCGCTTAATTCATTAAAATTAGGAAGAATGATTTTCTCAAGCATGAGCTCAACATGGATAGTGAAGTATGATTGATTTTCAAAGAAAACAACATGACGTGATATACGAAATTTGTTAGAACAAGCATCATAGCATATAAAACCTTTGTGTGCAGTGTTATATCCCATAAATGCACACTTAACAAATTGGGCAGATAGTTTATGACGTTCATGAGATGACAAGTGAACAAAACAAACACAACCAAAAGTATGCATGTCATGGTATTCAACATGATTACCATAAAAACAAAAATATGGAGATTCAAAATTCAAGACACTCGAAAGTAGTCGATTGATCAAATAAATTGTTGTACTTAAGGCTTCAACCCAATATTTGGAGGGAATTGATGATTCAAACAATAGAGTTCTTGCAACATCTAGTAGATGATGATTTTTACGTTCAGCAACCCCATTTTGCTGAGGTGTATATGGGCAAAGATCTTTGAGAAATAATGCCTTTTAGTTGGAGAAAATCATGGAACATGTATTCACCCCAGAACATGAGCTACAAAATTCTCAAATATGGAGAATACCTTAGATTTTGAATGAAAAAAATAAACCCGAGTAAACCTGCTATAGTCATCAATGAAAGTGACAAAATATTTATACTTTGCATGTGATATAACAGGTATGATTCCCCATACATCACTATGAATCAAATCAAAAAGCCTTTTTAGCCCGACTACCATGAGAAGGAAACGGGCAAGTTTACATGTTGAACAATCAAAAGACAAATGAGAAGAAAATCAATCTTTATTTCCCAATAAGCCAGATTTCACTAGATGAGACAAAACATAAGAATTAGGATGACCTAAACGTCTATGCCATGTTTCACTATTTTTATTCACAGCAGTACAAGTGAAAGAAACAACATTAGGAATAGGAAAGTGCAAAGGAAACAATCGTCCAACTTTAGGTCCCCTAACGAGTATCGTCCCCGATACCTGATCCTGCACAACACAACCATCACGAGAAAAATGCACATCACAGTTATTATCAATCAGTTGTCCAACTGAAATGAGACTAGTAGAAAGTTCAGGAGATATAAACACATCTTTTACTGAAGAATTGATGTCACCAATTGCTTTAATAAGTAACTGAGTGTCGTTGGCAATTTGAATATTGCACGTGCCATTATAATTACGAACATTACTTAAGTATCGGGACAACTTGTCATATGATTGGAAGCACCTGAATCGAGCCAAAATAAAGAGGGTGAATTACCCTTACCTTGACGACCCAAGGCTAAGAAAGCCGAAACAATCATTTGTTAAAACATTTCAGGTGTAAGAGTTGATTTTTCAGCAGCAATTGTGCCAACAACAACTTGATTACCGAGAGCAGCTTGGCCAACATTCGCCTGGCGATTTTGAGGGCGAGTACGACATTTTTTTATGGTATGACCATGTTTCTTATAGTAGTTGTAGAACTTTTTCGAACAATTTGCTGCGATTAGCCCATATTCTTTATAGGAATAACATTGAACTTGACGCATGTTTCTTGCCTTCCCTCTTCTTTGAGGTGCATAAGCAATTGCCTGATCGGGAATGTTGGTTTGTTGTATGACAGATTGTGTAGCAAGACGTTCTTCACGAAATAACTCACTAAAACATTCATTTAGAGATGGTGAGGAGGCAAGATTCATTGAATTAGAACGAGTTACCTCAAATTCAAGGCGTAATTTCATTAGAAACTGATCTCTTTTGCTCTGTTCATGAATCTCCCGAACACTTAAAAAAGATGTTTCTGGCACTTTTGCATTAGCAATATCAGTAAATTCAGCCCATAAATTTTGAAATCCAGAATAATATTCTTGAATGGATAGAGTGCCTTGAGAATAATTAGAAATATCATACTCTATTCGGAAGCGTTTGGCTGTATTATCTTGATTATACACTTTCTTTAAGTACTCCCACGTCTCTTTGGAAGTCTTGTCATGACTCTAGCGTCATTCACCTTCCATGTATTTATTACAAGATAGATAGATAGATAGATACTATCATCAATTTATACTTGTCTATTAGAGAGTCAACTTACTATCACTAGTAAGTTGAATATGCTTGTTAAAAGATGAAACTGAAATTCCCGGTTAGAATAAAATTTCCCCGTAAAACGCAGACCAAAAACATCACCATTGTTGGTTGACATTATGCTTACAAAGAACTAAAAATCAGCACTTTTATACTGAACCAAAAAAAAATATCCCAAGAAACAACCCAATGCTATAGAAACTGAAAATATAAACTAAAAAATGTTTATGGCTCTGATACCATATCAAAGTTGGATTCAATCCACTTTCCTTTGTATTTAGTCTCAATTATATATACACAAGAGATGCACGCATTATGCCACAATTATAGTCTAACTATCTTCTCAGAATCTGCTAATTACTATCTCTATCATAACTGCTATTTACAATTGACTAGTATCCCTAATTACAGACAATGAATCTGTTAATTAGCACTTCCTAAAATAGATTATGCACTGCTGAATAAGGTAATCCACTAACAACGAAATGTGGTAGGTTGCAATTATACTAGTGGATGCCTATATGTAAAGAAAAAATTATTTCAAGTGATCTGAAGTACACAACACTTTCAAAGTGTCATGGTAATCTGCTTGAAGTATAGCACAGGATCATACAGAGAATTTTCGAGAATTCTTCCACTGCAGATATTTAATTGATATCTTTTCAGTTGTATATATCATTTGTTCGCCTGCTTAACTGTCCACCGAGGAACATTAAATTTTAGATCGTAACATGCTTGTTTTTTTTAAAAAAATCGTTCAAAGCTATTCTGCAATATTGTCTTATAAATTTGTCATAGTAGCCAACTGATGTGATGTGATCTCTCTTTCTTATTAACATTATAGTGTAAAATTTTGATTAACCTTTTCTATAGGAAATAATGTTATCAGACCCTCAGAAACCTGAGATTACTGATTATGCTACCATGATGGCTGTTATATACAGCATGGTGAAGCAAGATTACTTCATGCAGGTAGCGAGCTTTCCCTAGTACATTATTACAATAGTAGAAAAATTTGATAGTATTCCCCTCTTCTTACAACCTTTGAAATGTTTCACATGATGTTGACATCTTACAATAATATGTTTTCTTGTGATCATCTCGTCTCTTTGTTCCAGGAAAAGATTGTTTCTGCTCTTAATCTAAACTCTACATTCGAAGAACTGGAGAGCTATAGTCTGATGTGGTCATTGCGTCCGTATGTCGATGATGAAGTTATGCATCGAGCATGGAGACTTATTCACCGACTATCATGATTCATGCCTGTTTAAGTCCAGTTTTTCTTTTGGTCCAAAGAGGTGCCTTTCATTTGCAATATGATATTGACCTTGAGCTTTCCATAAATTTGATTTCATAGTTATCAACAGGAAGCTACCAAGAAGCTGCTTACTACTGTATTGACGTGCTCCTATGCAACTAAGCACTTGGTCACGCTCCTATGCAACTAAGCGCTTTGACCTGTTCTGCATCATCATTCTACAAGTACCTGTTTGTTTCGTCTTTGTCATGTCCCGGTTTTAGATTGGCTCTTTTTGTATTTTCAAATACAGGTCCAGAAAATTTTGCTAGTAATTACCATGGGTGAGACTTAATGGAGCATTATTGTACAGTATGATATTACTTCCTCGGTTGCTCTGCGAACATACTTTTGACAAGTGAATGCAGATTTTGTCTATCATTCACGTATATAGAATGAGATTTTGTTTTGGTAGTCTACTTGTCAATCAATCCCAGTTCTAATTTCATGTAGTTACTAAATTTGTTAAAATAAAAATATAATATGTTGAAACATGCAAAGGTTGATAAAAATATAATATGTTGAAACATGTCAAGTTACCATATTAATATTCTCTTAAAATTTATCTTCAAACTAAATTACTATTTTAATATTCTCTTAAACTTTTTTTTTCAAATCAAAATTACCGTTTTAATACTGCCATACACTTTCCATGTTAATATTCTAATTAATTTAAATTAAAATATTATTTTTTTATCAAATTACTATACTATTATTTTCTTAAAATATGATTTATAAATTAAAAATATTAAAAAGATAGTATAAATTAAATTAATTTTAATAAAAAACTTTAATTTTAAATTTTATAGATAATGTAGTTTGTTTATGTTTAGTGGGTTCATTCCGAGAATCTGTACAATGGAAAGAAACATGTTCAATGAGAACCAACTCAATTAACTGCCGTATGTTGTTTGTAAAATTTGAGACCGCTCAATCCCCGTCACGAAGCGTGTGTAATTTATTTAGTGGATTAGTTATGTGAAAAGTGTTGTTTGTATAATTTGTTTAGTAGATTCATTTCGAGAAATGTGTTATTTGAAAATTTTGAGAACAATAAGAGATAATTCAATGAAGAAAAATAAGTTCAACGAGAGACAACTAAATGACTGTCACAAAACACATGTAATTTATTCAGTGGATCAGTTGTGAGAAATATACTTGTTATTTATAAAATTTAAGAACAATTAAAGATGACTCAATGAAAAGAAACAAGTTGAATGAGAGACGTTTCAACGATTATCAAAAAGTGTGTATTATTTATTTAGTGAATATATTTTAATAAATATGTTACTCGCAGAATTTGGGAATCCCAACTGAATGCATAAATATTGAAAACAAATGTGAGGCATAAGATAATGGACGGAACGTTAATAATCCGTAACGGACGTAAACCCAAAATTCAAAACAACTCTATTCACGCCCAAATTTTGGGGAATTCCCGCTCATCACATCCCGCCTCTCTCTCCACATATACTTACACCTTTTTATATATACACACACCCCCACTCCTCAATCTCTCTCCAAAACCCTTATCTCTCTCTCTCTCACACACATATATTCATATCTCTCTAATCTCTCCCTCCCTCTCTCTCGCTCGCCATGGCTCTTAAGCGAGAAGCGCCGCTATCCGCTCCATCTTCAAACGGCGAAGCAGCCGAAGCGAAAAAATCAGGTCGAAAGAGATCGAAATCGAAGGCAAAAGAAGAAGAAGAGGAGTTTGTTTTACAGATCAGCGATGCCGAGGAGGAGGAGGCGCCGGTAGAGAGTAAACAAGAGCAAATAGAGGTAGCTGAAGAAGCTAAAGTTGCTCGCAGACCTAAGCGATTGGAGACTGATGAACAGAGCTTCTTCATCGGCGACCCTGTCGATGCCGATAAAGCCAAGCGCCGATGGCCTCATCGATATCTCGCCGAGGTTTCATCGATATCAAAATTATTAATTTTATTACTGAATTTTTATAATTGATTTATCGAGGTTGAAAATAGGCTATTTATATTATGTTCTGGCTCAAGTTTTAATTTTTAAAGGTCATTACTTTATCGAGGTTCTAATAGAATTGATTTGCTAATGTGGTGATGTTATGTTTATGATATCAACAGACTCAAGGTGCAGAGAATGAAACAGTCATAAGGTATTATTATCTTGTATATTATTTTTTTGGAAGTTAATTGGAGTTGTACTGTATTTTTGGGATTGGTATTTTAATTCTTTGAGTTATATTCATGAGTTGACATTTAGGTTGTTCTTGGTTGGTATGCGATAGCTTAGTGATTGAATTTTGTGAGTTGTCAACATCTATGCAATATGCCTGTTTTCTGCACATTTTTATTGAATTTGTATTCAATTTTTTGAATTTTAAGATCCACTTTTTGGAAATGAATTACCAATAATGCACTTTTTGTATTACAGTCTAAGAGCAAGTTTAATACATAGCTAAATGTTGGTTCTATAGCTATAATATAGAACTAAAATACTCCACTACAATGCTTAGTTATAATTGAATGAAAAGATGCATAAATATTTAATTGGTTCTATATTTACAACCAAAGATAGCTATAACCATCCTTGCCACATCATTAAATAACTAAAAATGAAGTGAAAGTTAACCCACTTTAGATGAATGTTGAAAACATTTGCTAAAATATTAGTACTAAATTTATAATTAACTGGTTGCAATTTAAAACTAGCATTGGAGTACATATTCTATTTTAACATCAAAAAACGCTTTTGGTGCCATATTATAGCAATGGATATAACCATTTTCCATTTCGTATTGAAATTGCTCTAATGAATTGGCCCCCTTTACAAACATTCATAGTGAACGCTTCACTTTAGTGTTTCTTGTTTGTTCTTTATATTTTGATACATGATATATTTTCCTCTGCAACCTAGCACTTTATATTTTTCTAGACTTTTTAGCATTATGGTCTTGGGTGTCCTTTAGAAAGTATATTATATTCACAATGTTCATTGCTTGACTGAAAATCTTTAAATCATAATAAATTGACCATGATTCATCCTTGAAATCTAACTTCTGCCAAGATTTCAATCTCTGCCTGCATGTGATGTTCCTCATTGGCAGTTTATAGAGTTATACAAGGAAAATGAGATGACCAACTAATTCTTATCTCTTAGGGACACCTTTTAATTGACAATTTGTGATTTGATGAAAGAGGTTAGGGTGAGCAAAACCAAAATTGAAAAACCAAACCGACTGTTGAATTTCGGTTTAGTTTCAATTTTTTTTTGAAAATTCGGTCTATTTGATTTATTCGGTTTAAACCAAATACATTTTTGTCAAACCAAAAATTTCAATTCAAAACTGCATTGATCGAATTATATATATTATTTATATTTTCTAGTATTTTATATATTTATTTATATTATATATATATATTCATGTTTAAATTTAAATATTAAATTTTTATTTAGAAAAAGAAATTTTGAAAAATAATTTGTCTAACTATGTAATGCGCGTAGAAATAAGCATAAAAAGTCAAAGGTACAATTAAAAGGGGACGGAGGGAGTGTATATATATATGTAAATTTTCTTTTCAATGAAAAACTCAATTAATAAAATATACATTTATTATCAAAATTATTTAAACTTACATAGTTTTATAAGTTACCTAATATTTTTGTGATTTATTAGATTATTGGGCTGGAAAATGATCCTGTTAATTGGGTTTGGGGTGTTTGAAATATTAAAAAGATGATTTATACATACATTAGTACATGATCTACTGGGTTGTGCCAACATTTCGGGTTGTGTCCCACAATGTTTCGGGTCGTGTTTGTTATTGATTTAGAGATGGATGATCTGAGTAATGGTATGTGGCTACATCTCATATTCCTTGTTTAGCTGAGTACAACTCTTAATATTTTTGGGATACACAAAATGTGCCTTTTCCATAATTGAACTACATTATACTGAGAAGGTTTATAATTATCCAAACTTGGCGGCTCATCTAATATCTATTTAGCTGCAACAGAAATATTATATTATAGTTTTATTTGCTATCATTGACTTTCAGACTTGCTTTACCAATATTTGCTTATTTACTGTCCAACTATACAGACTAAAACATATCTTCACTTGACGAGACTAAACATGTACAATTTTTTTTTTATAAAAACAGTATGGACAAGAAATGTCAAGCTCGTAGGCATTATACAAAAGCAAAGGTTGATGGGCGTATCAATTTTGCTCTAGGAGATGATGCTCATGTCTTGGTAAAAGCTTGTTCTTTGTGCATATATATCGTACTACATGAAGATTTTTAGAATGACTGAATTATGTCTATTACAATTGCCAAGTATTTTTTATAAGCTAGTTGGGGAATGTCAAATTAATACTTGTATAAATAAAGTAATAAGCATTTTCTCTTAATTTGTTGATAGTAAAGTATACTTTTAATCCGTAAAAATGCCAGCCTAGGTTGTGAGGCAATTTGATTTGTAAAATCAATGAATCCCTTTTTAAAAATAGATTTTGATGAATCAGATAGTAGTTTAGATTGATGAAAAGGAGTAATTTAACAGCCCACACTTTTTTGGACTAATAATAACAAACATAAGGGGAAGTGTGACAAAAATTCTCTATATCTCTGCTTCAATGCACTTTAACTTGCTTTTACACCAAATCCGAAAATTGTAGGTAATGAGCTATACAACGCAGTAAGAAAATAGATTGAACTAACTAGCGGATCAAGTAAGTTTATAAAATTTCATAATTTATTCTTAATTTCATAGTTCAAATTCAAAATACATATATATTAATTCCACAATGGTTAAGGTCACAAATACATGGTAATTCATTATCGTAGGTTCATGGTTGTCATTAATGCGCCCTTTACTAAAAAGTATCATAAATTGTGCACAATGAAGATATTGTATAAAACACGATTTAGTAAGGTATTATAGGCTAGTTCCGGAAGTCGCTATTCACATCCAACACATTATTCTAATGAAATTCCAATTCATAATTTTTATCAAATTTAATCCATTTTATTATTATTAATTATTAATTTAATCATTATTATTATTATATTTCATAATTTTAAAAAATATGGTAGTTTACTTAAACTCCTGTATAATTGTCTTGAAATGCTGAAATCAAAGTTGGGTGTTTTGTGTATTGGAACTAATATTGGTTGTCTATATTTATCTCAGGCAGGTGATGGGGAAGATAATTATATATGTAGGATAGTTGAAATGTTCGAGGGAGTCGATGGTGAACCCTATATAACTGCTCAGTGGTTCTACAGGGCAAAAGATACAGTATGTTATTGTAGAAACTAGAAAGTAGTCCTGGTTTGTAAAAGCTTGTCTTGATGTTTGATAATTTGGCTAACTGTCATTTCAGGTCATAAAAGATTGCTCAAACCTTATTGATGACAAGCGTGTATTTTTGTCCAATATTAAAGATGATAACCATTTGGACTGTCTACTTGCAAAGATTAAAATTGTTCAACTGCCGCTGAATGTAAGACATGTGTTTTAGTAACAAATTAGTTTATAATATCTATGTGTTATATCTAAACTTAAGTTTTATTATTGTTTTATCAGGCTGATATAGATTCTAAGTTGGCTACTGTTGCAATATGCGACTACTATTATGACATGTTGTACCATGTCCCCTTCTCCACATTCTTGAAGCCACGACAAGGTAAAAGTACCTTTCTTTGAAGTATGCAACTTGAAGATTATATATAAGGGGTGATTGTTTGACCTTGTTTTTTGTTTGTAGATGGGACTGAAGATGGAAATGAGTCAAGTTCTACCATCTCAAAGGAAAGTGATGCCCATGAAGATGAAGAGATCCAGGATCCAAAGGAAATGAAGTTATTGGACCTATTCTCAGGATGTGGTGCGATGTCTACTGGACTCTGTCTTGGTGCCAATTTGTCAGGTGTTAAACTTGTCACGGTAAGTTGTAATTAAGGCTGGTAAGCTGTCATGCATGTGGGGATCTAAAGCTGTTTGCTTTAAGATATTAATTGTAATTGCCTACTGATTAAGTTATCATATTGTATTAGAAATGGGCAGTAGACCTGAATCAATATGCATGCCAAAGTTTAAAACATAACCATCCAGGAACAGAGGTATATTATTTTTTATTAAATGTGTCTTTATTTTATTTTTTATTGGCACATTTCCCTGCACATGATTGGCTCACTATTGTGAATCTTAAACAGGTTAGAAATGAGAAAGCTGAAGAATTTTTAGCTCTTTTGAAAGAGTGGAAGAGACTTTGTTCCATGTTTTTGTTAACTGGAGATAAGGGATGTCAGCAACACATTTCATCCTTGGGGCATGAAAGTGATCATGAAGATGAGGAGGAGGAAGTACCAGTAGATAATGAGGAAATTTTTGAAGTACAGGAGATTCTGTCCATATGCTATGGCCTTCCCGAAGGGCAGAAGAAAGTTGGACTATATTTTAAGGTATTAATTATTTTATTAGCTTGCATTGGAAAACAGTGTAAAATCTATTGTTCTGCTAAACAAAACATTGTACAGAGAGCCACTGTTAGAATCCTGCTAGCATCCTGCATCGTGAATTGCAAATATGGCTATACTTCTGGTCTTGAGCTCGAACTGAACTTGACTAGCTTGTATCTATATTCAAACCTCTACCACTATTGTTGCTTGATGAGTAATCTGAGTTGTACATTAGCAAGTGTGAGCTCAATATCAATAATGTATTAAAATAACATTATATTGGCTAATATTGGGTTGAGCTCTACTTGGTTTATAAAAATAAAGTATGAGTAGCGTAGCTAACTAAGATCAGAAAATGTCTGATTAGGTTTCTTATTATTATTCTTAAACCAGTATAGAGGTGTACCAAAGTTACTAAGTTTTGTTTTTACTATTTTTTTGTTGTGGTCCGTCATTTTAAAAAATCTAATATGCAAGGAGTTGGTGAATTATGCTAGTAAGTCAAACATAACCTTATCTAATGACATTAGTTTGCAATGGATAGTTGGGCAAGTAGAATGTATTCTCTTTGTTCCATAATTCTTGCATTGTTTGACTTTTTTGGTAAATGACTAAATTTTGACAAAAACATACATTTCATGCTTTTACAATTTTAACAATATAAGTTTTATAATGTTTTTTTAAATATATGTTATATGCAATTTTTGTTCAAAATTTAATCAATTTGATCACAAAAAGTCAAATAAGACAAAAATTTGTTCCCTTTTAACATCGAACAAGATTTTAACTTGATGGATACATAATTGTTTAGATCCGGTGGAAGGGCTATGGAGAAGAAGAAGATACTTGGGAGCCAGAAGAGGGATTAAGGTATAATATTATAGCTCTTACTGCTCTAGTTTT
This sequence comes from Oenanthe sinensis, assembly GCA_028671895.1. NCBI lineage: Eukaryota > Viridiplantae > Streptophyta > Magnoliopsida > Apiales > Apiaceae > Oenanthe > Oenanthe sinensis. Next base: position 44,379,849 of record CM053813.1, on the reverse strand, counting down.
ACCTTTATCTTCTTGCTTTCTTGTTGATTTTTGTATATCTTCATCTACCAGTGGTGCTCAGGATAAGTTGAAGGAGTTCGTAACAAATGGATTCAATTCCAAGATTCTACCTTTGCCAGTAAGATAAAAAAAAATCAACATCTTAACTATTAGATATTATATTCCACTTATCTAGTGATGTAGCTATCTACAATTTAATGCATGAGCAAGACCAATCTGTCTTATTATATTTAGGGATAATTTACATGAATTTTCGACATCCTTATGATAGACTTAACGCATGAGCAAGACAAATTATTTTCATATTGTACAATTTTGGCTTCTTGACGCCATCCCCCGCTTCTTTTTCACTGGAAATGCATTGTTAACATCAATCAAGTTTAGAACAAATTATTTTACATCATTATAACTGAACAGGGCGATGCTGATGTCATATGTGGAGGTCCTCCATGCCAGGGAATAAGTGGTTTTAACCGCTTTAGGAACTCCAAAAATCCTTTGGAAGACCCGAAAAATGAGCAACTCCTGGTTTATATGAATATCGTGGAGTATTTGAAGCCAAAGTTTGTGTTAATGGAGAATGTAGTCGATATTCTGAGATTTTCCAAAGGTTTTCTCGGAAGATATGCATTAGGCCGCCTTGTTGGTATGAACTACCAAGCCCGCTTGGGCATGATGGTTGCAGGAGCTTATGGCCTCCCTCAATTTCGTATGCGTGTGTTCTTGTGGGGTGCACATCGTACTATGGTATATTGTTCATGATATTGGTTGATTATTTTCCTCCCTGTAATATTATGGAATGCATACTTAATTACATTGTGACTTTTCATATATGCAGAATTTGCCTCAATTCCCTTTACCCACTCACAACGTTGTTGTGAGAGGGCATGCTCCTGTAGAATTTGAGGTATGTTTTCATATTTGTATACTCCTGTAGAATTTGGGGGTTTTAACTGAATCTTATAAAAAATTTGAGTGTTTATAGATGAGGGGGTTTGTTTAGCAATGAGTGTTGGCAACCTATGTTACCTGGACTCGACTGAAAGTGTTCAACATGGATATGTGCCCATGTGTTGGACTCGGCAATTTTTTGAAAATTTTACATGTTCTTGGCTTGAAATAAGTGTCCAAGAGTCCATATCTATATCCAATTGTCGAGTGCCTGACACGGGTACTCAAGACATAATGAAGAGTCCGAGTAACAGAGTTGGCAACTCCCCCTGAGATATAGAGAGGAAGTTTCAATAGATTTTCCTAGGTCCTCTCCACTCAAGTTTGTTTGCACTACTGTTCTTCTTTCATCACCAGGAGTGTATTCCTGATATTGGGCATTTTATTATGAACAGTATCAACCATATGTCCACTCTGTATGTCTTTTAATATCTTGGTCACTCCCAAGTTATTAAAGGTATAAAATCACAGAGTTTAAAAATTGATTCTGGAGTGTACCTTTTATAATTAAAATGATTTTTCTATAAAAAAATAATATAAAAGCATAATTTAGACCTTTTTTAAAGAAATTGGTACACATAATTAACCATATACACTACCTAAATGTCTGACAATTGTTTGGTTCAGAATAGAGAAACATAGTTGTGAATACAGACTTGAGGGTAGGGGTGAACACGGGTCGGGTTGGGCGGGTTTTAACTAAAAAATGACCCAACCCAATTAGTTCGGGTTGATAAAAACTGAACCCATTAATATAAATTTTTTTATGTAACCCAACTCAACCCAACCCAATTAATTCGGGTTGGATTGGGTTAAACCCTCTTCTTCAAGCAACAATACTGTAAATAAGTCTGAACATAACTTTGATATAGTCTGCCTCTGTCAAATGCCAATTTTCCATAACAAATAAATAGTCCAAATGTGTGACATAAAATATAAATAGTCACCAAATAGTCAAATACAATCCAAAATCTAACTCAAAACATTAAATAGTCCAATAACAATTGGTTAGCTTAAAATAAATAAAACAACATTTTTGTGATGAATCAATCATCAATAACATTGATAGCATTGACCTTGAGTATCTCCTTCGATGCACCAATGTCAATATTATTCTTGCCACTTATAAAATTAAAATAAAAAATGAAAACATTTATGAGCCTAGATTAAATCAGTTTGGTTTATCTTTATCAAGAAACTCATACTAAATGGGCCTAATGGGCTATGCCTATATGTGTAAACGGGTTGGTCGGGTTGGGTTAGGGTCAAAATATGTTAAACCCTAACCCAACCCAATTTATACGGGTTTTTGAAAAATTAAACCGTTCAACTCTCGGTTTTGGACGGTTCAATTTGTTCGGCCGAAACAAGGATCGGGTTGGGTTGGGTTGGGCAGGTTGGCCGGGTTATGTTCACCCCTACTTGGGGGACATATAATTTGGAGATGCAAACTATCACCTTTCAGAACTGCATGATATAAAGTGAGGCCGATGTATTAAAATTTTTTGAAAGTTGAAATTTAGAAGAATGCTGCCTTGACCAACTTGTGGCCTTTGCAAAGGGTTATTGAAGTGGATAAAATGTTGAGCATATTGTTTCCTTTTTAGATGAGATGGATAGTTTAAGAACATCATATTTTGTTTTGATGACAATCCACTTATTTTATTTATTGCAGTCAAATGCTGTTACCTACGATGAAGGTCGTGTTCCTAAATTAGAGAACAAACTGTACTTGGGGGATGCAATCTCTGATCTTCCAGCTGTATGTATATTCTGCGTGTTCAGACTTTATGTTAAATTGAGCATATTGGTTTATTGTTTATATATGTTCGTTTCATTTCCTTAGGTGGAAAATAATGAGTCTCGTGATGAAATGCCATATGGCACTGATCCCAAAACAGAGTTTCAGAAGTTCATCAGATTGGGGAAAGAAGGTAATACAAGTGATAATAAAAATGAACAAGAGCTCAATGTTTTAACTTGAATTATACTCTCTCTGTCTCATCCATTTGTTTACATTTCGGAGAGAGTGTCCGGCACACATTTTAAGGTGCATATAAAGTATAGTTCCATAACTTATTTTTATAATTTTTTGTTTTTGAATAAAAATTGAATGTTTAAATTTTTATTCAGAAAAAGAAAAAATTAAAAATAAGTTATGGAACTATACTTTATACACACCTTAAAATGCGTGTCGGACACTCTCTCTGAAATGTAAACAAATGGGTGGGACGGAGGGAGTATATGTTGCATTTTTGAGTTGGTTTGCATTTTAAGGTTTTCTTTATCATCTATTCAATTGGTTAATTACATGCAGAAATGCTAGGTTCAGCACCACAAGGGCCACCACAGTCAAACTGCCTTCTTTATGATCATCGCCCACTCAAATTAAACAATGAAGATTATGAGCGTGTTTGTCATATACCAGTTAAAAAGGTTTGAAAAAGTCTCGACTAATTAACAATACAAATTTCTTGATAAGTTTACATTTGTTAATCTATTTAATATGCATGCGAGCTACTAATGTTTACATGTGAAGTGCAGGGTGCCAATTTTAGGGATCTTAAAGGTGTCAGAGTTCGATCTGATAATAAAGTGGAATGGGACCCTGACATTGATCGTGTTTATTTATCTTCGGGAAAGCCTTTGGTATGTTCTGTTAAGTATAGCTTGCCAATTTTCTTATTTTAAGTTTCTTTAAATTCGACTAAAATATGGGTTTAAATTACAAGGTTCCTGACTATGCAATGACATTCGTGCGAGGAACCTCTTCCAAGTAAGGAGTCTTTATTTTTACTTGTTTCCTTGTTCACTTGAAGAAAATCAGTTGTGTAATGATTCCATTTCACATCTTACAGGCCATTTGGGAGATTATGGTGGGATGAGACTGTACCTACTGTAGTTACAAGAGCTGAACCACATAACCAGGTAAATAGTTTAGATGCATGTTTGGTGTTATCAGATTTATCTCTATATTTATATTTGGGCGATGACTGACTATTTAATATATTTGCTAGATTATTATTCATCCTGAACAGAACAGAGTGCTCACGATCCGCGAGAATGCGAGGCTTCAGGGATTCCCGGATCATTATAAGCTCTTTGGTCCGATTAAGGAAAGGTAATTAGTTAAAAGGTCTTGCTACTTTTTATATAGTTATAAACAGCCAAACAACGAACAATTTCCATTTCTATATAACTGCAGGAAAGAAATTTGGTTTTTAAATATCCTAACTTTTTTAATGTTATATAGGTATATTCAAGTAGGCAATGCTGTTGCCGTTCCAGTGGCAAGAGCTCTAGGATACTCATTGGGATTATCGGTCAAAGGCGGCGGCTCTCCATCTGAACCTTTAATAACTCTTCCCATAAAGTTCCCCAGCATCTATGACTGTCCTTCTCCTGCCAGTGATGAAGCCTGAAAAACAAATTTATTCTTTTAGTTATTTATGTATGTATTGCTATGTTAGAGCAAGCCCATCGCAGACCTAATTCCTGCGTAAGAAATCGTGAAATGGATTTGATTCGCAATTTTAGTGCTGTTGGATACAAAAAAAATCTGTCCAAGTCCCACCTTGCTGGGCTGAACCCCTCTCTGCAAAACGCTGTCTTTATACTAAACTTTATTATTTATATTTTATTTACTTGTTTTTCATAATATAACAAGTAGGGCCAGATTACTGTCAAACATGGATTTTGCATTGGAACAATTTGGCCAGCTATATACATAATGTACCAAGACCAATTTTTGCTTATTGGCATATCAATGGGACACAACAATGTAAAGTGGCTTCTCCCACTAGCCATGTTCTTAGTCATGGAACTGTCCTCACAAAAACAGTACCGCTTGATCTAAATATTGGTAATGCAGTATGTACATTTAGGAAGAAAAATGTTGCCCGTCTCTAGTAATGTGCGAGAGTAAGTTCAACAATATCCTAGTTAGTTTTCTATAAATATTATAAAATAATGAGTTGTAGTAATAGGTAATCATTAGGTTATGTGAACAACTCGAAAAAATGTTAAAAATAACAAGTTTTTAAACAAAAATAACGAAAATAACAATTTTTTGGTGTATTGGTTGATTTTACTGGATGAGATATCCATTTGTCAGCTGGGTATCTCATTTACATGAGATATCCAAGTCACAAATGCATATCTCAATTTTTTTTAAAATATAGATACGCATTTGTGAGTTGGGTATCACATAATGATACCTAATTCATACATGTGTATCATATGTATTCTAAATATCTATTTCATAAATGCGTATTCAATCTGTTATTTTTAACCATCTTTCCCCAGAAATGTTATTTTCATCAAATTTGTGTGAAAAATCGTTATTTCCCTTCTTCACCCGGTGAACTCCAATAATAATTTTTTATTCATTACATGTCATTATAATAATAATAAATAATAAATTTTAATTCAACTACACTTAGAAGGAGTGAAAAAAAAGGTTAAAAGATGAAAAAAAGAGGAAATTTTTTTATTCAGAAAGATGAAATTAAGGGATGGTTAGAGAATTGTTAAAAATAAGGAATGACTATTGAATTTGGGGATGTGATAATGATTTCCTACATCACGTTAGAGTACCGTTTTATGTCACATTCTCAATTTTTGAGTTTAAGAACTTATTTAGGAAAGTTAGTGGACTTTCTTAAGAGAAGAAAATATGAAAAGATTTTAATCCTCCGGTGAACTTCAAAGATACCCAAATGTTTGATATTGAATGTGCAACCAACAAACACAAAACAATCTATTAAGGTTTCAATTCATAATTTATGTTGTGCTAGACAGGTTTCCTGGGACTTGGGAGCTCATTCAAGGTAGGGAACAATGAAAGAAAATATGAATATAAGCATGTAATGTATAGGTGATGCGAAGTGCGGATGTTCATTCAAAAAGAATGACAAGGAAACAAAATTGAACTGTCCTTGGAATAATAATTGCAAACGCAATATGTATTGATTATTAAAGCAACCATTTGATCACCAATTTCCCAAGTTTATTAATGCATCTAAGAATTGCCATTTGATTAGCTTTCAAAGAAAAAAGAATCGCCACGTAGGTTGTCTTACTTATTTCCTAGGCTTTATCAAAGCAGATCCTCATCAATTTCCTATGCCATTTCAATATTTTTACTATGCATGTCTTTCCATTGTAACCTATTGTGTAAATCAGAAGATGTCCACACATCACTATCATTTAAGAGAACAAGACTCTTAACAAGAGAAGATTTTGGGCTAAGAAAACAACATCCTTCAATTGTTTGGTACCAAGATCATATGAAGCCATCTTATTCTCTTCTAGCATCCGGCACAGCTCTTTACTGTTGTTTCTAAAACTTACCAGAAAGCAGATATTTGGTGTTGTTTGGACGTGAGAGGTGAGTGTTAATAAAGTGAGAGGATTTAATTGAAGAATACCATAATTTGCAAACTAGGGTGCAATTTACTATGGATTTTATGCTTGGTATCTTTACGAGAATCACTTCTATGATTTCTTTGGGTAATAAATCAAAAAAAATATTCGGCAGCCATTAAAATTAAACCGATATATGTTGTTAATGATAAAAACACACAACCACATATATATAACATCCGTTATGAAATCCTACATGATTACGATTTCATGAGATCGGGTTTAGTTGCATGAGTCACATTTCAAGTTGGATGCGTATTTGATGTAGGAGACTAATTACATCCACACGACTAAAAGTAAAAGATACTAATTATTCAAATAAATTATTTTAAAGATTTTTTTGCAGATTATATTAATTTAATTATTATACGACATTTCAATAGAATTTAGATTATTGTTTTAAGTTTTAATATAATCTTTTATTGATAATATTTTGATGAATTTGCGTAAAAAATGTAAGATGAAATTATTAATTTATAAATTTTACTGTAGATTTCAATGAGAGTAAAATGATAAAATAACATGTTTTACAGTATAAAAATTAATATTTATCTTATGTTATAAATTATAACCCAATTTTTATAATAAATCAGTGAGGAAGAAAAAGTAGTTTGTTAGAAATATATTACTCCTATGAAAATGTATAATTTTCAATAATATGTCTTTGAATAATACAATAAATAATTTAATCATTAATTAAAATTTTCTTTTTAATAAAATTTAAAAACCGAAATTTATCAATTTATTTTATAAATACAATCACTCGTCAGGTCATAAGAATTAAATAAAAATATATAGTTAAAATAAATTTTAACAGTACACTTTTTTTTTCCAATCAACCAATAATACATAAAATGACTATGGTTCTTGTCTTTAACTAGTTATGTACCGGGTTCTGCTCTTATCTCATAAATTGAGTCCTTGTTCAAAATTGACATAAAAATGTGGTTGTTCAAGGTAGCAAACAGCTTTATTTTCACTTTCAAGAAGATCCCCACTGCTTCTAGATTGCCCCTCTCTCATCTCTCCAGATCACGTCTCTCTCACACTTGGTGTAATTTTTTTTGTGTGATCATTGTTTTTATTTCTTCTGCCGTTGGAAAATCCTAGGCTAGTGGGTTTTTTCGCGCTTAATCCACCCAAATTTATCGTTATTCTTGTTTTCAGTTCATTTATTCGTCTTTTTGAAAGTTGTCCTGCATCAAATGGTATCAATATCTACTTGTAAACCATGCTGATCAATCTGCACGAATGCAACTGATTTTGATTGGTTTTTAGTTAAGCAGGTTATGTCATAAGCTTAAAGGAATAAAGTGTGTAATAAGAGAGTCATTTCTGTAAAGTTCGTTTGGATAGAATGAAATGATGAAGACATGAAGAACGTAAGTATTTAGAAATTTTCTGTAGGGAAGAATGGAAGATCAGGAAGACGGATAATGAAGCATTCCTTTCCAACTTAGTAATTAGAGTTCTAGTTTAGATTGTTGGGAAATGACCGGAAAAAGTAATACAAAAATATAAACATCAAACATCCCCCCACCCCTAAAACAGTACAAATCTCATTTCATTCCCATTAAGACTACACAAACTACGAGTTATATTTGGGTTAGTCGAGTCATGCTGTGTCATTTTCGGATTTATATGACTACTTCATGATAGTATTAATGTCTATATCGTTGTTTCTCTCAGGTCCACCTAATATGTACACACCTAATTTCAGGGATATACGTGGCCAGAATGGCTGCATTGTCTTCAGATACATCACCTCCTATCGTTGTCCGGAAAGCTAGAATAGAGGATGGTTGGGAGATGGCAAAGGCCCACTGTGATGTCTTCCTCCCAGAATATTCATTCCCATTAGATCTCTTTATGGACACTCTAGCTGATTATCTTCCGAGGGAAGGACCACTTCAACAGAGAAGGTGAGAATATATCGGAAAATATATTTCATCCTCTCATCTAAAGCTTTTTAACATATAATCTATTTCCTTCTTTGAGGTTTTCATCCTGCTAGTTTCCCCAATAGATTCTAATAATGTACAGGCCATAACGAGATATGAAATTTGATAGAGCACCTTATGCTTATGTAAGTAGATATAAAAATCTGTAAAGTTTGCCAAGAATGTACATTAGGAAGGGCAGAAAAGAAAGAAAAAAAGAGTCTAATGATTTGGAAGTGGCATACATCTTTGATTCAACAAACCTGATAATCAATAAAATACTTTCCTTGGGTTTTCTTTTTGTATTTTGATTTCATAATAAGCAACAGAATCAACTTCGTTGTTTCAATCCAAGAAGTAGTTTTAAACAACATAATCTTATCTCTGGTGTACCCAATGGTGTGATTTTGAGTCCTTCCAAAATAGAGAGTTGACTGTTCATACTCATTCTGAGTGTCAAACAGGCAATTGAGGTAAAAATAAAACTCGGAGTAACATGACTCTCCTCAACTAAATTAGGAATTTAAGTCCTACGCACCTATCCGAGGATTGGCTATTACAATTGTACAATTGTTCTCTTTAACATATTGACATAGTTATGTACCTCAATCTCCTTTGCTCTGCTATATGGAATTGGACATAGGAGTTTGCACATTAAGTACATGTAAATATTAAACTAGGTGTTTGTTTGGTTGAATATGGGTATTTAGTTCCATGGAAAGTTACAATATCTTGGTATTTAATTCCTATATGAAATTCATAGAAAGTTAAAACAATTATTTGGTTTGTATGCAGGAACTTCCATTATCTAGGTATTGCAAGTCACCAAGGTGGGGGTGAGTAAACAACTTCCCCCATTTTATAGGAATTTAAACTTACCAAGAAGTTCAACTTTCCATATAAATGTCAATCAAACAACTTTATAAATTATTACTTTCTAGAAAGTTGTACTTCCTAGATAAATACTCCCTCCGTCCCGGCCAGTTGTTATCATTTCAAAATGGGGTGTCTGGCACGCATTTTAAGGTGAATTTTAAGGATAGTTCCATAATTTATTTTTGAAATTTTCCTTTTTTGTATAAATATAGAACAATCCTATTTTTATACAAAAAAAGAATTTTTTAAAAATAAGTTATGGAACTATTCTTAAAATCCACCTTAAAATGCGTGCCAGAAAGTGAAAAAAAAGTGATAACAATTGGTTGGGACAGAGGGAGTAGATGTTAACCAAACACCCTCTAAATGTACTTTAAAGTTGTAGAGTGCTTCATAATCCCTGACCTACAGTGTTTTTTAATATATTTCTAGAACTGGAGTTGCATATCTATCAGATCTTTTAGTCAGGGAAAAATTTGGACGCAAGGGGATAGCTAAAGAGCTCATAGTCAAAGCAGAAGCTCACGCCAAGAACTGGGGATCTCGTGCCATTGCATTGCACTGCGCTGTAAGCAACATTGGTGCTATAGAGTTGTATAGAGCTCACGGTTTCAAAAGCATAAAGGTCCCAGAAGGCACTCGATGGCCTCAACCTAAGACTTCAAAGGATATTGACTCCAACTTCATGATGAAGCTCCTGTATACCCAGAAGAGCAAGTGATTGGACTCTTTTTCTTGGAGAATACAAGTAGAATGATGTTACATATTAAGAGGTGAAGAAGTATGCCTGACACTTGCTGCTTGCATCTAAATTTGTCAAAAATCATTTGTGTATATAAATAGAGCAATTATTTTTCGAGTAAATATTTATTTAGTTTTATTAAATTTTTGAAAATACAATTGCAGAAAATACAAGTTAATACACAACCATCATACTATATGATCATATTACAATATTACAATATGTTCCAGATCTGCAACTGCAATAATGGAGATGTCATTACATGTACATATCTATAGTAACTTCTTGGGCAGACTGTGTAAACACCATTTCATCCAACTGTATTGTCCATATAACACACACTTTCAAGGGCATGATATTTTAGCATTCTGCTAAAGCCTAAAACACTTATTACAGACTTGCACCACTTGAGAAAGTACAGTTGACAAAATTTTGATGGAAAGTCAAAGTTTGACCTCATAAAGCCTCGATCTCATACTTTAACAAAATTTGACAATGAAGATGCATCTAAAGCTGGAAACTCATTTGCGGCAGCCAATACAGCAAGTCCGAGTTTTAGAGCATCATCTCTAGTTGACGCCTAGGAAAACAGTTCCATTGATTTTTAAATTTTCAGTTAGTCGTAAATACATAGGAATAAAATATATGATATATCAGCCAAGGCTCATTTTTCAATACCTCGATGTTGAGGGGCAAAACTGGGTCATGCAGGGACAACCTAAGAAGGAACCAGCCGCCATAACCGGAAACTCTGACCTGTTAATATGGAAAGAAAGCAGAGGATGCTGATGTCAAACTCTTTTAAACTAATTCAACCTGAAAAATTCCTAAAAGAATAATATAACGACCTTTAAGTTTTGAACTTAAGATGACAAACAATTATCTTGTTTATAGATATCTCTACTAACCTTGTCTAGACCTAGTCTTGTAAGTTCGATGTAAGGTTCTATGTCCACTCACCCACAACTCTTTATTGACACAAACTGCTATCATTAAAAGAAGGGTGATCTCATTCTTTTATCTTTTTGGAATTTGGAGGGGGTGCAGATGCACAAACTTTACAAGCACCACTTACTACAAATGGCTGGAATATTTAGGCGAGAATCATTATAATTTAATGATATGTATTGTTTGTGCAAGTTGTATCTTGCAATAGTGAGGAATAATTTTTGGCATTAACAAAATTTGAACAAGAGATTTTGATCTCATTCCACATCTTTAGGCTGAGTTAACTAAATCATGACTGCTATGATTGCAATGAAATGATGGATAGGTAGAAATATAGACAATCCAGGTAAGAACCAAGGCACAGTTTAATTATTAAGTCAGGGATCTTACGCCTTCATAGTTAACAGGAGCTTTCTGAAGCTTTGGATCTAAATCACTAATGTTCTCCAAATGTTTTAACACAGCCTCTCCATACTCCCGGAAAGATCTGGAATATCATTATACCGAGTTAGCAATATATACAAAAGCCTTATATACTCATCCGAGCATTACCATGTCCAATATAATACCTTCCTTTTAAATCTGCATGATCCTGATCAATCTTTATTCTAAGTTCAACAGCCACAGCTGGTTCTTCCAAACCATCCAGCAAATCTGTCAAAACTTGGCTGCCGCCACCTAGTCCTGAAGCTCTAGCTGATGCAAGTTTATTTAACAGTTTGACCTGCATGTAGTGCCAAAAGAAAACATATCACGTATATGGTGAGGTGTAAACTGAATTACACCCTCCAAGGCCTGCTGGAAATACAAGTGATTGCTATGGAAATCTGCAATGTTGTGGGCGAGAATTTTTGAGACACATACAAACTAACTTATTATTATAACTTACCATGAGGTACGCACCATCATCGAGCCAGTGGTTCTCCTTGAGTGCACCATGACCACTGGTTTCAATGGCCAAATGCGATTCTTCTCCAACTGAGTTCTGTAAAGGAAACTTTTCTTTATCTTAAATTCTGAACTGTGAATATTAATAAATAAAATAATTACCATAAAAATAAACACGGGAATATATGAGTGTTGAAACTATTACTATATTATTGGTATACAGATAAACACACACACATATACATATCTATTCTGTTCTGCTTGCAGAGAGAGCGTGGAGTTGGCAGCTAACCATGGGAAGCAGAAACGTGTTCTCTCGTCAGGGAACAAGAGAAAACACAATGGAAGACAAGCTCCAAGTACCTAGATCCAGAACCACCAAGTTCTGACCCTTGGGTTAAAAGAAATGCTTAAATTTCTTTAGAACTATCACTTATTGTTGCACTAACAAAAAGTCATGTGTTAAGTGTGTTTACACTGGTATCTTATGCTCAAGTGAATAGTCCAAGGGGATCTACAATTAAATGACAAACCGCTACGGAAATTTAGAAATTAGAGACTGATGAGGAAGATGCGTAGACACATATAATTTATTAAAAAGTTCCAAAGTAATTAAACATTTCAAAATACTTTTTCCCCTATACTACTACCTCCTCGGTATTATCCAGTTCACTCTTGCGGCATCGCATTCAACAAATTATGCTGCAAATACTTAATTTACCTAAAGCCAAGCATTATCTCTATTAGACATGGATATCAAGACCCATGGGGAGAAGGCATTGCGAGAAAAAAGAGGATTAATCATTTAAATGAGCATGACTGTACAAAACTCAATATCACCACATACTAATAAAAAATGCAGATAACAATTGTACAGTTGTGCACTCCAGAATTAATTTTCTTTACTCAACAAACTGCCACGAGGCAAAATAACATTTAAAATTTAACTTAAGATAACCCTTATGAGATGATTACTAATCTTACCAAACGAATTGCTTCATCAATGACATTTTTATATCCTCTCTTAAACCGATGATGCTTGCCTCCTGTGAAAAATTAAGACATAAAAACACTTCAAGGTGACAGAAATTTCAATCTGCTTCAATTTCCTCTTACCCAGCTTCTTCTCAATAAATGTAGTTAATCCATCCGATGTCACACTGTCGGTGACAATAGTTGTTCCGGGATGCTAGACAAGGAAATGAAAGTAGTAGACAGTTTAGACTCAGGTCTGAAGTAGCAAACTGAATGACAGCTGTGATTAATAAACACTTACTTCCTCTAAAACAATAGCAGACATTAAAGCAATCAGGCGATTCCGATTCAACTCACAACCAGCAAAATCCACAGCAGCAGATCTGAGAAGAACTTGTATCAATAAAAACCCAACAAAATTTATGAACATCAAATTTATGCATATCACCTGTCAACGTCTGTATCAAAAATGATCCCCAAATCAGCCTTGTTACTAAGGACTGCTTCTGTGATAGATTTCATTGCCGCCTTATCCTCAGGATTAGGAATATGATTGGGAAATAAACCTGAATAAATATATTTTTTCCACAAAATAAGAAAGGATGTCGAATTTTTAATTGTGAATCTAGGGTTTAAAACTGTACCATCAGGCTCCAAGAACTGACTGCCAGAAGTAAGAGCCCCAAGAGGCTCAAGGACCTTTCCCTGATAATCATTACAAACTCAGTTACCATCTTGTACTGGCATGGCAAAGAAAACATATTTTGTCACAAAAACAACCTGTTGTATCTTATGAACACAACTTGTATTAATCATGAATGAGTCCCACTTCTATTTTAAGGGAGTCAGATTATATCATATATAGCAAGACGTGAAAAAAAATATTCCCTCCTTTCCGCATAATTACCAATTAAAACTAGTTCTCAATCCATATCGAGGTCCATTTATCATATACGATAGTATAAAATGACACCATTGCCTCAAATTTGACATCAATATTTCATTATCAGGCAATATATCACATACAAAGAAACTCACTTTCTTAGGCGTTAATTTCTGAGGGATAAAAATGAAGCGTTAGTACATCTAAGTTTAAAAAATGGGGTAGTTTTCGTGGAATGGAGGGAGTCTGTCTATAAACAACAGAAAAAGGCTGGTACATATGTTGAAGTTACAAATAGATGGATGATGGATCCAATCAGTTAAACTATGCTTGTACAGATTTCAAAAGTCACAAGAGTTGTTGAAGTAATTAAAAATTAATGATCAGCATGTGGGTGTTGTAGTTTAAACTGAAAAAAAGATGGGTTGGACTATTGTTTATTTGACCACATATTAACTCTATGGTGGAAAAAGACACGTGAAACAAAAATTATTGAAGTGATACAGATACTGTTACTCACAGCAAAAAAACCTCCCGCTCCATTGCCTGCATCAACAATTATATGGAAACCCTCCAATGGCTTTTCTGGGAATCCAAGAGAATTTAATAGGATGAGTACAGGGTTTGACTGAAAAATTCAAGTACAAGGAGATGGAAGAAACTAGAAAAAATGAAAATAAAAGCATCAGAAAGTATAAGTATCTCGTGTAAAAAAATATGAATGACAAAACTAAATCAGAAGAACTGTTGACAGTTACCAACAGAAAGAATGTTGATGCCCCCATATAACTACACCAATTTCCCTATAAATTCCATGATATTATTACCGGTATTTCCTGAAGCTTTGCGAACTGCTGCAACAAGATCAGATGAATAGGCACTCATGTAGTCAACTCTCTTTATAGATGAGGAAGCTTTTCTCTCAGAATCCATTAAGGATTCCGTCGTGAAGCATTTGTATATATCTGCTGCCCGTTCCAGAATGTCTTTAATGTCAGGTTTCCCAAGCCCTCCCGCATTTGTGAAGAACTTAAAGCCATTTCTGTTGTAAGGAAGATGACTTGCTGCAGGAGATCGCTTAAAGGTATTATTCATGTGATCTCACGTCGTAGGCAATTAGAAAGCATGGAACCGATACCAAATCACAAACAAAGTGCAATTCTTTAATATATTAAATTTTAAATTGAACTCTTTAACTATGAAGATCACAAGACTTCATTATTAAAAGAATGATAATCACTTGCCTGAAAAAATAAGAGAAGAAGATAATCAAATAATATGATCTAAACTGATTACACTTGGTTTGATGGTTTATATGGGCAATTAGCATTCGTTTCCTTTCTCGTTAACTACTTTTTGTCATGGGTATCCTGTGAGACCCAATCCCTTACATTTTTTATGCTTTTGTTGAATATAATATGATCCAATTAAGGCCTCCTAACACCTTTAGGTTTCGAAGAGTTGGTTACTTGCATGATATCAGAGAACAAATTTAGGAAGAGGGACCAGCCCCCCGGATTCAAGCCCTCCAGCCTAACCCCCTATTGTTTAAATTTATTTGTTCATTTGTCTACTAACTTGTTGTCCGTACGAGTGAGAGGTGTTGAATATAATATAATCTAATTAAGGGATCCTTCTAACACCTTAAGGTTTTAGAAGAGTAAGTTACTTAACAACTTTTAAGAGACTGGGAGTCAGATACAGAGAAAGACATGTTGCATAAGCATAAGTAACACACAATCCAAACACGGGAAAGGAAGCAATAAGAAGCAAGTTATTCAAAGAACTGACCTGTTATCATAATGGATCCGTCAACAGGGCATAGTAAGTCGTCTTTTTCAGTCAGCGTGCTATTAAACATTGCTGGTGTGGATGCTAGTCTATCAAAACAAATATAGATATTTTCAATTTCATCAGTTAGAGAATTAGATGATAAATTAGATGCACACACATGTTTTTTTCTTCAAAACAATTTGTACTGAGTTCATCCAGCCCAAGACCTCAACAATAAAACAATTACAGTCTTTCGGCCTTTTAAAGGCTTTCCCTGTATGCTTAGATAGGTTTTAGCCTTACCAGCACAAAAAATAAATACTGCTACTTGCATTATATTTTCTAAATGGTTGGTGATAATAAGTTTAAACAAAAAGATTGTCTTAATCTCTGTTACCCGGACTCTTCATTTTACTTCGAGTACCCGTGTCGCACACTTGACACTTGGACATGGGTATGGACTCTTGCACACTTATTTCAAGCCAAAACATGTAGAATTTTCAAACAATTGCCGAGTCCGACACTTGGACACGTATCCATGATGGACACTTCCGGCGGAGTCCAGGTAACATAGTTCTTAATTATCCCACATGGAGAATCGCTAATTCATCATCACGATACAAAATCATTAAAAATATGATACGTTGTTAATAAGAGGTAACCAAAAAATGTACAAGAAAGTATATTGCTACTGCGTTCTAAACTAGAAAGCAATCTCAATTTTGTTGAGAATTTCAGCATAATTAATGGTCAAGATCACAACCCACTTCGAAACAATGACATCTGAAGCATTAATTCTGAAACAAGCACTTCTTCATTAAAGTGTTTCTTTAAACTAGTTAATTACATAATATAACAATCAGGTTTGCCCCCGTAACAATCACAACCAGTAACTACTGTGAGTGGGCAAAGGCATCGCCTAGCATAAAATTGTCAAAGAATGAAATTTTCCAGGTAATAGAATTGTCATCCATCCACCATAAAGGAATCACAAAATTGAGAGGCTAGTCTAGTAGCCTCAGATACAAGCTTCAAATACAACTTACAAGCTAGGCAAGACACTGGATTCAAAAAAAAATTAAGTATCAACTTTTTGACTTGTCTTCACTCTTCACTCTCCAGCCCATCTGAATACAAAAATAGATAGGAGAGACCCAGAGAGAAAAATTACTTTAAACAGGTTTATAACGGATCATTTCCGTTCTTTACCCCCATTCAAGCCGAACATATAAACACCGCATTTTGGAATATAAATAAGAAAAACTCTAGATACATAACAATAGAATTATGATCAGACAACAGTTATATATTGTAACATCATACCCACCCATACTGAACAACATCGAGACCAGCTCCTGCAATTCCTCGAGAAGCTGCATCCTGAAAGTTATAATGAAATCATAGTTAAAAGAGTAAAAAAGTGAATCTTGAAACTGCAGGCACATGCGATACATACAATCTCTGTTATCTATGTTTTTACTCAATGAGGAAGAAACCTAGTGTTTTTAATATCAAAGACAATCAAATGATGCATAACGAATTATTCACATCTTTATTAAGCTAAACATAATAACAAAACAATATTGTATAATATGTCAAGCATCAATGTAAGAGCTTCGAAATATTATTGCTATTAACGAGTCTAGTATTTCTCTTTAGAATAAGATTCATCATAAATTAGTTGTATCACAAACTTCAAGCAAAGGGCATCTTATATTTAAGCAAGTCTTAGAATCTACCGCTTTGCTGAGACACAAAATTAGTGTTTTCTATTTTTTTCGGTTATTTAATTTCATAATCATCATCCAAGTCAGATATAAACTCTTGCATAAAAATTAATAATAATAACAATGGGGTTAGCCACTTTCTGTGTCTGTGTAACAGAAAAAAGAAAGCAGTTAAACTGAAATCGCCAGCCGACTTCCATCGGAACCATCTCTTATACCCTTTTGATGCAGGTGTAGGTACGGAGAGTCTAAGATAGCCTATGCTGAGGCTTGACAGCGTTTAGACTATGGGATTATCAGCTTAAAAAGGTAATGAAAAGAAAGATATAAAGAAGAGAACTGATGCAGTAGAAAATAAAATAACTATATTTATATAAAACTCATCTTCTGAACCCTTATTAGATGATCCAAGGCCAGGTGCGTAGCTTTAGCCAGCTCTTTTTTCTATATCTATGGTCAATAATCTAATGAAATCTGTGAATTTCTTATTACTCAAGTTATATGCAAGCGGCCCAATTCATAAAAAGAAATATTTATATAAGAATTGGGTTGCACCATAATTTTAAATATAGAATTAAAAAAATCTTAATATAAAGGAAGTGGTAATTAAGAAAATTCTCCTTGGTTTTAGCTGGGAATAAAAAAAGAAAAGAAAAAAAAGGATTATAAATCAACAATGGATCAAAGCTGTCTAATAAGAAACTTCTGCACCAGTTTTCAAAAAAAAAGAAAAGAAAGAAACTCGTGCACACTTAAATTTATGTACATTGGCACTTTATTGAATCCAACAGGATGTTTTTTTTTTGAATAATTAGGCTTATAGCCTTACAAATGAGTATCTGTTCTGAATAATCTCGGGGTGAGCCAGAGTCGAACCGAGGACCAGGGACGACAGAGGATAAACCCATTACCACTTGGGCTATTCAATCGTACTCAAATCAGGATGTTAAATATATAAGCTAGTGATAACTTGGTAACTAAATATAAATCTGGAAAATTGAGATGGTAAAAGTAAACTTATCACTGGATATAACCCTTTTTGTATTAATAGTTTATCGGTCTGGGCATGGATGTTCTTATTTGACACCTCGTTTGGGCTACTCGATTTATGTTCTTAAAATTGTGGTGTGGCTATTGGCAAGAATTGATTGAAACTTAGCATAAGCTCATGAAAGCACAACTTTGGCCAATTTGATTCATTGGTGAGAAATTGGTGGCTGGATTAGTCCATTTTTACGTAGGTTATATATTCACATATACGGCTTTCTTGATTGCCTCTAGAACGAGCAATTTTTTTTAATATCTTATATTATATAATCTCATTCTTTCAATGAAGAAAGTGAAATGGTTAAATGAGCATTGCATGGTGTTGGAAACAATTGTCGTTTGTTATGGCGAGTTGGCAACAAGGCGTTTGTGTGGTAATATGGCATTCACAATATAGAATATTACAATTGCACGCACGCACACACACATATTTTTATTCTATAATTAGAATCAAGTTATTATGACCTTTTATTAGAATTATATTCCCCAAGGACCAAACTAATATAAAAAGACAAAAATAATGCAACATTATTCAGTTTAATACTCAGTATTAAACTCATATTGATAACAGATATATAACAATAATATATATAAATATATATATATAACCCTATATATTATATATTATAGGTCATACTCAATAGCCACATTCATAATTGGTTAAGTATCTAACTTAATACATAAATTACATAAATAAAACATTTCAACATGAATATATAAACTAATTGTTAAAACATAGTTAGAAAGATTATAAGATAAACCAAATAGACTCGTATAGTGACTGCCATCAGCATTTAGAAGGAAAAGAAAAAATACATCAAGAAACAAATAAGTAATGAAGTCAGAGATACAAATTTATAAGAAGAATGATGAATACGACTAAATGGGAATGAGCATATCGGGTCGGTTGGAAGCAGTTTTAAGCCGGGTTGAAGCAGATCTGGCCAATTGATAAATCTGCAATGTTGCCTAGTCCTTGAAATTAAGGATGCAAAGAGTTAACAACAGCCACGACATAGAGATTTAGACACAGAGAGAAAGATGTCGTGACATGTTAAAGCCCTAGGATGCCATGACAAAATTGAAAGTGAGGAATATACATTCTCTACATTCTATCTATTAAGAACCTTTTTCTTCCATCATATTATTCCAAGTCCCAACTTCAGACTTAGTAAAGAGTGAAAAGCAAGACAACAAGTCGAAAAGCATAAAGTAAAGAGAATGTATCCAATGACAACCTGATGCCATGATCTCATGAATCTTGATCATATTCAGTTACTATTAATTATTCAGACATTAAGTAGCAGTAAATATATTGGCAACCGATACCTGTAATTTCTGTGCAGATACACGAGAATCTTGGCCAATGGAAACTCTCAGTCGCCTAGATCCATCAGATTTCTTTTTATTCAAAAGCCATGCGGAAAAGGCAGCTGCTATTGCTTCTGTTACTAATTCAGTAATGTTAATAGGTTCCCCCTCTACACCAGCAACAGCAACACCACGAATGTCACTGCACCAAAAAATGTTAGCGAAGGTGGTTTTTTCCTATATCTCTGTTCAGTATTGCACACCGTTCATATAATGTCTTAGTATTCTCATTTGTGGCTACAAATAGATTACTTACCCAATTTTCTATTTTACAAAAAGGATACATACACACATTAACTGATTTTGAAACATGCACTCAATTCTCGATGGGCCCTAGCTCTCTAATGATGGATCACAACGATATAGGCCTCATTCCAATTACAAAGAAATACCAGACCATTTGACAGGACCTAAACATATTATTCATAAGTTGTCGTATTTAAAGTTGAGTGGTGGAAGTTTAGATTTACAAGCTAAGTGGATAAGCAGATTATTCCCTGCCATTTAATATTAGATCATTTATAAAAAATTTAAAAAGATTTGTTTGCAAGATGAATCGAACACATAACCTCTTTGTCACAAGAACACTCTCATACCATTAAAGCAAACATACATATTGTTAACAAATTACAAACATAATATTCACAAAAAAAAAATTACAAAAAGGATACATACACACATTAGCTGATTTTGAAACATGCACTCAGTTCTTGATGGGCCCTAGCTCTCTAATGATGGAACACAACAATATAGGCCTCATTCCAAATACAAAGAAACACCAGACCATTTGACAGGACCTAAACATACTATTCATCAGTTGTCGTATTAAAGTTGAGTGGTGACAGTCTAGATTTACAAGCTAAGTGGATAAGCAGATCATTCCCTGCCATTTAATATAAGATACAAAGGAAGCAGAGAACGTCATAGAATTCTGTGGAATTAATATACAACATGTTTATGTATTAAAGAAGATAAGTGGACGGTGTAAGAAAATGTTGTACCTGCCATTTTGAAGTTTAAGGAAATCGACCCTTTCAAGAGATGGTATTGCTGTGGCAGATGGAGCAACTGCAAGGAGAGTTCATCTGAATTGTAACTTCGTAGTTGAATGAGAAAAAAATCAAGAACAGTAACCACCACAGCATTTCATACTCAATGTAATAAAGTAATCATATGTGCCGATAAGTGTTGAGTACAATACATCTGGAAAAAATACCAGATAACTAAACTATTGTAAGGGTTTCAAAAACTTTGGTTGATTAAAGTCAACTAAAGAGTGAGAATCTAGCACAGACCGTTGCAGTAAACAATTCCTCGGTTAAGTTTTGAGAATCTATGCGATTGCATGGTGGAGGTTCCATCCCATGACAATTTAAATCCTTGAAAGGAAAGTGATTTGTGTGTGACATGGGCAAATCTATCCCTCTGACACTGGGGACTGAATTGTCTGTTCTGCTTGCAGCACTGTGCAACCAAAACATTTTGTGATATTTTTCCAGAAATTGCTGCATAAAAAATTTCAGTTCTATCAGATTCCTCATTAGAAATAGCTGCCACAACAGTTCAAATCATTTTTATTGCAAAGTCGCACTGGGAGAATTTATTTTGATGAATTGTTGGAAGGCAACCATCCAATGAGTTACACTTATTAAGTTCTGCTGCAATCTTTTATCATATTTGCAAATGAATTGGTGATTCATCACCAATTGGTTTAAAAAATTACAAGATCGTCATCAAAGATCGATTCCATGCCTAATTGTTGAAAAGACTTTCTATAATTGCAAAAGATCTTTACACCGCATTCTCATAGCTATAATGATCACTTCTATAGAGTGATGAGGATACACCTAACTGACTACAGCACTCTTACTGGCCCTGGGTGCATAACACCTTAATTACTCAAGATTGAGTTGGAATATTTAATACACTAGAATTCCATGAGGCAGTTATTACAACAATCCAAGTATCCAACGACCACAGCCAATAACATACACTCAAGAACACAAAAAGGTAGAATCTAGCCCTTGACTCAGAATGCTATAGCAAGGCAACCTGCATACAGATTGACATTTGGGGTTGCCACAGATGTACTTGAGACTAAAATAAGCAGACTTGAAGAAGAAACGTTGAGGTGTAATTGTAAGGCTGTTGATATCTACTATCCATAATCTACATTCTATGGAACTATTAAAATTTCAAGTCCTACAAAAGATATCTAGTTTTTCATTTCATATAAACTCCGTCCATTCCCAATTTTTTATTTATTTTTAGGACTGGACTGTTCTACTAGTCAAGCATCTTCGTTGTCATTATCATACACAATCTACCAATTCCGTAATAAAATGTCAGTATATTCTCTATTTCTCATTCATAAATTAGAACTTAAATTTCATGATATTTCTAAATCTAATACCAAACTCTAATCTATCTCTTTCAGCACACCACTGAACCAATGAGGCGAAAGAGCAGTAATATAAATTTCGCATTACGAAACAAAGTAAATAATCCTAAATCCTTTTCAATTGTAACCAAATATCAACTAGCATACTTCAATTAGAGGTTAATAACAAGACGAAAAGCTCGAAAACACTCTAGACTCCACTTTTACATTCACTTGATTCAAGTTAAACAAACAATAATGAACAGAAATGCCTAATTTAAATCACATAAATAATCGAAATTACAGAACAAATAATTACACATATTCAACTGAAATCATAATAAAACTAACTAAAACCAGTACCACAATAGATATACAATATATGTATATGTATAATTGAAGCTCACCTGCCATTTGATCGCCGAGAATTGCAGTTATATATGTACGTATATGCGTGTGTCAGTGTGTGTGTATATATAGATAGGGAGCGTACAAGGAGCGGAGAGTACGAGAGACAAAATTATACTCTATATACTGTAGCCTTACTTTAGTATGGTCATGTTTCTGGGCTGCATTGTTTTCTCAATTTACCGGCCTGTCTTGTTTTGTTTTGGAGCAAGTACAAGCCCATAGCCCGATTAAACAGCCCAAACCGAATTAAATAGTTTGGATTAGGGTTTTAATAATTTTAACTCATCCTAACCCGACGTATAAACATGTCTTTTCTTAATTTATATATTATATTTTTATTTTTATGTTCATATATATATATATAGGGTCCTGCTCAAATAGAAAATAGCTTAAATGAGAAATAGAAAACCTTATCATTATACCTGCCGCACCCACACATAAATTGTATACACCCTCACACACACAATCCCATCTATTCTCCTCCGTTTTTAATTTGATTTTTCCCGTCAATTGACAAAGTTTTTTTCAAATCTAACTTCACCACATTTTTTTTCATCTCCCAACGATCAGTTTTCATACCATATGTGCTATATTTCGACAAATATAATTTATAATTAAAATAAATTCGTCACTTATCATATTCGAACTTCAATCACTAAATTATATTACAGAAACCACTAATTTGTATAATAGAAATCACTAATTTGTATTACAGAAATCACTAAATTATATATCATGGGTTCACAAAAAATAATGGAAATCGCCGGAAAATAAAAGTCACCGGAATATATCACATATGGTATGTAAACTGATTGTTGGGAGATGGAGAAAAATGTGGTGAAGTTAGATTTGAAAAAAAATTCACTAATTAACGGGAAAAATTAAATTAAAAACGGAGAAATTATGTGGGATTGGGTGTATGAGGGTGCATTTGATTTGTGCGTGAATGTCTCTATTTGCCATTAGATTAGATTGAATATGTGGTGTAGATCTTATTTTCTATTTTCTATTCTAAGTTATTTTCTATTTGATCACTTGCCTATATATATATATAGAGAGAGTCTTACTCAAATAGAAAATAGCTTAAATGAGAAATAGAAAACCTTATCATTATACATGCCGCACCCACACACAAATTATATACACCCTCACACACACAATCTCATCTATTCTCCTCCGTTTTTAATTTGATTTTTCCCGTCAATTGGCAAAGTTTTTTTCAAATCTAACTTCACCACATTTTTTTCCATCTCCCAACGATCAGTTTTCATACCATATGTGCTATATTTCGGCAAATATAATTTATAATTAAAATAAATTCGTCACTTATCAGATTCAAACTTCAATCACTAAATTATATTACAGAAACCACTAATTTGTATTATAGAAATCACTAATTTGTATTACAGAAATCACTAAATTATATATCCTGGATTCACAAAAAATAATGAAAATCGCCGAAAAAATAAAAGTCACCGGAATATATCACATATGGTATGCAAACTGATTGTTGGGATATGGAGAAAAATGTGGTGAAGTTCGATTTTAAAAAAACTTCACTAATTAACGGGAAAAATCAAATTAAAAACGGAGGGATTATGTGGGATTGAGTGTATGAGGGTGTATTTAATTTGTGTGTGGATGTTCCCCCTTGCCGTTAGATTAGATTAAATATGTGGTGTAGATCTTATTTTCTATTTTCTATTCTAAGTTATTTTCTATTTGATCATTTGCCTATATATATATATATATATATATATATATATATATATATATATATATATATATATATATATATATATATATAATGTATTATTGTGTACTTGTCTCTCTCTGTTTTGTTTCTTACTTGCTAATATGGTTAATTCATATCGCTTGCTAAGATTGTGCATATCTACTTACTAAGACTGTTAATTATTTTTTTGTTAATTATCATTTTCTAATATTGTTTACTTTTTAATTTAATTAAGGTTGTAACATTTTGGTTACGAAATGCAAACTATTGAACTATCGAAGTTTTATTATCACGTTTCAATTTTTAGTTTTAAATATTTTTATTTTATATTTAACTCGTTCAACCCGAACTAACTCAACCCGACTTTTAGCATAGTTAGTAACGCTGGGTTATAAGATAATTTTTTTTATAATGGGTTAAAATTTTATAAACCCAAATTAAATGAAACGAGTTAGGTTATTGCTTGTAACCCGTTCAAATTGACACGTGGGTACCCCTAAGTACAACACTGTGTTGATTCGTTTCTTATAAAATCCTAATAAATTTGAATTTAACTAATTTATAAAGGAGAGAAGAGGAAAAAAAGATGAAGGAAAAAGGACGGAAATGAATCTTTTATTTATAAAAATGAAATAGGGGATGGTTAGAGTATTCCTAAAAATAGGACATGCTAGTAATTTTGAGGATGTTCTAATGATTTAATAATTTAGGGAATCATTAGGATATTTTTGGAGTGATATTTTGTGACATATATAAAATATTATAAAAGTTAAATTCTAAAAATAATTATTGATCAATATACGTCAAAAAAAAATTTATTGATCAATATTTGATACGATTTGATCAGTATAATATATTATAAAAATATAAATCAATCTATATGAAATGAGTATAAATATAAATCAATCTATAAGTATTTTTTAATATAAAATGATAATAATATTTTTATATTTAATATATATAAAGAAGAAGATAGAGACGGTTATGTGGCGCTCCCAAATCGTCTCAGTGTATTTCTCTAGAATATTTGAATTAGTAAATATTAAAACTTATAAAAAAATCTAAGTAACTTTATATTCTCCTAAATTTTCTTCAAACTACGTTATATTCTCCTAAATCTTTTTCTCAAATCAAGTAAATTATTATTATTATCTATGAGATAAGTTTCAAAATTTTAAAAAAGTCATTATTATACATAAGGTAATTAGAAATTTTAGAAAATACATTAAATTATTAAAAATCGAAACTATTTTGATTTTTCAGAAAGACAGTATCTATGATAAAAAAGTTAATTTTATTCATTTACCTAAATTGAATGTGTTTCCATCTAAAAAATAATAGACCATTATAAATTAAAGATCAAACATCAAAAATAAATCACAACAAATTTATCACAGAGCTATTTACATTCAGCGTCTAATACATTATGGATTACACTCTCTTGAATGCTTTGAATAAGAATAGAGACGATTGGATGATAATAACGAGAGTATGGAAGATGTGGGTGGCAATCAGTACAGAAACAGGTGATCAATTTAGTTTTGACATGATTTTAATTGATGAGAAGATTAATAAATTTTTGTTATTTATTAACTTTTATGCATTCGTACTAACTTTTTGATGCTTTAATCTATGATAAAAAAAAATCTTATCCATGCAACAATTCAAAAACATCTACTTCCTCGATTCAAACATATTTTGGAAAAATGGTCTTTATTTAACATTAAAAACTTAAAAGTACTTGCAAGTAACGGCCGATATAGATCACTATCATGTGAGTTTAAAGTGATGTTTCTACGTACAATGACCCCAAAAAGGTTAGAAAAATGAATCACCAACATATCAGTACTACATGAATTTGAGTTCATATGTCCCGATATAATTGAAGCACGTGTTAATGACACTAATATACTGTCAAATAATTTGCTAAAATAAGATATTATAAGTCGCACACATATATAATTTTAAATTACATTCTTTAATATTTATATAATGTTACTAATACATTGGTGGCATTGATATTGTTAGCGGCGGATGGAAAAAAGAGATTTTAGAATCATAACATATTAGTAAGTTGTGAATTATAATACACATATATATTTTAAAATTATTATTTGATTTTATAATATTTATAAATTTAATATCATTATTTTGGTTTAATATAATTTTGTTATATCAAATTTTATCATATGCAGTTCAATCACAGTAATGTAACTTTGTGGTAAAAATTTGCTGAGTCGTTTGATCAAAATCTATAGAAGGAAGATGGTGAACATTATATATTGATTACTCCCTCCGTCCCGGCCAAATGTTTACATTTGGTCCGGGCACGGAGACCAAGGATAGTGGGTGTAATAGTGATTTTATTGTTAAAATAAATGAAGTAGTGGGTGTAATAGTGTAAAGTGTTGAAAAAGTGGAGTGAAGTAGTGGATGTAATAATATATTTATTGTTAAAAGTTACTATTTTTAGTAATGTAAAGAATTGGGTGGGACGTCCCAAAAAGGAAAGTGTAAAGAATTGGTTGGGACGGAGGGAGTATTACATTTGCACAACTTAAAAAGTTTAAAAATAATAATCTTATTAGCATGTTCTTATAATTTGTAATTTGGAAAATTACAAATACATAACGTTATTTTAATATTTATTATTATTGTTTCTTAATGTTCGTAATAATTTTATTAGTTATGTGATTTATGTTCCAATTTATTTAAATTTATCAATTAACCAATGTAAGTGTAGTTTGCTTTTAATAAATTAATTAATATTTATTCATTTAAAAATAAAATTAATAAGTATTTTAAAATAAATTTCTATAATATATTACAATTATATATTTATTAAATATTTTTAATATAAAAAATAAATTTAAAATTTATTAGAAGGCCACCGCGAAACGCGATTTTTTTCACTAGTTATATATAATTTACTATAATTATAATAAAACTATCGTATATTTATATGGAAAAAAAATTAACACATCTAACACCATTAATCTCAATATATGATTCCATAAATTTGATTATGAAAAGATGATTGACTTTTAAATTCATCGTTGTATTACTCGTGCATTTTCTTCATGGCTCCGTTGTGGATTCTATCAAGGTGTTTTCACTTCACTTGAATTGAAATGAGGGGAGAATATAATAAAATTTATACTCTTATTTGGGTTAGATTAGGAAAAATGTTTATAATTTTCAATTTTTCTTTCATTCCATTTCAAATTATTTATAACAAAATTTTAACCCAGATGTTTTGGAAGGAATGCTCTATTCCATTTCTTCACTATTTTCCCTACAATCTTCATTATAGAAAATTTGGACTCCTTCGTATTCATTTAAAATTTCACTTATATATTTTTCTTTTTTGATACAATTTATTTATAATTTTTCATTTCATTGTTACGGGTTTAGGGAGCTGCTTCCAAAAGTTTATAATAGTTTGTTGATGGGTCTGTGTTTCAGTTACTTACTGTGCCAAAGTGAACCATTACTTGTACAAGGTGCTTCGTTAAATGCTGTGTTGTATTATTTTATCATACGCGTTACCAATTTACTTTGTATAAGATGGGTTATGATTTTCTATAAAAGCTTACCTTACATACACTATAAAATTCAGGTTAATTATTCAGGAAAGAAAAGAAAACAGGGTTTAGTTTTGTATATGAAATGAATGTTTGTGAAACCACATCTGTTGGTTTAGGACTAAGGGATGTTAGTATTAATGTATACCTGTTCTTTCTGAAAAATGTATTTTATGAGACTAATACACATTGCTTATTTCTGTGAGATTTTATAATGCAAAACATTTGTTAGTGATAGTAGATAATAATAATGTTTGAACTAGCCGTGGCATGAATAATGAGATGAAGATAGAGACAACACTAAAGCAAATGCAAGCTCTATTATCATCAAAATGCTGATTAACACCAGAAAACCGCAAACACACATGAACAAAAAATCTAATATTAATTCCCTGTGACCGCCCAATCATCTCTAAATTTTCCTTCAAAATTTGTTTAATAATGTATAGTAAGCAAGTAATAATACTCTGATCTTCCATATCACAATAGTACTAGTTTTTTTTTTCCTCCTCTCCTCTTCTTTTCCTCGTAATTACATATAATATAGGAAGCTGGTTTCAGAAGAAATTTCCCTCATTAATCAATCAGGTATCTGGTCACTGACCTTAGTTAGCGATCAAATAACCAAGAAGATTTAATGCATGTGTGTGTATACAAGTATAACTTAGTTAAACTTGATGTTGGCTTATATTTATATACCATGTAGTGCATGTCAGGATTACTCGAAAAGATGAGTGGATGAACGATAGAGATCATAGGGAGCCCACAAATGATCAACAGTGCAAGGTTTTCTAGAATCCAACCTCAACCATGGCTTACCTTTCCCACTCCAATGCAACAAGCTAATAGGCCCTGGATGCAAACCTCTGCATTTCCCCTCCAAATTATCACCACCTAACCCATGTTGATTCCATCTATGATCTACCCCTTTTATGTTTCCTGCCAATACCAATAAAATTGGTGGCATTGACCCTAAGTGATATATCCTCTTTTGCTTCTGCACTAACATCCATTCCTCAACTTTCTGTGTGTACCCTCCTTGTCTCCATCTATCTAGGTCTACCACCATCACCCCTGTGTTGAAGTAGCATGGATTCCGCCCTTCAAATGTCTTGGCATATTCCGGGTTAGACCAGAACCCAGCCGTGAAGTATTGTGTGAAATTTGCATGGCAATATTCAGGGGCTGCAAGTACCTTGGCCTCCAAGTCAACCTCCCATAGCTTTGTAATGTCATCTACCACCACAAGATCAGAGTCTAGGTAAATTACACGGTCTACTTGCTCTGGTAAGATATCAGCCAGGTAGATTCTTGCGTAGTTTAGAGGCTGATCGAGGGCTACGCGAATGGACCTTGATATTTTATCGCTGACTCGATTAGAATCAAAGAGGTAGAGGTTGAAATTGAGGTAAGGGAATGTGGAGTTGATGCTAGAGTAGATTTCGGGGTCATGTTGGGACCACAGGAAGTGGAACACAACGTTTTCTGGGCAGGTGGAATGCTGGAGAATGGATAATACAGCAGCAATGGTGCCTCGGAGGTAGTTTGCATCAAGGGTCATTGCCACATGGATTGAAGAGTTGGTGCATTCTGCCCCATTGATGAATGCCGGGGCCTCACGAAAGGTGTTGGCCGTGGCAGTTGTAATAAGGGAGAGAGACAGGAGGCCCAGAGTTATCAAATAGCTCTTAAAGGCCATCCTGTCTTTAGTTTGTTAAAATACAATCCTATTAATAAATAGGTAATTTGGAGATTAATCCTTTAGGAAAGAAGGTGAAGCAGCCATTGGGGCTGGCTGGATGAGAAAGGAGTTCGAGGAAATGAAAGAAAGAGAAAATTTATAAATGAATGGATCATTTTATTTATGCAAAATAAGGGGGGAGAGGAGAGAGATGAGTTGGTGTTTGAAGATTGTGAGGAAGAGAAGAATCCTAGGAAGGAGTTTAGATTTTCAGTTTCACTATATATACTTACCAAATTTGTATGAAGCTAGCTTGTGTTTGTTTCAGAAAAATAATTTTTTTTGATTTTAGTGCTAATATAGGTTAAAGAAAAATAATTTTATAATTATATGACATTTGAACCCGTAATTATCTCTAATTTTTCCTTTGGCTTCTATCTTCCTTTGACAATTATTTTTAGATATTTGAGATCTTGTGGGACAAGTTGGATGAGTTGGAAAGAATAATGTAAAACCTATACATCTTAATATGTTTGTTGTTGAGGTTGAGGCCACACCAGTTATAAATGTACACTCTCTCGGTGGTTTATACTAAAGTTATAGTTTCCAGTCCTGTTATAGTGTACCAAGTATAATCGAGAAATAACTCAATTATAGTTGTGGTTTTAACTTTTAAGAAAAGGTGGTGAAAAATTGGATTACTAATTCAACTAGGTATCAGCTGAGTTATGTCCCCAAACAAGTGAACCGGTCATATGTGATACCCTAGCATGCACCCGAAATCATAGTGCGTTTTTAAAGTTGTCATGATCGACATAACATATTTACTCGGGGCCGGGGGCTTTCTACTCGTTGATTAGATCGATCTATAACTTTAAATATAAATTCATTTTGGAAAGGCCTGCATTTTTTGATATTAACTTGGTACTACAAACAGATCAATGGCATAATTGATGTATGCGTTAACCACCACCACCTCTATGTAGAGCTATTGAAAAGTTACAAGCAAGTTATTTGGCAACGTATCACTTGATGTTCAATACTTGTTCTAAATCTCTCAAATCAATTGGTCTCGTATTTAACCTTAAGTGTTTTTTCACTAAATTTGGCATGTTCACTCTTGCACTACCATAGTCTATATGCCTGTACATGGTGTTTGGAAGAACTGAAGCTGCAATCAAAGAGAACATAACTATAAAAGTATAATTGGACTGAAAAATGAAGGGTCCCCCTTCCCAGTGATTTGCAACAATTCTCAAGACTGTGGTATGACAAAGTGCATGAGGTTTTGCTACCATGTTTTAAATTTGTCCATTTTATTTTGCGGTAGAGTTTAAAATAAATTTAATGTTTGAATAAAAGTGGAGCACTACTTTCTTATCGTCAGAAGGCCTCTTACTGAGGTTTACATGCTTGATTTCATGTTTTAGTTGTCCCAAAATTGAAATAATCGGGGTAGAAAATACTAGTTGGGCCAAAGGTGTTGTTTGGTTAGAATAAAATTTTAAACCCAACTTGGGCCAAAATGCCTCTTGGGATAACCTGAGATTTCAAGCTGCACTCAACTTCACCTTCAACAAAGACCCAACAACATAGTCTCTGTCACTTTTTAGGCTACATTTATTTGTTGAGAAATAACTTGATTTTGAAAAATATTTTTTGAGAAAATATTTTTCATCATTTGAAAAAGAATATGCAAAAGGGTTAGAAAATATTCATTTTAGAAAATGTTCCTTTTTTTAAAAAGGGAAAGTCATTTTTCAGAAATTCATTACTCTTTTGAAAGAATTTCTTTATTCCGAAAACTATTTTATTTTCATGAATACAAATGAACAGAAGAAAATCTAATATATATGTAAGGTTTACGTTCATTGAATAAGCAATTTAGCTGAGTAACTGAGAAATCCAATAATTACCTGTTGCATTATTCTTAAGCAGAGGGCTGAGATCATCACATGCGTGCGGAAATAATTGCAAATTACTAAACCTTGTATTATATATTACATAACATTAAAAAATACAAAAAAATAATTACTAAATATAAATAATATTTTAGAACATAAATAACATAAAAAAAATTGTTGAACAAATGTTAAAAAGTACAACAAAAAATCAAAAAAATAAATAAACAATAAATCAAAAAGACAATTATTACCGCAGTTTTCAACAAAATCAATACTCTAGTGGCCGAGGATATAGTTCTTTGATTACTAATTAAGGAGTTACTCTATGTATATGTAGGTATATTTGTAAATTAAATATATTTTATTTATTATAATATAATTTCAAATTATATATATATATATATATTATTTTTTAATTTTATAAAATTGCTATATATAAATTCGAATATACTAGTTTGATATTTATTTAAATCGAATCGAATCAAATATAAATACTAATATTCAAATTTGAGTCGATTTTAAATAAATTATTAAAATTTCAATTCAAATTCAAATCAAATGTGAGCAAATATATAAATCCGAGTTATTATACTATTATTCCTAAACTCAATTTGACCGTAAAAATACATAGACCGGCAAGCACAAAAGTCAGTGCAAAAAGTCAATATCCAATCCGATCCGTTTGACTTTGACCGACAAACTCTTTAAATTACCACCCTGGCTAATCTTTGGTTAGGACAGTGTAATTAAGTTTAGTAGCACTCCATCGTGTCCTTTTAATTGTCTACTTTATTTTCATGCAATCAAATTAACTCATATTTGACTGTAATTTAAATATAATATATAATTGAAAAAAAATTAAAATTTTATGTTATTAAAAAATATATATAATATATTTTAAAATATATTTTTTAGTTTTTTAAAATCATAAAAACCAATTTTTAATTATTAATCAAAAAATAGTTAATTTGAACATAAAAAATTAAAAAAAGATTATTAATTAGGGAAGGAGAGAGTAATTAAATTTTGGACTCCCAACGAATATCCAGAACACAATTTGCGGCATAGTAGAAGCCTTCTACACTAGGGGTTTAAAATAAGCGCACTAATCAGAGTATACTGTATGAGCGGTGCCTGACATTCGGAGTACCATGTATAAAATCTTTAAAAAATGTCCTAATTACTAAAAATAATAAAAATATATAAAATAATAAAATTTAACTTACAATTATAAAAATAAAATATAATAATTAAAATGCATAAAATAATTTTATTACATAATGAAAATTAACTGAAAATTGTAAACAAATAAAACAAGTACATAGATTATATAAATTATCTAAAAATTGATTTTCTAACATTTTTGAAGGAAACTAACTAATAAATATTTGAACGTTAAGTAAAAATTTATCTAAAAAAATAAGTTATACATGTAAATTTTAATATATTATGTTATAATAAAAAAATATGACATTGATCAAAAAATAATCACATAAAAACTAATTATATGTAAACTTGTTTAAATTTGTATTATTGTATAAAGTTATTATTCAATTCATTTTATATTCAAATTTATTTGTTTCATATGATATATATACATTAAAAATGGATATAATTTAAAATAAATTAATTACCAAAATATTGAATCATTAGTTGGATGATTTAATATTGTATATTATAACGCAAAAAAAATTAGTGTGCACATTTAAATTAATTAATTTTAATTAAATTATTAAAACTAATAGTTTATCTCGTTAAAAGATAGTTTTACAACGTAAATATTTATTTCTTATAAGATGTTTTCTATATTACTATTTCTAGAATTTATGTGAATTATTTAAGATAAAAATTAAAAATTATTTAAATATATAATATTTTTCATTCTTTTTGCATTTTTAATTTTTAATTTTTAAAATTCAAAAATAAAAATTATATATTCTTTCTACTAATTTTTTTTTTCATTTTCGTGTATATACATGTGTACACATAAAAAAATTGTATCCTAACATATATGGGGGCAGTCGACTCGCACACCTCAGGCACGGCCCTGTAATCATTAATTTACTCGAAACGTGGGGAGAAAATTTGCAAAACATAGTCTACTTTATTTTGTAAATTTTCTTTTCATTTTTCTTAAATGAGCCTATTTTATTTTGTGAATAATCTCTCCATGTTGTAGAATGAAGGAAATAGATTTAAATTTTAACTTCCACTGTCCTCCGAATTTCGATGATACATGTTTTAAATCATATTTTCAAAATTTTAATTCCTCTATGCCGTTTTACATATTTATTTTAAAAATAAAATTTATTTTTTAATACTCTACTGCTCATTCCTTTTTTAAATACGAATTTAAGTGTAAATTTTCAAAAACTACCCCTCTATCTATTGTTTCAAAATTCGACTATTTAAAACTTGATTATATCCTCATTTTTAAATATAATAATTAAAAAATATATATATTATAAAATTTATTTAACTAATGTTTTTTTATAATAAACGTAATTTTTGGAGGAGGCATATCCTAAAATATAAGTCAAGTGCAAGTCAAGTGAAGGTCACTTCCCAGCAGCGTGGCGTGTGGACAGAGGAACGTTCCAGCAGACAAACTCTTTAAATCTCCTTGAAGAGCAGTTAATTAGCTCAAAATTCAATGGTTTAATAAACTAAACAAACTTAAGTCTACGATTAATTTATACAAAGCTCAAATCCACATGCATTACCCAACCCGCACTTGCGGCATTGAAGGACTAGCTTTTACAGTTGTTGAAACACACGCACTTATGTGGATTATGGGGATCATGATCAACGTTTCAATCCCCAGTTTGTTTGGTTAACAAGGAAATTTAGATTAAATTTTTGCAAAATTGAGAAGAGGAGAATCTTGAAAATATTTACTGTAGCATCTATATTCGAGTTTTAGATTTTGTGTTGTGTTCGGGATTGTAAATGGATCAAATTTGAATCGGATTAAGAATTATCGAAATCTGATGACAATCGAATACAAACTTACAGAATTGAAATTTTAATAAATGAATTATTTTGAGTTATATTCGGGTTTGGTCGGATCATTTTCGGGTTATCTAAAAATTTTAATAAATAAATGTACTCTGTACTGCTGTACATTTTGATCTGGCTTAGTGACCTATTGATACTTAATTTTTATGATTAAGTAGAAATTTTAAATGGTTCAAGGCTCTAAACATCCAAGAACCTTCAAGACAGACTAGCATTACTAATTTACCCTAAATAAGACTGAGAATTTGCCATACCCATAGAACCGTGGTCATATAATTCATTGAAGCAGTCTGGTCATGTTGTCATATTAATATATGCAATATAACAATATTAAACAGAAGTTTAACACTTTAGAAATTAACCATTCAAAGACTATATATAGCATATATCAGATACAAAAGTCCAGAGCTACGTCTGCAGATGTCTGAAACTCCGAAATCCAAGAATACAAATGCAAATTAAAACGAAACAATGTAGTAGTAATTCACTGTACAATTGATGTAGAGTTTAATCTTTCTCTATCTTCCCATGCTGTCGCTGCTTGAATCCATCAGAATTGTTATCCTTCTTGCTGTCTTTGAAAAGTTACTAGATGATTTGAAGGAAAAAAAGAGTCAGTATCTAATGTCATTGATATATCAAATGATAGTTTGTAAAGAAAGATATTACAGTAATTTCTAAAATACCTGAATGGCTCGTCTCCGGTGTGTTTAACTGCACCAGCCTCGTCCCGGTAAAGCACGTTGCTCAACATCTCCGACCTTTCTAAGCTAAACATGTTGAGCAACTTTCTGTACAGCTCTTCGTACGATCCAAGAGATGACAGATCAAGTGTCCGACCCACATCCTCTGATTCCATAAACACCTTACAATGGCCTGTAGTTTCAGTCTCACCAAACCCTGATTTTTGTTCATCGGATGAACTGTCTAGTGTACCATTCTGAATAACTGCTGATCCAGAACCATCTGAGGGGTTTGCTGTCCCATTTAATGAACTGCTTCTAACAGTGTCCCCCGAGCAGCTTTGAGAGAGCTGCTGCTCGGTCAGAATGGGTTGTCCGAACAAAAAGAACGAATGTGTTGCTTTAGAATTACTATTATTGTTTGAACTAGGACTAGAGTTTCCGATGGTCAGCAAGCAAGAGATATTTTCATTGTTTTCGGGGGGGTTATTGAACTCATGGATGGGGATTTTAGAAGGTAATGCAGCACCATAATTAATCTGCTGGAACCCAAATGGAAAAAGACCCGACTGCAGTTTGTAAAAATGGGGATCATGTGAAAACAATCCATATTGAGCATGCCTGGCTCCCTGTATGCCTGCAGGAGTATTAAGGGGGTTGCTGAGAACTGATGGCATTGAAAGCTGCCCCATAAGGGAACAATCTGGAGGCTGTGGAACCCGCAACTTCTTTCTTGGTGGCGAGAATGGCGACTGATGGATCGCAGGCATATTTGAGACAAGTTCAACCAACCATGGGTTGACTCGCTTCACATTCTGAAGTAAATCTGGCTCATCCCATGCTACCTGTACATGTTTTGGCCAAAAATGTTACAACCTATATTATATCATAAGATCCATAAGATCCCTAGTTTGTTGCAGTTTCACATTGTTGAAAAACAATATAATAGGCTCAATTAAATGCTGTTAATTGATGTATATGATAAGTTAAAATTTACGAGGAAAATGAAATGAAAGCTGTTATTGACAAATGACAACCAAAGAGAGGAAGGATATCTTGTGATAATACTAACATCCAGACTCAAAATTTCTATACACAATATGAAAATATAGTTTCTTCGATACTCTTATGAAGTTTAAAATTTTAACGTCTATTGTTAACAGCAGTGTCAATAAATATGTGAACTGCCAACAGTATATCACCAGAATATGCTTCACATTTTAGGAACCATAAACAAATTTGGATATAATTTACCTGGAGAAGCCTCCACGGAGAGTTGGGCCAGCGAATAGGATCATCGACATGAACAGAAGAGATGGTCCCCATGAACCAGCTTATCCTAGATGAATCTTCCGTCTCAAAAGGCATTTTAAACCTCATTCCAGAGCACCACTGGATTCTCATTGCAGCATTAACAGATGAGGCCTTCACAAAAAACTCTGGTGTGCTTGCTCGGGGGTAATAAACAACCTCAAAGGCCTTTCCCTCAGCCACCCGAGTGGCTACCTCAGAAACAGATTCACCACTTACTTTTCTCGTACCATTTTCACCGCCATCAAAAGCTCCACTAGCATGACCAAGAAAACCACTATATCTAGGGGCACAATTAGTCGTATTCCATCCACATGGTGACTCTAGACCTCCACCAATACCTCTCTTTGCGCGACGAATACCAACACAAAGATCTCCATTGTCTGCCCTCAGAAACACAATTGAATCCCCAGCTACAAGCTTTTTCTGATTTACAAAATTACTCCACCCTGTAGTCAATAGATGCCTACGCGGAGTCCCTCTATAAATATGCCTAAACTTCCACACCTGACCATGAACATCCTTGGCTAAAATGGTTTGAACAGGAGGCTCAGCGGAGTAATCCAACCTAGGAAAAATTGTCTCAGCACAATACCTTGGCACCGAAAATCCTCCACCATTATTAGCATCAGATTGTGTCAATGTCTTAGCAAAAGAAGTCGACTTTTCCTCACCTTGACTCTTATCAAATCCCACAAAACCCTCTTCATCATATTCAAACTCACTGCTTCTCAAAGGCACTAACCTCACTTTCGCATAGACCTCATCAGTCTCAATATCCGCCATGAACTTAATACCAGATACCCTACAAAGTACGAGCGGAGGAACTCTAGGGAAGTTCTTAAAATCAACATTATTTTCTTGGGCATGTTCAATGTGGCCTTGTGCGAAATAAAAGACTTTAGTATTAACTTGTGGCATTTGAACCATACCACCAGCACAAGCATGCCAAAACTGTGAATCCAAGCATTTCTCTTGTTCATTCAAGGGTCTATTCATACTATTAATTAAGGAAATCATTGTTTGATTAAAGTTGATCCTTCTTTGCTTCTTTTTAAAAAAATAAGAAATTGAAATCTTTATTTCCTGCAACCACAAAAAGATTACAAAAAAATTAAACTTTTTGCAACAAAATGGAAGCAAACAAGTAACAAAAACTAACAAGCATACAAATATATCAGTACAGACCTTAAGCATATAGACAAGAATGAATCACAAGTATTTCAAAAGGCATACATACATATTTGTAACTTTGTATGTACCTTAAAATTGAGATGAGTCAAGATTAGAACTTGAATTGAAACAACACAGCTGCAACCACAAAAAGATTACAAAAGATTAAAACTTTATGCAAGTAAACAGGTAATAAAACAATAAACTACAAGAAACATACAAATATATTATGTAATTTGTACCTTAAAAACTGAGATGGGTCAAAATTAGAACATCAAACACTTAGTTTCAAGAACAAAGCTGCACCAAAAAAGCAAAAACAAAATGACCCAAATCAAGAAATGATCATAAAAGTACAAATCTTCTGATAGTTTTTACATTGAGAAAGCAAAAAAAATGAAAAGGGTAAAACAGAAAAGAGAAGAAAACGGGGTGTGTGGAGTGTCTTACAAGTGAATGTAAAGTCAGAGAAATAGCAGAGGGGAAAGCAGAGATATAAAGCAAGAATATATATACACAGAGTGAGTTTGAGTGTAAGTGTTTGAAGGGAGACATAAAGACTGAAACCAAGACAGAAATAGTCACATCTCAAAGCTTCCTTGCCGACCAGACGGTGACACAATCAGAGACAAACTTATTCCTTTTTCTTTTTTTATTTATTTATTGTGCTCACAATTCTTTCATATTACTAATATACTTTTTTATATTTTGTTATATAAATAGTTTTGTCATAAAATAATTTTGCTACTGTTTTTGTCATTCAATTCGGGTATTTGCAAAAATCTTATATTTTTTTGGAATGATAATAATTTTGTGTCCATTAGGAGTTGATTTATCAAGTATTTATTGGGTACATATATTATATATTTATTAAATAATATATTAATTAGTGAATCGCGATTATTAAAAAAAATTGTCATAAATTTTTCTGTTTTTTATAAATTGCGTTTATAAATTGAAGATCGCTTAATTTTTTTTAATTTAACTATCTATTCTTTTATCAGACTGTTTTGAATAAATATATTAAATAACTAATTTATTACATGCAATTGTCATGAATCATGATCATTTTTATTTGATATATTTATCATCATTTTCTGTTATTATCACTATAAAATTACATATACCATACTTCTTAAACGAGATTACGGATATGTTATTATTATTATGATTCCCTAAATTATAAATTTTAAGCGTTTTGCTCATCTAACCAAATAAGTGAATATTTGTGAACACAAATTCATAAATATACAAATAAATATGAGTATTTTTTAATGAAGACGGAATTTCAAGGAAAGTTCATGGCGGCCCATAGTAGGGGTGAACAAAAATTCGAATAAACCGCCAATCCGAACCAACTCGTCCCTTTTTTCGGCCGAATAAACCGAACCGTCCGAAACCGAAATATAAATGGGTTAATTTTTAAAAAACCCGAACTAATTGGGTTGGGTAAGGGTTTAACAAATTTTAACCCTTACCCAACCCGAACCGAACCGATTACATAAAATGCAGAATTTTTTGCATATTTTCTGCATATTCTATATATTTTTTTACATATTTTCTACAAATTTCTGCACTATATAAATTTTCTGCACTATATAAATTTTTTGCAACACATTCTGCAACACTTTCCGGCTCTTGCAACATTTTCTGCAACAAGCAGAATTTTCTGCAACAGTGCAGAATTTTTTCTACAAATTTCTGCAACAGTACAGAATATTTTCTACAAATTTCTGCACTATATAAATTTCTGCACTATATAAATTTCTGCAACAGTGCAGAATATTTTTTACAAATTTCTGCAACAGTGCAGAAATTTCTGGGTTGGGTTGGGTTACGATTATAAAAAACCGAATTAATTGGGTTGGGTTGGGTTACGATTTTTTTTTACAATTAATGGGTTGATTTTTTATAAAACCGAACTAATCGGGTTGGGTCGAGTTTTGACGAAAACCCGACCCGAACCAACCCATGTTCACCCCTAGCCCATTGGCCATATGTTTGGGAACGAATCAAACGGAATGGCCTGATCAATTGAACAAAGTTTAACAATTTTAAAGATAATTTTTAGTTTCATTGTCATATTTAATGATGTATTGTTTTCATATATCATATTTATATCACAATAAGAATTAAATTGTCCAGCTCTGAGAAGACCGTACTTTATTGCGTTAATTAATTTTCAAATAATTTATAATTTAAAAGTTAGAACAAATATTTCATCTTATGTTTACCTGATTTCCAGAAAAAATGTTCCTGTTATGTTTGGCTGGAAGGTTGCAAGATCTGGTCAAGAAACAAACGTGACAGGAGAATTTTATGGGGAAAAACTTTATTATTTTCATTATTAATTCACTATTACAGTACTCTCTGCAAAGTTTACTGTAGCCTGTACTATCCAAAACACTGCTGTTTTCATTTTGTTTTACACTGTTACCTTTGCTACCACTTTCTTAGTTCTCATGTTTTCATATCTCCTCACATGGTGTATAAATGATTTTTTCGTGATAAAAATTGATAAATTTTTAATAATATATAATATGTTTTATGGGTTTTTCATTGATTTTTTTTATTAGGAAGAAGGGCGGTGATTTTATTAAATATAATATATAATGAATTTTACAAGTTCATATTAATCTCATTTATATTCTCATATTACACACGAAAAACATGCAAACAAACGAAATTCTACGATCTTTATCTCAAAAAGTTCATAATTTTAATCCAAGTCAAAAAATTAAATAATATATATTTCATTTTAATGCAAACTGTCCGAGTGATTGTCAAACTTTTAATATTATAATATTATAATATTATATAATAATATAATATATTCACAGCCAAAGAAAAAAGAAATTTAAATTTGACATATGTTTTCCACACTCGAATATAAAAGTGTAACGAGTCAATTAATTGATGTGGTAGTTTAGGATTTGCTACGAAGTAAGAAAGTTGATTAGTGATCACTAAATTCCTAGCATCACAGACAAAAGTCATATTTAATCGTTTCCAAACTTTTGAGGAACCCCCCATATCCAAATTTATGGTTTTTATGCATAGTTACAACGAGGTAAAATAAAAAGATTATGGACATTAGTTTATGACTATGACTAAATCACCATCATCGAATTCCATGATTTCAATTTCAATTGTCATTCAATCTTCTATCCATAAATTGTTAACACGACTATATTTTGTAAATTTTTAAGGAAAAATTTATTTAATAATTTTTTTGACATATTTTTGTGATGAACTGGGCCGGAGACAATCTCGGCTCTAATTCCAGTGGAATTCTAAAAATTATTAAAATATTATTCTTTTGAATTTAGAATATCTATCTTTTTGATTTTTATACCTTTTTTTACGTAATTTTTGTACTTATTTTAAAGCCTGTAAAAATAAAAATAATTTAATGAATTACTTTTTGTTTTTTTAATAAATATTTAAATATTTAATTTAATTTTTCAAACAAATATTTAAAATTAATTTAAAAAATTAAATTTTCTATATAAATTAAAATATGTATAAAAATTTAATAAATAATTTGAGATAGAAGAGTATTAATATTAAATACAATTATATTTAACCTATATTTGTTTAAACCAACAATTAACCTACTTTTATAATATGTTTTGTCTATAGCCTAAAAGGAGTAACATTAACGCGTTGATTATGTACAGCATAGTAGTAGTTGTTAATAACGAATTTACGTTGATAGTAATGTTTTTTTACGACATTCTGAAAATATCATTTTGTCATACTATCTGTACTATGGCTTATGCACTGATAACTTTGACAAATGACTAGTTGTAATTAAATAATATATTTGTTTATAATAATAGGTAAAATATGTTTCTAATATTTTACTTAAATTTGATTAATCAAAATATGAATAAAATTACTGTAATATTATAATAATATTATTTAATATGTGATGCAAATCGTATTTGTCTAACTTTTTCATGCACTATTATTGTGTATGTCTTCTAGTGATCAAATGCAGGATAATTAATTCAATGGGCAACGACCATGTAAATATATGAAAACTATGATTCATAATATTTAAAAATTCTATATAGAATGAAATTGTCCTTGACTTGTGTTGCTAGTGAATGGCAAAAAGAATAGTACTTCGTATATGCTCATACTAGCTAGAAGCCTAATATCACCATGCACCACAGTCCAACTGAAAGAAATAATAATTATTATAATATTATTTTTATAAAAATAATTGTTATTACCTCTGTCCTTTTTTTCATGTGTTTTTTTTTAAATTGTTCTTAATTATTACGATGAAAAATGAGAACATAATTGCATTTCAAAATAATCACACCTTAGAAATAATTTGGAAGATTATGTATATAAGGAGAATGAGGGAATCCAGTTTAACAACCCTTCAAAAGATGTAGTATGGTGTGTGGTGTGTCTAGACTCTAGAGTCTAGACCATGGTTTCGTCAAAGAAAACAATAAAGAAGTAGGCACATTTTCCAGATATGAAATGAACAAAACAAAGATGTTAGTGTGTTTCTGGTGACAAAATATGAAAACAAATGTCAAACTATACACAGCTCAGCCCCTCTTCAATGAATTGGTCTGCTGAGCGAAAAGTATGGACATAAAATTTGGTGAAGTTCAAATCAATGATTTTACACCTGAAATTTTTAACTTGGTAATATTCTTTTTTGACTAAATGCATTTGATAATTCTTGTATATGTGCACTTAAACATTATATCGATAAATCATAACACAAAAAAATCATATTTTGATGATAATAAATATAGAAATAATTTTGAAAAATTACACATAAATATACTTTAAAAAATGAATGATATAATTTAATAAACAAATTTTATTTTAGAAAAAGAATACGTAAAAAGGATGGGAGTAGTTTGCTTTTAAACCACCATTTAGCTGTTTTTACGTGAAAACGGTGACTGTTGGTTTTCCAATGATTAATTATTGCGCTTAGAGTGTCTTTGGTGACATGAAATATAGATATTATTTAAAATATTTGTCATTCTAATGAATAATTATTAGTTATAATTATAGATATGGGGTCTTCTATATTTGTACGTCATTTTTTACTCAAATTTCTCCACTTTTTTTACTATCTCATTTAATAGTTAACATAAATTAAAATTATTTTAAATATAGATATTTATTATAACTAACACCAACACAACCCCGTAAACAAATTATAGATAATTTTTATTTTATATCATTATAACTAAATCACCCTAGGTTAATGTTCAAAATTTATTTCTTAGAGCCAAAATTAAAATTCCTTTGAAAGAAACTTTGAGAATTACTCTCTCAATCTCATATTAAATATCATGTTTTGATTATTATGTGGTCAAATGGACCAAATTTTTATTATTAATTATTTTAAATAACTGAAAATTAGATGTTAAAGTATATTAGATATATTTTTTAATAAAATAAGTTTTTATTTTTTTTTAATTATATAATATGTGGGTTTATTTGACTACTCAGTAGTCAAAATAAGACATAAATTTAGATCGTAGATGCACCGTACATTTTTTGGGCATACATTGTGATGGTCATAAACAAAACTAGTAGTAAAATATATGCACGCATGAAGGCATGAACATGTCAATTGCTTGGGAAATTGATTGTCTTCACATGGTTGGAGATCCCGGTGGTGATTGCCGGGGACGGCGGCGCCGGCCGTGTGCTTGTGAATTACTACAACTAGTGTCAAGTATCTTATGCTTATATATTTTTTTGCAACCGATTTGGTTTGGATGCCTAGTGATTGCCAGCTGATTTTCTTGAATATTGTCCCTTTTAAAACATAAATATCTTCTCTTATAGTATTAAAATTCTTTTGGCAATTAATGTGAACACAGTGTTGTTTAAATAAAATATTCCCTCCGTTTCCTATTATTCATTTGTTTGAAAAAATTATGCATGTAAGAAAAAAACAATTAAATCAAATATTTATATATCTACTCCTAATTATTATATTAAAATAAATATAAAGATGGTTTTGAAAATTATATTTAAATTTATATTAAAAAGGTACATTTTATTTTAAAAAAGACAGGTAGAGGAGGAGAGAAGAGTATTGCACAATGTCAGTGCATTACACATTAATTAGTTTAGACTTTTTAGTGGCTTGGGAGGAATGGACGGGTCCTGGTTGTGTTCAGAACTTCAATGTTAGAGATCATATGGAGAGTAAACAAATTCACAAGTATATAATATATTAGGTGGTTTAAACTTTTCATTGATTCGGAAGGAATATTGGAGTCATGTATTTTACTATTACATTTTAATGGATTCGACAAAATTTTGATTGCGAGAAATTTATAGATTTAAAACGATTTGAAGTCATACAAATTACAGTAACATATAAAAATTTAAATTTAGCAAATTCAAAATCAAAACATCGAATTACAGCCAAGACCGAAATTGAGAGAGCACCAAACTGAAGTTGTCTAATAATTTCAGGTGAAGATATGTAGTAGATAGGCCTAATTTTAATTTTAAAGTATTAATTCTTGCTTAAAATGAAAGGCTTTCGACTTAATTAATAATGATTCAATATGCATTAGTATAGTCTATTACAAAACACTCAAAGCAGCAGTCTAAGGTCCTGGTTGCTGAGCAATCATTGGGCTCGATCGGTCCGGCCCAACTAAAATGATATGTGACTTATTTTGTTAATCATTTCTCTTATCATAGCCACTACGCAACAATACTTGCTTGCTTTGACACCAACTAAAAGTAAGTAATTATTATTATTTAGTTTATGGTAAGAATTAAATTTAAAACATAACTATCCTTTTTTTCCTTTTTAAATAATTTGGTTTTCAAAAACCGAATCGAACTAAATGAAAATTTTAGGTTCACTTTAGAAGGATAATTTGATCCGGTTCATTCAATTCGTAAAAAATTAGAAATTCGGTTTTCGGATATGCTCATCCCACTTTAAAACATTGATTTCACTACATTCATAATTTTTTCATTTACAAGTTAGGATTCTGTTTTAGTAATTATTTTGAGAGTACATATCATAAATAATAATAATAAAATAT
Organism: Oenanthe sinensis; assembly: GCA_028671895.1. NCBI lineage: Eukaryota > Viridiplantae > Streptophyta > Magnoliopsida > Apiales > Apiaceae > Oenanthe > Oenanthe sinensis. The sequence goes on along the minus strand of CM053813.1, from coordinate 44,335,360 downwards.
AGGTAATGTGTAGTTAATTTTAAATCATGTTATATCCGAATCAAATTATAAACTTTCATATAAAACACCTGCTTTTCAAGATTTTCTTTAGACAAGTACAATTACTCAGTGCCCAAATCTTCAACATTACTGAGTAGCTTTTAAGTTAAGGTGAAAGTTCCACTTGACAAATATAACAAGTTAACTTGGGCTCCCTCTGCAAAACAGACCCATAAATAGAACCATCTTTTTGCAACACTGTAGTTTTGAGAATGTAAAATTTTTGTGTTGGCAGTGGCACCAGTGTTTTGACAATAATGGTAGCAATGTCACCATCCAAGAAAGCCTAAAATTTTTGTTAGTTACGAAACATCATTATCAATTGTTTAAAATTTTGTAGGAATGTCACTATCTACATAAACTTGTGAAAAATCAGCTGGGATACAGCAAGGCCACTTGACAAGCAAGAGGGGCACAGCCTGGAGAAGCTTTAAAAGTTAAAACTGCTAATCAACATATATACATCCATAAGAGTGTAAATGTAATAGAGCTGAAGTTAACAAGACATGGTAACAACTATCATTTAGTCATCTCAAGAGTTCTCTAAAAGAAAATAAACTGCAAAAAGACTTCTCATACAAGAAGGGACAAAGAAAACAAGAACAACACTGACTCAAGACCTAATCGAAATACTAAAATCTAGACACTAAAACTCGAAATCCTTTCGTATTCTACCCTTTCTTCGGTGATCAGTACTGTCCCATCTCATTCCTTTCTCACTAGTAGCTAATATATGCTCCACTATAGATCCTACCCTTATAGCACATCTCTTTATACAAAAGAACAATTGAACAAATAAAATTTAGACGAAACTAGTGAATAAGATGAGAGCAACCAACGCAGACGCGACAAAGATTAGACTAACCAAAACCCATAGTCTGCATGCATTCCTTCCCTTCTCACATGTACTCGAGTGAAGCATTTGGGATCATTTCTGGCTCGGAACTTATCGGGGGCACGATTGCATTCATGAACTTTTTCTCACCGCCTTTGATTCTCATCTCAACAACCTTCTTGTGAGAATTGGAGTGCAAAGAAGGAACAAATGTTGGACTGGCTGCAGGGCGGTACTCGGGGAAGAGTCTGCCGGATTTGTAACGAACACCACAAGCATTGCAAAGAGTTTTAGGACCTAATGGGCCAGCCCTCCATTGGGGTGTTTTTGTTATCTCACAGTGCAAGCATTTCCTAACAGATACTTGCTGCTGCGGTGGTGGACTGCAGTTCATCTCTGCAGAACCTGATGGAAATGATGGTTTCTGCTTCTGCTTCTTCTTGTTATCTGACACAGGCTTCGGTATCTTAATACGAAGAGACTCCACAAAGTTCTCAGCTTCTGAAGAAATCATTGGCACGTTAACTAGCCGAGAGTTATCAGTAACAGAGGAAGTTGGAGTGACAAACGGCATTGTTGATCGAGGCTTGAAGTTTGCAGGGCGAGGGCGCTTGCTACGAGCACGCTGAGGGCCACGATGAGATGGGCTAAGAGGAACAATCTTCCCGTCAGAGCAGGAGCTGCTGCTGCTGCTCTCAAGCACTGAAACAGGACTAGAGGTGCGAAACTGATTCTGGGATGCATTATTGTTAACAGGAACATTTTCTTTGTTGAGGGTCATCCCTCCACCAGAAAAAGAATCTTCCACAAAGGTTGAAAGCCACTCAAGCTGCACAATGTCCTCATACTGTAAAAAATAATAAAAGACAATCAGACAACCATAATTCAATCAGATAAAAGGAGAATTTGTCCTCCACTCATATAGTAAAGTTCAAACAGTTAGAACACTAAAACTTTCAAACATTAATCCAAGTAAAAATGCTTTAAATATGGTATGTTACTTAGTGACACAGACAATGGAGATGCATCTAACAGTTGGATTAACAAGTTAGGTGTGTGAAGGTGGGGTAGTACTTGTAGGGTATCAAGTTAATCAAAATCACCGTTGTATGGTCATAGTAAAAAACATTATTGCATGGCAAACACTTTCATACCATCCATGGAAATATGATATCTTGCTTTAGTCTTAAACTTTATCAACTACCACTGGTTCCACTTCATGCTAAGTTTTAGCCAATGAAAAATTATTGACACCTTCCAAATTTTACTCAATTGCTGTATACGGAGCTTTTTATTAAATACAAAAGTGCTCAATAATCTCAGTCCGGATCACTTGTTAAAATATATTTTTATGTATCCCGCAAAAAAAAATGTTTTTGCTTCTATTCCAGATGTCTTTCTATAGTACTAACACTATATCTTACCAATAATACGCTCCGAAAAATTGAAAATCTAGAAACTCTGTATCTAGTAATTTTTATCTTCTCCCTTTAATTTTTTTTACTCCTATTCCAGTAAATTACTATAGCTGAACTGTAAAAAGGAGAGAAATATATGTAAAGTGGATCTCTGCAAGTGCATAGAAAGTCTAAGGGGTAATAAAAATGGAAGAAAGATTAAGTTAAAATCTTAGAACATTGCAAGTATGTGTGTTGGGGGGGGGGGGAGTAAGTAGTAGTTTAGTACCAAAATAATGATAATTGTAAATTAATGAACCAACAATTTTTTACCCTAAATGCACTGGGAAAAAAAATTCAAATTATATAGTTGCAATTGATACAATTACGATCATCAATCAATCATTTATTATCTATCCATGTCATATGAGACTCACCGGAACAGCAAGTTCAGCTGACAGGTCAGAAGCACTATCGTTCTTCATTTCGGAGAACATTGGGTCTGGACCAGGGAGATCCTCAACATTGTTGGTCCAGATGCTCGGAAAGTCATTGTCATTATCGGAAGGAAAATCAATCAGATCATCAATGTGATCAAAGAAGCTGCCGCAGTCCATCTCGTCGTTAAAATTTGATCCCATCATATATTTTCTCCAAACAGCTGCAAATGAATGCCAAAAAAACTTAGATTATATAAGCCAAAAAGCAAAACAAAAGGTTACTCATTTTTGTTAATTTGCACACGCGTAGCCAAGGTGACGTTGCTAGTGTACTGCGTGTCAAACATTTGAGCTATCATGCAGAACTAGTGGCATGCATTACCCAGATTTAGAAATTCAAATTTAAAACGGAACATAGCACCTCATTTCGGCTACGGCACCGTAATAAGAATTAAGAAATAATAGTAAAACAGCAAAATTATTAGCTAATTTTTATAAAAAAATAGGAAGCAAATTTGATGAGATAAAATGGTTTATTATTATTCTTTTCTTTTGCACTAAGTTGATCCTTTGAAGAATATTCAATAGCAACATTATTTTTCCGTTCAAACCCATTAAAACAATTCAATTTCTCAGAAAACATTATGCAAGTAATAAGTACAGTATACATTTTACTGAAATGATTGGTAACTAAGAAAACATGGTGTTAAAAGCATAAGAAGTACACACCTTGAAGAAGACAAAAAACAGGGGTACAAAGCAGAGAAAGCTTTGGATAGAGTGAAATTTTGAAGACTTAACTTTCACAAGACAAGACTAATGCCTGCAAGATACAAAGACAAATTTCAGTATAATTATGAGGAAAAAGTAATCAAGAAAGCAGGACTTTAATGTAACATAACATTGTAACATTTATCAATACATAGTTGTAATTGTTTAAATCAAAAAATAATAATCTGTCCCATTGTAATTTTTTTAATTCTACGATTATACATTCCCCAGCCCCCTCTTCTTTTTCAAGCCTTTCATTTTTTTTCGCTAATTAAACACTCATTTCACCTTCATTAAGTCTTGAACCCTCAACACATGTAAGGAAGTGAAGGGGAAGCAATACAGCTAGAATTCGAGCTTTTTCGTTAAATCTTTCGTTTTTCACGTTCTGCTAGGCTAAAAACAACATTTTCATCAACAAAAAATCATGTTCCAGGACTCAAAAGTAGAAAAAGATTTTAACTTAACTCTTCTTTAAGACCAGAATTACAAATAATTCAACTTTCAGGACTAAAATGCAGTGAAAAGCTGCAACTTCAAGAACTCAAACATTCCAAAAACCACATAAACATCTGCAACAATCCAAGAAAACCCCACAAAATTCAAAGCACAAACCTGAATTTTCAACTAAACCCCAACAATTTCCCGCCAGAAAACCAAAAAATGCTTCAAATATGAATTTCAAAATTCAGGGTGGGAAAGGCAAAAACTTGGAATGTGCCCAAGAACCCTAAAAGCTATAAATATAGCTTATAGCACAACACTCCTATGTATATATCTCCTCCTACACACTACTAAAACTACAAAATGAGTGTTATAAAATATATTCCCTTGTCCTCAGAATATATATATCACTACTACCAATGGAATGGAATTGAATATATATACATGTATGTATATGAGTAGTGAAGAAACAAATAAATGTAAAAAAATATATAGAGATAGAGAGAGAGAGGGAGAGGGAGAGAAACCCCACCTAAAAGGAGAGAGATGGTAGGTAAGGTAAGGTGAGATGAGGAGGGGGAGACTTCTTGTTTCATCTTCTTCACCTTCATATTCATTGCTAGCTGTCTCTTACCATACTCACATTCATTTATTTTTCTATATTATTTTGTGTGTATGTATATTTATAATAAGTGTATGTATAATATGTGCAAGACTCGAGAGATACTACTAAAAGAAGAGTACATGCCTACCATGTTGTACATTGAAATAGTTCACTCTTATTATTACATTGGTCCCACTCTCCATGCTGTCTCATGTAGTTTTTGACCATTTTTCTTTCTTTTTAGGCTTTCTCTTAATAATGTAAATAATATATTTTATTATATACAGAAGATTTTTCAAATTTTTGAATATTTCAAATTTTTGAATATTCTACAAAAATTTGGAAAATCTGGAGAATCGAGAACCTTTTCTTCAGTATGAATCGATATTATTATGGTTTAATTTTGATATTTTTCTAATACCTCTCAAACATATTTAGAAAACAAATATATCAGAATTAAAGAGAGGATATAATCTAGAAGATATTATTTTATTTTTTGAAGAGAAGATGCTATTATTTTTTTAATTTTGGAGAAATTGGAAGATTATGAATTCGTTTGGGATTGTTATTTAAAATTGATATGTTATGAAAAAAAGTGATGTTCAAAAAATACTGTTAAAAAATAACTAACTATTTGATAAAAAAAATTATAATTCACATATTTTGAAATATAATAATAAAAAAATTTAGTGAGATTTTGTAGTTAATTCACACAAAAATTGAAAATCAATTTTTTACAAAAGCACTAACTTCTCTTCTCTAACAACTTTTTTTAGTTCAAATACATTTTTTCACGCTTTAGTGTTTGAATACTAGACACTTTTATAAATGTTTTTCAAGAAAAAATTGAACACTAATACCAAAAGATATATATGTTAAGAGCATCTACGACAATATCCTAGTACATCCCCTATAAATATAATAAAATATAATATTCTAGTTATTTAAGACACTATATGCATATATCAACTACAATAATATGCCCTATTTTCATACTTTATTATTAAAATAATAATATATTTAAATGAGAGAAAGATAAAAAGAGGGGAAAATGTATAAAAAATGGAGAAAAATTAATATTTTATTGATAACAATGTTCCTCTAAAAGCAAGGCATGTGATGAATGTCTTAGTATTTTAGGGCATTATTAAGTCATTGGAGCACTCATTTATTCTAAATACCCTATATTTTAATTTAGTACAACAATTTAGGACATTGTTGGATTTGACGTGAGCATAGATTAAATACAAAAAGTTTAAATTAATTGATAATTTACTAGTTAGAATTTTTGTAATTTACGTAAATACTTAGGGATAAAGCGCGTAGAACAAGAGGTGCAAACGCGTGAGTGCCCTTAATTTCAGTTTGTAACCGCAGTAGTTTAAGACTTTTAAGTTGATGTCAAGAGTTGGACTAGTTGGTATCGCGTGATTACACGGGCCAATCAGGTGGGATGTTGCACTTGTTTTAACGTCATTACCGAGTAGCAATTGGATAAAATATTAGTAGCGCGTGGACAGATTTCATGTCATGAAAAGAAACAGTTGTATTTGGAATGTAGTGTACTAAATAAATACGCGTGAATAATTTCGTCTGCATGAGTTTACGTAGTTAATTTTATTACCGTACCCAATGCAGTTTGAACACATTTTATAAAGGTTTCATTCGCCTTACTTTATTTTTTAAGAAATAATGAAATATATATAAATATATATATACATGTTAAAAATATTTATTTTTACAAAAAAAATAATAATACCAGAATAGTATTATTATTTATACATTATAACATAAAAATTAATTAACATTTATTTAAAGCTCAATAGCATTGCTAAAAATAAATAATAATATAAATTATTTTAGTACTCTCGTTGATTATAATATAATATAATATAATATAATATCCCCTTTGTTATTGATTATTAAAAAATTAATATATATATATATATATATCAAATCCGGAATGATATTCCTAACTAATAAAAATATTTTTTTAGTCTTGTTTACCCTTCAAAATTTAAATATTTAATTTTCCATTAGAATTCTCATTAAGGTGGTAACTTTTAAACTTCGAAAAATTTCATAAATTAATTTAAACACAAAAAAGAAGGCAACATATAAGGTAAAAAACCTAAACCCTTTAAAAAGATGACAAAAAGGCACCAAACAGCTAAACAAAAACTTGCTTGGTTCAACTTTTGCCTTAAAAAAAATGATGGATGGCTACGGATTTCACTGTCTTTAAACTGCTCTTTCTTTTCTGTTACTTGGGTTATACTCTTTGAATCACTCTTCCTTCTAATTTACATTTTCTTCTTCCCTTCACCAAAGTAATGTGTGTGATAGATATATGTAAGTATATCTACACGCACAACCTAATTCTTATAATGGAGTAGTAATTATTAATTTTGTTGAGGTAAGGGGGGTCCCTTGTCATTAGGTTACGATATTCGCTCTGTTTGGCCGCACTTATTTTTTGGAAATAAACTCTTATTTTCGAAAAAAAAGTACGTATGTATGTACTTTTTCTAAAAATAAGTAACTTATTTTTTATTTTGAAAATAATATTTAATTCTAAAATTCTAAAATAAATATTTATCTTTGAAAAAAATATGAAAATATGTATAAAAAAATAAAATAAGTAACTTATTTTAAGTTTAATAAATCTCAAAATTCCACAATATATGTATGTGCTATAGTGCAGCAAATGGCTTCTTTTTTCATTTCATAAAATGTGGGTGTATAATACATAGATGGTGATTGGTCATTATAACCCGTTTATAAACAGGAAAACGTATATATATATATTTACTTATAAATTATAAATTATTAGGTAAATCAGTCATGTATGTTTTAAAAAATGAATTATATGGATTGCATCTTTAAATTGTTGTCAAAGTCTCATTCTAAGCACAAGTACATTGAGTTATCATATATATATGTTTCTACAAATGTATTGCGTGTTCATTTGTAACAAGATTAATGATTATAATCATGTATGACCTTTTCTTATGAGGGTCTTTCTTGCTTCAAATGTAAGAATTATTTTCGGTCAATCCAACATATTTAAATTTTTAAATAGATGTAAATTTACTTTATCACCCATCTCCCTTTTAAACATTTTCCCTCGCTTGAAAGAAGTCAAGTTAGTGACAGTTTTGACCATTTGTTTACACCCGTTTATCGATAGTAGGATTAACTGATCATAGGCTAGCTGTTTGTTTTTCATTATAAATTACTTATTACTTGAACTAAATTAAAATTTATTTTTTGATTATTTGTGTATAAATTAAAATGAATTCTACTTAAGTTAAATTTTGAAGCTTATAGTAGAAACTATGTATCTATTATAATTATGTATTTTTATTTTACATTTGCACTTCATGAAATTAAATATTGTTCTTAATTTAAAGTTTGCTGTAGTTCTAATATTAAGTTAAACACCCCAAGTCTTAAATTAGAAAAATTAAAGAACCGGGGATTTCATGCTGTGTAAACAACAAATTCTATGCGTTTCGGTTTCTATGCAACTAATTAGGACATATGTTTATTAATCTAAACTAAAAAAAAAAATCTATATATATAAGAAGTCAATTTGAGGTTAAAATCTTTAATAAATAATTCTCATATTGAAGTTTGAGTTTTTATTGCTAACCGAACTCAATATTGAAACCTAATTATCGAGCTTGAGCTCGAAACTATTATATGCTACTTTAAATTCTCTTGAATTTTAAAATTAAGTAGCACTAGAAAACCTATATCTCTCTATTCTCTTTGCTCAGTCACCTCTCCTTCTTTATCAAACATAACCGTCTAGACTTTCACCGATTTTTTCCGATGAGAAGTCCAAATCTCTTAGTTTTCTTTCATTTTTTCTCGCTAATCTTACTATTAAGAGTTGATATCTATTATCTTTATTCAAAAATAAAATAAAAATACTTAGATCAAAAACATCGGAACATCCAGATTTTCTGTCTTCTCTGATCAACCGATATAGTGGGTGGTTCTTCGGTTTCGAGAGGTCCGGTTTCTCCTATTTTTTGGTTTCGTTTTCTGGATCTAAGACTTGCTTTTAGTTTGTAATTTTAGATTTAATTTGCGATTTCAGTTTGGTTGTATGTAGCCTCTCCTTGGTGAGAGTTTTGGTGTTTCTCTCGTTTATTTGTGAGAGTGTGGTTTTTGATTTAGTCATAAAAGTTTCTAGGAGATTGCAATTATGATCGATAACTCAAATTATATTAACTTCAACTGAATATGGTAAAACGGGTATATGTAAATATATCATCTTCAACAAATGCGTATCTTCAAAAAAATAGATTAACCAACTATTGTTTCTGTTTTATTTTTGTTCGACGCAATTATTTTTATAGATGTCGGTATGAATTTTTATTATTAAATTAATTCCTACTAGAAAAAGTAGCATCGTACCCGAGCACAATGATTTAGCATACGTGCATGATTAAAATTTTGAATTTGAAATTGACAATAAATTGTAGCCTATTATATTTTTCATCGTGTACGTGGGTTTTAGTTGTGCCTATATGACTTTGTCGGTAACGGAAAATGTACTGTTATTCTTGCAGTATGCCAGCGTCGGTTTGAAAAAATGTATGGTCACTACTGTACAATATTATTTTACATCGAATACATAGATTTGGAGCAACGAGTATAAAGGATGCAAAGTTGATGTGTGCATTCATGTGCCCTTATTAATCAGTTTATTTAAATGAGAATCAAAAAAACTTTTATAATAAAATATTTTAATTAAATATATGCACTTCAATATATACATACATAGGAATATATTCAACTGCATGATACTATTTTTATTAAATTTTAATTATTATAACATGTGGGAATATATATTCATTCTCGTTATGGTCCCAGCTCAACCCTGATTCCCTCGTTGATCTATACCAATGTTGTAAAAAATGGAAATCGGACTCTGAAGGCACTGAGATTAATTGGAAAAATTGTGTATTAATCGACATGATTAATTGAATAATCGAAAATTTAATCAGTTCGGCGAGTTATCGAACAAGAATTAATCAGTGATTAATTGTAATTAATTACCGATTTTTAGAACAATGGTGTGTACGTATAAATGTTGACTAATGTGCATATAATTTGTTGAAACATTAATATTATCCTAAATGAAATCAGTGTAATTTAAAAAAAAACAGCAAAATTTTTTACTCTATTAAGTGAAACGAGGCCTTTATCTCGTATATTTTATATATTTGAAGTGAAATCAGTATAATTTAATTTTAACTCTTTTAAGTCAAATTAAAACAAAGTCACCTTATCCTCAAATAAAAAAAAATCCTAACACAGATTATTTCAAAATTCAAATAATTATTTATTTCTAAAATTATTTGCAAATGTTTAGAAAAAGCATATTACATTTTTTATTAAATTTAAGATATTACCGGTTCTCCTAAAATCTCAAAAGTGTTAGGAAATTAACTTACCAGGATCTTATATTATTCTAATAATAATACCGGGGCGGATTTAGAAAATATTTTTAGGGGGAGCACTAAATTATTTTTGATAAAACACTATTATAAAATTTAATTTTAGAGGTGGCACTCCTATATTTTTCTAATAATGTTAATGGTGAAATTTTGTAAAAAACAATTTAGGGGGATACATGCCCCTTACTTCTTACTAGATCCCCCTGAATACTACCTTTTATTTAAACAATAAAAATTTATTTCATTGGATAAAAGCTAATAATATCACTAATTAGGAAACATGCGAGACTATGCTCGTGATACTTAAGGAGTTATTTATTAAATCTGAACACTATATTATTGATGATTAAAATTTCTGAACCGATAATTTTCTGAATGATTGTCGAAGGTAATTGTTTGATAAATAAAATATTTTTTTGAACAATAATATCTAAAATTTTACTATTTTAAAAATAATTATTATTATTACTCTCTCCGTTCCATTATACTAGTCTCTTTTGGATAAAAAAAATTGTCCCATAATAATTGTCCATTTTTACTTTCAATAAAAAAAATCAAACTTACTTTCCTTTTTTGTTATTTTCAATATAAACTTACTTTATTTAGTATAATATAGTTATGATAAATAAGATAGCACGGAAAATTATTGTACAACTAACTTTTCTTGTTATTTTTCCAAAAAAACTATTAATATGGGACGGATGGAGTATTATTTATGATTATATTATTTATGATTATATGTTATTTTGTTGCAGACAATATTTGTGTGACTTATATTAAATGAGTTACCAGTTCTAATATATTTTTTTTTGTTATTGTATATTATTTTTTTGAATTATTATTATAATAACGTGTCTCATTTTTATAATTTTAATAAACACATTGCTTAAAGAAAGTTTAATAAAACGTAATTTTATTAAAAATTCTGACCGTCCAATTTTAGATGAACCATAATCTTGATCATTCAATTTTAATAAAATATAATTTTAAAAAGAATATATATCATACATACAATTTTAACCCCCGGTAGTTCTCTTTTTATACAACTCTTCACATATAATATAATATTATATTTAAATTATATTCTATATTTTTTATTTTAAGAATCGTACTTATCCTATAATTTTTATTTAATATATCATTAAAGTTTATAAATATTAATATATAAATATCATTATATAATAACATACAACTTTAACGGCCGATAATTCTCCTTTTATACAATGGATAATATTATATTATATTAACATAAATTCTCAATTTTATAAAATTTTATAGTAAATATCAATAAAATATAATATAAAAAAATAATTTATCTAAATATTAGTCATTCATCCGGGTTATAAGCTTATATATTTATATATTTAAAATAGATAATGATTTCCTATCAAGCTTATGTCAATTTTCATTTTATGATATATCGAATGATCAGCTGATCAATAATGACTGTTATATTATTAATTAAATTTATAATTTCTAGTATGAATTTTCCCTATAGAAAGTGGAAACATGCCCTAATTTTGCATTATAATCAAATTAGTCAACCCTAAAATACAGATCCCAAGTGATCTTTGAACAAACATATATATGCATATATAACTAACTTGTTCAAGTCTGAGATCGATCAAATATATAATACTTGTTTATTAATCATTATACTCCTAATACTTACTCTATTTATTAATCAACTTACTTAGCGACAAAACAACAAGATCTAAACAGAATTGTTTAGTTCAAGTGCCACCAAATTTTCATACCCTCTACATGTTTGAGATGGGAATCTACCAACAATAATTAATACTTGTAATTTCTTTTCTAATGTTTGAGATGGAAATAACAATAATTAGTATTTATAATTTCTTTTCAATTAGATATATATGCCATAATGATTTCTGACCTAATATTATTATGTAGAGAGGTAATCACACAAAAAAACCAACCAACTAACTTTAATATTGTTAACAAAAAATTACTCAAGATTATTTTTGTTACATTAACACAACCAAATTCCATAAATCATGAAAAAAAAATTAACCATGATTAAGTTAAAATATCATATGTGCCATTTAACTTTCAAATTATTAACAAAAAATATTATTCAAAATTATTTTAATAGATTACACAACCAATTTAAATAAATTATGAAAAATATAAATTTTTTAACTACAATTAAGTTAAAATATCATATCTATCTTTAAACATTAAATATATATTTCATATTATATATTTAAAAACGTACTTGCCGAAGTTTTTAAAAACTTAAAAAACTTAAACAATTACATGTAATATTCACCTAAAATTTAATAAAACGTAATTTTATTAAATTTAAATTTTAAGATGTAGTTTAAGATTTTATGACAATAATAAATTTATTTTTATACTTTCTTGTCCATTATCATTTAAAATACACATTTTTTATATCAACTAAATAAACATGATTAATTTATTTTCTTGAAATATACTCTATCCATCTCATTTTAATAGTCCTTTTAAATTTTTACACGTATTTTAAATTGTATTAAAATGAAAGTTTGATAAATTATTTTTCAAATTTTCTTTTTTTAATAAATATTTGAATATTAAATTTTTATCTAGTAAAAATAAATTATAAAACTGTATTTTATATGCACTGAGATACGGGAGGGATGGAGTAATATTTATCCACAAATATATAATAGGTATATTAATTTTAATTATCTACTGTAAGAATATATATATATATATATATTATTTAACATATATATAAAAAATTAATTAGTCATAAACACATATAATTTTAGTTGTAATCAAGTTTTAATAAAAAAGATGTAAAGAATATGCCATAATAATTAAAATGAATATTTTTTTAATTTACTAATATTTTCAAGTTTAATTAATTTAAATTTATATATCATAATTTATAAACAAAACATGTTACAAAAAAGAACAATAAATAAATTTATTATTCTCATAAAATCTTAAATTTCATCTTACAATTTTAATTCTCAAATTATATTTGTTAAATTTTAAATGAATAATACACGTAATTGGTAAACATACATATTTATATAAATTAAATATTATGTTTTTAAAATATATAATACAAAATAAATATGAAATGTGTATAATACTCCATATATATTTATAGATATTATATTTTGATATAATCATGGTTAAATTTTAAACATTTAGAATGCATATAATCGGTATTCCCTCAAACTTACCCTCTAAAACAAAGAGGTTTATATCACTTACTCTCCTATTCATGGGCTTTAAAGTAATTTCAAAGCACATATTTTGACGGTGGACAGCGCGATGAGCGGAGCAGAAATCCGTTACGGCGTGCTGCCCGCACATAAACCCGTTACAGTGGGGACCACAATCGCACGTTACGGAGTCGAAAACATGTCGTGCCAGCTGACAAGGGAGAGATTATGCGGTACAGTAGAAGAATCACGTGACTTCGCTTGGGATTTGAGCCTTTTAATTAAATAATATATAGTATTTAATAATCATGCTTTTGGATTTTTTATACAGGCAGAGTGACATGTCACTTTGATTTAACTTCAACCAGACGAAAGGCGTTATGATAGAGGAAAGTTGTTAAAAAAACAACACAAATTTATAATACAATAGATACATGCGGTTGGGTTATGTAGCTCAGCGACTAAAAATAAACCATACTTCGTATAGTGTTTGATGTTTTATATTATAAATTTGATTAATTTATACTTTGCATCCTTTTGATTTTGAATAATTACATTTTAAATTTCATAATTTTCAAATCAATACTTTGCATCTCAGAATTTTTAAAATCATCTCACTTTGCACCCCTGAATTAAATTCCGCCAATTATCAACTTTAATTTCAAATTATATATTAAAAAGTCAAACATCGAATATAATGGGACACATATAACTACTAATAACACATTTCAACCATGTAAATGGGATATTTGTAATGAATTGAAAACAAACTCTTAGAAATATGAATATTGAAATAACTGTTTTAAATATTAAATATCTATATTAACCATTCAGAATATGAAATTAATGCTGATAATTGACGGGATTTAACTCAAAGGGTGCAAACTGAGATGATTTTTAAAGTTCTGGAATGCAAAGTGTTGATTTGAAAAATATAAGATCCAAAGTGTAATTTTTTAAAATCAAAGGGATGTAAAGTATAAATTAGTCTATAAATTTAAATATATAATTTTTATGTTATTCTGATAATCTGTAAAAGCCATTAATTTATTTATATCATTAATTTAGAGTTTAATTTAATCTATATATATTGTGATTTAAATAAACTTATTCTTTGGTGCGATCATATACACCTCTATTTTCAATATTAAAAAGAAGTTTGTTGTTGAATCATCAAAATCAAAGACGTGACATATCTCTTTAATTGGTTGTAAATCATGTCAAGGCCTGTGTTATATACTCAGTCATGACCTACCCGTAAACAAAATATACATACACACTCCATTTAAAAAAATATTTAATTCTGGCTTTGTAAGCTTAACTATGTACTGTACTATATATTTCAAAACATAATGTACAAATTATATTAATTTGTAAGATATATGCATGATTAATCAATCAATTTGATCTAACACTTACTAATTTTTTATATAAAAATAATTAAAACTTGAATTTTTAATTTTACAGCAAAAAAATATATCTTGTTTACGATGGTTCGACATTGATATAGATTAAATGTATTAGTTAATATGAATTCTAGGATTAATATATATATATATATATTGAAAGGACTATAATTAAATTTGACATTTATATAAAATATATGGGGGGATGATAGTTATAGAAGCATATAATGGCATGTGATATGGAGGCCTTAACAAAATCTCAAATGGAGTCTGTCGTGTGTCGGTGGCGTCGTGCCGACAATAATGTCACCGACGGTGTGACCGGAAGTAGCAGGTCACAAACCCCTTCAAAATCAAAAGTCGCAATCTTAAACGGACAGCTGGAGGTGGTAGGCACGACTCCCCATGCACCAAATTTATACGGAGTATAAATATCTGCCACTCTTGGTTTATTATACCACCGTTTCTCCAACGGTTTCCGTTTCACCTCGATTCTTTCACATTCACATTTTTTTTTATCAATTTCGTATAATTTTAAATAAAAATGAAATTAAATATGCAACAGTGTGTGTACCAACTAGACGACATGTTGTAGTGTTGTGCCCAGCATTATAAATTTTCTGGTGGTACTCGTATGAAACTTGAAAAGGACACCTAAAATATAGATTCCCCCCCCCCCCCCCCCCCCTCCCTCTTTTTTGAAAATAAACGCATGTAAATTTAAATGATCACTGCAAAAATGCAAAAGATCCATAACTTTTTCGGCTTCATAATTAGAAGGTTCAATTTAAATCTCCTCGGAGTTTATAATTTGTACTCTCTCATTTCCATTCCTTTTTTCATAATTTTTTTATTTGAGCGTCTTTCTCAATTATTTACATTGTTAAAAATTTTAAAAATAATAAAATTTTACAATATAAATATTAATTACATCTACTGCTTTTCTACTATATGTCTATATTTATTTATATATTAAATAAATATTGTTTGCTTTCAAAATTCCACTCACTTTTCTTATTTTATCCCATTAGTTTACATATTTTTTAACTTATATTTCGAACCCAAATGTAAACAAATGGGCTAGACGGAGGGAATATTTTTTTATATTTATTTGTATAATTTTTTTTAGAAAATTATGATAATTCATAGAGTATAAAATTTTGAATATTTTTGAATTGCGATTAAATTATGAATCAATATCACACCTATAAGTAAATGAATTTTACTTCATTTTATATAATGAATTAAAATTAATGCGAGATGTGGTGTAATAAAAATTGTGGTGCTTCTTCAACTACATTTAAATGTTTTTTAAACAAATATATGGTCAATTTTTCTGCTAAAACGTATGTTATAAACTAAAAATAAAAAATAAAAAAATTCATATACTTTTCTCTATGTTGTTTACAAAATTTTAAATTATAACTAACGAGTAAATCTTGGCTTCTCCCGTAAACACTACTAAAACATTACCATCATTTTAGGATCTAAATCAATCCATTACTTCCTGGTAGTTTTTTTTTCATTTTTTATCCTTTATGTGGATAACTCCCTGATATACTACATGAATCTCTTTCACTTTTTTCTTTTATTTTTCTTATCAACTATTTTCTAAAATAAAGATATAAATTTGGATATTTGTTAAGTGCCAAATATATCCGCACACTAACATCCAAAAAAACAATTCATTGAACATTCAAACTATGGGCAAAACTTATAAAGTTATATGAAATAACTTAAATAGAGTACTAAGAACACAACTCTCAAACTCCCTTCACATTAATTAATAGGCTTATTTACAATTTAAACCCTGTGTTATTAACAATATACAATTCAAACCCTCTTTTAATATATTTAGTAAATTTAACCCTACGTTTTTTAACTATTTACAATTGAAACCTTTTTACAATAATTACTAAAATTTTAAAATCATTAGTAAATTTAACCCTATATTTTTTAATTATGTACAATTGAAACCTTTTTAAAATAAATAATAAATTTAACCCTACGTTTTAAAATATTTAGTAAATTTAACCTCGACTTTTTAATTTCGGAATAAAATAAATTTTATATCGAAAAAGTATTTTCGAGAATATATTCACCGAAGAGTATTTTTGAAAATAAATTAAATTCGGTGATGAACATTCATGAATATATTGAGCGGGAAGTGTGATGACAAGATGAAATAATATAAACACATATTAAAATTTTATTGAACATATATAATATATTATACATATAGATATATTAATATAGAAAAGAACATCTAAATATCCATTTTATAAGAAAAAATCCTAATAATTGTAAATATCTATTATGCTTAGATAATATCTATACAAAAAAAATTACCAATAGTGCATTTGACGAATATTTATTCAAAATTTTGTTGTAAGATTTATTTTATTCCGAAATTAAAAAATCAAGGTTAAATTTACTAAATATTTTAAAACGTAGGGTTAAATTTACTATTTATTTTAAAAAAGGTTTCAATTGTACATAGTTAAAAAACATAGGGTTAAATTTGCTAAAATTTACTAATTATTTAAAAAAAGGTTTCAATTGTAAATAGTTAAAAAACGTAGGGTTAAATTTACTAAATATATTAAAAGAGAGTTTGAATTGTATATTGTTAATAACACAGGGTTTAAATTACATTTAAGCCTAATTAATATATAATAAGGATTTATATCTGAAAAATAATTCATTGAGCATTCAAACTATTTTCTAAAATTTTAACAAATAACCTCTTATAATTTTATTTTCGAAAACAAATTTGACTACATTAGTACCGGTCTATATTTTATTACTAGATGTCGCAAATCTTTCGTTTAGTAGACGGAGCCTCATTTCTTATTTCATTTTAGTCGTCATTTCATCAAACTATTAACAAATGCATTTGCCATTTACACACAGCAACTTAACCAACCTACAAAACAAGAGATGATATTCTACTGAGCCATAAAACTTGCTATAATAACATTCTTGTATTAAATGACAGTGTGTAATCTAACAGAGAAACTCTTTACTACTATATACAATTCAAATTCCACCACTCTATCCACAAATTGCATGTATCAATTCAACTTTTCCTTGTATTATGACCATCACTTGTGGAGATAAAAAGAGCAATGCACATGAAACATTGGAGACAATCTTCTGCTGTTGTTTTTTGCTATAAACTGCACCTTTTTATCTGGAGTTGAGAATGAATGCTATTGACCCTGATCAGGCATAGTTTCAATTGGAACTGATTTTGCGGCATCCAAATGGTTAAGCCGACATGTTCCAAGAAGAAATTCTGGTAGCTCCTCATACGTGTCGGCCTGCAAAAAGTTATTGTATTTTTCACAGTTGAAATCTATATCCATGCAATCTTCACTATAATGTTCAACGTGAATGCAATCTTCATCATAAACTATATAATCCCCTACTTTTGGTCTGGTTGCTTTAAAAAATCATATAAAAGATCAACAAGTACTGATAGTGGCAGCCACCCTTTCTGCTAAAAAGACTAAAAGATTAGTGTAAATACTTCTAACTAGTTTTTCACAAGCGCAACGTTTCTATGGTTACCGGTTGTTATCTCGTCCTCCATAATTCCATATAGGTAGAGAATAGCAAGCAACCAACTAAAACAAACCATATATCTTCAAACGCAGTTGCTAGTCTTAAAACATGAACAGGAAGCTAGCTATTTCATTAGGTGCCAAAGCACTTGGACAATTTTACAGAAGGGCAAGAACTTGAGTAAACAGTATAAAACCTTTATTTTGATAACGTAATTTGGAAAACACACTTGGCTAGTTATCAGATAATACTTGCTCTCTACCGGAATAAGAACTCAATTCTGATTCTTTAAAGCTAGATGATGCATCGCAAACTTGATGTTAATGCAGATCCTTTCCAATTTAGTTGATACAAATATTATATCACATACATTTGTCTAAAGTTCTACTAAACACAAATGCTATAAATCCTGTTAATTTTAATGATTAGTATGCCATATAAATAAAATGACTTTTATCATTTAAAGTGGGATTATCTGCACAATGAAGCACAATGAAAAGAGCGGATTTTACCTGTATTAAGAAAGCCATTTCTATCACCAGATTGTTCAGGTATCCAAGAACTAGACTGACTACACCCCTTGCCACGGTTGATGACCCCACATCAATATCAAGCTGAAATTCAAAGACAGTTTCAAGATTAAAACTGTAAATGCACCTAGAATTGACCTAGTTGCACATAGAAAGCTCTGTCTGTTCTATTTTTCAAAAATGAATCCAAGTACTAAAGCTGTTTTTGCGCACATGATATACAGGATGAGAGGTTTACTAATACATTATCTTCGAATATTACCTCAAAGTAGTTTTTTCCTCGAAAATAATTAACTTGAAGTGCTTGACCCACCAAACAAGCTTTCTTTCCTACACTCTGCTTTACAATCCATGATCCCTGAGATAACAATTACAAATAGTAATCAAGTCGAATTCGTTTTAGTATATTGATACTATATTCATTGGAAAAGATTGAAGATACTATCATACAAACAAAGCCTGTGAAGGAAACAGATATTGAATTCCAAGTTCCAACAATGATGGGGTACAAGCTATATCACACATTTAAATTGCTTACTTCTGGACACCAACCTTAGAAATATATGGTATGAGTTTAAACCTTGAATTCCTGTATGCATCATCTCCATTGACAAAGTTCTGTAGCAAAGGAGAATCTTCCAAAGGACTACTCATCATGTAATAAAAGGCCAAACTGTACATAGGCGTACCAGGGACCTAATTCAAGGAGTTATGGATCAGAATATACAGTTCAATAATCTCTAACAAGAAACAAAAGCATAAAACTGGCAACAAAATTACCTGTATATTAATAATAAAGAAGAATTCTGGTCCACCCTCAACAGCATATTTCTGCCAAATTACCAATTGAACTTTCGTGAGGGATTTAGTTGCATCACTATGCGTATGACAATGACCTTTTATCATTTCTATATATTGTACACCGAAGCTTTACAAATGACTCACAAAGTTAGAATTAAAAACATTGCAAACAACGAATTAAACCTGAGTAATGCCACCGGGACGGCCACCAAGATCATCTTCACGCTTGTTTGATTTTATCCAATCTGCACCAATAAATTCCATCAAAGTGCCTTTTGCCTTGCCCTGGTGATGAAAAATTTAGATGAAATGTGAGATGCACAATAGTAGGAGAAATCCAAATTGTCAAGACTGTTCTTCCAAGAGCAATAACAGATAAAAATGCATATAAGAATTCTACAAGTATCACAGCATAATGTTGTTTTTTAAGTGAATCGTAATGACTTCAATTATTTTGGTGCATCTTATGATTATATCAATACAAGAATAAAAGTAATCACTAAGAGGGATTATGTTCTATAAATTTCTACAGCTCCCAGACCAAGGTTAGTTGCTTTAGATACCCATAAGTACGACAATCTCTCCTTCCCTCGGCAGGTATCTCTTCCTTTCCTGAAACACATTCGTCTTTACAAATTTATAATACCACAAAAATCTCTTCATTAATATTATAGCATTGCTGATATTGATTTTAAGTGACACACAAAATCGTTGAATCTACGATCTCAATATCTCTTCATCTCCAGAAGAAAATTGTACCCAGTGCACAAGGCTCCCTCGTCAGCACAGTCAGGGAAAGGTCCCAATGCACGCAGCATCGCAGCCTTACAACCTTAATTTCCACAAAGAGGACCCTTACACTCATCGCCTCTTTATCTCCTCAATAATTTAAGCAATTGTTTTAACAGGCCAAATAAAGCATCAATGGTAAATATAAGCATACGAGTAAGCAGTAATAGTCATTCCTTACTCGAATGTACTGAAACTCTAGTATTGTCGGGGTGGGTTTTGAGTTTCTTATTTAGTTTCTCAGTATCCTAAAAAGAAGCATACCTTCTGACCATCCTCAAGATAATTCTTTTCTCGGATTAGAAAAGTTGAAGGCTCAGCAGCTGCCCAACTGCAGGGAAGAGTACAATTCGAGTCATTTGGAAGAGTTGCTCCGTAAATGTGTGAAACATTTTCTTCCCAAGATAACTCTTGTAAGTCTTTGTAACCTTTCTTTTGAACTGCATGAAAAATAAAATTTTAATCACTTGTAATTGTTTGTAAAAAATCAATAATACCTTTATGTGTTATGCTTAGACTACCACCACATTAATATCTCCTATTTTCTTACTTTTGTTCCTGTTCATACATTCATAATGCTTTACGTCTTTGTAACTTCCCAACATAAAATGAGGTTCACCCCACACTTTCTATTTAATTTATCTTAATAGCCAAAACAAGATTAAATGGACTAACCTGCACGGTCATGAAACTTTTTCACAAAATTGGCAGCTTTTGAAAATTTAGGCTGGGTTGTCTCCTGTAATATTAGTATTAGAGAACTACATCAGCATGAAAATTAACAAAAGAACAATAACAAAGTACATAATTAATTCTGAAGAAGCTTTACAATCAAATTCAGCTACAGTGCTTATAAGACTATCTATCTTTAACTACATCTGGCATCACTGTTGAATATACACAAAAGGCTCACTTCAATTATGTACAGATATACTAGTACACCCACACAGTTGGAAAAAATGTGTCAGCCAACATAAGGTGCCAAAAACTAAAAGTAGATTAAGCAAGAAATGCTCAGTAGGTTCCAAAATCTGTCAAAATAAAGTATACTTGGATATTAATTTTCTTGCAATTATTTCCACTTTTACATAAATGTTATTAATTGGTGCTGGCAATTTGAAGTGTATGTGTGTGTGAGTATATACATTTGTACATATTAGCGAACTAACTAACATGTAATTGATGCGTGCATCATGAAATTCCCTCCTTTTGAGATAAGTGGCAAACTAAATCCAGGAAAATGTGAGGTATTGTTTCGCGCATATGATATATTGTAAACTGCAATCAGGCCTTACACATTGGCTGCAGAAGTGGATTTGGCCTTACATTGGATTGACTGATGTTGGTAGTATATTGAGTAACTGTAGGGCTGTAATTGGGCGCAGAAAAATAGAATGGGCGTGGGTCACATGGCTAACCCATATATCTAACTTTATCATGTATTGTTGGATCATTGTTGTCGCCTCTGTTACCCGGACTCTTCATTTTGCCTTGAGTACCCGTGTCAGACACTCGACACTTGGACATGGGTATGGACTCTTGGACACTTACTTCTCGCCAAAAATATGTAAATTTTTCAAAAAATTGCCGAGTCCGACACTTGGACACTTCCAGCCGAGTCCGGGTAACATAGGTTGTTGCAACATGCTTGTGTGCATAAATTAAATTAAGAGACATCTAGCAATAAATAAACAGGAACTGGTAATGATCTATAAATCTTGGTATTAAACTATGTAGTAGATTAGCATTATGAGACAGGCTAATTAATATCATATATTTTATTCATGTCTTCATTGCAAAAGATTTTAGCTTACAACTCAATTTTTAAGTACTTTTTAAAAGAAAATATATTTATATAAATTCTACAATCAAAAGTGGAATATAGATTATCTAGGAGGGTAAAACTTTATGGGTAACCAAATACAGTCCACACTTATGAGGGTAAATATGAAATGATCACATACACCAACTCAAATATGTTAAGATATCGAGTTTAAGTAGACAGGTCAAACCAATCCAATTCTAAATTAGAGGTAAGCCAGTCGATCTATATTTAATTATCTTCAAGACATACCCGATAGTGACTTTCTTGACTCATATCAGAAGTCCAGTCATTGTCTGATTGGTACTCATCAATTGGATCTGGGACATCATAAAACTCGTCTGACATATTATGCAAATCCATGAGACTCGAACACCCTGAAAGTTTTTCCCGCTCACTTCCTGCTTTTTCCTCTCCAATCACTATATTGACTTCTTTGTTAATAGTCCCCTTTTCTATTTGAGGCAAATCAGTATCACTGGCAACCTCTGATGAACATTCAGAAGAAGAGTTCCCTGCTTTTGTTCTAAACATCTCTCTTAAAGCTGCAAATTAGAAAACATATATGGGAATATTTTCAGCACAACTCTAATTAAGATTTTGTTTGATTGAATGTGCAAGTCTGTCCAAACAAAAAGTGAACCTGCAACTCTCTCAAGCATACGGACAGTTCTGGATCTTGCATAGGGTTTTGGTAGGTAGGGTTTCCACAACTTCCAATCAATAGCCAACATGTGTTTTACTACTGATTCCTTTCCATGGTTCACAGGTGTTATAACGTATCCGCCACCTGCAGATTGATACAGCCGGATAAAAAATCACTTGATGAAAAACAGTTACGCTAAGAAATGCATTAGTAGACGAGACCACACGTTAGAAGAGGAACACTTTACAGTAATGACAGGTTTTTATGACAAGCTTAATGCAGATTCTGAAAACTAACATGATAATACAGTTTTCTTTCATGACTAACTAGTTAAGTTCAATAAATCTTATAACGCACTCATCCATCAACACCACATTATCAAAGAATGATTAACAATGGGAAACTGAACTTTTTCTGCTCAAGACCCTGTGAGCAAAGAATAGCATATGTTGCATATTAGAATGCTAACAAATTTAGTAACATTCATTTACATAATTTATGTTTTAGTGAACCGACGTCATGTTTAGAGTTATAATTTTATAAATCATTCATTTAAAGGGATCTCGAGAAACATGAAGAGAAGAAATGCAAACGAAAAGTAGAAAGTGACAAAATGAGAATGTTGTGGCATGTTCTTTTTCAAGTATGCACAACAATTTGGAGACATATTTCAGATGTCAGTCAAACTGCATCGGCTTAATCAAGATCAATGACTACATGATTGTTAATTACAGAATATTCTAGTTCCCAATTTAAAGCATACATTACTTTTAAGGCACGCACGAACATAACCACGATGTGGAGGACATCTTCTGTGGTATACAGAATGGTAGAGTATAACTGCAGAAAACCATCAGAAAACCGTTAATGCATCAGGAGTCATGCCACACATATCTAATTCCAAACTTCTCAAAAATTAATACCGTAAGTTCCATCATCCTCCCTCCTCCAGTAGCGCCGCAACAAAAAATCTCTTCGATGGGCGCCCCTGAAAGTTTTCATGGTGTTAAAACTATAGCAGATGTCATATTTTATTATCTTCTAGATGTTATAAATCTCACCATGCTAGCCAATCATTATATACTTTCATGTGAATTATATCTGTATGACCATTAAGGTGCTCAATCACGCTGCCACCACAAAAACAGAAGTCCCATCTGCAAAGAAAATTATCTTTCAACCTCTACAAGGAGCAATGCCAATATAAAGAATTAAGTCAGATAATTGGAAGGAAGACATTTAGATAACATCATTTTTTTCCAGGTCAATCACAGAAAATTTAAA
The DNA here is from genome assembly GCA_028671895.1 of Oenanthe sinensis. NCBI lineage: Eukaryota > Viridiplantae > Streptophyta > Magnoliopsida > Apiales > Apiaceae > Oenanthe > Oenanthe sinensis. The sequence continues at coordinate 44,311,326 of CM053813.1, read as the reverse complement.
TACTCATGCACACATGCCTCCACCAAGGCTCGAACCCTCGACCTTTTGTTACCAAGAAATGAGGGTATCCACTTTGTAGGCTATAATGTTGATGCTATACTTTCATAAAAGGACTCTGGATAACTGGAGCTGAGCCAGGAAGATTTGCTTCATTATTGCAACCATGTGGGGTCAAAGTAAATTATTGTATATTGGACCAACTACTACTTGCTAAAATTTTAAAACAGCATTATGGGCAGCTAAATTATGTATATGTATAACCCAAGGGTTATTGGCTATTTCCACGAAATCTAGTGTTGATATACCCAGTGAGCTAGTCTTAGGTACACACTTCTCAATAAAAAAATACTATCATTTTCGATCACCCGAAGGACTAAAATATGAAAAGTGTAGATTATGCTGAACCCATACTGCCTTTTGAAAAGTTTATCCCAAATGACAAGTATAATTTGCTAGAGTTCAAAACTAGGTATGTAGCTTTAGATGTTTATGCACCCATGTGCCGGTGTAAAGACCAAACCTTATACTAGGATTTTGAATCACGCTGATGGGAATGGTTAACATTCTTATACATATAATTAACTTCTAGTAACATATTATCATGTGGGAAACCTGTTTCTGTCAAATAAGGATTTCTATATACGTTTGCCATTGAGCATCCCACTATTTTTTTCCCTTAAAATGTAGATTCCAGCCTACACTGCCTCATTCTTCTCATGAAATACATACCGAATCATATCCTTCTTGCATTGGATTCGATTACCTATATAAGAAAATGAAAGATATACGGGTGGAGAAGGTAGAATCATCAACTTGAGTTAAAGGGATTTAGATCATACGATGGATATATATATATATATATATATCTTCTTATTTTCTTGCTGCTTTATAACTCTTCTCCTCGTTAAGTATTTTAAGTATATCAAACCATCATAGAGTAGTTCACAAAAAAATTACATAAACCTGTGGGGGCTGGGGTTCCTTTTTTTTTAGGGGGGTTGGGAGGGGGGGGGGGGGGGTGTCAGGTTATGTTTAAACATAGACTGAGACTAAATAGTCCCAGGTCCTCTTTTCAAAATAGTCAAGGTCACCAGCCTTTGCTTAATTAATATGCATTACAAAATAGTGCAATATGATTAAATACAGATAATACAACAAATTTCATATTTCAACAAAGATCATTTGTGATCAAGCAAGCAACTATGATATCACATCAAGACATATAGAATCAAACAATTTTGAATTTTTAACATGGAAGTTGCAATCTCACCAAATGCAATTACTTATTCTGCATAAATAAAGCAGTTACAACAGTGGCATCTGTAAGATAAAACAGTGTGCAATTTGTGAAAGTCACTATATAGAATATAGTTCTACTTCTACAAATTGTTGGTAGAACTGAAGCACTGCGCGGATAAATGTCATCAACTTACTCTGATCTAGAGGAACCAAGAGACATTACGGTTTGAAAAATTGCCTCTGAAGTTCCATCTACCACACCAACAGCCATCAGTGCTGGAGGATCATCCCGGCGCTGAGAGAAGTTACATGTACACATCAGTGATATAATGGAAAACCTTTAGATCCTTCAACTAAGAACATACATTGACCTACCCTTCTTCCACTGGAATTCCTATCTTTTGATTCTTTAAACAGTCGTAATCCTACATAGGCAACAATTTGAGAACACACACATGAATATATGTACACCTAAATAAGCTATTCCATCTGAAAGACAAAGACAAAACCTAAATGTACCATTTTGACAGCCAAATATTTGCCATGGTGAAGGCGCAATAACGTCGGAAGTCATTGCATGTACATGCATGGAAGCTGCAGAAATCCAGTCTATGGATTCTTTCTTGGAAGTCCTCTTCAAAACACCATCAAAAGCTCTGTAAACAATAGTAGAAACTGCATTATATCATAGTTATGTTCACATGGACTGTGGAGTTTATTACAGATCAGATGGATACAAGTCTGACTCGGTTTCAGAAAGGGTAAGTGATAAAATTGCAATGTAATTAAGAGCTATATGTCAACCCAATTTTCAGAGGTTCTTAGACAGTTGGTTTATTAATTATTTTTCCAAGTTGGTGACAAGTTGTTCTCATCATTTTTATCCTGACTCTATTATTAGATGATAACAGCAGCAACAAACTCCGTAGATCAAAATCTGGACTTGATAATTAATCATTTTTACATTTCTGAATTTCCTAATTTATAGGAAATCACATGATTAAATTTAAGGGTAAGTATTCAAAATGATAATTCTAAAAAAAATGATCATTTTTAGCACCCAACATAAGCTTAAAAATATTGTTAACTGATAGAGTTGGCCAACTAAAAGTTAAACATCTTAACATATACATTAGATTATTCTTGTAGAGACGTATACTACCATTCCGGCTGGGTACAACATATTAACAGCATTTTCAATTTTTTCATATTACTAGATGAACTATGTTGATTTTACCTAAATGGTTGCCACTTTCTCTTTGAACAAGACACAAGGTTGCCTTCTGGGTTTAGTGCAACGTCCCGTAAAGACTGGATCCATCTTGCAGCTTCTTCTGGACTAGTTGCTCCCAACTACAAAATTAAAATCTTAAAAATCTAACATAATGGAAGCTAAACTGTAAAATGTATTAATCTTCACAAGTAAACTGTTTCACCTTAAGCTGATCCTTGTGATTACAAGTATTATGCAGGGAGAAAATGAAGAATACCTACAAGTTAAATATAAAATAATATGTAAATAAATATATGATAGACAATTAGTCCTTGTAGGACCATTAATGTAGGAGAACTTCATTTCACGACTATATACTTTTCTGTAAGAACTCTCTCTTCCTTCGTCTGTGACTCGAATGCAAGAGTCTATAATAGCACTTCTCACTTGCTCCTGACATAATAAGACAGGGAAAGAAAGAAAATTGAAGTGACTGAATGTAATTTCTATATATCTTAGGCTCACACAAATAGAATAAAACAAACATGTACCTTGAGTTAATAGGAATCAATCAACAAAATTTCAATTTATTAAAATTCTGCATTAAGGCTTCTAGAGTATCTTCCTTGTGCTAGCCAAATTTAGTGTCAGGAACCAGTTTACATGTTGTCACTGAGGATAAAAGTACTAAAATTTCTTTTTAAATCGATAATTTATAAAGCACTTAGAGGACAAAATCAATAACTAGAAATAGAAATGTAAGTGAATTGGGACCGGAAGAGATGATGAGTGTAAGCAGAAGATGATTACATTTGTGGAGAATAAGACTAGAAAAATGTATCTTTTACAGCAATTTTACGGAGTGGAATGAGCTTAAAAATGAAAATTATGACTTTAAGTAAAGAAAAAAGCCTAATAATCCATCCCATCCTCACCTCATTCCATTTCGACCAACCAAAGTTACCAAACATAAAATCATGATTTTTAAATTCAGGTATCTAGTGTTTGCTTCTTTAATTTGTACTTAATATCTTTGATATAAATAATCCCGAGTAAATCTATAAGCTAGAGCTTTTGACCAAAGTGTCCCATTATATGAACAACTGTGACAAGAGAGACTTTTCTCAAGTATACCGACACTGAAAATCATCTAGGGCAATTCTATGGCTTTGGACTGCTTAAAGAGTTCATCTTAAATTTGGTCTGCTATGACATTCCAGGATATGGAAAAAAAGCCAGCTCAGACCTGTCTGATCACTAAACAAAGCATTCCAGTTGTTATTTGATTCCCGATTTAGAGTGTTGTTGGCCATCTTACTGAATCAGAAAGATCAATTAGGACAAAAACTCTGTTCTCTCCCTGGTTGAAATAGGGCTATGACCTAGATTTAAATATATAATCCTGGTGTGTATAAAATTAGTAAAGGTACAAGTCTACGACTTTCTTATTTACAAAACTTCCAGAGAGTACTAGTAGTCCCCATTTTAGCGGTTAACCAATTGGTATTGCAAAGACAATCGTATAAAATGCAATAGGTTATCATATCAAATACAATACAGCAAAATGGTTGATATCAAATTATCAACACCCCCATAACCAACACAAGTATAACTAAAACCCCACAAAACCATAACCAAATAAAAAAACACACGTCAAAAAATAAATATCCACCAACAAGAAAAACAACACAAATTCGCAGAATCATAATCGGATAAAATAATCATCATGCAAAAAACAAATGAAAAAATCACCATTATTATGTAGCTTAAGATATTCAAATTTCCCAAAACCCAAGAATACAACATAACCATATATCAACATAAGAAATCACAAATAAAACACAACAATACATTTAGCAAAATTTTATGTGTGTGTGTGTGCAAGAACCCTTAAAGATACAATCTTTCACTCAATAAAACAGAAAAAAAAACTGTCAAGAGCCCTTCAAGAAACAAGATGGTTATACATACATACCTGTGAATCTAATTTGGGTATTGATTTGAAGCTCTTGAGACAATTACCATCAAGAATGAAGTATCTTTGACGTGAATATTGAAGCCCAATTCGATTATAACGTATTATATACAGCCAACCCTCCATTTTCCCTTCAATTTTTTTGAAAATTCATTTGAAACCCACAATGTAGATAAATCTTTTTTTTATATTTATATGAATATGCAAGAACCCTTAAAGGTACAATCTTTTTACTTAATTTTGAAAAAAAAACTGTCAAGAACCCTTGAAGAAACAAAAGGGTTGTATAGTTATATATCTTTTGATGAAAACAACAATGCACATACAACTATACCATACCAGTATATTATATTTGTATGTATGTATGTGTGTATATGTAGAGAAACTTATATAGGGAAAGGAAGAAAAGAATGATCCTCTGACCCCAGACAAGGGAATCAAAGAATCAATATGAAGAATCCAGGGATTGTTTGGATTTTCCAGAAAAAAAATTACTGATATTTTTTTGTTTTATTTTGTTTTTAGGTTTCTCTCTGTCCTCGGGTTTTTGTATAAAAGAAGACTTGTTTGGCTTTTAAGTTGATGACCAATGAGAATTTTTCTCTTTTTTATCATTCATTATTATTATCTGAATTTACTAAAATAATTTTATTTTTTGGATTAACTGCTTAATTGTTTCTAGATTTTCAAATAAACTGATGTAAATAGCAAATAGTTAAATATTAATAGGATCTGTTTGATACTCCCGTTCAAAATTATTACTGTATATTTTGAGAAAAAAATGTGAGTGGAAAACGTATTTTTATAAAAATTAAATAATTATTTGGTAATATTTATAATTTATATATGTTTTGAGATATAATATATGAAAAATAATATTTTGAAAAAAATTTGATAGGAAAACCGATATCTACTTGTACGAAAGTTGAAAAACAAATTTTTTAATAATATTTTTTAAAATGTTGTTTTTAAATTTTATTAAATAATTTTTTAAAAGCTTTTTGGTACAAAATTATTATTATTAGTTACTACAATAATATCAAACGAAATTTGTATCATGATTTTTTTTATTTAATATTCAGAGTTGAGGTTAAATAAATTTAATTTACAAAAGTGTCAACCTTGTTTAGATTATCAGACTATATGGACATAGATTGATGTGAGATTAGACAAATGAATGAATGTTGACGTGAGATTAGACATCATGAATAAATATTTACGTTCAAATTATGTAATTAATTTAATCCTCCAAAATACAGTTTCAATTAATTAATTTAATCAAATAATTTTATTAAAATGAGACTTTTGAAAATAGTCCAAAAACAAATATGTTAGAATTTAATAAATTGAACAATATTATGATATAGAATTAATGGGTGTTGCATGTTAACATGTGTTACAATGCCTAACATGAGCTGCCCAACTAAACATGTTTAATTCTTGACACATACATTCAATTATTCTTGTTGAAATGTGTTACTACCAATCCCAGTCCGACATAGTACACCTGTCTCTTTCTATTAAATTAAATGTACCAGAATATTTAAAATTTTACAATAGACTATTTCCTATTAAAAAGTAGACAATAAATTGGGAGTACAGTGGCTAGAGCTCTGCCCCAAACATTTATGATAGTTTCCGGCAACAGGTACATATTATAATTATAGTATGATCTTCTGGACTCGAAATTAGTTATACTACAAAAAGTGTAACAGAATGTATAGTGCAGTTTCCACAACTATTTTTTTAACAGTTATACAGTGACCTTAAGTTATGGTCTTGGAGACATGTAGAAAAAGAAACATCTGTGAATAACTCTGCCTGCTTCAGAAACTTTTACAACCCTAGCTCTTGCGTATTGAAATATCCATGTGTAAATATGCTAAAGAAGTGACAAACAGTAAGAAGAATACAGATGTTAACATGAATGGCTCTGCAAGCATGAACATTGGATGGAAGTCATAATAGACCTGCAGAAGATTTATAGAAAAGGAAACAAAATTAATAGCCATAATTTGGTACATAACTGTGGGAAACTGGTGATATGCATCGAGATGGACTTGATTTACTCAATAGATCTACCCTAACCAGTACATTAAGTTAGCCTTCACCACTAGGGCATAGAGAATCACCAAGTTTGAATGCAATCAAATCTCTTATAGTCTAATAAGAACTACAGAAACTACACGGTCCATTAACTTCAGTTTTTAAGCATAATAATAGCCAATATCACGTAGCAACATAATTCCCACTGAGTTTGAACATTTTTCAAAATGAAGAGCCAATTCAATGAAATTCTAGAACATGTTTTGACTATTAAGAGGAAAGAATATTTACAAAGTATGAAAAGACAAACAAGAGCATCTTAATGCGGTGATACAAGTACATAACACAATGAAAATACAGACAATACTTGCACGTGGCACAAAGGATATACAAAATACCTGGAAAGGAATGTTATGCTCCGGGACTACATTTTTCTTTTTCAAAACTACCACGGTCCTTCCAACAACATCAAGGTACGAGTAACTGGTCTGCAGATGTTTACATGAAAAGGTATACCAGTAAAACTATAATGTTAAAATTCTGAGGTTTGAACTCGTAACGCAAAAAAACCGAATGATGATACTGTAAGAAACGTCACTACATTATCTACCAATGAATGACATATATCTACATCAAGATAGGATCAATCTCCTAGGATAACCAAAACTAGAGGCGCCAATATATAAGGTAACTATGGCCTTTTGCTAAATGTCTGTAAATGACAAAGAAATCACCTCTAGATTCTGCTCCACAGGAAAAGACACCAATGCAGTAGGATTTTTTGATCCCTCCGGCAACACTACCTGAAAGTAAAATAAATTCTGTGTCAGTACATAACTGAGAAGGGTACATCAAAGACACAAGGAACTGAAATGTAAATGATGGAGTAAAATTAATATCATAAACCTACAAGGATTTAGGCCATATGTAACATAATACTAATATCAGTGTGATATTAGCTTAAAGATAAATAATTCAAGGAAACGCCCCCCATAAACGATAAAAACAATGTTACTTATGTGCCACAATTAATTTCCTGCAACTAAAGATAGAGTTCAATAGCAGGGATCATATATTTAGATGTAATATATTGATGTAGTATCCCACCTTGACGGTCAAATTATCCACCACAGTCTCGGCTATAGGACATCCAAAACTGAAATTCAGGTACCGCCTACCATCATCTGATTCAAAAAGAAAGTCCTGCAGCGGTAGCCCATATCCAATAGTAAAGGTCGCTTTCCAGCCTCCAAATAAAGGATACCGTGGCTCGATCTCCAGCTCTGACTGAGAATGATGTAAACACCAATAAGAAAGAAATAACCACGCATAATGATTTATAAGAATATAAAAGATCAGCTTCACTTAATTGATCACTAGTGGCTGCATCATGTTTTCGAAGAAATAAAAGATCAACTTCACTTGATCAATCACAAGTGGATGCTGAGAAAAGCAAGGGATAGGACCACCCAACAAGTAGGAAAGAGAAATACAAAAATTGCAGGCACCGTGGTAGACTGGTAGTATTTTGTTCTCTATGGTCGTTTAAAAGGTGAGAAAATAAACGAGCCTGCACAGCAGCACTCCACAAGTTTGTCTCGGAGAAATAAAAAAGATCAGTATTAATTTTTTTTTATAATGTTAAACTCCACGGAACCCATGCAAGTATGCAACTGAGAGCCAGATCTTCCAGTGTCACTACAAGGCCAAACAACTAATGTCTAACCATATCTCATGGCAAAGACACCTTTTTATTCTAAGGCACACAGCTCTATAAAAAGAACAAAGAAAAATAGTATATTAGTCTATTGCTTTCTGGACTGTTTTCAAATGTTGGCATTAAAAAACTTATGTAATAATGAACTCCAATACCATTGCGGGAAACCATATTAGCACTGCATATATTTTTCGTCTTGATTTTTTACTAATTTTCTGCTGAACTTTTTTCTGCAAAAGCAAGGATAGAGTGTGGGAGTGCATAGGTCATGGGAGTTGGAGAACAGGGATAACAAGCATACACTGTAGGAATCACCTTCATGTATTATAATTACATATGCATCCAAAGATTAAACAAGGAGGACGAGATGATAAAGCTTACAAATAAATAAAACCTTAATCCTACACTAGTTTTCTTGTTTTGGCTCAATTAAAAGTACACAGACACTAAAGGAGAACACAAGTACCTTTCTGAAATCAGAACCTAAGTGGAATGACAACATAATCAATATTTCATTATTTTACAAGAAAAAATACTTCTAATCAGATCGTTGACTAGTTATCTTCTTTTCTTTTTTTCCTTTTGGGTAAGGTCAATTACAAGAACTTTAAATACTCACATACACTTTTGCCTCAACTGATACTCAAACCCTTGACCTTTGGTTACTAATATTGAGGGATATCCGCTAGGCATTCACAGATAATTAAATACAACATAGGGTACCTTCTTGAAATCAGAACGCAAGTGAGAAGATGAAATATTCCCTATTCCATCACGGTAGTAGACAGAGTGTACCCTTGGCGGTAATTTTGCAAGAAGATGCTTGAATGAAGAGGCACCACTGCCAGATGGCCTGCCTTGATATTCAACTCTGCCAAAGGAAGCTTTAATATGTGAGAAACAAATACACACATGTGTGTGTTTTTGTGTGTTATCGCCAATAAGAGAATCTAAACATGCACATGTGCATAAATATATATATATACAAGTTGATGTGTTGATATGTACACATATAATAAATTCAAGAAGAATTAACATGTTTGCAATAACAGGTTCAATACACTAAATAGTCTATATTAACATATGCTTAATATATATGCTTAAACAATATGCTTATACAGCCATTACACAAGATTAATACATATGTTCTAGCAACAGACTTGAACACAACACCAGATTTAAAGACATATTAATTAGATTTTTATGAGTTCCAACTACATGATCTTTTGGCCCATGTGTTATTAGGAGTACATCAGAGTTGACAGCCACGTTCTCAGAACATATAGTGATTTCGACCCCTTTTTGCCCCATCAAAGGCTTGAACATGTAGTGTTTGTTATTTGATAATGCAAGTAAAAAGGGTCTAAAAGTTTCACAAATAACAAATGGGACATACAAAGTTTCTTTTTTCAGGTGATGTCCAAGTTATATTTCAATATCCCACAATCTTACGTTTAATTGAGTCAATCGACCCTTTCATGTGGTTTTGTAAGACACCATGCCTTTCTTAATACAGGCCATACGTTACTTGTAACTTGTAATAAACATTGGAACACTTGATTCTAGTTAATCTACTTGTATTTTGGCTAATTAGATACAATAAGCTACAATAGCACTCAATGATTTCAAATATTTGCAATGCTGGGTATATCAATACGCAAACCTTGAAAATACGCCCTTATGTCGAGCACCGCCGTGAGCTAACTTGTAATGTTCTGTAATCTGAAGGTTACCCCAGTGAGAAATTTCAACTTCACGAACGAGCTCCTCAACGACAGCAAAAGGGTTGTTATTCTCAAAATGAATAATTACAGGAGAATATGAATATGGTGAACGGTCCTCATAAGGCCCATACTTCAGTTCTGTGCCTTTACGGTTAGCAGGTTCCACTCTTGTGAATGATTCCACCTTGTTACTTGGTGTCCGAATCATAGTTTTCTGCTTCTTGATATAATAATGTGACAATATTAAAGCACTGTCATGGTAATACACCAACTGAGGCTCAGATTGACTGATTTCAACTGGGAAGGGTTGAAGGGAATGAGTCAGTGTATATAAAACTTCTATTGTTACAGATTCACCGGTACTCAAGGGATTTATTAAATATGCAGTAAAGTATTTGGTTCCATTTGGCGAATCAGGCAGGTCAGTTGGGCTGACTTTAAGAGGAAGATATGACTTTTTCGACTTTTTCCCAATGACAGCCGCTGCTTGGAGATTAGCTATGTGTTTAGCTTGTTCAGGCGAAAAGGCCAGAAGGATTTCCGAAGCACTAGACTTCCCCGTGTTTTCAACCTAAAAAAAATCACCGATTAAAGAAATTTGGATGCGTAAAAAAGGTTATTAACATTTTAAAGTTTAACTTGTATTGTTCTGTAGAAAGAGTTTCAATGTAAATTAATCGTTAGCATATAATCATCTGATAATGATGAACATATTCTTAACCTGTTCGCAGAAAACATAGTGAATTTAGTTATGAACTATTTTTGGGGGAACTTGAACAATGAAACTTGAAAAACATATAGATACAACTACTATCATCTAATTACAAGATTCACATTTTTTGCCTTCTTGGTTAGTTTAATGTTTTTAGAAAGACATAGAAAAGATATGTTAATCAACTTAACTCCATTATCAATTCAGACAAGTTTATTTCTTAGCTACAATTTCTGTACGAGTAAAAAAAATTACTTAAAGACCACACGAGAGATGGGTACAAAGGGAGTTGATTCAGGACTTCAAGTTTTGTTATACTAAACTAACCAAATAGAATCCAACTATCCTATTTGGGTCCACCATCCATGCGGTTAATTAAGATTAGGGTGAAAGTAGAAAAACATGGTGCTGCTTTGATGACAAGTACACAAAGATTACATGACTTTGATAGCAATAATTCTAACACTAATAGAAAGCACAGGTTCATGTCTCACAGCAGACAATTGACACACTCTAACTGCAATGCCGAGATTAATTAAATTTATTCAGGCTGTGGCATGGGTAGCTGTCATAGTTATCATGGGAGTTGACTGAAAGAGCCAAGTTTGAACTAGGTGCTTCTTAAGTTTGTGGCGCTAGCTTAAATGCAAAATGCAATGCAAAAGGAAAAGAAAACTTGAGTAGGCCCCACATTTAAAGAAACTTAAAGGCAAGCCAAGGTGAGGTTTTTTCATGACTAACCCATCTCTTAAGGCATATGAGAGAAAAGCAACCAATTTTTTTTTACAATAATGACCCAGTCGGGACAGAAACTTACTACTTCCAGCCTTGCACATTATCTATGCATTATTAGACTATAAGATACTTTAAATACAGATGTTAAACACTCAAGTAGAGCTTAGATGAAACATTAAAAGAGTACCTTCAGCGTCAAGTAAACCCTGACAATGTGTGAGATCACATCAATCTGGAACAATGATCAGAATGTCAGTGCCACACCCAAGTCAATAGTATATACCATATTAAAAGCACTAATGAACTCGACTGAAAAATGAACACTTTAAATTAGCAGGCATAAGCAACATATTAATACTTCATCCCCAGGATCAAAATTAAAGGGGGGATTAAGCCTCCATACTTTAATTTCACTAATTTTCGCAGAAAAAAATAATAGAATGTAACTAAAACCAGCAATTTAAAGCATTAGTGCACAAACTGACACACACAATTCCAAGTTATTTTTGCTAGAATACGGATGAGGACTTTGTATTGAAGAGCTTAAGGAGTGACCTAACATACAGCATTTCTGTTCAACAACGCATACTTTTGCTCAAGTCTCTTACATTCCAAAATAAAATTACAATAAGTTTACATAAAGACAAACTTCAAATAAAATATCAGATAAATTTCCACACTTTATCAAGATCAAACACAGCTCACATTCTCATAACAAAACAAACTAAAAGCAACAAGCATAATAAATGTACTGGATTACAAATATTATAAATACACACATCTATGTTCGATTAATCCAGTAAAATAAACAAAATAAATCACAATCTGTCGATATACCAAACATTACGATGTTCAATGTAACTGACAATCCAGAGAATGTAGCAGAAATTATGTTGAACACTGCAATCAGTTATAATAACAAACACAAACACACACGCACACGCACACGCGCATGGATTAACAATTAAGATAAACAGTGTATTCAATTATATATATAATGTATAAAAGCAGTAAGTTGAAGAATAAGTAGATCTTACTCTACGTTCAGCGTCAACGATCTGAAGATGAGGTGAAGAAGATGTAACTAAAGTAGAGAGATGAGAGAGAGTGACGACGACGAGTAATATAAACATTCCATGTTTTGCTATACTCACTTCCATCGCCAGCATCATTCAACGGCCTGTCAAACTCTTGTGTGTATAGTTTCAGTTTGTATGTATACACAAGACGACCACGACTGGACTGGACTGGACTCACTCAAGTCTGTTCTTTAGATTGGCCTTTTATTCAATGTTATGGGCCTTGGATTTTCAAATTTCCAACGGTGTATTAATAAGCTTCACAATAGTTAAACCAATAAGAACTATACTTATTTAAATTTAAATTTTAGATTATAATAATATTATCATTCATGTGAAGTCAAATACTATTTCTAGGAAATAAAAATTATGGATATCAACTTGCACAATAACGTAACTTATATGGGTTGGTTTGGTATCAGAAATCGGATTAGGTTAATATGGAAATGAAACTTCATTATTGATATTATGAGTTTGGTTTAGTTTTGGATTGAAATTATTTAATTTAGAATATTATTAAATTAATAATTAAATGAATTTATTAAAAAAAACAAATTTTAAATATTTTGAGATAGTTCTAAAGGACAGTCCTGTCCGAAATTTGTTAGAACTGAGACACACTCCGCAATTTCTTAAAACATATACTAATTTATAAGGTTGTAAGTCTTAGGAGTGTTCATCGGATCGCTCACACCGCATAAACCGTCCACATTGCATTAAACTACACCACAAAACGTGGTTTTGAATTTTTGTGGTGTGATTGCGGTTTGAATTTTTTACAAACCGTGCGGTGCGGTGCGAGTTGTGGTTTGATACTTAAGTAATCCGGTTCAAATTACACCGCAATTATATATATAATATAAATTATATTATTTTATCTATTGATTTTTTATACATATATTTACTATTATATATAAAATTATATATGTTGCCGATTGTGTTTTCAAATTTATATTACGTTTTCTTATTTTTCATGTTTGTAATTTAATTTCTAAAAATTCTCTAACTTTTATTTTTTCACTTAAAATTTGTAAGTGTCACTATAACTTTCAATTTTAACCAAACCGCATGCACGGGTTGGTCCGTAGTTTCAGAAAAAACCGCACCGCCTGCATCACGAACACCCCATAGTAAGCCTACTTATTTCATTAAAAAAAATCAAACACTTTGACCGGTAAAATTAAATCTAAAGTTTAAATAAAAGTTAAAAAAGAATATGTGTTTATATAGTAAATTAGGAAATAATTTAAAATTTATTTTTTATGATTAAAATCAATATCATCGTTAAATAACTTTTTAAATTATATCCATACATACCCAGAAATTAAAATAAGTCATATTTCATGCCACAATTATTTGTTAAACAAAAAAATGACATATAATTTTTTGGGTATTTAACGCTCTTACCATATTCATATTATTGTTGTCGTGTGGTAATATGAACTAGTAAAAAAACCCCACTGTCTTTACTCTTTATGATCAAATCAGAAGTCTCAATCTGATAAAAAAAAAACAACTCAAATTACTACATCCGCATTTTAATTTGAGTTGTGGCACAACAACGACCTGTGCCCTGCCAACTCCCTTTGTTTTCCAATACAAGTCCTTGCGATGATCTATAAGAATATATGAAAAATTATATTTTATAATGTGCATAGAAACTTACCAGAAAATATGGGTAAAAGTTCCACATTGTTAAGTTATTTTAAGCCTAAATTTGAATGTTTCTTCGATGCATGCGCGCAACAAGTTATGATTGTAGTACATTCTTTTTCGAGAAAGCTTTTCAACGCATATTTAAGTATTCAAAATGATCAAGGAATGGATGAGATATGATTATCCAAAATTGGTACCTTGAAAGTGAAAATCTATAAATGAGAACCTGAATCCCACATTGAATTGGAAAATAGTTTTTCATGATTTTATATAGTACAACACTTATGTAGTGTTTAAGAAGTATTAGTATGGTATTGCTCCACCACCCATGTGCGCGCAGAGGGTGCAAATCATGGAATTTCGAGGGGCAAATTCGTGGTTTCGCAAGCTTTCGGGCTTTTCGCGTGGGTGACCTGCAGACACGAATGCAACAAAATTTGGGTTGCATAAATCTGGACCAGTTTTGCTGAAATATTAATTTCCACTAGGCCTTAGCTCAATTATTAATTCGAAATTGATTTTGACAACCGATTTCCTTTATTAATTAACGTGAGATTAATTTCCACTGGGATTTACCTCAATAAATAATAAGTATTATTATTATTAATTCAAAATTGATTTTGACAACCGATTTTCTTTATTAATTAACGCAAGATTAATTAGGAAAAACGCGTGGGGCGCCCAAATTTTTCCTCGGTCTATATATTCATCTTATATCTTATTCGGTCTTAGGTTATTATTATTATCCTATCTTCTGACCTAAACCCTAAACATAGCCGTCATCTTTCTGGTGATGGTTTTTTTGCTCTGTTCAAACTCGCTGAAGGTGATGTTTTTCGTGACATCATCGTGTTCTCATTTTATCTGGGAGGTTATCGACTCAATCATACGGTGAGAGACGAAATAGCTTTAAGGAGACAGTTCCGCACTGGCCTCAAGAGATCTTCCGTTTCTTATCCCTTCTCTTTAGCAGTTTTGTTTATTGTCATACACTATTATGTTGCTTGCACACACAAACACTCGTATTAAATTATTGTATTTTGGCAGATTGTTTCACAAAACTACCATTTCTAGATCTTGAACATTCCAGGAAGAATAAAGATAGATGACCTTACCTCCGGCCATATGTGATATGACAATTATTTGTTACTGGGAGCTCCTCAAAATTAATCTAAAAAGAATTTAAATAATAATCTTGCAATGTACATCCTACTACATTATAACTTTTCACCACTGCAAGACCACCTGATGAAACACACATGTCATGGTTAATCTTGCAACTATGACATTATTCCATCTGAAGGGGAAAATAAAAAAACCCTCCAAGGCCCATACTTGATTCCAGAGTATTATGAACAAAGTACTTTTTTATGTAAATTCACATGTACAACTACACAGCATGGCATCAATTTTTTTGCTTAAAGGATCAGTAATGATGTATTCATCGGGATCCCTCACGATGGTTCAGACATGATTATTATGAAGGTGTGATAGTAAAAAAATGTGTTGTTGGACAACAAGATGGGAGATGACAATATCGGAAAGTTCATTTATTAATACTTTCCATACTTAATTGTAGATTGATGTCATGTAGTTTGATTTTTTTGCACGGAAATGACTAAATTATTAATTATGCCAAAGTGATGACTAATTGTTGAATTTCTCAGCGGTTCTAGGTCCCTTCCGTTATTTCACAACTAACAGAGTTAGGATTTTTGAAATAAAATAAGATTGAATTGCATTTTGTTGGTTGTAGTTTAATTTCCCCCCACATTTTTGACTAAATTAAAACAATAATTATATTATTGACCTAAAATCATATTGGGTGGATATATATGAAAACAAACAATTATTTTTATAGATAGTTATTGTTTCTTTTGAATTAAGAGTGGCTATTCCTTTCAAATGAATGAATTAAGTCACAATAAATATGATCATTTTCAAATGAATGAATTAAGTCATGCTAAACATGACCCATAATTACAATTTAGAAAGTCAGAGAGAATGTTTTTACTTTTTAAAAAAAAATATGGGAGTGCCACTTTTATGACAATTAATTTCAATTCTAGAATGTTTAATATGTAGCTGAGAAAAGGAAACATATAATAGAAGACATTATTTATTTCTTTATTGATGACAATTGCATCTAATTGCCTATAGTAAAGTTGTAATGTGTGTCACACGATTCAAGTTGAAAGTCATGACCGAAAAAACTGCAAATACATTAATGACTAATTTACACTTTGAATCTCTTTGGTTTTGAAAAATTATATTTTGGGTCTCATAATTTTTAAATTAACACTTTGCATCCCAGAACTTTTAGAATTGTCTTACTTTTGCACCCCTTGAGCTAACTTTGGTCAATTATCAAACGTTAATTTCATATTCTTGAGGGTTAATATGAGTATTTAATATTTAAACAGTTATTTCAACCTTCATATTTTTTAGATTTTGTGTTCAATTTATTCAAAATATCTCATTCAAATGACTGAGATGTATTATTAGTAGATTATGTATAAGTATCTTTTTTTACACTTCCAACTACGTATTAAAAAGTCAAACATCAGTTAAAATGTGACATAGATAATTTACTAATAATACATTGCAGCCATATAAATGAGATATTTGTAATGAATTGAACACAAAATCTAAGAAATATGAACATTGAAATAACTGTTTAAATATTAAATACTCATATTAACCATCTAGAATATGAAATTAACGTTAATAATTGACAGAAATTAGCTCAAGGGGTGCAAAGTGAGACGATTTTAAAAGTCACGGGATGTAAAATGTTGATTTGAAAACTATGATACATAAAGTGCAATTCTTCAAAATCAAAGAGATGCAAAGTGTAAATTAGTCTACGTTAATTTACTAGGTCTTGTTTCAGTTTGTGCTTCAAGATACTGAGCAATTAGTTTGTACTTAATCTTTTTTACCTCATGTTAAACCTTATATTTATTTTATTTCAATCCTTAAATCATCTATTTTAGGGATAAAATATTAGAACTTATCGTAATTTAATTATTCAAAGTATTATAGAATAATTATTATAATAATAGTGATCCATATCGGTCCGGTTCCAAGACCGAATATAACCGGTCTGGTCTTCGATCCGCACATTTCAAAATTTCCGGTCTTCGGTTTGTTCTGGTTTTACCCTTTGTGCAAGCCTAGAATCATGGATCATATTGTGTGATATTAGGTCAAACATATTATTATTATTTTTTAATTTAGCCAACAATGTGGAAAAAAATTAAACTATAGCCATCAAAATGCAATTTAATCTTACTTTATTTCAAAAACCCTAACGCCGCTAGCCGTGAACTAACGGAAGGGATCCGGAGCCAGCCAAGTGCTGAGAAATTCAACAATTAGCCATCACTTTGGCATAATAATAATTTAGCTATTTCGGTGCAAAAAAATTAAACTACATGCCATCAATATGCAATTAAGTCTACTTTCCGTGCTTTGAGTATTATCGAGCTTAAAATGAAGATCAGACAGAACACGTATAGTCGAGAATCTGCAACAAAGAGGGTAAACATATCTTGAGTTTATTTCACACATGGAAGAGGGATTACACACTTTTGCTTTCCCAAAACTCTTCAAGCGGTGAGATATTGATATTGACTTGGCAGATTCTGAGCGAGAGGTTGAATACGAGTATGATCTGGTTCCACCATTCGAGTCTCTTGAGGTGTCACAGCTTGCACATTTAAGCATTAAGCTAATACAATCCTATTCTGAGTGCAACTACCATGCAGAGCTTCTATACGTTAAAGATAGGGGTTTGCAATGACATCTCGAAAATGACTAATTGATTACTCAACCGAAAGAATATTTGAGGCCTAGAAAATCAAACAGTTGAGTCCAGTCCAGTCCAGTCTAAACAAATAAATGTATTGATAAACCAGAGATATCTAGCTTTTACACATAAAAAACTAAAAATAAACTCACAAAACACATCAACACAACGCCAAACTCATCATAACCGTGCCGGCAACTCCTCACGACATGTTCTCCTGGGCCCCACACTTGAAGTCTTCTCCATCAACTGTCTGAATATAAATATGCGTCTCTCTCTATCTATCAACTCAAAATCAATCAAAAATGAACAAAACAACCAAACAAATCTACTCAGTATCCGCCATTATCACATTCTTAAGCTTGTTACAGTTGTCACGGTGCCAAATCGGCGCCGGAGACGGCGATGGTTCCGGCCAAATTGATAATCCGGCGGTGCTCTCGTATCTAACACAACTCATATACTCTCGTATATCGAATGCTACTTCTTCACTACTTAGTTCAGATATTAGTAGTCAATTCAAGTTCTGCATTAAAGATCCGTATGTGTTTTGTTTTAATAGTATAGTATAATATATAAATGTGTTGTTAATTTAAATTTTTGTTATCTACTTAAATTTAAATTTACTTTTTTTTGTTTGGTTTGATTATTGATAGTGCGTGTGTGATATGACACAGGGAAGCTGATTGGGATAGAGCTTTTAATTTTTCATCGAATTTGGACTTTTTGACCTCTTGCATTCAGAAAACTCAAGGTATTGTTTCTTTTGTGTGTGTGTGTGTGTGTTTGCGAAACTATAGTTTGATTTTTCGATTATGTTTGAAGTTTAGATAGGCAGTAGTATATGTTAATATGGAACATGATATCTAGGATTATATTTGTAATTTTCTCAAGTCACAAGGAACATAGTGTAAGCTACAAGGAACATGATATCTAGGATTAAATTTGTAATTTTCTAAAGTCATGGTATACTTTATGAATGTTCCTTTTGTTGCTGCTGAGAATAGAATGATAGTCGTATTGATGTAGGTTTACTTGTGAACGAGATATAGAAGATATAGAATCTATGTAGACATGCTAAGTTCATGACATTTGAATTAATTTTTCAGCTGAGTTGATGTCTTTTTGACTATAGGATTCATTTATTTGTTGTACAGGAGACGTAACAAAACGGTTGTGTACAGCAGCGGATTTAAAATTTTACTTCAATCATTTCTTCGAATCGGGAAATGTTGATTATTTAAAGCCTAATATTAACTGCAACTTAAGCAATTGGGGAGCTGGTTGTGAGCCAGGTTGGGCTTCTAGTGTTGGATCGGATCCGAATGTTGACTTGAGAGATTCTAAAGATATACCTGCTAGAACATCCGAGCCTCAGCCTTGTTGCGAGGGCTTTTTCTGCCCTCGCGGCATGACTTGCATGATCCGTAAGTTTTTCAATCACTCAAGTTCGTTCTTTTTGTTTACCAGATAATTATACCTGCTTGCTTTTTTTTTTTAATCAAAGATTCTATTGCAAGCTGATATGTTAGGAAAAATTAGAGAAAAAAATATTAGAAGTTTAATTTGATTGTTGTTTTGTCTTAAAGCTTGCCCTTTGGGATCCTATTGCCCGCTTGCGACTCTCAATAAAGATACTGGAGTCTGTCAACCGTAAGTCAGAACTTTATAACATGCTACCTCATTTGGGCATCCCTCACCCCCATCTTCTTTTCTGCTTGAGACATGTTGTGCCTCATAATAATTATTCGGCATATGCAGGTACAATTACCAACTTCCTCCTGCACAACAAAATCATACTTGTGGTGGCGCAAACATTTGGGCAGATATTCGTACGAGTAGAGACTTGTTCTGTTCAGGAGGATCATATTGTCCAACATCTACACACAAAATTTCTTGCAGCAAAGGGTATTCCTTATTAGTCTTTAATGCTACTTTAAGTTGTCTATTAGATATATCTTCTTCCATTTTGAATCCTACGTCATCTATGATATTACGTCTTCAATAAGTCAATTTCACTTCAGTTGACTATTAGACCAATCTTAATCTTTCTTTTCTCTCATAGTACTTTGATCATACTTTCCTAAAAAATGGTATCATATTATTGAACAAAACTTAGTATTTTCGGGGAAACATCGACGTAACGCTGACTATTACTTTTAAATTGGCTTCTCTGTTTCTGTTCAAAGAACATTACGTGTGAGGCAATAATTCTTCGTTGGTTGATTATTTTGTATCACTTCTTGATGTTCTTATGCCATTCTTGTTTTGATGGTCTCTCTTCCAATTTCAGGCACTACTGTCGGATGGGATCTAAATTGGAGAAGCGTAAGTGTCATAAAAAAGTGTGTTGCTGTATGCTAAAAAGAATAGATCATTATTACAATAATTTAAAGTGGCACAATTTTACTGTATATGCTCAATTCTTTACGTGAAATATTATTACCTAAGAAGTAAGACCTGAGTGTTGCAGCTTGTTCTACTTACATTATACTGATGGCTCGCTTAACAGAGAATTTATCATGATGAAAAACTTGCAGGATGCTTTAAATTGACGTCTTGCGGACCCAACACCGAAAATCAAAATATACATGCATATGGAATACTTTTAATTGTAAGTTCTTCCATCAACAACTGATGTTGTCTTGATATAATTTCCTGCTTATATGACTGCCATCTGTAATTCTGTCTGATGTATAAACATTCTGACTCCTATTAATAAAGCTTGAATGACAGTGTTAGAGCTGAATATCTTTTTGAAATTTATGTATTATATTTTCACTTTAAGAGTCACAATGGAATGTGTGTAACATAATTGATCTTTAAGTTTTAGGAATATTACACATAAGATAAATTTGAATGATCAATTTGGATACTGATGAACATTTAAACTCTACATTAAAACTAAATCAAACATACCTAGTGTATCCCATTCGAAAGTAGTGGAGGTGTAGGCAGTGTATGTTCCAGGTTAAAGAAATTTTTAAGATTTTCGTTGGTTTTTAAGGATACAAAAAAGGCATACATATATTGCGTGTGATATGATAATACTACGATACCAGTAATTTAAAGAAATTTGTAGATATTAAAAAGCCCTGAATACCTAGCAATGTGATCTCATCATTCTTCATTGCAGGCTGCTTTAAGCACTCTTCTGTTAATTATGTACAACTGTTCTGACCAAGTGCTCACCACCCGAGAAAGGAGACTTGCTAAATCTAGAGAGAGGGCAGCAAGAAGTGTACATGAGAAAGTGAAGGCGCGTGAAAGATGGAAATCTGCAAAAGAAGCTGCTAAGAAACATACCAGTGGATTACAAGCTCAAATATCTCGCAAATTCTCTCGCATAAAAAGTGTCAAGCATCCTGAACATTCTAGATTTGAAGTGGATGATGATCAATCACTAGTGCAGCCCCACACAACTACAAGTGCCTCTCAGCAACAGGATGCTGTTTTTGATGGAAAGAAAATGAATCCAAGTGATATAGTTAAGATGATACATGCAATTGATGAAGACCCCAGTAGTTTCAGTTTGGAGAGTGGATACGGTGATATGAAAAAGAAAGTTCCCAAGGAAAAGCAAGTTCAAACTCATAGCCAGATATTCAATTATGCTTATTCCCAACTTGAAAAAGAGAAAGCTATTCAGCAGCAAAACAAGAACATGACCTTCTCAGGACTTATTAACATGGCTGCCAATACAGAAACAATAAAACGACCTAAGATTGAGATTTCCTTCAGGGATTTAACTCTCACTTTGAAGGGGACAAGCAAACAAATTTTGAGATGTGTTACTGGGAAAATTTTGCCTGGACGCATTACTGTTTTCATGGGGCCATCTGGCGCTGGAAAAACAACATATCTTTCTGCTTTGGCAGGAAAAGCAGTTGGATGCACAATCACTGGTTCAATTCATATCAATGGGAAGGCGGCATCAATCCACTCATACAAGAAGATAACTGGGTTTGTTCCACAGGATGATGTTGTACATGGAAACTTGACAGTTGAAGAGAATATTTGGTTCAGTGCAAGCTGCAGGTGTGGGAATACCTTTGAGCTGCACATCTCGATGATCTTACATCTAATATCTCATTTGAGAACTTTTATTTTTCTCACCATTTCCCAAAAAAAAAATTGTGAAGGAAAAAATTCATTATATTTCAAAAAAAAAAAGGAAGAAAATATCGTCATGCCAAGATTTTGTCAAATGAAATGTGTATATCAGATAGCGTGCATCATTTTTTGAATTCAAGCACCATTCATGCACATACATACAATGCGACAAGACTACAATTGGTTTACCACTTTGCTATTTGCAGTTATAGTAAATGTACTTGGTTCACTTTATAGATTGAACAATATTTGCACCTAGATCACACTCTGCTCTAATTCTTGCTTTGTTTTGAAGACTATCTGCAGACTTGCCAAAGCCAGATAAGGTTCTGATTGTCGAAAGAGTTATTGAGTCTCTGGGGTTGCAGGAAGTAAGGAATTCCGTGGTTGGAACAGTAGAGAAGCGAGGCATCTCTGGAGGCCAGAGGAAGCGAGTGAATGTTGGTCTTGAAATGGTGATGGAACCTTCCCTTCTAATCCTAGATGAACCCACGTCTGGTTTGGACAGTTCCTCATCCCAGCTACTTCTAAGAGCACTTCGTCGTGAAGCTCTTGAAGGGGTGAACATCTGTATGGTTGTACACCAACCGAGGTACTATTTACATTAGCATAACTACAGATGTTGACAGTCAAATTCATATTCATTTTTCTTATAGTTTCTTTGTTGATAATGTCCCTCCCTAGGCACAGTGACAGTTGAACTCACTGAGTCACTGAACGTCAGTTTTCTTCTCTTTTTTTTTTCCAACAAGAGTAGATGAAACTATACTAGCATCTTCAAGGTTTCCATGTTTAGTCATCGTCCATGTCTTTCAACTACTTTCTTTGGGTCATGAGAACAACTTAAGCTTCCATATGCAGTTTCACTTTTTTAGTCATGTGGTAGAAGGTCTAGAACTAAGATGGTCTTAATCTTTAAATGTGCAATTATTGGTAGATATTTAACAATAAAAATGATGTATAATTTTCAAGGTCTACTATCTTATTGAAGAGAAAAGAGGTTGAATACTATGAAGCACTGTTTAAACTCACATACTACGGGAACTTGTTTGTATAGTGTTGTTTAACTCTTATCTGGTAAAATTCATTTTTCAGCTACACCTTGTTCAATATGTTCGATGATTTGGTACTTCTAGCAAAAGGCGGTTTTACTGTCTATCATGGTCCAGTAAGAAATGTCGAAGAATATTTTTCCAAAATTGGAATTGTTGTCCCAGATCGTGTTAATCCTCCAGACTACTTTATTGACGTTTTGGAAGGGATAGTTAAACCAAAATCAGGTGTCAGTTATAAGGAACTTCCTGTCAGATGGATGCTTCATAATGATTATCCAGTGCCTCCTGATATGCAACAAGCTTCTGTTGAACTTGCTATGTCGACACCAGGCTCAAATTTAGGTAACCAATTAGATCTTGCAGATAATATAACAATTGAACATTCCTTTGCTGGGGAAATGTGGCAGGATGTAAGGTATAATGTGGAGTTGCAGCGAGACATACTACGACACAACCTCTTGAGACCTAAAGACTTGTCTAATCGGAAAACTCCAGGCATTCTCCTTCAGTATAAGTACTTCCTTGGCAGGTACATTCTCTTTCGTATTCCATTTTGATAATTTCTCAGGTTCCTCTGCATGTTAAAAACTGTTTCCCAATTTATCCACTGGTAATTTGTTTATAGCGTAAAATTCAACAAAATAATTACACTGTCACTTCTGCATAAATTAAGTATTTAAGTTTTCAATATGGCTTCCTTGTGATAGGAATTTGCAAACTGGGTAGATGTACTTTATTCAAGAAAATCATACTAGAAGTGGCATTAGTTGATCCAGCAACTTTGTATCTGTATCTACATAAATGGCATTTTTTTTTTGCATTAGCCATTATGACATGTCAACTCTAGGATGATCCTGGCATTGGTCACCATTTTAACTGTATGTGCATGGACCTTAGTCTCATATACTTATGTTTAATAGTTGCCAAAGAACCTAGTTTAGAAATTTTGTTGAGCATTTGCTTCTTTTGCATTACATGCCTGTTCACATATGATGGAAATATTTTCAGGGTCGGTAAGCAGCGATTACGGGATGCTAGGATACAAGCAATAGATTATCTCATATTATTACTCGCTGGAGCCTGCTTAGGATCTGTTACTAAATTTAGTGATGAATCCTTCGGCGCGCCTGGTTACACATACACCATCATCGCTGTTTGTAAGTCAGATGACCACTCAACAACCATTTTTAATGATATATCAGTTATTAGAAAAAGGGTTTATCTAAACGCACACCGTCAATCCGAAGACCAAATTAGCAATTAGTAGTGCATAAGTTAACTAATAGTAAGCCTCGAGAAGTTTGCAACATTTTTATCTGCTTGTAGTAAAACCTAATACTTACATTTAACTTTTAGGTACTATAATTTTTACTTGATGTTCTTATCTGTTTCAGCTCTTCTATGCAAAATTGCGGCCTTGAGGACATTTTCGCTAGATAAGTTGCAATATTCGAGAGAAAGTGCTGCTGGCATCAGCAGCTTGGCTCATTTTCTCTCAAAAGATACAATAGACCATTTCAATACAGTAATTAAGCCTGTAGTGTATCTGTCAATGTATTATTTCTTCAGCAACCCTAGATCTTCCTTCGCAGATAACTATGTTGTATTGCTCTGTCTTGTATATTGTGTAACTGGTATGGCATATATCTTAGCCATCTTCCTTGAACCTGGACCGTCTCAGCTGGTAAGGGAACTTTACTATTTGAGTTCTACAAAAATTTTATTCTACTCATATTCATTGTGAGCCAACTTCACATCCTGCAGCTCTCCGTACTTCTTCCTGTTGTTTTGACACTCGTATCCACTCAGACTAGGACCAGCGAATTTGTTAAGAAACTGGCGAACTTATGCTACACTAAATGGGCATTGGAAGCATTTGTGATTGCAAATGCACAAAGGTACCATGAAATATCTTTAATTATAGTTTTTTTTTCTAAATTTAATTAATTAATTATATATAGTTTTGTTGCTTATACTTAAAATTTAACGTAGGATGATATTGAACAAAATCCGAATCATCAGTCAGCATAAAAGAATATAGTTTGGGGATAGATTAATTTTCTGAAAAGTAATTAGCGTCTTAATGAGTAGTCACATGTTTGCTTGAGCATGATTGATAGGAGGGAATTCTAAGTGATTGGCGAAAGATATATCCTTTGTCTCTTCTGGATAGAAGGAGCGAGTTGATCATATGCAGACTGCAAGCTGTAATATGTAACTAATAGGGGTTTATATCTGACCAAGTGTTAATTAGAAAGTGTGGAGGAGGATACAAGAATAATTATTATCTAGATGGTGATTAAGATAGAATATAATGATGCAGCAAATACTGTTCGTAATAAATGTCTATAGTTTATTATATGATATTTATTCATCAAATATAACTCAATATAATCTAACTACAGGTATGATGGCGTGTGGTTAATAACTCGCTGTGGCGCACTTCAGCAAACTGGTTATAATCTTAATCACTGGGGTCTTCGTATATCCCTTCTCATCCTTGCTGGTGTAATTAGTAGGATCATAGCTTTCATTGGTCTGGTCAGCTTCAGAAAGAAATAAACTCCCAACTACCACTTCTATGACATACATGAAGATCAATATGCTCATTAGACTAGTAGCTTTGCAGCAAGTTAACACGGCTATGTAGTTACATCAAAGAAAATACTGCCAGAAAGTATATGTTGTATCTTCAAGAATCGATCAGGAGGCTTTCCTAGGATTGACCAGGAGTTTGGATAGTTATATATGTTATCATTTTAATTATATATTCATTCATCCCACAACCTGTACAGGCATATCTTCAATTCTAGAGAACAAAACCCTTGTACATTACAGTAGCATTCATACTTTAGTTGTTAAAGGTTTGGTTAGTATAAAACTGAGAAGGGATCGAGTTTCGGTTGTGAATGAAAAATACATGGTTTAGGCATGTTAGAGTTACATTAAATTTCAGCTTACTATAGTTTTGTAGATGTATCAGCTGAACCACTGCGTAGAAAATTATGGAGTTTTTCTTTTCATTATCTCGATTTATAGATGTTATGATTTGCAGTAGCTGGTACCAATTTCGACATGCAAATTTAATTTACATTAATATACTGGTGGATTATTTCATCTTGCTCTTTGCCAAGATTATTAGAAGGGACAGAACAACCCATCTGAGTTGCTTTACAACTATAACGTATACATTGAATCTGTTATACCATGTGATTGGCTAAGTTTTTACGTGTGTGCATGCCTTTCTGTTCGAAATTATTATACATGTTGCAAAGTTTATATATTTGGTTATACCATGCAATTAGCTAAGATCTCACATGATAACATGCTTCGTTTTTTTACTTATAAATAAAACATACTGCACGCCCCCTTTTTTATGATACAAAAGTCTAGTTTCTCGAAGTTTATTTTTAAACTGTACAAAGCATTACTTTTAAAATAGATATAATGATGCATGTGAAACTCACTGAATTCTAGAATTTATTTTCCCCTTTAAAACTTTTATGTTCCATTTTGAGTCCTAGTTATGAAAATTGCCGGAACACCCAAAATTGACACCATATGCTCAGGTAGCAAAATATTTAAACATAACATCATTGTACTAGTTTCCTCGTGTGACCGAGTCTGGCAATTTTTTCTTCTAACTTTTGCAATTTCCAACATGATTTTGTTTGAGCTTAAAAGTATAAAATTATTGTACAATTTATATTTCTATGAAACCTTATAAACTGTATTCTATTTTTCTCAATCATCCTGGCTCATCTGGGCAAGTTTTCCATTGTATTCTATTTTTCTCAATCATCCTGGCTCATCTGGGCAAGTTTTCCAGTATTGGTAAGCGTGCTGTGCATGGTCACTCGGCAAGCTTTCCAGTATTGGTAAGCTTGCTGTGCATGGTCATTGTGAAGATCACAAGGTGAAGCAGCGAAGCAGCAAGGGAGCACTTGATAGTCAGTATTAGGTATTAACACATGAATTGAATTGTCTGATTCAACAAAGTCTGAAACAGCATTCATAATCCTTCAAGAGATTAATTGCAAAAACAGCATAACTCACGGTTGAGCAGGACATCTTGTACAATTTGTATTGATTGAATTTGAACCACCATTATTTACCGGGCTTTAAAACTTGTCATCGTCAGCTGATAATGGTAGATGGAACATGCACACATATCAACAAATATTACAATTTATAGACTACTAATCACAGGTAAACATTTCCATTTTACAGTAACGAACCCGAATGGGGATATACAGATTTAATAGTGTCATATTTCTTGCGTTCATTAGTCCTGCATTTATTTTCTCTTTAACTACCCGTCCTGTCAAGAAATACAAGACTTGACCACTGCAGAAGATGGAAATTTAATAATACTCCCAATAATTCCAAAGTGTCTATCAAATTAGACACGATTCTGTATCTAGACTAGAAGGTGATGTGAGGTTCTCAATATATCTTTACTGAAGTAAGCTGTGTACTACCATAACACCTCTACTCCAATTGATTATTATCAATAATCTATTTGGGCCAGATAAAAATATTTATTTAAATGTCATTTATTAAGTGTGTATCTAATTGTAGAATAAGGGAGAATATGTTTCGGTGAAACAGAGAATAGTCGAATACTAATTTTTCGTAATGGTCCAACAGTTGAATAAGATGGCAAGTTGAGGATCAATAGAAGTACCTGGCGTTGCCGGTGTCAGGTCATATCTTCATTTCCATAACATATCCCCTAAAAACTGTAGAGCTGGAATCCCTCTGATTTCTATGTCAACAAGTGGAGCTTTCACCACTGTCAAGGAAGAGAGTTCAGGATCCGTCTCTATCAAGTCAAGAGCACGTGTCTGGTCCTAAATATGTAAATAAATATTATGTGGTTGTGGATTCAGTCCTTAATGAAAGCATAAGAGCAAATAATAAGCTTCTCAATTTACATTCTTTAAGCATTTAAAGAGGCATTCATCGGACTTCTACTCGCATAATAATAAGGTGCAAAGATATAACCAAGTGATGCACCTAAACCTAAAGAATAGGTTGATTAAAAAGCATGATCCGTAATGTCACAAACTATTAACGGAGCAAATCCCACATCCCCTACACACTGCAGTTTACTAGAGGTTGAAAAAAGCCCTAATGAGTGCGCACCAGTCATACAGGTCGTGAAATTTATCTACACAAAAGGAAACCACCATGACTAAATCCTTGCACCTTTTTAGAGAAAATAAAACACATAATCATCTATAACAACTCTATATGAGTCCTGCCAGGTAGTATTCAGAGAGCAGTAGTACCTTCAGATGCCTATATGCTAAATTATCTTACATGGGAAACAATATAGTATCAACCTAGCTGCATGAAGATGTATAGAATTGAGTTTTCTCAATATGTACACAGAGAACTTAATCAAGTACGCATAAAATACCTTTCTCTTCATTGCACAAAACTTGCAGTCCGAAGCTGATGGTGGAAGAACCTGATTAACAACAAGCCTCTTGACAGGAACATTTTCCTTCTTCAGGGAAGAACGCAACCTTGATGACTCATTGATTGCCATAACCTCCAGAAGATAGATAGAAGTGAAACATGTGTTAAGAGTATACTATAATTTAAAGCAAGTAGCTTTTACAACTAGCAAAATAATCAGCTGTCAGGAAATAGCGTGCCTTGTCATAGTAAAAATGGGTGTATTAGACAACTCAATCAGCACAAAGAACCAACATACCTACCCCATTTTATATGTATGAACTACTTTGGCTTTTGAAATTCTTAATTGATGTGATTCGTTTGAAATTCTCCTATATAATTTACTTTGTAAGTAATAGTGCTTTATTCATAATCTACAATAATAACTGTATTGATCATATTAATATTAACACAATAGTCAAATCAACTAAAATCAGTCAACTTTTTCAGACAGAAGCAACAGACTAACAGATTACTCTGGCAGAGTAGTAAAGGGAACAAGCAGACTAATTGTGAACGAAGCAGATAAACATTAAACTTAAAAGCATAGAATCAAGGCATTTTATTGCAAAGACAAATACAATCATATTGACAAGATGATTCAACCGGTAAGGAGCTCTAAGTAGGTTTAATTTGTGGAGAGTGTTTTACTGTTTTTAACTTGCTTCATTGTTTTGTACATATTTATACTTTCTGGAGGAGCGGGAGAAAGATTCTCTACCGTGGGGATCGTTACAATGATAAATTCTGTTGATTCTGTGTCCCGGAAAAGGTCACGTACTTTGATCATCCTCTCTCTTAGTTTTTGTAGCTTGTCAGCCTGCACAAGAAGTAGGAATCAAAGCTTATACTTTAATACAACTTGAAACAACATGTCTAACCACAGGCACTACTGGGCCTTACTGCATCAGGCCGGTTTTCTTCTTGACCAAAGACGGATTTGATGGCTGAAGTAGCTGATGATATTTTCTGCCTAAGCTGCAATACGCAGTGTAGTCAATAAAGGAATCCAAAAATAAATTAACATATAGTAAAAAAATACACTTGCATATCCTCATCTGATCAGTTGTGACTCGAGCATTAAATTTTAAAAGATTTCAACTCCTGTTAAAACCAATGGCATACCATGCACTACTTTTAAACAACTTTTTTGTCTAAAATTACAACAAAAAAAACACTTATAACTATTTGGTCGCAGGAGAAACTTGTGACATATTGGCTTCTAACAATGGACTTCTTCAATTTCACTTCAAGATATATACCTTCAGGATTTTTCCAATAGATGCATCCAAAAAGTCTGGCAAGGACAAAAGCCTCAGTGTATGACCCTGTAATGATAACAGTTACTTTCAGGAAATAATTTCTATAAGATTTGACACACAAAAAAATAAAAAAATAAATAATAATAATAATGTTTTACTAACCGTGGGAGCAGTATCAAATATTATTCGGGTAAACTTATTATACTCTTCTAATTCAAGGAACTGAATAACCTGCCGGGGGTTTAGAGAATTGGCAGTTAGTACAAGAAAAAAAAGAGGGGGAGGAGGGAGCGAATCCTTTACAATAGGTTAATGAACCTTGGATATTGCAATAGCTTCATCCAAGCCAGGTGGAGGTGTGTCCAAAAGCTCACCTAGTTTCAGCTCTCCTAGCTTTACGATCAAAATTTAAAAGTCAAAAGAAATACATAAAGTGTGCATCAAATTGCCAATATACAATTTGAGCTAACAGACGAGACACAGACGAGACACAAAAAGAAAGTGTAGTGCCAAACTTATAAGTGCAAAACAGATGTTGATGTTAGCCATTAGTGATTAACACAGCAATATACTAATGAATATTGTAAAGTAACAGCCATATGAATACTTTCTGTCTTGGATTCTAATTTGTGCTACTGCAGCACTAAGAAATGTTCATAGTCTCATCATATATATATGCTACTCCAATTGCCATACCAATCAAATTGTAGGTGACCATCTTCACAAGTAAACATCTTCTTTTTATTTCATTGACTATTCGATATATTTTTGTGGTCAAGCAGAAATCCATCATATTCATTACTACTTGCTGCATCACCACAAGAACCATTCCCATTTAAATAAAATCAGACAAATGAAAATGTTTACCTGCTCTACAATCATTCCCAATCCCATGCCATCCATAAAGTCCTTCACTCCAGTACCTCCATTTTTCTTGCTTGCATTGCGAAATTCTTCCTTAGCTTGATCAGGGTTTATCTGTGATAATAAATTACATGCTACTAAATTGTTAAGAATATTCGGTATTGTTTGTTATGATTAAATTATGAATGGTTGACATTGTATACTAAATGCATGCCTAAATAATATCCATGAACCAGAATCTCTAGCACGCCATATATAGTTGAAAGATAAAATAAATTAGGACAGAATTAAAGAAAAGAAAAAGGGAATATATTGTTCAACAAAAGATATTCATAGGAAATTGATGACGACATGATAAAATGCTTTTGAAACAATAAAGTCAAATGGTCAACAAGACAACCATGAAGAATCATTGAAGAGTAAGATTCGAATTAGCAAAGATAAGGAAGAGGAGTTTAGAAAACTGTAGACTGATTCAATACATTAGCAGGTCTTATTCTAAGGTCTTACCAATTCAACATCTTAAAGAAAAAGAGTATATGTATTTATACTGCATTGATCTTTACAAATAAAAAACACAGAATAAAAACGGGAATAGTGTTTAAATAAGTAAACAAGTCTTAAGTAATAATAGTCTAATTATCTAACTAACTCAAGAATTAGCAATTTTATTGCTAAAATTCCTGCACACCTCAAGGGCGAATAGTGGAGCGAGAGGTCCCTCAACCGGTACAAGTGTCCCTCCTGTTAAATCCTACAAGACGAGAATACACAAATACTGTTATTTGTCACATGTATTATAACACAAGGGAACTAATTTTCCAACTTGATTAAGAAGAGGCATCTAAAACCTGTGCAAAAGAGTCGCTCAAAGAGTGAGCAGGATCAGTTGAAACCACTAAAGTGGGATGACCATTATTTGCAAATTTTACAGCAAGTGATGCTGCACAGCTTGTTTTCCCAACTCCTCCCTTTCCACCTAGCAAGTAATATTTCCTCTGGGTCCCAGAAACCATTTCATCGAATCCTGCTATCGCTTCTAAAGAAGCGGCTACAGATTTAACTGCACAGAGTGTAAACATGAAAGCAGTCTCAGACACTCAATACTACCATAGAATTCATAATACTGAATCATTTTTCTGTCCTGCTCTCTTATTAAAAAAATTTCCTCTAAACTTTAAAGTTCATTGACCGCAAAAAAATCAGCTTCGAGTATATAACAAGATATGTCGCCAGATTTGACATTTGACAGCTCGCAAGTTCGAGTTCCAGCTAGTTACAATTTTAAGTATGATAAAGTTGCCACTTACCAAAATTGCATAGAGATATTCAAGTAAAGGAATATGTAAACTTTAGAATTACAAAGGACAACATGTTAAAGGTCCTTGAAGCCATGTCACAACTGAATCCTCCACATATTTCATATTTGTATTCTAATAAGTACCTTCACTATCATATTTACTCTTATTATTCCTACATGGTGCAAGAGTGAAAACAAATAAATTTATCATTATTATTTTGGTTATGGGCAATTACAACAATTTAAATACCAGACATGCCTCCAGTGAGGCTCGATACCCCGACCTCTCATTTCCAAAAGAACAAAAGATTATTACACTGTACAATATGGAATTCTCAGACGACGGGTAAAAAAGTTACTCAAGCTCTCATTCAGTCAAATGATTACACCTAAATTGGAGTGTTATTTTCCATTTAAACTTGGTGTGCTGTCTGATTGGTCAACTCTTAGTCTTAGTGTTAGAAACTCGCCTCGGAACTGAATTTAAATCAACAAATCTTCTATGATCCATTTCCAAACATTGTGTATGCTAACACCATGGAGACATGATACGAACAGGAATTTCCACATACAACCATATCGAAGCTGTCTAGCTTAAATATAGTTTTTCATTCCATATTCTGCTTAAAAAAACTCTTTAACGTTCTTATCAAGTATCAACACAATTATTTTTCTTATCTACTACTAACATATTCACGAAGGTATAAAATTATAACTATCACTCCAAATCCTATAAAAGCACACCCAAACTCCCACGATCCACAATCACTCATCTATAAATCAATAAACATTATACAGTTAAACCTCTATATATCAATAACCTCAGGACCATCATATATTATTAATTTTATTTAAATCTACACTATCTCTATTATGCCCGGACCGGAAAAATATTAATTTATCTGGGCAATGGCCTTATGTGTCACTATTACACCAACAAATGCCCAAAATGGCACAACCAGACAGAATGACCCAAAATGTCACTTCAAAATGCTAGATTAAGTTGAGTTTTCATAAAAACGCTATATTGTGTTGCGTTTTTTCTCTTAATTTTTTTTTGAAAACCCCCAAAACGCTACTTAAAGTTGAGTTTTAATCTAAAACGCTGGATCAAGTTGAGTTTTTGTCAAAATTTCAAAAAAAAAATGATAGGTAAAACGCCACACGAAGTTGAGTTAAACATGAAAACGTGACTTGAAGTTGGGTTTTATGCTAAAACGCGGGATAATGTCACGTTTTTGTCAAAATTTAAAGTTCAAAACACAAGATGAAGTAGAGTTTAAGGGCAAAACGCAAGATGAAGTAGAGTTTTAGGGCAAAACACAACTTTAAGTTAGGTTTTGCACATATATTTTTTTTAAAATATTTGTAAAATGAAAAACAATACTCATTTAAATTTAAATTTAAGCTTAATATTTCTAAAACAATCAATTCAATACTTAACTTTTAATTTAAGCTTAATATTTCTAAAACCCAATTCCTAATTGATGAACCCAAAATATTAAAAACGGTTAAATTAGCTGTGTTTGGTTTTGGGGGTTATGTTTTAATTTTATTTTACTATTAAAAACACTACATTAAATGTTGGTTAGAGGAGGAAAACATAAGAAAATACGGTGATGATAAAAATAAAAAAGGGAAAACGTGGCGTTTTGTATTCAAAAATCAAAAGAACACAAACGTTATACTATGTTGGGTTTTGAAGTGATATTTAGGGCAATTTTTATAAATCGTGTCATTTTGGGCATTTTATGTCAAATTTGTGTCACGTATGGCCATTATTCATTTTATCTTGGGTTATTAATTTATAGGTTCTACTGTATATTAAATTGAAATCAAGAAAAAGATTGAAACTTCGGAACCTAAAGATACAAATTACCCAACATTAAATCAATACTCAAGTTAAAAACTGTTGAAATCAAGCAAAAACATAGCCAAAATCAGAGTCACACACACATATTAACATAGGAAAAAACACTAAAGATCGAAACTTTATAACCAAATAATAAAAGGGATAGTGTAGAATGACCTTGAAGTGATTTTCTTGACTGTTTTGTTGTGAGAGAAAGAGAAAAAGAGGTGGAGCTGAGAGGTGTAGTAATTGTAGAGAGAGAAAATGAATGGGGACGTAATTTATGGGAGTTTTTCAATAATGATATACGATTCACTGAAGCTGAAGAAGAGAAAAAGATGGGAGAAGAAGTGAAGCTAGTCGCCATTTTTGTTTTCTTTGTGGGTTACCAAACTCAGAGATGAGAAGAAGTGGCGAGTTTTTTTTATTTTGAAATTTTAATAAAATTTTACAAAAAATAATAATTTATAAGATTGAGATGTATAATTTAATTGCATTTGTTACGTGCCGCTCAGTGAGAAGCGTAATATATGTTGAGTATACTCCTATTCTAAAAAGAATATGTTTTCCATGATATATATACACGTACAAACACGACACACACATATCCATACCAAAAACATACACATCTTAACAGTAATTTTAAATAAATACACATTTAAATCGAATCAATTATGCACACATAAAATAAATCGATTGCAAATACATAGTATATAAAAAATTTATACAGATATATAATAATTTAAAAACTAATAAAACATTTTATGCTGTCAAGATTATAAAATATAGCCTATCAAAAAAATTTATAAAATATAGATAAATATAATTTGTTTGTAAATTTAAGATTGTGAAATATAGATGAACTTAAATTTTTAATAAAATTCGAGAGTTAGAGAAGTGTACTTTTTATTATGTGAGAATTTAGTATATGTATTAGATCTATGTTATTATATTATATTATAAAAAATAAATTATATATATTTAATATTTTAAAAAGATATTTACAAATTTTTGGAAAGCCGTACCAAGCAGCCAAAATATCAAATATTTACGTTAGAAGATTGTAGAAAAATAACAAGAGGAGTTAAATTTAAAAATATGGAGAAATTTTTTTGATTGTATTTTCAAGTTTATTACGTAGAAAAAGAAAAATTTGAAATTATATGTTTGAAATTTGAGATTATAAAATTTTAAATTACTTCTTCTTTTCCTCTTATTTTTTTGGTTCAGAAATTAAAATAAATTATTATTTATGAAAAAATATATATATTATATTATAATGATAAAGAATAGTGTTAAAAAATTGGGATAAAATGAAAATGATAATAATAGAGGGGGCATGAAATATATGTGAATAAAAATTTTAATATTAAGCAAAAATTTACTATAATTATAAATTATTGTTGATAATAATATTTTATTAAAATTATAATATATTATTTATATTAAAATTGTAATAAAGTTAGATTTTACAAAAAATAATTATTTTACATAATTTAATATTTTAACTATTAAAATTTGTATTTTATTGAATTTTGTTCACCCCGTGCTTGTAATAAATAAAAAAAATTATTACTCGTATTATTTAAATTTTCTAATATTACTTGCATAATATATAGAATAAATTCTAATGTATTGAATAATAATTATTTAATCAATATATATTATCTTGGTGCTAAAATATTAGAAATATGTGATTATATTTTCAATATTTTTATAAAAACTTATTAATATGGAGAGAAATTTGAGATCCAAATTTTATTTTTAAGATTTAAAAAATATATTCCATTATCTTAATAAATATAATTAATTTTATATGAACAGTAGATTGAATGCAACATCTTTCCATAATAAATTTAAATAATTTTCAAAATAATATCTCAAAAGACACATATAGCCTTGAAAACTTTAAACAAAGTTTAAAAATTATTACTGGCTCTTGTTAATTGGTAAAAATAAAGATATTATATTAGTATTAATTAATATTATTGTTATACACTATTTTTTTTTTTGAAATATATATAGGTGATGTAGATCCGGAAATCGAACCCGATTACCCGACCTTCTCTTCGTCTCTGTAACTCGCACTTGTTCGTCGTTCTCAAAACCCTAGAAATTATTTTATATTTTCTTCTATCTCACTGTTCAATACGCAAGGTTCGTTCTTTTTGTATCTATTGTATGTATCTATTCTCTTAGTCTCTTTCAGATTTTACATCAATTCAATTAGCTTTTACATTCTTTCGCCTAATTTTAGTTTCACTTTCTGTTTATACTCTTCAGCTTTATTATTGTGTGTATATGTATGTATATATGTGAAATTAGAAGCACAATCTACCACGCATGTATGCTGCGAACCGTTAGTAGTGTACTAGTTCATATAGCGAATTACGATTATATATGTTTGTAATTAATTAAGGAGTATATAGTGGGGGCATCTACGCAAATAATGTTTGTTTGTAATCCTTGTTTTCATTTTCATATTTTAATTTTATCACTATGAAAGTATAAGGAGTAAGAAAGCGATTGTGGTGCTAGATCCATGATTAGAATGCTAATTAATATTCTCCTTGATAATTGTGTATGTCTAGCGATATCTAATTTGTGGTACTAGTTCATATGATTATTACGTATAGCGATATATGATTGGTATATATGGAACACTTTTGGTTACGTAATCTATTTACAACATGCACGCAGCAATGTGTGTACTCTGGAGAATTATAACCAAGATTGACTTGTTTATAGGTAGTCGTGGTTGCGTATGTAGGTAATATTTGGCATTTTTCTGTGATATTGCATATTAAAGACTAAAGAGTAGTGACGTCAGATATATATAATAATGTTGTACGATCTTGTGGACCGTGCAGACGGTGGAGGCATTTTCAGATTGATAAAAAACAATAGAATTATTGGTTGATGATATAATCTTTGATTGGTATTGTTTTCATTTTCTTATTCACATGTTATCACTATAAAAGTACAACTAACAAGTTTTAAAGCGATTGTGGTGCTACATATATGATCAGAATGCTGATTAATATAGTAGTCTAGCTTTTCCTTGATATCAATTTTTGTTTCTAGTGAAAGGATACTGAGGTTTCATGTTTTTCATATTCTTTACTCCCTGATTTTGCTACAAACACCCTTTGTGTCATTTCAGAATGGTTGCATGATCCGGCCTCCTGTCAAGTGCATATAGAGAAGAAACACATTTTTCAAGGGGTTTTTGTAGAAGTTAAATGGTTTCACCTGGACGAATCCGGAATTCAGCGAAAAGGGATGTAGAGGAAAACCCAGAATTGAAGTGTGATAGAATGAAAGAGGAGGAAGAATGGGATGGCGATGATAAGAGGAAACACAGGTCAAGTAGGTCTAAAAGGACTGGGAATGGAGAGGATAGCGAAGGAGTGGACAACAACAGTGGAAGAAAGAGAAGTAGTGGGGATAGAAATGACAGTAGGAAGAGGCCAGCTGGCTCAAGCAGAATCGGTGGTAGTGATGAAGATGATTATGAAACTAAAAAAGAGTTGCGCTCTAAGCAGATGAAGAAGAAACAAGATGAAAGTGCACTTGAGAAACTGAGCAATTGGTATCAAGATGGAGAAACAGCTGAGAATAAGCACGATGGTGTCAACAAATCAGGCAAGAGAGGACATGGTCGAGCTGATGAAGAACATGAGAGAAAAAATTCGACAACAAAAGTCTTAGATCATGAGAACATCCAGAGCAAAACCAAAGGCAAAAATGAAAGAGTAAATGATGTAGAGATTGATAAGGGAGATAGATCTAAAGGAAGAGATGATGATAGCTGGAGTAACAGGCAAAGGAACAGAGAGGGTTCTAGAGACAACTGGAGGAGGAGGCAACCCAGCATTCATGACAAAGATTTCAAAGATGGGGACACAGTTTATGATCATGGTAGAGAAAGGGATTCACAGAGACGTGGCCGTGACTGGATCGACAATGAAAGGCCTCAAGGTCGATTTGGTGGTAGAAAAGATGGGAACAGAACTGAAGCTGTGAAAACCTCGTCAAACTATGGAATTGAAAATTATGATGTGATAGAGATTCAAACTAAATCCTTTGATTATGCCAGAGAGGAACCTATATTCACCTCTGACAGGAGCAATGAAACTGGTCAGCAAGTTGCTGATACCAAATTGCCACCCAATGATGAAGATGATGCTTATCCACAGGAGAATAGAGCAGGAAAGGTTGATATATATGGGCCTGGACAATCTGTTGACGATTCTAAGGATAGATTTATAGATGATGGTCCTTTACGGGATCAAAATTCCTGGAGGGGTGAGATTGACTCTCCGTCTGGGAATGCAAGGGGTGAGAAAGGTGCTAGATTTAATGCTGGTAAAGCTAATGGCCAAAGTTCAAGTGGTGGTTCACAACTTCGGCATGTAAATGAAGAAGGTTCCTTCAATAGAGCTGCGCCGGTAGGAAATAGAGGAAATCGAATTGGGAGAGGAAGGGGCAGGCCTACTGGGCGAGAGAACCAGCAGATTGCAATGCCAGTACCCATGGTGGGATCACCCTTTGGACCACTTGGAATGCCACCACATGGAGCATTGCCACCACTAACTCATAACATGTCTCCTGGCCCTGGTCCTCCAATCCCCCCTGGTGTCTTTATTCCACCATTCTCTCCTACTGTTGTTTGGCCTGGACCTCGTGGTATGGATATGAATATGTTAGGTGTTCCACCAGGTATCTCACCTGTCCCTCCTGGACCATCCGGGCCCAGATTTTCTCCAAATATAGGGGCTCCACCAAATCCTGCTATGTTTTATAATCAACCAGGCTCTGGCAGAGGAGGATCCTCAAATATGCCTGGAGTTAATTTTAACGTTATGGTACCATCTGGGCGTGGACAGCCACAAGAAAAAACCACCGGGGGTTGGGTTCCTCCTAGAAGTAATGTCCCTCATGGTAAAGCTCCTTCCAGGGGAGAGCAAAATGATTACTCACAAAACTTTGTAGACACTGGTATGCGTCCACAAAATTACATCAGGGAACTAGAACTTACTAGTGTTGTGGAGGACTACCCAAAACTTCGGGAGCTTATACAAAAGAAGGACGAGATCGTTACCAACTCTGCTACTGCTCCTATGTATTACAAGTCTGACCTTCGTGAACAGGTCCTATCGCCAGAATTCTTTGGAACGAAGTTTGACGTCATACTTGTGGATCCACCATGGGAGGAATATGTTCACCGAGCTCCTGGTGTCACCGACCATATGGAGTCTTGGACGTTTGAAGAAATCATGAATCTTAAGATTGAGGTAATACATCTTATATTCATTATGTGTGATTCCACTGCACTAAAAATGAGTGAAATTACTTAGATACGTTATTAATAGGACCACTGATGATGGGTTGTGAATTGTGATACTGGCATATATCTGATAAAAATTACTATAAACATGTGAATTTTGGTTTCTAAATAGAAGAGAAGTATATACTGAAGAAGAAAAAGGGAATTACATTTGTGAATAAACAGATGAGTTTGTAATCGAATGTTAATAGCTAACATTATATTTATGGCACTGCCTAGAGAGATTAAAGGACATACTACTTTATTTGAGTATCACTGTATTAGTGATCTCTTGAACAAAATTCAGTGGGGTTCAAAAATTTAGAAATTTTAGATAATATTTCTGTCATGTGCACACATCTTAGTTTCTTTGTTTTACATTGCAATGTTGACATATAAACCATATCTCTTTCTCTCTTGTTTTCAGGCAATAGCTGATACACCTTCTTTTATCTTTCTTTGGGTTGGTGATGGTCTTGGCCTGGAGCAAGGAAGGCAATGTCTGAAAAAGGTATGTTTAACTCCTGGTGAGGCACCGAGGCTGTCTTCTGGGTCATATCAAATTCAATTGTTCGATGCACACCCTTATTTATTTATCGACTCCCTGGGTCCTGAAATGGTCGAAATGGATGAATAGTTTGACTTCTCAAAGTCTGTTTGACTGAATGCGAAGATCATAATCGGGCAGCTGTTTATTATTATATTATATTTTATATCTTATATAAATTTATTGTAGTGTTTTTAGAGGTTGTGGGTTTTTTGGCTAATATTTATAATATTTATAGGATAAATAAACACATCTTTGAATATAAATACCTTTTTAAATATATTATATTAAGTGATGTTAAATTTAGTGAAATGTAAAACGAATAGGAATAAGAAATGCCTTGTATAATTCAGCCAACATATACTTGTTTTAATAAATATAATATCTATTAATTTAACTTTTAAATGTTTAACAACCATAAAGAAATTAGTATAAGTTAGTAATCTATTAGGATTTTCTTACAAGGGTACCTGAATTTTTCTTACTAATCAAAATTAGGAAGAAAACTTAATAGACTTTAGTAGTAACATATAGGCTTGTCAACGGACTGGAGATCCATTTAGATCTGGGTCTTGGTGAGTTGATATGTATTGTATTAAAAAATTCATCTGGACAAGGATCCGATAAGAAGTGGATATGAATGTTGTTTAAAGACCTGATTTGATAATATATTATACTCCTCAATCCCATTCATCAAATTGACCAATTTTATAATTAAATAAATTTACTTATATTATATGATTAAATATTATTTTTATAAAAATTATCGCCAAGCTATATTTATTTTATTATAAAATCCAATTTTCAAATTTATAAAAACATTAAAAGATAATTTTTTTATTTGGGGTCGAAAGCTGGTCAATTTGACCAACAAATTTAAAATAGGACAAAATGAATGGGATGGAGGGAGTAGTATATATAATATACATTACTAGTACCTGAATAATTCTTTTTACATTAGAAGAGATTAGCAAATTATAATTGTCCTTTCATTTGAAAAGATCATCACATTTGTATTTATATTGGATCGAACCATTGAACCAATGATTGTTTGTTTTTAATATATTAGGATTGATTATAAAGGATGCTTTTGTAAGTTTTGCAAGCTACTACTAGCTGCAAATTTGCTATTGTGAAATGCACAAGTATTATCAGTTTTGAATTTGGGAATGGGTTGAATTGACTTTCAATATACAAATGGATTATCAGACCTTATCTATTATATGCTCATAGTAGCCAGTAGGTTGTTATGGTCCAGTAGTAATGGTGTTTCTTGTTTCCTGCAGTGGGGATTTCGTAGGTGTGAAGACATATGCTGGGTTAAGACGAACAAGACCACTGCAACTCCTGGGTTGCGCCATGATTCACGTACTTTGTTTCAACGCTCAAAGGTTAGCAGTTCACTCTTCTGTTTTGTCACTTCCCTGATATTTGTCACTTTCGTTTATGTGTTTATATTTAGTTGCTTATATTTTGCTGAAGGAACACTGTTTGATGGGCATAAAAGGAACCGTTCGCCGCAGTACAGACGGTCATATAATTCATGCAAACATCGACACTGATGTAATTATAGCCGAGGAGCCTCCTTATGGTCAGTATTATAATTTTCCTCTTGGAATTTATAGATCATGGACTGTCATCATTCTATTATGTTATACATGGTTTTCTACGTACAAGGCATTTATGGGGAGTGGCTATTCTACACATATCTATGATCATGTGTGTATTAGCAGAACATATTTTTTATGTACTACAAAGTTTTTTTAACCCTTCTTGCAAATTAATTGCAGGTTCAACTGCAAAGCCTGAAGACATGTACCGGATTATTGAGCATTTCTGCCTTGGTCGCAGGAGGCTTGAACTATTCGGCGAAGATCACAATATTCGGTCCGGCTGGTTGACTGTCGGTAAAGATCTCTCTTCATCGAATTTCAACTCCGAGGTACATGTCCAAGATCCTAATATTATTGTAATAGGAATAGGAGAGCCGGATTGAGTTGCAAAATGTTTTGTAGTTTCACCTAGCATATAGCTTTTGGAATGATCATGCATTTAACATGTAAATAGTAAGTTCTTATATGTCCTGTAGTTTTGCTACTATCAAATTAGAAAAAGGCCACCCAGTA
Source organism: Oenanthe sinensis (assembly GCA_028671895.1). NCBI lineage: Eukaryota > Viridiplantae > Streptophyta > Magnoliopsida > Apiales > Apiaceae > Oenanthe > Oenanthe sinensis. The sequence goes on along the minus strand of CM053813.1, from coordinate 44,269,505 downwards.
GAAGCAGCAATACTCATGCTCAATTTCTAACTATTGGACATTGAAACTTCAAACACAAGAACAGAAAAATATAATTAGTGCTCGTTTGGTATAATATAGGAATTAACTTCCTATGGTAAGTAGTATTTCCTGTTAATATAAAGTTCCTTGGAAATAGCATAATCATGTTTGTTTAGCATGGTGGATTTTGTAATTCCTAGGTATTAATTTCCGTTTGGTAGAATTGGGAAAGTTATAAGATAGAGAATATATAATATATACAAAGGTTCGTATAATATATATATATATTGCTATTTTTTAGTTAATAATATTGCTGTTTATTAGATATATTTACTTGCCTTTTAGATTTTGTGCAAAATTGATATGGGAAGATTGAATAACCCGGGAGGGAGGGGGGGGGGGGGGGGCGGGGGGTGGAGGCTGGGTGAGCCACTTCCCACATCATGTGAGTATTTAAACTTCCAATGTCATTTTCACTTGCTATATTTTTGATAACCAAACAAGTATGTAAAATATCAATTCCTGGGAATTTTGACTTCCCGAATAAATAGACGTATACCAAACGAACTCTTATTTGAAGGGATGTCAGGATCCATGTCAATATACTCTGTACTCTTAGAAATTGGTCCAGTTGAACTGCTACTTGATTCCAGCTGCAAATTTACTCCCAAAAGTAAGAAGATCTCAGGACATACTTCTGGAAAGAAAACCAACATTGTAATACGTTGTAACTTGTAACATAGTAACTCCCATGGAACCTTTCAAGTGGTAAACTAAAATACACACACAAATATATATGATGTTATATATTTTTGGTGTATGAGTCCTGTAGGAACAGAATACGGGATTATTGGTTTGGTTTTAATAAAGGAATCTTAGGCCGGAACCAATAAAAGATCTGTTAAGTTTTGACTTATAACTATAACATGTTATGTTTGAATTATATCTAGGTTGAAGTTTTAAGTTCCCGCATATTTGCACATTATTGACACAAGTGTCTGGCAGGTGTAAATTTGGGTTTATCAGGTGATAACAAAGCAGTTATTTGTGTTTATTTAGAAAATTAGGATTGTTTTACATGATTGTTTATCAGGTTCTAAGAAACTAATAAATACATATATATTTTTTTACTGTTGTTTTTGAATAATTTGGTAAGTGAAGATTAATATTGCACGTTCAGGGTTAGAACCCAGTATGAACTATTATAGATTGACATGCTTGTTTGGTAGGATGGGAACCTTTGGACATTACTATTTACTAAGTTGATAGCTTGTTAGATTAAGTATGCGAAAGGACCAAAATATTTAATCTGCTCTGCTTGCATATCTGTGCTGAATTTTTCTTAACTGGGATAATTGCATCTTTCAGGCATATACTAGGAACTTTGCAGATAAGGATGGGAAGATTTGGCAAGGAGGAGGCGGACGAAATCCACCACCAGAAGCTGGTCATCTTATTGTCACAACTCCCGATATTGAGTCTCTTCGTCCCAAGTCACCAATGAAGAACCAGCTTCAAATGCAGCAGCAGCATTCCAACTCTATTACCCTGACGTCATCTAATTTGGCAAATAAGAGGCCAGGGAATTTGCCGCAAATGTATAATGGACCTGGTATGAGTGAAGAAGCATCTAATAGCTTTAACAATCCGCCTCAAATGCCTTGGCCTCCACAAATGGAAGGCTTCAGAGGCGGGGATGTAGGGATTATGGGATCCGAGGATAAAGTTTTTGAAATGTATGCATACAATGCACCTTTTGGGCAGCCTCCTGGAGATTATCCAGATTATGAATCTCACAGAGTAATGAATATGTTGTAAATTTTATCGGCATAAGATGTGCCGTGAGGAATTTTCTCCATTTATAATTTTATTTGTTTCAATTTATTCATAAATAAATATTAAGATATAGAACTAGTTACATTTTAGATACAAATTCACATTGAGGTTTGTTGTTACTTTTGGGCCTAATATATGCTGTATGAAGTCATTTATCTACAATATAGTCACCGGTGAATTATGTTCACAGCACAAGGTGAGCTTAGTTGAATCCTTGACTTCCTGAGTTCTTGAATATGATGGGTTTCACACCTGCATGATGATTGATTTCATTTGACTGGGTCTTAGTGTATATTGTGGATAATTGGATATGTTCATCAGCTGACATTTTTTAAGGAAAAAGGAACGCTTATAGGGATATTTATTATTATCTACGGGATGCGGTATGGATAGTGCTGAAAAGATCATTTTCGAAACAAAGTTGTGCTACATATATTTGACTACTTGAGAAATGATCGATGCGAGTAACAAGCAAACACCAAGCAACGAGAATACCTATAAATCACAATTTTAGTTGCGAACAGTGTATAGAGTATACCTATAAATCACAATTCTATGTGCTCTTTTACCTATCACTCTCGGATTGCGGCTTGCTAACAACTCTTGAGCACACTGAGTACAGATAGCCTCATTAATCCAACCTCCGGTGGTAAAAATAGATTTTATGTGTTTCACCGAAATATAAAGTTCTCAAAATATTATATGAAACATGTATTTCTAACTTGCGTGTTTTGAAAGGAGATACATATCGGTGTTTTTTTTTTGAATAATTAGGCTTATATCCTTATAAAATGAGTATATGTTCTAATAAATTCTCGGAGTGAGGCATAGTCGAACCCAGGAACTAGGTCCCAGGTGATAAGCCCTTACCACTATCCGTGTTTTAAGTGATGCAGAGCTTCCAATTTTCTTTCTACAGAACATGTCAACCCTCTTTCCAACAATAAACAAGTTCCCAAGTACTTATCTCGTGTAGTATGAGGCTCAAATTTTAAATTACAATGTTTTGTCGCAAGAATTATGATTATATTGTAAAAATAGGCATTTCGAATTAGCTTTCAGTATCAGTGTCCTTTCCTTTTATTTTTCGAAATTTCAAAAGCATGTTAGTATAGATTATAAATTAGCTTTACATGATCAGACTCTGTATTCTGTTTCTATCATCAAATCTCGGAACCTACAATATCATGTCTGGATTTCACTAAAAGAATGCTAAGGAAAATGAAAACCACAACTACGATCGTTGTTACAGTCTATATCGACATTGGTTTATATGTTAGCGTGGAGCAAAAGAAGCAGTGAAGTCAACAGGAATCGCCATTTTCTCCGACCATGTCAAAGACTCCAAAAACAAACTCGATATCCGACCAGCAACCCACCCCATTTCTGGTCTCTTATTCAGATCCTCCTCTACACACTCCAACCCAATCCTTGTCAACTTCTCTGCAACCTCCACCGGATACGAATCCTTAAGCCTCTTATCCATCCACCGTCTCAATGTACCAGTTCCACCATCCACAGCCTCTCTCGCTGTTTCAATCACCGAAACCCTAACATAACCTCCATCACCACCATAACTATACTTCAAAGGCTCCGCACTAGAAAGCAACTCCAAAATCACCACTCCAAACGCATAAACATCGCATTTCTGAGTCGCAACACCACAAGACTGAAACTCCGGAGACATATAACCTCTCGTGCCTTCAAACTTCATCACTCTACTATCCGATCTCTTAAGATCCAAAGACCTAGAATTCTCAACCTCACCTACAATCTCACCACAAAGCTCAGCAGTACCGAAATGACATATTTTCGCATTCAATTCAGGCTCCGTAACAATGATACTCGAACTCTTGATATGATTATGCACAAAACACGTATTCAAACCAGTAGAATGATGAATATAATCCAATCCATGAGCAATATCAGTCGCGATTTGCATCCTACTCATCCAATTCGACAAAACAGTAAAATTAGGGTTTCGCGAATTTCGCAAACAATCAGACAAACTAGCTCCCTGTACAAACTCATAAACTAGATAAATATAACTACCAGACATCGAAGCACCTAAAAGCTTAATCACACTAGTATAATGACTTCTACATATCAACATCAATCTCTCAACTAACTTTTCAGAGTCAATTGCACGGCGAAGCTTTCGTTGAAAAACGACGACGTCTCGGCCTCTAAGTCTACACCGCCAGGCAGTAGACGAAGATGATCGAGAGAACTGTGTAGTTCGAAAATTGTTTGTAGCTAAACTAATTTCCGAGAAATCGTAAACGTGAGCGTGCTCGCAAGGGAGAGACTCGCGGAGACTCGTGAGAGACGCTTTGCTTGAAATTGACGATTCGTACGAGTTTTTCATATTATAACTTGATCCGCCGGAACTGTAGGTTTCGCCGGAGAAATTGTGTGTAGCTGATGGATTCATTGAAGATGATTGCAGGTTTTGTGAGTTTGACCGGTGCCGTTTCGGTGATGTTACGGCGTCGAGCATCTTTTTCTTCCATGATTTGCACATTTCCGGTTGCATCGGCGGCGCTGCTAGGATGGGCGGTGGTGTGTAAATTACTTAAAATTCGTGTCTCTGTCTATATATAGGTGCAGTGCGGTCATTTTCTGTGTGGTACGCCAAAGTGTAAACGACTCGATGACATGCGTCACAATCGATAAATTTTGTTTGTTACATTATTTATAGTTGTGTGCGTATCTATCTCGTGTACTATTTTTTTTACTTGATTCCAGAATAATTCTTACCGATGAGTAGTTTATTTTTTTTAATTAGTGACATATTCCATTCAACTTCGTAAAATTAAAAAAATACTAATATCTTAGGTAATTTTCGTAAAGTAATCTCATGAATTTTATTCTCTTTTTCCTAACTATATATATTTATTGATTTATGCATTTTAGGGGGGTTTCTAACTATATATAAGTGTATAACAATTATTTTGTAAAATTTTGATATTATATTATTTTATATATTTTTAAGAGATTTGAATAATTATTCACAATTGTTTAGTTTTGATAATAAAAAAAAATCTCACTCAAATGGATGTCTACAAAGTGGGGTTATTTTTTTTAAGAACACGGAATATTTTTGCATTGCTCTCGGATCAACTAGCTCGTCTATATAAAATTAATTCTTATTTTGGACGAGGCTATTTGGTACTAATAATACGTGAGGTTATTATGAATTCTTATTTTTTTTATTATAAAGAATGTTGAATTTGTCGCAAGTAGCTAATAATTTGGAAGGGGGTTGCACCTGCTTCCCATTTATTTTTCAAAAGATTCCTACTTAAAAGAATTGTTATTTTAAGAACTTAACAAGGTACATGATTCTACTAATGTATACTTGAGGTTTGATCAAAGTGTCGACATTTTTTTATTGTTTTAGTAATCATAACTTTTTTATTGCAATTTAACAAATTTATTTAAAATTCTATATGTAATAAAATATAGTATAATTTTTATTATATCATAAAATATTATGATCTTGGGGCAATTGGAGGAGCAAGAGAGCTGCAAAGGAGAGACATAGAGGGTTGTCTAAATTTCAAAGAGCTTATATTTGAAAAAAGTTACTAGTACTACTTTTTTAATTTTTTTTTTATTATAATGGTGACCGAATCATGCATACACTTTTATTAATCCTAATTCCATCGCTAAGAATAACCATTTTTCCCTTTGACTTTTTGACACATTTTTAAAAGTTTTGACTGTATAGTTAAATTTATTATTTTTAAAATTTTCTTATTTTGAATAAAAATATTAAACTAAAATTTTTATTCACAAAAAAATTAAAAAATAATAATTATAACTATCTAGTCAAAACTCTTAAAATAGTGTGCGAAAAAATCAAATCACAAATATAACTAAAGAGAGGGAGTAAAAATTTTGAATGATTGCCCTGAAGAATTGAACCGAGATCGTGTGTTAATGATACAATTTCGCATTTCAATATTATTTATTTCAATACAATTTGTGGTTTGATATTAACTTCAAATTTTTTAATTTTCATAATAACCAATATTATTATTTATTAAGTTAATTTTTGTACGTCAAATGCATGTCCTTACATATTTTTAGTTTTGTTACTGAAATTTTGTTTTTACTAAAAAAATAAGAATTATAAATTCTAGGATCTCACATATTTCTTTTATGGCTTTTACACCGCCGAAATTCTAACTTAGAAACGATCCTCCGCAGAAAAATTAAATTAGTGATGATCCGACTTCACATTTTTCTTTTGTTAATTAAAACAAGTGCACAATTTTTGTTAAATAACAAGTTGAAGTAGATGTTGGAAATATTATTATCAAAACACAAAAATGGGCGGAGCCAAAATAAACAGCTGAGTTGTCAAGTCTTGCAGGAAGTCTTGACTATTCTTGAATAGATAATTGTCTCATTACGCTGTGTTGGGTTGCAGCAATCTCACTTCTAGGATAAAACATCACACAGAGTATTTCGTCCGCAGTTACGTAGCACTCAACAGCGACTATCACCTCAGTTCGTCCAAAAACCTATGTAACTTTATATGTATACGATGTTGGAGAAAGAGACACGCCTCAATTTGCTCGACAACCTAAACAATTTTTATTATATGCAACGTACAAGCAAGAGACACACCACAACTAGATATGCACGCCTCAATATACAGACATCTTGAACTACTCTTCTCTTATTCTCTTCGATGTGGGATATCGTGTTTTACAAAGAAATAGAGTTTTGCAAAGAAATAGGTTTCTTATATTATTTAGATTAAGTAATATTAATATTGCAATATATATTTAGAGTCTGATTATTAAAATAATTCTTACTCGATATATTTAATATTAATATTAAATAATCAATATAAATAAATTAAATAAACTTGCAATTAAAAGATATAAAGTATTTGACATAAGTATTCCACTTACACTAATAATTGTAAACAATACTAACACAAAATGCTATATAAACTCATTATTTTTTTTTTACGAATTCAATGTGAGTCAATCCCTACGTAACCAATTTCAAGCAAATAATTCCAACTCAATTTTTTTATGAATTGCACTGAGAAAATGTCTTATTTTTAAATATGAAAGTTTAAGTTCTTATAAGAAAGAGTAACTTCTATTAGTTAGTTTACGAAAATTACATTAAGAATATAAATAAAATATGTCTTAAAATTTTCATTTTCAAACTCTAGAATCATTACAAAACGTAAATTTATTCATAGTCGTACGTGTATATTCCATGTTATACTAGGAAACAGTGGTCTAAATTTCCTGGTTTCTGAGAGGGTGAGACTGAGACAGACATGTTTCCAACTATTTTCCTACTCAAGATATTTCATTGACCAAGTAAATTTTGAATCAAAATTCGAAATAGAAACACAGTGTTGGAATTATAATGATGTGTACAGATACAAATTGCCAGGATTTGTGTGTATATATAATTAAGAAGGATGCATTATTTTCATCTTTCAAGTTTAATCACTTATATTTGGCTTGCTAACATTTTGATTCTCCGATATTACGACTTTGTTTGATTGTCTGTCTCGATATAATTTAATTAAAATGTGATTGATTTAGCAACTTATCAACTAAATATAATAACTTCAATTGAAATGTATATCATTTGTTATTATATTTAATTTGTGTTACATAAGATTGTGATCAAGAACATGTATTTCATTTCTTAAAAAAAAAGAAAACAATGAATTTTAAATTATAGAATCTGAGTTATTTTAATTCTCAGATTTGTGTTAGTATTTGAATGTCTTTTAAAATTTAAATTTATATCTTTTTTTTAGTATTCTAATATATGGACTGAATCCAAATTTTCAAATAGTATATAAATTAATATTAAATTATTTAATTAATCAAAATTAGTAAATTTGAAATTACATAATGTTAAATCATATATAATTATTTCAATTTTCATGAACTTAGTACAAAATGTAATCAAGATTCAGAAAGGGACAAATTTCATAAAGAACTATAAAAATTTCGTATAATAAACGTTAACTAGACATAATTATATCATTTAAATAATTAAATAATATTCAGATAGTGTTACTTGACAATTGACATTGTTGATGTTAGTATACGTTAACTAGACATAATTATATCATTTAATCTTCTTATATCATAGCCAATATGTACTTACAATATTTTTTTTTATCTATTTAGTCTATCTTTTTATAATACTAATCGGGTAATTTATATCTAGGTAATGATTAATGGGCCAGTGATGTAGTGAAGCTGAACAATGAATTCAGGTTATAGTGAACCACTAAGGTGAGTAAGTTAGGGCGTCATCTTATCTTTTTGTTAAAACGTGTCTTCGAAGCTAAAATTGGCCGAATAGGAGACCATGATAGGGAAGTTTGTTGCCATGAAATTATGGTTTATATGGAATTTTATGTGTATGAAAGACATTTATTGCAGCTGATCGAGAGGAATTACAAGAATATTTTATTATATTTTAAATACCAACTATTTTAAAGGATATATTTTATATTTTGATGAATTTTCTGTATTTGGGAAATTTGAGTAATATATATTTTTTGTTTGGAGGATCATATTTTTAATGTTTAAATGAGTTGTTTCATATTAGAGAGTTTCATATTTTGGAGTAAGTTATGATGATATCTCTTTTTTTTGACTTAGACTTATATGCCTTACAAATGAGTATTTGTTCTAACAAATCTCGGGTGAGTGAGATCGAACTCAGTACTTGGAACGACAAGAGATAAACTTTTATCATTCGAACTATAATTATGAAATTAGACAAATAAATGATAATAAAATAATTTTGATTTTAAAATATTCAAGTCAAAGTCGAATTTATAAAATTCTTAAATTGTAATTGAGTCTTGAACTTTTTATGATCGGGTCTCATCGTGAATACTTTTTAAAGTGAAATTCCACCTGTAATAAAAATTCTAGTTCATATTAAGTGTTTTGCTCTCCACGAATTATGTTTAGATTGATTCTTATAAATAAATACACAAAAGTACAACATAAAAAATCAAAAAAAATTAAAGTTAAAGGAATTGAGTTTTCCCTGTTTAAAAAGCAATAATGATTAATCTTCGTGTAATCTCATCCACTAATATTCATCGTCATTGTATTATGATCAATTTTTAATTGATCTCAAATTTATTATATCTTTCTTTAATAAAAAATGCAAATCTTATTGATAATCACGTATTCTTAACCCTTAAAATGTAAACTAAAACTATATATGTATGTACTTTATTAATTTTCTCGTAAAATTGGATAAAATTTGGAATAAGAACAAGACGTGTATATAGGGCAAGGCAGAAGACAAGTAAATGCATATATTTCCGTTCATACTGTCTTGAGAGAGTCGGATATGTGTTTCAAGCTACTACGGAGTAGTATTTATTTAGTCAAGATTAGGGATGGCCGCCATGAGTGATTTCTTTCGTTCTTATTCATTATATTAATAAATATTTAAATAATATATTCCTATCCAACTCTCATATAAAATACGGGTAGGAGCGGATATTATTTACTAATAATTTATTTTTAATTTTTAAATATTTATTATTATTTCATTTTATATAAAAATATATTTTATCTATATAAAAATATATTTTCATAATTTTTTTTCTTTTACAAATATTCGAAAACACAAATATGAGTAAAAATTATGTTATTTTATTTATCTTTCAATTATTTCTCCGTTCTAAGAAATTATGATTAAGCATTCAATTTATTCAAAATCAAAATAAAATAATTTCAGTATTATTACAAAACATTCCTAGCTTGATTCAGCTACTTGGTATCAACAGAGAATTGATAAATAAGTTTGCATGATACATAAAAATCCTAGAAAGTAAATATGAGATTTGCGTTGGTTTGATAAATCCCTAACTTTAGGTCTTTTTTTAATTTTTAAATTGTGTAATTTTGCATGATATATGTCAACAAATTGATATTCAGAGTTTAAATAGTAAAATATAGAACTTATTTATCAATTTTCTAGGTTCTACTATAATTTTCGTTCATATTTTTATTCTATCATAGGTGTTTTGAGTTACTCTGGTGCGTTTGCCTCGAGTTCAACCTAAATATATGCTACTTAGATTGTTGAATAATTATATATACACGAAAGATAAGCCATCGATTGAAATGAACTGGCATGTTTGAGCATTTTCAAGACTCTCTTTATGTAAGTTAGAGTTTCAAGAACTCCCAAAGACTTTTTAAAAAGTTATGAACCCCTTCCCTCTCCTCAAAATAGCTCTTAACAAATACTCATTTATTAATAAAATATTTATTTCCTCCAATTACTTTCCCACTGTTTCCTTTCTTAAAGTTTAAATAGGAATAAAACATAAATAGAAAGTGAATATAAAAAATATTGTTGAAGTTAACACAGCTTTACCAGGAGCCTCCTGTGTCCTAGTTCAATCTTTTGTTGTTCAGCTGTAGTTAATCTGAACTCCTGACATGTCTAAAATCCAACTCGAATCTGATTCGATTGTCCACATAAATTATACAAACAAAATTACGAAATAATCTTCGTTGAATTCGCAAATATCGAATCCACTTCAATTGTCAACATGATTTACACAAACAAAATTCCGAAATAATCTTGTATTAAAAAATATCCATACTGAATTCAACTTCATCAGTTCAAACTTAAGATATTACTTGGGTTCAGAAATAATCAACATGGATGAATGCGATTGAACTGGAATGGATTTGTTCTATCTCAATCTTTCCATGTCGTACATCAGATCATTTCATTTTTCTGCTAAACAACTCCTATAAACTCATCTACTCACCGGCACAAACACCACAAATGACAAAACCAAAAGAAAATTAATAACCATTCTAATGTTTCAACAATCTTTTGTGTTTTCAAAGTCGAAAGGTCTTTTACAAGCTAAACAACCAATGTACTCCGTAGAGTGCAGGTTATGCACATCTATGTTGGTTAATCAATCATCAATTCATCATCTACTAACAAAATAAGAACACATTATCAACTAGCAAGAAAATCGAAACAATAACTCATCGTTATATAAGTTGAGCTAATAACATAAAACTCATGTCATACAATAGTTAGTAACCTGAAAATACTACATTACTCAAAAGCAATAATAATAATCCCTAAACAGACTCCATAGATCATAATACAAATATCAAAAACAATAAGACCCCTCATTCAAGAACACAATCATAAACATCATTCATTAATTAGTACGATAAGCTTCGAGAGCCTCACCAGTCAATCGGCAAATCCTCCACTCTGGCAAAATCTTAGCACCCATTTCTTCGTAAAATTTGATAGCATTCACATTCCAATCCAACACAACCCATTCAACTCTCCCAAACCCCATTTTGGCAGCTTGTTTCGCGACAGCAGACAACAACATTTTCCCTAAACCCTTCCTCCTATAACACTCCCTCACAAACAAATCCTCCACATAAAACCCGGGTTTCGCTAAAAATGTCGAATAATTAGGAAAAAACAAGACAAACCCCGATACAACCACATCATTTCCATAAGACCAGAAGAGTTGTTTTTCCGGGTCGGGTACCGGGTTATCAAGAATTAGGGTTTTTTGAATTGGGGTGAAATTAGGGGTTGGTTGAATTGGGGGAAATGGGTTTGGGGAGGTTTCGAGGATGAATACAGTGAAAGAGTGAAATGGGGTTGGTGGGTTTGTAGTGGGGAAGAGAGTGGAAGCGAGTGATGACTCAGTGGTGGCGAAGAGGTGAGTTAATTTCTCGAACTCGGCCATTTGGTGGATGAGTTTGTGGATGTAGGGGACATCTGAGACTGTGGCGAGTCGGATCTGGGCGAAAAGTGGGTGGGTTTTGGGTCGGGTGTTGGTGGGTGTGGGTGGTTCAGAGGGGTGGTGGGGTCCAGCTGCGGCAGCCATTGTTGGGCTGTGTGTGTGAAATGGTGTGTTATTGGTGTGGGTAGTGGGAGAATGGTAGGGGTTTATGTGGGGTGTATATATGGGCAATAGGAGATGCCTACGTGGATAGAAAGTTTACTTTTATATTACCAAAATTGTCTTGTGATATTATACTATTTTGTTATCTAAACTGACACGTGGTCCGCTTTTTTATTCATCACTCTATTCTATACATGCTTCTTTACATGATATACATTATTGATTGATTATACACACTCGACCGAACATGAATTTTACAAATGTAAATGATGAATTTGAGGATGATATTACAAAACAAAAGTACATATTACACTCACAATATCCCGGTCATCTTGTGCTCCCGAGTTCAAATGTATAGAGAAAAATAAAGAATGATTTTCTCTTCATGTTATGCTCCCGAATTTTTTCAAGAAAAAAAGAAATGACTGAGTTTAAAATTTTCTTTACAAAAACTTTTTTCCAAAAATAAGATGATTGTTTTTTAAAATATTCTCCCTCTATCTTTTTTTTCAAAAATTTCCCTCCTATTCAACAAAAAACTTGAAAGCATACTAGAAAAAATTGATTATTTTTTTTTTGTTTCAAAGATGCTACAAAATACTTTTCCCGCTTTCCATGAATTATGATACAGGTCATTTTTTGTAACTTTTCTTAACTTACTAATCTCCCAAGTAGTTCACTCTTTACAACTAAAATTTAATGTGTATTTTGTGAATTAGTTATGGTATTCTTACTGTTTGAGTTTTTAGAAGACATACAATCTCTCTCGCACACATCAAGTCCAATAAAACATGCAGAAACTAAATTTGGGTTTATAATCAACAATTCAAGATGAAGTATATTACACAATGTTCGTAGAATTTATTAATAAAAGTTACTATAAATGTCCTTGTATTCGAACATAATAATTATTAATACTTGCATAGTAAATCAAAGTAAAACCTTGATCACAAGATAAACAATTCGAAATTGTTATTATTATTATTATTATTATTTCTAGTTAACTATTCGAAATGATAATTCATTTAGAATGGTTAACTGCATAATTATTATTATTATATTCGAAATGATAATTCATCGTTCATGCATTACCATAAGCATGAAGAGCCTCACCAGCCAATCTACAAGTCCTCCACTCAGGCAAAATCTTTTCACCCATTTCCTCGTAAAATTTGATAGCATTCACATTCCAATCCAACACTACCCATTCAACTCTCCCATTTCCCATTTTGGCAGCTTGTTTAGCAACAGCAGACAACAACATTTTCCCTAAGCCCTTCCTCCTATGACACTCCCTCACACACAAATCCTCCACATGAAACCCTCGTTTTGCCAAAAACGACGAAAATGTTGGAGGAGTTTGTGAATGTGTGGGATATCAAAGATCGTGGCGAGGCGGATCTGAGTGAAGAGTGGGTGAGCTTTTGGGCAGTTAGTAGCGGGTGTCGGAGCTCCTGACGGTGGTGGTGCTGCAGGGGCCTGCATGGTTTTTGTGTGTGTGTCAACTGAAAGAAACTTTGGTGAGTGTTTGAAAGGCGATGGTGCTATATATATATATACTTGTGGGAGACTTGTGGTAGGGTAATTTATGCATGCGGCGAATATGTAGAACGTATGAACTGCTACTAAATACATATATGATATCTATTTTGGTAACCAATTTCAAAATATTTGTATTGTTCTAAAACTACATACAAGTAAACTTAACTTTATATGATACATCTATATTGATAACCAATTTCAAAATTCTAAAACATAACACTTCAACATTGAGTAGCTCTAAGTATGGCTGCTTGTTTGTTTGTTTGGACAATATCTAGATAGATGTAGGAAATTGAAGAAAGCTAATATTATGGTACGTTGTAGCAGTTTTTAGCAGGTGTAACCGTGCAAGAAACTGACTTTTTCCCAAGTAAGAAGAATTAATGTAAACCAAAGTAATGCAAAAGTATCTAGATATTCCAATATGTACATATTTTATTTTTAATTAAATTGCAATTAATTAAAGCACGATTACCGGATCTCAGACTATTACACATATCTTGTTGCACAGTTATTTCCACAGTATTCAGTTTCTCACGGCTCAACATAAACCTCAATTACTTGAGAGAGACTTGGCAATTTTTTGACATTCTCTTCTGTAAAACCAAACTCCTTGAATGTATCCAAATATGCACCACTCCTCCCAAAATCTCTGACTCATACCACCACTCCTTTCTCACCCACATACTCTCTCCAACCAATCGGAGAGCCTGCCTCAACGCTCATCCGCTTCGACACACAAGAAGGCAGCACATTCTCCTTGTATTCCTCCGGTTGCATATCAAAAAGCTTCCAACAAACTAAAGATACAACTCTCACTTTTTTCCCTTCACTTCGCAAGACATTAGCACTCTCTTCGTAAAGACATAGTTCGGATCCCGTCCCAATTAGTATAAGATCAGGAAATGAATTTTCTGAATTGTCACCGACTATGTATCCACCTCGTGCAACTGCATCAGCAGATGTTCCTTCTATGTTTGCTGCCACCTTTTGCCTTGACAATGCAATAAGACTAGGCCTGTCACGATTTGCAACTGCCACTTTATAAGCTCCAGCGGTCTCATTGCCATCAGCTGGTCGAAAAACTGCTGCTCCACCGGTTGGTGGGTTGGTCCGTCTTCCCCAAGGCCAATTGAATCATGTGTCATAATGTATAGAATTCCAGCATGGCTTAATGCAGAGAGACGGATCACATTTTTCATGTAATCAGAGAAGGTGAGGAAAGTGGCTGCAAATGGTATTAATCCGCTTCCATGCAATGCAATGCCATTTGATATTCCAGCCATCACATGCTCTCTGACTCCATAACGAATTTTGTGTCCCCATGGGGATTTTAGTTGCTGAAAATCTTCATAGCCATGAAGATAAGCTTTATTAGAGGTTGCAAGATCTGCACTTCCACCAGTTAGTCCCGGGAGCAGCTTAGCAAGATAATTCAAACATTTTTCTGAATAACCTCGGGTAGCATCTAGTGGATCAGATGTCGACCATTTCTGTCATCATTGTAGTATGAACAACATCAATAATTGACTTTAAATAAATGTAGAATCTAAAAAATGATTAAGTTATGACAAGTTGTTGAGAGATGGAAAAAAATAAGATAATTATAGCGGCAATGAGTACTCCCATCCTGGAACCATGCCACCACTAAGTAGGAGTTTGAATTGTTCTGCTTCATTGGGGTATTTTCTTTGGAAATAATTAAGTGTAGATAGCCATTCCTTCTCCAATAACTCTCCTCTCTCTGCTTTCACTTGCATTTCTCTGCAAAAGGTAACTTTATATCAAGTATGTTTTTAGGAGCGTCATTATGTATATTGAGTTGTTACCCTACTTATACAACATGGGAATGACATGAAATGGCTCACGATCATCCCAACAGACTTTGCCTCTCATATGTCTTGTATCATCTCCATCGAAAGTACCATGATGAGCTTTTGATGTTCCTTCTTTCTTTGATAATTTCCCTATCACAGTTTTCACCTAGAAAAAGGACAGGAATCATCCTCTAATGTAATACTTGATAGACAACTCTTCAACTAAATAATTTTCAATTAAGGATCCTCATTCTAATTTAGCAATCAGAGGCAACAAGAATGCAAACCAGATTTATTCCACATACCCGGATGAATGTAGGTTTTCCGGTTTCACTAAAAGCATTATGAAGTGCATTCTTGAATGATCTGATATTTTCGTGAATGTCATTTACTGTGATTGTATTCCAACCAAGAGCCTCAAATCGTGCAGAGATATTTTCAGAAAATGCAAGATCAGTGCCTCCATCGATAGTGTTTTGGTTATCATCATAAATTAGCGTAAGCTTGTTCAGTTTCCAATGAGCGACTAACGATGCAGCCTCGTGTGCTATACCTTCCATTGCACACCCATCTCCCATTATGCAATAGCTGCATGAAAAATAGATTAGCTACAGTAAAAACATGTACAGATTCTAAACAAATCAAAAAGTAGCAAGTGAAAAAGTTGGTACTATTACGTTCGATGATCTACGATGACAGCATCTGGTTTATTAAACCGAGCTGCCATATGAGCTTCAGCCAGGGCAAGACCAACAGCATTTGCTACACCTTGTCCAAGGGGCCTGTAGATATTCGCACAACATCTCCTATTCATAGATCTGCGCCCGCCTTTACACAGTTCCTACACCTTGTCCAAGGGGTCCTAAACAGAATGAATAAACACTCTATAACTATAAACTATACATCTAAAATTATCTTACATAACATCAGATTGTTTATTTATTGGTACACCAAAAAAGCTAGAACATTTATATTTGGGAATTAATTAAATATATAATCGGAATACCAGTTGTGACTTCAATTCCGTCTGTCACCACATTCTCTGGGTGTCCAGGGGCGCGACTACCTAGCTTGCATAAGCGTTGGAGATCTTCAATCTGATAGATAATGATAATCTGAGAACTAAATAAAAAGATAATCTTCTTCACTCCTTTTTATATATAAACCTCACCCCGCAACTTCATATTAAATCACCAAGCTACATACATATTTTGGGAGACAAAAAAAAATCTAATCTCATTACCTCAAGTACTAAAGTTGACTGTGCGTGCTTAAAGAGAGTTAAAATATTTATTGAATACAAAAAATGGGTCACTGTTCAGGAGAAATCATAAGCAATGTGTATATATAACTAGTGATCATAAACAGTGGGGACAACCTAGCTGGCCATTCTATTGCTTAATCTTGAATAGTGCTAAATTCAGAACATAGCTCATAGCATTGAATATACAACAAATCATTGACAAGAAAATAAAGTATATATATTCATACTGCAAGAGCCAACAAGTCATATAATAATTAATTAATGCATATAAAAAAAAATTACCTGAACAGATTGAAAGGCAGCAAGATGGAAACAAACATACTGAAGCAAACAGCCATGTCCAGCACTCAAAACAAATCTATCCCTATTAAACCAGTTTGGATTTTTAGGATTATATCTCATTACATGTCTATACAAATAAAACCCTACTTGAGCCATTCCCATCATCATAATCAACATGTTTTTTGTTTATTGGTAGTGAATTTTTCAGGTGGGAATGATTTTATGATCTCTTTTTTCCATGAGAGTTTTTCATCTTGAGAAGGGTTGCTTTGGTTTGTTTTGTTGGAGCAGAGTTTGGGGCTTTGGGAGTAGTAGTGCTCGTGACTTGTGAGAGAGAAGGGGAGTGTAGTGGTGGAAGAGACTGGAGGTACATGCCGTGGTTGTGATCGGAGATGGATGAGGAGGACTATTGGACTATGCTCTGAGGTGATAAACACATACTCACTCTGGTTGACGTTTGATTTTTTGACGCACTTGTGTATTTTAGTTTGACACGTGGCGGACATGCAATGAAAACACTGCATGTAACGTTTACTAATCCTTGAAAGATCAAAGTTTCAAAGTCGGTTGGTTTTGACTTTGTGTAGGCTATTCTTAGGTTGCCTTTCATAAATTATTATTTTAAATTTTGTACTCTCCTTAAAAAATTTGTGTCAGGTATAAAGGTTTTGCTCCTAAAATACAATTAATCATGCATCAGTTTCATATATTTTAAATTTTAAATATATTAATCAAAATATGATTTACATTAAATCTTAAGGATCACAAATTAAATATAATAATATTTTTGTGTTATGTAGAAATCTGTCTTAATTTGAACTTTCTGCATTTTATCTTAATATTTACAAATTTAATGCAAAATATAACTAAAATAACTTGTATAATAATTTTTTATAAAGGTAAACCTATATTATTAAAAGTAATTAAAACTAAAGCACATAAATAATGTGGAACACTTTTATATTTATATAAAAAAAAGTATTTTAGGAACATATAAATGAACTATTCATATATTCAAATGCAATATTTAATTTAAATATTTTTATTAAATATGAGAGCAAAAACAATAAATTTAATTTCTGAAAAACGTCGTGTAATAATAATAAAATTATTTTTGATCATGCAGTAAGATGGAAGGATGTAATAATTGGAATTGCTGTAATAAGTCAGCAACACCTAGCATTAGAGCATAACAAATAAACAAGAGGTTTTTGAGGCAGGTACTACAATTTCCAACGCCATAGCATGAATAAGAGATTAAGAAGTGTTTAAAGCAGATCTTCTAACTGCTAGCATTGTAGCATGAACAAGAGATTGAAAATTTTAGTCTCACAAGCTAGACATGCGTCTGAGTACTAGGGTAACTTGGTAAGGGTCACTGCTAAAAACCTTCTTGCATTGAAAAGAAACAGAAACAGAAACATGTCCAGTAATCCAAATATACCATTTTTTTTATACAAAAATGATAAAACAGGAAAGGCACCAATTATATATACTAAAAGATGGCATCTCAAAGTCATTACTTACATGTGATCTAGATTCTACTAGCAGTACTTGCTACTTACAGATTGCAAGCTGAACAAAAAGGAACCAAAATTTGATTCAGCTTTATTTACAATTTTAGGTACATTTCCACATAAAACAATCCCGGATCATTATTCACTCTGTTCATTAGTTGTGCGCGCGGCAATGCATCTTATTCTCTAGGTTGAAATGCCTCGGGAAGAATTAGAAGAGGATAACGCAATGTGCCTTTCTGTAAACAGAGTAGTAATTTTATCAAGAATGGAAATCAAGTTTGGTGGTTATAGCTATCGTAGGAATGTAAAGATGAGCTTTCATATAAGAAATATTTCTCACCACCGGCAGTCACAAGCTTTTCGACGCGAGAAACAATATGCTTTCCATAAGTATACCTCTTCAGAGCATTTAGATGCACCTTAATGCGAGATAGAATTATTTCACGGCTATGATCATCACAAGTCTCTAAAACTTTTTGCACCACATAGTTGCCAAATTGATCTTTCATCATAGCCTGCATATTAATATTTTACAAAGTTGATTACAGATTCGAGTAAGCAAGTTACATTTCAGTTTTTCTCTTAAAAACATAAAATTTTACTGTCATTTAAAGATTAACAAAAAGTCTTCTATGTATCACATACCAAAGGAATATATCAAAATATGATGGGGAAGAAAAAGAAATCGTCATTACTTGTAACGGCTCATTTTCATCTGTGGAACCAAGCATCTCATTCACCAAAAGTTGCCGTTCTTCTGGACCACCAAATGTCAAGCACTTTTCAACAACATTAGAAGCAAACTTTTGTTGGCTCATCTTTACAATCTGTCCTGCGAGCTTTTCTATTATAATAGATCGTTCATGGGGTTTCCCTTGTTGTAGGACATGCTGATCAAGAAGAGTAATTAATTTTATTCAAGGAGAAAAGGTGACCAAAATACTCTATATGTATAGTAGTATTAAATGGTCAGTATAATGTAAACAAGTTGAGAAGTGAAACACTACACTTTGAAAAACTACTTCCTTGATATGGATACACATATTTTCTAAAACCTCACTTCATCATAGCAATAGATTTGAATTTGCAGAATCTACTCTATGCATATAATATCTAAACCTCACTTCATCAAAGTCTCACATTCACTCCAAAATTACATCAAGACAAATTATTAGAACAAGTCACACTTGTAACAGTGAGGGCCTTGAAGTGCATACACAAATTTTTATATTATTAATAAAGAGAACATTCCAAGAAGTCTTGACAAAAGTTCAAGAAGCATCAAGCACACACATACATCAGCATGAGCATCACATAAGCGCAGACAATATAAGAATAGATCATTTGTCTGCAGAGAGACTGTAACATCTCACAATGAGCGTACTTCAGCCTAAATGTGGAGATATACATGCAGAACTACGTCTAAAGAAATGACCAACTACCTGAATAACATAGTTTCCATACTGATCTTGGGCCAAAGTGCAGACTGAATTCATGATTTCATCCATTATAATTTCTTGTGTCTTAGGATCATCGCAATGCTCAAGAACCCTCTATTCAAATCAGAAAGTCATTATAAATCCATCATAAAAAATTTAAGCAGCATAACAGAAAACGTAAGTAGTATGGAACCTGTATGATGCGACAGCCGTATGGATGAGTAGAAAGAGACACAACTTCCCCAAAGAAAGATGATATTACAAATTGAATTCGATCTTGAGGAACATATTCAATACATTTTTGGATAACATGATTTCCATTCTGATCGCGAACACATTTCATTATTGAACCATCAAGCTCTGAGACCAGTTTGGTTTGCTGATCAGCATCAACCACCTCCAATGCCTTCAATCAGAAAAATAACACCGCAATTGAGATCTCTCAAAGACAATGTCCTAATAGGCTAATAATTATATCAAAACTCCAGTATGAACTCGTGGAATTGGTAAACAAATGATGGCTTGCGTTTTAGAAGAATTAGGAATAATGAAAGTTTGAGTGGGAACGTGTTCGAGGGGAATGAAAAGAGGTTGAATCTCTTGTAGTAATACTGGTTAAACTTACAACATCAAGGTTATCAAAAAATGTAGAGAACTATAATCTCAATACAATCTAAATTAACCAAGAAGAAAGATACCATGAACACCAGGACTCAAAAAGGACCCAAGCTCAGCGCATAATATATTCTTTAGGTCTCAAACTATTTATGTTCACTTCAAATTTACACATAGTTTTAGGTAACTCAACAGAAGGCATGGTCAAATTCCTTACTTTCCACTGCTTGCTTAGTATTTAGTAGTAAATATTTGAGATTATCCTAGTCTGTTAATAATTGGACACAGACAGTATAATTACAAGGTGGCACAAGTTAATGTTTGACTCATCAGGTGAAACTATATTGGCCAATTCCAGCAGGATATGGATATTTAATTTAAGAGTAGAGAGGTTAGCGCTGTATAAATCCACAAGCAGATGTTATCTAAAACCTTTTCTTAATGTCTTGGAGAATAGAATAGCTCATTCGCATTTTTACCTGAAATGGGACAAATAAGAACTAAGAACAATTTTAAGTAGGCTCCTACATTAAGAAATGTTTGACAATTGCCGCTTAGCACCAGGCTAATAATTATTGAAAACCTTATTCTTCAGGGTGTACTAAAGTATTATAATGTGTATTCGAGTCGGTATATCTTCTACATTCTTATTTGTCAAATTGGCTTCTATTTCCCTGGCCTTGCTCAATAATGCTCATCTGAGATCTCCAACTAAAACTATCATATTTTAGCGGGGGGAAATGCAAGTTATTTGGAAGGACGACATAAAATCAATTAATGATGTTATCTCGATGAGATCTACAGATGACCACCTATGAAGAATATGGTATAACATCTTTGCATGGCTTGATTAGAAACTAACAAGGGTGGATCTCTATATAAATTATTAAGTATAAGATACCGAGATTCATTAAACGAAACCAATCTGAACCAAGCAACACAGTAGTGAAGAGTTCACTTGTCCTTTCCAGATATATACCAAATCCACGGACAAATAAACATAAGTTCTAAAGATATTAAGATAGTGTAACACTAAGAGTCTAGAGTAAAGTCAAAAAATGAACCTTTTGAATTACTCTGCAACCATATATTTGAAGACTAAGAGGCAAAACATGTCCAAGAAGTTGATTGGCCAACTCTTTCCTTTCACTTTCTGTGCCATGCTCAAAAAACTGCACATTAACCCCTTGACTGTAAATATTTTCTACATGCTTCTTAAGAACAGTAAATAAAACAAATTACCAACATACTTTCTGTATGACATAATTCCCAAAGACATCAGTTATCAAACTACGAGCATGTGGAAGTATTTCTGAGAAAATCTTCATCTTCTCTTCCTCTGTGGCAGTCTCAAGTTTCTGCTGAATAAACCGGCTACCGTACTGATCCTTGCTGGTGGAAAGGGATAACAAGTTAACATAAATTTATTGAGATGCATTTATACAGTAAAACCCTTTACTTAATGATTACAACCACACCTGAAATCAACAACGTGATCAACAACATCCAAAAGTTCAAAAGACCTGGATTTGTTGTTTTTGATCTCTTCTAGCAGTGATGCTGCAAAACTTCTTTCCACATTAATCCCAGTTTCAGGATGCCAAGACCCTGAAGATCCTCCTATTTGATTTTGCAGCATAGATGTATAACTTGAAATTCTATCATCTTGAAGCATAGGACCTTTGGGTCCAAAGGAAGGTACAGTATTTGGAATTAAGTTTCCTTGGTATGGCATGGGGCCAAATGATGAATTTGCGAAATACTGATGGTTCAAGCAGCCGGTTTTACCCAAGTCGTACTGTTGCTTCTGTTGAGCGACCAGTGCGGCAAGATATGCTTTCTGAAGATTTTGCAGATCTCCATGACTAAAGGAAGGTCCTGAAGCGTTTCCATGCCGAGAAGGATCACTGAGAGATGCAGCATGCGTTGCATGATCTGAAGATTGCTGCAAGTACTGAATATAGCGTGGATCCATAACTGGTGAATGAAGGTCAAACCCAGCATGGTTGCTACTTCTTAACTTCCGCCCCATTCCAGTATTACTCAAAGTTGCAGCTGGAATTACAGTGTAACTTATTACTAACTTCCGTGCAAAAACATTTATAAAGATAATAATGAATATGATATAGGCATTAAGTATATTTAGCAGGCAGAAAAAAAAAAAGCAGTTAAAGGAGAAAAACCTGCATTTAATTGATTATTGGCCATAGCTTTTAGCTCCTGATCAGTAAAATATCCACTCTGCAGATGACCCTGAAAATCTGGATGGGGGTAGTTCTCAGGTAGGTAGCACATGTTGGGATTTTCAAAATTCATAATGCCAGAAGAGTTCAACTTTGATTGCAGGTTGGCAGAGGAAGATGTTCGCCTTGGGAAGTTCGCTTGTTCATTCAACCCTAGCTTCACACCATTCAGATCTGTCACAAGTCCATTTTCCTTCAGTAAATCAACATAGTTGGTAGCAAGACCTAACTTCTCAGCTCTTGACACTTCATTAGATTGCGACAAGCTCTGACCATAACCATTTGTCATATTAGACTGTTTCCCGGATTGCTTTTCGAATCTATGCGCGAGCTGAGTTTGTAAGGGATCCAGATCATGTTTGGAAAGACTTAAGCCAGATAAAGAGGCAGCCACATCAGCAAGTTCAGTCATACTAGAAGAATGATTTAGGGAATTTCTGCCAGTCTTATCCTCGACAAGGGAATTCCTACTACTAACAGGAGCAATACTAGGGCTTAAAGATCTCCCAACCAGATGCCTCTCAGGTGTTCTATTTCTTGACAAAGATGATCCCACAGCAGGTGCAAAAGAATTAGGCAGTTGAGAACCATTGTTCTGGAATCTAGGAAGACCTGTAGCAACTGTCCCGGGATGCAACCTCTCAGAGGTTGCCGGTCCATTAAATAACTCTAATGAATGAGATCTAGACACGCTACTTGCATCTTCAATTTGACCAAATGAACCATGATTTGCAAGTCGTGAGTGATGACCTGAAAAGGAAGATGGTTGCTCAATTCCTTCCTGCAAAAAAATATATATGCGCTCTTTTAATCAGCAATTCTCGATCATAGTTGTCAAAATCAAAAAGAAAAAGAAAAGACAATTACCTAGGTGCAATACGCAGGCATGGAGCCTGGCCCTGCCCAAGGCAAATACCCCTTTATAGAAGCACCTTGCCATGGGCTAGACACATGAAACATACAGCTCTTAAGATTTGAAGCCCTTAGGATCTCAAGTATCTATGTCATATTGTAACTGGATATTGAGCAACAAACTCAAGCTACTCAACCCAGTTACTTTAACTTCTTTGACAACACACTATTCATGTATATACTCAGGGGTTCCCTTAAAGACTCATATTTCTTTCCATGTGCTTTGACATTCTATTAATTTTGATAAAGAGCTCAAACATTCTACTTTCTTAGTTTATAATTGCGATTTTTTTTCACTTTAATGATTAAAATCACAACTCAAGAACGCTGATACTGTTTGTTCCCATTCTCTTCTTACTATTGACCAAGTTACAAGTGAAAATTATTTGAACATGCAAAGTATGAAAAGTAAATTTAATTAGACATCTAAATTATGTGGGCCTATAGAGGATGCACAACTACTCAACTCAGATATGATTTATATAGGATTGTAGTAGGTTTAAACTTATGACTGGAATTACATCATGACATTAAGAGCTATATGTTCAGTGCCTTAAGGCTGTTATTAACAGTTTTAAGTTCTCCACATAATACATTCTAAAATTTTAAAATTTCTTAGGGATGGAAAAGTGTTTACTGAAATCGATGGAAGGAGTTTGACAATAGCTTACAGTTCCTATCGCACTGTACAAATTGTTATTTTTGCATACACGTGATGACTGTTCCTCATTTTTATATTCTTGCCCTAGTAAAATTGTCTTTCCTATTGTGCCAACTCGAACTAAGAAATTTATATGCAGAAAAAATAAGGTCAGATCTGATACCGAGAGCATTATAAAGTATACAGAAGATCAAGATCAATCACCTGAAGTATGTCGGCGAAACTCTTCCTGCGCATACCCATTCTAGCTCTTGGCCCAACAATTACCCCATCAGACCCTCTGTCTACAAACTCAGCAGAGTTTTTCCGTGATATATTATTCCTTACAGCAGTCTTTCTCAATTCCATTAAATCATCTCCGGCACTCTTTACAGGCATGCCTGGCTGCATTGAGAACAGTGAACCAACACCATCAACCATATTCTTCCTTAGGTCCCCTATCCCAACCAATGAAGATCCACCTGATTGAAACCTCTGCGCCACTCTCCAATCTTCTTTCGACATCATAGGTGGTGGTAGTCGAGGATTATGATTTTCATGTGAATAATAGTACGATGAGTAGGCTGGATGCGACCTAATTTCTTCTTCCGTCAAGACCCCATTAACTGTACTACTACCACTAGTACTATTATTACAATTATTGTCAACCGGAACAAAATTTTGATTATGAAACAAATTGCCCGCGGCAGTCAAAGACCCTTCCACAGTTGGTGGAGCACTACCACTCCTATACATGTTTACATCCCTCTCCAGTTCAATTGCACCTCGATTATGTCGTCCTCTCAGCAGCAACTCAAGTTCACTCTCCATGTTACTATTCTCCAAATTCCTATTCCAACCCCTCATAATCACACCATTTATATTACTTCCTACATTTGCATTATTAAGCACATCTCTTTGATTCCCATTCACCATCTCCAAGTAACCCCCCCCCCCCCCCCCCCCAACTTTATAAACATAACAAAACCAAAAAAAAAAAAATCAGTAACATCCATTATCAAAACATACAATTAAACTAGTGGCGGAACCAGAACTCTAAACAACCCGAAAATAATATAATATTCCAAACAAGGTCTCTAATAAAAATTTCACTAATTTTAAATCAAACCCCAATTGTAAGTTTACACAATTAAATCACACACACACAAATCACATAAATTTCAATCAAACAAAGTATATACAATGCATGCACTCAAGCTAAATGATATAAAGAACTAAAATTTATTCCAAAAACAAGAAATAAAGACTTATAAATCAACAAGAAAATGAAAAAGAAAAGAAAAGATTCATACTTACAGAGATGCAACAAAGATTCTTGTATATATGTATATAATCAAGAATCAAGAATGGTGTGAAAATTAAAGGGGTCGTATATGATTGAAAATATAGGGAAAAATATGATTAAAATTCAACAAAAGGAAATAATATAATAGGGATGTATAGACGCGAACAAGAAGGAGATTTTTCGAAACAAACTCCTCGAAAACCTTCTTGCTTCAACGTCTGGGCGGTGTTATACAAATATCATATTTTTCATATATAATATGCATGTGATGATATATATCAGCTGTGTGTATCATTTAACATTCTTCACGTGCATGAAAAAAACAACCCAATTTATCGGTTATCGATTCTTATTATTTTGCTAGCGGTTTTGGCCCGTGTCTTGTGTGTTTTTACGTGAAATTTTTGATAAAAAAGGATTAAATAACAATAACAATATTAAATTAAAATTATATAAATATCTTCTGACAAAAAAATTATATAAATATCTATGTGTAATTTTTTTATTCATAATTTATTCTTTTACTGTTATTATTTATTAAAATATATATTTAATTAAATGGACGAAAAACAGTGTCATTATTTTATCACACTTTATTATACTTTAATCATTCAATTTTCTTTCATGATCAAGAATCATATTATTAGCTCTTATTTTGTCAATTAAAATATTTTATTGTTGTGGCTGAGTTTTTTTTTTTTTAATAATTAGGCTTATAACCTTACAAATGAGTATGAAATTCTCGGGTGAGCCAGAGTCGAACAAGGACAACAGAGATAAACTCATTACTACTTGAGTTATCCAATCGTGTTCTTGTAGTTGAGTTTAATAAAATCATATCCAACAAATTGTAGCAATAAAAAGAAGAAATGAGGAAAAAAATACAACATTTCGGAGATTTAGAGCATAAAATTAGCTATTCAAAGTATAAAATTGGTAATTGTTCAAGGCCTTTTGTGAAGGTGCACGATTTTATTGCTTCTGGAGTTCTGGGCAATGGACTTTACCTAGGCCTAATCCAGGCCAACCACCGTAATGTCTTTCTTGACAATTGGCTGGCATCATTAGTAGTCCTACTTTCACAATTACAAGCATTCGTTTTTATCAATACCTTATTAACAACTTTTTATTTTAGTTGATTTCAACACTAATAATTACATAATATATAATTTAACATGGGTAACAATGCATCAGCTATACATTTACATCATATTTCATTCACTGTTCCCTACCTTGAATGACCTCCCAAGAGAACCTTTTGTGCAGCAGAACTTAAAGTTTGCATTACATAACAAACATTTGGATATCTTTGGAATTCAAAGGGAGATTAAATAACTTTTTTGTCTTCTTTTCCCACCAGAGTCCACACTAGCACTTTTGTTCCTAAATGTACATACCAAACATTTGGATAAAGCTGTATTGTGTTTTTGACAACTTCCATCAGTAACTAACATAACAATACATGGATAACAAAAATAATATAATTGTCTGTCAAACCTCATCACTGGCATTAGATATACAATCCTTGATGTTGGGAAATTTTATCGGCAAAGTAAATAATGGTTCAGACGGAGAGCCACCGCCTAAGACTGATAGCCCTCAGGAGTACCCAAGGGCTATTGCCACGGGAACGGCAACAGCATTGCCTACTTGAATGTACCTATAAAATATTAAATGGATTTTTTTTGTCAAGTTATATATAAATGGTAATTGTTGTCTGTTTATAATGATATAAAAGTAGCAAAACCTTTTGAACTAATTACTTTTCCTTAATAGGACCAAAAAGCTTATAATAATCTGGAAATCCCTGAAGCCTGGCATTCTCACGGATTGTGAGCACTCTGTTTTGTTCAGGATGAATAATAATCTAGCAAATACATTAAATAGTCAGCCATCACACCAAACATCCATATTTAGATTAATCTCATGAAACCAAACATACTTATAAACTGTGTACCTGGTTATGTGGTTCAGCCCTTGTAACTACAGTAGGTGCAGTCTCATCCCACCTTAATCTCCCAAATGGCCTGAGAAATAAAATGGAACCATCATACAACTGATTTTTTTCAATTAAACAAGTAAAATAAAAGACTCCTTACTTGGAAGAGGTTCCTCGCACGAATGTGATTGCATAATCAGGAACCTTGCAATTTAAAACAATATTTTAGTCAAACTTAAAGGAGTTTAAATTAAGAAAAGTGGTGAGCTATACTTAACAAAACATACCAAAGGCTTTCCCGAAGATAAATAAACACGTTCAATGTCAAGGTCCCATTCCACTTTATTATCAGATCGAACTCTGACACCTTTAAGATCCCTAAAATTGGCACCCTGTGCTTCACATGTAAACATTAGTAGCCTGTATGCATATTAAATAGATTAAGAATTGTAAACTTATCAAGAAATTTATATTGTTAATCAGTTAAGACTTTTTCAAACCTTTTTAACTGGAATGTGACAAACACGCTCATAATCTTCATTGTTTAATTTGAGTGGGCGATGATCATAAAGAAGGCAGTTTGACTGTGCTAGCACTTGTGGTACTGAACCTAGCATCTCAGCACGTAATTAACCACTTAAACAGAAGATAAAGAAAAGCTTAAAATGCAAATATAACTCAAGAAGAAACATTAAAGTCTTTAAAATCTTGTTCATGCTTATTATTACTTAGGCTACCTTCTTTCCCTAATCTGATGAACTTCTGAAACTCAGTTTTGGGATCAATGCCATATGGCATTTCATCACGAGATTCATTATTTTCCACCTAAGGAAATATATAAATAATAAACCAATCTGTAATTTAAAAAAAAAAAACAAATTTTGAACACATAATATACATACAGCTGGAAGATCAGAAATTGCATACCCTAAGTACAATTTGTCCTCTAATTTAGGAGCACTGCCTTCATCATAGGTAACAGCATTCGACTGCAAAATAAAAATAAGTGGATTATTATCAAAAAACAATAAAGTTGGAATAATTTGTGGGACTAGTGATTTCAATTTTTGTCTTATAGAAGGAGATAGGAATCAACCAAGTGGGAATAGAAACTAATAGAACTTCACATTGAAGAACCAATTAAAAAGAATACAGTTCTGCTGACTGGTGATGAAAACTTGATTGCTTGCATGTATGTCCCTAGACAAATTTGATACACTTAATTGTAGATGAAAAACCATAAAAACATCAACAATATATGACCCAAGTGGGACCTCTGCCACACTTCAAAGAAAGAAAACAAAAAATGGTGTTCTTAAACTATCCATCTCATCGAACAAGGAAACAATATGCTCAATGTTTCGGCCACTTCAATTACCCTTTGGTTTATGTTTAGTGCATTAAGAATTGCAAAGGATCATTTTTATCATGACACAGCCACAGCATGGTGTCATGCCTAGTTAGTCAAGGTAACATTCTTCTGTTTTATGTGCTAATATTAAATTTCAACTTTTGCAAAATTCTAATTCCTCAGCCTCACTTTTTCAACTTATAAGTAACTTGTAAGCTTAGACAAACGGGGGCTATTATCTTCTATCATGACAGGTAATAATTTGCAACTCATCTCCACATCTATGTTCCCCAAGTCTTTGTTCACAACTATGTTTCTCTATTCTGAACCAGATAATTGTGATACATTTGGGTAGTTGAATATGGTTGTTGGATGTCTTGCAAGATTGCTATTATGTTTCTAACCATAAAGTCTACTATTATGTTAATTATTTGTACAGATTTTATGTTTTTTACAAAAAAGTGTAAATTATGCTTTTATACTAATTTTTATAAAGAAACATTTTAATTATGCTAAACAAGTTGCACTCCAAAATCAACCTTTGAACTCTGTGAGTTTACCCTTTAACAACATGAGGAGTCACCACAATATTAAAAAACAAACAGAATTGACATATGGTTCATGCCTTGAATTGTATTCTCGTTTGACAAGATTCAGTTAAAACTAACTAAAGGCAGCCTTAAATTCTACAGGTGTATATGAATATGGAAACATACCTCGAATTCTACAGGAGAATGTCCTCTCACAACAACGTTGTGAGTGGGTAATGGGAATTGAGGCAACTTCTGCATATTAGAGAAGTCACAATGTAAATAAGTAGACGTTGTACAATATAATCACACTGAGGGAATATTAAACCAATATCATGAACAATATATTACCATTGTATGATGTGCACCCCACAAGAACACACGCATGCGAAATTGAGGGAGCCCATAGGCTCCTGCAACCATCATACCCAAACGGGCTTGGTAGTTCATACCAACGAGGCGGCCTAATGCATATCGTCCTAGAAAACCTTTGGCAAATCTGACTATATCTACAACATTTTCCATCAACACAAACTTTGGCTTCAAATGCTCCATGATATTCATATAAACCAGAAGTTACTCATTTTTCGAGTCTTCTAAAGGATTTTTGGTTTTCCGGAAGCGGTTAAATCCACTAATTCCCTGGCATGGAGGACCTCCACATATGATATCAGCATCGCCCTATACAATGGCAATAATTTAAATTAATATGACCTAAAATGATTAATTCTTCTAACAATGCATTTACAGTGTGAAGGGGGGGGGGAGAATGGTTTCAAGAAGCCAAAATATATTTTTCTTTTATGCAAAGGGAGGCAAACAGACTGTTGCCGAAGCAACTCAGATACAGGGAGACACAAGAAACTGTTTCAGAGACTGCTTGAATTTATGTTTATTTCTTATTGTCAATTATATCCAACAGCAACAGAGTTCTCCATATCCAAAGTTTTTGCCTAATAACATTAAGGCTATGCTGAATCCATCTACATATTAGATGCAACTTGTTGCAATACTGTACTCACTACTCAGTAACTCTGTTACTAACACTAATAAGTAAAAGACAGACATCAAAGAAATCGGCCAGCTTAGGTACTATAACATAATGTAAGATGCATTAAGATAATAATAAAGTACATCAAAACAGTTGATCAATCCAGAGTGAAAAATAATGTGGTAAATATTTCAAGCAATTCAAGAATTTAACTAAGGCAAGTATTACCATCTTAAGTTGCCCCTGCATACCTGAAATGGTGTATGTGGCGCCACTTGTATAAGCTTGGCACCACTTAAAGTTTAAATAAAGTGAAACCAAGTGAAATTTAAAGGAAGATCAAGTCTAGGCGCAACATACAAGTCAAGGTGCCACTTGACTTGGACCTTGGCGCAACATGCATCAAATGGAACAATTTGGCAGATTTCAAGTGTGTATGTGGCGCCGCCACAAGGCTTGCCTAGCACCTTGGCGCCACTTAGCTTCACATTGGCACAACATAAGTTAAAGGCGCAACTTCAAGTCTATTCATATAGATGCGGCGCCAATACAAGGAAATCCATGAAACAGGCGCCACTTGAAGTCTCCTTGGCGCAATATGGATTGTTAGATGCGCCAGTTTATTCTACACACTGCAAACACTCTTCATGGCACAACTTGACTCTCCATTGTGAGCAAATTAATTCTAATTTATTTTAAAGACTACTCTATATATGGGATTTTCAACAGTGTGCATCATCTTCAATACTTTCAACAAAACACAAAAACTCTATTAAAGACGAAACATAAATTCTCATTTGTATTTGTTGATACGTATTGATTGTAAACCATTGTAGCTAATCATTTGACTAGAGTGTAGCACCTAAAATTATTATTTTATTTTCAAAGAATGTTAATTATTGCAAGAACTTAATTTTAAATATAAAATAATGTACTGAATGGTCAAGAAAATTTCTAAAAAACATTTATGTTCTTAAAATTACTGGTCAAAATTCTTGGATTAATATTTATGTTTGGAACTGCAAGCGTTGTTATTTGCAATACAATTATTCTTTATTTTTATCATATATTTTGACAGAAAAATAAATAATTATTTTTCTAGAGAATATACAGTTAGATAATATAAACCACCATCTAGTTATAAAAAAGATGCAGTTAATTCAACCAAATAAAGCATGAAAAATAGATATACAACAAGTATAAATCCAGCAGGTCAACCAAACAGAATTATTCCCCTTTTGCTAACTGTACAAAGACAAGAATTAACTTAACCGAGGAAGTTTATTCCCATATAGTATATACCAAACAAGTACTAAGATAATAATAACAGTGTTTAAATAAGATCTAATTTTGGGAGTATATGTAATGTTGTCACTGCCAATAGCTTAACCAACAGTAAATATTCAGACAAACTGCTGAATAATCTGGAATATTGCTGAGTAGCTTC
Source organism: Oenanthe sinensis (assembly GCA_028671895.1). Classification (NCBI taxonomy): domain Eukaryota; kingdom Viridiplantae; phylum Streptophyta; class Magnoliopsida; order Apiales; family Apiaceae; genus Oenanthe; species Oenanthe sinensis. The sequence goes on along the minus strand of CM053813.1, from coordinate 44,237,894 downwards.
CAAAAGCTGATGATATTGTGCCGACTGTAAGAATCAGCATACACAGAAATCCCTGCAGTGGAAACAGGAAACAAGAAACAAATGCTGGTAAAATGAGTCGTATACACTGTACATTTAAAAGATGAAATACATTTTCCAATTAGTTGGATGCTGATGTTAGCTGAGCAAGTTGAATCATTTTTTTTTAGAAATCGTCAATTGCATGAACTTAAATGATCACACATGCTACCGAGCCTAGAGATCGAGTCGGCCTCTTGTTATCGAAGAGAAGCTATCCACTCAACCTCTTGCTTACCAAGAAAACTGGGTATCCGCTAGACTATAAGACCAAGTGGAATTATTTTTTCCCTTAAAAAGTAAACCAGCCCACAAAATATTTAATTGAAAAAATTAGCCTTTGTTATTCTGGCAATAAACACAAAAGAAGAAACGAAACTGAAGTAATGTTGGTACCTGCAAGGGGGTAACTTTTGCCCTGAATATGCTCAGAAAGCAAGCGCAAGGGAGTATGAGTGTCTAGAAAAAAAAAACCTTTCTATTAATAATTATAGTAATATATATCCAAATGTACGAGCAATTGAAGGAATAAGAAGTTATTCTTTATAAAATAAGAGAAGAAAACTTACTACTAGCATCGTTAATAAAGATCCAATTAATGACATCACCAGCCCTGTAAAATTAAAAACAAATTGGTCGTTTTTGAAACATGTAGGTCACTAGAAATACATTCTTTTAGTTTTCAGATGCTGCAAATAAATTACACTCCACCGCTCCACACGAAATGTCATTTCAATTTTTCATTAGTACATTTGTTAAATCCTAATAACTTAATTTGAGATGAAATAGTCAATTCCGATTTATGTAAAACTATATGTTAATGTGAAAATGTGTATGTAGTTGTGTGTGCGCGCGCGAGCGCATATCTGAATCTTAATGATTTTACAATCATAGTGCAAACAAGTTAATTGTAGTTATATTAATAGTACCGGGATTTAGTATGCCAAAACACTAGAACACTTGATAATGATGCAGTAAAATAATTAAGCTGTTGAACCAAAAACATATACAGTATACACAGTGTACATGACTTACCGAAAAAGGGAACGCTGAGACCCACAAATAGAGTCGAGAGCACCAGTGCCGTTCTAATCATAATCGAGTAGATTTGAAATTGGGGATTGTCTGATGGTATCAGCTCTTCCAGACTCATAGCCACCGGAGACATAATTAATGCATATGTTCTTCTCATTAAAGATAACAATAATATAATTTTGCATCATAAAGCATAGAAGAGCGACAAGAAATAATAAACATGCAAAAGAGGGTAGAATAGTTATGCTAAAAACTAACATATGCTGCAGTTACTTTGTTACCTGTCCATTCTATCTGTTCTACTCAGAGTGTAAATGGTAACCTAACTAGAAGTTGTAGCATGTTTCTGCAATATTTCCGAGGCTATATATCATAATAAAACAGTAAGAAATATTTTTAGAAAAAGGATATTTTGTCAATGGATTGACCACCTGCAAAAGAAAAACATACACAAAAATGTTTCTTAACTTGCATGCTAAATTTTGAGCATTATAAGGTATGCAGAAAGTTTGTTATGACTACTAATACAGGATAGCCCTTTTCACACCCTAAAAACTAGATAATAGAAGTTTTATCTCCTTCGTAAGCAGTGAAATGAATTTTATTAGTAGACATGGCTGTTGGACATTGTTAAACTCATAGTATGTTTTGAGATTGAAAAAGAATAAATGTCTTGAGCGCAGAATACTTGTATACATGCATAACTAGGTAAAAGAGAAAACTTTCGATTAATCATGAGTAAAAATTTATTCATTCCTCTAACGATCTTATTTTTATGATAGATATATCTTTAAAAGAAATTTTATGAAAGATAGGTTAAAACATGCAAGTTGCAGCAAGAGCATACAAAACCATTGCACAAGTGAAACTCTTATATGCGATTTCTACTTGTATTACCGTAGTCCATATAGCAATTTTGGAGGCAACCAAATCTTTAGGCATGTTAAGGGTGAATTGTGACTCTGTATCTTCGCCAAACATGAAGTATCCGAATACTGCAACTCCAGCATATAACACCGTACACAAAGCAAAACTGCATTCAAATAAACTTTAATTCTTATAAAACAAAACTTGGATGAATTCAATATGAAGCTCATTTATGTTTTGAAGTTCTAAATATCAGGAGTTAATTACAACATAGTTCCGTATATAATAAGAACCATGCCTGCTTCCTACAACAGGATCTGTACCACGATGCTCTCACCACTCAACTTGAATATTCAAGTACATTGAGAACCTAGACCACAATATAGTACACCAAGTTGCAAAAACAAAATAGTTGAGTATGTTCCCCTCTTGCTTTTTAGATTTTGCTATAACCAGAATTGTTTTGAAGTTTGAACCCTAAACATTAATATTAGTGCTTAGACTGGTAGCGGATAAACAAACCTATCCACCATTAGATTTAGCTGGAAGTGAAGATAGTGCAACATAATTTCACCTAGTAAAGAGGACAAGGGGAAACTGGCTCCGGTTTTTCATTGAAGTGTAGATATTTGGAAAGACGGCATGTCCTGAGTAGCAAAAACCATACAGACCAAGAGCGACAGGCAGAGTAGCAAAGTTCAATGTTGTCCCTTTTCCATGAAAACCAACATCATCTACCAATCCAATCCAGAATAGACAGAGAACCACCAATATTGATGCAATGACTCCCCCAGCTGAAATTAAAAGGGAAGCAGTAACTATATATTAGAAAAAACACTGATCAACTAGTCATGACTCTATATGAATTGTTAGGGAGCAAAACCCAAGATAAGCAAACGATGCAAAGCACACAACAACAAAATTATATGACGCGGAAAACCCACGTCCCAACTTGTATTATTAATCCAAACAATTATCAATAATACAACGTTTCAATCAATCACACCTCACGGTGTTTCCAAACCTTTGTACATGGAACAACCACGTACCTAAAGATACCTAAACCTCCATGTTTAAGCATACCCATCAAACATATTATGACTATGTATATATAGTCATCCCAAACGTAGCCACCAAGACTTACCATACTTGTTACACAAGTCTTCCCATACCTGTCATACAAGTCTTACCATTCTTGGTACCTAATTACTTACCTTTTGTGATCAAGACAAACCATCTATAATAATTTCCCAATTATAATTATTATCACTCATAATAATTATCCAAATACAATTATTATACTACTCATATTTGTCTTGGATCACCAAAATCCGTACTACCATATTGGGTTTAACCCAACATGAATTTACTTCAGCAGAATTAAACGTGCAAATCACGTGTATGAGCCAAAAACTTTCTAGAAAGAGAGAATAACTAAATAATCTAAGTGCTTTGTTCTATGAATAATAACAAATTCATCTTTGTGACAGGACAGTTTTCTTGCATTGCTGTACTATATTTCTTATCAGGAACCGCTGCAATTGCATAACTCGACTCTGGGATATAGTAAATTACTAAACACCAATGAAGATTATGAAGAAAAAACACCCTAATTACAGCTTAATAATTTAACAAAGAATTTAACCATATCTACTAGAAAAGACAAGATGCATAGCTAATGACCTAAATTTATAATAAAGAAATGGAAAACCTCAAAAAATGCAAGCTGTATGAAAAAAATTTAGTACCTACCTGAGAAGTAACTTAGAATGCTGAGGTCTTTGAGCCAAACCGTAGGAAGAACAGTAAGGACGGTTATTATTGCAAACAGACATCGTGAATTTAAGTAAAAACCTGCCAAAGTTAAGTTTGCGTTCGGAAACAGAGATGACAAATTATCACTCTCCAAAATTATATATTCAACACAACTGGCCTGCAAGGAGAGATATCGGAGATAATCTCAGTACAATGTTTGAAAAGAAACACCAAAGTTTGAAGGAAATATATGGGGGGGGGGCTCATAAATCTTAATTTAATTGAAGCCTTATAAAATTTACAAAATCTGGTTCGGAGAAGACAAGAAAATTATAATAATTTAAAAATTAAGCAAGTATTACTTACGTACAACTCCACGTATAAGATTATCTGCATTCAGAGAATAGAAAATACCAAAAAAATATTAGGAATCTGAGTGTCATGTATCTTTCTTGTAAGGAAGGCAAGAAAATAGTTTCGATACAGAATGTAATTAATTACAAGACTATATAATTAACAAAAACAAATAAATTCAATGACTAAATAGTTCCATAGAAAGCACAGAGCCAAATATTTAGCCTTCAAGTGTCATGATCTTTTCTGATTAAGCAAGAGAATAGTTGGATGATATAAAACAATTACAAACAAACTTATTAGCTAGTACTATAAAGAAAATTATCTAACATCAGTAATAGAATGAAGAAGATTGCTGAAACTAATGCGCCAGATTCAAAAATCAATACTCCTCTTCTACAAAAACGAGAATATGTAAAACATCTTCGTAAATGTTGCAGAAATAAAGTAGCAATGCTGATTTTTAAACATGTCATATGAAGAAATGGCATTAAATAAAAAGTAAACCACAAATTTTCTTGCAATCAGTTTTACAGAGGCCACTTTCTTTGATTTGCTATAGTTCATGGCTTAGATTTTATAGTTGTATAGGCTTATCCCACAAAAAAGAAAAATAAAAGTAAAGCATCAAAGTTCACAAAATTTTGAAGTGACTCTGTTAAATAAAAGAACTTACGGAGATGGCAATGCGCCCTGTAGTGCCGAACGCAGCTTGGCCGATGTCAGGGTATGTCTCAAGACCAGGTTGACTGTCCAAGCAGTGACGTAAGAGAATCCCTGTGTAGAAAGATAAAATTCCAAATATAAACAATAAAGAAAGACCAGACCATCCTCCTTCTTTGACTGCATAAGGAGTAGAGAGGAGTCCTACTCCACATAAAACATTCACACCTGCATACATCCAAAATACAAGTTATCTGGGCGGCTAGAAATAGAAATAACGAATCCTGTTCTTTAAGACCGAAAGTGAATTTATATCTACTAGCTATGGTATTCAACACAATATTATTTTACATACTTCTAGCCTGAAACCATTACCAACAATTAGCATCTTCAGAAACATACCATTTAGTACAGCCTGGCCATATGAACTCTTCCGAGAAACTGGAATTTCATGTGAGACCTTGGAATATTTCTGATCAGAGGTTACCCTCTTTGAATGTTTTCTTTCTGTGATGGGAGGAAGAAGAGAATGGGAACTACGTCTTAGTTGAGGCTGTTGCTCATCTGCTGCTGTTGACAACAGAGGTTTAGCTGTTGATTGTATTATTTCAGGAGTTTTTCTTTTTGTAAGAGAGGATGAAAGGAATGAATTGCTTAATCGTGACAATACAGGCGTCCCCAAAAAGTTGAGGCTTGGAGATGGAACACTCAAATCAATTGATTGCCTGAAAGTTTTGAATGAAAATACTTGTTCAGACCACGTAGTGCATGGATTAATATTAAAGGTAAAACTAGCACGGAGGATTCCTTGTACAAGCTCTATACTTGTATGTTGAAGAATATAGTAAACAGATATAAATATTTAGTAAGAATCTTTTCTTCACTCGTGTCTTCAAGTTACGCAAACATATATATACACATCAAAACTTTTATGAACAAGGATAGTGGAAAGTGGAAGTATTTGGTGCTAAGATTATTTCTGAATAACTTTTCCCTGTCTTCCAGAAACTTGGTAATAATTAGTAAGTATATATTCAAATTACAACTTAATAATAAAATGATAAAACACGGACAAAATTTCCTTTGTTATGTATTGCCTTGCTAAATGGTTCGATAGGGAATTGCTGTAAATAGCTTCAGTAAAATATTTTTTTGACTATAGCTAATATGGTATCCCTGAATATTCTTTGCAACTCCGGCAAACTAATATCGTTTCAATCAATAATTATCACACATAATATGACTAGTCCATGTATGCATCAAGGAGCGCATATACCAGACTAGAAAATTATTAGTTGAGATCCTCAACCGGCATTTATTCAATTGATGATCACTGTCCGCAATCATGTACGCGCCTTATGAGGGATGCACTTCATTCATTGATATTAGATCAATCGGATCTTTGTTTATTTTCTTAGCGGGAGTTCAATACCTCAACCTGTACATTTCTACAAAAAATTGAAACCGAGAGGAGATTCCTCAAAAATCCTTATCAAGGTGTGCTAATTTCTTTTTTCAAATTTAACTATTTCACTTCCTAGAGAAAATTACTGAGCAAGAGAGTCTAAATCCGATTAGCATTTCATGCAGTAGTTGCTAGTGTCTTCAATAGATAAAGAAAAGTATATGATCAAGAAAAGGGAAACTTCATAACCTGTAACTTTGAGGCCATGCACTGGTCACGGAACTGGGCCTGCTGTGGTGCTCGTTGTTGTAGGAATAGTTTGAAGAATCCGAATCATCTGAATACTCTATATTATTCCTCTCATCCTCGCCTTTATCATACACATTTTCATCATTCTCCTCACTTTCAATAGATAAATACGAATCTGAAACTGAATTCTTCATCTTCTCGAAATACTCTAATCAAAATTCAAATATATTTTCCCCATTTAGGCAAATTTCAACTTGACAAAAAAAAAACTAGTCTTTTAGAAAGAAAAAACTGCCATTATTAATTGTCAATGAAACCTAACCCTACAAAACTTTCTAGAATCTGGATTTATCGGAAAACAGAGCTGGTATAAACAAAAGTCCAACTTACACCTGATTAAAGGGAAATATAGAAAATTAATCATTACATAGCTGTTATAGTTCTTATTTACATAATACACATACATATAACATTTGCATGCAAAAATGACAAGTCTGCAAGTATTCAGATTCAGACATGCTCATAAATACACACATATATTAATGAATGTGAACCTGTTCAATTATGTTTTAAATGGAAAACATCAGCTATACTTCATACAATCATACATATAGACACTTCTAAAATAAGAAATTTAACTAAAAAGACATGGGTCAGATCCAAATGACACAATGAAGTGAGCACAAATCTAATTGTTGTGACATATCACAACGATTAGACATTTCATAAGCACCATAACTTAAATGATATAACCATGATACATAAAACATATAATCACTCCCCATATAAATAAAAATTGAATTTGTGTTTTGTAAAAGTAAAAGACTAAAGGCTGCAACCTTTTCATGAACAATCATGTAAATTTGTAATTGAGCAGAGAAAGATTGGAGTGTACTGACCTTTTGCTTTTACAGAGTCAAGAAGTGAGTGAATGTGTGTGTGTGTGTGTGTGTGTGTGTTATACAAAGAGAGACACAGCAAGAGAGACAGAGAAATCAATCAGACTGTCACTAACTATCTGCTCTTGAGTATGCTAGTACAAATGTCGGAGTATGTGATATCCCATATGGGAAATGTTTTATTCTCCGTACTTTTTATTGGGCAAGGTGTCTATTCGAAATATAATTATTAAGAGTATAAAATGGAAAATTATTAAGCCACGGCCTACGACGGCTTGATTTATTTTGTGCAGAATTTAACAAATTCTTGTTGAAATTACATAATATCTGCTATTTTTATAAACCCATTTTTTAACTTGGGTGTGTTGGCACTTAATCGTCGGGCATGTTCTCCTTAAATTAGCATAAAAAAATGTAGGTTCTCCTTAAAATGGAAATAGAAGTAGAACACACTTAAGGGAACCATATTGTTATTTGAACCGACAAGTTTAATTGTATGCTTCAAATCATAAAAATTTAGTCTCATTTTTAGATATTCATTTTTTTAGAAATTTTAATATTTAGTATTTAATTTTTTATGAAATTTCTAAAAAAATTAAAAAAACTTGTTTGGTCGAGGAGGCTCGATTTGCTAATAAGTCATCAAATCAAGTCTAATGTTAATATTAAAATAAATGTAATTATTGTTATAATATAAATTAAAAATTATATTTTAATGTTAAAATATATTTCATGTTCTAATACATATTTTTAAAATAAAATTAAATAAATGTAAAATCAACTAACATTTTAACCAATAATGAAAATTATAACATTGAACTTGCTAAAATAGATATTATTATAGAAAAATGTTAGAAACCCTAAAAAATTACTCAAAATTTGTCCCGAATGATGAGTTGTCATATGTGTATTTAGTAATTTTCCTACGCCCACAAATTAAAACAAGACATATGTCATGTCACGTGATTTGGAAAAAAAAATTGGTATAACTTTTGGGGTACCTAGCATTGCATATTTTTATATTCATTTTTCTCCAATTTTTCGCTTACATGTCTGTTCAACAATTATAACTATATTTATACTTGGTTATAAATATAAAAACAATTACTCCCTCTAGTCCTAAATAATAATTTTTTGACTTTTTGGCACACATATTTAGGAATAAAAAACACAGAGCTACAATTAATATTAACTTTTAATTTTTATATCAAATAAAAATTTAAATTCTAAATTTTTATATGATATAAAAATTTATAATTATTGTTAGATATATGTATGTATTATTTTTTTTGCTAGATATGTATGTATGTATTTTTTACTCCTAAACATTCGTGTCAAAAAATCAAAAAGCTATTATTTGGTACCAAAGAGAGTATAATATTTTTCTATTTAACTTATTCTTTAATATTGAATTGGAGTGCTATCTTTTTTAATTGATTCTATATTATAGAAATAGAACTTCTTTAAAATTATCTCCAAAATACTCCTAAACAAACTCTTAAATCAAAATATAAGGATATAACAAAAAATTGAACTCCAAAGATTCATCGTGGCTCCTAAAAATTTTAGAAGCATCTTCTCTCTCCTCTAATTTAGGAGTCTACACAATGCTCTTAACTGGTTTTTATATTAATAAAAAATTCATTCCCTCCAAATCATTTATTACATTTCTCTCTCCTTTTATCATAGTGGGGTCCAAATATTAATAAAAAATAAAATAAAGAGGAGATATAAATAACAATATTGGAGTTGACACTTTTAATAATGTACTAATTTACTAGGAATTTAATTATTTATATTATATTTAGGAGTTAACTAGAAGACTATTGAAAATGCTCAACATTGCATTGGATTTGCTCTCAAAGTAAAGGTGGGTAAGGATTTTTTTTATATTGCGTGGTTATTCTAATCTTTTAAAAGTATTTTTTTCTCATAAATTTATTAACCAAACAACTTTTTAAACTAGCATTTCGAGAAGCCCTCTCGTGGTTGAAAGGGCAGGGGGCAAGTAGTGTATGTATTGAGCTTGACGCTTTCACAGTTGTGCAGGCTTTTAGAAGGAAGAATGAAGATGACCGATCGTGTCATTCTAGATTGTTTAGCTATTGTTAAGGACTTGAGGTCCTATAATGTTTATTTTGTTAGGAGATAAGCGAATATAGCAGATCATACTCTTGCCACAGAAGCTAGTTCCATGTCAGATCGTAAGGAATGATTATCTGTGCATTCCTTTTTGATCGATGTTCTCGTTTCTGATATTCAATAGAAGCTTCGGCATTTGTTTTCCAAAAAAAAAACTAAGAATTCCTAGAAAATTAAAGTTTCATATATATATAAATGTCAATCATATGAACTCTTGGTGCTAATTTGATTGTAGATATTTAATTCCTTTAAAAGTTATCATATTTTTAGTATCCCAAATTACTTCTGCATCTTAACTTTTGCATGCAATTTAAAGTATATTGATTGGATATCTCTAATATTTTTTAACTCTTTTTTGTAAATAAAAATTTAAGGTTTGAATTATTATTTACAAAAAGAAAATTAAGAAATGTTTAATGAATTTTTTAATAAATTATTAATAATAGCTAATAAATTGTGTGGATGAGTTGAAAAGTGGATCGCTAGGTGCTTCATTTTTTTTAGACCTAGTTGGGGTAGGAGGGACTCGAATTCGAGACATTTTACACAACCAGAACTCTGATATCATGTTAAGTTACCGGTTCCTAAAATCTCAAGTTGTTAGGAGACTGATTTACAAGGATCTTATATTATATTCATTCCTCCTAACTCGAAAGTTCATTTATGGGTTGAGAGTTGATTACGGGGCCCATCTTTGGGACAATAATTTACTTTTTTTGGCACTCTGATACCAACTTAAGTTAAAAGTTTTCTTAAAACCTTAGGGTGTTAGGAGATTAATTTATCATAATCTTATATTAAATTCTAACATTGGACTCAAAAATGGTCGAGTGAGGGGGAATGTTAATAATATAAGATCATCTTAAGATAGTCTCATAATATTTTGAGATTTTAGGAGAATTAATAACTTAAAATGGTATCAAAACTCTGGTCGATTAAGATCCCAAAAATGAGTGTTTGTCATTCACTCTCAACTCATAATGGACACGGGTTTAAGGTTTAACGTCCTGTCATACTCAATATTCTCACCTAATACTTATTTATTATGAACACCTAATATCTTAAGATTTTCAAAGAATCGATAATTTAACCGTCTATAAAATATAATTATATTAAATTTATATATAACTCACAATGTCGAATTGTATGATTACATTTACTATATGAATTGAGCCACCACATTAGTATCAAATAAATTGTGTCGCCCTATTAACATAACGAATCAAGATTAACTGTTAAATTTGTTTTAAAAAAGAGATTAACTGTTAAACAATAATATTAAGTCAATATTTACCGTTAAATGAATTACAAATAGTGCTCGTCAACACAAGAATATTACACTTAAGAACAAGAAGACCGGAAAAGATTCCGGTGAACAAACTTATAAAAGAGTAGCGCTTCTTTTCCATCACCATAATTGAAAATGTAGGATCCACTTATAAAAGTGTAGGACTAGGACTCGTCTATTATTTGCATATTTTGATATTTTTTGAATACTACTGATATCTCCTTTTATTTAATTTTTTGAAAATACTTTTATCTCCTTTTAATATCGACAAAGATTAAGATTAGAATCCATTTAATATATATTATAAATTATTTTTAGATTCAACTGAGTCTGCATGAGACGTCTCTGCCATAAATAAATATTATCGTACCATAATAACTAGAAAAATTAATAAAAGTGTTTTTTTAAATAAATTTATTTGTAATTTTACTATCTCTTTTAAAATATTTATAAATATATAATTTGCTATCAAATGTAATTTGTTTTTAAGTTTCAAAAAAAGATTTAAAATTATATTTAGTTGCATTTCTTGAGTAACTTATTTTTTTAATCAAGAACTATTAATTTTTTTCATATAATTATATATTAGACGAAAAATGCAAAATAATATGCATTATTATTATAATCACACATATTTGGAATTTTTCTTGAATTGTTGTGTAGTTCCTATTCCTTATTTTAACAAATGTATTGAAGGAAAAAACAAAAAGAGTAGGCCTATCAAATATTTAAATGGATTCGTGCATGAGATTTTTCAAAAATTGTTGGGAAAAGGCTATAATTGTTATAAATATTGTGTAATATCACTTTTTTCAGCTAGATAAGTTGTAGTAAAGTATTATTTTATTGTATATGTAAAAGAGAATAGAAGATGTAGAGAGAAAGTTATATATATTCTCTGTATTTTATTGTAATTAATTTCATCAACTGAATTCATTATTTATAGATGTTGATTTACAAGTTTTCCTAAAAAAAATTGCAAGTCAGTTTAGTTAAATATTGTAAGTCTTCTCAAGTAAATTTCGTAAGTCTGGTTTGATAAGTTGTGCAAGTCCTCTTAATAAATTTTACTAGACTTTGTCGATAAATTTTACGAGTATTCGTTGTTAAATTTTGATAATCACATTATTTACTTATATTATAAGAATAATTATTTTGAATCGTCAAGTATCAACCGCTGGTGTGCAATCCATCCATCCATCCATCCATATATTAATAGCTATTTCCATACTGTTTGACAACTTGTTTTTTTTTTAATTTGGCCCCTGCATAACCCCACGTGATCACGTCAGTACGTCACTATAGACTATAGACTGTTATATTAAAACCCCTATTTTAACATGTTTCATTCAAAATACTAAAATCGTATCATCTCTTTATTAATCGTTTTGATGAAATATTAGAGTATACTTAGCTTGTGTCCATTTTGTGAAAGAGGAACATGAAAAAAAATGAAATGAAAAATTATAAATAAATTTTATAAAGAAAGAATAATGTATGTGTGAAATTGTGAATAGATATGAGGGAGTTTAAATTTTCTATGATGAGAATTGTAGGTAAAATGATGAATAAATGAAATTGAGTATTCCTGTTAAAACATATATGTTAAAATTCTAGTTCAAATAATTTAGAATGAAATGAAAGAAGGAATTAAAATTATAAACATTTTCTCTAATCTCACTCAAATAAAAGTATAAATTTCATTTTATTCTCCTTTCATTCCATTCTATCAAAATGAACACAGTCTTAGTGTAGGTAAGAATGAAAAATACTTCTAGTTTTATAAAAATTTAGTTTTTAATGATTTAAAGTGTGTTTATATTTATTGCTTATTTAATATAATTTAAACACACTAAATATAAAAGAAAGTACAGACAAAATGGTATTTTTATAAAATATGAGTTAAAAATAAAATGTTATTCTTTATAACTAAAAAATAAAAAGAGATTTGTAATGATTTGAAGAGTTACTGTGGATGTCATTTCACTGTCAAAGTTGAAATTAATATAAACTAGAAAAATTTGTTTGATTGATACGTGAGAATTAAGTTTTTATAGGAAGTGTAAGTTATCAAGAGAGAGGGTCAGGTAAGCAACTACTTATAATATATGAGTATTTAAACTTTTTTCGAATTTGTACTTCCCCTTATCAATGTTAATCAAATAATTTTTTTAAAATCTACTTCCTAACTGTTTAACTTCCAATGTATTTCAAGTGTCACCAAGTGGATCATGTTTTAAATTCTAATCGCATATAAATTTAAAGTTCACTCATTAAAATGTAACAATATATAATGGGTGTTTATGTTTCACTAAAGTTAAATTATTTTAACAATAAGCTTGTTTCAGTTTAAATCATACTGCGGCCGTTTGGAGTTCCTTGAACTTAAAATAAGTTATTTATTTTCATATTTTTTTAAAGATAAATATTTATTTTAGAATTTTAAAATCAAATATTATTTAAAAAATAAGTTATTTATTTTCAGAAAAAATATATACATGCCTATTTTTTCTGAAAATAAGCCTTTATTTTCATAAGATAAGTGTGGCCAAACGGGACCACTGTTTGACATTTGTAAATGATCTTTTCTTGTATTTATGTGGCATAAGTAAATAAGTAGAGCCCTGTTTGTCTAAACTTAAGTCGGGAGCTTAATTTATTTCTGACTTTAAACTGAAAAATATATGTTTGTATAATAAGTCAGAAACTGACTTAAAATCAGAAATAAGCCAAAAACTGATTTAAAGGCAGAAGTAAGTATTATATACTTTTTTCAGTAACTTATTTTTTTTATTATTATTTTGATAAAAATTATTCATATATTATAAATTACTCATAAGTTATTTTTATTAATATATTTTTAAAAACTCTTAAATTACTCATAATACAAAATTATCCAAATATGTATTTTAAGTTCCCAACTTATTTCATTAACTCACTTTAAGTCACAAGTCTCGTGTCCACTTTTTTTCCCCAAACCCAGCTTATTTTCCTAGAATTTTGTGCATGTTAGCAGTCTTCTAGTTATGTAAGTGTGTTGGCTGCGTCACTTTGTTGTATAATTTATGTTTTTAAATTTTGAATTTTTAAATTATAAAATTCATGTATTAAAATTTTTTAATAAATAATGTAACTAAAAAAGATTTATATCCAATTTATCTATACTATATTATTAAAAACGAAACATTAAAAGTTTGGTAATTGACAATTAGTCGGTATTTGGGCTGTATAGTTAAAACTGTATCTAATTTTTAAACATTAATCTCTTCAATAAAACACATATCACTTTAATCTCCTAATTAAAACACATTTTAAACAAAATATCTAAATATTATTTTATTAAAATACAAATACAAATAAAGTATATGAAAAATTATATAAAAATATATAGATATAAAATTAAATAAAATTTAAATTAGTATTATAAAAATGAAAACAAATTCAAATTATATAAAAAATATTAAAATACTAAAAGAATTTAATTCATGTGTCACACAGGAAATAAGCTATTTATAATTTACCAAACACTTTACTGACTTATAAGTAAATTATCCAAGCAACTAAATAACTTATAAATAATAATTTACTTATCACTTATATGACATTTATTTATTTTAAATTGAATTTTTTTTAAAAAAAAAATTAGCCAAACATGCCCATAAATTTTATTAATGATTATATTGTAACATCCCAATCCCATACATGTAGATTTTAATTTAGTATAAAGTAAACTATAATTTTTTGGGACTTGTAATGAATTTATAAATTATTTAAATTATTGCATTTGTACGAGTGTACTTATGATATGATTTCAGAATTTGACACGATCGATTGTGAAAAAGACTCCAAATTTCGTCGGGTTGGCAGATGTATGCGCAAGGATATTAATATACTTTCATTTTCCTTGAAAATCATGGTATTTATAGAATTAATAAGATTAATGGTAGCGGCGGAATTGAGAGACGACTTCCCCTTGAATTCCAATTCCGGCTGATCTTGGAAAGTTGGTCAAGATTTAACATTACAGTCCATGCAATATATTTTAAGAACTAGTAGTAACATTTTGGTATTAGTTCAACCGTAAGTTTAAGATTATTTCAAATGATGGTTCTTGGTTGTGGTTCAACCAGCCTAGTTGATGATGTCTATCCTATCACAGGTGGATTCTATGGCCACCAAGTCTCTAACTAGTCCATCCATACTCACACGTTCAAAAAAAGTTAGTGTTTTGCGCTTGAGGTGTACTTCACATTCGACAGTCCAAGGAATATAATATATTAATATGATTCCTGATTTAGATTATATTAACTATATATACATACATATCCTCTCTCAAGATTCTTACCATACAATGAATATAGCATATACTACTCTCGAGTGGAGATTGACAAATACTTGCTTTCGAATCATCATCATTTGCTATGTGTCGACTATACATTGGTTTCATCCCATGTTTTAAAATGACGTTATCAAACATTTTGAAAAAAAATTATATTTTTTCAACTTCATGAGCTGTGCAACTGAATAAATTGAATTGAGATTGAATCTGCTTTTTGCACTTTGAGACAATATTCTACTTGTCTATTTGTTTATAGCGCTGCAGATACTTCTCTATTTTGACACTTTCATACAATAACAAGCTGTTGGTTGGAATCTCGATACATACCTATAACCTATGTACATCTACATGTCTCTGTACTAAAAAAATTGATTGAATACAATTCGTTTCGAGTTACCTGTTTATCTCGTATATTTATAGTTTAAATTTATATAAAAAAACCAAATTAACAAAAGACTTGATTTTAATAAACAACAATACACGTGTAGTAGTGTTTGGCCTTATTTTTCAAAAATAAAAATTTAAAATAATAGA
The DNA here is from genome assembly GCA_028671895.1 of Oenanthe sinensis. Lineage (NCBI taxonomy): Eukaryota > Viridiplantae > Streptophyta > Magnoliopsida > Apiales > Apiaceae > Oenanthe > Oenanthe sinensis. Next base: position 44,222,307 of record CM053813.1, on the reverse strand, counting down.
GAATATAAAATTATTTTTAAAATTTAACCGTTTCATCCACCTTATTACTATGATTTGTAATATATTTGCTCACATTCCATGCAAAGGTCATAATTGCAACAACAATTTCACATTATAATAATATTCTGCATCGTATCAAGCACAACAGTGTTTTTTAAAAATCATTATGTAAAACATTTATCACAAATCATCAAATTTTATAAATTTTTTATTTTGTTTCAAAAACACGATTCTAAATAAAATAAAATAATACCAATATCACCTTAGTTTTTAAATTAAAATTAATGCTTTGTAGAAAAAACCCAAAAAATTGTTACTTGTCAAACATCAATTATTAATTTTTTTGAGTTACTACAAAATTTGGCCCAAAACTTCTGAATATCTAATGGTGCTGATTTTCATTTTTATAGCCCATCAAATTAAATTAAAAGGCCCAATCTACTCAATTTTACATTTTTATCCAACTCTAAGCCCCCCCTTCATAACTCTGAAGCTCAAAGCTCATCAATGGCGAATTTCTCACGCGCCACAACTTTTCTCACGCGCCTCCACATTCACAGGTACACTCTCCCCAAATTTCACTCCTCAACTTCCCGATCACACTTATCAACCTTAATTTCACCGTCAATTGGCGACTTTCCCCATAAAAAACAAACTAACATCACCGAAACGCAAATATTAAACGAATTATCAAATTTATTACCAATTCGTCACAAAAACAATCAAATTCAAACAAAATTAACCGTAGATACAGATTTTACTGTGAATTGTAGGTCAGTGGATGATTTTTTGTCTCCTGAAGATAAATTAAGAGGTGTATTTCTACAGAAACTTAAAGGCAAAGCTGCAATTGAACATGCTTTAAATAATGTTGATGTGGAAATAAGTAGTGAGTTAGTTGCCAAAGTCGTAAATAGAGGTAGTTTATGCGGTGAGGCTATGGTTAGGTTTTTCGAGTGGGCGATAAAACGAGACGAGATAGGTGAGAGGATTGATGTTTATAATGTGATTGTTAAAGCGTTAGGGAGACGAAAGTATTTTGATTATATGTTGAAAATGTTGAGTGAGATGAGAGTGAGAGGCGTGGTTCCTGATTACGAGACGTTGTTTATTGTAATGGATAGTTTTGTGAAAGAGAAGCAAGTGTCGAGAGCGATTAAGATGTTTTTGTGTTTGGATGAGTTTGGATGGAAATGTGATACGGAGGCGTTGAATGTGGTTTTAGGATGTTTGTGTAAGAGGTCGTATTTGAGTAGTGCGAGTTTGTTGGTTAAGAAGATGAAGGGGAAGGTGGAGTTTAATGAGGTGACGTATAATGTTATGATGAGTGGATGGTCGAGATGTGGAAATGTTGGTGAATTTGAGAAATGTTTGGAGGCGATGGTTGGTGATGTGTTTGAGTCGAATAGTTGTACTCATAGTTATTTGATTGAGTGTTTGGGGAGGGCTGGTCGGATAGGTGATGCTGTTGAGATATTTGAGAATTTGGAGAAGGATGGTTGTGTTGCTGATGTTTGTGTGTATAATGCAATGATTTCTAATTTTATGCAAATTGAAGATTGTGATGGATGTTTGAGGTATTATCAGCGTATGTTGAGTATGAAATGTGATCCGAATATGGATACATATGTTAGAATAATTCATGGCTTTCTTAAGGCTCGAAGAGTATCGGATGCTATTGAAATGTTTGATGAGATGGTTGGTCGTGGAATAATTCCCACCACAGGGACAGTAACTTCGTTTATTGAACTTCTATGTACCTATGGCCCTCCTCATGCTATGTTGATAATTTATAAGAAAGCTCGAAAAGCTGGTTCTAGCATATCACTGACTGCTTACAAGCTGTTACTGACGCGCCTTGCCAGATTTGGCAAATGTGGTATGATGTTGAATATATGGGATGAGATGCAAGAAAGCGGATATTCTTCTGATGTGGAAGTATACCAGCATATTATAATTGGGCTTTGCAACAATGGACAGCTTGAAAATGCCATTCTAGTCATGGAGGAATGTCTGCGTAAAGATTTTTGTCCAAGCAGACTTGTCTGCAGCAGATTGAATAATAAACTATTGACTTCAAACAAAGTAGAGGCTGCATATAAGCTCTTTATGAAGATCAAGGTTGCTCGGCAAAATGAGAATGCAAGAAAAAATTGGCGTGCTAAAGGGTGGCATTTCTGAGTTTTTACCTCTTCTGTCTTTTTTGCACAAGTGTTTTGCTGAGGATGTAAAGTTGCCTAGGTGGACAGATAAACATTGTAAATGCAACACATACTTCTTGGTGATGTAAAGTGTTTTATCCTTCTGTTAAAGTTACATACTTGAAATTACGCTCCACTTTTCCTACATAGGGGGAAAGCAGCTAATACTAAATTACTAATTCCATGTCACTTCTCAGGCAATTGCTTGGCTCTTGGTGGTGTTTCCAGATGCTGTATGTTTATGTAGTTTCAAGGTGAGGTGATCTGTCTTGTCCAAAAAAAAAAGGTGAGGTGATCTGTGATGACTACATTCAGTGTTGGAGCTACAAATACGAGAATGATTTCTTGACAAAGATACTTTGTTTGAACAAAGTATACAGACACACATGTTTGGGTTGCTTGTTCAATATCCAAACCGAGAAAAATTACCTGGAGTTTCTAAACACAGTACTGATTTGAGGCGTTTACATGACTACATAATATTATTTTTTTTGAAGACCAATAAGTGGTGGAAGATGTGCTGCTTAGTTAGCGCAAGGGAAAAAGTGCAGCACCATAAGAGAAGTTTACAGTTATAAAGTTCACTATGTCCAGGCTGAGAGGTATAAAAAGGTATTTGTAGCCAATGAAACAGCGTGAAAGAAAAGAATGATAGGTGGCATCATATAGAGCACAGCAGTGACAAGTTTTTACTGCAATTTTGGTTATTGGACAATATTATTGTCAAGATCATTATGCTTGACTGGTGTGTTAAAGAACTTAAGAAGGCCATGAAATCGGAGATCAAGAAATTGACATTTCTAACATTGTCTGTGACAATATTTATGGAAATGTTTGATATCTTCACCGCTCCCAGCTATCAAACAATATGTGCAGTGCTCCGTCAAGATCTTCTGCATTCTAGTTAAAAAAATAGCCATTTATCTGTATGCTGACCTTAGTAGATCATGGGGCGGACGTGCAGTTTTCACTCGCAGATATACCTAAATATTTGTTAACTCTTGCATTTTATAGCTATGATACTCATCCATGTGTTTTCAGAGGAAGTGAGGGTAAAATATTTTAATTTTTACCAAACTAATTTCCAGCTCTAATGGGTATGAGGTTAACCCATAACAAAAAAAAACACAGAGGGATACAGTAGTATTACATAAAAAGTCCATCGCCAGTATATCATATTTATATGTTCGAGTCCGGGTCCAAAGTTTATGTTAGACCACTCGTAACATTAGTTAACAACGTTTTTCTGATGATGTTATCTGTAAAAAATTATCTGAAAATCTCGTGAAGCGCAGTTATTTGGGTCAGTTCGGGACAGGGAGTACTCTCCCGCTCTGTTCTCCGAATTTCAACCCAATCCCTAAACCCTCATCCCCAATTTTTTTTATAAATCCTCTCCTGTTCCCCGGAACATCCTGTATCCGAAAGTCATCAATTCCCCATCCCGTTTGACGAGGAGATCAGATCGTAAAGAATGTCCATACCTATTGGTTATGTAATATTTATAAATGAATGCCAAAGGAAAAGGCCCGTCTCATATTGAGTTTTTTACCTGGTGGCTTTTGATCAAAAATCATGGCAATCAACTGGCCTTGGCTTTAAAATGGTCTTTTAAGCTGTCAAATTTTGGAAAGGATTATGTAATACCTTCAAACCAGGTCAAGCCAGGCCATTTAACTCCATGGTATGTGCAGGGAATCCAGGCTGCGAACCTTATATTTTCTTTCAATTGATGAGCTATGATGAACTGCAGCTTCATAGCAGAAATAAATGATGATGGAGCATACTGATAAATAAATCAGAAAACATGGTGCTAATTGCTAATATCAATTAATTAATAACAGTGATCCAAATTTATGTTGTAACCAATAGATTACTTTACAAGTATTAAATCATTACAAAAAAAACTATTCCATATACAAAAGAGATCCTTTGACAAAAACATACGAGTGCCCTAATTATCCTAAATGCAACAGGGAAACAAAATAATATTGTTCGCATGAGGTAACCCTATAACCCTGTAGCTTATCTCATCACATTAACCATAAGCAACCCCAGTTATATCATGAACCAATGAACTGTACTTGAAATCCATGACCTTTTCATATTGTATTCCTCGCATGAAAAAACCTTGATATGTCCACTGATGATGCTAAGAATGCTATAAGCTATCTCGGAAAGTAGGAAACTGGATTCCATCTTTTAAGTGACTCACTGCAGTTGGGAATAACCATTTCAACATGTTTGGTCCCAAAATCTGACAAACATGAAGATGATGTGTCAGATGGAGAGTATATAGTATATACTATATATTTTCATGCTGAATATAAAGGGATTAAAAATTTAAAACAAAAGAGAGAGAGAGAGGGAGAGAGAGACCAGAGTTATATTTTTGTAAAAACCAACATCGAAAGGATGATGATAGCTCTGCCCAGATTTCCTAGCCAGCCATTCTGCGCGTACTGATTCGTAATACTGGCAAAAATCCAATATTAAGAACGTAACCCATAGTGGCAAAACTATATCATAATAAATCGACTTGGCACATCAGTTCATGATATTAACAGCTTACCTCTATTGTTGTCTTGTTGCGGGTGATGAGATATATATGCCAGCCCAAGAGAGTGCCTAGCGTAAAGCTAAATCCCACTGTCATAATCGCACTGCAAATCTGAAAATACACTTCTGTTAGCTTTTCCAGAGTTCAATCAAGAAGATACAAAGGAAAATGTACCACAAAATACATAATCGACAAAGAGGTGATTTTAGGTGGGGGGGGGGGATTTAAGTAGCCATCTTAAACAGCATCAGACAGAAGTCTCACATATTAAGTGATACAACTCAATATTACTTGCAGCTCTTTATTAATACTTGCAGCTCTCTCTATTTTTTAGCTAATTTAATTGCAGCTCTTTTAACTCCAATAAAATACAAACTTCATTCATTAATACTTCAAGTCGTTTGAAAAGGAAAATGTCTAACTTTTTCATTTCCTAAATTGATGGCAAGGAGACCCGCATGGTCAAAAGCAACTAGTATCAGCAAACCTTACACTTGGATCAGCTGCCATTAATAGTTGGTAAGAATTACACATTCTCTATATAACAACCCAAGCCCATAACTGAATGCATACCAGACCCAACAACCCACCACAGGTCAGCCCATAAAAAGCTAGCAATTTTAGGTATACATTAGTTATTGACTTGTCCTTATAAAGGGCCCAAATACACTTTATCTATTCGATGTGGGATGTTACACTCCATGACTCAATCAACGCCTAAAGCTCTTTAATTTACGTCGGTTGAACCTTTTTATTGGCAAAATCACAACACCCAAAATCATCTTTTATATTTAAGTAAGCTGTATGATAACACTTATGGTGCCTTTTATATACCTAAATACCTGGAAAGTGCTTTAGATCAATATTACGCCAAGTCAAAAAAATTTAAATACAAATGTTGAAGTTCTTAAAAAACTTACTAGAAAAGAGAAGTATTAATCAGCATTTGTAATTTTTTTTTAAAAATCTGAGATTTTTTTTTTTAAAAAATCTGAGATTGAAGTCCTGCATAACTCATAAGAATATTATGGAATGTTTTAATAAAATTTCTTGCCCAAATGATTACTAGCATGTTTTTTCAATTTTTGTGCAGTACAATACCATGGTTAAAGCAGAAAGTTGGCACCGGCCTGTCTAAATTGTGCAAGGACGACTATTTATGGGCAAATGCAAAAAACTAAGGTGCAAGAAAAGACAATAGCATAATTACTTGCAATCCTACATACAAGGATCTTCTTTGTAAAACACCATTAAGCTACTCAGTCAACAGTGAACTTATTCTTATAACCATATTCAGAAACTCACATAAAAAATCTTGAGGGAAATCGTTCCATTGAAATCCCGGTCCTTCAGAATCGCAGAGCAAACGATAATAACCTATGAATGCCACGATTATAAGTCACTCAGGTTGTTTAAAACGTTAATTGAAAGACAGGCTACAATATGCATACCGAAGAATGAATGTTCGTCACTGTTGAATAAAAAACAAGAATAACATAGGCTTTATAGTTTTTGTGTCCAACACAATTATTTATCCACAAGCAGTGGTGATCCTGCATCGAAAGTTTAACCAATTAGTATTTACTTTTGATTGGTGAATCTTAAAATATTTTTCTTAGAAAAGAAAATAAAAATGCGTAGGGACCTACCATCCGTAAGACACACCTTTTGCAGACACGACAATGATGGGCTCTAGGAGGCTTGAATGCAGAACACTTCTCACAGAGCCTCAATTGTACATCCTGAACAGGTTTTAAGAATTTTGTGAAAAAAATTATACCAAGATAGAGGAAGTTTCACATGCTCAGAACTATAGGATTCAAGCAATCATTGTTTGCAGGACACTATTCGTACCGAAGAAAAAAACTTGTGAATATAGTAAGAAATAATAGAATATAAAAAATGGAAAGTAAAAGAATGAAACAATGAAGATGGTTTGGAAATTATAAATAAATAGTAAGAAATAAACAAATGCTCGATAACAATGGATTCCATCCTCCTACATTAAAATTTTTGAAACAACAAAGATGGTTTGAAAAGTTACAGAATGAAACAACAAAGATGGTTCGGAAATTATAAATAAATAGTAAGAAATAAACAAATGCTCGATAACAATGGATTCCACTCCTACATTTTAATTTTTGAATACTTCACATTTTACAAGAATAAATGAACTCTAACTTAAAAAACTCTAGTGAGTTGACTCGGAAAGAATGTGTATGAAGAATTTTAACATTTACTTGACATGGAGACACTTGGACCTTATTCTTTGCCTAAAGTATAAGGACAATTAGTCGATTGGTATCATAATGCATCACTATTCTCATCGTTGTCTGTCTTACATCTCCCTTCAGAGACTACCTACAACCTACAACCTATTATCTTTATATTTTTAGAGCCTACGGGCTACGGTACAGTATAGTCATAACCAAAAAGATCTGTTTACCTATATTTGTTGAAGCAGGAGAAAAGAAGAAAAAAAGTTTTGCTCTAGGAAGTCATTGAAATATTAATCCCTACTACCCAAGAAACAACCCAAAGACATCTACCACTACCCATAGCATATTGCAGATACCATTAAATGTAGAGCATCTAGCTTTTTGATTAAAAGGAGATAATGATTGTTACCCAAATATTTATTTTGCCTCAGGTATCCATAGCGGACACTCGACACTCGTACAATTACTTTAGGCCAAAAAACGTAAATTTTTAATAACATTGCCAAGTCCGGCCCATGGACATGTATCCGAGTCAGAAATAAGTGATCAGGTTATTTACAGCAAGGATGATTCAAATGAAGAATGTAGCAGTTAATGATTCGCCTAACATCTCTTATCAATTCTTATAATTTTCACAACCTTCATGTCTCCATCCAATATAAGAACGAAGTGCACAGGGAGCGGTGTAAATGATGATGCTAAATACAATAGTAACACAATCACTCCCCATTCATAGATAAAGGCCTAATTCTTTATGTAACGCATATAAAATCAGAGTCTTTAGGCCCTTTACATGTGTATCATTTATCTTAAGTGAATGGTGGCACAAAACACACACACACCTAACTTTTTCAAAATTTCGAAGGCGGTTTTTGGTTGTTCCACTAAAAACAAGAATGCAAATACCTAAAACTATTATGATAACATTATAACACAATGGTTTCATCTCAATCAACATGAATTCCATCCAATTACACTACCTCCTACATTACTAAACAGTGCATTAAAAAAAAGCAAGAAATCACACAATTTGAGCTCAATATCAAAGCAAAAACAATACAATCAATCACAAAACTATTCCATCTAACAAAAAACACAAAGGGGTCACATAAAAATCATTCCTTTAACCAGTACAACAAATCAAAACACAGAAACTCACATTCTTTTTAGATTCTTGATCTGAAGTATCACTATGTTCAATATCAGGAACATACCCAGATGGGACCGGACCCGGATCAGTAGTAGCACAAACCAAGAATGAGAAGAGAGTAAAAGAAGTCAAAATAGAGAAGATTAGAGTGTTTAAAGAACCAAATGAGGAATGTAAACCCAACCAATCTTCAAGAAATATAAAAATAGTGATATAATAAATGAAACCCACAAGCACAAACACTGCAATTATGGGGAGTGATAATAACTTTCTAAGCTTCACTGATTTAGTTTTGGAACTCATACTTTTTTTGATTATGAATAGGTCAAATTGGATCTGCAGATGAACAAGGGGGAAAGTTAGGAGGTGGACGTGTATATTTCGATCATATTCATCTGTAAGTATGTATGTATGTAATTTGCTCTGTTTTTCTTATTTATTTATTAGGTTTAGTTAAAAAAAACATTACCTTTTTTCAAGTTGATTTACAATTTTACTACCGTATTTCTCTAAAATTATGTTTTAAAAAATAGTATTTGAAATTAATTTTTTGACGTTGGCTGAAAATGACTTCATATCAATCAATATTATCATTTCTAAATATAACTTTTTGAATTTTTTATTATTTTGTTAATTATATATATTATTATTAAATTTATCCAAATTCATACTAATTTATAAGTAAATAATTATATTTACTAGTAAAAATGAAAATAAGGAAAAATATTTTTTGAAGATAACTCAATGAATCGGGTTGATGATTTTATTATATAAAACTTAGAAAAGAAGTATAATTTGTTTTTCTACATAATTATAAATGTTATAAATTAGTAGGGGTGAAATAAAAAGGGCAAAAAAGAGGCAACCAAGTTGAGAATGTGGCATATGAGTATTTTTTATTTATATATTCCGAATTGTGGAGAAAAAAATGATGACAATAATTATTTTTTAATAAAAATTGATAAAAGATCACAATTTTGTTTTGTATAATACATTTCATTTGTAGGCGAAAATTCCATAAAATATCTATTTAAGTTTGTTTGCAATCAATTTCGGATAATTCGACTGAATTTGATCGATCATATTCCTGAAATACAACTGTTTTTAGTCGATAATAATACAACTATTTTTAGTCGATTTATATATGTACTTTAGGCGGCAAACTAAAAATTTGAAATATTTTGGTGAAATTTTGAAACAAAAATTCAAAATTTTGGGAATTAAGTTGGGACCATTTTCCATTACTTTAAAATTTATTAATTCGATTGTTTTTGGTTATACGTATCTTCGTTTCGACTGTGTTAAAATGACCGAGACCTTGCGTTGATTTATATATTAAAAACGATGGATTCCAGTCATTTGTAGAATAAAAGCGACGGGATTAGTAGAGTTATTTATAGCTTTTTTGGTGTAGTATTAAAGGTCATATATGTTCTGCAAAACCCTTATATATGTTCTGCAAAACCCTCATCTGCTTTGGTTGACAATTAAATATGGTTGCATGACCGAGGACTTTACATAATAATAATAATAATAATAATAATAATAATAATAATAATAATAATAAGTGTGTGATTGTACAAATATATATTGGTGCAGGAAATAAATTTTTCTGGAGCGGAAACGATTAAAAAAACAGTTGAGTGAGAATAGTGGATTACTTGTAAAAAATTTATATTAATTAAAACATGACCCTTACATTATATTTTAATAATTATAAATTTAATATGCATAATAATATTTTGTGTCAGGTAGAAATCTATCTTAATATATAATTCAGAATTTAATCTTAATAATTAGAAATTAAATTAAGAAAATAATATAATGTAATAATTATTATTTTAAAAAATGAACTAAAATTAAACTAAATATAAAATGTGTAAATAATATAATTACATGTTCATGAAAATATACATTTAAAAATTAAAATTGAACTACTCACTATTCTATACAAGTTTATCTTAAATAAAGTTTCATCCATCAAATTATAATAATCTTTATAGTAGTTAAAATTAAAATCATTATATATAAATATTTATGCACGTTATTATACACAAATATAGAAAAATATATCAAAAGAATAAAGTATATTAAAATAGTGATAGTCATATTCATTATCGATAATGTAATATCCCGTATATTTAATTATTTTATTTTATTATTTATTTGACCAAAAAATTTAATTTTTCAAGTTATCTTTAATATAATTTGAAGATAAGTATGATTAAAATTTAGAATTAGATAATCATTGACTAGTAGTTATCTAGCCGCGACTTTGCTAAAATCCAGGACTATATTTAACAATTGGTTAATAAATAGAGTTTCACATCAGCATGGTTATTATATATATTTTATAAATAAAATATCCATGAAAGGCCAGTGAAAGGCAGAAGAAGACAGATGCATGTATATATACCTCAAGTTTAGTTATAATATTTGGAAGAAGAAATTGGGGTCACCTGTGATTATTCTCATTTAAGGTAAGTACTTTAATTTGTGTTGCATATTTTAATTAATAAATATAATCTATTAAGTGCTTAATAGTCTACTATGTGGTTAATGTATGTGTTTAAAAAAATTTGTGTTTAAAAGCATCATATGCATGTTCATTATGAATATCATTAGTCATGTAACTTATTGTAAATCCATGTAGCTATTAGTTCTTTATCTCACATCAATACATACATATGTAATTAATAGCATGATTTATTATTGTGATTAACCTGACCTTATCGGTAGAAATAAATTGTTGGATATATGTGATTAAATTAACTCACTAATTATGATATCTCATATATATTAATAATTATTCGTGATAATTATATATTAATTGAGTTTAAGGTCACTCTTAGAAAAGTTTCTCATATTAATTGATATCATCAATTATTTGTATTAATTGTTTAATGAATTGTGCTTGCAAATTGTAAATACAAGCTACTTATTAGCTAATAAATTTCACAGATACTAAACTGCTAAGCTTTTAAATGATGTTAATATTCTAAATGCATGCATGCGTGATCACATTTGTGATCTAATGATTATATATGCTTATGGAGCATTAAACAACCCGTTATATGCTACTCTAATTGAATTGTAATTTTATTAAATTTTATATATCTTACTTCATTGCTTAAATTGGTTTTAGAATTAGAGTTCACTAATGATTATTACTTTCGATGTATACTGTTATTATATTAATTAAGCTAATGCATGCGATACAATCAATTACACGTAAATTTTTATATTTAATTAATTAGTGTAATGATTATTCTTTTAAATCTTAATATCCATGAGATTTATATAAGCCTGGACTTGTGTATTAAACTTATTATTTTTACATGATTTCACATAAGAAATACATAACAGTAGAATGATGATTAAATGGGAGTGTTAACTGCATGTATTATTAAACCTGAATTTGCTCTTATATTTAGTTGTATGTTAATTTTATATTAGCTAGTGTTAGTATACGTTCATATTTATATAAGTTATGCTCGGTAAATAATTATGCACATTTCACTATTTAAGAAGATTGAGATACTAGCTATTACAAGATTGGAGGGGTTTATTAATTGTTATTATATTAATTATTCTGGCTTAGATTTCAATAAAGAAATATAATGACGACTGGTTGCCGGATTTTCGTTGTTTGCGGCACTGATTTATTTGTCATGATTTATTACCGACATGAGGTACGAATTTCTGTTCCTTCTTCTCAATTTTAAATTATAATTATTAGTACAAGTTTTTAATCCTTTTTCTCAATTTTAAAGTATAATTGTTAGCACAAAATTCTGATCGTCCTTTCTCAATATTAAATATTATTGACTCATTATATTTATTGTCGAGTCACTTTCTAAAATTATGACCCCATTGTACTATGTATATACTTGTTAGTATATATTCTCAATTTTGTTTCATATCCATGTTTTTGGAATTATTGTTGCCTTTATTTTTCTATATTTGTTTCGTTTCGCATTTTTATTGCGACATTGTTCTGTTCTGTTCTGATTAAAGAGTTGACAACTTTTGTAACCTATGTGATGGGCTCTTAAACCTATCTGTGTGGTCAAATCACAGACGAGTTCATGGAGTTTGGAGGTCTGGTGAACTCGACACTTACTCGTATCGGTGCTGTGAGTATATGAGCGCGTCTCTGGAGTATGAGATTGTGTAAAGATCATGATCGCTATTGTGTTTTTTCTTCTCGTGGATTACCGGAGAAGGATTCTCTGTATTGTAGGAATGCTTTGTGCATTTCAAGTGTTTTCTTCTCGTGGATTACCGAGAAAGAATTCTATGTTTTGTATCTTGCTTTGTGCGAGTATATGATATATAAGAGACACTTTTATGGATACCTACCTTATTGATTCAGCCATATATTCTGTTTCGTTTTGTTTTATTCTGTTCGTATTATATTGATTCAGTGCATTTATTATTGTGCTTCTTTATTTGTGTTGGTAAGACACAATCTACTTTGTTAAAAAATATATATATATCTTTTAAAATATATTCGTACTGGACATTTGACTCACTCGTATTTATGTTCTTTCCGCAGGTATTCAGGAGATAAGCGGGAAAAGTGATGAGTGCTACCCAGACTTTAGTTTCAGTTTGCCTAGAGTATTACGAGAACTTGTTTTGATTAATTTTAGATTTATTAGTATTTTTATTTCAAAAATATAGACATTTATGTTTATCAAGATTTTCAGTTATTTTCTTATTGTAGTTTATTAATATCAAGATTTGTTTTTAAATTTTTCGCTATTAGATAATGGTCCGGAAAGTCGGGCTGTTACAGATATATTATTATTTTAATGAAATATTAAATGTTTAAAAAATAGAGAAAAAATAATATCCCATCAATTAAAAAAGTTATCAATTTTGTAATCAATTATATATAAAATTTTAGCACTATTAAATTGAGCACATGAGAATATAAAATATTATACAAATAAAATAAATTTGTAAATCAATATTAGTATAATCAAATAATTTTTTTAAAAAAGTGTTAAAATGTCGATAAAAGTGAAATATTATATAACTAAATGTTTGATGTATAAAGTATTGTTTCAGTTATATATTTAATTTATAACCATTTTACATATATATTACAATTAATAAAATTATCAAAATAAAAAGTTCAAAAACGGATAGCATGATAACAGTAAGATAATAATGAAATAGGTTTGCCTAGAGCATTACGAGAACTTGTTTTGATTAATTTTAGATTTATTAGTATTTTTATTTCAAAAATATAGACATTTATGTTTATCAAGATTTTCAGTTATTTTCTTATTGTAGTTTATTAATATCAAGATTTGTTTTTAAATTTTTCGCTATTAGATAATGGTCCGGAAAGTCGGGCTGTTACATATATATTATTATTTTAATGAAATATTAAATGTTTAAAAAATAGAGAAAAAATAATATCCCATCAATTAAAAAAGTTATCAATTTTGTAATCAATTATATATAAAATTTTAGCACTATTAAATTGAGCACATGAGAATATAAAATATTATACAAATAAAATAAATTCGTAAATCAATATTAGTATAATCAAATAATTTTTTTTAAAAAGTGTTAAAATGTCGATAAAAGTGAAATATTATATAACTAAATGTTTGATGTATAAAGTATTGTTTCAGTTATATATTTAATTTATAACCAATTTACATATATATTACAATTAATAAAATTATCAAGATAAAAAAGTTCAAAAACGGCTAACATGATAACAGTAAGATAATAATGAAATAGTACATAGGAAATTAAAGAAGAAATATTAAACAAAATTAAAGCGAGGCGCATTACTATAACTTCCACATCATCTCATTCTATAACCTTTTTCTATATACTTTTATGTGGATGCAGCATCATTCAAGTAGATCTAGTACATTTATCCAAGTAAGATTTAAATGATAGGTCAATGATGCCCATTATTACATGCATGTACCTACACATGTAATAATCTAACAATTTAAAATAATTAAATTAATAATTTTAGATTCCTTTTTCAAACTAGCTAGCCAAGAAGTATCACTATCAGTCAAGCTCTGCAGCAGCACCTCTATACAAGTGTCATACACATTTGTATACAGTATACACGTAAAGGTTATAAAAATTGGAAATCGGTTGTACTCAATTGTGTAGTTGAAATCCGAATTATACTCAGTCCAAATTTTCGAGTAATTGTTTTCAACATCAGAGTACTCGATTAAATCTAATTCGGATGACCCCTGATTTCTGAGTAGTCGGCAAGTTCACGGATTTTTATAACAATTGTAATATGTACTATATAGCTTATGCTTATGCTTATGCAGCAAGTGTGTCATCTCTCCCAACCCCACTTTGTTGAAAATGGCTAGCTATCCAACAAAGTCGAATGTTGAAAAGTCATATATGTTCGTGGGTTCACTCTTGGTTTCTATTCCGAAATGACAAAATCTTAATTCGACAACGACAAAAGAGGTCTTCTTGTTCAAACCTACAGATGCAATCAACGTCACTTGTCTGAACTGTCACCATGCAAATACCGAACGATTTACACTATGGACAAATGAAATGTTTGCACAACTTGTCTACATAATAATTAAAGAAGTCTGCCTGCAGGCTAATCATACATAAAAAAATTAATCAATTATGTTTTGGCATGCATCATTGGACTGTGGAACCGATAACAATAGGGTGAGATTAAGGATAAGTCGTGATATTTTTGTGCGAGGGTATTTAATTAAGTATTACTAAAAAAAGAAACATATATAATGAATTTTTGACCGACAGGGTAAGTTAATAATAGTTACAAGACAGTTTGAAAACTAATCAGATTCCGGATCACTTTAGTGATCGGCAGGATTTGAAGTTTTGTGCAGGTTGATGTCTGGTTTTTTGTTGTCTTATAACCAACAATTCAGCTTCTTAATTAGCATATTAAATACTGTTAGATAACATAATTATTCCTTAATTCATACAAGAAGATAACATGATTAACATATATAATACTCCGTATGATGTAATGATATATCACACTGATCAGTACTGAGGGCATCTCCAATCATGCCTTCAAATCTCCAATTTCTTCCTATTTTACTTCAAAAATGAAGTATATAAAGAAATCCACTATTCAACTCCAAATTTAAAGTAACACTATTCATTTGAAGATATTGATTTTATAATCAATTAACACATAACTTTATATCTATATCTCTATCTTTATATATTTTATTATTGTTTATAGAAATAAAGTAGTTTTGGAGTAAAATTTGAAGGAATGATTGGAAAAGAAATAGAGATATATATGAAGTGATTTGAAGATATATAAAATTGATTTATATAGAGTTACCCATCAGAGATGACCTGAATTACCTCGACTCGAATCACAACTAGACCTATATATATGTAATTACATAAGTTATTTTCATCATCAGCCTGTGTGTTCTGTGTGTGCATAAAGAATAGGTTAAAAAAGCAATATATGATTTGTCAAACAAAAATAGAATTTACCTTTTCCAAATCAATGGCAAGCTATGAGCAAGATTAGAACTAGTTTCCAGCTGAGCGATGGAGATTTTTGTATATAGTCATTGACTGCTGATGCAGCATCATCAAGATTCTCATGCTCTCGAGAAAAATTAATTCAATCAAGTATCTAAATTAACAACGAGAAATCGCCATGTGAATCTTGATGATGCCACTTCAACACTTAACAACTGTTTGTAATTGCTCTCCTACTTCCGCTAACTCAACTTAATCAATGACTAATCTCAGTCATTTATATTTAAGTGCTTGCTAGCTAGTTAGGCGGCTGAGAATGGAGGGGAGAAACGAGGTGAAGATGTGAATGAAAGGGTTTATGGTAAGACGTGTATATATACACACACACAAACAATCTGGTAATATACATACTAAATAAATTTGGAAAGCAGGCCAAGAGAGTTGAAAAATGGTAGAAACAAGTAAATTACACAACAGAGACCTTGCATGTGAGTTGAAAAGTATGCATGATCTTCTTGTTTCAAACTTAAGTAAAACTATAGGGAAAATAAGGCAGAAATATTCAATTTCTTATCATTATTTCTCTAGATTACTCTATGGAAAACGTAGGTTTTACTCGTTCTATCCAATTCGTAAATGAATTGTTTATTTCTTTTTGCTCTACACGCGATATACAACTAAAGTAATTAAGTGAAATTTATTTATGTGAAATCGTAATTAGCATATTTTTGTCCAACTATAAAATGTAAATTGTTGGGGAGCCCGCCGCATACTTAATCTTAAAAATATACCTAGCTAGAGTCGAGTCTTAGTTATAATATTATTAGTGTATGTGTCACGTAGTTCTAAAATTTTCTTTCGTCCTTGATTACTACGCATACTGTTTAGAAAAAAAACAAACATACCTGCACATCAAAATTTGATTTCAAATATTACCAGTACGAGTACTATTACTTAATCTTGGAAAATAGATTATTGGTACTACAAATTAAGTACTCAAAATTTACAATATTTAATTATCTAGATCATGTTTATCACTAGAATTTTATAAAAACTTGAGAACCTGATTAAGTTGAATATAATATTACTAGAAATTAACTTTTAAAATACATAACTAATTTTAACTACTCTTTATTTTAAAAATGATAAGTGGAGTGTGTTTTTCTTGCTCTTTATATACGCACACATTTTTCAATCATGCAAGATATATCCAATAAAATAAATACTAGAGCTTGTAAAAATAAGTTAGATTTTACTCGATGAATGGTGGTATAAATCAATATATATATATATATATATATATATATATATATATATATATATATAAAGGAAAAGACGGACTCAAATCGTCTCAATGTATTTTTCAATTTTTCTTTAATTTTTAAATTAATAAATATTAAAAATTATATAAAAAATCTAAGTTATTTTATATTCTTCTAAAGTTTCTTTAAATTATAAAAAAATCTAAATTACTTTATTCTCCTAAAGATTCTCCTCAAGTCAAGTTACTATCTTAATATTATCTTAAAATTTTCCTTCAAACTAAATTATTATCTTAACATTCTCCTAAACTTTTTTTACAAATCAAAATTACCATTTTAATATGATCCTACACTTTCTATTTTAGTATTCTCTTAAGATTCTCAATAATTGAAATTATCATCTTATTTTTTTTAAATCAAATTACCATACTATTATTCTCTTAAAACATAATTTATAAATTAAAAATACTAACAAGATAGTATAAATTAAATTAATTAAAAAAATATTTTTTTTAATTTTTTTATAGATAATGTAATTTGTTTATGTTTAGTAGATTCATTCTGATAAGCCTATTATTTGTAAAATTCGAGAATAAAGAGAGACAACTCAATGGGAAAAAACAAGTTCAACGAGAACCGGCTCAATGAGTCACCGCGAAGCGCGTGTAATTTGTTTAGTAGATTCATTTTTAAAAGCGTGTTGTTTGTGAAATTTGAGAAGGAGAGACAATTTAATTGAGAGAAACAAGTTCAACGAGAGACGGATCAATGCCCGTTACGAAGGGCGCGTAATTTGTTTAGTGGATTAGTTCTGAAAAACGTGTTATTTATAAAATTTGTTTATTAGATTCATTCTGATAAACGTGTTATTTGTAAAATTTAAGAACAACGAGAAACAATTGAATGGAGAGAAACAAGTTAAACGAGAGACGGTTCAATGGCGCCGCGAAACGCGTGTAATTTATTTAGTAAATTCATTTTAATAAATGTGTTATTCGTAAAATTTGAGAACCACGAGATGCCACTTAATTGAGTTGAGTGAAATAGGTTTTACAAGAGATGACTTAATGAGGGGCGCGAATCGCAATTTAGTAAACTAGTTTTTTTTTAAAAATAATTGCTAACTTTTGAAGAACCAATTGCGGGACTTAAGAATATGTGTGATAAAAAATTATGATTTAGGAGAAATTTTATTGATTTTTAAAAACCAATCAAAATATTTGAATAGGTTAACTTCCATACATTCTGCCGCCTATTAAAGTAATAATGGAAAGTGATCCAATTTCTAGAACTAATCATTCAGCTCTTGTAGACCCTGTCTTCTTTTTGGTGATAAGAAGCAGTAAACAAAACATTAGGGTTGAATTAAGAACAAAAGGCAGCAATTTACTGGACAATTCCACTAGCCAATGAAATATATAAATAGAGTGTTAATTAAAGAAGAAACGATAGCAACTGATGATCACTTTCTCATTCTTCATTTTTTAAGTATAGTATATAGAATATAAATTGCATATCGATCTGTTACAATATTCTATATACTGTATGTGATAGTGAGCAGGGTTTATGGATTCATATAAAAAATTGTTGCTTCTAATAGTTATGTAACAGTTTGATATAATTTAAATGAGTTGAATTAAATTTGAAATTGCATCTTTGCTTGTATGGTTAATATTGTTAACCTCTAGCCCAAATGTTCTCATGGCCATCGAATATTACAGTAATATCCATCAAAAAATAAATAGATAGTTCGAAGAATTTCTATGCCAATTTTACAAAATCAGATCTCGACAAGAATGACTTAAATGAGTTAGATAGGTAGGAAAAACCTAAAATCTGACGATTTTTGTCCCAGTTTTTTATTTGCTTTCTAGATAATTTCATAATTAATTGCTATCTATTCATTAATACATTTGCATTGAACAATGATCTAATGAAAAACTAGAATATCATTGCGCTAGTTATGCTTGTCCATATCTGTCCTTGTATATACAGTGTACGTAATTCAATTTTCAGTTTAAATTGTAGTACATGTTTTTCTTTCTTGTAATGTTATGCAAAAATAATGAACAAAATTTTATTAGAACCGTGACCTCCTTTTTGTTATACCGGGAAGAATCGAACCCCGAATCCATCCGGTGAATGATTATAACTCGGCATCTCATCGTCAAATTTATCCATTTAAATTTGTATTATTGTCGTGAAAATCGAATCTGAAACTATAGTCTCAAATTCTTGAGCTCTTTAGAGTAATATAAATATTACAAACAAAACGATCAAAATCTATTGATTTGACAAATTTTATTTACATATATGTAAGTCTATTGATAAAATGTTTTTCAATTTTTTTAATACCAATTTTACCTCTACCTATCAATTTCATGATAAACTTAAACCGTTTTTAAATCTCTTTGAACTTTTCCCAATTTCAAAATTTAACTATAGAAGATTTTAATGTATCATATAAATCTAATCTTTGTACTTATTGGGATTATATTAATCATTCTGTCTTTTTTCAAAATGCCGCCAAACATTCTTTTGTTTTTCACCAAAAAAATGCCCCATTAAGGGTGTACACGGTTTCACCAATCCAATTCAAACCGGTCATTTTTCGATCGATTCAAACCGATTTTTTTCAACCCGATATATACTCGAATTGAAAAAATATCAACCCGATTTTAATGAATTGGATATGAATTTCGATTTTTAAAATCCGATCCAATCCAACCCGATTCGATTAAAAATAAGATAATTAATAAATAACTCAAATGTCCAAGAACATTATTAAAGTCTAATGATTGATTCATCTATGTTATGATCATGTTTAAATTTAAAGACTATGTCTAGTGTTCAATCAGTTTCTTTTGATGCGTTAAAATTCAGTATTTTGTTAAATTATCTCCAATTTGTTTTGAACTTTCATTTTCAATTTTATTTTCTTTTGATAAAAAATTTATTTATATATTTATTAACCCGATCAATTCGATCCAAATCGAAATACATTAAATGAGTTAGTTTACAAATTCTATTTTTATGGGTTGGGTTGAAAATTTACAAATCCAATTAAATTGAATTGGATTGTTAAAATCCATCAATCAGCTCAACCCGATCCATGTACATCTTCCTTGCAACTTAAAAAAAGCAACCATCACAATTATATTATTCAGTTAATTTGTTTGGCAATTAATGTTCAAACATCATATCAAGTATTAACGCTCAAAAGATTAGGAAGCTTAATCATGATTAAACTACACATATACATGTGCTTGACAAGAGAGTTTCACATGATTATATTATTCAGTTAATTTGTTTGGCAATTAATGTTCAAACATCATATCAAGTATCAACGATCAAAAGATTAGGAAGCTTAATCATGATTAAACTACACATATACATGTGCTTGACAAGAGAGTTTCACATGATTCGACGAGGACGATGAATCTGCCTGCCGACCATTGGGTTTGTTTACATTGGTTTTAAACATCAAATCATATGTTATGATCCCGTTTGTTATTGTTGTTATATATAGTTTTTTTGCTGAAAATTTGTTAGGAATGTGTTGTTCGATAAAATTCAAAAATCGCGGTCAGAAAAAGAGGTTTTGATCTAAAAGTTACAGTTAAAGAAAGCATGTCTCTCATGCTTTTGAAAAAAACTGATTTTCAATTTTTGCAGAAAGTAATAACAAATTTCATCATCAAATCTTCCCAAAAACATTATTTTTATATATTATATCTCAAAATATGTACGAATAAAAAAATTTACTAAACAGTCATCTGATTTTTTTAACAGTACTATTTTTACCAACACTTTTTCTCACAACACAACATTTTCAACAGTAATCCCAAACAGACGCTAAGTATACTTCATTAGTTAATTAAATTCTTTATCATACTTAATCCTTTATATATATAATAGGAGGATAAGTGGATGCAATTGAGTCATTTTATTCACTTTTAATTGTGAGTCATTTTATTCAAGTAAATGACAATTATAACCCTATGTAAAAACTATATATTATTATATTAATGGTATGAATTGAATACATGTACTTGTAATTTAACAACTTTCATATACATTAAAATTTTCAACTATAAAACACATATGATTCTATTTTATAATTCATTAACTACATGATTACATATAATTGTTATGATATTCTTTTAATTCTTTATTTTAATTTTTATTTATAATAAAATGATTTTTTTACTCATGTCATTCGTATAATATTAGAGACGGGACCAGTAAATATTCACAGAAGAAGCCAAAATTTTATTTTTTTCAATCATTTACATAATAATATATTTAATAGATCGAAACTTGAAGTAGAGTTCTACGTTCGTTTAAATCAAGGAATCCATCTTTAATTAAATTAGTGTTAAAACTCCTGAATATTTCTCTTTTTATATAGATAAGCATACATTAATAACCATACAACTAAAATAATTTTTATATACATAAGAAATGTAAAATAAATACTTTGATTATGATATGTGAATTGAGGATTATGTCAATAAATAATAAAAAGTAAACAAAATATATAAAATTAAAACAAATATATATTAATATTATGACAATTTTAGGGAGCATGACTATATAATATATAAAATTTGCGTTTATTTACATATACAATTATTTGTTATAAATTTTAACAAATATATAAAATTTACATAATATATAAAATTTACATGTACAATTATTTGTTATAAATTTTAAACATTATATTAAGTTTAAAATTTTTAAATTTTAGATCATACATAATATATAACTATGTCATAATAAAAAATTATAATAAAATAAAAAACATAATAAAAATAATTAGAACTAGTGTTCATCTCTCCACGGGTTTTTATACTTAATTATAATATATAACACGTTAATATCTTTCTTGATGATGAGGAAGTAAGGGTAATCTAGAATATTAGTAGTTTTCTGTTGAAGTGGTTTTGATTATTATATGGTTGCTTTTTGAAAACCATGGGCTGATTAACAATTTAACATTATATTATACTGTTCATTATATAAGCTGTGTTGTGCTCCAGATTAATTAACAAACCACACTTAATAAAATACACGAAGTAAATAAACTAATACATCTATTATACTCGTATTATGCGCGCATTAACTTTTTTTCATATTTTGTGTGGAAGGTCAACTGATATATTCATGTTCACATTGTGGGAATATACTCCGTAATTCAAGGTAATTAACATTACAAAACACCTTAGGCTGCTAGCCCAACTGAGAGCTTTAGGGCTACAATTTCAACTAATTCATACTTGTTCATAGGCCCGGCTAAAAACTTGTGCAAACAGGTCCCTTGCACTCGGCCTCCTTTTGTTGAATGGCCCCAAAATTTATGTCAGGGTTATGTAATTGATGTATGTTATAATTAAAATAATATTTATTTGTTATATTTTCATCTTAAATTATTTTGTTTCTCATAAATTTTAGAGAACATATTATAATTATTGTAGCTTCTCTTATCGTAAATTATATTTCACTTTTATAGTTATTCTTTATTTACTTTGAATACAATTAGTTAATTTATTTCTTTATTTTTATACTATAATATCAATAATCACAAATATAAAATCAGTATAATCAAATAATAATAACATAAAATAAAATTTAATAGAAAATAGAAGAATAAAAAAATGGTCATAAAATATTCATTTTAAAAATATGGTTTTAAAAATATTTAACTGATAGATATTTGATATGATAAATTATTGTTTTAACTATTTTATCCATTTCACATTCAATATTAAAAGTTACAAATTTTACGAAAATGTTGTACCCAAAAAAAATGTATTATAAAATATTTTTTTAAAAAAATATATTACAAAAATTTAATAATTCAGGACCCCAATATTGGTTCAATTGTTTTTATTGAGAGCCTCATTTTAATATTTAAATAGGGCCTCTACGAGGTCTGAGCCGGGCCTCCTTGTTCACATGCATTTGTGTATATATGGAGATGATATAATTTTTAGACATTTTTATATTATTGTTAAAATTCAGATGAGAGACGAGCAGGGACCTAGTTATGTAATGACCAGAAGCTTCTCCTAAACTATAATAATGTTATTAATTAAGCAGTTTGTTTTCCGATGAATAATCTTACAAATTATTTAGCCGTTTATGTGATATGTAAAGGTGATTTAATTTATAATTAAGTTGTATTCTGAAAAGAATGAAATATGTATCTGTTTTTATTTTTGTAAGTTGAATTAGAAAAAATGAATAATATTCATTCTAAAGATTACTTGTAATACTTAATTGTTATTGTATTATTTTTTATATATTATAAATTATACATTATTAATAAATTTATCCTCATCGATAGTAATTTATAAGTCAAAATTACTTTCTACTTACAAAATGAAAATAACTTTTTTATAACTCGGTATAGGAATCAATGACAATCAATGACATCCTTCAGATTTGGAACATACTTCCCGAAACCTAGACTGATTTAAGCATGTCAGTGGAGGAGAGAGGGTTTTATCTTTGCATTTGCAGCAGCCAACAGATAGAAAGCAGTAAAACACTGCCCTGCAGATTAATTTACTATAAAAAAAATGAAGTTAATTTTTTTTTATAATTTATTAAATCAACATAAAGCTAAAATTAAAAGGTGGATATTTAATAATACATTTCACATTACATTAAGATAAATGGTCGTAATTGTTGATTAGTTTGTATTCGTTTATTAAATATTATTAAATTCACCGAATCTTGTCAAATCTATTGTTGTGAAAATTTATTAAGTTAACGTATTCAGTACCGAATCTTTTCAAATCAATTGTTGTGATCTGTATCGATTAAACATCATTAAATTATTAGATATTGTTAAATCGTCTATTAGTGAAAATATAAAGAATCACCCTCCACGCGATATACATTCAACTTTCCCATGTTTAGGGTAGATTAACCATATTCTCTCGGTCCCAAATTAGTAGTCATTTTTGGAAAAAAATGGTTCATTATCCTACTTCCAATATAATTTTAAAGGTAAAATTTTAAAATAATATTTGACTAGAGTATTGGTACTTGTACTAACAGTTAATGAAATGAAATTATCATTTATGCATTGAAACTATACCAATTAATACAACTAATAGGGATACAAATGGAAAATAATTTTTATGTTAGAAATTCTTAATATGCATAATTTTTTTCAAAATTAACATGTATAATGGGACGGAGGGAGTATCAGTTAAAACCATGGGCGGTTTATCATTTAAACTTTGGTGTGGCTCCATAATCTAATCCCTAATTATGAACACTAAGATGCCAGGAACATACACAAGTACGGCCCACAATCCCGAGCACAATAACAAGGCATGGTTTGGTAACTAGTGAAAGTAGACTTTCGGTTCTCCTGGTTTATTTACTAAACAATGTACTATAAAAAGAAAATTTTGAGGTGCTTCGAAGTTGTAGTTAAAGTTGAATAATTGTCTGATAATGTTATTCGATTTGAATGTTCTTTCGTACATGTTATTTCATGTATTTGTAAACTACTCAGATAGTCAGATACAACTAAAACTAAACACAACATATAGATAAGTATGACATTCTGCAACATAAGTGCATCATAACCTAGTACCTTTTCCAAAACCTAGTACGATGTCAGTGGAGAGAGAGCGTGTTTCATCGAGAAGATAGAGACTTTTATTTATAAGTTATTCGAGCAACAAAAAAATAAACCTTTATATATATAATTTTAATTTTAATCAAAATTTAAGATAAAAGAAAATTAAAAGCTATAATCAGCGCATATAAAAGGTTGTGATTCATAGTATAGAATGATTATGTCCAGCATTAATGATCGTAGTTGTCGACTATTTGTCTCTTATATTTAACAACAAATCGTTTTACCCTTAAACTTAAATTTGATAACTATTGATGTGATGTGATAAAATATGTACGTCAAATTTATTAGCACTTTATCAATCAAAAGTGATATCTATTGATTGTACGCATTGAATAATTGAATCTTTTCAGATCTATTATTACATCGTGTATCGATAATATTTGATTAAATTATTAATCATAAACTTATATAATATAACAGAAAAAATAAACAATTTCTTGGAAGTAATTCGAATACTATGTACTTTTTAGGGGGGGTAAGCTAAAACTACGTGCGGTTTATTTCTTAAACTTTGTATCAATTCATAATCAAATTCTTAATTATGAACACTAAGATGCTGGGGGGATATACAGACCAACACAAGTACGAGGGTACGACCCACAAACACGCGCACACATAAAGAACAACATAGCGATAATAGCATTGTTTTGTGTATAGTGAATGTACCTTCGATTTTCCTTGTATACTAACTAACTTGAGCAAGTTATATCACTTCCATGTATATCTTCTTTCATATTACTTTACATGTTCAATAATGTTACAATGTTAGTAACAATTTAGCATGAACCATTCATAATTAGCAAGTGATCCAAATTCAGATTCAGAGAATCTGAATCTCCTCTTTAGCAATTCTCTGTATTATTATAACACACAGAATATTCACATGCCATCAGATCTCCTCTTTAACAAGGATAAAATTAAATACGCTTCTTCCCTCAATATCAATCAAGTCAGGGGTTCAAATTCAGTGGAGTTGGATGATTGCAAATGTTACTTTTAGCGCCAACAGCAATATACTTGAGCGCATCCGTCATCGGCTTTTTGGCCCGTTTCACCGTATTTATCAGTAACTAAATTAGGTTTTCTCCACATATACAATACACCAGCCTAATTGACCCCCTATGTCCCTGACCAGTTGAATAATAAGGAACAACCAAACAGCTGAGAATTTTGCGACCTTAAATGAGTTCTTACTAAACTCGTGCACACGCACACGCACACACACACACAAGCACACGAATGCAATCAGGTTAACAACTTTTAGCAATAAATTAACGAATTATTATCTTAACCTGTGATAAATGTCAGTTTGATCACTTTGCAATTGAATGATCTAAACTAGTGCGGAAGATCTACTTTCCTGTAGAACAAGTGATGCACAAAGCAAAAGATTCTCATCCCAGCAGCATTATACTACTTTGTTAAGAAATTTAAAACTCAAATGTGTAACTGTATCCACTGCGAAAATTAACAACTCCTGCAAGAATGAAGGCAAACCAAATGGAAGTCAAAACTTACTAGACAATAGATTTACAGGATTATAGTAATAGTTAACAGACAATAGAGTTACAGGATTATAGTAATAGTCATTATAGCATTAAAATACTGACTAGAACCTAACTATCCAAATGTCCAGAAAACAAAATTAAGGCACCATTAAAAGGTCTTGCAAGCAAATTTCGTCCTCTGAAGAGTGAACTAATATAACAAAATTTTAAGGTTATCTATAAAGGATGTATAGAAAACTGGCTACTTGATTGTTTATGCTGTTAAAGCATCTCTCTCTCTCTCTAAGGATGCCAAAACAGAGAAAACTAAAGGTTTCTCCAAGTCGCAACCTTCCGAGATATCATTCGGTTTTCTCACGAGCAAGTCTTGCCCGGTGTCTAAGTTCAGCTCTTTTCCATCTCACCATCAATTGACATGTAGAAAATAGGGTATTCACCTGAATGCAAGACATAAGGAGCTGGTAAGGAAAGAAAACAGCAAATGGGGGAAAAGAAAGCACAGGCGAAAGAATCTGACCAAGATTATGACTGCAACAACCAGAAGGGGTCCTGACCATAGGACTGAAACAAATACGCCATGGGCGTCAAAATAGTTCTGCCCGGCAAAGCTTTGCCAGCTGTAAGCCAAATAGGCATTAATGTTCTCAGCAAGAAACACACCAGCCACTGAAACACCTTACAGCTTAGAGTCAGCAAAATTTTGAATTTAAACAATACGAGGTAAATTTAGAAAATAGAAATGGACATTCAGTCTAGCTGAAGACTATGTAATTAAAAACATCAACAAGTGCAATTTGTCAATTAAAACTTCCTGTAATGGTAGACTAGGTATAAGCAAAAGGTTCAATATTTATTTAGCAAAAAAAAAATCCTAATATTTTCAGCATGTATTTCTTGGGTTTATTTAATTTGTACACAAAATACCTTCAAGGGTTGCTTGAATAAAACTTGACTATTGCTTTTATCTGATAAGTTTGAATGCTTGATTTAGAAAACGAGTAAAAGAAAACTAAGGGGTGAAGAAGAATGGTGTGACCTTTTGTAGGAAAGGATCATGAGAAAAGAGGAGCTGGCACCCATCATTATTGACACTATTATCATGTTATTTATGTTTTTTATTATGTTTGAATGTTAAGATTATGTCAAGTACTAGTTTTTTGTTAAATTTGTGATTTTTTTTTTGGCAAAAGGCGATAAGTAGTAAGTTCCCAGAGAAATTATCATCTTTGTATAGTGAGTTTCCGGAGTTCAAAACGGATTTTAATGCATTTTAAAATTCCTAATTAATATGAATATGATATTTTTAGAAAATAAATTATAATTAGTGTTATATTTTTTTAACATATGTTATTTTGCTCAAAAAAATCCAATGATGTTCGTTGTAGTCTGATGTAAGCGCATAATGTTAACATAAAATGTTTTTTTGATGCAATGTTTTGCAGGAGTATCTGTTGAACAAAAGAGATACACGTACCTTTATACAGATGAAGAAACCGACTCTGTTGTGCTAATGGAGTGAGTGCATGTTCGTTTTATAGGTCTAACAGTTATAATTTAAAGTGCATAGGTTTAATAATGTTGTGAGACAATCAATTTACTTCAATGTTTTGCAATTAGGCCTAATACATACGATCAAGTGGAAGTGCCTAAGGCACTGTTTGGTGGAGCTCTTGCATATTTAAAAGGTAATAAACCTAGTAAGATATTATATATATATATATATACATATATTAATTATAATATGTTTTGAAGTAGTCCTTCCTCTTATTCATGAACTATATGTTTACTTACCAGTGAATTGCGTTAAGAAAGACAGGATATAGCATAGATAGAATATAGTGAGATAGTTGTATTGTACATGCTGGTTAAGTAGAATATCTAGAACTAGTAAGCACACTTGTTATATCAATATCTAGGGGTGCCTAGCTAGATGGTATATTATACTGTAACACTTTTCTAAATAGAGAAGCAGTAGTCATCAGAAGTTGGGTTTACAAACAGCATTCAGCACCAGTGTTGTTTAAGGCGCAAATTATAAAAAAGTGCAAGACCTAAGTTTGAAGCGCGAGGCGCCATTAATCGGATCAAAACACATGTTCTCATTCATTTTAGTTCTGAAGAAAGTAATAGAGGAGAGTGATGTATAAGAGGATGATGATAGTAATAGGCTCAGCAGCCACATCCTTTTCATTACTTCATAAAATAATGTCGAAAGAAAACAGATGCTGCTCATCAGATTAAAACAAAACATCGGTTAAACTTCTTTTAAAGCAAGAATGTATTAAGGACAACAAAAGCACTTAATTATTTTCCTGTTTGTTGTACGATGAACTTCAGCATGTGAAGATTGAGCACCACTGCATACTAAACCAGATACTGTATTGTATCACTAACTTCTGGTAAATCTATGATTTTGATACTTATTTGCAAGAATCTTCTGAACGTGAAGTGTCAAAAACTTTAAGAATCATCAAGGAGATGAGTTTAAGTTAAAACTCTAACATATCAGCACCACTCATGATATTGAGAGTCAATGAAGGAATGGACTTGACACTTGGAGAAAATAGTGCGACAACTCTCAAGAAAACAGGAGAGGAGTTAATTAATATAAGAGTCTAACAGCAATAGGAGCAATGCAATAACTTTAGGAGCTCTAAAAAAATGATCATGAGCTGAATGATATTCCAACAGAATCTTAAGGTAAAGACAAAAAGTTCAAATCAACATCTACGCAAATTCATAGTAAGATGAATTGTGAACTAAAAAAAGGTACTTATTAAAGCGATGAATAAGTACTAAATAAAAGAAAGATCTGATTGTAATTCACCGCTGCAAATGGTCTTTCCCTTTTTTGTTCAACAGAAAGCGATTAAGCAACACTTCAGGTAACAAAAAAGGTACTTATTAATTTGGAATTGATATACTTACATGAGAGAAGGAACAGGCACATCTGAAAATTGATATTTTTCCTCGAGAAAATCGCTACTAGGAGCAAAACAACATAGAACCCCATCAGGCACATCAACCAAGGCTCCTGAGAGAATGGGAGGGCGGAAAAGAGATAACAACGAGATCATGTAAGACTCAGCATTTATATAAAGAGTGAACTGGTTATGCATAGTCATAATATAGCTAATTAGCTACATAATCATGGAATAGAAATTTAACATTTAAACAATAGAACATGTATATGTGATGCGGAGCAGCAACACAAAGAATTAAAAGATTTATTTGTATATATTTTATGTTATTATTTGTGAATAAAGTTAGTAATTTGTTATATAATTTAATCATATCAGATAAGTACATTACGAATATTTTTTTTACAATAGTAGAATGACAAACGAGATATTTTACCTCTTTTTACTAGTTTTCATATTAATAGTGTTATATTTGATGGTTAAGTTTTAGGTTTTTATACCAAAATAAAGAGATGTAAAATTTTATTAATGGAAATTTTTGATTAATTAATTTGAAATTGTTCTAGGGGTTGCTACCCACACAAATTCTTGCCATTTTTTGCGGATGAGAAATCCTAGGGAAGTAGTTCTACTGAGGTTGCGTTTTATCCACCTAAACTTATCATTTCAATCCATGTATTTCATAGAATTTTTATTAGAACCAAATATATTTATGTTACTATTTTCTTTCTATCGAATGTTCCAAGCATCATCCACTCATCAACTGATTATGGATTTATGGGATATTTGTGCTAAGAAGTAAGTAACGACATCAAACACGATTGAATTTGTTGTTGCATCCATGTAGCTATATGATTAAACGAGATTATATGGAAAAAGGGGTTCTTTTACTATGATTTGAATACACATTTGGAGTGGAAGTACAAAAATATATTGACACAATTAAAGTTCTCAACGTTAGATCAAACAAGTAATAGCCCTCCTTGCAGAGTCCCAAGCTGATTACAAAATGAAAGTTCAGGTTGACAAATATCATAATTTTGTTGTCAAAAATAAAATTGTTGAGTTTCCATAGATTGCAATATGTTATCTTATACTCCCTCCATCCCATATTTTTTGTCTCAGTTGACTTTTCAAAAGCTAAAGTGACCAAATTTTGACTTACAATTAGAAATTATTGATTTATAATTTTACAAATTCCTTCTTACAATAGATAAACCAGAGTTTTTATGATACTTATAAAAAAAGTTATATTAATTATATCATATAATTAATTTATTGATTAAATTGTTCAATTCAACCTTTGAAAATCAAAATAAGACTAAAATTATAGGATGGAGTATTTGCATATAATGCCTATGAAGTCTCCAAAAATAATAGCCCTGAGGGTTAGAGGTTTGAGAAAAAAAATTAGAGAATTGAGCCAAATTAGAGGTTTCACTAAATGAATCCGATGTTTGGTAGTTAGCGGATTGAAATAGCGGTTTAGACTAATCCGCTAATTTTTAAAAAGAGATTTTTCAATTAAAAAATTGTCATGTGTTTAGTTAAAATACAAAAAGTTAATTCAAACAGCTATATACCAAACAGTTTCATTCAAAATATCCACTAGTCAAACAGCTAATTCAATCCGGTAGTCAAAATAGTTAATTCAATCAGCTAACCGTAATAGCTAATTGCCAAACGGGCCAATGCTTATATAATCTACGATAGCGAATATGGCCTAAACCCTCAAGGTATTCACGTATTATCATCAAAGTACCAACACATTTCAATCATATAACTGTCAGGAACATTTACGAATAAAAGATTTTCATTCCACACTAACATATCGAAAACAACTAATCTCGACACTCCAACTCATCATTATATTCTTCAATTCTACAAATCTGAGGCTCCTGATTCAATTTCATAAACTTTAAACATATAAATCAAGTGAATACCTTCCAATCAATAGCGTGAAAGAAGCCGATAAAATTATCCAAAGCAGGGCGCATTCCAGTACCAAGTTGAGAAGATAGGTTCTGGAAAAGATGAGAGACCAGATCCATGTGTTCATCTAAAGCTGTTCTTAACTCATCCATGATTATACTAGTAGTGTTGTGTGTTATTACAATCAGATCTGTAAGAATTGAATCAAACACAATTAGAATGAATCAATTATGAGTACAATACATACAGTTTTACTTACAAAATCAATACTGCCTATCTAACTTACACACTTAGGAGATGCAGCAGAGAGAGAGTAGAAACGATGTATTGAATATTTTTATATAATCTATTTTATAAACAAAATATACTACACGTATTTTTCTAAAAATTGGTTGTTAATTAATCCGGTTGGATAGTTCATCTGATTAATTAAATTGTCAATTAATTATTAAGATTAAATTTCAATTTATTCAATTAATTCATATTTCGTACTTTAAATAATTGGGTTTGATTCATACTTTTTATAATACTTCTTATAGGTTAGATATTATCATTGTCGTCTTTTCTGATTAATTAATAGACGGAGGGTCCGTCATGATTAATTAAAAATTAAGTCAAAAGACATTTTTCTAAAAAATTAGTCAGAAATAGGCGTGACAAAAAATTTGATTAAAACGATCAAAAATTGGTTGAAATGATAAAAAGTCGGTAAAAATATATTTTTTAATTTAGTAATTAATATATTTATATTAAAATTTTACAATAAATATGGGTTATATAGCCCTAAATAATTCATAAATTTCAAATATTTACTCAAAATTCTAATAATTATATATATTTTGTGTAATAGCTATTAAGATAAGTGGTTTTTTAATAAAATTTAACTCCTAAATATGTATGAACTAATGATATATGCTATTTTATTATAAATTTTATGATAATTTAAAAATATTAAAATATAAATATATATTTTTATTTATTAAATTAAATTACTTCCAATTAATTATGTGATTAATCAATTTGATTAATCAATGATTACCCGATTAATCAATGTAAGATATCTTCACCCTCTAATTCTCATTCTCATATCTTAGAACACTATATATTTTCAAATATATTTTTTTGGTTTGAAACATTCTACTCCTAATTAATTATTTTAAACAAGGGGATAAAAATGAAAAAAGGAGGGGAATTGTGGGGAACGAAAATTGAAAAACTTTCATCAAATTTATATTAATTAATTAGAAATAAAAATATTATATCAAATTTAGATTATATCACTTATGTTTATAAATAGAACTTATAGAAATAGAGATTTATTTGTACCTTGGTATGGGTCGGAAAAACTGATTAATCCGATTTAAATCAATATTATTTCAGACTATTTTTTTTAAATCAATAGATATTTAAATTAAAAAAAACATTAATCCATTCAGGGTGTGTTTGGAATTGTTAAAAGTAGGTAAAATAGCGTTTGATAAATTTTAAAATCAGATAAAAAACTGATTTTAGATAAAAGTAGATCACCCATACTTTTGAAAAATTGTTTTTCAGCTTTTAATTAAACCATTCAAAAATATTATTTTTATATTATATTTCAAAATATACACAAAATTAAAAAAATTATCAAATAATTATCTGATTTTTCTAATAGCATTTTTTCAAAGAGTAAAGAAGTTTTAAATATCAATCGTAGCCTTAAATAGATTAAATATAAGTTTTACTTTTTTATATCAATCTAATTCAACCCGATTTAAAAATAAAATAATTTAATATTATATAATTACCAAATTATAAATTCACCGACCGTTACATATTTACGACTGACTTTCTTATTTTAAAAGTATATAAATGCACTATATAATTTTTTTAATCACATATTTATATGTATGTTTTCTAGTAACTTGATTTTATCAATTAGTTGTACATTTTATATGCTTTATTTGAATTAGATAGGGGCTGCGATATATTTATTTTCAACTCTCGGATGTATGAAACACAAACTCTAATTTTATACTTGTTTATATGTTATTTCAAGTCAACTAAAATTTACACTTTGACATTTCTGTAAAGATCGAGTCTCTAACAATCTCCAAATTTTTTTATATCGGATAACAATAATACGCTTATTGGTTGCTTGACAATGACTAGTTAAGTACCTGCTCCCTACATTATAAACTTATGTAACATATTTATGATATATAATTTTTTAATTTTAATTATTTATTAATAATCCATCCAAACTAAATAAATTAAATTATAAATTTATTTTTAATAAATTATATTAAAAAATCCAAATCAATTAAATTGAGTTGGATTAAAAAATATTCCATCCAATCCACACAACTCATCGTGAGAGTTTCATATGTTGGAAGGGCTTCTAGGATCGGTGTTCTCGTATACTCCAATCCTAAATACCGTTCGATTGTGTGTGATTATATTGTATTGTATAAAATATAATTTTATATTGTAAATGTTTGGGGGTGGGGTGGTATTGTTTCATTTAATTTTTTTTATGTTTTAAAATTAAATTATATAATATTTTTTTAATTTAAAAATCAAATTGGAATATGTACATGTTACGTAGATATCATTCAAATAGTTGAATAAAAAATACAATTTTAATTACCTCAATAGTAGATATGTTAACATATATACGAATGTAATTATAAATTTTATATACGTTTAGTTTATGTGACTAAATTTTATTATATTTATATATTAAATTATCAAGTATTGATTATATTTATTAATATTTTAGGAAAATTATTCATTTTAATTTAATTGTGCATCATATATCAAAAATATTTAAAAAATCAATTAAATTTATACTATCCGAATAACCAAATCATTAAAACAGTTTCATTGATTATAATTTTAACTTACCTGGATTGTCTTGGTTCGACTGAGATTATCGAACTGACAGTTTTTTGATCAACTTTATGACGAGCTTACTAATTCATTGAACCGATTACATAAAATATAACTTATGAATTAAAATAAGGTGTCTATTTAATATTCACCTTGATCTATAATATAAGGTGTTTATATTGAACTTAAATTTAACTTGTTCATGAATGGAGTTTAAAATCTTGAAGAGTATAGGGGGCCATGAATATTGTAATGTTGAAGAAGTGGAAATTTGTAGTTAATTACGTGTGATCTTTCAGCCGGCCCAAATATTAATATTTGTTCAATATATATATATATATATACGTGGCACCTAGTAACTAGTAAGCATTAAGCTGCCTGCCGTCGACATTACCTCGTCATGTCTCCTTTTCAATCAAACACTCATTTAATATTTAAAACTTTAGTACATAATTCTTGTTTCTTTATTTTAATTGTATTTGTCAATAGGCTTTTTACAGTATTTTTTCCGAAATAAGATACTAAAAAGTTACTCAATCGTTTAAAGTTAATTTATCTCATTTAAAAAACAATGTAATTGAAACTAGAATTTAATTTTCATTCATTTTGATATCACAAATGTGCATGTATATATATAGAGGTTATCTGACTAAGGTTCAAATATGAATCTCTTGTTTACCGGGAACCACTAATAAAAAAATTTAATTTTCACAATTTTACCTAATTCAATTAATTGACCAATATTCATAACAGACCAATATTTCAAAAAAATAGGCACGATTAATAATCTTGGAACAACCTTCATAATAAGGTACTTAATAAGATATCATCTAAAAAGAATTAGATCTTAATTTTATTAAAAAAATTGATAAATAGAAGAGGGGACGGAAGAGTGGGAGGACTTAACCAGTGAACAATATAATGACCTCAAAAGTGGAGAAAAGAGAGGGATGAGAGTGATTCTCAGTTTTACACAAAAGTCATGGTATTAACCATAGATGTATAGCTATAGATTCTTAGAGATAATGCTTTGAGAAATGGCAAAATTAGTTAGGGAAAGAAATTACAGTACTACGGAGTATTTTTTAAGAATGAAATAGCAATAAAGTTAAAACCAAATCATCATCTTTTTTATAAGTGTATTTTTTTGGATTTAAGTAATTTTGTCTTAAGTTTAGTGTTAATAAATACGAATTCTTATTTTGAATTCAAAAAAATACATCGATATGATTGATTAGTAATTTAATATATTTGTCTTTCCTATTCTTTTATTTTTGGGTCAAGTCGATAAATAAAAACATTTAATATTATTTGGGTATAATTACATTTTTTAATTTAGTGAAATTTTACTTTAATATATGTATATACACATAGAGATGGAGTTATTCAAATGTGAATAATGAGAAAATTATTTTTCAATAATTTAATTTGTTCAATTTAATTTAATCCAATGAATTTAGTAAAATTCAAATATTAAGATTAAATATTAATACATGTCAATAATTTTATAAAAATATCAAAAATATTTTTTATAAAAGTGTAACGATACAAAACATAGAAATAACATATTACATAATATAAATTTAAATATATAACAAAAAATAAATTACAAAAATATTGAATAATACAATACAAATATAATCTAGATTATATCTATATTATAAAAAATAATAATTATTATATAAAAAAGATTATTTAAGGTTTTGTGAAATCAATTACAATTTTTGCATATATTTAATTAAATATATTTGATTTATTGTAATTCGGGATCTCTCTATAAATAAGTTTCTAAAAGTGCTAACGCGTTAAATATTACATCATCTCTGCTTCCCCGTTCCCACTCACCAACGTCAAGAAGCAGCTGTATATATATTTACATTTACATACAAAACAAAACAATGACTTGGTAATCTTTAACTTTCTTCAATAATTTCCCCTTACTTATTCCCATTTTTCTTTCATACCCATTTAAACTCACCTCTTCGTTTCATCTGGGGCTCTTCTAAATTTCTTTCAAACCCATTACTTTGTCTTCAATTTTTCTGTATTATTACTGAGTCAACTCGCTCATCTGATCACAACCCATCTCAAAATCTCATCTTTTTCATCCGGGCACCTCTTATTTGTGCCAAGAAACTTGAGTTCTGTGTCAATTTCGAGAAATTGAGGTGATCATTCATATGGGTCTATCTGATGAGGCAAAGGCTGTGGCAGTGAGTCAACTCGTTGAAGCAATTAAAGATATTTCTGCTTTACCTGAGTGCAAAAATGCTTCTAAGAAGATTTGTAGTAATCTAGTTAGGAGAATTAAGCTGCTTAGCCCTCTTTTTGATGAGATATATGACAGGTATGAAGAGCTTGGTTATGATGAAGTTGAAGGGCTTCAAGCACTTAAAGTTTGTTTTGATACAGTTAAGGACTTAATCAAATCTCTAAATGAAGGAAGCAATATCTTGCAGGTATACACATATATTGTATTTGGTTTGTGTGTGTATATAATTTTGAAAAAAATATATTGTGATTCTTGATTACTGAAATTTTGTTTGATTAGATATGTCTGAGCCTATTATTATGTGCTTGGTTGAGATATGAACATTTCATATGATCCATTATTATGTTGATGTAAAATTTTATGTTGGAATATGTCAATGTTGTGTAATGAATGCTGAATGCTCATTGATCAAACAAACACAAACACATGCTTCAAGTGAGGCTCAAAATCTCAAACCATCAACCTCTTGTTGATGGGGTATTCACTAGGCTACAATGCCCGAGATATGTCTTTATCATTTTGTCAAGTTATACTTGTATTTAAATTAAGAGTGCACATGAGACGGATGATTTTGCACGTAATAATGTGCATTGGCACCTTCAAGGAAAAATTAAGGTATCTTCATATGCAGGGAAGAAATTGTATTTGAGACTATATAATATTTTGATGACCTCCGTTTTTCTCTTAGCTTAAATCTTCCTTTGTATGGAGATTAATATTATTTGACTTTAGAGCAATTACATTGCAAAGAGGTTATTGTGTTGACTTGCCTTGCCTTGCCTTGTACTCCCTCCGTCCCAAAATAAGTGTCGCTTTAAACCACGTGTATAAAGTCAAAGAAACACTTATTTTGGGACAAAGGAAGTATTTATTTTCTTTGTGGACAAGTGGCTTTCTAAGAACTGTCTAGAGTTCGAATATATGGGAACAAGAACTATACAAGGTCTAATATTAAAGATGAATTGCCACCAAACTAAGGTGTTTAGAAAGAACTAACTTGGAATTTGTGGCTTCTTCGTGTATAACTTTAAAGTCTAAATGGGAAGTGATTGTGTTTACTATAGTTGGTGATTATATTGAAATGACATAGAAGCAACGTCCGTTCACATATTTTACTAGCACGGACTAAATACTTGGATATAAATTAGTACGACTCTCTCTCTCACACACACACACTTGCATTCAATGAACCTGTACTCAAATTAAAAATGTAACTGGTCAGGAATTCTTATAAGCAGGCGAGTATTATGGTGTTTTGCTGACCGCTAATACTAGAAGTTAATCTTTTTAAACTTTACAAGGAAGCTAGTATTTATGTGCGATTCTTGGGTCTTGCATTGCGTCGTTTGTGGTTTAAATTAATCCTTTACAGTTATGTTTTTACATTGTATTTTACCCTGTCACAGGCTCTTCAAATTGACAAAATTGCGGGTAAGTTCCATCAAGTAACTGTACAGATTGAAGAAACTTTAAGTCAGATTCCTTATAATCTCCTAAATATATCCGAGGAAGTTCGGGAACAGGTATTTTGTAATCTTGTAGTACTTCTCTTTCATTTCATATTCTTGCTGATCATATTCTTGGGAATTATATTTCAGACTGAACTCGTTCATGCCCAATTTACAAGAGCAAAAGTGAGAATGGACTCACCTGACCCACAACTTCAAACGGATTTGGCCATCGCCCAGAAGGAAAAAGATCCTGACCATGCAATCCTGAAAAGGCTTTCAGAAACGCTGCATCTCAGGACTGTAAATGATCTAAAAAAAGAGTCACTTGCGATCCATGATATGGTTATATCAAGTGGTGCAGTTTCGGATGACTTATTTGAGACCATGTCATGCCTCCTTAAGAAGCTTAAGGACTATATAGTGATGGTAAACCCTGATGTCAGTATCTCTGAGGGTGAAAAGAGTGTGATCAGGCACGGGTCTCCTGTTATACCTGATGATTTCCGCTGTCCAATATCACTTGAGTTGATGAAAGATCCAGTGATTGTCTCTACTGGACAGGTTCAGACCTTAAGTGACTTAAAAAATTTCGGTTTTATAATTCCCTGCTGGTAGCCTTTATCTAATTATATTTTCTTACTTCATTTTCCAGACATATGAACGATCCTGCATTCAAAAATGGCTGGATGCAGGGCACAAGACATGTCCAAAGACACAACAAACTCTGTTGCACACAGCTCTAACGCCCAACTATGTTTTGAAGAGTCTAATTGCTTTGTGGTGTGAGAGCAATGGTGTTGAACTCCCAAACAAACAAGCAGGTTGTAGAAACAAAAAGTCGGGAAGCAGTAGCTCAGACACTGATCGAGCTGCTATTGAAACCTTGTTGCAGAAACTTGCAAATGGGAACTCAGAGCAGCAAAGAGCTGCAGCTGGTGAGCTTCGATTGTTGGCCAAGAGGAAGGCTGATAATAGAGTTTGTATTGCTGAGGCTGGAGCTATTCCTTTGCTTGTAGATCTGCTTTCTTCTCCAGATTCCCGTACCCAGGAGCATGCAGTTACTGCCCTTTTAAACCTTTCCATAAATGAAGCCAACAAGGGAACAATTCTGAATGCAGGCGCTATACCTGATATAGTTGATGTGCTAAAAAACGGCAGTATGGAAGCCAGAGAAAATGCTGCAGCTACCCTTTTTAGCTTATCAGTTGTAGACGAGAACAAGGTGGCAATAGGAGCGGCTGGTGCTATCCCAGCTCTTATTGATTTGCTTTGTCAGGGGACTCCAAGAGGGAAGAAGGATGCAGCCACAGCTATATTTAACCTCTCAATATATCAAGGAAACAAGGTGAGGGCTGTACGGGCAGGAATTGTACCACCACTCATGAGATTGCTCAAAGATGCTGGCGGAGGAATGGTAGATGAGGCATTAGCGATATTAGCTATACTTGCAAGCCATCAAGAGGGAAAAGTGGCAATTGGTCAAGCTGCTCCAATGCCAGTTCTGGTAGAGGTGATACGAACTGGTTCACCAAGGAACCGGGAAAATGCAGCAGCTGTACTATGGTCCTTGTGTGCAGGTGACGTGAATTACTTGCAACTAGCTAAAGGGCTTGGAGCAGAAGAAGTGCTGAAGGAACTCTCAGAAAATGGAACTGACAGAGCAAAAAGAAAAGCAGGGAGCGTTCTAGAACTTATGCAACGAATTGAACCAGTTGTGGTTCCACAAGTTTAAAGCTGGATGCTCTAAGTAGTCACTTTAAGGTACACATATCTCATACCCAGCCTGGTAATATTGTTGCATTAGGTGCGTCTCTTGTAAGTGTTGTTACATAAATTTCTATTTATTGAAGATGGTAATATTATTAGAGGAATTTGTGTCTGTACAAAGGTTTTGACGAAGATGAAAGTAGTTTTCTATTGAACTGGTGTTTGGAATTGGCATATGCCTTTTGTTGGTCACGTATAAGGGTTGGTTAGAAGGTGATGATTCTTCTGGTTCCGGAGCATTTTAGTATATTCTTGTAACCTTTCAGTTTTAAAGGATTGCCGCTTGCATTTAAATTATTTTTTATCAGTAGTTTGATATATGTATTATCAGTGTAGGTTACTAATGAATTGTGTTGTTCCGTGTTAAAAGTCAGGCAGGATTCAGTGTGAAGCCTAAGAACGTGATTCTTTATCTTTGACTAAATTCGTTATTCACTTTTGTTGAATTACAATGTGTGCACCCCTGCATGAAGTTTCTGACTACCCCGCTAGTACATGTCTCTACAGACTATATTATACCACTTTTTCATAACTGCTATACAATTTATTTATTTTTGGGTTGGTTTCCTAGACGATAATATATCACGAAAACCTTACATTTTATAATTTTGAATTGAACTCTGATTCTCAACTCCGAAACAAAAACTTTTGAGTCAACCATAGTCAAGCTCAATAATGACTATTAATAACAATTAAAAAAATATACTTAGCAAACACTGCACCTTAAATTAGTCTGCATGTGAATTAAAATTCACAAAATCAGATAGGATATAGAGTTGAACTTATAGATGTTACGTAAAAATTCTGAGGCATCCCGTAGAATGGAGCTGCTGCGGAGCAATTCATTCCAATTGGGGTAACGACGTTCTGGTTTTTGAAAGAGTAACAAAGTTCAGCTAAAAGTGACCGAATGTTAAAGCCAAAATTGATCCAACTTGTTATTTATCTGGAAATCATCATTGTAACAAGCAATTTGATCAGTTGTACCAAAAACAAAGAAACTATGACTATAAAAGTTACGATTAACAGAAAAAAAGGCCACAAACAAACATGTAGACCACAATATTTTTTTAGGCAAACTCTTAAAAAACTTGTTCTATTCCATTCGCTAATCTATCGCCAACCGAAAAGAAAATTAAGACCCATATTACAATATGTATGAATCCACCTTACACACAAGCAAGAAAAACAATGCTTTACAAACTAGCCAAGTTTCTCTACAAATGTTTCTGCCAAAGTATGTCCATTGACAATATTTGTTGAAGCTACAATTAACTCATGTGGCATTCCTTCCTGCAAGCAAACGATTGACATAAATGAGCTTCATAATGTATAAAGCGTAAGGACCCTTCATTCTTCACATCCTAAATAGAAAGTAGACTTTTGTATATGATCTCTGCAATTACTAATCTTAATTTATAAGATGTTTGAAACTTGCATAAAATTGAGAACATAAATTGCAAAAAACAAAAAAGAAGAGAACTTATAACTTGTCTTATCATATGACTTGTTGCTTGCTTCTATAAAAAGGAAACAAAATGGAAAACCACGGGGATGAAATTAATATTTACCAAGTTGTAATTATTTATAACTTGAGACAATATATTTAGTTTTTATAGTTGTACTTTTAAAAAAATGCAAAGGTATGTCTCTCTTTGATTGAGAAAAAGAGTATGGTTTCCTGGACAAGAAACAGATACAGATACTTATCATTTATTGTTACCTCAAAGACAGTAAGGGTGCCAGGACCTGACCTCTATTCAACTTTTAAGATTTGAAAACACCATTGGATGCAAATTTGACACATAATTCATCAACACAAAATTTATCTCAAACAAGCATGAGCCAAAGATCCTCAAAATACCTGAGAACTAAGAAAACGAAGAGCGGAAATCTCTGCATATGTTATCCCTCCAATGAATACAACTAGCGCAAGCGAGCGCCTTCCATCACCAACCCTGTAAGAGTTAAAGTTAGTTATTGCCAGATAAGTCACTGCTAGTTACAACAAATATAGGCTCACATAAAACTTAAAAGCAACTATGAAAGTCCCTGACCTGAATCAATACTTATTTATATATATAAATCCTATCCTCTCCCTAGGCAGGTCTTATTGATCTCATATAAAGAACCAAAGAGTGATTGAATTTTAGCCCATGGGAGAATTTGAGGACTAATTTAAAGCAAATACGCCGATAGTCTAGGGAATATTAATCCCATAAAACAAACATTTTAGACTAGAATAAAAACACAATAATTATTGTAAATAGTGATGGATAAAAATCACAGCTGAGGAAAATCGAACAATACATATCTGTCATACGTTGAACACAACAAATTGCGAGTAACAATCATAATAGCCATAAGCAGTACTGCAGGCTTCCTAGACATGCCATGTTCTATGCACCACTAAGCATCGTCACCACAAGAGCACCTGAGTTGGGCGTACCACTGTCTCGTATATTACACTTTTTAGACATAATATGTTTCTTCGAATTACCCTTGTGCAAAGCTACTACTTTTTCATATGTAGATTATGTAATTAATTACAAGTACAATAAATACCATTTTTGCAACTTTCTACACTCTGATGCTATTCCCCCAAATCTTTCTCATAACTTTTCTTTTTAATGAACTCTCTCGGCCATTCCAGACACATATGGAATTTATATATGATAGATTGATAAGAGGTGCAACAAATAAATAAATATTTTTTTTTATAAAAAACACTAATTAGAAGGTATTGTGTAGGTCAGTTTGTTGAAGTCCCACTAATTCAGAAACGAGGACATCTAGTTTGGGACATAGACCCAATGGAAAATTAGAAAATATGATAGAGGGTGAGTTTTTTTTGCAAGTATTCAATCTTGATCTACTCGTGTGAATAGTATCCTACTTTTTCTTCGCCCCCTGCCCCCGCCCCCTCTTAATGGAACGGGGAAATCGTAACGGCCACTAACCCACTCTGTATAGGGCAACTTGCCCTGCTGGTACAAGAAATGGGATTGGCATGAAACATGAAGTTTTTGCCCTGTCGGCATGACCTGCCACGCATATTCAATTATGTATGTTTTAATGCTTATTTTAAAATACAGTGCTAACATCGAATAAAAAGATATTTTTTTATTTAATATATTATATAAATTTTATAGTATTTACTGACTAGAAAATACATATAACTTGTGTAAGAAAATAGTTTTGAAAAGTTAATGGATATTAAATATAGGAACGTGGAGCGGGGCAATACGAGACTGGGAGTTAGAAAATCCCCATGGGGCAGGGAGTCAGCAAATCCCCGTGGGGCAGGGAGTAAGAAAATTCATGTGGGGCAGGGACGGGGTGAGAGGAAAATTCCCTGCGGTTATACTCTTAACACTTGTTATCATAAACTAAGTATCAACCTCTTTGCGCTCTAAAACAGATTAGTTATATATCTTGGTCCACAAACAAGCCAAGGTTTTCTAATCTTATAGAGTAGAAATATATTTAGGGAAAAAATATAAATTACATTATTTGTAAGATACAGAAGGATAAATAACTAAATTGTGTAGACACTAAGGCATCACACACATATAGTAAATCTTACTTGTTTGAACTGTATGCAGCCCCTTGTAGAGAGTCAAATGATGTACTGTTGGCAAACCCACTCTATAAAATGAGAGTAATCAATAAGCCATCAAAACATCAGACCACATTACAAAATGAATTGATTGCATGACAGAGTAAGGGTGAACAAAAATAGTGGAAGGAAAAGATAAACTCTACTTACTCTCCTTGTTTCCGAATGTGGCCCTGGCAACAACTTTAGTAATTGTTCAATTGGGCGCCTGAACAAGCAATTGCCAGATCAGATGGAGTTTAGACAATATGAGAATCAATTATACCGCAACAAAGTTTATAATTTGTAGAATACAATCCACTCAACAAAAGAAAGAATGTTCATGAAAAGATAAATTAAGCAAAATTATCCTCCTCCAGTCCTATCAACTTTGGTATGAAAGGGTAACTTAAGTCAAAAATCATTATACATACTTGGCACAATCAATAAGTTGACAGTTCTGCTTACTATTGTTCTCATGTTGTCATAAGGTAAAATATCACTATAGCCTAGGTTATAATTAAATTTCTTATGAATTCTGAAATCTGAACCACACAAAGATGTAAAACCAAAATGACTTTATTTATAGCCTCAGTAAAAAATTACTGATATATAAAAAACAAGATCTTTCGTGCCAAAATAACATACACATGTGAATACCATGCATAAGAAATAATACCAGATCAGGAATAAATATGAAGTGAAGCAAATATGACATGTTGCTCACCATCCATATCGAATAGCTTTGTCAATAAGACGTACACTGAGAGGAGCATATCCAGAGAAAACATATGAAATATCTTTGGGACTGTTACACAAACAACATGTCTGTAATCAGGCTGAAGAAGATAAGAAAATTCTAAAAGATTGATGTACCGGAAGCTACCAAAATATAATAACAATGTTCAAACATCATAAGGTTGCTTTAGTTATAATTCTTTCTAACGCTATTTTGAAGTATTAACTACACTTGATGCCAATTTTGAAACCACTTCAATCTTCTATATTTGATTATCTCTGCACTAGCAGATGGCACATGGCAGACACTAAAAAGTGACAAGCAGATTTCCTATAGGACCTATACGATATCCAATAGTTTGATAGATGTCAAGAAATGGACGAAGACATTTATTTATTGTACAGAACATATGTACACATACAATTGAAATGTCAACGAATAAAATGCCATGATAGAATATGAAAGACCAGACCCGGACCCTGCTCTCTGAGTGGGATATACTGAGTACGTTTGGTTTTTGAGTTCACTTTTTTATATAACAAAATTTTCTTCACAAAATATGTCAAATATCCTGAACTGAGTTCAAATGTAGTCTTTAGTCTTATTGAATATAGCATACTAATAGTAATTAGTAAAGTCTATAACACAGCTAACATATCTAATCCTTAAAAAAAAGGAATTGAAAGTGCAAGTAAATCCTTAGACGAAACCACATAAAACGATGTTATGTAGTTGGATTCTGGTATTATCTAGTTGAATTTATATTGTGTTGGGTCATAAATAAGAGAGCACTTGGGGACAACAAAAAGATGTGGAGGCAGCAGGTGTCTAACCAAGCAGATTTTATGTCAAGTGAAGATGAAGATATCATCCATCTCAATTATATTTGTCCAAAAATATAAATCCATTCAAATTGATCACAGTTAGAGGAAACAATACTTGGCAGTGTTGGTATCCTCAACTATAAGTTGCAGATCATTTTTAAT
Organism: Oenanthe sinensis; assembly: GCA_028671895.1. NCBI lineage: Eukaryota > Viridiplantae > Streptophyta > Magnoliopsida > Apiales > Apiaceae > Oenanthe > Oenanthe sinensis. The sequence continues at coordinate 44,177,710 of CM053813.1, read as the reverse complement.
TATTGGCCAATTGCTCTTTGACTCCTACAAGGAAACATATAGGAACACATATTCATTAGTAACCTTAAGATGATGAACTGAAGCAATTACTGATAATATTCTCATAAAATGGGGGGACATCCTGACCTGTTTTCTAAGCAATCCAGCCTTTTCTAAGTTACTGAGAGTAGCCATGTGCTCAAAACCATAACTGTGAAGCAGCTCTCTCCTAAATCATAGTTTCACACATAATGTTTAACAGGATGTTAGAATTACAATTTGAAAAGTCATCTTGCAGATTTGCAAAAATTAGTATTAGAAAAGAATTAAAATTTACTGCATTGTTTATAAACTTGCCTCAAGTAGTCAAAATTCCTTTTGGGTAAGCCTGAATTTGTGACAGAAAACAATATAAGCAGACGCAAGACATTAAGAAGAGGCTCTTGTTTATGAATCATTTCTTCAATGTACTCGAAGCATCTGCATCCATGAGAAAAGTGCCTCAGCTCTGGTAAATTAAACAAGTCGGTGTAATCTTCAATAAAGTACAGAAATTATTGAATAACAGAGACTCCTAATGCAGTAAGCAAAGATATATACATATATATAATAGACAATAAAAATCTCCTTTACTTGATTAACCACTATGTTACTTGAATTCGGATATGGAGGTCGGACATGACACATATCCAAGTGTCAGACTGAGAAAAACTGAATAACTGGTGACATGGGGACACGGTCCTTTTGGAGCCAGGTATGGGGACACGGCATGATTTCTGAGTAAACAAGCATATTAGATAATATCTTGTAACAAAAAATAACAATAAACTCATTTTAAACATGATTTTGTGAAGGACTTGGCAGATTAGGAAAATTAGGCGTCTTCTTCTCATCTTTGCATATTTCCTTTATTTTGTTCTTCCTTCTCGTCTTTTTCTTTTTGCACCCTACATTCACACTTTGTACTAACAAACAAGTATATAGGAAAAACCAGTTAATCATAAACTGGAAGCAGCTCAACTTCTTTAACTAATGGAGGAGGCTTGCATGTGAATATTTGATAGGGGATTGGGGTTTGCACATTAAACATTTTAATTGAGTAAAAAAAACTACTATAAAAAAGACTAAAATGCAACTAAGCAAAGCGTTGTCCTTTTGGGAAACCACTGTAAATGAAATGCAACTAAGCTAACCGTTGTCCTTTTGGTAAACCACTGTAAATGAATGTCTCCCACAACTCAAGGATTTTCTAAAGTATCATTTATGTTTATATAGACTCTTTGGAACCATACTACTACAGTGTTCCATGCCTTGGTATCTCTGCATTTTTTGATATGATAGACAGATCTTTCCGATTAAATATCTCTATTATCAGTATTTAAACATATCCCAAACATGTTATTTTTTTGGTGGTCGTTAAAAATGTTATCGTTCAAACATAAATTAGATGAAATAAAGCTTACATATCAAAGCTCTCAGCTTCCACAATTGTATGTTCCATGTCAAGTTTCGCTAGAAATGAAGCTTTTGACGTAGATGTAGACAAATGCTGAGCAAGATTTATGTGCCTCTGTTGAAAGATCAAAATAAATTACAGTTCGACTAGCGCACAGTATGTTAGGTTTGTAATATATGTTAAAAGGAGACACTTACAGTTATTTCAGGCAATGAGTTCAACTTTCTGACGAAGTCCTTTAGTTCAGAAACTGTTTGAGACTGTACGTGTTGAAGGAATAGTTAAATTATATATACCTTCCAACCTAATTCGAATAAGTGGCACAGAAGCACTGGAGTTTTCTACTAAATAATGTTTCCATAAATTGATTGGACATCACTAAATATAATTCTAATATAGTAATATTCAAAAATTGAAATATGACACTTTTATCAACAAAAAGTTAAATATATTATAAAGGTTACTTATTAACTTACTGTAGTTGTCATATCTGTGTAATCTTGCTTCATTGATGTTGCTTTCTGACGCAAGACCTACATCTTGCAAGTAACAACAAAAAGTTTAATATACTAACAAGGAAGGCAACTAAGATGCAGAGGCAAGTGAAAAATAAACAGCCATGATAGTCTAATAGATTGTGGGTTCGTAGTTTTATACATATATAACTGGTAAAATAGACTAACCTGGACTACGACTTCAAAGTTGAGATCCCGTATCTCCTTGAACAGCTTGTCACTGGATGAGGGAAACAAAATACAAGTTGTCAGAAGTTTAAGAGCCAGAAAAAAGAAAAAATATTCAACCAGCTTTGAAGAGACATGAATTTAGAACTAGCTAAACTATACTGCAATCTGGCACATATGTAGTTTAAAAGTTCCAGCTATACTGGCTACATAATTTTGTTAAACATTTGAAGTCTAGTGACATCATACTACAGAGGCCTAGACTAATTAAACTGCCTAATAAATATGGATCCCAAAAATAAATAGGTATTACAAAGAAACATCTTATACTCAATCCGGAGCGCGCGCGCGCGCGCACACACAAGTAAAACCAGACGATCCATCTGACTCACTCACTGTAATAAAATGCCTTGAGGAAACCCATAATTATTTCTTGTATCTTATCACATATAAAAGATAACCAATTTCTACACATTTAGTTCCCTTGTGGAACACTGGATTAGCAATTTCACATGCCACTTAAATGTCAAACTAGAATTGCATAAAAACTACCTCCTCAAACTCCAGGTCAGTGAAAAAGTGTTGTGAACATATCAACTCCCATAAAGAACAAGACATTCGCTAGATTCTATCTGTGCATGTGATAACTGGATATTTTTCCCATACTATTCAAAGAGACCATATTAATAAAAATCAATACGCAGTACTCTATAATCAATCTCTTACTTCAAGAGTATGAACTAATAGGCATTTGAATACACTTGATTTTGCATGTCTATGATCACAAACAATTATCCACACCCTAAAGTGCTTTAGATCGCATTTCAAATTTGAATTCCCTCGATCTTGCATGTCTATGATCACAAACAATTATCCACACCCTGATGCACCTTAAAGTGCTTTAGATCCTGAGTCAATGTATCTTAGAGAGGAAATAAATCGATTAAACACACTAACTAGAAAACGATATATCTAGCCTAGTCAACAATTCAACATAAGATAATGAATTATTCCCACTTCAACATGTTTCTGGGTTCTCTAATTGATCTCATTTGGATGTATTCCATGGCCAAGACGCCAAAAGACATGTTTATTAAAGGAAGTCAAATGCTTCTTCTAAGATAGAAGACTACCAACATTAAAGTGAGTCGCCTGGAAGCCCAAAAAATATATAAATTTCCCCAAAAATGTAGCCTGGACATGTTCATTACGAATGACTTGAGAATTTGTAATATTCTTTATCATCTCCAGTATAACAGTAATTCTGAGAATTTGTAATCTTTTTTATCATCTTGACAGGTAGTAGTCGAAAAGGTGGACCAACTTACCTATGGTGGTCACAAGTCTAATAACTAGTCAAGCAGCATTGGTCAAGTTCGCACAAGATTAAAAAAATGTTGCTTAAAAATCTCAAAAAGAAAATATTATATACCTTGAATTAAGTGGAACCTTTGCCTTTTTTCCATCTTGTTGGCCACCCATGATTGAAGCATCTATCTCCACGGTACCATTATTAATGCCTAACAACTGCAGCATACTAATTACTAAGTAGTCCTAGTTTGTTAAAAATTATAAGTGTAGATAATTGTTTATCTACAAATACTTTTTGCACCGAGCATATAATACTCATTTATTTTTGTAACCAAGACTAGCCTTCTTATCCATTCCTTCTCATTATTCTAATTTTTTTCTTTTTCGGAGGGGGGGGGGATTGTTGGGGGATTCTAGATAGGTGACAGCCAATCTAGCCAGACAAAATTAGCTTAATATTTCCTGGTCAAGCTTCAAGCTTATCTATCATTTAATAGTCCCAACTGGTAATTTTATGACAACAATATTGGATAAAACTACTCTAATTCTCTCTGCTTGTTTATTACCTCATCCAACAGTCCTTCATACGTTAACTGAGTACACATAGGGGTAACCATGTCCACCTGCATCCAAGGATTACACATGTCTCAAGAAAAGATTATATAATGATCATTAACATGAGTCTGCAATACTGACAACAATATACAATAGGGAATATTCTATATAGGAGTAGTACGATTTAAAAGCCAGAGTATAGAAACTTACTTCTCTGTCAATAAGTATAAGAGTATTTATCTCTGGCACAACCATCTGTAGTAAAGCAAAAGACAAATCATTGAACTTAACATGGAAAACACAAACTTCAGCTCTAATATGATTTCAAGATGCTATTAGAATTACATCAGATGTGTTAACAGGTTCTTCTACTTGCATTCGACCTAAAATGTCAGCAATACGGACTGATGATTTTCCTTTGGCCCTTACATTTGGTATCAACCCGAAAGAAAACTGCAAATGATCAATTTGAGAAGTAACAATAAAAGTATAACGTTGATGGTAAAGCTATGAACTTCTAGAGATTAATGCATCTTTCAAGCACTAAACCTCTAGTTGCCAATGCTAAGCCAGTTCAAGTAAGTAAACTGATAAAGTGAACCTCGAGCTTGTGAATGCCTTTTGCTATATGCCAAAGAGAGGTTGTATCACCATCAACCAAGCATTCCTGAAGGACAAAATCACCAACTTAAGTATTTTCTCTAGCTTACACAATTAATACTTGTTTACTAATACTAGATAATAAGGTACCTTATAAGCAAGGTCAAGTTCGAATGACAACACGTCCTCGTCACATGGAATGACATATAAAGGACATTCCCCTATAGTCATCATGTGATGCACTTTTTCCTCCTCGAGAATCTACAACATCCATATATACGAACCATTAGAAAAATGTAATTTTAACCAGATGATTAACAGGATTGTACATTACAGAATCAGAAGAAATAGACTACCTTTTCACAAGCAACTGCACGGCGAGGAACAAAATAAACATAGTACTCACGCTGCAAACCCTTTGAACTATCATTATGTATATGCAAGCAAATCAATTTCATCAAATCAAGCTGGCTGCGCACAAGATAAACCACTTTTGTACAGTCAGTTTGAACTGGGTCTGCATTAAGATGCCGCACTTCAGCCCCATGTTCCTGTACAGTATCAATAAAATTTTGAATAATTAAAATCCCACTACTCCCTGCACTTCCAAACATTTCGTGCTAAATTTGACATTAGTGAAATCTACTAAAAACTAGTCAAAAGTAAAGCATCTCTTATCCTTCATTATATGAAACCACACCGAACACACATATCTCACTTGCATTCACAGGGAATCATCTTATATCCACACATTTAAAGCATCTATAGTTCTTCATCATACGAAAACACGCACCTACGAACACACTTATGCACTCACCCACCTGCCCCTAACTTGCATGACACAAAACGATACTACTAGTCAAAGGTAAAGCATCATTTATCCTTCATTATAAGAAAACACATGTGCCGGCGACTGTGCGTGCACGCACACACCTCACTTGCATTAAAACTAAATCATCCAAAATTCACATCTAATTACAACACAAATATTACTAGTCACCGACAAAGTATCACTTGTCCAAAATTTACTTCCATTCAAACTAAATTCATCCCGAATTCACACCTAATTACAGACAAATACTACTAATTAAAGCTCAGGCATCTCGTATACTTCATCGAAACACCTAAACACACACGTCACTTGCATCCAAACTATCTCATCCAAAACTCACACCTAATCACAAACACATACCACTACTCGAATCTCAAACATCTCTCATTCATCATTTACACATGTAAACACACACCTCGCTTGCATTTAAACAAAAACAACCAAAATATCCGCAAAATTTACGAGTTAAAGCGAGTAATTACCTTAAGAAGCGAGGTCTGAACAATCAAAGAAAGCGATCCACCAAGCTTAGGATCAACTACCAAACACTTGTTTCCTCGAATCTACACATTCAATTAGGGCTCAAAACACATCATTAACTTGATCAAATCAAATTCATCAACAATATAAAAAAGTCATATAAATACAACGCACAAGTATATATATACATATATAAGTAGGTAATTATACTAACATTTTTCAAAATGTTGATGATCTCCTTACGCGACTGATCTCTGTAGCTCAAATTAACATGGAATGAGTAAATAATGATCTGATTAAATAGAATTGAATGTGTGTGTATATGTAGGTATATGTTACCTGAGAGATGAGAGATTGAGAGGAGCGTTGTCTAAGTTGGGAATTTGAGCCATTTTTTCAATCTCTCTGGATACTTGCTTTAACAGATTATAAATGAGACACCGGGTTGTTCGGCTTAGCTCGCAAGTAACAAGTTTTTTTTTTTAAAAGTATTTTCATATTTTTTTTAAAATTAATATTTATTTTAGAAATTTAAGACCAAATTTTATTTTTAAATTTGAAAATAAGTTATTTATTTTCAGAAAAAGTACATATATACCAAATTTTTTCAGTTTATAAGCAGTTTATAAGTCCAGACAAACGAGGCCATAATCTTAATATTCAGCCGCAAACTATTTAGCATAAAATCGTGAAAATTTTTACTAAATTTTACAGAATTATAATAAAAAATGAAAAAAATAGTATGAACCATAATCTTATTTATAAAAGTATAATAAAAAGTTTATGTAAACATTTTTTTAAAATTTTTATTATGATTCTGTAAAATTTAATGAAAGTTTTCATGATTCTCACAATAAAAAGTTTATAGCTAAGTGTTATCCATAATACTTTAAATTGACTTATTTATTATTATTTTATTTTTTTTAATATTTTTGAAAAAAAATTATTAAACCATTTTAATATAATAGCTCTAATAATAGTTTGGTTTGCTTGAAATTTCTGTTAAATAATTTATAAATTGAAAAATATCTGAATTATAAGTTATTTAGCAGGCCGTACGATCGTAATTTGTGGAATTTGAAAATTGAAATAATTAATAATCAATGACAAGTGATTTATAGAATTAAAAAATTAAAAATTAGTAGAATTGGTGAAATTGAAATAATGAACAATGGGTGACTTTATTAGCAGAAATGGTCCTATGGCACAATTTGGAGTCAAAATGTCTAAAATGACACAACTTAAATAAATAATTCCAAATAACACTCCAAAACGAGGTTTCGTATAACATTCGGAGAATAAGCCGAAAACGCTATTTCGTGTAGCGTTTTAGAATAAAAAAAATCCCCGTGCATAACACAACTTAAAGTAACGTTTTGTCCTAAACCACCACTTCATTACGTTTGAATTTCAAAAATTAAAAAAATAAAATAAAAATTGCTCAAAACGCTGCATTGTTTTAGAGTGCTATTTGGGGTCATTTTTCCGATTTGTGTTATTTGGACATTTTGTCTCCAAAGTGTGCCACTGTGCCACGCAGGGCAAACACCCCTTTACTAGCTGCATCTTTTAGATAATAAAAGTTACAAATAATTCAGGTTTGCACCATGGATAGATGTTCTGTCAGCTTGGGCTTGTCCTCACACAAGAAAAAATACAGTAGGATCAGCTTGAAGCATTTAACTTTATTTTATGAAGATAAGCAAATAAAAAGAAAAGGTCGTGGCTCTATAAAATAGCTCAGGTTTCCTTCAATATTAAAATCATTACATTGCAATTTGCATAGGAGTGACTAGTGATCCTCAGACCTCAGCTGTGAATGCAATCTGAAACCTAACTGACAGTTGTTGTGCCATGCACTCAAACGTCTGAACCTGTTGGTTTTATTGTATTCCTAATAAGAATTATATGTGGTTAACCACAGATGCAAACAACAAATGATTTACGGTTATTCAAAATAAAAAAACAAGAAAAATCCATTGATTTTTCTAGCTTAGCTGGGGCTTAGCCCACCCTGGTTCCGCCACTAATGAGTAAATCCTCAGCTGTGAATGCAATTAGAGAATCTGAGACCCAACTGACAGTTGTGCCATGCACTGAATCTGTTGGTTAATGATCATACGTACTGTACTTTAATCTGTGCTGCATAAGCAAAATATCATATGTAATAAGTTAGTTAGTTACTCGTACTCTAAAACTGTATTGTAAAGCTTCTCATTTCCCTGCTCGTAAACTTGAGGATGAAAAACTTTGGAAGAGGCTTGCACATGGATACCTTTTCTTGGAAACTAAAGCTGCATATGTGCTTGGAAAGAGCACAATGAATCTGCTGTAGATTGCCTTGAAAACTAGGCAGCAATCTGTGTGTTACTTGCCATGTGTAAAACAGATAGTGGCTGTTAAACACATGGTCAAATATCTTGGTAGAAGCAAGAGTTGCAGAAAGCTAAACAATTTTCGATAACTTTTAAGTCCTCCGACGGATACACAATTAACAAGTACTCCAATCTGTCAATTACAGTCTCTCTTCATGTATTGACGAAGCTCTTAAGATTGCTGGAGAGCAGGACCATTAGAAACACATATACCTTTTATATATGTGTGTAAATGTAATGCGTTTTTGGAAATATTTAGTATTGTTGTGTTCATCCATATCTAACGTCAGAATAAGTTAGTACAGTTTTGTCTTCGAATGGATCTACTAATTTTGGCTCCAATCGATTTTGTTAATAATAATATGATCGACTTGTGTATAAATTAAGATTTGAGGTCTAAAATTGAAGCAATTGTGTCAATTATTGTGCCAACAGTACATACCAATAAAACCACAACTAGAAGGTGATAGATCTCCTCCCATCACGCCGTTCTTGAAGATCCAACGTTCCCCAAACAATAAAAATTTAAAGCCAAGAAGTACACAAGTAGGAGTAAATAGTATGTGCATGAGTGCATCCACGTGCTCTTATTTATAATCTCCATAATATGTAATATGATCGATGAGTTTAAGAGAGATTAAGCTATAAGATTGGATTGTTATCCAATAAGCTCTTGCCATCTTATTTTCTATTTGGCTACAAGTTTTTCTCCAAAGATATTTATTTGATCCAATCATCCAACAATATGTATACAAGCATCCATGCATGCCTATGCATGAAATATATTGAATTAATTGTGGAGTAGCAAAACCAGGCCGGTCTAGATTTTAAATTAATCGAAAACATATATGCGTATTGATCTCGTAGATATATAGAGATATTGACATAGAATCGTGAAGAAAGCAGGAAGAAGAAAGAAAATGGAGAAGTATGATATTGTGAAAGATATAGGATCTGGGAATTTTGGTGTGGCCAGGCTTATGAGACACAGGGAAACCAAAGAACTTGTTGCCATGAAATATATTGAACGTGGTCACAAGGTACTTTCTGCAATTATATGTACATGTGCAGATGTGCTTCTTTTAGATTTCTGTTGATATTGGTTTTTTGATTGCTTAATTTGGTTTGTGTATTTGTAAAGTGATGAAAATTAATTAATTATTCAAATGATATGCTGATATTCAGATTGATGAAAATGTAGCAAGGGAAATCATTAATCACAGATCACTTCGACACCCCAATATCATTCGTTTCAAAGAGGTGACTGTTATTCTCGGTTTTCATTCTCAATTGCACACAAATATACTTTTATCAATTTTTAGAAGAAAAAATATATCGACGGAAGTGATGATGATGATGATCAGGTGATATTGACACCAACCCATCTGGCAATTGTGATGGAGTATGCATCTGGTGGAGAGCTGTTTGAACGTATTTGCACTGCTGGTAGATTTAGTGAACATGAGGTACCTGCATCTCTGTCTCTCATTTTTATATGCACCCTTTTTTACTTTCTGCATGTTGCGTTGTCTCGCATCCACATTCCTTATGTGTCCTATACTTTGTTTATTTGTTTGTGAATCGAAAAACTTAATTTACAATAGCTTAATTCTGTTCTTGTTATGAAATTAATTCCAGGCTAGGTATTTCTTCCAACAACTTATATCTGGGGTGTCTTTCTGCCATTCCATGGTAATCTTTTATCGCTTCATTTTCTCTCAAGATTGTTTTTGGGTCTGTTTGTTAATAAAGATGTTTCTTTCTTTGCAGCAAATATGCCACAGGGATCTAAAGTTGGAAAACACGCTGTTAGATGGTAGTCCAGCTCCCCGCCTTAAGATCTGTGATTTTGGTTACTCCAAGGTTTAAATTTTTCTATTTTGAATTTTATACTGAACACTCATATGTTGCAACAGCTACTGCATTTCCCTTGTGGTTAGCTTTAGAAGTTTTCTTGCTTATGATATGTAATTTTGAGGTTTTGTACATAATAGACCATTAACCTTCTGAGTTTTTATGGCTTGATTAAGGGTATGATTAAACTACTGTTATTGTACAGTCATCTCTGCTGCACTCGAGGCCAAAATCAACTGTCGGAACTCCGGCTTATATTGCTCCGGAAGTTCTCTCTCGCCGTGAATATGATGGCAAGGTAATATGTCACAAAAAATTTGCCAATTATTGCATCGGATGATGATTCGATCCAAGAACCATGTGTAATTTTACTTGTTGACAGAATAATTAATTATGCATGCCTTACAATCACACCATTATCCGATGCACCATTTCTTAAATGTTCAAGGAACTCAATATTTTTCTTTATCATTGTGAGCAGTTGGCTGATGTATGGTCTTGTGGGGTGACTCTTTATGTTATGTTGGTGGGAGCATACCCTTTTGAAGATCCTGATGACCCTAAGAACTTCAGGAAAACAATTGCAGTAAAATTCTCTCTCACCGCTGTGTTTGGTTCAAGTCCTCATTAATATTTTATAAACTCGTCTAACTGCACGTAAATGTCTGTTTTTCAGCGAATTATGGCTACTCAGTATACAATCCCCGACTATGTTCACGTTTCTCAAGATTGTAGACACTTACTATCTCGCATATTTGTTGCACATCCTTCTAAGGTATGTACTGCAAATTTTGTCATATTTGCTATCTTGCATACATCCTTCTTCTGAGGTAATTATTTGTGGCTCCAAATGTTCTATGTCATTGTACGTGCAGCAAATAAATGAGTACATATATGCATTAGTGCAATAGTGCTATATATACTAAAATCTTGGATCAATTATGCAGAGAATTTCAATAAAAGAGATTAAAAATCACCCATGGTTCCTAAAGAATTTGCCAAGGGAGCTCACAGAGTCAGCTCAAGCAAGCTACTACGAAAAAGACAATCCTAGTTTCTCCCTTCAATCCGTAGATGAAATTATGAAAATCGTGAATGATGCAAGGACTCCGCCGCCATCATCTAAAGCTATAGGAGGATTCGAACGGGGAGGTGAAGAGAGCAGGGAACAAGAGGAGGAATATGACGAGATAGAAGAGGAAATTGAGGACGAAGACGAGTACGAGAAAAATGTAAGAGAAATTCATGCTAGTGGAGAATTTGATCAAATCGGTTAACTTGTTTCATCGTATATGTTACAGTTCAAATTATGTCAACTAATCATGCGGTCTGTACAAATTACTTATAATTATAGTTAAAAGTGTAAACAAGCTTCTGCTTGTTGATTTGTAACTTTGTTTTCTTGTTTAAGAATTAAGATGGATGTAATTAACCTATGAATTTATGATCATGTATAATGTTATCTGAAGAGGATTTGCAAGTGCAGCAGAAATATTTCATGTCCTTGTAATTGCACACACTTATCTTAAAAATTGTAATATACATGATCTCAGTGTTTCTGTTTTTAATATCTAAAGTATGGCAGGAGCCATCATCTTGGCAGGAATTCCTTTAAAATTTGTAACCAATGTGTTTTTAAGATTAACTAATATGTGACAAAACTTATCAGTGTGTAATCTTAACAGATAGACTCAAATTCAATAGTTAGCAACAAGACATTTGCACATTATCATAAATATTAGCTAGAAAACCATCAGTGATTCAACAGAACATTTTCTAAAATAAAATTAAGAATACTGCAGGTGAGTGAGAAAACAGAAAAAAAATATGGTAACCAAACAAAGCTTCAAAACTCTGATTGTGTCCATCTTTGTTTTCTCATTAGGTTCATTTCCCATACCAGCTTCCACCTATGAAATACCAAACATGCCTGATATGTCGCACATGCCTAACATTCCCTATACGCCTCACATGTATATGCCCGAAATGACCAACATGCCTGCAATGCCACGCATGAACATGCCCAGTATGCATCAACTACTGTGGGAGTTTAGTCGACGAGAGATGATACTGAATCAAGCATTGAAATGGAAACAAGTGGTGAGACTGAAACAGAAGTATATGACAAATGCTGGTCACATCTTAGCAATATCGACAATTGTGTGAACAATATACTCTCTGCCTATTCTTTTCGAAGTTTGATGAGATTAGTTCAGTTTGTTGTTCAGCGCTATTAAACTATGACTAAAGATTGTCATGCAAAGACACTTGGAAGCTTCCATGATCTCAGTTAGCAAACAATGTCTCGGAATTTGAAAAATACATCGGAGTATTTAAATTTTAGATTTTTAGTTAAAAGGTACAATCTGCAATATTAGATTCGTCATTTGTGTGATTTTGATCATGGTAAAAACAGAACATTTGGCGGACAGATAGTGATAATTTGGAGGGTGGTTTGATTTAGTTAGCCAACAGTCACCACATGTGTGCGTAAAATACTACGTCTGAAGGCTCCGTTTGGTATTACTGTTACAGACAGTTACGACAGTTTTTTACTGAAAAGTTGTGTAAATTTTAAAAGCTGTTGTCAGAAAAAACGTTTTTGGTCTAAAAGATGTCGTTAGCAAAAGCATGTCCTCCAAACTTTTGAAATTTTTTTACAGGAAGTAACTGTCAGTTTTATCATTAAACCTTATCAAACATATTTTTTTATATATATTATATCTCAAAATATACATAAATAAAAAAAAATATCAAACAGTCACCTGATTTGTCTGACAACACTTTTTCTCGCAGCACAGAAGTTTTCAACCGAACTCCCAAACGGAGCCTAAGTTGCTTTTATTTTTAGCACACACTTTTAAGTGTTTTGACCATACAGTAAAAATTATTATTTTTAAATTTTTTTGAATTAAAATATGTAATCTATATTTTAATTTTATTTTTTTTAAAATAATAATAATTTTTATTATGTGATCAAAACACTTAAAAGTGTATGTTAAAAATCAAAACGATTTATATAAAAAACGATGGGAGTACAGTATTTATATATGAGTTGATATATAATATAAGAAATAAAATATTTATTCGGTTGATGGCTTGCTGCCTAAAATAAACAAATGGAGCTGTCCTGGACGTTGTATAATGGTCGGCGAGCCATGTTGTGGAGCACATGTCTTTCGATTATTTATGAAACAATGTGACATGTTTACATTCTATTTTAACTTTTTCTCTCTCGGACATGTAATAAACAGGTAGAATGTATGTAGGTTGGCAACTTGGCAGGAGTGTTTGTTTTACTTATACGGCCCCTAATATATAAATAATAGTAAATAATTTTAACCCAACTTTATAACTGCATTCCTTTGTCTCAAATCATACACCTCTTTAAATTTTTATATTTTTTTAAAATATATAAGAAAATACTTTCATAAATAATTTTATAATATTTTAATATTTATTTTGGAAAAATAATTGTTGTGAATTGAACCGGGACCATTTGATTGAAAGCGTGTATCATTTTTTAAAACTTTATTGTGAAAATAACAATTTTTGATAGGTGATTTATAACGGATGAGATACGGAACTATTAATTAGATATCTCATTTTGTATAAGATACGCATTTATGAGTTTGGTATCTCAATTTTTTTGGATACCCATTTGGCAGGGGAGTATCTTATACAAAAGGGATACCCAATTACCAGTGGGTATCGCATTCATTAAAGATAATTATAAATCTAAAAATTGTTATTTTTATCATTTTAAACTAAAAAATGGACATTTTTATCGCAAAAATTGTGCATATATTAGAAATCATTCTAATTGTATGTACATGGGTTAATATTGATAAAAAATACAAAATTTGTCAATATATAAAACTATAAATTGAAGGTAAAATTGAGTTATTAAAATTTTTTCAAAATCGAATCGGAACAAACGTGGAAGTTGAAAAATTTAACCTCTCCGCGGTGGGCACACCTTAAATTGAGGAGAAACGACAAGGGGAGTCGTAATAAATAGTGAAACAAAAAGGACAGGAGCAGATGCGGGAAAGATATATATACGTAAAAAGTAACGAGGGTGAATCGTACTCTGTCCATCTGTCAATAACGTGTGTCTACATGTATGATAGATGTAATGATAATAATGATCATGTAATAATTGTACTTGCTATACAAATTTCTCCAGCAGCGTATCTTGTTGTTTCCTTCTTTCTTCCAATCGTGCCGGCCTCAACACACCCTCTCTCTACGTGACTATATCAATATTATTACTATTATTATTATTGTTTGATTATATATCTGTTAATTATTATTAATAAAATCTCCTGAAGTTCGTTTTTGTAAGAGAAACAAACATTTCATCTTGAGAGGTGTATTTTTTCATTAGTAATGGCGGCAACAAGAAGTTCTTCACACACTAAACACACACTACCCCCACCTCCTCTCCCTTCTTCAAATGCTAGAAATGGCGGGAATAATAATAATGGGAATGCTAATAATTCGTCTCGTTCGAAGGTTCCTGTTTCTTCTAGACGTTCTGTCACTCCCACTTCTCGCTCTCACTCTCCGTCCCTCAATGACCCAGGTAACATTTCCCTCTCTCTTTTTTTTTTGTGTGTGTGTGTGTGTGTTTATCTGTATTAGACTATACATGTGTTATGTATGTTGGGGGAACCAGGATTTCGAAGCAGCCGGAGCTAAAAAAAGCTATTGCTAATATTTTAGGGGAGTCGGTGCTTAAAATAATTTTTGTAAGCGAGCTTGGAAAACACCTTACGGTTCTAGGAAGAGCACTTACGGGAATCTTATATTATATTCAAATTCTAATACTTCTCCATACTCGAAAACCCCTTTTTGGGTTGACCATACCCATAAGAGAACTTAACATAAAGGTCAGATGGGTTGTAGCCTAGGCCAGGCTTCTTTGATTCTGCTGCTGTTCATGTATGTAAATGTGTAATGTGTTTCTGGGCTGTGGCCAAAAAATTTAGTCACTAGTTTTTGAAGGCCATTTTTGAAAGTTGGTTGGGGCCAGCGCTTAGGCTTGCCTCGCTGGTTCTGCTATAGCGTGTGAATTTGTAAAATTTATTTAATCAAGTGTATCGGCATTTTAGTTTAATGATGTCAGTTATTTACTGATGAAATGCCTAGGTCAAATTTTTTTATATTGATTTTTGTACATTTTTTAATGTTGAAGGTGATGTTACCCCGTTATCTATTAACTTTAGTTGGATTCAAGGGTTTTGATATACATTCATTTTTTTTTGGTTACCAGGGAACTAAATACTATGATATGACTATTACATTCCTAATGACTTAGTTTGTCTTGTAGTTCACTTTTTGCCTATATGAATTTTATATGTGCCGTGATCCTCATTTAAAACTTGTGCAGTATGTTCTATTCCCCTATGATATGTATGACACTATCAATGTGGCAGATAGGGTGTAATTTCGGGGCTTTAACATGATTATGATTGGTTGGGTGGTAGACTGGCAGTGCTACCAATTCCAGTTATGCCTAGATTTCATATAGTTGTTAATCTTCTTGGGGTTCATATACATATTTTGTAGCTATGTAATCCTGCACTTTGAGGAGCATTGTCATTTGTCATGGTGCAGACTAATCTCGTAAACACATGCACTAAGATATGTTCGAGACTGCAGCATATTTGACTATTATGATATTTATTTGCGTGTATAGACCATTAAAGATCAACTTTTGTGATAAAGGCTATTTTAGATGTTTTGTCTTTTCCATTTTTTGATTTCGATGTCATGTATCCGGTTAGGGAATAAGCAATGATTTTTTTCATGTTAAAAACTTGGTAGTCAAATCTGTGTCAGTTGATCAAATAATATTCATATAAAAACCTTTATATATCTTTGATACAGAAAATGGAAGAGTGCGTGTTGCTGTTAGACTTCGGCCCAGAACTGCAGAGGATCTTGTTTCAGATGCAGATTTTGCTGATTGTGTTGAGATTCAGCCAGAGGTGACTGACAATAACTATCATTTACATATGTTTTTTATATCTAACAAATGTTTTGCTTCTAGTTCATTGCAAATATTTTTCTGTAGAAGTGAAATCACCTCTTATCAGAAGCATATATTGCAGCACATGTAGATTCCATTTGTGCACTTCGTTCAATGTAGAATAAAGTATCTTTTTCACCTCGTGCAGCTGAAGAAGTTGAAGTTGAGAAAAAATAACTGGAGTTCAGAGGCTTATAGATTTGATGAAGTGTTTTCCGGAGGTGCTTCACAAAGACGTATTTATGAAATAGTAGCAAAACCGGTAGTCGAGGTAAAATATGAGCAAAACCATTTTAATGTCTAAGATAAGTTCTATATTACTTTCGAAGTTTTGATATCATGTCTAGAATGTCTAGTAGATGCTGAAATATATATGTATGAAAATTCTAAAGCTGCAATAGTAGTTAGCTCTGGCTGTGGGTTTTCTATCATAAATTACTTATAAACTAATGCCTCTAAACTCTTATGATTTATATATATATTTTGTTTACCTAGTTACTTGAGATAGGTATAACTTGAAAATTCATTATGATCCTTTATATTTTTTGACCATTTATTATTTATCGATATACTTTTGCAGTGCATTATACTGTTCTTCTGCATTGACATTCTCCCTTCTGCTCTCGTATGGTCTAATAGAAAGTTCGTCATTTACTTGAGTAGTAGTCAATTTATTCTTACACACTAAAGTGTTGTCTTAGTACATGGTCCAGAGCAATATATAGAGTCCTCTTTTATCTTGTGAAGAATAGTAGATTAGAGTATTTGTTGGTTGCTGTTGATTACCTGTAGTCAATTTGAATATATTTTTGCAGAGTGTGTTAGATGGGTATAACGGGACAATTATGGCTTACGGTCAAACAGGTACCGGAAAGACTTACACACTCGGCAGGCTAGGCGAAGATGATGCATCTGAGCGTGGTATTATGGTTAGAGCTTTAGAGGATATGATTGCAACTACATCAGCAGCATCTGATAATTTGGAAATATCCTACTTGCAGGTATCCAGAGTAGTTTCAATTTAGATTCATAACTTTTTGAGGGTTGGGTGAGGGCCGGGAGGCAGGTTTTTTGGACGGATGACGAGATGTTCGAAAACCTATAGATAAAAAAGTGTATACCATTTAAAGTAGAGTAATTTTTCTAATGGCATTATCACATTTGCAGTTAAAAGATTTTGAGTAAAATGAAGAGAATTTGCTAGAAAAACATAAATTAGGCTTCTGAACTCAAATCAGTAGTCAACCTTTGTCAAATTTGCTACATTCCTTAGTTTGCTATGTTTTTTAAGCATTCGATCAATCTGCAGTCCAAAAATAGATGATGTCAATACACATGTAGTCATCATCTATGTTAATTTTGTTGACTATTAATATGAACTTTTTCTTTAATCCTTATGATAAGAATTACACTTATCTTATATATATATGCCCTAACTCTCACATTCTCGTTTTTCATGTTTCTTGCGAGTTGAGACTATCTTGCAAAGTACACAATTTTATTCTACACACAATTTTATTCTTGATCTTTCTGTAGTGCAAGGAGGTACCTCTGTAAATTTTAGAGCAGTCATGCCATGCCACTATGTCTGCTAGTTGGTTACGTGTTTTATAGGCAATTCAATATATTTTTCTTGTTAAGTGTGCTACTTTTATTTATGAAGAAACTATTCATGCATATATGTTCTGCCAGCTGTATATGGAATCCGTGCAAGATTTACTTGCACCAGAGAAGATCAATATTCCAATTGTTGAGGACCCGAAGACTGGGGAGGTTTCAGCTCCTGGTGCTTCAATAGTTGGAATTCAAAATCTTGACCAATTTTTACAAGTACTGAAGGTTGGAGAAACAAATCGTCATGCAGCAAACACAAAAATGAACACAGAATCTTCGCGTAGTCATGCGATTCTTATGGTGCAGTTGTCTCTCTATCTCAAACTTTCTCTACTTACCCCCCACTCTTTAGGTTTTACAACAAAGTATAAGAGATTCATCCTTGAATCTTAATAAAGAAAAAAATTCAGACCTTTTAAACAGTCAATGAAAGTTTCTTACGATGTATGTTCCTCATTATTTTATTGTTTTTAT
Organism: Oenanthe sinensis; assembly: GCA_028671895.1. NCBI lineage: Eukaryota > Viridiplantae > Streptophyta > Magnoliopsida > Apiales > Apiaceae > Oenanthe > Oenanthe sinensis. The sequence continues at coordinate 44,159,460 of CM053813.1, read as the reverse complement.
ACAGATTAGTGTTAGAAGATCTGACCACGAGAACGAGAAAAATGGTACATCTACTATTCAAAACAATGGCAGAAGTGATTTATCCAGTAGCCATGCTATACCTACTGTCCGGAGAAGCAAGCTGCTCATCGTTGATCTTGCAGGATCCGAGCGCTTAGATAAATCTGGTTAGTTTCTAAAATACAGACAAATTCTGTTTCCATTATTTTAAATTTGCATTAATGAAACTTGTAATAAACTTGTGGTTAAATGATTTTTCCAAGGAAAAACTTGCAAGTGCTATGGAATTCATGTTCATTTAATGAATTAAGGACAGTTGTCCATGCAAATCAAATGAAATAAAGAGAGAATTAAACAACATCTCCACAACTCAGTTTGGACCTCACTGGGTCCTATTCCACAAATTGCAACCCACCTTAGCTCATTGTAAAAGCCGTAACCGCCGCCCCCCCATATGCCTTTTCCTGACGAAATATATTTTTTTGAAAGACCTTCTGTCACTTAGTTACGTATTTAAAGTTGGTTGTCTTATGAACAAGAAAAATACCTACATTAGATTCTTTTTCATAATTAAATACATATGCATGCATATAATTATTTTTCCATTCATCTTCTGTACCAATTTGGTCTCAATCAGGTCATGGTTTCAACTTATTGCAGGGAGTGAAGGTCACACAGCCGAGGAGACCAAATTTATCAATCTTTCTCTGACTTCTCTGGGAAAATGTATTAACGCATTGGCTGAAAATAGTCCTCATATACCCACTAGAGATTCTAAACTTACAAGATTGCTCCGTGACTCTTTTGGAGGTGATGCATTATTTTCTCTTTAATAATCTCGATGCCCTCTTCTTTGTTTTTTTTTCTTTATGTTAAATATGAAGTGATACACTATGTTGAAACTCGTGGTGTGATCACTAGATCTGTTGAAGTTTCTATACATCATTGTTATAACTTTTTTTACATGCGTATTCATTCATTTACCAATTTTTATCAGACGTATATCATTGCATATGCAAAATGTTTGGTCGATCTTTATATATCGTTTGCAAGGGGAAGTTTTTTGTTAATAATTAGATATAACTACAATGTATTAGTGGCGTTTTGCTTTGTTGGTGACTTGTATCTTATTCGAGATTACCTATGTTACTCACATGAAACTTGGACACGCATTTTGTCCAATTTAAAGACTGACATATGACATGAACATAAAATGTCCAGTGTTGCACATTTTATTTTATTGACATGTCCGAATAAGGACATGTCCCTGTGTTGCACGTTTATAAAACTATCAGTCCTATTACCAGTGTTGTGTCCAACACTTCTTACCCAAGTCTGAGCAACATAGCTAAAAACTAGTCCTCATCATACTTAATTCATGTAGTTTTTTTTGTAATGATGCTGACAGTTATGTGACTTTGTGTGCTGTGTTTATTGTATTGCAATTATATCGAACTCTTATGAAAACAGGTAGTGCACGAACTTCTCTAATCATAACTATTGGCCCATCGTCCCGGCATCATGCAGAAACCACAAGCACTGTCATGTTTGGCCAACGGGTGAGCTAAATCTGCACACAAATTGTAGCATTTCATATCATTTTTGGCATTATAGTAACTTTTTTAATGACAAATTCCTTTATGGCCTGTTTGGGAACATGTAATTCATTTGAAATTCTGGAGTTCTGGATTTGGTCAAATGACATGTTTGGACAAACAAAAGAATTTGGATTTGCCAAGACATTCAAATATAAGCTCAAGTTTGTGAATTTTAATTAACAACTCAATTGATGTCATTTGAAATGAATTTCATGTTCCTAAAAACAATCTGAAATAAATTCACAGTGATTTAGTTACAAAGAGTTCAATGAAGAAAATATGTTTATTTTTCTTAAATGTGAAGTTGAAATATTAGGATATTCCACAAATTTCTTTCCCTATTCATGTATATATAAAAGACCCCCCAAAGGGAATGGGAAGTCATTTGCAAATATGCGATATTCTAGTCTAAGCGTGTATCTATACGTTCCTAACACAAGACTCCTGTAAACCCATAATTTCGCATAGTCTAATTTAAGTGTGTATCTATACCATACATTCCCAACACGATACTCCTGTGACCTATAATTTATTTGACATAAACTTCAACTGATTATACAATACTTGAACACTTTTACTGCTAATACAGTATTTCCAGTATTAGGTAAGTACGACAGAGATTTCTGTGACCTGCTACAGTTCAAGCATATAATCTCAGTCTAACAGTCACGAGAGGTAGGCAAAAGGAAAACAAAACTTATATCATGACTTTGTTATGACTTATGTTAACGAGCATTCCCTTAAAATAATGTTTTTTGATAATACTATGAGAATTTTTACAAAACAAGAGAAGAAATATAATTTGCAACTGGATTCACTCCTAAAAGCCAGTATAAGTTAAACCAATCTACAGGCCCGCATTCACACACACTGTGTTATATGTTGACACATACTTATGTGGAACTTTGGTTGGCTATGTATCGTACTTCTTGCATATCTCTTTTCTTTCATTTTCTTGATGTCTTTTTTCTTTTTACATTTTTGTCACTCTCCCAAATTATTAAAGACGGTGTGATTCTTGTTGACTGATCAGGCCATGAAAGTAGTAAACACAGTAAAGCTAAAAGAAGAATTTGATTATGAAATCCTATGTCGAAAGCTTGAGAAGGAAGTTGATCACCTTACTGTGGAAACGGATAGACTGCTGAAGATGAGGGATAATGACATAATTAAACTAGAAAGAAAGCTTGAGGAATGTAAAAGTTCGTTTGCTGAAACAGAAAATGGTTTTGTAGCAAGATCTAAGGTACTTCACACTCCTTGACCCGTGGTACTATTCACGCTAGATATATCATAATATATATGTTGTCACAAGGTGATAATGTAAAATCTCACTTAGAAGTATGGTACCACCAGCATCTTCTTATATATAACCTAAGATCTTGGACTCTGACTGCAGTTACTAGAGGCGGAAAATATTCGTCTAGAATCAGAAATGAAAGAAGTGATAAAGAAACTCGATCTTCAGAAAGATCAGAATGATTCAATTTGCAATGAGGTTGTACGACTGAAAGCTACTATTGAAACTAACAAGGTACTAGAGAAATTAAAAGATTTTTTTTTGCCATTTTCTAAACATATACTGTCAATTTCTGTGCTTAAAATCGTCCTGTTGTTTCTTTAGTATTGATGCTAGATTAGATTACAACAATAATGATTTATCTTGTATTCACAGTTAGTTGAGAAAGAAAATTCCAGATTAGAGGCAGAGATGAAAGATATACTGACGGAACTGAACCTGCAGAAAGATCATAATATTCTGATGCAGGACGATATTGCACGCCTTAAAACAAATCTCAACCATAGCTCGGTATTTACATTTTTTTTTCATTTACTTTTTTTCATTGTGTTCCCTGGGATAAAAGGCCGACTCTATTCCTCATCTATCTCCCTGAGGTTTAACTGATCCCTTGAAGAGGAGAGAGAGAGAGAGAGCACTACCTGATATTAAACTGCGATGATTTTTTAACTTACTATAAAATGGTCTTCATAGAATAGATCTTTTCCGCTGTCATTAACAAAAATATAAAACAAGATGCTATGTTTTGATACATTGATCAAAATGTAGTCCCTGATAGGGGATCATAATCAGCATAACGTGAAGGTCCCATTCTAATTGTATGCAAGAAATCTTCTATAAACTGGATGCACTAAGAAGTTACAGGTTATGCTTGTAAGAAAGGAGCAAGAGAACAGGAAAATAAATTTATGAGGAATGCCTTGTAGAGTTTCAAGATATGTATGTATTCTCAAACTCACGGCAACGACATTGTTTGCAATATATTTGTTGACCTACATGCTGGTCAATATATAGTGACCCTATAAGTGGCAAATCTTCTTGGTACTGGCCGATTGCTTAGCTCTTTATCCTCCGCTTCTACTTGATCTTTGTCCACCACTAGAGCAAGAGAACCTCCAGTTAATGAACTAGAAGGACCTCATAAATTAACTGGTCTGGTATAACTTGTTTCAAAAGTGATAAAGAGCTCTCATTAATTTTGATATCACAACTTGCTCCAGTAATCATATTACAGATTCTTTTCTATGGACACATGGATATTAACACAGAAACATGTTGTAAATTATTGTGCAATAATAATTTGCAGTTCAAGTAAGAGGTTCGAAACATTGTATATTTGTACATCTATCTACTATATATTTTGTTTCTTGCTTAAAGAACCTCCCCAGAGGTTTAATTCTATTTTACTGCAAACCCATTTAGACAGAACACAGATACTAATGCTGTTTTGGGGGCTGTTTCTAGAAACACTACCTTGAAGAGTCTACAAACCGGAAAGTACTTGCAGAAACTACCCATATTTATGAGAAGAAAATAGCAGACTTGATGAGGCAGTTGGAAGATGAGCATGCATGTTCCAAACGTGTTAAGGAACAATCAGATGTGATGGAGAAGAGAATAGCAGAGTTGACGATGCAGGTAGAAGATAAGCGTATGCAGTATGAAGGTGCTGAAAAGAAGTTAGTTGTGATGAGGATGAAAATATCGGATCTCATGACAAAAATGGATGATGAGCGCTATCGATCTGAGAGTGCTAAAGAACAAATAGATATACTGCAGAAACTCCTAAGTGATCATCAAACGTCAACTCAGGTCAAGCTCCGAAGCTGTAATTACTGGTCATATACTATCGATGCTGAATGTCATGTGCTATATCTCTTTAGTTATTCATTTTCATTCAGGCTCTTCTTTTGTTCTTCTGAAGGGAAACTCTCATGTACAGTTTGTTTTTTAATCAAGTTTAGAGATACATGTTCCTTTTGTTTTTTAATTACAAAATAAAGATTCATCAATAAATTTGGATGGCAATGTAGCATATATTCTTATCACATGGATTTACCATTCAGCTTGTTGCATCTACGGCATGTAGTCATCATATCATGACGCAATTTTGAGAAAAGATTTTCCTTGCTCCTCTTTAAAATAACTTTGAATTTTGAAGTTGATTTTTCTTGACTATTCCCTGTAACAGGTAGAACATAATACATTTCAGAAGGCACAAGCAGAAAGCACTCAAATGTATGAGAAGAAAATAGGAAACTTAATTCAACAACTAAAGGACGAGAAGGCTCGTTCTGTAGCTGCAGAGGAACAACTGGTTGCATCAAAGAAACTACTCAGTGATAATCAAAATATTATCCAGGTCAGGTATATAAATATTGCAACTGTATGGTTCCATTAATTTAATATCCGCAGCAGTGTTGTTTTAAATTTGATTGTAGTCAAATTCAAGATTTCATGCCTAGATTTGGTAATTTCATTGATTGCTACACTTCGCAAACAATATATGTAAAGGTTAGTGAGTAGTACATTTAGTCATATACACACTAACTAAAGGTTGTCACTGGATACTGGCTAAAGATACATAGCTCTCATGTCAGTGTATCATTAACTTCATACGCTAATCCAACATGGCAAGTTGGCAACACTAATAGGCACTTCTATACGACTAGAAAGACAAAAAACCGCTGCCATCTGAAAGAAGAAGAAATCAAGAACCACCTATTTTCTTATGGGTCCCCGTACGTTTCCGGTCGCGTCTGTTCCGGAATCGGGAATGAACGGACTGAGTCGCCATTCATGCCCACGTTCCACGTTCCTTGTTACCCTTCTACTGAAACACACCTTACCCTGTTTCTTTGTATAGTTTTATTTACACTCCTGTTTTGGTTCCTATTAAATAGTGCTAAAATATTTCTTTTTCTACTCAACTATTAATTAAGTTTTAGTTATCTTTCCATCCTCTTAATTACAGATTAAAGGAAAAGATGATATCGACAGCCTCAAATTGAAATTACAAGAGATGTCACAACTTCATGAAACAACTTTAAATGAACTCCAATCCTTAAAATCACAACACAGAAATTTGTTGTCTGAGAAGGTGAGTTTGGAGTAATGGTATATGAAATTTAATATAGCTGTTGTTACGTACAAGTACTTTTTTAACATTATACTAATATTTAGGACAAGGTGAATGACGAACTCTGTGTCACGAAACAAGCACTTGTTGCTGAGGAAAGACGGAGGAAGACTGTTGAACATGATTTGGATGTAATAAAGAAGGTTGTTCCTGAGAGTGAAGATGAATATGAGGTATGGGTTCCACAAAAACTTGATATTATAAGTTTTTTTGGTGCCTTATTTTGTTCAATGTGAATGGTCCACAGGATAAGAGATCGTATATGAAAGAAAACATAGCTAAAGGATCTTCAGCTTTCAGTACACCTTTGACTCTACAAAAATCAATGAATGTATCTAGAGATATATTATCCGGGCAAAGAACCACCATAGCAAAAATATGTGAAGAAGGTAAGATTCTTCTTGATAATCTATTTTTATATTACCATTTGATTTTTGCACTAAAATTTATATTTTCTTTGTCTAATGATGGATCCTATCAAATTATCTAATAACATTATTTTATTTATTTTTTAAGTTAAGGGTATGCCCACTAACCATGTGAATAAGCTTAGCATTGCATTTTCAAGTAATTGTCATATATTTCTTTGTGTTCCAGTGGGGCTTCAAAAGATACTAGCTTTGTTAACATCCAGTGACATTGATGTGCAAATTCATGCTGTTAAGGTCATAGCCAATCTTGCTGCTGAAGGTATATGGCTATCTTACTTTTCTCTACAATCGCCAGAGTTTTTGTGTTGTGTAATGTGTTTAAGGTAAGCAAATCAATAGATAATTTTGTCATGGTAATAATCTGAAATAAACTCATGTTTGCTTTATTGCTGCTTATTAGCTTTTCTCGTGAATGCTAAAAAATAATTAATAAGAGTTCAAATACAGCTTAACTTTAGCATGAAGAGTTTGTAAGCCTTTCTCATGAAAATCCTAATAAAATAAGTGTTTAAGCATGCCTTGATATTTGCATGAAGAGTTTGAAAACCATTTTCTGAATCTTTCATCGCATGTTTTATCATACTTCTCATCAATAGAAAAATAATATATCTATAGACCATGTACGTCCGTAGCGTTCACACTAACCAAATTCTTTTCTTCACCATACGCTTGTCAATTGCCACAAAACATAACCAGGTTGGGCCTGTTATTCGTCTTTACTTGATACGAAATGAACAAATTATGATATTTTCTAATTGGTCTTCTTTCTAGAGCTGTAATTCTTGGGTACTGTAATGCATAACTATACATACATACATGATGTCCTCAAATTGATCAAATATTTTCAGACATTTGCCGCAAATTTGTATCATTGATTTGCTAATGCTTTCACTGCTTTAGCACAATAAGCAATCCTCATTAGAAACAGTGACATTTGTGATACTTGATTTTACATATAGAAGTCTTCTTGCCTTTTTATAAGAACTAATATGCTCAATACTTAGAGCTGAAAACATGTCATGTCCGGAGATACTGCTCACTGCTATTGCTCTCCTTCTAAATAAAGCATTGTCATCATTGTTAAAACCCTGTGTGACATAATATTTTTCATATCAGATGTGAATCAGGAAAAGATTGTCGAGGAAGGAGGTCTAGATGCACTGCTTATGTTGTTACGATCATCCCACAACACAACAATACTTAGGGTGGCTTCAGGGGCAGTTGCAAATTTAGCAATGAATGGTATTCAAGTCTCCATATTCTTTATATAAATACAATACCGTTATATTCTTAATATTTTGAATATGGTACATTATAATTTTTCTTCCATTTGGCCTTGGCATGCCTCATGACACTATAGTTTCAGTAAATTATTTAATGCTTATTATCCTGGAACACTATCTGAGGGATCTGAACTTTTGGTTTTAATCTTAGAGAAAAATCAAAGCTTAATCGCAAGTAAAGGAGGTGCTCGGCTACTAGCAAATACAGCATCCCGAACAGATGATCCCCAAACTCTCAGAATGGTGGCTGGAGCAATTGCAAACCTATGCGGGAATGGTGAGCTCAAATCGTTATCAAAAATTGCAATTTTCTCAGAGTTTCCTTTCCTTTTGATTATTAGACACTCGGTTCCTTTTATTACATGGGGTTCAATTTCATTTTTAATAAACACCTAGCCTGTGCGTCTTGATGTCGTAATTGTTGTAGCAGTTGCTGAGTTAATTCTGTGAAGAGTACAACAAGATCTTGTTATTCATATTATGTTATTAACGTAATGCGAGGCACAGCTTCTTTTTCTCCTCGAGATATATATATAACTTCTTATAAATTAATGTAGCTTTATTTGTTTTATGACAGAGAATTTGCATATATTGCTGAGAGAAGAAGGTGGCATTAAAGCACTCCTTGGAATGGTTAGATCTGAGAACAGTGATGTCATTGCACAGGTTGCCAGAGGAATTGCTAACTTTGCTAAATGCGAATCTCGAAGAATTAATCAAGGTCTGTACTCCGTAGAAGTATATCTAGACAAGACTATAAGCAGTTTCCCAGACTAACATTACCAATTGCAGGCCACAGGAAAGGCCGTTCCCTGTTAATAGAAGATGGTGTGCTTGAATGGCTGATTTCCAATTCGAATATTGCCTCAACTTCTACACGACGTCACATTGAACTTGCTCTTTGCCATTTAGCACAAAATGGTAAGCAGCATATTTTTTTTTATATGTTTGTTTGATGTAAAGTACTTTTTACATGGATAATAATATTTATTCAGTTAGATGGATATTTGATCGTATATTTAGCCTTATCGAATGCGGATTTGTGTTTCTAGAGCTAGAATGTACTGATGTATCTAAAAAATTGCAGTGGACAATGCCAGAGATCTTATATCCTCCGGAGGGTTGAAAGAACTTGTACGAATATCAACTGAATCCAGCAGAGAAGACATCCGCAACTTAGCAAAAAAGACTCTAAAATACAATATTATGTTTCAAGCACAGATATAATCTGGATGCAAACATTCAGCAGTGTAGTTAATATCAGCTATAGTAGAGGAAATGATCATATATGTTCTTCTTTGTCCCATGTTCCCATTACTCCAAATGACACCAGCACATTATTTATACTTAACTCATGAGTTGTTGAAATATAAAAACAAAAATCAAAATTTAAGTGTTATTCATATTAATTTTTGACAAATAAAATTGAAAGGAGTTTGTTCAAAACTTCTTGTAATTTTTAACCAATTACTTTTAACGTTAACTTAATTTCTAACTTTAATTTCTCAACTTGATCACCATGGACTCTCACTTGGATAAAAGTAAAATTTATTATCATATATAATTTATGAGTTTTTTAAAAAATTAAAATAAAAGTAAAATTTATGAGTATGGATGATGATATATCAACTTTTATCAAAGAAAATTATAAAAAAAGAAGTAAAATATTCACAAAAATATCTTCTACCAACTTTTAGTTTTAAACATACATACATTATGGATAATTTAATATAAAATTCGTACCAAATTCATATGGCATGGACTAGTCTTTTAAAATCTCAATAAATAAATCGATAAATTTCGAGCAATCGTAATATTATTTTTTAAAATTTTAATTCCCATTTTCAAAGTTAATATATATTCAAATCATCTTATATTTAAATTATTATTATTTATACCTAAAACACTGATAATCATATTCATGTAAACAATTAAAAAAAATCACATAGGTGTGTTAAATAAAATAAATAATTATATTATACGAGTATATGTTAAGATAATACGGATGGGTGAAAAAAGTTGAGTTGATTTGGTTGTGATTCTGAACCCTCCCTCACTCGCACTTTTTATTACAGGAGGAGGGTTTTAGTGGTTTCGTCAATACCCAAAATACACACGCACACGCTCATTCATTCACAACTCTTTGTAATTGTACACACACATACATACTACTCAGAGAGACAGAGAGAGAGAGGGAGAGAGAGAGATGGTAGCGAAGAAGGGAGGACATAGAGATGAAGCAGAGGAGGATCTAGCACGAGATCCATTACAAGCTATCTTATTAGCCGACAGCTTCGCCCAAAAGTTTCGCCCTATCACTCTCGAACGCCCCAAAGTATTCTTCTTTTTCATTATCATTACTCTCTCTCTCTCTTTCTCTCTCCCATATATATATATATGTTGTGTATATTAGTTCTGTTTATGACTGCACAAGTGTGATAGGATATGAATTCGGTTTACCATGCGTATGTCAAGTTTTTTTTTTTTTTTTTGACGAAAGTTTTTGTTGTTAATTGAGTTGTTTTTGACAATTAATTGATTATTTAGGTATTTTAATTCATAACAAGCTACTTCTACGGATTATTTAGGAGTATAATTTAGTTGTGTTAGCTGCGAACAACCTACTACGCAGTATAATTTAATTAATGTTCATTGGGAATAATCTACAATGTAGCGTAGTTTCGTTGCTAGATGTCGAAATTATTTACTTATTGAATTATGAATGCCAGCAATATTTTTTGTTTTGTTTTTGTTTTGTTTTTGATTTAACTTAAAGTAATATAATACACCTCTCTATTTAGCTGATAAATGAATAAATAAAATAGAGTTTAGGGAACGTTCTAATTTTTTTGATACTAATAAAAAGAGTATGTAATCTAGGATTGTTATTATATCTAAATGTTTCCAGCTTTAATGAATCATGTTTGGGTGTTTTTCATGTAGCTTCCGCCTTCCGGTTCACAATGACATGCATTTGATAGTAATTGAAATTAAGTTATTGTTTTTTTGTGCTAACAGTTTTCATACTTGTGATGCCTGTTATTGCTATTGAAGGTGCTGTTACCTATAGTCAATGTTCCTATGATCGATTATACTCTGGCTTGGCTTGAATCTGCTGGCGTTGAAGAAGTTTTTGTTTTCTGCTGTGCACATGTAAAACAAGTTACCGAATATTTGGAGACGACTAAGTGGCTTTCCCAACCAAATTTTAAGGTCTCAACAATAGAATCACACAACTGTGTCAGTGCAGGAGATGCTTTGCGGTTGATATATGAAAAAAATGTGGTAAGTTTTGATGTGATTTCTCTACCTAATGAAGGTCCTTTTTTTATTTCCAGCCATTCATTTTGTAATTATTTCCTTGTAAAGTTAACTTCATTTTATTAGTACCTATCACGGTCCTTATAAACCTATCTGAAGCTTAAAAGAGAAGGAGCATATTATATTTGATGGGTAAAAAATTCAAATAACCAGGAAGTAATATTTGCCTTCATTACAATCTTATTATATAATCTTATATGCCGGAATGTTACCGTAATTCTACAAAGGGAACTTACATAAACTGGTCGTCACAAATGGAGGAAGCATGCACATGGTTGTTACGGCGCCAAGTCGAGGCTTGACGCCCAGCTACCTTCATAAACACTAGTCGACAAGTCGCTCGACTAGTCGTAAAAAGTCGACAACTTGTTCATATACATATATTTACTACATAAACACATCAATTGCACAATTTAAATCAAAAGTAATAGAGTAATAAGTTCAAATTAAGCATATTTACTATATAATAACATGCAAATACCAAATATTAAACATGTCCAAGCAAATAAAAACATAAGTAATGACGAAAATCAAACAAATTAATCCATCTCAATATTAAGTTCAACTCTATCCCTTTCTTGTGTATTGTCATTGATCAAATAATGTGATTGCACACCATAATCATCGTTATCACAGCGCCAAGTCGGGCGTCAAAAAGTCTCGGCGCCCGAGTACCTTCGTCGACACTAGTCGACGACTAGTCGTCTTCGTGATAACAATGAGCATGCATTTGCATCACTTATTTATTTTAGATATATCACTATGTAATTACTATATGTTGAACGATAAGAATTATATTTCAAAATAATGTAAGATAGTTGTGAGAAGTATAATATGGAAGTGAAGTATAAATGAAATAGCCGATTCTAGGATTTGCAAAAGTTTAACAGACCTATAATCAGAAAGAGCCCCTTTGCATTTTACTTCAAATTTTATCACACATGCAAAATAAACTTTGTTGAAAGTGTACATACTTTAGTAACGTTGGTCACAGTTTATGATTTTATGAGAAGTAACATTGGTGTGTCAGTAAGTTTTTAAATGTTTTCTGTTGATAATTTACTATAAAATATAGATATTATTAGAAGAAGAGTTAGTTAGTCCGTCTTGAGGATAATTATGACCTGTGTGCTACTGCCGCCTAGTTTTTTGGGCCAAGCCTGTCAACTGCCTAGTCCTTTCTTGAACATTTTTTACTTAACCATAAAATTCTATTGAATCGTATCTAGATGGTGCATCTCAATGATGTTGGAAATGTCTTAGTTTCCTTCCAATGAGCATCCTTATGTTAATTATTATAATGTCTCTAGCCAGTTTTTTTTATAAAAAAAATTATATATATTTTTTACCTTTGAAGATACGCGGAGATTTCATTCTTATCAGTGGAGACACAGTAAGCAACATGTCGCTTACTGAGGCACTTCATGAACATAAGGAGAGACGGAGAAAGGATAGCAATGCAGTAATGACAATGGTCATAAAACAGTCAAAGCCTTCTCCAGTCACACACCAATCAAGACTTGGAACTGATGAGCTAATCATGGCGACTGATCCTGATACAAAGCAGCTCTTATATTATGAAGATAAGGCAGAGCATCTCAAAGGGATATCCCTTGACAAGGAAATGCTTTCTGAGAATGCTTCGGTTTCTCTTTACAACGACAAACAGGTTTTCTTTTCTTCTTTATGATTTTCATGTCATTTTGTTTGACTTGGTTAACAAAATTATTTCACCATGGTGTTTGTGCTTGTCCTTGACATCTGTTTTTTCTTTGTTGGTAATGTGGGTATGAAATATGAGTGGGTGAATAAGGTTTAGCTTTTCTATAGACTTTTGTCGCTTTGTGGTTGTGGAAAGTTCAACTTGTTTTGTCTTGACATAAATTGATTGTTGTAATCGCCACCAAGATGGTCAATAGGGTGATCTCTCAGCCTCTTTTTTCTGATTCCCTAACCCACTCTGTGCAGTGCCTCAGGAATCTAAGCCTTTTGAACTAGTTATGGGCCTATGGCTTAATAAACAGGTAGAGATGCATGTCTCCCAAACATAGCGTTGTAAATGTCTTAATAGGTTCATATTTTCTTTTTGATATACTTGGTATATATTAATAGTATACGGAGCTTGTGTATGAAAGTGATCGCCACTTTTCTACTTAAATTGGTTTCTGTGCTTTTAGACTCAATAGTCTACTCAAATGTGAAGATCTGTGTTGCCAATATACTACTGCTTAGTGTTAGATGTGTTTAAAATTCTCAATTGGTTCCCGGTTATGCTCCGACCTCTGACGTCCAACCCAATTATGTTGATTATGTTTGAAGCAACTCAACTGAGAACTGAAATGAGGTTAGTCTGGGTAAAATGCCATGTGCAGAGTCTGTAGACCTGGCCTTTTTGGAGCGTAGTTTTCATATGCTATAAAGTTAGGGGGCTAATGATCCTTTTCTTTGTAACTTGGATGCTGAAAATGGTAAAAATTTCTCCATCGATGCTGATTGCTGAAACTGCATTCTTGTTTATAATTGTTGTGCTGATCTCTTGTATAGTTGTATTTGTCCTATTCTGCGGTAGCTACATTTATTTAAGTGGTTTCTTTCTTGAATACAGACAATATATCTGTATTAGTTGGTATAATATTATTATGTATCAGCGTCGTTATTATTAGTAATATTGTTATTGTTATTACTCTTTTTCTGCAGGATTGCTATATAGACATCTGCAGTCCAGAAGTCCTCATTCTTTTTAATGATAATTTTGACTATCAGCATATACGCCGTCATTTTCTCAAGGGATTGCTTCAAGACGATGTATGTACTGTACACTATAGTTCTGTCAATTCACTTTGCCAAACCTTCTTTTGCAGTATATCTATCACATGAGTTTCATGAATCATATCTATTACAAATTCCACATGCATTCACTAAAAGGTCAATATAAATTATAGCTCTACAGGGATGCGTTGTTTGTATATGCGCTAAATTAAAATAAATTAGAAAGAAAGCCACATGGATGATTAGGATTTTGTAATCTGTATTAGTTATAAATTTTTATCTCAGAAGCATTAGAATAGTCTTGATATCTCTATATATAATGAGTGAGTAGGTAAAATGTTTAGAAATTAAAGTAGTATTTAATTTAAAGAAACATTTTTTTAACAGTTTGTTCTTTGATTAGATATATATTAGTTTCCTACTTAAATATATTACAGTTAACGTGCCAAGTGAAGAGAACAAGTTTTTTCATGTTAAACAAATAAATATAATAATCTTAAAAATATGTAAAAAGATTTGTACCATACTTGTTGCTTATTTAGTCTGCCAAGTGACACTTAACCATTAAATTTGATTTTCCTGATAAATTTCTGCTTTCAGATTATGGGTTACAAAATTTTTACCTATAAAATTCGTTCAAGCTATGCTGCTAGAATCGATAATTATCGAAGCTATGATGCCATCAGCAAAGACATTATTCAGAGGTGGACATATCCTTTAGTGCCAGATGTTCAGTTTTTCAAAAACTCTGCAACAAAACTTGAAAGACAGGGCATGTACCGGGCATCTGGTAATGATCAAATTAGCTCCATACTTGAATATTTGAACTATTGTGAGACCAGATCATCTTATAGCTATCCATGAGCAGTACTTGTATTGCTTGTGTTATCGGAAAAGCATGATTTCTGCTAACATTTATCTTAGGGTAGATGGATTAATTCTTATAAGATGGCAATGAGATCTTTTAAAAAAAAATCTATATATGATGGTTACGAGTCTTTAATTATTTCCTCTGCCTATTGAGCTAAACTAATTTCTGTAACTGTGATCTCACTCTGTCAGTGATGCCTTTGTATTTCATTAAGGAGTAATAGGTGGTTGTATGCTTGTATTATCTGCAATTCTGAAACGATTTTTGACTATATGAAAACTTGTTTATGTCAGAGATAGGACAATCACGTTCTGCGCAGGTCGGTCCTTCTACTGTGATTGGAAATGGCACTACTATTGGGAATAAAACTGCAATTTCTAATTCAGTTGTCGGGGAAAGCTGTAGTATTGGATCTAATGTTACCATAGAGGGTTGCTACATATGGCATAATGTTACAGTTGAAGATGGCTGCAAACTAAAGCATGCAATAGTATGTGATGGGGTGATATTAAAAGCTGGTGCAGTTTTGGAGCCTGGTGTTGTTCTTTCTTTTAAGGTATGTGGCAGTTGTTATTCCAACCTTTCTTCAAATGGTACGCTTTTTTGGTGTTTTTGTGACATTTGGTTGAACTGTAACAGTGTGAAAATTATAAAAGATGCACACCTCTGCACATGGTAAATGGTAAGAAGCAGCTTTAAATGCTATGTACCTGCTACTCAGATAGGCGGTTACTGGTAGTCTATGTGAAGAATAAGTTGGCTACTATTTGTATATATATGTGAGAGTTTTCTATATCCAAATCTCGGATACTCCTATTTTGGATTCATCAGTCATGTCATGTCCAGTGTCAATTTATATTTATAAAAATCCAATGTGATGTCCTTATGCAGGTTGTCATTGGGGAGCAGTTTGTCGTTCCTGCTTACTCGAAAGTGTCTCTGTTAAGGCAACCGATCAACCAAGACAGTGATGAGGAGCTGGAATATGCAGATGATAGCGGTGGGTTAGCAGATAATTCACGTTAGTCCTTATGCATTAGATGTGTTCTTTCTTATGCACAATATTCCCTTTTTGTTAGATATGCAAGCATGGCTGATAGCAGCGGGAATGAAATGTATGACTGTCTCTTCAAGTTGCATTGCAACACAACACTTCCCATTAGAGAATTGGATTAGACAACATTGATGAGACATACACATTTATTCTTCAACCTTAGGGTGAGGTAAAATTTCAGGGTTTGGTCTTTTGAACAACTGGAAAGTGTTATGAGACTCCCTGACCCTGACACAATATTACTGAATGAACTCAGTATATGAAAGAGTTAAACTAAGCAGTAATCCTGTGAAGTGTGAACCAAATTCGAAGATCACTCTAAATTTTCCCTGTTCAAATTTTGTAGCAGTCCCATGTATGATGTACCTCACCCCCGACTCCCATATATGAATATTTAGTAAGAATAAGTTCCCCCATGGCCCCACTTAAATGATAATTCATGATGTGGCTACAAAGATGAGCAACATTGTAAAACTTTCAATTGAACAATCACGCCAACGCATGGTAAAGACTTTTTTTTCCTATGATATTTTTACAATAATTTTAAAATCTCTAGAGTTTCTTCACTTTTATATATGCTTCCTGAATCATCTTTGCTTTCTATTATTTACTCTTATATGTGATTTTGCGCTGTACAAATTATTATTTTTTAAATTTGTCGTTAAAAGGGCATGGCACTCTGTCAAACAATTTGACTTTTAAAGGATAAACTGTATATTACCGAATCATTTGGAAAACCTGATAAATTAAACAATGTAGCAGCCCAGTTTCTAACAATTTGACTTTTAAAAGATAAACCATATATTTTGAATCGTTAGGAAACCTGATAAATTAAACAATGTAGCCCATAGCTTCTGTAATGATAAATTTTCTGAAATTTTTGGTATGCAGCAATTTCTAATGGCGCAATCATGAATGATTTATCCGAGATGGAAGTTTGTGCAACATCGGAGGTTAGTCTATATATGACGTACATCTTGTGGCGCTAGTCAAACCTTAGGCCAATTGTCCATCTGTGTTAATTTTTTGGTCACCTCTAGTAAGGTCTTACTATTCAGTAGTATATGTTCATATCTTTTACTTATAAATGAGTCCCAAATAACTATTATTGATGCTGGAAGAAAATATAGAGCCAAGTACAGAGCACTAAACATGCGTAAATTAAATGTGTACAAATTACAATGTAGTGGAGACCTAGAACTATAGAAAGTGCACAATTTTCTATAGATAGTTCAGAATCAAATTTACAGTATACTGGATGAGCACTGGAAAAACACAAGCAAATATGTCGGTATTCATTCTAATATGTGATGCAACTAAGATGGCTATTTACTGTTGCTGGTGTTTACTAGGAGGCACAAAATCATAGCATGATATATGTTGGTGGATGTGCGTATTTAACAAATGTGAACATTTTATTTGTTTATGATTTCCTTAATTTGGGCAGGAGACATTTTTTTGTTCTACTTTAGTCATTATTTCAATTATGTTTTATCCAGGTTGAAGGAACCTTGGTCAAATCTAGTGATTTAATAAATTGTCTGACTCGTTGAAAGTCCAAACACTTGCTTGTTAATTTGAAGTCTTACAAAACAAACTAACCCCGCACACGTCTAGATGTGCCTGCGATAAGATGTCAAATATTTTTATATTATGCAACTATGTATGTATGGATCTTTTCTCTAGTTCTTAATAAATGAAGTCATGGTATTCTTGCAAATGACATATGCTTCTACATCTTAAATATGCCCAATATACGGTAGAACCTCGATAAATGAATATTCATTAAACGGATAATCCCGTCAATTGAATCCCAACATAATAGAGACCATGTATTTTTAACCTCAATGAATGAATAATTTAGATGATCTCCATAAATCATGAAATTCTCTGGTGGGGGGGGGGGGGGTATAATTCATTTATTGAGGTTTCTAACTTTAGATAGTAACAACAATATAGGAACTAGTCAAATGTACATTATGCCCCATTTAAAATGTGTTCCATACCTCACTGGTACTTAGTTTTTAAGCATTAACTTCTCTTGGAAGTGTACAACTAAGAGGAGATTCCTAATAACTTCCCTCATGTTCATTTGAAATTGGTTTCCAACTCTGCTGCTTTATGACAATGTCTAGGGTTAGGGATTTAAGAATACTTCGCAAATCAATATTTAAAAGAGACAACTTATCTCTAAAAGAACACACAATGTTTCACTTTGATTCATAATATTTATATTTGATTAATACAAGAGTTATATAGAAATCCTAAATATGTGAAGCTGAGGGATCATTTGTTAATCTGAACAAATATTTTGAATGATTGAAATTTCTGAATGAATTATAAATTATAAATCTGGACAATAAGGAATCTTGGCATTTGATAGAATAGAGTTAAAATATCTCTGAATGATAATATTTCATGATTTTAAATATCAAAAATGGTATTTCAAAATTTCACGCATTTATTTTATATGTTATCATAAATAAATTTATTTTATATGGTATCGCAAATAAATAAAAACTTATAATTCTAGTACGTGGGGTAATATTTTCAAATTTCAACAAACTTTTTTACTCTTTACTTTTTATTTTTTGATTCTTTTTCTTTAATTTTATGTAAAAACATATTCAACATAATAACATCATTTTCTTTGCATGATATCATCCCGAAATGAAAGATTATACATGGTATGATTTTTTATGATTTTTTTTTATATTTTAATAATTTCAAAAAATATTTGTAATCATTTTCTTTAATTTGAGAATTAATTATATGAGGTTTATTCTAATTTAAGTGATTAAATAGTATCTAATTTGACATTTAACCTATTTAAAAAACTTAAAATTACATATTTGTTAAAATTCTATAAAAATAATGAACAATATAATTTTTATATTATTACAAGATATTTAAATAATAAATTGATAAATATAATTATAGTTTTATATATTATAAATTTAATAACAAAATTTAATTTAAAGTAAATAACACCAAAATAAAATAAAAGTGAGAAGTGATATATACATTGTAAGTTAAGTTTGTGCTTGATTTTATGAACAGTTCAGCTAGAATTTTTAACTCTACTCGGTCAGAAGAATTTTGAATCGTCTAGAAAATATGAGTATTAAACAAATAGTCTTAACCATTCAAATCGCTCTCGTTTAGATCATTCTTGGTGGTTCAGGGGTTATCAAATGACCCCCAAGTGTATTCCTAATGAAATAAAAATTAATAATCCTTTGTATCTGCTCTCCAATACTAATTTGTTTCTTGATTAAATAAAGGGAACACCTCCGTTCATGAATTTTAAGTCTTACCGTATATCTAGAATATTCATAATAATCTACCTACCAAATTTAACTAGTAAACACCTTATCAATTTCAATTAATTTTATCTCAAAGTTGAGAACATATAATATATACAAAATAATATAGTAAATTCCTTTGTTCGCATCACATGCTATCTTGATTACAAAGTATCCGCAGTTATTTCTTACCCATCCTTTAGGTACAAGTCTTCTCCAAATTAAATATCTTTTGATCTACCGCATACCGCTTTGCATTGTACATCAAACTTAATATGTTTGGAATCTGAAAGGGAGATTGAGTTTTTTTTTTGCTAAGTAAACAAAGGAGATTGAGTTCTTGCTCAAAGTATGGCACTTTGACTGTAACAATATACAACATAATTTCCTCAAGACCAAGTTTATTAGAAAAATAATTCATCCTTGATGTCTAAACTTTGTTTCTTTTTAAAATTTCGAGTGAAGTAATATCACTTGTGATTCTATCTTCACTTCCGTTTTCGCAACTCGCCTCATAATTGCGCCCTGTAACTTTTTCTGTAGTTCTGGAATTTTTGCATCCTAACTTACTATATATGTAATAGCCCGCACTTTTTCAGAGTATTAATTTTACAAAATCTGAAACTAGTAAGGTCAAATACTAGTGGAAGCGTGATGAATATACTATACATCTTGACTCAAACCTCAAACCCAACACAATAAATACGTCTCTATACAATGTAACACTAACGAAGATCTAAATTACAAAAGCATCAATCTTATCTAAACTAAAGATCCTCGAAATCAACGAATTCCGACTTCGATGAATTTACTACGAATTTTACAAGATGACTGAGTTTTTTTTATGGAAAATCGTACGTATTTCAATAACAAGGATGAAGCAAAAGAATAAGATTTGTATCTTAGTCTTGGAGGCCCGAAGAGAATATGAAAGGAGGAGTTCTTAATCCATATATAGTGTTTTAAAACCTAATTCTGAACCTAGTAGAATTCATTATTCAAATTCAACCCATATTGAACCCATTATTCTAATCTAATTCTAATTCGTAATTTTTATCAATTTAATCCTTTTATTATTAATAATAATTTTTTTATTATTCTAAAAAAATACGGGATATTACAATAATATGTGTGTGTGTGTGTATATATATTCTGTTATAAATGGATGAATGTTGTATCTTTTGAGACGCTTTGAGGTATACACTCTTTAAAAAATTTCAATAGGCCTCTGTCAGTCTGTCATTGGCTATTAAGTAAATAGAATGTTTATTGAAAGTTGTCGTCTCCCTGTGTAGACATATATATATATATATATATATATATATAAGCGTTTTAATTAATCACTCTACCAGGTTGGTACCAGTGGGGCTGGCTTCATTTGGTCACCTAATGAAGCCGCGCTTGAGGAAGAATGGAGACACTCAGTGGCTCCAATCCCTGCTGATAAACTTGCTGCTATCATGCAAGCTGCAAATGTTGATCCAGATTTATTAACTCGTGATGATAATATTCTTCCACCTTCAGGGGAGTTGGAACCTGAATCTATGACTAATGATTCTGATACGGAAGATGCTAATGATGAAGCTACATATTTTGAGAAAGAGGTTTGTTGTTACATGAACATTGTTAATGAGTTTACACGGTCCAAACTGAAGTTCATACGTACATTCTCTTTGTAGGTTGAAGCAACTTTCCTTCGAGCTGTTGAGGAAGACGTAAAAAATGATCATGTTATTTTAGAAGTAAACTCACTGAGGTATGCGAGAGAGATTATTATTAGGGACTTGATATTTCCTGAAAACGAAATTGTATTGACGGGTTTGGTGCACAACTTATAATGGACGGAGTAGAATCATATAATATGTTTGCTCGGTTCTGTGCATGTGTTAAACAGTTAAATCAAACATGTATTCTACCATTCTAGTATATAAATTTGGTCTGCAAAATAATAAATAAGATCTATACTGAAATTTACTTTGTATATGTTAAAAAAAATTGTTACATCCGATGATTTAAATCTCAGATGATTTTTGTGTGTTTGTGTGTGTGCGTGTTTATCTTTTTAGCAATCTCTTATCATATCTTATAATTTCTTTGTTTAACTCTTTATTGTATCAGGTTATCATACAACATGACTGCGCTAGACTGTGCTGGTGCTTTGTTTTATTCAGCAATGAAATTGGCACTAGATATGCAACATAATACGACTAGTAAGTTTAATAATCTAGGTTTCTTCTCCTCTGTCTATCTATTGTAGATTGTTTTAGGTACTGTTTTCTTTGAATTTGAGCCAACCATTCTTATATTTACTATATTATGCATTTAAACTTTTGTTATATTACTTGAGTTCCTTAAACACATATGTAAGTTCTGCAGTACTAAAATACAGTAACATCAAAGGAAAATTCTTCTGGCTATGCAGTTTATAAGTTTTGTTTTGTTGAAAATATTCCTGGCATTTCTACTCAAGCATAGGTTCATCACTTGCTCTGTTACTGTATGTAATGCACTAGCTCAGACTGATTCGTTGCTTCTTTTCCTTTTTCTTCCTATAATACCTTCCTCATCCTGATTATGGACATTTCCATACGCTGCATACAATCTGTCCCTCGGTACTTCTCTCTGACATTGGAATTTTTATACAACTGTTTGTGCCAATGTTGTTTTGTCTTACACTCACAACAGTTGGGTGGAATGCACATGGTTTAAGCTTGTGATAATGGTTAATGTTTTGCTGCAGTATCCAGAATTTGAAAAGTGGCACAATTATAGCCCGACTTGAAGTAAAAAATTATATATTTTACCAAAGAAAATGCAGATTATAAGAGTAAAATAACTATTGAACTAATTATATAATTGTGTGCATTAGTATAGCTAACATTGTATAAGTCTATTTATGCATACCTATAGTATTTGTCTAACACTTCCGATGTAAAATCAAAAGAACAGTAAGATTCAAGTTGATGCATTACGTGCGGGAGCCCGGAGGCATACAGTTAGATGTGTGCCTTTTTTCAGGGCCCACCTTAGAGAAATGTGTTATATGCTATTTATTCTTCTAGTATATCCTTTTTAAAATATTCTCAAGGGGGTAGCTTGATTTGATTTAGTTTTTTGCCGCCTTCGAGCTTGTTTAGTTTGTGTCCATGAAAAGGATTTAGTCCCACTTGTTCTGTATGTTCACATGCCATATCTAGATAGTAAATACTCTTTTAAATCACAATAAAATCCTTCCAACAAATTGTGCAGTTGTAATGTAATGCATCCTTGCAGGTGAACTGTTTACAAATGTTGCTAAAGTAATGGCCAAGTGGAAATTGCTTTTAAAGTCATACCTGTTAACCATAGATGAGGAGGTCAGTCTGTATCCAACTTGGTAATTGTAACTTGCTTGTTATGTTTGATCTTTAATATTTGTTTTTTTTCCAACGGAAATTATGAATTGGTAAAATAGGCATTGTATTTATAGTCTTACAAATTCTTTTCAAAAGTTACCATTAGTTTGCATTTCTGTTGAGCCGGAGTCACTTGCAAATTTAGTACCTATAATTCATTTCGTTCTTTATTTGCGGAAGATTTATTTTTCTTGTTATATCCATCACTCATCTGACAGAAACTTGTAAGCAGCTTAAACTTTTAAGGGTTTAAATTTTCCCTTGCGTACACAAAGGAGTAAAAAAAGAAATAAATATCTTGGTGAGAGGGGATGAAGGAAAAAATTGTTAAAGGCTTTATGTAATTACAACTAGGTTTCATACTGTACACAACTAGAATTCTAGTGTCGATTTATAATCTAATCTCATAACCCAGCTTAGAGTTTTAATCGGTAAAACAACATTCACATCTTGTGAGAAAAAAATATGTATTTACTTTTTCAGAAAGTCATTTAACTTTATTTTTTATTTACCAAATATTATTCAGCTTCCCTAGACAGCACTTCTTTGCACATCAACTTTTCTACACATCACATTCCCCCCACAACAGGTTGGGGACTGGCACAAAGTATTTACCGGTCCTATCTGCCTCGTCTATATATCTGTTCTGATTAAAATTAATAGAATTACTTCTTTTCTTTTCTCAGGTCTATTATTTTTCTATCTTATCTTTTTTTACTATGATATTCTAATCTTTTTCACTCGGGCATATGCCAAACTTGACATTTGTTCTTTTCAACCAGTGCATTTGAATATGAATTGTAGCTCCAATGCCCCTTCCCCACACTTTAATGGAGAAAATTAGGCATCAGACAGTTTATGTATATATATTAAGCACATCCACATAACTGAAGTATCTATACTGTATACATATATGTTGCACATTCTGTATCATGAATACACCCCTGCCTTTCAGTCTTAAAATAGAAATTTTGCTCTTCTGACAAAGTTGATCCGTTATACATGTTAACATCAAGGTAGCAATATCACTTGGTGCATAAGATTTTTTCTTGTAAGGTCAGGGACTTGGGGGAGCCGAGTTGTCTGAGGAGATAGAGTTTTCTTAATAAGTTCAGAAGAACTGAGAGGCTAAGCATCTGCTTGGAAAATAAAAGTTTTTTGTGAAAATGTTAGAGCCTAGAGGATCATGTCTTTGGTTCATTACTTCTTTAAATGATAGTGGGAAGTGGCTTATCCATTACAGTACTGCATAGATAAAATATGAGTGTAGCAATTTATTAATTCTTAAACTTTAGAAATTCATGTACCAGGAAAATAGGAACACATTTCTCGTATGCCACCTTAAAAATTGGTCTTGTATAGGTGTGTGTATAGATTATAGAGTAATATAAATTTCCTTTTGGGTAAAATATAAAGTAAAAATAAAGTTGATTGTGAGAATGCAAGGATGTACATATATTGCAAACCGTGGCCTTGATGTGCTAATTGAATGAAACAACTCAACTCAAGAAATTATGTAATATTTTCTATATATGATGGAATATGAAATCAATGTTGTCAATTTTGACTGACTGGGCATCTGTTTCCGTATCAATGCAGATTGAAGTAATAATGAAATTTGAAGACATGTGCATGGGTTCAGGCAAGGAATATGCCCCATTGTTCGAACAGGTATATTTTCCCTGTCAAATTATTCTGAATGATGTGACTGATTTTAGTGGAAACCCTTTTTGATTTCATGATACTGAAATGTACAGTTGTCAATATGTTTTTTATCCATGATCGTTGAAATGCCGACTCTTCTCTTTCATGTGCTAGACATTGACTGGAATTGCATATCAAATACAAAAGTGATACTCGATTTTCAGCCTTTTGTTACAAGTTAGCTGATTATATTGAGATTTGAAAATATAGTGCAACCACAATACATCTGTATACTATCTGGTAATTTTTTTGTGTATTAAAAGTCAAAGAGAACTTAAAGCTACTGCTGTTTGGCTGAAAAAATCTCAACCACAGAAGAGTAATACAGTAATTAATTGCAATCAATACAAAGTTATATAATATAATTAATAACAAATCCTTGAATTGTTGATCGTTCTATTAGATCTACCAAGGACGAATCCAGTAATGGACCCTAACAATTTTAGCAAATTGAGTATTGAGTTTCTACAAATAGTGGATCTAATTGACGACGACGACAGTGGTTGGGCTTTAAGGTTGGGGTAGGGCTAGGGAGCTGCTAAATTTTAATTAAAATTTATTTTTTTAATTAACCTTGTAGTAAGTAGTGCGTTTTTGGGGGTGTCAGTTGTGTCACTACTAACACATCATACCCTCTCCTAATCGTGGTAGGCCCACTCGCATTAACTAAATAATTCACATTCTTACCAGGTTGATTGGTTGATTATCTAAAATTTATCAGACCCTCTATGAAACATTGGAATATAGGTAGTCTTTTTGATAATGATAAGGATTCCATCATGTAAGTCATGCCCTTTCTTTTCCGTGCGCCAGATTTTGCATCTTCTATATGACAAAGAAATTATACAAGAAGAGGCCATTCTGAACTGGGCATCTGAGAAAGAAGAAGCAGAAGAATCTGATAAAGTTTTTGTCAAACAATCCGAAAAATTCATCCGAGTAAGCATGTTGTTGCATTTTTTCGTAACTGTTATATATTTCCACCATTTGTTGGTAAACATATATTTCTCTTCAAAAAGTAATATTGACACTCATGGGGCATGTTTACATTTTAGGCACATTGCTTAGCATCAAGGATCCATTGCTTCCACACACAATTTAACATATTGTAGTAACGTTCTCATATGTTTATAATTTTGTGGCAGTGGCTTAAAGAGGCATCTGAAGAGGAAGACGAGGAATTTGAAGAGGAAGACGAGGCATCTGAAGAGGAAGACAAGTAGATTTTCTTGGTACAGTCATTCGGGTATCATTTCACTTTTTCTGTGAAAAATGAAGAACTCATCCGTGTATCATAAGTCCGGCTTTTGTACATTCGGCTGACTAGAGGACCTGTCCTGTCCCCAGGTGTTTGCCTGAGATATTTGTCCACCTCTCCCATAGATTATAGATAGTTAACAGAGAGACTGGAAGTTCATTGTTCAATTTTTGCTCTCAGGAGATATTAGGGTTTGAAGAGCAATGTAATGCAGAATTATTGCTTTCGAATTATTATGTAGTTTTGATAATTTGATTCCTAGTCTTGTGCATTTAGTTATATCTAGCAACTTGATTTAGCTGACAAGATGCAAGAAATATCCATATAAAAGCCATCATTTTTCATTTTGTACTAGTCTAAGAGAATTTTTGGCAATTTCAGTAGCTACTGCTGTTTAGATGCAAATATAGTACTCATGGATTTCTAGCAAGCAAGAATTATTCAGTCCACCTTCCAATCCACTTCTTCAGAGAGATTATAGCTTTACTCCACAGATTGCATTATTTAGGCTGTATTTGTTTATATGGATTTTTTTTTCTTTGCCTGCACATGGGATGTTAATTACATACACTGGCCTGAGATTCTGGTTGTGCAATTTGGCTTTAATATTTTCTTTTGCAGCTAAAATTTTTAGCTCATGCCTAGCCAATTATAGTTTTTCACAAATATTTTGTTTATAAAGAATCATTGATAACTGCTACTGGATTGCTTGAGACATCCTCTGGTCTATTTCTTGTTAGCAAAGGGGATCCATCCTTCCTAGCGGGTACATAAACAAGTTATCTCGCAATAACTCTTGGCAAGACATGTGAATCTATGATCACTCGATTTTATTTTTTGAGTCCATCTCACCAACTTAAAAGGTAAATTAGAAGGTAAAATATTAGAGGGAAATCGAATAATCAACATATTTTATGTTACTTTATATATTATACTTGCAAAAGTTGACAAATTCAATTTGAAGTTAATTTTTGGTACAAAATTGGGATACAAAAAATTTGTCCCATGTGGTATAGGTGATGTATCATTTTGGAAAATTTTAAGTGGAAATTTGTGTGAATATATTGGTGTCCAGTACATTAAATGAAATTATAATTAATCACAATCTGACATATGATATTTGAGAAATATTTTTGTACAACATTTTGTACCCTTAACGTTACTCTTTTCTGATACATAACCCTTCTTTATTTTTACAAGACAAGATAAACATGTATGCAAATTCAAACTCAAGCCCCCAATCATATTTTGTATGCCATGAAGGCATCAATTTAAAAAAAGTAAATTCCAATTAAAATCGTAAGTTTAAAATTCAAAATTTACTAATTATGTGTTTAAAGTACATTACATATTCTATAAGCTCCAAAATTTATTATTCAAATTTATTACTGACATTATTTTTGTTCTTAATAATTAATTCATATCTAGAATAAATAATATAACTTTTTGGGTAAAAAAAGTCAAAAAACAAACATTTAAAAATTATTCATTCTAAATAAATCAAAGTTCAATGCTTGATATTTTATTTTTGTCAAAAAAAATGCTTGATATTTTATTCATTAAATAAAGCTGTATAATATTTATTATTTTTCATAAATCAGTTATAATCACAAAATTATCTACAGTACTCACTTGTATACGAGCTAAATACCTTCTTCTTCGTCTTCTTCTATCTATACATACACTTACCTATCTCTATTTTTTACAGCTGATAAATCAAGAAATTCATAATAACAATGAACCATTCTTCTTCTTCAGACCAAAACCCACTTCAATTTCCAATCTTTGTTCCCCAATCAAACCCTAACCCTAACCCTAATTTCACCCCCAATTCAATTGCAGAAACCCAAAAAGACCCAGATTACTACCCGAGTTCAATCTCAAACCCTAATTTGACAAACTACATTTCACTCTCAATTCCCAAGAAACGTAGAAGGGGAAGATCAAGAACCAATGCTGCTTCAACACCATCTCATAATCAGGTTTATCAAATCCCTAATTTGATTTCTAGTGGCAATAATGTAATTAATAGTACTAATAGGGTTGGTAATGGGAATAGTGGTAATGGGGTTGTTGATGTTTCTGATGAAATTATTGTGATTAATAAAGATGCTACTAATGAAGCTTTAGTTGCTTTAACTTCCGGGTTCCCGGCTGATTCGTTAACTAGTGAGGAAATAGATGGTGGGGTTGTTAGTGTTGTTGGTGGGATTGAACAAGTTAATTATATTTTGATTAGGAATCATATTATTACGAGGTGGCGTGAGGATGTGTTTAGTTGGGTTACAAAAGAGATGTTTCTTGATGTTATACCTAAGCATTGTAAGGGTCTTTTGGATAAGGCGTATGATTATTTGTTGTCGAGGGGGTTTATTAATTTTGGGGTTGCACCGGCTATTAAAGAGAGGATTTTGGGGGAGTTGAGTAAGTCGAATGTGATTATTATTGGTGCAGGGCTTGCGGGGTTGGCTGCAGCGAGGCAATTGATGTCGTTTGGGTATAAAGTTACGGTTTTGGAGGGGAGGAAACGGGCAGGTGGGCGTGTGTACACGAAGAAAATGGATGGGGCGAGTAAGACGGCTGCTGCTGATTTGGGAGGGAGTGTTTTGACGGGTACGCTTGGTAATCCGCTTGGGATATTGGCTAAGCAGTTGTCGTATCCGCTTCATAAGGTGAGAGATAAGTGTCCGCTCTATAATGTGGATGGCAAACCGGTTGATCCAGATTTGGACCCAAAAGTGGAAATTGCTCATAATCAGCTTTTGGACAAAGCGAGTAGTCTTAGGCAGTTGATGGGGGAAGTTTCACAGGATGTTTCTCTTGGTGCAGCATTGGAGAGTTTTTGGCCCGTGGATGGAATTGTCGGGAATGAAGAAGCCACAAAATTGTTCAATTGGCACATTGCAAATTTGGAATATGCAAATGCTGGCCTGGTTTCTAAACTTTCACTAGCATTCTGGGATCAAGATGATCCGTTTGATATGGGAGGCGACCATTGCTTTTTACCAGGAGGAAATGGAAGGCTAGTACAAGCTTTATCTGAAAATGTGCCAATACAGTATGAAAAAGTCGTGCATACCATTCGTTATGGTGGTCATGGCGTGCAAGTTATTTCTGGTGGACAGATTTATGAAGGTGATATGGCTCTTTGCACTGTTCCTCTTGGGGTTTTGAAGAGTGGCTCTATTAAATTTATTCCCGAGTTACCTCAAAGAAAGCTCGAAGGAATAAAACGATTAGGATTTGGTTTGTTAAACAAAGTTGCCATGCTTTTTCCATATGTGTTTTGGGGTACTGATCTCGACACATTTGGGCATCTTACTGATGATCAAAGCAGCCGGGGGGAGTTCTTTTTGTTCTACAGCTATGCAACTGTAGCTGGCGGCCCACTTTTGATTGCTTTAGTTGCAGGAGAAGCCGCGCACAAGTTTGAGAGTATGCCCCCCACTGATGCAGTGACCCAGGTTCTCCAAATTCTAAAAGGTACTTACATTTCTGTTGCCTTAATTTATATTCTTTTAACATTGCCCTGATTTTAACATCAATCAAAGTTTAGGTGTGTGTACTTGTTTTCTCACGTGTACTTATTTCATCCTGAGCTTTTAAATGATATTTATGTTTGTGTCCAACTTCTTTTATATTCTAGAGTGAAAGTTTAGCAAATCGTTAAGTTTTGATATGGATGCCTTAGCAAACGATAATATTTATCCTCAGAGTTTGTGATAGTGTAAAGGTTAACAGAATAATTTTAAACCAAATTACTTCTATTACCCAGATGTTTTTTCACCAAGTAATTCTTTTACACGATTTTTTTTCGTGTATCAATGATTGTTCGCCTTCCTGAAGCGGTGGTAGGGAGGCCTTGCTAGTAGTCTCTTGACATGGTGCGTAGAGGTTTTTAGAAGTTCGTTTTAGCTCTCTCTCTATTCATCCATAAGCTAGACTAGAACTTCGAAACTAGGTGCTAGCTAAAGCTCAGTGATCATGTACAGCATCCCACCAGGAAAGCTCAATTTGCCTTGGGTTGATATGTCTCGTCTACTTTTTATCTTAGCTGGGCAGCAGTAGAATTTATTTTATTTCAATAGTCTAATCTACAAATAAATTGTACTCCCTCTGTCCCTTTATATTGTCCATGGATAAAAATTCACCTTTAAATTAATTACATTTTAAGAATTAATAATTATTGAAATATGTATTATTTTTCAAATAGTTAACAAGGTTACACTTAGTTTCATATTAGCTGAATGTGGACAATACTTTTGGGATTATTTAGTTAGGAATCATGGCCATTATAAACAGGACGGAGAGAGTAATAACCTAAAACATTATATAAATCGTATTGTATTTGGTGATAATTAATACAATTTACGAATAACCGGAACATCGTGTCAAGCATATTCAAATTACAAATGCTATCAGATCTGTGTAGTGGAATGTTCTGCACTAGCAGTGGCCTAAGATCGTAGCCAAATCGAGGCAGTAAATGTCCAGCTTTTCACATACATAGAAGCTGCAACCTGGAAATTAAGATTACAGAAACGTGTAATAGCCATTTAAACATAGGCTCTTGAGATTTTTTTAGTAAAAAGAATAAAAAGAAGCTTAGAGTATCTACGTATATCCCCTAACAGTGAGAATTAACTAGTGATTCATTTCAGTAATTATGCATGTTAATGGCTTTGATCAAAGGCATGAGGTACTGTGAGCTTCTAATATCACCTAAAGTGAAAGTATTTGAAACACATCACCCTATGTGAATGCTTACTCGACATAATGTGTTATTTACAATTAGTTATTTCTATTAGTTTCGTGAATAATAAAGAATACAATAAAACTATTCTCGTCTTGTGATATATTGATCAATATTAACAATGTTCCCTTTCATGTGTGTTATTCCCGTATGATTCACCTCAGTCATCTCTCTATTATGAATAAGTTAGGCCTGAAACCCATTTTTAAAGCTCTGTCACAAAGTATTACATAGCCGACTTAAGTGTTCAGTTCTTATGTTTGATGGCTATAAATTTTTTATTTTTTGCCTCTGAATATAAGAAAATCAATAACAACCCTCCACTCTATTTACAATTGCATCGTATGCAAGTGGGGACTAATATATAATATATATACAATACAAAAGCTCCGATTATGTGGTTTATACCGTAATTTGGACTTATATTTAGCTTTTGCCTTGTAATATACTTACTTTTGTTGCATGCATGAGGATGGATCAGTGACTTAAAAATCGCAGCGTTGGAGTTGGTGGTTTGAAACATGTGAAATGAGAACATTAATTATTCATTTTATCCTAAAAAAAATTAGACACAAGGATGTGGATAGAGTTATAATTTTTCTTTATTTACCTTGTTTTAATTATTGGTTTAAAGTTAAACTGTTCTTTTCCCTTTATTTTTAAGTATATATTTTTTAGTTCTTTTTCATGAGAAATCTTAATTATTACCTGAGCACTTGATAACTCTGTAAGGTGAAAGAAATGATTCTCTACTTAAGCTAAGAAACAGTAGGGTTGTAATCGATTTGATTCGAGCTTTGGATTGCTCAAGTTTGGTTCGTCTAAAAATAGTCCAACTCGAGCTTAGTTTGAGCTCAAAAATCTGTTTGATTATTTGTTCGTGAAGGCCATAGCGAACAGCTCGCAAGCCTGCCTGCAAGTGTGTTCACGAATCTGTTCATGGATATCATACTCGAATATGTTTGCAGACCTGTTTACAAATTTGTTCGGTAATATTTTGTAGTATGACATTATGTATACTCTATGATGAAGTTCAGCTCGTTTATGAATCAAGCCGAAAAACTACTCGTATGTTGAATCTCGCTCATTTACAAAAGATTCGAACCTGTGTCGAGGTTTTACTTAGTCGGAATCATTTATCTGCGTCTTGGCTCATTTACGACTCTAGTTATGACTGCTTAGAAAAGCTGAATACTAACAAAGACTCCCTTCGTCCCATAATTTTAGTCTTATTTGACTTTTTAAATTTCAAATTGATTAACTTTGACCAACAAATTAGATGTATTAATTATTATATAATTTAATATAAATTTGTAATAAATATCAATAAAATCTTTACTTGATCTATTTCAATAAGGAATTTGTAAATTTGTAAAAGTATAAATGTATAATTTTTCATCAGTATTCAAACTCAAGTCAATTTGACTTTTGAAAAGTCAAATGAGACAAATTATGGGATGGAGGGAGTATAATAATAGAAAACGTTCTTGATATTATTGAATCATGAGGCACTTCATAAAAATAAGAACATTGGTGAAGTGTCTTTAAGCTAACACCAATCAGTTATATAATTTGTAGGGAACAGCCTTCAAGTGATGTGTGCAGAACCTAGGTGTTACAGGTTTATACTTGTTAATGGTAGAATACTAGAATATTAACTCTTGAATTGATGTTTCCATAATTATGTGATATCCCTATTTTACTCTACTGATATCATTGTTGCAATTACACATGAAAATATCGATCAATGCATTTTCAAAAAGAGTGTTCACTCAAGTACTTTTATCTCTATGACTAAAATAATAAACTTGATTCAGTACTCAACTACTCATTATAAGACTTTGGGCTACTGTCTGCAGGCATTTACGAACCCAAAGGAATTGATGTTCCAGATCCCATACAAACAGTCTGTACAAGGTGGGGTAGTGATCCCTTCAGCTTGGGCTCGTACTCAAACGTTGCTGTGGGAGCATCAGGAGATGACTATGATATCTTAGCAGAAAGTGTGGGAGATGGACGACTTTTCTTTGCGGGGGAGGCTACCACCAAGCGTTACCCAGCAACTATGCATGGGGCTTTTCTTACTGGACTAAGAGAAGCTGCAAACATGTCTCATTATGCTAGCAATAGGGCCATGAGGACCAAAGTGCAGAGGAATTCATTAAAAAACACACATTCTTGTGCTTGCCTTCTGGCAGATTTATTCAGGGAACCAGATCTAGAGTTTGGAAGTTTTTCTGTAATCTATTGTAAGAAAAACTGTGATCCCAACTCAGTGGCAATTTTGAGGGTCACATTTGGTGAACCGCAAAAAAAGAATGAAGGTTCAAGGCCAGATCAGCAGCACTCCAGCAGTCTACTTGTTCAGCAGCTTCAGTCTCACTTCAATCAGCAGCAGGAGTTTCATGTGTACACGTTGTTATCAAGGCAGCAGGCACTTGAGCTGATGGATGTGAGAGGGGGTGATGAGATGAGGCTGAATTATCTGTGTGAAAATATTGGAGTGAAGTTGATTGGTAGAAAAGGCTTAGGGCCTTCTGCAGATTCTGTTATTGCTTCCATCAAGGCGGAGAGAGGTAACCGCAGACCTACTTCAACTTCTTTGACTCTGAAATCAGGTTGGTTTGTGATATTTTGATGAAATAATATTCTGGTTTCACATTTTATATATGTTTATGTATGCTTTACGGTCTTTACCATATTGTAAACAGGTGCCTCAAAATTTAAGCCTGCCAATTCAAAGCAAAAGATGATTAGGTATAATCTTAAACCTTTATGCTTTGTTGATTACTTCATCCTTATCAATGTACTCATTTTGTGATTGGTTTCAGAAAGGCTAAAATACTGAGTAGCAGCAACGGCTCTACCACTTCAAATAAAGGTGCAGGGGTGAAGATGGTAGACCATGGAATTGATTCTTCTACTTCAAACTTTTCCTCTACCACTTCCAATAAAGGCCTAGGGCTAAAGATGATTGACCATGGAATTGATTCTTCTACTTCAAACTTTTCCTCTACAACTTCCAATAAAGGCCCAGGGCTCAAGATGGTTGAACATGGAATTGATTCAAACTTTTCCTCTATCACTTCCAATAAAGGCCTCGGATTAAGAATTGCTGACCATGGTATTGATTCTTCCACCCCAAAATTTTCCATTACGACTTCGAATAAAGGCCTAGGGCTTAAGATAGTTGACCATGGAATTGATTCTTCCGCTCCTTTAAGCTTTCCGGTTGGAACAACGGCTATAAGCAATGGAAATAACTCTACTCCTCATCCCGATTCAGATGGTGGGGCTACAGAAGTAATGTGTATTACCAGTGGTCCTACTCCTGAGGATACTAAACCCTCCTCTATTACTCCACCTTCCAGTTCAGATATGGAGACTGTTGTATATTTCGGGGAATTACAGTAGCATAAATTGAGCATATCTCAGCAAATGACTCGGGTAATCTTCTCTTTACTCAAATTGTTATATTTTCAAGCTTTTGTAGATTGTTCATATATTTAGCTATTAAATCTTCTTTATGTAAATAGTTGAAAAATTACTTGTTGCTGTTGGACTCTGGGAAGAGTTTTATAGTGTCCAGCTGTCTCCTTGACCTATATCAAGTGGCATCATTTTTTGTTCACTGATTAGTGTTTTATAATTGCAGTTGGTATTCCTTGCTCAGTATCCTCATAACAATCAGTTTGGGGCTGGAGAATTCCTAAAGCACCTCTGAATGACATCTGCATCAAGACACCTTGGTGTCACTAGGCCTCCAATCAACTAGGCGTGCATCAGGGGTCACCTAATCCCCACGTTTAAGGAGTGGAGCCTGATTCAACCAAATGGCCAATGGGTTGCATATCAGCATGGAAACGCCTATCTGCAGTAGACTCTCACTTTCACCCAAGTGACAGAGAATAAATATAAAAACAAAGTGCAGAAGAGAGAGACCATGCACATGCTTCATTGTCATCTGATTCTCAAGCAACGAGAATTCTATCTATTGCAAGTCTGACTATAACTGTTACACCCAGACACCATGGTTTCAGCATGTAAGCTTCACCATCCTCGAGACTCATCTTCGTTTGATTACTTTTTAGATGCAACCTTCTTGGCAGCTGTCATCGCAGGGAATCCGGCCATAACTGGATAATTTTTCGTTTGATTACTTTTTAGATGCAACCTTCTTGGCAGCTGTCATCGCAGGGAATCCGGCCATAACTGGATAATTTTGGATTGTATTTTACTCTGCAAAAATTAAATTGATTCTTTATTGTCATTGTAAATAGTTAATTACAAATGAAATAACTACAATAGATTTTCTTTTCTTATGTTTTTCGTTCAGTTATTGTGTTGTTTTATTTTTCAGATTATTGAACTTACTGCATGGAATACTTTTAGCATCGATCAGTTCTATATATTAAATTTTCAAGCAGATCAGAGTTTTTTTTTGGCCCCTCGTAATTTTGTGATTTTTTTAATCCAAAAAACCAATAGTTTTTTAAAATTACGTATTTATGGTTGAAGAAATAAATTATATTATATTCAGAAGACTATGTAAATTATATATTTATAATATAAGTAATTAAGTTTGTAGTTATTTCGTGTAAACAACATACTGCATGTTACTTAAATTACTATTTTATATAATACAATAAAATGTCTTATAAAAGTAATACAGAAGTAAGTGATAGACTTTTTATTAATCTAATAATTCAGGAGGATTTGTACACAATGAATATGAGAAATGTTAAGAAAACATATATGACAAAAATTTACCTGGGGGTTGGCCGGTTAGGAGTCTATATTAGAACTGTAAATGAGCTGTAGTAGTATTAAATAGAACACCTACCAGATGATATACGCAGATACTATATTTGCATACAAATTTGTAAGCAGATAAAAGATTATGAATAACACTAAATATAATTTACAACAAAGTACAAAATGTAAGAGATGAATGGAAATGTTGCAGTTGAAAGTAATCTGTATTCAGCAAGTGATAGCAATATAAAATATCTGTCAAGAACGAAAAAATTGTGTACAACATCATCACAGGTGACAGACATTGAGAGACGAAAGCTAGGAGAACATATCATGTACATATACAATGTATGTTATATATTAAACCTTTATTTGTCGCAACTCACAAGTAGCAAACACCATTGTATAGTAGTAATGTTATTTAGAAGTTAAGACCTCAGCAGCATCTGAGTGCATTGTCAGGTTATCTACAGTAATTTTTCCTGTACCAGAAAGATGATTGCTGTTCCCTTCCAACCATTCTTCTAGTTTTGCTTCTCTATCAGTTTTAAATGCATCAAAGTTGTCTGATCTGAATGATAACTGACCGTTGGTCAAGTTTGCATCGGTTTGATATTCATCTTGTAGCTCCTCGGCAATTTGACATGATACTGGTAATTCCTCAACTTCAGTTTCAGTTGAAGAGGTGGTGGCATCTGCATCTGACAATGCTGGATTTAGATAGGTTGGAAGCTTTTCACCAGTTTGACTCGATTCACTAGAATCATACTGAAGTAAATTCAGATTGCCTGCTCTTTCTTGTGCTGATTTGAACACTGTCGTAAAATACCTGCTGGTGCTTCTACTATATTGTGGTGATAAATCTGCTCTTCGCATCCATGGGCGCGAAGCCCAAGAGCTTGTTCTTCCCAATTGAAACCCCTTTCTCGATTCCGTTGTTGACATAATAGCCAGAGATTTTGTAGTGTCATTGACCATCTCATCAATAATGGGAAAGCCACATTCTTTTATTGATCTTACCATGATGACAGATTCATCTGAATCTTCTGTTTGCAAACTCAAATCATTGGACTTTACCTTTATATTATTCTTGAGATTAACAAGATTAGGCACAGTATTCTGGGTATGCTGCTGAATGTAGAAAAGCCCTACAGAGGGTTCATTAGCGAGGTACTTCATCATTTCTGCTAGGCATTCAGTTACCTCTACAAAGCCATCAACCGGGGAGAAGCCGTCCATCGTGCTGGAGATTCTTAATTCATCTCCGGTTATGTTAGAGATATGCCTGAGAAATGTAAGACAAAGCAAAGAGTTAGATGCATTCCTGAAGTTTTCTGCACCTTCAACTTTTCAGTAGATATGCATACATAAAAGGCTATCTTGAATATATTAACCATTTCTTTCTTTTCCGACCGCCTCGAAGGGACAAAAGAAAGATCTTGTTGTTTCTTCAACAATTTCTGATCTCTAGTGGACCTCTCAGTATTCAGATTGCCTAATAAAATGACATGCTCATTCTCCAGAATGAACAGCTTACTTGATGGAAAGTAATAACGAAGCAAACAGTGCACACGATTTATTAAGATAATTACATCATACATAAAAGGCTTCTCTACTTCAGATTGCCCAATAAATGATATGCTCATTCTCTACAATGATCAGCTTATTTAACAGAAAATAATAACGAAGCAAATAAAGAGTGCGTACCATTCATTAAAATAATGACATCCAATTAGTTTATAATTTATTACAGAGTACTTGGCCATTCTATACTGTATCATATTTATATCATGTTTGAAAGATGTTGATATAGTATTTTGGTACAGCCCACAGCAAAAATTCTCCAGTTAAATCTTATAAACTTTTATGTAGTTGCATCACAGGCCTATATATCAGCACCCGCACCTATAGTTTATAGCCTCATATATGTACTGGTGTTTTTAACCTTTGTTAAAATTATATTACTTCAAAGTTATTTAACATGACAAAACATTCTGTATCAATAATGTATGTTAAACTGTAAACAACTAATCCAGTATAATTACTAGAACTTCTGGTCAAAGTTTTTCTTATCATATATTATGATTCATATCCCTTTTCACCAAGTTTTTTTCATTCTCCTCTTCAATGCGTGTCTCATATGTGCAATGTGCAGACAACACCTCCCCCGCCCTCCCCAAAACACTCATAACATGTATAATGTACACACACACGCACAAGAGTATGGAGAAAATATCATTATATATTTACACACGACATGATGAGGTAAATAACACCGAAATTTATATAAGCCTGATACCAATATTACTTCCTAACTAATTTCATCCTTTCTATTTTTAACACAATTATGGTTTTAAGAGTTCTCACATAATCACATTATGTAGAGGTTTTGACTTTTGCTTCATAATTCCCATTTCCCACTTTAACCTCCAAAAATTTTAGCAGTGCTAACCTAAATCCTGCTCCCGTTGAAAAAATGTGCATACATTGTGCACAGGTTTTAGGCCTCATACTGACAATTTTGATAACCACCTATTCTATCCAAAGGTCCGAAAGTGTTTAGCTAAGTTCTGCTCCCACTAAGAATAATGGCGGGGGTAGGTTTTCATATATGGGATATGATCAGGTTTTATAATATGGCACATTAGCACCTGCATAAATGAAACCATAACTTTAAAGAAGGATACTGTGCAATTGTTATTTGCATCTAAAATTCCTACAGTTGATAACTTTCACCCAATAATTACTAATTTCTGTATGGTCTCATAATGTGCTCTGCGTTGTTGAACACTGGATCCACAAGAGTTAATTTGATGTCAGCAACCACATCATCCAGAGGTTGGTTCAGCATATGGGGCCAAGAAAATAATCATATTCCTTGGAAAATATATAGAAAAGTTTTTCAAAGTATCCTTGCATTATACATAATTGCATATCCAGTATCCCACAATGTATCCTGATCTCTTTTGACATGAGGAATACTAATTCTAGTATCATGTGTACCCCTCCGATGACGTAATACAATCACCATCTCAGTACATACAATAACTTCAACAAACATGCAGTACTATTAATATATATCCGGCGTATATCAGCCATATGAGGAAACGATATATAAGCAGTAAATACAACTCTTTGAAAACTGGTTTCAAATAATGTTTCTAAATTGTAAAAGGATCTTGCAAAGTATGAAATAAACTTACCTAAACATGGATTATAAGTTTGATCAAAAACCAAGTCGGGATCTGAATGGACTCTGATGCTCTGCATAATATGAACCAGTAGTAATTAAATGCTATCCCAAAGTATAAAGACAAAATCAGAAACTTCCACCATCTTTCCCTTTCAAACACATGCAGAGGTGGGGGTGGAAAACTGAAAGTTTAGACTATGGATGACAAGATATTAAACAATAAAAGATAAAGAAAGAAGAAAATGAAAACACGCAATATACCAATACAAACACGTAATATACCAATATAAAAAAAGGAAAAAAATTGAATAAATTAAAATAGATGAACAACAGAGAGTACCTAATTAGCCACACTTGCTCAGGCAATAAAACAATTTTATCAATATAGTGAATTGATTGATTACATTCTTCAAGAGGATCACATCTCATGTGACCATGTCAATCAAATTACATTCTATATATTAAGCTGTAATAAACTGCGAACTCTTCACACTTCTAAACCAAGCCAAAAGACCATGGGACTTAAGAGTGCAAATGTGCAATATCATTAAAAACACAAAAAAGGTTCATATTTCTAACATATACATTTTCTAATTCGAATGTACACTTCAAGCTTGGCCTCTTCTTCTTAATAAAAAAACGCTAAATCAAAGAGTTTATAGGAGAAAATTATAATTCCTTACATCCAAATCAGCTTAAATAACAAAAAGACACAATCTTTACCTAAAATTCGATCAGCCCATCATTCAATAAACATAATCAAAACAAAAAGAATGAAGAAAACATAAAAAAAAATAAGAACTCATAGCAAAGATACATCACAAAAACCAACACCCATCAACAAAAGATAATCAAGACCCAAGTCTCAAAATGCAAACTTTTGGTCATTTCTTACATGTACAGTGTGTGATCAAATGATATTACAACAACTACAAAGCTCAACAAATAAATAAATAAAATAAAAAGAAAAATCTGGGTTTTAGTAACTGACCAGCAGTGTGTTGGAGAGGTTTAATCGCGGGAGACATAAACAGAAGTGAATCAGATGAGGATATATTAATCTTTGCTTGATATGTGGCCTTAAAACTCAACTACTATAATATACACAATATATACTTACACATATAAAGTAAGTATATTCTATATATGAAAAAGTAGTCCGCCATTAATTCTGTGAGCAATTAATATGCTTTTTGGCATTTTCTAAACCAAAAGCAATTATATATAATATACTACTACTAGTTAGATTTTACTTTCCATGTAATTTTAATTTCCCCCCCTTTTTTTAGAAATAAAAGATAGAGGAGACAACCAAAATGCGAGCTCTCAAATAATTTTTAAAATATATAATAAATTTCATGTGTTATTATTGAATATTTGAAATTTGTTAATAATGTCATAAATTGGAAATATTGTTATGAAACAGATCGAATTTAAATGTGAAATTCGGACAGTGGCATCTCTTAATAGATTATACAGTCAATAGAAACTAATAATTTCAGCAAATTCAGTTTTTATCCCTTTCAATCTATAAATTCAATACATTTTTTGAGACTTCTATTAGTATCGTATTTGTTGTATATATAACTCAGAATATAACAAAACAATATATTTCTTTGACGTAATGTAGTACTACAATATGGACCTTGTGCCTAACACGTTTTCAGAATGAAAAGCTGGAAATTATTATACAAGTTCGCGTTTAATCTCACTTGTAACATGATTATAATATTTTGTAGTTGTCCATATTCCCATTCACATTTCTGGTATCATACTCATGAATTTTGAGGTGTAATGGAATGAACGACTACATCAAAATTATAAATAAAATGATGATATCATAGTACAAATTTTACTTCATGTATCATCAAATTAAAGTGCTCCCAACATTTGTAGAGAATAAACTCTTCTGAACATTTCAAAGATTTTTTTTATCTGGCCAACAAAGTGAAAAATAAACAGTTACCAACTTAAAGCGAGCTACAACTGCTATCAAACAAACTTCCCTCTGCGCATAAAACTTAAAATTCAACATTGTATGTCCGCTAAAAAGCTTGAATTCTAAAAAGCTCGATCAAAATACATGATCAAATTGGTAACCCACCAGAAAATGACCAGCTGCAGCTTAATAGTATTTAAACAACATTTTAAGTGTTAAGTAGCGGTACATATTTACAAAGCTATTTATTAGTTCATAAATTATTTATTAGAAATCAGATTGAAGCAACCAAATTTCCTAGATCACTTAATTCTTCAGAAAGCGAGCCCCGTGTCCACCTTCTCAGCATTTCGAGTGCAGCCTTGGGCTGATCCATGGGTACCATGTGACCTGCATCACGCACCTGCCAATACAAACAAGCATGTCAATACTTCCACATGTTCAGTAATCGACAACACAATTTAAAAATAGAGGCAGACCTTCAGAAAACTGAGAGGCCCATGGCTTTTGAGGAGTCCAGCATTGGAACCATCGACTTCAAAAGGAACTTCAAGAGATGCTACAAACTCTTTCTGCCCACTCCATTCCATTGCTTGAACCCATCTCGAATTGCCTACTCATATAAATGGTATGTTAGCTGCGGGTATTATGAAATGTACTGTTACAATAAAACTCATTATAGCTTCTTGTTTCGAGGGCCCTGATGCAGGCTTATTATGTTTAACGCGTGCCAAGGATTTTTTGCCGTCTACTAACAAAGGTCGACATGAGTATACTTATCTCACAGACATACATAATTACAAATGTCCAAATTATATTTCTAGTAAGTGACACCAAGAATACGGGTGATCTCTAGGATGTATTTGAGGCATACTTGTTTTCCTAGGACATGTTGGCAGTTAAAAATATTACATAGAAGACCAAAAGTCCTAGGCCTTGCAGCCTGCAGGTTCTACTCAAGTGTAAATTACAGTAATACTATAATTGCACCTGAGGCACAGAATGCCACCGTAGTACCTACTAGTTTTTGCATTATCACAAAAAGTTCAAATGTTGTATTAAGGAAAAACATGTTTTAAGTTCTCCTTTACAAAATACTCGGCTCATATTAACTTCTCAAAGTCAGGGCAAGTTCTTGCAGAATTCAAAGCTGATATCTGGTCATGTCATTTGCAGGCAATACAATCATCACTTTTATGGATGATCTAAAAAGTAATACTACCTTCCATTTTTTATCACTTTAGGGCTGTACCTCTGAGCTGAGAGTTTGAATATGAATCAAGTTGACGTACAAGAGTCTAACAGGTATGGGAAAGAGTATTGATTTGGTTAACTCAAAGTAAGAATTACCAAGCCAGTTGCAGATAAGGTCATACTCTCCGGCATATACAAGCATCTTCACTCCATCCTCAAGAAGGGCAGGAATTCCAACTTCAAGATTCCTCATCCAGTCCACAAGCATTGCCTGATACACAGTAGGACTACAGGAAACAAAATCTATGTCACCAACTCCAAGAGCATCCCTAACAGAATCCTGGTTCAAAAATTTCTCCATGTTTGAGAAGTCATAGCAAAGGCTTCCCACACACTTCTTTCTGATGTCATAATACTGCACATGAACACATCAGACATTTCATATTCAGGGATAAGCTTTGGTTTTCCCACAGCAAACACAAAATTGCATTCTTGTTTACTTCACGTCAGAATAAACAAATTTAATTGAATACTTGTGATGAAGTAATACAGATGGACACGAAAACAAGGCATACAGCCATACAGTAGTAAAAATGGGTGCAATATGGTGAGCAGTGACTAATCCAATGAGACTGTCTTTGTGCAAGCGCATCTCCCCCCCCCTTCTCTCTGTGTCCTCCCCTCTGCGTGTGAAACTAAGTAAACCCGGAAGTTTGAGTTGGTTTAAAGTCATAGCACCTATCAAAACATAAGGATAAGCTCCTATGTTTCCTTAATCAAAAGGCCCAAATTCATTTGCATTGGAAATCATTCATTTTCTCCAGGTCCCTAGGACCAATATCGAGAAATCTATCATTGCATAGTAAACTATATGTTTCGAACAAGTATATAAAATGCCACATTGTAAGAAGTAGACTAGTCAGCAAAGTAAGAACAGGATGAAGCATATCAAATACACAACAGGACAAGATAGCATACTGGAAATCCCTTCATGCTGTGATATTTCTAGACAATCACAAGATTTGATGTCACATAATACTGAAAATAGTATTTCACACTACCAAATATGTGTTGGCAAAGTCTAGGTGCCCAACACAATGTCAATTCTCTACAAGTTTGCATAAAACCATTTTCAAAACAATTATGTTTACTAATATTGTCATAACAATAAGAAGGAGAGTCTTGTGATGAGTTTCTTACATTGATACCGCTACCA
This sequence comes from Oenanthe sinensis, assembly GCA_028671895.1. Taxonomy (NCBI): domain Eukaryota; kingdom Viridiplantae; phylum Streptophyta; class Magnoliopsida; order Apiales; family Apiaceae; genus Oenanthe; species Oenanthe sinensis. Next base: position 44,116,982 of record CM053813.1, on the reverse strand, counting down.
GCATGCATCAAGATAGAACTGAATACAAGATTGCAAACAACATATGAAGCCATACAAGCTACAGTTCCATCAGTACCTGTATAAAACACACTTTTAAGATTAGAAGTACAATGTACACTTTAACCAAACATAGAAACATGAATATTATGTTTTTAAAAAACTAAATATCAGATAACCACCAAAAACTACTTTTTTAGAATGTTATAATGGCTCCTGAAGTGACCCCGTAACTGGGCATTCTTTAATGTTACATTACAAGCAGCAAATGCTTATTTTGGTAGGACAACTTGAGGATATTACAAATCTTCATGTGCAAATATTAATCCCTAAACAAACTAGAAAGGTTTGTTCTGTGCAAAGTGGCTGTCTAGTGATAGTTTACTTGTATGATGTCCGCAATTTTGGTTTTATGACTGCTATAATTTTTTATTGCATAATTCGACACGATTGAACAAGAATTTTTGAGCAATTGAAGTTTGGTATTGACTTCTTTTCTGATAATATTCAAATACAACTGGATAAAAATTGCTTCAAATTTTGTTTTATGTTATATTCAACCTCCTTATTCTTTTCATCATGAATTTAAAAGACTCGACTAATTTGTCCCTCGACTATTTGAATTTCTAGGGATAAAGTGTCTAATTATTTTTTTGGTTTATAATCTCTCTTCGTCACTAAAGAAATTCTTTTGGTCCCATCCCCTGGATAACCTTTAAAATATCAATATCTCATGGACATGTGGCACAAAAATATGGTCCGTACAAATTTTGTGACATTAGAACATCTCCAAGAGACTCTTGATCTAGGCTCTTAAGTTAGGACTTATAAATCATTGGTAAAATAGTGCTCCAAGAGACTCCTAATTGCTTCTCAAAGTTTTAGGAGCTTCCCTCCCTCCTCATTCTTAAGAAGTCTCATTCACTCTCAAATCATTTTTCATAATAAATTATTAAAAACACTCTATTTATTTTTGTCCACTTCATTTTGTACTTTTTATGATAGGAAGTACTATAAATAATATATATATTAAATAAGGAGTGACTATAAGGAGCATTGCTGGAGAAGACACACATATCCATGTACTAAATTTCTAAAAGATAATTAATAAATATTATATTTGATATATGTGAAACACAAGAGACAAAAATGGTTTTTAATATGAGTTGGATATAAAAGATAGTGGTATTTCGTCTTTCTTTCTCCTTGTCTGTTTTAGTAGATAAACAAATAATTATATCTTATAAGTAAACTCACTCGTGAAGAACAAAACAATTTGGTTAAATATCATATAAATTAAATCACTCTTCTTGTTATGCCCTTTTGCATAGATACATAGCAGTATATAAAGTTTAGCAGGAAGGGGTAATACACTGTTATACACAATCCCAAGTGTCCTTCCCGAAAGGAAAAATGGAAGTGTATGTGAGAGAGAGATGAATTTGAGTATGAGACCTACCACAAAGCTTTATTGATGCTTCACAAACTGGAACAAGCACCAGATTTATACGTTTATACTCTGCCGTAGTGATGAGGCCCATGTCCAGTGCATAATCTGGGTAAGCTTTGTACTGAATCTCTGGATCTGTGAGCCCGTTACCAATTGCAAATCCCTGTTCGGACACTAACAGGTTAACCGAAACCTTTAACAAGTCCAACAAAGGAGAGATACATGCCAGAATGATACCTTCAGATTTACATGAATTCCTTCTTTGGCTTTGTTTCCTTGATAGACTCGGGCAGCAAAAGCAGGAATGTAATGTCCAGCATATGATTCTCCAGTAATGAAAAAGTCATTCTTAACAAACTCAGGATGCTCCAAAAAGAAAGCCTATTTATTAATTAAATGACAAATTAATTCACCATCAGGAAAAGAAAAAGGGGCTGGGGAGCCAGGTGTGTAATAAATATATACAAAGATACAGCAATATTCTACCTCGTTTATTGCAGTCATTTCTTTCTAACATACTAGTAACAATTAGCAGTTAAAAAAGAAAGCTAGCAAATTGCATATCAATGAATATCATGATCATCACCATGCTCTATCTTCTAAGGTCTGCTTAAGAATCTGACAGTATCTCCTTGGGAGTAAATGCCTTGAATAAATGTTACACCCAAAATCAAATGATCTGTACGAGTTTTAGTTCCTAATTTAAGAATGGAATTCACGCAACTGTTGCAAGTAAACACAGCTCTTCTTGTTACTAATATATGAGGTACAATATACCCCATTGTCATGTTCACTAATATTTTTGTCCTTAAGTGTGTCTAAGGTCACAAGGATCATCTTGATTTCGGAGTAATCGATCTAATATAACTGCATTGTGAGATTAAAGATGCGGTTAAAGGTTAAACATCAGAGTGATATAATGACAATACATGTGCAACTGTACAACTTCGTAGATAATTAGTTTTAACTTTTAAGCAAAAAAGCTCTTTATGATTATTATTAGGCATATAATTTCCAATAGTTAATTTGCAGGTCATAAATGGTTCTATAAATTTAGTTACATAATTAGACACCTTCCATGGCATAAAATACAGTAATATTAGACAAATTAATTCTCAGAACTGAAAAGAAATTTACAATCACAAGCAAGAAACCTGTAAGAAATCATATAAGTCATTGCTAACACCATCTTCATTGTGGCGAATGTCACGTTTGTCAGAGGTATAACTGAATCCGGTCCCAACAGGCTGGTCAACATACAGTAGGTTTGACACCTGCAGATTACCATAGCAGTTGAATCACTTTATTCTTGCAAAAGTTACGAGCGCTACATATGGCAATATTTTGCTAGGAAAAAAACACTATTACACTCATTTCCTAAAACAAATTAATCTGCATCTGAACATTCAGAATCACCAACATCAATAGAAATATGATAAAGCACCATATATTACACAATATTCTCGTGGTGCAAGAAAACAGATTGACCAAAAGAAGGATCAGTACTTCTGGGTAACATAAGATATATATTTAGAATGCTACATAAAAGTTCAATGTACCATCTTTCTCCTTATTTATCACGAAAGAATCCAATATCCATCAAACTACTGCCAGAATTCTTAGTAATCAAGTGTCTAGCTATTCCACATTTTCTTAATCGTAATTTGTAACCAGTTTTTACATGAAGAAGAAATAAATGAAAGTAAGAGTTCATTTTTTTTATAACTCTCAACTAATAGGATCTAAGCATTAATCTATTCTGCACTGAAAGTGCAGAACAGCCTGAACACGAAATTGTTTGTCAAACAGTGGACATAGCATTTCAAGTATATTGCTATATACCTTGTCCCACCCATAATCGTTCCACACAAGTGATAAGTTGTTTGCAATAGTGAAAGGCCCATTTTCGTAAAAAAGTGCCAACTCACTGCTACACCCTGGTCCTCCAGTCAGCCAAATAACAACAGGGTCATCTGTGCTGTTGCGCGATTCAAAGAAAAAGTAGAACATCCTACAAACATAAAAATTCTTACTTAGCAACAAAACAAACATAAATAGAATAACAGAAAAACTGAAACAGGGAAACCCAAATTTTAAATGGAAAATTTAACAGCCTAATTATGACATATTAATCAACATTTCATTCAAGTACATCTAGGTCCTGTTTGGTTAAAGGCCATATAAGTCCAAAATCCAAATCAACTTATTTCATCCAACATAAAACTAATGTGTACATTATATTTATAAAAAGTAAGAAATCATATACTAAATCAGATATCAAGTTTGTGATCTAAGTTGAGAAAAAAAATATGTAGTTTTGGTCATCGTAATTTTTTACAACTTAAAAGTTACACATCACTAATTGAACTATCCAAACAGATAGTTACCGTTAAGTAACATGTACTTTTTTCCAATAAGCATAAAAGATCAATAATAACTCAAAGCATACATGCATATCTCCTGAAATGAACTGGCATCGAGATTATATATATGGCACTCATTTGTTTCAGACTTGCTTAAAGAGCTTGAACTTCCCTAAAACTAGGTTACAACTTATAGTCCTTCGGAACATAAAGTATATGCGTTTAATTCCTCGGAAGTTGGAGCTTGTCCTCTTTACTTAAAGGCCTTACAAGACAAAATTGCCTTATAAGTCCAAATCAACTTTACTAGTCCAATTACGAAATAACAATTATGACTTAAAAAGTTAACATAACTAACAAGTTACTTCCTCTTCAAGGTAAGTAATCAATGAAATAAAGTTGCATTGCATACGAAGCATAATAACTCGAAGCACAAATGTCAAATGTGTATTCTACGAAATAAAGTCGCATCAGATACATGAAAAACACAATATATAGACATTCAATTAAACATTAATAAACTCGAGAACTTCATTCATTTATCGAGGTTATATGTATATCTAGGGTTTAAGAATGGGGGATTACTTAGCAGCGTGAGAGTGTTGAATTTGATAATAACCAGCATGATGACCTAATTCCTCAACAGAAACATCATCTGATACTAAATTAGGGAACTTGAATCGCTTCTCGACGATTCGATTAGTGTTGTGACTCAGTAAAGGAGGAACTGAGTGATTAGAATCGACGATGTTGACCAACTCGGTGGGGAACAAATTGAGCTCTCTGATCAGCTTCTGCGCTTGAGATTGGGGGAGTTTTGAAGAGTTTGTAGTAGAGATTGTAGAGAGAGAAAGTAGGGTGAGGAGAGAGAGGGAGAGAGAGATGAGATGATTCTTCATTTCGAGAAACTGGGAGACTCTCTGTAAGCGCGCGCGAGAGAGAGATGGAGAGTGTGTACACGTATATGAGTGCAGAGACAGTGCAACGTACACGTGTGTATGTACTGTATATCATAACTTCGAAAAAAGTTAAAATATCCAAGAGATAAATCTCATGAGATAATTTTCATGAACGCATCTCAAACATTGAATTTTATTACAAATTTTACGAGACAGATGAGGTGTGTAGGGAAAATTTACGAATTTTATGCATAAGAGGAAAAAAAATAAAGATTTGTATTGAGAAAAATTTGTAGCTGTTTAGTTTTAGTGGTTTAATAAAAAAGAATAAGGAAATATTAATCTATAGAGTTTTAAAATCCTATCACAAAATATGATTCAAATCCGACCGATGTTCAAAAATATATTATTTTAATCTAATTTTATTTCTAATCTCCAACAAATTTTAATCCTTTTTATTATTACTAATTTATTTTATTATTCTAAAAAAATACGGGATATCACATCTGATAATTACATAAAATTATATACAATTATAAAAATATTCACATTACAAAAATACTTGCACTTTAGGTAATTTTCTTGAAATAATTTCAGCAACTTTATTCTCAATATCAAAATAAAGTATAATTTAAATTTTATATTACAAAATATTTATTTGAAAAATATGAAAATATTATAGGGTATTTATCAAAAATATTTTTTTAATTTTTTTTTTTGCGATTTTACTATTTTTTGAAATTTTTCATAAAATACGCTTTTATAACCAATACAACTAAAATTAACCTCAAATACAACTGAATGCAACTTTTTTTGAAAAAAATTGAAGTTGCCCGTAGTTGTATTTGAAGTTAATTTTAGTTGTATCATGTTGTATTAGTTGTAAAAACGTATTTTTGCAAAAAAAAACTTTAAAAATTATATTTTTATAAAATAAAAAATAATGTATTTTTCGTAAAAAATAATAAAATGTTTGGTATTTTTCAAAAAAGCCCAATATTATATTATACCCCTTCATTTGTTTATTTGATTTTTTACATTTTAATATGTATAAAAAATTATAAATTTTTTATAAAAAGTAAAAGTAAGATTTTGAAATTATTTATTTTATAAAAATAAAAATTAATACATAATTTACGAAGGACTCGTTTTTTCTAAACACATCTTTTAAAATTTGAGAAAGAATAATTTTAAATTGTATCAAATAATTTTTTTATCTGTATTTTTTACATGTAACAATAATATATTGACAAATGCCCTGTATGCTGTATATACTCGCAATTGCATGAAATTTTCACAAGCAAGAAACACGTTAAAGCTAGGTTCACATGAATACACCAACCAAGTATGTCCCCGTTAATAATACTACCATGTGTGGAGTGTGGCTGTGTGGGGTAGACCTTACGTTTTTCACTGTCAAATTTAAATTGGCACTTTTCCGATAGCCACGCATGGTTAATGAGAGTATTATTTTTCTTTCGAGTAACACCATATAAATTTTAATAAACCTAAAATCTTTTTTAGTTAATTTTTTAGCCGATTATTTAAAATTAATTCTGAATTCAATACCAATATTTTATCCTTTTTTTTGACAAATTTAAAGCATAATTCATTGACTTGAACGGAACTCAGTCGAGACAAATCTCCAACAGTCTATGCAATCAGGTTGAAAAACAAATAAATGAGCTAAATAAATTAGTCGTTTTATTTTTAAATCACTTAAAATAGTGAATACAAATATTTTTAAAATTAAAAATGAATTTCTCGAACAATTCAGCCTACACGAATTTTTGATGTTTTTCTGAAAATAGTAGTATCACAGTTATATCTAGAGCTAGTATATATGCAAATTCTAGATATTAATGTACTTCAGTTGGGAGTCGCCTCCTGGGTGGCTCAATAGTAATTATGAATAATATTATATTATAGTTAAAAAAATATAATTTATTTCAAATGATATATTTCATACTATATGAATTGAATTGTTATTTTAAATTATTAAATTTATATTAATATTTAACTTTTTTGAAGTTTAAATAAAATTCAAAAATTTTAATTATTCATATATATATATATATATATATATATATATATAATTTGACCAAATCTAATACTGTAAAACAAATCTGAATTTCCAAACAAAACATTATTTGAATCTGGGATTGTATTTGAACACAAAAGGACTTGTGAAATAGCATTATTACAACAAATGTTACACAACAAACACCTGATACGGTGCAATAACAGGAGCAAGCTATACGTACTAAGAAACAAAAAGACGTGAAACTAATGCCTCTTGATAAATTCACTTATTGCTGCAATCAATTCTTCAGTCCTTGTAGCTGTTAATGGATCAAATTTAACTGCAATTTGGTTCAAATAGAAACTATGACCCATTCCAGCACTAAGGAACAACTCAACATCTTTCCCTGCATTTTTCATGGCCTCATAATATTCCATCTCAGTGTCTTTGATCAGATCAGTCTCCGCGACACAGAGCATCATTGGAGGCATTTTTAGGCTAGCAACAGGGGGCGCAGCTTCCCCCATCGGGCATGTGATGGGATGGTCCTTTGTCGATCCCAGTGGCAATGCAAAATTTAAGAATTTGTCCAGCATGTCTAGTGTCAAGAACGGAGATTGTGGCTGCTCTAACTCAGATTTGCTTCTCGTAGCACGGACGAATCCAGGATGAATTGGGATTCCTCCTGCTAGACACAAGGGGCTAAGATCCTCGTTTCCTGCACGAGCTGCAACTTCGTGCACGAGGTTCCCACCAGAGCTGTCTCCAATTAGGAACACTCGGGTGAAGTCTGCATGTGCATTAAGCCATGCCTCGTGCAGCTTTCCTGTGGCTAAAGAACGGAGCCAGAGGAGTGCAATAAAGCTCTCATCGCAAGCTGCTGGAAGGCGATGCTCTGGAGCTCTTGGGAGGTACACTGAGACAATTATAGAGCGTGAGATGCGAGCTAGTCTAGTGTACACAGCATAGTACATGAACCAACTGGCTTCGCTAATGCAAAAGCCACCTCCGTGAAAATGAACAATGATAGGCAAAGTTTCGGAGTCTGTAGATTTTTTTTCGGGCAAGTAGATACGGACTCGAACCCCCGAGTCCGTATCTACGTCCTTAACAGCAACACCATCGACAAATTTTTCATGAGGCATGACAGGTTCAGCCATAAAACTGACTTGAGGAGGACCGGTCCATGTTCTGTCGACTGAACCGTCATCGTAAACTCTGAGCCAGCCAGAGACTTCCTCAACTATTTTCTTTGTCTGCAGGACCATTTTTTTTGTGTGATATGAGAGTACTAGAGGTTTTGTTAGTTTGTATAGTGATAGGAGTTTGAGTTTGATGTAATGATGGGTTAAGAGTGAGATATTGGGGTGTTTTTATAGTGTTTTGGTAGTGCCAGATGTGTGGAAAAATCAATGAAACGGGGTCATTATCTTCTCAAGTTATTTCCAAGTAATTCCACTAACAATTCATGGAAAATTAAAGGAACTGAAAGAAAACTTGCTTCGAAGTCCAACGACTAAATGAGAAAAATATAATAACAAATACACATAAGAAGACTATAATTTATTTCAGAAATAATAGTTAGTAACGAAGATGCATGGTTGCTAGAAGTTGGGTTGTACGCTGTTGGATTCTGTATTAAGTAAAATTTCGAGCAATTAATAATTGATAAATTAATAATTTTAATATAAAATTTCCATCTCAACATAATAATGGTACATTTTTTATCTTGATTAATTAATTAATTTATAAAACTTTTACTGTATTAGGTAAAAGTTGATCAACCGCAACGTTTTTATAAATTTTCAATAATAATTATAATTATAAGTGTGTATGCGTAATAATTTTAATCGCAAAATTGCGATTTTAAAGAAAAGTGTTATTTAATTTCTAAGGTAACTACATATGAAAATTTTATAATAAATGGGTTTTATATCAAACTGTCAACCCATCTCACAAAAAAATATCAAGTAGTTACCCAATTTCGACGGTGACTCATTTACATTACTAAATTGTCAAAATATATCATCCGTTTAAAAATTTGACGATCAATGTTAAGATCGTGGATTAACTGTTAATATGTTGATTAGAGAGGCTATGTGGGAAAAGGGGAAAAAATAAAAAATAATTAAATTACACACCGTTGATTAAACAAATTGAAAAAACAAAGAATAAATACGTTGTTATGGTAAAACACATGCATTACAAATCGGGAATTTTTGATGTTTATGATATCCTCAAACGAACATTCATATCACAATTCAAATCATACTAGTACGCTCCCATTTAATTGGCGAAATCTACGACATTAGAGAATTTAGAACATTTTTATTGTAGACGTATATGATAATATATACTGTAATAATTAGAGTAATATACAACTAGTCGTTATATGTCATTTGAGTAGACATTTGAGACGTTATCGCATTTTTAACGTTAATCGTTAATTTTTTTCAAAAAAAATTAACAAAATGATATATCTTAACAGTTTAATGACTTAAATGAGTAGCCGTGGAGATGAAGTAACTATTTGATATGTTTTTTGTGAGATGGTTTACAATTTGATATAAAACCCTATAATAAATTAGTTATAACTAAATAAATGTGACTAATATAATTATTCATAAATCATAACACAAATAATAATATTTTTTAAATCTCAAGAGTACTGCTAACTATAAAAAATAATAATGGATCATGTATCTTATTTTAATATTTTCATTGGCAAAAATGAATATAATATAATATATATATAGTTTAATGAAGATTTAATATTATCACTGTATAGTATATACGTTTACTTTGACAATGTTTGTTAATATTTGTTATAAATAAGAAGTAACAATTTTAAAGTAATTTTGTCAACAGTCCACATGTACGTAATTACGTTAAACAACAGACGCGTACCAGTTAGTTAAACCAAACAGTTTCCAAAGAATATTAAGTGAGAAAAGCTGAGGAGACTTCCGTTCGTTTGAATAATTCTTTGGTTTGAAACTTGATTAATCAGCAAGTCAGTGACAAGAAATTGTGAGGAAATTTTGAATTATATCACCAGTTAGATTCGACAAAATTACTTGCATAATTTCAATCATATACTTTGAGAGGCACCTTCAATTGTTTCAAAAATTGAACAACTAGGGGCATTTCTAACAGATTCTTATATTGCTCTATTACCTAAAATTTAAGAAAATTTGGGGAAGATGAGTAGCTCATAGTTAGCATCCACCTCTAATTCTTAACTTTAAGTGATGTCTAGCATTCCTTTATCTTCTTTTATCAATTAAATATTCATTTTTCTCTTTTCTTTTCTTTTTCTTTTTCCTTTCCCTGCATTAAAAAACATAAGTGAAATTTTATTTTATTATTATAATAATAATAAGGAACAACAAATAAGCAATATTTTTGGAGTTGTCATATAATGTAATGTCTTAAATTTCTAGGATTTAATTTAATAATACTATTTTTAAGTAACCCACTAAGAGGCTGTTGGAGTTACTCTTTAAGTTACCTACAAATTTTATGATGATCACAATATTATCAATTATAAAACTAAGTTAACTAAATTTTTTGTGAATGATATAATATATTTTTCAAAATTTTTTTATCGTTTTAGTTTAGTTTGAAAAACTTAATTCATCTATATTATTATTTAACATCTTATTCTAACAAACCTTAACTCATTCAAAAGACTAAATAATCCAAACCGAAAAATATAATAAGTTATTATATTTAAATAACTCATTTTGTATTATTTCAATTCAAATTTAAAAATTAAATGTAATATTTATATTCTATTATATTAAATCTATAAAAAAAACTATATAATTTACAATGTCATTTTTGTAATCCGATCCCAGTGATAAAGTTTGAGTTGTAAACCTGTAATAATATAATACAGATTTGTTCACAAATTACGACCACTAAACATAAACTTGTGAGCAGAGACAGATTAGAAAAAAGTGGCAGCCCTGTAATTAGAGTCTCGTCATATTTTCTTGGTCGACTCGTCAGTGGTTGCATTTTTATTTCAAGTAAATTTGTCACCCATTATCCTTCTTTTTGACTGAAGGGAGCAGCCAACCACTTTTCTCTTAACATTTTATTAGCACGTGAAACATAGAATTTGACAATATGGGTTCCATATATATATAAATATGTGTTTATTCCCCTTAACTTAAGGGGGTTGTCCGATCTTCCTACTCAATTTTAAATACAGTTTTTTAATAATTAGATTTATATTTTGTAAATTATTATATATTTAAAAAACCATCCCAATACACTTTTTAATTAAATTTTAATTAGAATATATTATTATACAAACTCTTTTAATTATTTAAAATTAAATAAAAAAATAAAATACACTCTTATACAAACTCATTTCATTAGAATACATTTTTATACAAACTCTTTTAATTAATTAAAATTAAATATAACATATTATTATTATTATAATAATGTTTAAAACAAATATCATACATACAAATATACAATTTTATCGTAGTTCTCCTTTTATACAACTTAAAATAATTAAAAATTGAATTAACCACGTTACAAAAATACCATGTTGTGTTATTATACAATAGTATAGATAAATAGATCAATTGAAAAATTGTCAAAACTTTGAAATTAAAGTTATTTTTCCAACAATGGAAACTTGATGGAAAAAACGAGATTAAAGTCAGTGAGAAAAAGATACGGGTAAACGTGAAATACAGGCCTGGGCCAGGATTAGAGGTGGTCAAATGGACGGTTAGGTTCGGACAGACTAGTTCCGAATCGTCAGAAAAAATGATATCAGTCGCCTTAAACTAGGCTGAGTTGTGAACCGGCACGAACAGCTAGAAAACCGAGCCGGGCGCGAGTTGAAGAATCATGAACCGTAATCGGCACGGACCGCTAGGCAACCTGCCAAATCCGCAACGAGGCAGCCCGACACGGCTTGGCTCGCCTCGCCTCGGCCCGGCATGACTCGACTCATCTCAGCTCGGCCCGGCACGACACGTAACGTCACCTGTAACGTCAACTTCTGCAACGGCTACTTCACAGTTCACAGGTGCTGCAAGTCTGTAAGTTTGCAATGTCCACCTGCTCCAACGGCTACTTCACATGTCACAACGGTCATTACTCACCTCCTGTATAAACCCACATCCACTGTCTCTCTCATTACTCCACTCTCCACTCTAACTCTACTCTCTACTCAACTCTATCTCACTGTCTCACTTAACTCTCTCTCAGTCTGTCTCATTCTTTCTTAGTCTTCGGCGAGCTTAAACCATTTTTGGCGAGGTTCAACACATTCCAACTAGTTTTAAAAAATCTGGCGACTTCAAATGGATCAAGGAAATTCACAAGGTTCCATCTAAGGAGGTTCAATGCCATCACCTCCCCGATCGAACCTGGTAAAATTCAATTTTTTTATTTTTTAAATATTCGTTTTGTTATGTTTTTAAAATTATTTGAAATATTCAAATTTATTATTATTATTATTATTTTAAATATTGGTTTGAAATATTCAATTTTTTTTTAAAAAAATTCAATTGTTTTAATTTTTTAAATATTCGTTTTGTTATGTTTTTAAAATTATTTGAAATATTCGAATCTTTATTTTTTTTTTAATATTCGTTTTGTTATCTTTATAAAATTATTTGAAATATTCAAATTTTAAAAAAAAATAATTTTTTATAGTTGTTATGTTTGTTATTCGAATTATTTGTTTTATATTTTAAGTTATTTGAATTAATCCGGGTACAATTTATTTTTACAAGTTCTTCTAGTAGTACTAGACATTCATCACACGTTTGGAATTATTTTTCGAGGCAAGCAACGGAAGATCCGAACAAATTTAAAGTTTTTTGTTTGCTTTGCATTAAAAGTGGTCGACAACAAGCCCTTTTTATTAATGCTAAGGGGACCGGTACAGGTACATTTGATTGACACTTAAAAAATCATCACGGAATAACGAAACAAAGTCATGAAACTGGAGAGGCACGTGGGGAATCACAACAAACACAAAACAGTGGTCTCATGTCTTCCGGTAGAGGTATGCCTTTCTCCTATAATAGAGATAGAATGATTGAAGATTTTGCTACTTATGTTATATTAAACGAGTTACCTTTCTCCCACGTTGAGAGTCCGAATTTAGAGTACATGATGAAACATTCAATAAACCTGGCATTTAGAAAAATTCTTAGGAACACACTTAAGCGTCACACACAAAAACAATATTATAGTCAATGAATAGAATTGATTAATTATTACGGTAATTTTGATGGTATGGTTTCTTTAACTAGTGATTGTTGGACTTCGAGTTGTGGTGAATCCTTTATCTGTGTTACAACTCATGGGATTGATGTTGACTACTTATTACAAAAATGAATTATTACATTTGATGTTATGGACGAGTCACACACCAGTTTTAATATAAAACAAAGAATATTAGATACAATAAGGGAATTACAATGAAACATGCTTACTCTTAATCATATGATAATTAATCATATTGATAAAAAAAAGTAATTACAATGAAATTGAAAATGATTTTAAGTTATTTTTTTATTTGATTGTAATTTTTTTTATTGTTGAGTAAAATTCAGTAAAATTTAAATTATATATGTACGAGATTAACGGGCAACCAACAACAAACTGTATTAGTATAAACTCAACGATAAAGTGGTTTAACTCCGATTTTGAGATTCAACAAAATTAATTCATTTATTGTATATAGGCATTTGATTTAGTAGAAATTAAAATCTATTATTATATATATAATAGGGCAACATGAGCAAATTTATTCAAATTGAAAAGACAGTTTAAAACTTCTAATCATAAATACCAATATTAATATTTATTAAATAATTTATTTTAATCATCTTTCCTCCATTAATATACTTCTTAATATCTATTGAATATTTTATTTTACTCATATCTCGCTCATTAATATTTATTAATTATTATATATTTCATTATTTATAATTAAGTTTATTTTATATATATCCTAATTATATGTTACATATTAAAACATGATAAATGTATTTGAGCACAATATAAAATACTCTTTAAATTGTAAAATTATATTTTAATTCTATCATAAATTAACAAAAAATTCACCGCAAATTACTTTTTAATTTTAATTAACAAAATATAAAATTACTTTTTAATTTTAATTTTAATATTGGTGAACAAACTTGTGAAAATCAGTAAGGTAAGTTATCTTGAGTGCTAGATTTCTATCATTTATTTTACGATGATACTATATGTTATCAAATTATGTATGTGTATTATCAAGGCTATCAAGGCATATAACAGAGAAGATTTGTATTATGATATTTCATATGATGAGAGGGTGGTGAGCGAACAAAATTGTTGTACAACATTATGCATCATGTGTTCTGAATAAGTGATGAACAAGTGAGGGATCAAGAATGTTGAAAGGTGTCTATATGTTCATTATATAAAAAAATGGCTACTCGGTTGCGTTAATTTGATAATTTGAGGCTCCTAAAGATGACTATCTACGGTAAAGCGAGACAAGATAAAGATGTAATTTATAATTTGACATCATGTACTAACGTGGAGGAGGTAAGAGACACACAAAAGAAACATGTCGAAATATAATAGGAATATTCAAAATGGCATGACAAAAATAAAAGATCTGGAAATTAGAAGGGACTAACAGCAAATAATTAATGAAATTTCAATAAGAATGTAAATAGCAGTAAGATGGCAAATTTAGTTTCCTTGTGCCTCCGACTCCAAAGTGAGTTATTACTTAGCTAGATTAGTTTTTATATTGAGTCAATAGTTCGACACTGTGGAACTGACCTTGTATAGAGCATAACATAAGACGCGAAGGCTGAATCCTAAAATTCATTCTAAAAGTAAAAAAGGGTCCCCGCGTGCGAAGCGAATGAGTGATGGACTGTTTTTCAGGGGAGTCTATGCAAGTAGAGAAGGTCGAAGGGTGAATGAGTTTTAAAATAGACAAAACGAATGTAATGAGAACCGATTGTACATCTTTCAAACACGGCTCTATTTGACATGACCTTCTTTGAATCCCGTATCGACCCCAACTAATGTGTTAAGTATTCCGCCCGGAGAGTATGCTAGCATATGGTGCCACTACGGTTGGTGACGAACTCGCTGAGTTTGGAAAAATTAAAAAATTAGTAGCATGCACCTACTCTGGACTTATTTGTCTTTGTCTGCTACTGATGTTGAGTTTCACACAGCTGGAAGAAAAGCTCAAGACATGATACAACTAGATGGAAATTCACCGAAAGTTTGTAACTTTTCTATGGTATTCTTCATACCATTCCACTGATTGTTAATACGTGTAAAAAGGTAAATGAAGTAAATGAATTAATTATCATTGTAAAGGAATATGTTCTCGGTTTACACATAAAACTCAAGAGGAGGGAAATAAAGGACAATTTAGTTCGTTAAGAAAAACTTGCAGCATACTTCCCTCACTACAAAAACTATTAGTCCATGCAATTTTCTACTAGTGCCCGTGCCTTGCATAAATTGTTGTGATGTTTTCTTGTTTTTGAATATTTGATCGTATTAGAAGGGACATGAGGTAAGAATTGAATTTTTAGATATCCTTCCGCATCAAGATCATTTTCATAGTCTCTCCGGTACTTTATAACTCTCAAAGAAATGACGCGACCTTCTGTGTGATGCTGTCCATCGAGTAAAAAATGACTCTGAGATTACAAAATTTGATGTCAACCAGAACAAGTCAGAAGAATTATTTAATTTGAGTTCGCTAATCATATATCATATGATTAGTATTATAGAGTAAATAACCAATAAAGTAACGTTTTTGTTGCTTAATCTTTTATTTTTTCTTAAGAAAAGATGATGAGTTTTAGTTATGGTTTCTTAAAGCCACTTGCGGAAGTTTGTTAGAAACTTAAGTTTGACATTCTGTAATCAAAACATATATAGCGTATGATATAGAAAGCAATTTCAATGACAGCATTTTAAGAGAAACATATTTTATTTATTTACATTATCAACTTGTAATTAAAATGCATATATCTTGTTCATAGTTGTGAGAAATAGAATCCTCAAACTGTTAAATTCGATATATTATGGGAATGCGCATCGATTACAGTACTACAAACTGTTGAACTTGATGCTTGTTGATGAATTCTGTTATTGCTGCCATCAATTCTTGGGTACGTGTAGCTGTTAATGGATCCAAATCGACTGCAATCTTGTTCATATAAAAGCCATGACTTTTATACTCGAGCACTGAAGAACAGCTCCACATCTTTCCCTTCTTTTTTCGCTGATGCAGAAGCCACCTCCATGGAGATGAAGGATGATAGGCAATGTGTGTGTTGGATCGTAATTAAAAACTACACATAACAATGGGGCAGTTATATAAATAGTTTAACAAGAACAGACAGATTAAACCAATTAACAAAACAAAGCACGAAGGTAAAACAAAACATATAAATTAGTAACTGTAAGGACAAGAGAAAAGATAGAATGCTTAGCTCTAACAGAAGCTTTACGCATACACTGATAGAACCAAACAACTGCTGAGTCGCCAAGCCTTGCAAGAAGTCTTGACTGTTCTTGAAGAGATTATTGCCCCACTACGCTGTGTTGGGTTGCAGCAATATCACTTCCAGGATAAAACAGCACAGAGTACTTCGTCCACAGATACGTAGCACTCAACAGCGACTAGCACCTCAGTTCGCCGAAAAAACCTATGCACTTTATATATGCGAGGTAGGAGAAAGAGGCACAACTCAATTTGCCCGACAACCTATGCAATTTATTTTTAACTATGCAAGGTACAAGCAAGAGGCACACAAACTAGATGCACACCTTTGCCCGACAACCTATGCAATTTATTTTTTAATTATGCAAGGTACAAGCAAGAGGCACACAAGCTAGATGCTATGCTCAATTAGATGTGCACGCCTCAATATATAGGTATCTTGAGTTGCTCTTCTCTTATTCTACTCGATGTGGGATGTAGAGTTTTTCAAAGAAAATAGAGTTTTGCAAGATGGGTTTTATTTGTTACTTATATTATTCAGATTAAGTAATATTAATATTACAATATATATAGAGTCTGATTATTTAAATAATCCTTACTCAATATATTTAATATTAATATTAAATAATCAATATAAATAGATCAAATAAATTTGCAATTAAAAGATATAAAGTACTCAATAGCATCATGTGACATAAGCATTCTACTTACACTAGTAGTTGTAAACAACACTAACACAAGATGCTATATAAACTTATTATCCTTCTTTTACAAATTCAATGTGGGACAAACCCACATAACCCATTTCAAGCAAGTAACTTCAACTCAATTTCTTTATGGATTCCACTAAAAAAATGTCTTAGATCCAAACATGAAAGTTTAAGTCCTCATAGCAAGGAACAACTTCCATCAGTTAGTTTTCAGAAATTACATTAAGAACATATCGAAAATATGTCTTAAACTTTCCATTTTCTAACAATCCCCCACAAATCCATACAGAAATGCATATCAGGTTCTACTCATGACTTGTTTTTCAGAGTTGGTACCGGTCAAGGTTTGAACCCTCCTAAGTCCTCTACTTCGATGGCTACTGGATATAGATGAAATGTTTCACCTTGAATCTTTATCCGTTTGGTGTAACCACACTCCATAGACGACGACAAGTCAAAGACTATGGTGCTGATCTACGGCTTTGAGACGTTAATGGTCATGTCTCGATCCTGTTCGTCGAATGCTTCGAGGAATAACCCTATCCTCTAATTGCGACCACACAATTACATTCGCTTAGCTGGGCATCTCCAAAGATGTACTGCCAACATCTCGTCTCACGACTTGACCCCATTCAGAGTTCTTCAAAACTCTTGCTAACTAGCAGTTACAGTACCTCTTGAGGTTTACAGGAAAAGACTCAGATACGTGAGTATCTAGATATTTATAGTAGAGGTACTACTGAATCACCCTCACAACTTGTTATTACCACATTGAATACACTTCGAGGGATCTCCTCTCAGGTGTATTGGGTTCCCGCTGTTGATGACTCAAAATGGGTTGTCAGTCCCATCCCCAACCTCGACTTAAGGACAACATCATGCTCAAGTCCCTTAGTCAAAGGATCAGCCAGGTTATCTTGAGTTCCAATAAACTCAATAGCAATGATCCTGTCAGACACCAAACCCCTTATAGACTTGAGTCTAACTTGGACGTGTCTCTTGGTTTTCACATTATACTTCTTACTGTTTATCTTGTCGATAGTTGTACGGCTATCACAATGAACAGCAAGAGCTGGAAGCGGTTGGCTTACTACAGGAATCACAGACATAAGTCCATGCAACCATTCAGCCTCCGTCCCCGTGGCATCTAATGCACACAACTCAGCCTCAAATGTAGACCGAGTTACAATAGTCTGTCTAGCAGACTTCCAGGATATAGCTCCACCCGCAAGGGTAAATACGTATCCAGTCACTCCATTGGAACCAGATTTCTTAGCTATCCAACTTGCATCACTATATCCCTCTAGCACTCCAGGAAACCTCCTGTAATGCAAACCAAGGTAGATGGTGCCTTTTAGATATCTAAGCACTCTATCAAGAGCATCCCAATGAGTCTTGTTTGGACAGCTTGTATATCTAGCTAACTTAGACACAGAAAAAGAAATATCTGGTCTAGTACCATTAGCAAGATATTGCAAACTCCCAATAATCTGAGAATATCTTAACTGAGACACAGGAACACCTGACTTATTCTTGACAAGAGCAACTTTTGAATCATATGGCGTGCTTGCGATTCTACAATTTGAATAACCATACTTCTCTAGTATAGATTTCTCTATATAATGAGATTGCGACAAGGTTATTCCATCAGCTGACTGAGTCAGCTTGATACCAAGAATCACATTAGCAGCACCCATATCCTTCATTTCAAAGTGCCTTTTCAAGAAACTTTTTGTCTCATTAATAATCTCAATATTGGTTCCAAACAACAATATGTCATCCACATACAGGCACAAGATTACTTTTTCATTTCCTTTAACCTTATAGTAGACACACTTGTCACTTTCATTAACCAAAAAACCTGAAGTCAAAACAGTTTCATCAAACTTTTTGTGCCAGTCTCTAGGAGCTTGTTTCAAACCATAGATAGACTTGATTAATTTACAAACTTTCCTCTCGTTGCCAGAAACAACAAATCCTTCAGGCTGATCCATATAAATCTCTTCTTCAAGATTACCATGAAAAAAAGCTGTCTTTACATCCATTTGATGGATGATAAGACCATGTACGGAAGCCAATGCTATAAGCATTCGAATTGTTGTCATTCTTGCAACATGAGAGTATATGTCAAAGTAGTCAATGCCTTCCATCTGCCTAAAACCCTTAGCTACCAGCCTAGCCTTATACTTATCTATTGAGCCATCCGGGTTCATCTTTCTTTTGAAAATCCACTTACATCCTATAGTAGTACACCCAGGAGGGAGATCAACCAACTCCCATGTTCCGTTAGAAACAATAGAGTCAATCTCACTCTTCACAGCGCCTTTCCAGTGCCTTGACTCTGAAGAATCCATGGCATGTCGAAAAGTTAAAGGTTCGTCCTCGACATTGTAAGTGATAAAATCACTTCCAAAGTCCTTGACCACCTTTGCACGCTTACTCCTTCTAGGTTCCTCTACTTCGTTAGGAGTAGAGCTACTAGCAGGATTCGCCCCCACATTTGTCATCCTTTCCACATGATCAGGAATGGAACTCGATGTGCGAGTGGGATCATCATCAGAAATACCCTGAGGTATACCAGTCTTCACAGGGAATACATTCTCAAAGAATGTTGCATCACGAAATTCAACTATAGTGTTTTCCACTATCCCATCTATGTCAGATTTTAACACTAAAAATCTCATAGCGATAGTGGTTTCAATATAGCCCAGAAAGATGCAATCAACAGTTTTCGGACCCAGTTTCTTTCTCTTGTGTTCAGGGACAAGTACTTTTGCAAGGCAGCCCCACACACGAAGATACTTTAAACTAGCCTTTCTGCCTTTCCATAATTCATAAGGTGTCTTGTCCATATGTTTCAGAGGAACTCTGTTCAGAATATGGCAAGCCGTATTCAGAGCCTCTCCCCACATGTACTTAGGCGACCCTGAATTAATTAGCATACTGTTAATCATATCTTTAAAGGTTCTGTTCTTTCGTTCTGCCACCCCATTAGACTCAGGAGTGTATGGTGGAGTTACCTCATGAACTATACCATTGTTTTTGTAAAATTCATTAAACGAGGTACCCATATACTCTCCACCTCTATCAGACCTCAACCGTTTAAGTACTTTGCCAGTTTGTGTTTCAGCTTCATTTTTATACATAATAAATTTATCAAGTGCTTCATCTTTATGTTTAATTAGATAAACATGGCAATATCTACTACAATCATCAATAAAGGTAATGAAATATCTTTTATTATCTTTAGTCAAAACACCACCAAATTCACATATGTCTGTGTGAACTAATTCTAACACTTCTGAATCCCTAACAATGTTATGAAAGGGTTTCCTAGTTAGTTTAGCAGTCACACATACTTGACATTTAGATTTCTTTTCAATGGCATACTTTGGAATCAGCTCTAAATTCATCATATTCTTTAGAGCACCAAAATTTAGATGACCAAGTCGTGAGTGCCATAAATCGGATGTTTCAACCCAATTCACAGAAGGAATAACATTTTCATTAATAAAACTGCCAAAAACAGGCTCTACATTTATTAAGAATAATCCATCAGACAAGTAACCTTTGCCAAAAAAAAACCAGTATGCGTAATAACTACTTTATTACACTTCAAAGAAAGTTCGAAACCATTTCTAACTAAACAGCTTCCACTTATTATGTTTCTACGAATGTCAGGAACATGATGCACTCTAGTAAGGGATAGAATACGCCCAGAAGCAAACTTCAGGTCCACGTTTCCTACTCCAAGTACTTGAGTTGCACTAGCATTCCCCATCGTCACTGTCATTCCTTGAACCTGTTGATAAGATACAAACAGAGTAATATCAGTACAAATATGTACATTAGCTCCAATATCAATCAACCATTCATTTGACAGATAAGTGGAAAGTAGTGTAGGGTTGTAGGTAACATACTCATCATTGGTTTCAGAAGCAACAGCCTCACCAACAACCATGTTAACCACAGGCCCATCAGTGGTTGCAAGCACAGTATTAGTATGTGCTACCACATTAGATTTCTTCGCTTTCTTAGTAGGACAGTCCTTGCTCCAATGACCAACCTGTCCACAAGACCAACATGGTTTGTTTGCCTTTGGTTTCTTAGCCTTGTTCTTGTCATTTTTAGGCTTGTTATTCTCCTTCTTAGTGACAGACTTTCTTTTCTGTCCAACAGTCACTACGTTCACCTTCGAACTCCCATGTTCAGCAGGCATCACATGTCCCTGTTTGGACTTGTGTTGTTCCTGCACAGAGATGTCCAACATTAAGTTAGTCCAGGTGATCTCTCCTTTCTGTCTTTTCAGGGAGAGAGCAAACTCTTCCCAAGACTTCGGGAGCTTTTCAATCACCGACATAACCTGAAACTTCTCAGGAAGGTCCATTCCAGACTCCTTCAAAGCATGTACCAACATCTCAAATTCATGCACCTGCTCAGTCATGGATTTATTATCCACCAGCTTGAAATCAAGGAACCTTGCCACACTATACTTTTCCAGACCCTGAGAGTCAGTATTGTGGGTTTGGTCCAGCTTCTCCATTAAGAGTTTAGCAATGAAGGCATCCGATGAATAAACATCGAATAGAGTGTTTGCTAAGGCTGCCAAAATAGCAACCCTTGCCACTCCATCCTTTTCAGCCCACAAGGCATAAACCTTAATAGAGTCAGCCTGCTCTTGATTCACAACAGGAGGATCATACTGCACCACCGGCCATAGACCCTTAACCGTTAACCATAACTTCATCTTTTTCTGCCAACGAGAAAAGCCAGCACCACCGCTGAACTTCTCAGGCATACCAGACAAATCAATAGGCTGTGGGAAACGGTACGTAGCCCAATCAATGGCAGATGCAATAACCCCAGACACAGAACCAGTAGCATCAACAACAGGAGTTTCAGTTTCGTTAACCATCTTGTTAATTAACAATATATAACAGATAATCTCTTCAAGATTGTTGGATCGTAATTAAAAACTACACACAACAATGGGGCAGTTATATAAATAGTTTAACAAGAACAGGCAGATTAAACCAATTAACAAAACAAAGCACGAAGGTAAAACAAAACATATAAATTAGTAACTGTAAGGACAAGAGAAAAGATAGAATGCTTAGCTCTAACAGAAGCTTTACGCATACACTGATAGAACCAAACAACTGCTGAGTCGCCAAGTCTTGCAAGAAGTCTTGACTGTTCTTGAAGAGATTATTGCCCCACTACGCTGTGTTGGGTTGCAGCAATATCACTTCCAGGATAAAACAACACAGAGTACTTCGTCCACAGATACGTAGCACTCAACAGCGACTAGCACCTCAGTTCACCGAAAAAACCTATGCACTTTATATATACGAGGTAGGAGAAAGAGGCACAACTCAATTTGCCCGACAACCTATGCAATTTATTTTTAACTATGCAAGGTACAAGCAAGAGGCACACAAGCTAGATGCACACCTTTGCCCGACAACCTATGCAATTTATTTTTTAATTATGCAAGGTACAAGTAAGAGGCACACAAGCTAGATGCTATGCTCAATTAGATGTGCACGCCTCAATATATAGACATCTTGAGTTGCTCTTCTCTTATTCTACTCGATGTGGGATGTAGAGTTTTTCAAAAAAAATAGAGTTTTGCAAGATGGGTTTTATTTGTTACTTATATTATTCAGATTAAGTAATATTAATATTACAATATATATATAGAGTCTGATTATTTAAATAATCCTTACTCAATATATTTAATATTAATATTAAATAATCAATATAAATAGATCAAATAAATTTGCAATTAAAAGATATAAAGTACTCAATAGCATCATGTGACATAAGCATTCTACTTACACTAGTAGTTGTAAACAACACTAACACAAGATGCTATATAAACTTATTATCCTTCTTTTACAAATTCAATGTGGGACAAACCCACATAACCCATTTCAAGCAAGTAACTTCAACTCAATTTCTTTATGGATTCCACTAAGAAAATGTCTTAGATCCAAACATGAAAGTTTAAGTCCTCATAGCAAGGAACAACTTCCATCAGTTAGTTTCCGGAAATTACATCAAGAACATATCGAAAATATGTCTTAAATTTTCCATTTTCTAACGGTGTGTGCATCCGTAGATTTTGTTTCTGGCAAGTAGATACGGACTCGAACTACTGAGCCCGTATCTACATCCTTAACAGCAACTCCCTCGACAAATTTGTCATGAGACATGACCGGTTCAACCATAAAACTGACTTGGGGTGGACCGGTCCATGTTCTGTCGACGGAGCCATCATCGTAAATACTGAGCCAGCCAGAGACTTCCTCACAATCTTTTTTTCTTGGAGCATTGTATATTAAAAGTAAGGGCGTCGTATGATGATTGAGGTTTTAGTTTGATGCTGATGTTATGTAAGAGTGAGATACTGTAGTTTGGGGTGTTTTTTTTTAGTGCTTTTGGTTGGGTTTGAACTTTGAAGTATAGATAACACAAATACGAAAGGGTCCTTGCCGGATTTGTAAAGTGTTTTTGCATTTAGGTTATGTTTGAATTGTCGCTGTGTTGTGAAAAAAAATGCTATGTTTTGTAATTTTTTTATTTATACATATTTTGAGATATAATATAAAAAAAATGTTTTTATAAAAATTTGATGATAAAACTTATAATTATTTTCTATAAAGCTGAAAAACAGTTTTTTTCCAAAAGTATGAGAACCTACTTTCTCTAACAACAGTTTAAAGCTGTTGTTATTACCTGTAACAGTAATATCAAATGAACCCTTAAATTAAATTTGCCGAATTACTTGAATTGTAAAGTGTTTTTCCATTTAATTAAACTAAAACTCTAGAGCGGGTAGCTTATGTATTATGAGTTTATTCTATGTTGTTACGATTTTGAGTTTGATTCTCATTCACAAAAAAATAAAAATAAATTAAACTCCATTTTATCACCCAAAAAAATACAAAATAAATTAAAACTCCACTAAGAGAATAAATATATTTATATTTATTATTTATAATAAATATATAATAACATAAGTGCACACGGCTCTGTTTTTTGGAGCGATAGAAGCTAAACATCAAAACTCAAATTAAACTTTTAATTAGATTTCAATTTAAAGAGTACGATTTTCTTTGGTACAAATTTTGTGATTTTTACTCATCCGGAGCTGGACGTCATACTAACGACTCTCTCAAGTAAATACGAATCTCTCAAGTAAACCTTTTTTCGCATTGATCATTAAATGATATTTTGTATTTTTGATTTCCACTATATATTATTAATTTTTCGATTAAATTATAAAATTTCTTGAATAAAAAAATTCATGTACTGAATATTGTGTTTTTAATACAATTCATTTATGGAATAGCATTTTTTGACAAAAAAACTAATGAGGCTCACTAAAGACATCAATCAATTTTTTTAAAATTTGTTTTAGCCATCAAGCAACTTTTTTTTAAAATTTTTTATGTGTGTGAAATAAACTAAATATATAGTTAATTCTATTTGCAAATTTTACATGTTAATTAAATCGAGTTGTATGCCCTTTTTTGAATATTTGCAAGATAATTTAAAGTTTCTAAAAAATGTGGGACTTGAAAATCATGAAAACAAAAATATATAGCCATTATGGCGTTATCAAGCCTACATGGATACAACTCGGGCCTTTATCAAATCTATTGGGCTAACAAATATGAAAAGCCCAATGGAGTTTCTATAGTGTTTACAGTGAATGTTTGAAAAATAAACTCTGTTTAGCTTCAAATATATAGAGACATATACACGCCATATAGTAAAATTAAAATTCATTGAGAACCCACTTTTACAAAGGTATGAAAAGTCTATTTCTTTGATTTTCTTGAGTGATTATGTGATTTTTGAATTGGGTTTTATTTAAAATGCTAAAGTTTTGATTTTTAGCTTGTAATTCTTTATAATTTGCTATTCTAATTGTTGTGAAATCTTGATTATTGATTATCTTGGAGTTCAGAATCTTAATTTAGAAACTTGTTAAAAAATGAATTAGACTGGACACTTAGTGATATATAGACAAAAGTATGAGCTTTACAAAAATGTAACCTTTTGGAGGTTTCATGCGAAAGTTCAAGAAGAAAAGATTGTTTCTCTTCTACTTTTCGGGTTTAGTTCATGGCCTACCGAGAGTGAGAGATATGATAGATTGAGCCTAAGTTTCATGATTTTGCGTTGTAGATTATTTTGATGTTCAAATTTTGGTGATATTTTCTTGTTTAAGAATTTTTGATCTTATTAGAGCAGTTTCATGATAACACAATGTGTGAGTGTTATTTTGTCTAGTAATGGCTGCATCTTCATTTAAGAGACATGGTAGATCTTATGGGATCAGTTTTATACTTTTATGGCAACCGGAAATATAAAGATAGTATTTGTGATACTATTCTGTTGTTCACTGCATAGATGGAAACTGGCAAGACGTAAGTTTTATTCTGTTACTCATTCTAAGGATATAGTAAATTCGATGCTTCATGTACGTGCTAATGGTTATGGTTCAAAAGATAAGTTTAGTACTGCCTTGTAACATATAGCGAGCCATGATATAATAATATATGTTGGATGGTAATATAAACATCTATCTTTGTAAACTATATTATTTGGTGGATATAAATTGCAGCCATTAATTATAAAGGAATGCCGTTTATGTATTAGATGAAATAGTTTAGGTAGCTAGCACTAGCTGTGAATCTCAAGTCCACTATACGGAAGTTATCCTAGCTTGTCTATCAATAACATAAGAGAAAAGTTGAGATTACCTTATGTTAGAAAAGAAATCTGCCTGTTAATTAAATAGTGAGTTTTTGCGTTGGATCTTATATTGTAAAATCTCTTAGGAACTCCTGCCCATTAAATGGGTAAGATTTCGTGTTGGAGCTGATTTAGTAATGTCTATTATAAACTCGGCTTTTCTAGAACTTTACAATCTGATCATTTGTTATATCTTGTCAATTTCACGTGAATAGAAACAATCCCAATAATAATATTGTTCAATGCCTTCTTCAATCACAATACATTTAACCAGATCCCCTTAAAAACCACACGCATGGGTCGACAAGTCCAGGCTGAGTCAGAAAAGCTTTGATCATTGGACCGGGCACAGGAAATGATTTCAGGTGAAGTTAACCTGTCACGTTTCGTGTCGTGTGTTTCTGTCCCTACTATTAGTAAAATCAGTGGATGCTCTTGTAGACATTGTTCTTTGAAACTCGTTTTTTTCGAATGCCTGTTCTGGGACATAGGCAAAAAATGTGAGCGTAGGGTGTGGCAAACTGATGTCTGATGGGCCGCTCCTAGAAATGTGAAAAATTCTTCAGTGGATTCGAGACCTATTGAAACAAATAAAAGTACGAGCTTTCCGAAACGTATGTGGTGTTTAATTATTTCTAGTTTTGATGACATTTATATCGTGCTTTCTTTTAATTTTAAAAATATAGGAGGTGTTCATGGCTGGCGTACTAATTACAAGCACCATGCTGTCTAGTAATGCTCATTCGAAGTTTCGAACGACATGGTGAAATATATATGAGCAATTATATGCCAACATATAGATACTATTGGGCCTTAATATTGCAAATTTTGAAACAAACAAAAGTATGAGCTTTCCGAAAATGTAAATTTTATATTTTGTGCAGGCTGCTTATAAATCTTTGAAAATAAAAGATTTTATTTCTTGCCATGGAGTAGGGGGGGGGGGGGGGAGATTGAGCTTAAATTATTCTGCAACCTAAACTTATGTGGTGTTTAGTTATTTCTAGTACATTTATATTGTGTTTTATTTTAAATTTTAACAATACAGGATCTGTTCATGGCTTGTATACTAATTACAAGCACTATTCTGTCTAAAAATGATCATTTGTTCATTCAAAAGACATGGTGAAATGTATAGGAGCAAGTATATATTGGGCCTTAATATTGTATATTTGTATCTAGTATTATTTTCTTCTTCCAGTAATTCATTCAAAAGACAATAAGTCCATGGTTTGGCTATAGCCCAAGGGTGAGAGCGAGAGCGAAGAAATTAAGCTTTATACTTTTGCAACTCTAATATATGTGGTGTTTTGGTAGTACTAATTTGGTGATGTTTATCATGTTTTTTAATAGTACAATGTAGGAGTCAGTCGTTCATTGCTAGCAGCCTAGAACTAAATATAAGTAATGTTCTGTCTAGTAATGCTCACTATTTGAGCAATTATACGGCAGGATATAGATATTATTATATCATAATATTCTATCTCGTATTTTTTTAATTCTTTATTCAAATAACAGTTGAGCTGAGTTGTTCATGTAAAGTATAATGGTTAATATAATAAAAATTAAGTCAACTTTCTGGATAAAAATTAGCTAATTTATCAAATTCTCAACAAAATCATTTTAGATCTTGTTATTTTTATTGAAAGCTAAAAGGAAGTTCAGTCTTGCAAGTTATAGTCACAAAGTGTTTCTAATTCATGTTTATTTCTCTAATTTTCTACTTGGTCTAGCGGTACGATTTGTATTTGTTATTGTCGATATACCACGATCAATTTTAGTAAAAGAAAAACACTTGTTTAACTGGTAAAGGTAAGATATCCCTTTCCTACTTGCCATTCTCCGTATTTCTAGGATATAGTCTGTTGTAGAACTAAGCTAAGCAATCTTTGTTAATTAAAATCGTTCTCTAAAAGAAAAAATTTCCTAATCTTGATGTAAAAGATAATTATTCTAATATATGAAATAAATAAACTTATTTTTTTTCATAATCCTATAGCCTATAATACCGTCAATCATGTTTCCTTGGGTCTCTTTCTGGGCTGTCCTGTATTGAATATAATAACACTTTCATATTTGTGCCAATGGGGGTCCAATGACTTGAGATTGTGATCCGTTTATGGTTCAAATCTGATGTCCTTTTGGATCTTATGCCGCCTTGGACTAATGATGCTACCGCTCGGCCCAAACATTGTAAAACCTTGAAAAAACAGTTTTATAGTTAAATATTAGGCACTTGGTAATTATTCCCAAAACTATATTATTTCTTTGAAAATTTGGGTAATCTTGATTTATTACAAGCATATTAGAAGAGAAAATGTTAATTTTTTTATTAATTAGAATAAAAATTGTGAAAATATTGTGAGTAGGGGACTAAATCAACCTTAACCTAAGATGTATCTAGGTGCCTATATTAGTTACAGTCGCCGCCTCTTGTGTTCACATCCCTGTATCCTGTGAACGCCTAATTAGGACAGAGAAAAAGAAAAAAGATCAACATGTCTTCTGATAAGAAATGGCTAACCTTTAAGACCTCCGACAACCAGGAATTTGTGGTCGAAGAATCTGTTGGCATGATGTCTAACACAGTTAAGAATATTGTTGAAGATGTACCGGAGCCTTCTGTTATTCCTTTGACGCATATCAATGGAAAAACCATGAGCAAAATTATTGAGTTTTGCAAAAAGCACATCGAGGAATCGGATGAGGATGTTCTTAATGAATTCAATGCACAACTTCTGGATCTTGATCAGGAGGATCTTTTTCATCTCTTAATTGCTGCTAACTTTCTTGATATAAAAGACTTGTTGGAAAGGGTTATCCAAAAAGTTGCTGATATGATTAAAGGAAAGTCATCGGAAGAGATCCGTAACATTTTTAATATACAAAATGATTTGAGTGCGGAGGAAAATGAAGAAAGTCGCAGAGAGAACCATTGGGTTCGTCAGAAGTAATTTCAATATTTTTTCAAATTTTTTTGGTGATCTGCGACTAGTTTAATAAATTGGATGATTATGAATTCAGTGAGTGAGTTCTTCTGTGATGGTTAGTTAACATTGGTTTGAAAATGTTACTGGTTTTATTGTTTAATTGGATTTTGCAATGTTATTATTTTGTTGTTTGGGTTTTGTTATTCACTTTGGCAATATTATGCAATTTCGGATGTTGGTTTTGGTTTTCATTAGTTGAAACTCCAAAGGTATCCCTTTTCTTTATAAACCTTTTGATATCCTTCTCCTCCCCCAACCCTCAAGCATATCAGTGTAGTATATTTCTTAGAGTAATTTTCTGATGATACAGAATAATAGTCACTGAGTTAGATATTGAGTTGTTTTGAGTATAGGTTCCCCGAACTCGGTGTTGCTGCTTCTCCTTCAACAACTTGGTCACTAGATTTGAGGCCGTGTTGATCTTTTTATTAGACACTCTGACTATGTTGCGTGTATTCCAATTGTGATCGTACTGCATCTTTAGAATTCTTATATTTTCACTTAAGTTTTAATGGTATTGTGTCTGTCCTTGGTATGAACTGTGTAGAATGCTTCCTCAAGGTTCTAAAAGGGTGAACTTATTGACTATTTGTGTTTTATGGATGGAAAGGAGAATTCGTTGTGGATGGAGATTTATACCAATCTCAGTTGATCAGTATCATCCCACCCCACCTAGATGCAATGCTGTTGATGTTATCCTTGTCCATGGTAGGCTTCTGCATTATAGCCAAATTACTACCCCCCCAAAACACCCCCATGGTAGGCTTCTGCATTATAGCCAAATTACTCTACCAAGTATGCCGTTGGATTGGTCCCCCCCCCCCCACCACAAAACACCCCCCACACTAAATTGGTACTTTTTAATCTTTTGAGTGCCATTTTTCAGGTATGCCCCAGTTAGTTCTTTTCATTATTGACATATCCTCTTTTTCTAAATTTGTCATCATGCCCTTGCATCGAATTTTTTGTCAGATATGAAATTGATATTATGTTCCTGAAGGAGTTCTTTAATGCTTTACATACTTCGAAGACTTTCCATGTATCCAATGACACTTCTTTGGAGAGCTTGTTTGATCAATGTAGTAGGTTGCTTTTATCTCCATCCGATGTGTCAACCCGTTGTTATTATCTGGAAGCAGTTCTATGAAATTGTTTCTTTTAAAGTAATTTGAACCAGTCTTTTTACCAATAGGTCATTCACTAGCAACACATATTCTTTATAGACATATAAAGAATTCTTACCTTCATTGTTTTATTTTATAGACATATCATTTTTTTGTGAGTACTGTTTGTGCAAGGAGCTGTATTCGTTCTTCCTGCTTTCCTTCAATTTTCTTTAGATGCTTCTTGGTATTTTGGGGTGACATACATTTTGTTGTATTCGTCTCTATCTTTGACTTTATGTCATCCAGAGAATATATCCCATCATGCTTTTGCTGTTACAACCTCTGTTATGTATTGTTTGTTTGGATCCCATTTTGCCGTCCACTAGTGATATGCTCATCTAATGTTCCCTACTTATGATTACCTCTTCTGTCCATGAAGATCACCTTGTGATGTGTGGTCCTTACGGGTTTCCCCTCTTTCTTTCTCTGGACCACTCTCACTTTTTGTCTCTATCAATTTTAACCAATTAGTAGCCTTGTTTAGGTTAATGTAGGACAAGTCCAGATGCTGTAGAGATTTAAGTTTTCTTACAGCAGAGGCTATATCAGTCTGTGCCAACTATTGTTTGCAATGGTCCTGTTGTTTAAACAGGGGTTAGAGGAATTCTTGTCCTTCTCTTACAATGGCAATCCCCTGTCAATTTGTGTTGGCTAAAATTGTATAGCTAAAAGGGTGTTCATATGAACACCTCAATTGTGGCATCTCAATTGCGTAAGTGCCGAATTTAAGAAGAGTTAAAGGTTAGTAGTGAAATATATGCCAAAATTTGTTTGGAGACTGGTTAGAATAGTAAGGGCAATTATTATTCTATTGGCAATTGAGTTTCACTATCAGAAGTTCAGGTATACATATCCGTAATAGTAAGGGCACAGGGTTAGATTCTGTTGTGTAAATCTTTCTTATATCTTAGAATAATATGAAATGGCAGCAGAGAAATAGATAAGAAGGTCAAAATAGGAGACCCGAACATAGAGACAGAAACAACTGTACATCCATAGAGAGTGAGAGGGAGAGAGACTTAGACAGTGGCTTGCTGCTTATTTTAGTTCAAGATTATTCCAAAATATCACAAACCAAGCCCTACATTGACCACACTGCAAGACAGTGAGCATTCAATTTTTTTTATCCTAAAGATGAAGATTGCCGACAGAAACCTGTATGTGGTTGAACCATATACTATGGCTTTTAACTTGTATACCGGTAATACAAAATGCAAACATTGATATCACGTCAACCTCACAGCGGAGTTAAGAAACTTTGAAGACAATAGTGGACTGACAAAAGTGGCTTTTGCATGTAGAGTCTTATTTGATTAACAAACATTTCTAACATCTGTTTTTGCATATATTTACAGATCGTCTTCAATAGGTGAAGAAAACCATACTCGAGATCAGATTGACGAAACCAAGTTTTGAGCTTCAGATGAAACTTCCGAAAGTTTATTCCTGGTCCACCTCTTTAGCATCTCCAGAGCAGCATTGGGTTGATCCATTGGAACCATATGGCCAGCATCATGGACCTATTGGTCAAAGTGAATATATTAGTTGAGGTATTCAATGTCTGACTTTAAGATTTTATAGTCGCATAGATGGAGAAGATGATCAATATGGATATTTTAAACACGAGGCAGAAAGAGTCCACTACCTTGAGGAAACTGAGAGGACCGTGAGTTTTGAGCACTCCTGCATCAGAACCATCAACTTTAAAAGGAACTTCAGACGAACCTCCGAATTCTTTCTGACCACTCCATTGCATAGCATGAACCCATCTCGAATTTCCTGCGGCCAGATGAAGTAAAAGTATAGATAAAACATAGATACCCACTCTGCAATTTTTTTCCTCATGTATAATCTTCAAGCCCATACAATTACATCATTACCAGGAAAATGTATGAATCGCAGCAATCCATGATGACTTACCTAGCCAGTTGCAAATAAGATCATATTCCCCAGCATATACAAGTACTTTAATTCCATCCTCCAAAAGTGCAGGAATGCCAGCTTCGAGATTCCTCATCCAGTCGACAAGCATAGCTTGATACACAGTAGGGCTACAAGAAACAAAGTCTATATCCCCAACACCAAGAGATTCTCTAACAGATTTCTCGTTCAAGAGTTTCTCTGCATTTGAAAAGTCGTAACAGAGGCTTCCCTCGCATTTTTTCCGAATATCATAGTACTGCAGACAAGTCATATGAGATATTTAATACCTTCGAAGATCATAATTTCATTAATGTTAATAGAGTATTCAGATGCCAACAAGAATAATCATATCGAACAACTTATATGTTGCTTACATTAGTATCACCGGCAAGTGCCATTATAGAATTGAATATGGAGCTGCACACATAGTAAGAAGCCATACAAGATATTGTGCCATCTGTACCTGTAAGAAGAATACATTCTCAAATGAGTATCACTCAATACAGAAATTTGTATGTAAAGCTAAACGGGGAGGGAAATGTGCACATGAAAACAAGAGCTGGCATACCACAGAGCTTTATTGCAGTTTTGCAAACTGGAAGAACTTTATTTATGCGTTCATAGTCGGACTTTTTGATTATAGACATATCTAATGCATAGTCTGAATAAGCTTTGTACTGAATCTCTGGATTAGTAAGCCCGTTACCAATGGCGAATCCCTGGAAATTACTTCTGAAACTGATTATCAAAACGAAACGCAAGAACTGTGAATACAAGATAACAATTATTACAAGGACATACCTTGAGATTTATGTGAGCTCCTTGTTTTGCCTTGTTTCCGTGGTGTACTCGAGCAGCAAATGCAGGAATGTAGTGGCCGGCATATGATTCTCCAGTTATGTAAAAGTCATTTTTAGCAAACTCAGGATGCTCAGTGAAGAACGCCTAGACGAGGGATTAACAAGAAGATGAACAAGATTTTTTATAAAGGTATTAATTTTTTTACTTCTGTTCAATGACAAATATGTTTATACACTCGGCTCGTTTGCAGAATTAATGACAGGCTCTAGCCAGAATGAAAAATTATCGAGTTAGAAGAACAATAAGTAATAACAGTTTAAGCACTCAATAGTTCTGCAGGCATGGTACCTGCAAGAAGTCATATAAGTCATTGCTAACACCCTCTTCGTTGTGCCGAATGTCTCGTTTATCAGAGGTGTAACTAAAACCTGTCCCAGTAGGCTGGTCAACATAAAGTAGGTTGGACACCTGCATGTTTTCATATAAATAGTTACAATCTCATTACAAATCTTAGAACCTGTAAAAGAAGAACTGCATAAATACCGAGGGCAGGAGAGCTTAGTCTCAACTACAGAATGGGAAACAAAGTTTATTGATATAATCATCCGAGAAAAATTCGAGATGAGTAGCATTACCTTGTCCCATCCATACTCGTTCCACACAAGAGACATGTTTTTTGCAATACTGAAGGGACCATTTTCATAGAATAGAGCCAACTCACTGCTACAGCCTGGTCCCCCAGTCAACCAGATAACAACAGGGTCCTTCTTGCTGTTGCGCGATTCAAAGAAGAAATAGAACATCCTACAGACAACACCACACCAGAAAACTAAAGAGGAGAATGCACACACTTACAAAGACAGATATACTAAGAGAGACATATTAAGAGGCAACAGAATCCAAGTATATAGTTTGAGTCGATTCTCGAAAAATGACATGAATGCAGAAGATATCAAAAGGGAATTCAATTATGATAATAAGTCTTTTCCAATCAAAATTCCTCACATATAATATCAAAATATCTAAAAATTCAAGGACTTCGGAGACATACTTAGCAGCATGAGAATGCTGAATCTGATAATAACCCGCATGATGCCCCAAATCATCAACCGAAACACCACCAGGATCAACTAAATTCGGAAACTTAAACTTCTTCTCAACTATCTTCTTTGCCTGAGGCAAACCAGACTCATCATTTTCTTGATCCACAATATTAACATCTTTAGGTAACAAATTCAGCCCCCTGATCAACTTCTCCGCTTCCGTAGTCGGAAAATTTGCCGATGAATATAATTCAGAATCTGCTAAACACATTGGAGTTACAAATAATATAACAAGTCCAAGAATTGCAAGAAAACTTGTACATTTTTTCTCCATTATTGCCAAGTTACAAAACAGTTTAAAAGATAGATATGAGAACATAACTTCCTATGTTTTTTTTAATGTAAGTGTAAATATTTATAGTAGTTGTAGACAGTTGGCGAAGAGTGGGGGAAAGAGTGAAGAGTTTGTTACTCAAAAGTTTGTTTGTTTGTGTGTGACGCTATGTGTTTGCTTTCTGTTGTTACTTTGCTTTTTCAGGCGGGAACTTTTTATATCATTGCTTTTGTTTTCTACACAACAAGTATTATGCTATCATAACATATACTACCTCCGGTCAACCCAATTGTTAACGTTTCGGAGAGAAAGTTCGACACGCATTTTAAAGTGCATATAAAGTATAGTTCCATAACTTATTTTTAAATTTTTTTTTCTGAATAAAAATTTAATGTTTAAATTTTTATTCAGAAAAAAAAAATTAAAAATAAATTATGGAACTATACTTTATATGCACCTTAAAATACGTGGACCTTCTCTCCGAAACGTTAACAATTGGGTGGGAAGAGAGTAGTATGTTTGGTTTAAAGTTTTTTGTATGCTTTTACTTATAGGTCCTTTATAGTTTTCATTATTTGTGTTTTGACCTCAAAGTACTATTTATTATATTAGAAAATAAAAATATTTTTACATTTATATTTCTAGTTAGATCAATTTAATCGTATTCACTTATACAGTACGAAAATATATGATGGTAAATCAGGGTATAATGTATATTTTGTGGGATGTAATATTGATTTACAGGAGATAAAGAAAAGGAAAAAGAAGCATGTATGTGAGAAAAATAAAATCAGCGAGTCTAATGTAGAGATGCACAAGAAATTTTCATCGGTTGAACTTGAATCTGGGCCGAAATAATTCGGGGTTTTTTTAATCCAAATTTCAATTTTTACTGGACAGATCGAGTTTTTGGAATATATTTGAGGTTTTCTAGGCCCGATAGATAAACGCGTGTTGGTTGTTATTAGGGCCCAAATCTTATTTGATCCAAATTCAATTAATTTTTATAAAAATTATTAAAATAAATTAAATACATATATCTATATATACACAAACATATATACATAATCCGTTAACATAAATATTGCCATTTATTCATTACTTTATGAGTTTTAGAAAAATTAATTAATTAGTTATGTATATGATATATATTATATATATGTATGTCTAAATTATTTTAATTTATAATAAATAAAAATACATACATACATAACTAAGTAAATATAATTTTAATAATTATTTTTTCATGTTGTAATAATTGTCAGCTTTTTGCTAGAGAAGTAGGGCGTCATTTGGTTATTTTTTACTCCTCAGTTCCATCTATTTATTTACGTTTTAGAGAGAAGGTCCGACAAATATTTTAGCACGCATTTTAAGGTGCATATGCAGTATATGGCCTGTTTGGCCACCACTTATTTCCGGAAATAAGCCCTTATTTCCGAAAAAAAGTAGAGATGTATGTACTTTTTCTGAAAATAAGTAACTTATTTTTTATTTTGAAGTTCATATTTGATTTTAAAATTCTAAAACAAATATTTATCTTTAAAAAAAACATGAAAATATGTAAAAAATAAAAATAAAATAAGCTACTTATTTTAAGTTTAAGGAACCCCAAACGGTCACATAGTTCCATAACTTAATTTTATTTTTTTTTCTGAATAAAAATTTAAACATTCAATTTTTATTCAAAAACAAAAATTTGTAAAATTAAGTTACAGAACTATACTTTATATACATATTAAAATGTGTGATGAACCTTCTCTCCGAAACGTAAACAAATGGTGGGACGGAGGGAGTACTTTATTAGTTTTTATGATTTATATAAAGAATATTATAATAAATATTTTAGAGACTTATTTTTTATTTATCATTTTTATAATTTATAGTGCACTATTAGTTTTACAATTTTCGGGACCAGATATACGGAAAGTAGAGTTACATGTATATGTAGCCAAACCGAACCGGAACCGGCGAACCGACCGGGAACCGGACCGGGTCAAAACCGGTCAAAATCGGAACCTGAACCGTTTGAACCGGAACCGACGGTTTATATATTGTTAATGTTCAGGTTCCGGTTCAAGATTTTCACGAACCGGAACCGGCGGTTCAAGAACCGGAACCGGAGGTTCACGAACCGTGGAACAAACATTCAGCATAAGAGGAAATATTTTGGATCCAAAGAGATCAAGATTGACTCACGAATCTTTAGAAACACAAGTTTGTGTGAATGATTGAAAAAGAGCATAATTAAGAACACAATCCAACATCGCTTCATCATCCTCATCCGACGAATATTGTGGAGATCCTACAACAATTCCCACCACCTCCGAATCGGGTGGATCGAGTTAGTATATGTTATAAATATTATTGTAATAAATTATATGGTTTGTTGTATTCTTGTAAGTTGTAAAACATATAAAATTTATTGTAATATATTTACTTGTTTTTAATAAAAAATACAAATTAATTTAACGATATTTCTTATATAAATTATTATTTTTATTTATAAGGTTCGAACCTAAACCGGAACCGGATCGTGAACCAGGTCAAACCATGAACCTGAACCGTTTGAACCGGAACCGGCGATTTATATCTTGTTAAAGTTCAAGTTCAAGATTTTCACGAACCGGAACCGGCGGTTCACGAACCGTGGCCATGTATAGTTACATGCATATGCATGATCTTTGGTCTACAACAGGTCTAGCCATCATTAATTATACTTAAATCAATTTTCAGATTTTAAAATATAATTTTATTAGAAGCTATTCTCTTTCCAAACATTAAACTGTTATTGTCTAAATTTTTCAAAAATACATTGCAAGCCTTTCAGTTGAATAATAAACCTTTTGAAAGAAAAATATTATTTCTTCAGGTTTTATATTATAACTCGAGATATAGTATTTCAATTCAATTATATATGAAAAGGCATCCATTATAATTTTTCTGTTGAGTAATCTAGTTATCCAAAAAATGTTTCCCGCCCTTCTCATTTACATTTATACAACCAATAAAAAATTTATTGGTTAAGTATTTTATACACAATTTGAAATTGTTTCTATGGAGTCCTTTTCTATGTTCTCATTCCTTAAAGACCATTTGAATTTGTGCACATTGTCTTCTTACAAATACTTTCAGCGTCGGTCAAAATAAGCTTAAACGTCACTCTTTGGGCATTGTACATGAAGGAACACTGAAGGTATAGACCTTTTGTGTCGGTTAGTTGGGCAATGTTTAAATATTTTTAGTATCATCTGTATGATTGACGCGAAAATAACAATAATCGACGCATATTACTCAGTGATATTCATTTTAGAATTGCTTAAAAAAATATTTATAAAAATATCATCTGTATGTTTTCTGCACAAGTGCATATAGAATTCTACCTATAATAGATAGAAGTATACACACACATATATATTGTTTGACTGTATTTGTTGAAAAATTAAAATGAGCGGGTTTAGAATTTAAAAGGATAAATAAGGATATATATATACAACTGAACTAGGAATAAAATAGGGGGTCATAATTAAGGTAGGGAGAAAACATTAGTTAATTAAGACCTTAATTACTATATAACTGAACTAGGGTAAAATTGGAAGAAATATATTGAAAACTAATATTGAGGTCACATATACAACTGATAAATTTTAGAAGTACGGACGTGCGTTTTTATATTTTAAGGATTAACATTTTTGTGAAAATTTGGAGGGAAAGAGTGGTATTAACACTGTATAAAATGCTTGAACCCTAGCAGGTCATAATTAGGGGTCATAATTGATGTTTCTGATTGCATATCAATCTTGGGATGAGTGACTACTATATTTAGGGATGAGCAAAACCGAATCGAAAACCGGAACCGAAAACCGCATGAAACCGAACCGAAAAAAATGAAACCGATTAAAACTTGAACCGAATAAAAACCGAACTGATATTTTAGTTTTGGTTCGGTTTTTAAATTTTTACGAACCGAATAGAAACCGAACTAATATTTATAATACATATTATTATATATATATATATAATAATAACAATATAATATCATTATATTTGAATTTAAATTTATAGATAAATTAATATAATATTTATTTATCAATAAATGAATATTAATTCATTTAAATAATATTTTTAGACTTTTTTCTTAATTATATTATTATATATATATTATATTTAAATGTACCTAGAATCCACCGCAGTTATAACTTTTATGTACATTTTAGAGACATTTTTCGAAAAGACATGACTTATTAATATGTTTAGAAATTATTATTGGATAAAATTTATTCATATATTATATAAATAAAAATATATTATTTGAAATAGAGTGATTATTTATTTATATTTACATAGGGCCTATAAAGACTACATTTTTATTTATTCGTTTATGCATTTAGTGAGTTTATTCATTAAACTCATTTGCCCAAATTGGGACCGAAAGAATTTATTCAATTGTCGAAGTTATTCATTTATCGAACATTCATTTATCGAGGTTCTACTGTAATTATACAATGTAAATACTAAACATATAATATTACAGCACATCAATACATAATATAATTGATAAGCTACCAATCTAATTATTTTTTCAAATTTTAATTTATGTAAGACGACGAGTATAATAAAATAGTAATTGTTTTAAAACCGAAACCGAACCAATTCAAAACCGAACCGCACTTTTTAAAACCGAATCGAACCAATTATTTTTGGTTCGATTTTGGTTTCTATTTTTTAAAACCGCACATAAGTGGTTACGGTGCGGTTTGAGACTCAAACCGCACCAAACCGCACCATGCTCATGCCTAACTATATTTATAGCCAGATATATATGGTCAATAAACCATCACATAATTAATCAACCCCATGATCATATAAACTTTATAAGTGTCTTTATCTGCATTCTGGAATATATTCTTAAAAGCTTGAAGAGGGTTGTAATGTCGTCTGACTTTGTGCAAATTAAAGCATATGTTCAAAATGCTCCAAATCTTGAAGAACATAAATTTACAACATGGAGCTTTGAACATGCATGTACGATGACTTTGTAATAGGACTGACATTCAATGTAGGATATGGGTGCATCCAAATCTAATTGATATATTGTCAGTGCACTTTTATTCGATTAAAGCAGATCGGGCACAATTAGAAAATAGCAACTTAATTACCTTTTCTACTATATATTCAATATATTCAATTCATATACACTTTATTAGACATATACGGGCATGATAAAAATTGTATGTATACTTTTGACATTTCATTTTTAAAAAAAACACTCCAACATTCGTCAACTTTTTACTCACCTCTGCGTACCATTGAAAGGGATTTCGGCTATTATTAATCAGTAATAGATAAGAGACTTCCGCACATTTTTCCATTACTTATATCATGACCATCAAATTTTTTTCAAGAATTTAGCTTTTTAACCCACTTCGATTTATATTATACTAACTTATATTTCGTGCTATGCAGTGATAATATTTTTTTTATAAATATTTTTATCTTAATATTTCATTTATATGATTTGAATTTATATTTATTTTTGTAACAATAATTTAAAATGTTATCTGTATAAATATTGTTTATATAAATTTTATTTATATTTTACGGAAATAATATTTATTTTGTTTAGAGATGCATTTTAGTTAAGTGAGTAAAGTTTAAAAATTAAGTCCAATAATTAATCAATTACCCTACCCAAATACCGACCAAATAATATACCAACGACCTGTTACCAAACTTTTGATATTTTGACATGTCCCTTTCTAGCTATCCATTTGACTTTTTACGTGTATTTTAACGCGTATAAAAAATATAGTTTGATAAATTATTTTGTAACTTCTTTTTTTAAATAATAATTTAATTTTATTTAGAAAAAATAGATTCAAAAAAATAATTTGTGAAACTATATTTGTTATGCGCGCTAAAATACACGTCAAAAGTCAAATTTATTTTTAGTTTTACTTGATATTGGAGTTGTAATTAATATTTTTTTATTTTTTCTTGAAGGATACAAGGAATTTTTATAATAGAAGAATTGAAGGAAAATTTGCATAATTTGAATTTAATTATGGTAAAATTCAGATTTTGGGATCAAATTGTGATGTGATCACTGTTTTGGTTATATCTTGAGTTCCGGATGTGTGCGGCAATTAAGGTGCTATCCATTCAAAAGTTTGGAAGAAGATATTTAATTAAAGTAGGATCTCAGATTTTATTGAAGTTCCAAACCGTCCAGAAAATTTCCAAAACAAGACAGATCGAGTTTCCTCCTTGAAACCTGGCCTATTCTATTTAGGAAACTCAATTTTATTTTTATTAAATATTTTAAAATACACTGTTATGTAAATAGAGGTCAGTTGTATCTTTATATTAAGATATCCTAGAGGGGGACACGTACGACATCTGGGAGAGACCGTTGCCCAAGTAAAGGAGAAGAAACCGGGGAAAATCATTCAAGAGAAAAAAGTCACAGGGAGGAACAATTTTTAGTTTCATCATCTTTTTCACTTTCATTATTGTAAACTTGAAATCAGGCCTTTTTTCTTGTGTTTTGTATTTTTTTTCGTATGATGTTGAACTAAAATTTTTTCTAGTCCTTTAATGGAGTCTTATGTTTATACATAATTATTCTTTGATTCTCTATTTAATTTGGAATTCATTACAATTACTTATATTAATTTATTTTTAATGCTTAATATTTTTCGGAAAGTGGATCAATCTTGGAATTGAATTGTTTGTTTAATTAGGTTGGCTTCAGAGTAGCCTTAATTGGGCCCGAATTGCTATAACTTGGGATTAACATTATGTTATTTGTGATGAGGATATTAACATATGCCTAAGAACCTTAGATAGTCAGATTAATTATGGTTGTAATGTTGTTCAACGATTTAAATTAAAATCACTTGAGATTCGAAAGCTCCATTTGAATAGTTAGGTATCTTAGACCAGCAATCTGATACAATAAAAGATCGAGAGATATGAAAGTAGGGCTGTAAACGAACAGAGTCGAGCCGAGTTTTGCCCGAGCCGAGCCGAGTTTAACTTTTTTTTAAACGAACCGAACCGAGCCGAGTTTGAATTTTTTTTAAACGAACCGAGTCGAGCCGAGTTTCCTAATAAACGAGCCGAACACGAGTTTTTCGCGAACAAATCGAGTCGGGTCCGAGTCGAGTCGAATTCGAACCGAGTCCGAGCCGAATCGAGTTGTTCGCTAACAAAACAAATATTTTTTACTCAATTAAGTCCAATTAATAAAAATAACTTTTACGGATTGTTGTTTCTATTTTTTAAGAAATATTTCTCGACGATCCAACCGTACGGATGTCAAGATATACTTAATATAATGATATTCCCAAATTTTAAAAAAATAAAAAATTAATTTGGTTGAAGATTCTAGTATATCATTACTATATTGACTACTTGACTAGTACTCGTAACTAGTGTTTTGTCACGAATTGTTGTTTCTATTTTTCTAAAAATATTTCTCGACAATCCAACCATATGAATGTCAAGATATATATAATAAAATGATATCCCCAAATTTTAAAAAAATAAAAAATTAATTTGGTTGGAGATCTTAGTATATCACTACTATATTGACTAGTACTCGTAACTAGTGCATTGTCACGAATTGTTGTTTCTATTCTTTTAAAATATTTCTCGACAATCCAACCGTGCGGATGTCAAGATATATCTAATATAATGATATTTCCAAATTTTAAAAAAATAAAAAATTAATTTGGTTGGAGATCTTAGTATATCACTAGTTCACTACTATATTGACTAGAATTCGTAACTAGTGTTTTGTGACGAATTGTTCTTTCCTTTTTTGTTTCGTTAGAATAAGGCTATTTCGATTTGTCATTATCGGACCCAGCCTTGCAGGAGACTAGAGACCTTGTTTTTTTGTTACCT
The DNA here is from genome assembly GCA_028671895.1 of Oenanthe sinensis. NCBI lineage: Eukaryota > Viridiplantae > Streptophyta > Magnoliopsida > Apiales > Apiaceae > Oenanthe > Oenanthe sinensis. The sequence goes on along the minus strand of CM053813.1, from coordinate 44,075,083 downwards.
TTATTTTTATGGAAATGATAAAATCCTCAAAACAATTTATTTTATTATTTTTGGACCATTCATAATTTTTGAGAAATTTTGACATATATATTGTATTATTTTGATTTTTTTTTATATTTTATCCCATAAATATGATTTTTGGGCTTTTTATTTTAATTATGGGATAAATTATCTTTTAATCAAAATTAAGCCCTTAAATTTTCTAAAAATATAAATAGTTTTGAAATAATTAGAAATTTTATAAAAGCTTTTACTAAAATTAGAAAAGGCTGTTAGAATTGGGGAAGAATACGAGCAAATTAGGGTTGAAGCCTTCAAGAATCACGAAGCAATCGGAGGTGATACAGAGGTCCAAACTAGACGTTAAGGTAACTGAATCGAAGCCCACGGCATCAGCTATATCGTTTTGGTGTTGATTTTCAGTTTGTGTATCAAACTCGAGTACTTGTATTTTTCTGTTCATATGTTGTTTTTGCAATCTATGAATCGTTGTTTATTTGTTCAATCGGTTGATATGAATGAATAGAGCATGTTGTGCTGATTCTATGAGTATTTTTAACTTATTTTTCTGGTTTTGTTTGGTAGTTCACCGGAAAACAAAGCTCCGGCCGTAGTCTTTAATTTTCTGCATGTTCTTGGTTTGGTTGTATGTATAGCATGTGTACATGAACTTGTGGAGTCCGTAGCTTTTTGTTGTTGTATGTTTGGGTTAAGTCTGGGTGAGTTAGACTCCGCCGGACATTGGGCCAACCAGAGTTATTCCCGATGAAGCTGAATTTTTCTTTCCTTATTTCAGCCGGAGGTGGAGTCCCTGGCCTTGTCTGTCTAATTAGTTGACTGAGTTGTGTCCATTTATTTGTTTATGAGTTTGATTGCTTGTTAGTTTGAATTGGGAGAAATCTGATTTTGATGCTCTTAAGAGTAGAGAATCTAGTTGTAAGCAAGGTATGATTCTCATTGATCATATATATATATATATATATGTGTGTGTTCTAATTTTTATAGTTTGTTTCCTCTGATTTCTGCCCTGTTCTATTCTGCTGTGCTGGGGCAAGTAGCAGCTGTCCTGAGTGGTGATTCTATGTTGAAATTGTTCTACTTGGTTTCTTATTTATTTGAGCGCAAATTGCAAGTCATTTGAATAATCGAGTAAAAAGTTATTTCAATTTTAGTGAAAGTAGCGCGACGCAGAAATTTCTGTGTGCTACCTCAAGATGTTTATACTCGTTTTATGGGGTTATGAACTCTTTTTATTTTGAAATTTTTATGGAAGCTGAATGGGAGAGTTAAGATAAAATCTGGGAAATTTGGTATTAAAAAGAGTATTTTTCAATTTATGAAAAATGTTTAAGCGGACTGTGTGCAGTAACATTTTAATTCCCAGGTTGACTTGCAATGCCCTGTTTCTATCCAAATTGCACTAAGTATGATAACATGTCTATCTGCTTTGACATAGTTGCTGCTTTAAAATGTGAGTTGCTATGAATTGATATGCATACAATGAAACCTGCCATAAAATTCTCTGCCCATTCTTTACCCACTTACCCTGTTTCGACAATTTGTAGATTCTTATCAATATGGCATCAAGTAATCCAAGATCGAATGATTCGAATCACATCGATATTTTTCCAAAAAATGTTGAGTTTGAGGAAAATTTAAGAAGTGTCGGTGATGAAACTCCGTCAGATGACACTGGTGAACGTACATGAAGAAATTTTGAGAAAAAGGAAAAAAGGAGAGGGCGAGACAGTTGATTGCAGAGATAGTCAAGCTACTCCTGGTACTCAGCAATCTAAACAAGCTGAAGACAATTCTTACAAAAAGAAGCCACGAAAGAAGAACTCAGTTTGTTGGGAGTTCCTGGACTTGGTTGAGGAATGAGCAAATAAGTGGGTTGTTTGCAAGTTATGTAAACTCCGCATGAAGAAAACTGCAACTACTGGCACAACATCATTTAATAGGCATGTGGACAAGTGCAAAATTAACCATGGACTCTCAAAGCAAACTCAACTTCAGTTTCAAAGTGAGAAGTCATCTGAGGTAAAACTTCAGTTTCACATTCTATGTTTTATCTCCTATAGTCCTATAGTCCATTTATTATTTATCCCTTAGAGACAAACATAGCCAAAATAGAACTTATTATTGTCTCTTCAAATGTCTTACAGTGGCATGTATCTTGGTTCTGTGACAGGATTGACCATATCTCCTGCTTTGATCCACAAGTTTGGGTGGCCGTCTGTATTCTACTCCTTTGTTTCTCTTGGAAGTATCTGGTTTGCATTGTGGCTTAGCAAAGTAAGTGTTTTTCAATAGTTCTGATAATGACAAACTTTTTTGCGATTTAGTGCAGAAGAAAAGAAAGTAATTTTGGCAGGCAACGTCTCCAAGGAACCTGTCTCCGTCATTCCATGGAAATTAATTTTGTCAAAGGCACCTGTCTCCGTTATTATTAACTTTTATTCTTTTAACATGGATGCCTACGTACTATAACCAGGTATTTGAAACATTATAAATTTCTTTAGTAGTGAATGCATAAGTATGGACGGATAGACAAATATTGGAGGTCCAAATATAAATGAATTTCTGCTGATTTTTATATGAAATGTAGCAAGTGCAAATAGACTATTGTGCGTTTGTTTCAGAAGTCTACAGAGCATGTATGTATCGGATGTGAAACATGTTGGCCATTTAAATGCTAGTATGCTACTACTACTGATCAACTATTTAAATATTAAACTACTACTAATTTATAAGGTAACTAAAAAAATCTCCATAATATTGTGGTTACTTTCCCAGGTCTTGAAGTTCAACTTGACTGAATCTGGGCTACTTTGTGTACTTCCATGGTTAACTATGGCCATATTTGCAAATATAGGAGGTTGGATTGCAGACACACTTGTTAGTAGAGGTCTCTCGATTACAGCAGTTCGGAAGGCAAGAATGATTCTGGCTTTTCAATTCATATATGCAAATGAGTAAATATGATTTTCTAATGCTGATGACTGAATCAATAATGGTAAAAGATGAAAATGTTGTTTTTTTTAGTTTCAATTTTTATACAAGCTCAAAGATCAGGTGAGATACTTTTAAATGATAAAATGTACTACCATATGGGTTCTTAGTTAACTATTCAGAATCCTTTAATTCTGCAGATAATGCAATCAATTGGATTTTTGGGCCCTGCATTCTTTCTCACACAGTTAAGCCGTGTCAGGACACCTGCTTTAGCAGTGTTGTGTATGTCATGCAGTCAGGTCTGTAATACTTGCATTCCTCTATGGTTGAGTTTCATATAACTTCGGTATTTGTTGTTTGTACATAAAAAGATGAATTTGCAGTATGTGACCTACTGACATAGTATGATCCTGTTTTAATATGAAGTTACTAAACATGATTCTGAAACACTAGATTTGTTGGCCCAGAATTTATTTTATTTTTTTAATTTTTTGCTACATTCACAGAATGTATTCAGTATGCTAACAGTCCTTAATTTTAACTCTGCGTATTCTTCTGCTTCATTATTTATGGTCACCTCACCATGCCTAAATCTAGAAACAACTCAGCCTGTTTTATTATTACTTGAAAAAGTTAGTTAAATCTAGCTTGGTGATTCAGATAATGTTTTTTATAGCAAGCAGTATAATAAAACCCATCTCTGTTGTAAATCTTCCTCTGGTAATATTCCACCCATGTTTTCTATCTACTGTTTTAAATTAAAATCGAGATAACATATGAGAGTTTAGATAATAATGTGGGCTTTTTTTGACAGTATCTAGGTTTTCAGTTGGTCTAATTACTTTATTGGCTGAGTGGTGGGAAAATTCCTTCCGCTTCGAAGATACAAGTACTTTTGAGGGCATAGAAATCAATTTTAAATTTAGTAGTTGTTGCGAGATGGATAATGCAACTAAATTCAGATAAATTGTTATTTTCTATCTTAATAGGGATTGGATGCATTTTCCCAGTCTGGACTTTACTCCAATCACCAAGACATTGGACCGCGTTATTCTGTGACATAATTGTCATAGTGGTATAAATAACTAAATAAGCTTCTAGAATTGTCATACTAGTTTAAGAATTGCTTTGTCACAAATAGACTTTGCAGTTTGATCTTTTTCAATCTTCTAGTGTTACTTAGACGACAGTGAATGCAGACTGTAATGAGGATGATAATCGAGATACAATGGTTTGGGAATTGGGAGGCAAATGCCTGAATCTGATTCTTAGCATCTGTAAAACAAACAAAAACCACATGTATAGTATACACTTATTCTTTTTTTAACAATATATATATATAATATGAATAATTTCATATAAACATTAATATATTAAATATGATATAAATATTTAAATTATTCATAATATTTTTTTATTTATAATATATATAAATTTTATCCGAGCCGAGCTAGATGAGCTCGAGCCGAACTCGAGCCGATCCCGAGCTAAACGAGCCGAGCTCGAGCCGAACAGACATAAAGCTCGGCTCGGGTTCGTTTACTAACCGAGCGGATTTTTATGTTCAAGATCAGGTCCTTTTAATAAACGAACAGAGTCGAGCTCACTTAAACGAGCCGAGCTCGAGTTTTGTTCACGAACATCTCTGTTCATTTACAGCCCTATATGAAAGTAACTTGATGGTAAATATAAGATTAAATTAAAGGCTTAATTTAATTTTATTAATCTTGGAAAATTAAAGGCCTAATTTAATTTAATTTAATAGAGATATGAAAGTTACTTGATGGTTTGATATTCACTCTTATAACTCAGCTTCAAAATATTCCTGTTAATGAACAACATTTGATTTATAGTGGTCATCTCCTTGAGGACGATCAAACTATAGGGAGTTATATATGGTGTACAGGAGGGTCATGTAATTCAATTGGCTCGTAGATTTGTTCCTGCTACATCTTCAGCGAGGCACGCCTGACATTTGAACCGGAGTTGTTTCTGTCCAAAGTCAGGGATTTGGAGGTGGGGCTTCAAGTTTGTTTGGGGATATATGGTCTTCTTCCAGGTTTTGGACGACAACAACAACAAATACTAGGCATATATAACCCAACATGATGAGTGAACAGAACTGATGCATGAACATCCCTGCAGCTAAGCCCAGGACCTCTTGAACGTCCCCGAAATAATTCGTAACATAGTGATAAACAATCTGTGTTATCCTGAATTGCTGTACGTATGCTCTTAATACGAGACATGAACATATTATTTATTCAACAATATAAGAGTATAAAAATCGTTTTGATTCAGCTTGTATAAACCAAGAGAATGAGTTGCGTTGATTGTTGTTTTCCATTTGATATCCACAGTGTATTTATAGAACTTGGGAAAAAATCTATATATGTAAGTTAGGTTTCCACAAAACTAGGTCCAAAATAACTAGCATACATGTTGTATGTATACAGTGTATATATAATGTATATCTGAATTTAAATGTTTAAGAACGATTTATAACAACAATATGTATATATATAGTAGTGGATCTAACCGGTTTTATTCTTCTAGCTGACTAGCTCTACGCTCCATTAAAAAATCTCGATCCCATGGTAATAAGCCACTAATAAATAAAGATAAATAAAACATACATGGAAGAAGATTGCTAATTGAAGTGATGTATGTAATCTTCAATTTATATATATATATATATATATATATATATATATAGTTTCATCAAGTCACGACATTACTTGCGTGTATATATATTATCATCTGCATCCATATTGAAAGGAGTGAGAGAGCCTATAATGATAGAGAAGAATCCATTGAGATAGCCAGGATGACTTGCCTAAAACCAATACTACCAGGCCGTACTTATGATCAGCTTGGTTTGAATATCGGAGGCAAGTCATCCTTGGCTACCAAACAAACTCTTATCTTCATTTCAGGCATCTCCTCCTGTTAATTTAATTCGCTGAACACTCTATATATTTAGTTAATTTGCATCATAACATTGAGTTAAATGTTTTGCATGAGATAGAATAACCAGTGAAGCTAGCCAAAAATGCCTGCCTACAAACCAAGTAAAAGGCTTATAGCACCACATGGCTAGCTAAATCTTTTGGATCGGAGCATGCAGGCAAGTCATTCTTGGCTACCAAACATGGTTCTTCTCTTCATCATGTAAAACATCAATCTCTACTTGTTCTGCATATCAATCTTGGGATGAGTGACTACTATATTTATAGCCATGGTCAATAAACCAGCACATATTTCATCAACCCATTATCATTATTAACCTTTATCTGCATGTTGGAATATATTCTAAAAATCTTGAAGATGGATGTAATGTCTGACTTTGTGCAAAGCATCTGTGTCAAATTGCTCCAAATCTTGAAGAACAAAAAATATGATTCCCAACATGCATGGAGCCTTGAACATGCATGATGACTTTGTAATAAGATTGACATTCAATGTAGGATATGGATGCATCTCTATCGTATTCAAGCCTATAATATATATATATATATATATATAGTCAGTGGATTTTATCTTATTAAAGTTGATCCAACAAATTAAATAAGAAAATAGCAACTTAATACTGTAAGACTAGTTTTTTTCTTTTATTTCAAAAAAATAAATCCAAATACATGTTTATTGTGCATGGTATCACTCTACAAAAGGTGGAATTGAGATCAATTTCTGGCTGATATCTCTGTTTCGGTGATGTTAAAACACATCCACATAGGCATTTAAACGATTTCTAAACCTACATTTGACATCGTTTATCTTTGAAAATATCTTGTCCAAAACTATGTTAAAATACGTCGATTTTATTTTAAAGATAAATTTATACGTCGGTTTGCTTGTAAATAACTGTTGTCTAAACTAGCATTTTGACATCGACTTTTTCTAAAATCATGTTATCTTAATATACATTTGACATCGATTTTATTTTGAAAATTTGATGTTGTTTTTGCTTTTTACAACAAAAAATGCTCCAAGACATGATTCCGAAATTGTGAAAGCCTCAAAAGAAAAGCATTTTGCTCTAGCATAGTATTTTAAGAAGACATAATATATACGCTTTTTTATAGCATATTGAAAAAAACCTAGAATGCACCGAAAATCATAAAATGGCGTGACTCCTGCATTTACATCAGGTTTTAATTCCCTCCCCTATAAAAAAATCAGTCGATTGGCAAGTAGCCCGACCTTAATATATATATATATATATATATATATATATATATATATATATATATATATATATATATATATATTAGAGTTCGGGTCTATGAACAACATGGCTCCTAAGACCAATTTACTAAACTTATAATTTCTGGAATCGTGGCTACACATTTTTATAAAGAGTTTAAGATAAATATGGTCATTATTGCTCTAACTTGACATAAATATATAGAATGACATAAAAGATGAGAAAAATGCATAATTTTAGCCCTTCTTGACTGCGATTGGGTGTGAGACTGCGAGTTGTATGAGTTATTTTTAAAAATCGAGTTTGGTTGAATGAATAATATATAAATTTTTTGCGAATAACTCAACTAGCTCGAGTTCGGTCTTTCCGTTTACTTTGTAATTTTTTTAAGAAATATAAGTATCATTGTGTGTAAAAGAAAATTTCATATATGTTTTTTTTTAATAAAAGGCAGTTTTCATTAAATCATCGAAATATCTGACAGAAGTGTATCCAACAAAAACAATGGAGGATACGAACTAACAATGAAGCTATTAAGCTCACAAGGAATCCTAGCCAAACTATGAGCCACCTTGTTCGCTTGCTTTCTAACGTAACCAATCGAAATTCCCCCCTTACGCCTAAGAATTGTTTTGCATTGTTCAACCATATCCCCCTGCTCCAACAGATTAATATACTCTTTGTTAACTGCATTGACTCCTAAGAGAGAGTCACTTTCAATTGTGATAATTCCAGCCTGCATAATCTCTGTCCACAAGAGCGATTCCAGTATTCCCACTATCTCCGCTTCCAGTACTGATACACGACCTGCAAATCTCATAGTCTTGCCATTGATGTAATGCCCCTGGTGGTGATTCCTGAGAACCATTCCTATAGTAAAAGAGTTCTCCTCTGGAAAGACTGAAGCATTGACATTGATCTTAAAAGAACCTTCAGCAGGCAGTTGCCATTTTTGATTTTGTTGATGTACATTACCTCTCTGACCTGATGCTTTCTGGGTTTTCCTCTTATTCGTCACACACCAATCTACAATTTGACTCATGCTCCATTTCATAACTATTGCAGGCGTCATTCTTTTTCCTTCAAAAATCCGCTTGTTTCTGGCAAACCATATACCCCAAAGTACTGCAGATACTTGCACTGGCCAATCATTTGTTTTCATACTCAATCTGTTAAGCAACCATTCAGCAGCGTTCTCTATATCCCACAAATCATTATTAACTCCCACATGCTGCCAACATTCTTTAGCAAATTTACATTCAAAGAATAAGTGCCTGAGATGCTCAACCTCTCCAACACACATCTCACAACTGATAGGAACTCTTACACCTTTACCTCTAAGAAGATTACGAACAAAGATGTTATTACGACAGAATCTCCAAAGGAATATTCTAATCTTATGAGGGATTTCTAGGTTCCAAATTTTGTTCCATCCTGTCGATTGTTGCAACCCCATCGCACCGTATGATTTTGATACCACTGCTGGTAACCCGTTTTCACTGTATACCGTCCATCTTTAGAGTGGACCCATGCTAACCTGTCCTTGGTACATATTTGTGGAATACGAGTACTTAATATAGCATTTACATCTTCATTGGCGAAATTTCTCCTGATTCTATGTTCATCCCACGACTTGTCTTCATTGATGAAGTCACAAACTTTCAGATTCTGAGCTGCAACACTAGTTGTCTCCTGATTAACACAAAAATCTTCTTTACCTCTCCGCCATCTGTCTTTACTAATGTTGATCATTTTCTCATCCCTTAAAACCCATCTCAACCCTCTTTTAATTTCCTCTTTTGCTTCTCAAATGCCTGACCATGTGTAACTTGACCCACCTTTCCTTTCTGCCTGCAGGAAATCACAGTGTGGATAATAACGAGCTTTCAGAACCCTTGATACCAAAGCTTCTGGTTTAGTGATGAACCATATATTATCTTTTCATTTAATCTCTAATAAAATGGTATCCGCGCTTATTTCCATCAAAATGAACTCAATTTATCTTCCTTTTATCTCTCAGATCTCAATTAAACAAAGAAAAATATCACTACAAAAAATAAGGCTAAATACGATCGATCATTTTCGACCGGCCTTAAATTCGACCGACACTGATTGTATTAATGGATAACAAAAGTAAGTCAAGGTCCATAACTAAATTTGACCAGAATCGATCATATTTACTGACGGTCGAAAATGACCGGTCGTATTTAGTTTTAATTTTGACTGAATGTATTTTTCCCAATCGAATATTCACTCGCCAAAAAATAAAATTTTTTATCGCTGAATCCAAAACCTAATTTTGACCAATGTCGATCAAAGTTAAAAGCGGTCGAATTTAGTATTTAGGCGGGAATATTTGCCGCTCACTTTCTAAAATTAGGCCTATATAAATTTGACTAGATTCGGTGAAAACTTTTAATTCGACCAATATCAGTTTAATTTGTAATTTCCACTGCTTGCGGTCAATTTTATAAATATGACCGATCGAATGAATAAAAATAATAGGGATCAGTCGTATTTAATCGTTTCTATCGATTGCATAAATATGACTGAAGAGGTTGATTTTACCCTTGTCAATAGAATCCTGTTGCCTCTTTGCTTTCCTCCTACCGCTCACAAACTACTGTCCGCCTTTCTTTTGCTTCTTCTTGAACCACTTTCCACCATTTTTATTTTCTCCTCCCAATTTCCTTTCATGAGGTCATCTTCAAGTAAGTATAATCTCTTTAATTTTAATAAGCTGAATTTAATCTCTTTGTTTTATTTATTATTTTTATAGCAATGTTGTTAATACTCAAGTGTAAATAAATATCGATGCTTGTAGTTTATTGATAAAATTAACTTGATTATTAGTTGTTATTGATAGTTGTAGTTTGTTGATAAAATTAACTTGATTATTAGTTATTAATAGTTATGTTAGCTATGCTAATACAATAATTTGTAAAATATGTAATTTTTTGATAAAATTTTGAATTATTAGTTATGAATTTATTCGATCGAATCTGACTTAATTTCGACCGATTCTTAAATATGACCATAACATTTTCGGTTAAATTTAATTAAAATTGACCGGTGTCGGTCGAATTTATCTAAATACGATTGATATTTTTCAGTCGAATTTAGCCGAAATTCTTGTAGTATATGGTAAATGAAGTTTACAAATGAAGTCCCTTCTGGACTCTCAAGAAGAATATGGGAGATAGTTGAAAAAGATTATACGCATAAGTGGTGATGCGGAAGTATTAAATACAGATCAAAGAGAAAATCTCATAATTAAGAAGATCAAGAAGAAAAATCAACAAGCTTTTTTTGTACGTATCATTGAGTACAATCATACGACGGGAGAAAATAGCTTCTGCCACCTTTTCTAAGCAAGCATGGGACTTGGGGAGATAGATAACTCATTCAAAACAGATGACAAGGTAAAAGAGTACGGTTGAAAACTTTTCAAGATGAATTTGAAATCTCAAATAAAACATAAGAATCTGTTTCTATAATTATTGTTTTCATGAGTAAATATTATCAATTGGCAACCAATTAGAAAGAAATGGTGAAGATATAGGTCAAATGATCGATATTGGAGTTATTGTTAAAGTAGAAAGAAGTAGATATCGTTGCCGCGGAAGAGAAGGAAACTTTAGAGTCCCAAATGCAGGTGTAAGAGAAAATATCCTAATCAATGCAAATGGTTGAAATGAAGAAAAAAACAAAATTCCAGGTTCATGCAGCGAGTAAGTGGAAAATCATAGAGGAAAATGTTAATGTGGCTATTTTAATTTTTAAATGCTATAATTGCCACAAACACTCATGTCTGGGTGGAGATTGTGAAGAATGTCTTGCATATATACATATTCTTGGGAAACAGATATTTATGCATTCAATTATGAGAAATTAACCCTAATACATAAAGCACTTCTAACTGCAAAATGAACAGAAGCAGATTGAACAATAATTAAGGCTACTGTCACGTCAAGAATGCTCTAATTAACTAGTACTAGCAGACTGATAAGTGTTTTCTCTTCCCACGCTTCTTAGGTTTCACATACTTCTTGGCATAGATATGCTTTCCATTGATACAGTACATAGATTTGTTTCCAGGAGGAGCAATTTTAGCAATGATGGCTGATGAACGACAAACCATTCTTGCGTAGAGTGGCTGGCTATCACTTGAAACCTCCTCCATATGTATCTCTTCGATGAATTCACCAAAAATCCTGTTAGAAGCATAAATAAAAACCATTTTAATATATAAACTAACATATATAATCACCACAATTAGATAGCTGTAATTATATAATTTAACATATATAATACCTAGTGAAGAATTCTCGAATTTCCAGTTCAGGGATGTAGTAACCCCTGGAGAAGGTCAAGAATATTGTTCTATCATCCGGTTCCACATCCGTGTCATCCTCGCAATCATCCATCAGCTGCAAACCTCCGAAAATTTCACTAAGATCGGTATTGGGATCTTCCAGTATATATGCTAGTTGATGGCTGTGGGGCATGAAATTACTAGGTCCTGGATTTTCTCCAAACCCTAGTTCAAGAAAGTCACCTTCAACACGGGGGTAAACAGGATTATTAGAAACATACCAGATTTGACCTCCTTCATCACCACTCAGTATGTCTCTAAAAGCCCTCATACAAACTTCGAAAACTATTTTCTTAACATTTCCAAGAACCCTAATCCTGTTCTGGTGGAAATGAACCAAGTTGATCGAACGATAACATAATATTCCAAGCAAATACAGATTAACGTACTCGGTACCAATATAAGTTCTCATCAGGAACATCAAAAAGGCAGCAACTTCGTCAGCAAGTTGATTAACCAAATGCAAAGGCCAAGCAATGGCCTTGAAGACAGCATCGTGGCTGTACCGAATTTTTTCCAGCCAAATAAGAAATGCCACCACATGCATCGATTCCTCAACATTTCGACCGAGTTTACGGATTAGCATGTCGAACAGCTTTCTATCAATTGTGTGGAATTGATTAAAATGCTCGTCACTATTTTTTTCTTCGACCCGAAAAAAGGCTGGGTCATACAAAGCATGCCTATCGTAGTCATGCACATCAAACTCGCTACCCATTCCCTGGACTTTTGACATAATTAGTGATATATATGTGTGATGTAATTGAAAAGAAATGGAGGATAGATATGTGATGAACAATAAAAACAAAAGCGTTTAGTAATGTATTTGAGGAAGAAATATTGAAGGGTTTTAGTACTGGTAAAAGTTGCTGAGACAAGGGGGTTTATATAATAATATTTGTGTCAATATTAGATGGATTATTTGAGTGGATAGGCGACTGTAATATTCAATAGCTTAATTTTTATTTTTTTTTAAGGAAAGATTTAGAATTTGGTAGATTGGATTGAATCAAAAGTACTGTGTACTTAATTTATTTTCCTTAAAAACGAATGATTTCTAAATATGTTCAAACGGATATAGAAAAAAATAAATACTAATTGATAGCCTATAGAATAATTACTATTTTAGGATTTATATGAATTCATTTTTCTTAAAAAAATATGTTTTTTCTCTATTCTCAGTGTACAAGTTAGAAAAATATATTTGAATATAATATACTCTTTTAGTAATAAAACATTTTTGTTCCGATATCTCTCGGTATGCATGAGAGAACTCTGCATGTGCACGAGTATATGTGACATCATGAATTGTAACTTCACACTAAATTTCCTGCATTTTATATATACTAAAAAATTATCTAATTTCAGGTCAATTTTTTAAGATTGACCTCAAAAAATATCATTCCCTTTAGTTAGTAATATTAGTCAAAAAAATATATATATAACTAATTATAATGTATGATGCATATATCTTAATTTAGCTTTGATGAATAAAAAAATCTATATATTCTTTCAATTTTTAATTCACTCAAAATTATATAGACCTTGGATAAAATACATTTTACATTAAAATTTGTATCATAATCACTAACCATCAAATTTCGAGTTGAAATACACATGAATTATTAAAAATAATTTGGTCATGTTCAACCATTCTAATACGGGCCGGTGTATAGTTTAACCATACCGGGATTAAATTTACTTTTTGACTTTATCACACTATTATCATTAAAATTCGAATCAAAATACACCCTCACCCTCTACAGGGTTCCAAATCTTTCTTCGACATAGGTGATATATTGTTTTTTTAAACAAATCTATATATATTATTATCATATTCATAGTCCGGGTCTGGGTGGAGAAAAAGCCCAAAATAGCTTTCACTTACGATTTGAGAATGTGAGCCTAGTTTGTGGGGGTGTTTGGCTTAGTTTATAAGTAATAAATTACTATTTTTTAAAAGTATTTTCATTTTTTTTTGAAAATTAATATTTATTTTAGAAATTTAAGACCAAATCTTATTTACAAATTTGAAAATAAGTTACTTATTTTCAGAAAAAGTACATATATACCAACTTTTTCAGCTTATAAACTGCGTCAAACGGGGCCTGTGTACATCCCACTGCAAGAAATAAAGTCATATACATCTCAGAGTACTCAAACTTGACGAAATTATAATTTTTGACCAAAATGGGGCTTGTGACTGAAGTATAACTTACAATTATTTTTAAATTTTCAAATTAATTATAAGTGACCCGTTTTTTCCATCATAAATAACTCATTTAGGAAGGATTCAGGATAAAAAATCAGTCATAAATATCCGAATTTGTTGTAGTGTCTGCATCAAACCATCCACACACATATATATCTCCCGTTCCCTCCAATTCTTTGCCATCCTTAATTTGTACATCATCACAACAACCTTGAACGTACTGCTGGTCATCTTCTGGACATCTTAAAGAATCTCTATCCCTTGTGTACCACTGAAGCATCAGAAATTATTGAAGAAATCGGGTCATGTTTAAAACAAATGCAACCAAATTTATATTGATTAAGGATTTCAAAAAATTTCTATGCACAACACTTTTACATACAAAAAATTAACTACCATTAGCCAACTAGCAAACCAAATTTCGACTATCATTGACATCCATTCTTAAACTCGAGTTAAATATATGTGATATAAATAATTGTTTTTGGGCCTGCTTCAATTCAAACTCGCTATATAAGACCATTTGGCCAACCTCTTTAGGTTATATTTTTTGTATTTCGGTACATATTTTAATGATAACAGAAACAGTGTATTAATAAAGCCTTCCTTTTTGTTATACACTTGCAGTTGCTGGAAGAGAGAGGAATTGGTATACGGATTTGTTGATTTAGGCTTTTTTAGTGTTAGAGTAAATTGGTTTAGATGTAATTTTTTAGTTGCTTGGAGCTAGGTGTAATTTTTTTAGTTGCTTTACTTGTTGATTATACTGCATTTATAATATTTGATGAAATATCAAAGTGTGAGAATTATTTGCTTTTTATCATTTGTGTTTGCCCTATCGAATTTTGTCTATTTCATCTGGATAGTTAAGCTGTGTGTCGATTTAGGTATAATTTTTTAATATTTAATTATACACTCCCTCTTTTATTTAAAATTTGACTTTTTGACCCACATCTTTAGGAATTTTTGATTACATAGTTAGAATTATTATTTTTTAAATTTTTTTTTGAATATTTTTTTTTAAAAATCAAACGTCAAATATTACCATACAGAGGGAGTACTTCGTAGTTATATTAATGCATTGGCTATTTTATACGGTATGAAATATCAAATTAAGTGTATTATTGGAATTTTTGTACGTCATGGGCTGCAGGAGTGCAGGGATGTTCATCAGTTCACTCATCATGTTGGCCTAGTATTTGTTGTTGTTGTCCAAAACGTGGAAGACCATCCTCAAACAAACTTGAAGCTCCATCTCCAAATCCTTGACTTTGGACAGAAGCAACTCCAGTTGAAAGGCGTGCTGTTTGCACCTACACGAGCAGCGGCCGCGACGCTTGCACTCGCTGAAAATGTAGCAGGAACAAATCGACGAGCCAAGTGAATTACATGACTCTCCTGTGCGTACACCATAACTCCCTATAAATTAAACGTTGTTCATTAACAACAATATTTTGAAGCTGAGTTATAAGAGTGAATATCAAACCTCGTTTTGCTAGAATATCGGATTCTATTGATGAAGGAAAATGTGTTGCTAAGGAAAACGTTGTTCCAGTATTATTTGAGTGTGTAGCCGTCTTTTTAAGGAGCGGAAGAGAGATCCTGTCGATGAAGGAAAACGTGTTGCTAAGAAAATTTAATTACTTTTAACCTCGATCACTTAATTATAAGCAATGTATTTGTTTTCAATTTTTTTTTTCCTGTATGATTTTTTATGATGCAACTGCAAATTAATTTAGTGCCTTGATAATTACTGTAATACTTAAAAATTTAATATAATGCAAATTTTAACAGCCCTTTCAATTTTTTAAACGTAACAATCTGAAGAACATTAAATATGCATGCTTGTAAAAACCCTAATACACAGAGCAGTTCCATATACATATTCGTAATGGTAAACCCTAATTAATTAGTATCAGATTGAGAAGTCGACCCGCTACATTTCTTGACATACTTCTTGGCCCAAATATGCTTTCCATTGATGGAGTACTTGGATTTTGTTCCCAAAGGAGCAATTCTAGGGATTATTGCAGAAGAACGGCAAACCATTCGAGCAAACAGTGGCTGTTTATCACTTTCCACTTCTTGCATGTATATCCCTTCAATGAATTCACCAAAGATCCTATAACAAAAGAATTGATTAAAAAATCATGTCATTATAATATATATGCACATATATGGATATATAAAATATAGTAATACCTTGTGAAAAATTCTCGAATTTCTAGCTCAGGAATGTAGTATCCCTTTGAGAATGTCAAGAATATAGTTCTATCATCAGGTGCCACATCTGAGTCATTCTCACAACCATTCACCAACTGCATACCCCCGAAAATTTCACTAAGATCAGCGTTGGGATCTTCGAGTATATTTTTTAGTTGGTAGCTAGGTTGTATAAAATTTCTAGATCCCGGATTTTCACCAAACCCTAATTGAGGAAAATACCCCCCTGCAACATTAGGTAAATATGGAGGTGGCACAAAAACTGAATTGCTACAAGCATACCGCAATTGATCTTCTTCCATATCCGAAAACTCAGCATCACCGCTCACTATGTCTTTAAAAGCCCTCATACAATCTTCAGCAACGATTTTGTTAACACTTTCAAGAATCGTGATCCTTTTCTCATGGAATTGAACTAAGTTGATGCGTCGAGAACATAGTTTTCTAAGCAAATAAAGATTAATGTACTCCCTACTCAAATCAGTGTCCTTTAAGCACATTAAAAATGCAGCAACTTCATTTGCAAGTTGATAAACCAAATGCAAAGGCCAAGCAATCACCTTGAGGACAGCGTTGTGGCTGTACCGGATTTTTTCCAGCCATAAGAGAAATGCCACTACTTGCATCGATTCATCAACATTTCGACCAAGTTTACGGATTAGCCTGTAGAACAGCTTCCGATCAATTTTGTGGAAAAGATTAAAATCTTCGTCGCTAATTTTTTCTTGGATGCCATAAAAGGCTGGATCATACAAAGCATACTTGTTGTAGTCATACAAATCAAACTCCATGTTTATTCCCTTACCAAAAACACCGTGGTAATTAAAGAGAAATCGAGGATATATATTCGAACAATAGAGAAACTATGTTTGTTTGAGAAGGAAATGAAAAAATTTTGGTTGTAAGAGTAAAGATATATCAAGGGGCTTTTATATATAATAGACTTGGTGTCGATTGAGGGGATATTTGAGCGGGAAGATGCATGGTTTCGGAGCCGTCTATTCAAAATCTAGGGATATTGTAGACACGCGGTGCGGTGTAATTAAATTAAAGTCATGCCTCTGCAGTATGAACTAAAATACACCTGCAGTAAAATCTGTGTCATTTATTAGCTTATAAATTAATTATTGTTTTAAGATACATCTTCTCTAATCCAAATATGCATGTCTAGTCGTTTAAAAACAATATAGAATTCAAGAAATATATTCATAAAACAATTTCTCAATGGAGTTTTATACAACCGTACCATAGATAAGTTGTAATAAGTTTTGTACCACAGAGTTATTTTCTTTAAAAAAGTATATATTATTTAAATTTTCATTCATTCACTGCAAGAAAAGCGGTCGATCGTGATTAATCAATTTTGTTTTTCATACAACATCGGTCCCAATTAACTAAAATAGAAAAAGTTTATATTATTTTTATGCTCTGATTGCGACCAAATTGATCGTAAATGAATAGCGATTGCATTATCGCCCAGCCTGGTGATCGAAAATTGATCAAATGAGTCGAATGAATTATGAGTTCAATACATCCAGTTCAAAGAAATAGACCGTTTTACCGAATTATAATTCGATTACTAGATACCGAGTAAATGAGAGAGAAAGTTTAACATTGAATTATGAACCAAAACAATTTCGATTATTTTATAAAACCGCATTACGTATTTCAATCAAAATTGAAATAAAAATCGAATTACAAAATTAATTTAAAAAACATATATGATACATATAATATATTTTACTATATATAATATATAAAATACGTAGAGTAAAAGGTTTCTAAAATTAACTTTAACTTTAGATAACTTATCTGAAGTCACTAGCATATTGAGTATAAAAATGGATGACATATTTATAATAATAGAATCTATCTCCTTATATTTACAAAAATAATTTTGATATTGTATTATAATAAATGTTAATTTTAGATAGTTATCTAAAGGTAATTTTAGGATCATTAAACTCAAATATGTGATAACACCTAAATATATATCATATATATTATATAATAACACATAAATAATTTTAGCACATATAATATAATATGATATATATTTTAATTAATTCAGTAATTTCAGTTAATTCGGTGGAAAAACCGAAATAATCGAATAATTGAATAGAAATTTTTATAATCAAAATTTTTTGGTTTGGTTAACCTACCAAATTATTTTTGTTATTTCAAGTTCGATATTTGATAAATCAAATCAAATACTCAGTCCTAATCAAAGCTGTCAGTAAAAAAATGACCAATTGAGTGGTCGATAAATCAAATATTCAACCCTAATCAAATGCTTGGACCTGGTTCTTGTAGTGATTTTCTTTGGACTTGCACTTTGATGACTTAAATTATAATGTTTTTGCATAAAAATGACTCAATTTTAAAATTTGTTAGTTTAATGATCAAACTATTTATTTTTTAGCACTTGATTGCATTCCTTCAATTTTTTTAACGGACGTTAGTGAAATAATACTTAATTGCACTTTGATGACTAGAATTATAATTTTTTTTATAGAAAAATGACTCAATTATAAAAAATTCCCAATTTGTTGGCCAAACTATTTATTTTTTAATAGTTGATTGCATCCAATATATTCTACTACATTTGTCTTATCATTATTTAAAAATGAATGTATTGTTTAATCAATACTTCATATTATAAATTTTTTTAACACAACTTATAAATTAAAAAGAGCATAACATAAATACATTCTTTTTAGAAATAGATTTTCCTTTCCAATTTTAGATAAATTATCAAATCAACCTCATAAATTTTTTTATTTTATAAATTTATATTAATATGATTTAAAATTTAAAAAGTGTAATAATTAAAATTATATGAACTATAAAATAAAGTTTGAATATAAAATTATAATATAATCAATTATTAAAAAATTATAAAAAAATTGACCAACAAATTGATAAATATTATAATTGAGCTATTTTTCTGGAAAAAGATTATAATTCAGGTCATCAAACTGCAATTAAGTATAATTTCACTAATTAACGTCTATTAAAAAAATTGACGAAATGCAATCAAGTGCTAAAAAATAAATAGTTTGACCATCAAACTGATAACTTTTTTAATTGAGTCATTTTTTTATAAAAATATTATAGTTCAGGCCATTAAAGTGTAATTATGTCTTTTCTTTGCAATAAAAAATATTCAATAAATGTTAGATATGTATTTAATTAAAAGAAAACTTTTATGAAAATCACTCTTAATTTGAAGATTCCAAAGATTAAATATATTTTACAAACAAAATATATATATATATATATATATATATATATATATATATATATATATATTACAAATTTTTCGAACTCAACTTTTGAATTAAATATACAAACATGAAAATGTATATCCTGAAGATATATATACAGTATATTGCATTTATCCTCGATGTTTAATTGTAATTGCATCACGCTTGAATGAATGTCCCCTAAAAGTAATTCTAAGAAATGTTATAAATGTGTTTGGTAAAATTCAAAATTGTTGTCACGAAAAATGTTTTGGTCTAAAAACTGTTTTCCCCGTAATTTTAGAAAAAACTGTTTTTTAACTTTTGCAAGAGTAACTATAAGTTTCATCATCAATACTCCCAAAAATATTATTTTTATATATCATATCTCAAAATTTGAACAAATCAAAAAAATTAACAAACAGTCTGATTTTTCTAACACACTTTTTTTCACGGCACAACAATTTTCAAAGCAATACCAAACGGAGCCTTAGTCTCATCTCAAACGGTCTTTCAAAATTAAAACCTGTAGTTCAAAATTCAGCCTAGCTACTAGATGTTTGAACCTACTAGATTAGTTTATTGTCATACACTAATCTGTTGTTTGCACACACAATCACTCGTATATATAATTGTATTTTTGACAGATTGTTTCACAATATCATCCCTGAATCTCCTTTGCAATTGGAAATAGAAAGTCAATATTTTCCATTTCACAAAGGTAATTAATCTCTCGTCATTCTTAAGTGTATACGGACACATAATATTAATTAAGAAGGTGAGGGAGCTCAAATGCTAAGTTCATGTGTCGTTAGTCAGAATATTAAAATGAGTATTGGATATCTGCAAAACAAGTTACATGAATGATCACAGACCAATGTACATATATATATATATATATTTATATGAAGAGAGATTTGTGAATACGTACTCAGCCTTGTTAATTAGAGATTTTAAGGCAAAGCGTGCATTAATCAATATATATATTTCTAAAAAAAATCAAGTTAATTTGGTTTAGACAATCTCAGGTTTGATCGGAACATTGTAGAAAAGGGATGTTCGGGGAGAAATTCTGTGCCTTAATGAAAGAAGAGAGCAGCCAAGAATGATGGAGAAGAATCCATTAAGATAGCCCGGGATGACTTGCCTAAAAACCAATAATACTAGAGAGGTACGAGCAACACTACACTTACATATGTTGTCACCCCTTAGTTTAGAAATCAGAGGCAAGTCATCCTTGGCTACTTAACAAACTCTTGACTTCATTTTAGGCATCTCTTCATATCGATATGACTAACTCGATCTATTTGCATTGTAACTTTAAGAGCTGAATCAAGCAAATAAGAAGCGCATATATACAGCTGCAGTAATACTTGAGGAGGCGATGTTTTGCATGAGAAAGAACAATCAGTGAAGCTAGCCAAAAATGCCTGCCTAAATACCAAATAAAGGATTAACCTAAGCATGGCTAACTACTTTGAAGGAGGCATGCAGGCAAGTCATTCTTGGCTACCAAACATGATTGTTCTCTTCATGTAAAACATCTCTGCTTGTTCTGCATATCAATCTTGGGATGAGCAGCTACTATATTTATAGGCATGTATATATGGTCTGAAACAAAGAGATAATTAATTAATTAACACCATCATGATCATACAAATAAACTTTCCAAGAACGGAAGAACCCATGCTGCATGTTGGAATATATTCTGCTAATCTTGAATAGAAGTTATGTTTGACTTTGCATATAGCAGCATCTGTGCCCAAATGCTCCAAATCTCTAAAGGAACAAAAAAATAGATTCACAACTTGGAGCCTTGGACTTGTAATGGACCAATGGGTGGGTTGGCATGCATCCGTATATGATATGGATACAAAGCGTCGACAGTAGCTAGGATATGATATGGATACAAAGCATCGATAGTAGATTGTGCGGAATAAACAAACTATTGCAACTTACCTTTTCTAGTATATAACTTGTGTTTACACTTTGTTAGCTATATAAATGGTAAGTATTAGAAAATTAAAACTAAAAAAAATAAATGTACACAACAAGATGCTCCAATTTAAGCAATATAATTTTAGCTAGTCTATTTGATTTATATTTTCTTGGTCTATTTGATTTATATATTCAAGCAAATTTTTTAACCTAAAAAATACTAATATAGGATAAAATTTTAGTATATAGTGTTTAACTGCATTTAAATATATATTTCAAAATGTACTCAGTGACTGGCCAAAAGGATAGCAGAGGCTCATCAGTATAGTGTTGCATCCATTTGCCGCATTTATAGTGATCTGGGATTTGGGAGGCAAAAGAGGCTTTGTATAAGGGGTTCAGATGGATATTGGGAAATGGGAAAGATATCAATATTCGTAAAGATCCAGGCTGAGGGTGAAGCTGTGATTTTTTGTGTGGAGGATCATCAAGGCAATGTATAAGGCAATGTGTCAGTGCTTGAAGCAGAGGTTGTTGGCGTCTAGGAGGCCTTGTCGTGAATCCATGACTTATCATATTAGAAAGTGACTCATTATTGGTAGTCAATGCATCACATAAGAATGTGGAGTACCTACTCGAAGTAGGAAGTATATATTCCGGAAGTTTGTCAATCTGTACTCATTCAAAGGAATGATAGTTCATGTTATAAAGCAGGCGAACAAGGTAGCTCATTTAATGGCTATAATCCCTTGTTCGCTAAATAAATACCATATCTTCACGTCTCCTCCATAGTGTAGGTTGGAGACACTGTTTGTTAATGAGAATTCTCTTTTATTTCAAAAAACCTTTAATTTGAAGAATTTAAATGTAACTAAACAGATAACAAATTAAACTAGATTGGGGTATTGTAATTTATGTATATTTATTTTGAAAAAATCACAAAATATTGAAAATTTTAAAAATCTGAATATAATTCTAGCCTTATAAAATAATTAGATGCTTATGTGAAATGCATGCCTAGGATTCATGAATAATCTAGAAAAATTATTGCATTGCATGATCTCATTTGAGTAGTAGTTAAATCGGTAACTTATAATGATATTATGTGTAACTTATTTTTGATTAATTCTTGCTATGATCACGTGAATGCTAATAATATTCATACGTAGTATAACTTGTGAAGAACTTATTTTTTGACACAAAATTATTATGCTACTTGAGTTAAGATTTAGACATACTTGTGTCTTCAGGGGTAACCTCTTGTTGATTATTAGAATTTTGACTATTCCCTTTTGATCTTTTAATCTTAGTACATAACATAAGTTTAAGGGAGACATGGGAGTTATGTGTTTTCAAAAAAGAAAGTGCATATGAAAAAAAAGAAGGAATAAAGGCGTAGCAATGTCTTGCTTAAATATTTTAGTTAGCATAATTGGCTAGATTGAGCTCATTAATACTCGAGTAATTAAGTCTTAGGGGACTTTGTGTCGAATAACCTAAAACCTTTTATGGTTTCGGATTGTTGATCTAACGCTCGCTACATGGATATTAGTGCATAATTCTTTTGGGATCTATTTCACGGTCAAATAAGCTAATCACTTTGGTTAGTGAAGTCTTACGATTGATAGAATTTCGAGTGAGTAAGTCCGACGGGGCGTCAATCCTAGTGGCCTAAGATCTTTATGTTTTGGGACTCACTGACCTAAAACTCATTACATGAAAGACTTCAATCATAGACCGAGCATATAGAGAACCAAGTGAGATGAGTAGACGTAGAAAAAAAACATGTATCTTTCTTTGTTAAACTTGAATGATGGCTAGTTCTAAGTAACGAAGTGCTTAAAATCTATTCTAGTACTCAACTTTGTAGCTATTTATTCGCATGACTTGTCATGTTGAAGCTTGTATGTTTATATTTTTGGTTCATTAGAGAGCATGTTTTTAAGATAAGCGCGCACACACACACACACACACTATGTACTTGTATTTATTATGTGGTGATATTGTTGTGTGAGTTTGATGTGTCTAAACTTGTTGCATATGCTCAAGGTTATCACTGACTTGACATACACTATTATATTTGAAATCATTTACATATTATCTACATTATTATTATATGAGCTAGATGGATTTTGTGGGTACATTCGTTATAGGCCCTCACGAGACAAAACTCGTCCTATTAGGGATGACTAGGGTTTAACGACTTGTTGCATATGTTCAATGCAATCGTGTCATCTACCAAAGTGGTGTTAGTTAGTTAGGATTATAATTTATTTCTTTATTTGCCCGGTGATGTGCAAAATGCTAAGTGTAGGGATGAAAAAAAATGGTGATTCTTGGGAGGCAACCCATGATTTATAATTTTCTTTGTTTTTTGTTTTTTTTTCTTTTCTTCCTTTATTTTTTGTTTTTTTAATGATCTTTTTAGATTATTTTATTTATTTTTCTTTCTTTTTGTATTTTTTTTAAGATTTGTTCATAGTTTTATTTCTTTTATTAATTCATTGAGTATGTGAATCATTTAAGTGTGGGGATGTGTTCTCAATATTGTAATAAAAATCACAAAAAATTGAAAATTTTAAAATTTTAAAAACTTGTTACGTAAAATTTTTGACAGCGGCGCCAAAAACTTGTTGCGTAAAATCTAGATATGCAAGTGTACACAATCGCAAGCAAGTAATATAGTAATAAATACTAGATAACGTTCCTCAAGAACTGTACATTCGTGTTAATTACAAATAAATTCCAACACTTCAGTTATCAAACACAAAAAGTGGGTTGTGATATTCTTTTTTTTGACCAAAAAAAATTTAACCAAGATAATTAAAGACTAAATTAACCAACTAATAGTATAATAATAACAAGATATAGAGTTTTAAATATGAGAAGATAAGCCATGATAATTATTTCCCCCTAACACGTGAAGATTGACAAAAGAGTTGAGCAATGTTATAACAAATTCACAGTTTACTAACTAGAATTCAATTGTCATAAGTTTCTCTCGAAATTACTATGGTATAAATCCTACAAATTAAACTAACATATGTTTATACCAATTCAATTTATCGAATATAATGAAGCATCAATTCACAAACCTATGTTTGGTCACAATATATGTCTATACCACAAAAGAATTAAAATCCAAAAAATTTAATCATGCACCATTCAAGTTTTGTGTCAATTAACTATAACTCTCTCAGTATTATAATTAACTCTATAACCTACTATAGTTGATCAAGCAATAACAAGTATTAACATGAATATCACTTGAATGAATAAACTGTAAAACTGCATATAATACTACTCCCTCCGTCCCATAAATCTTGTCTCAGTTTGACTTTTCAAAGTCAAATTAATCCAACTTTGACTAATAATTAAAAAATAATAATTTATTATTTTTTAAATCTGCAAATTGATTCATAAAATAAGATAATCAAAGTTTGTTATGATATTTTTAAAATATATATATATATTATTATTTAATATATTTTATTTGTTAGTCAAAATTGATTAATTTGACTTTGAAAAGTCAAATAAAGACAAGATTTATGGGACGGAGGGAGTATTTAACAAAACACCAATAATCTCATGTTAGGGTTCCATAAAAATCCCAACTCTATAAAAGTTGGTTCATAATAAAAATATCAAAATCAACCAAGAGTAGATAACACGTATTCATGATGAAAAAGTTTAAGAAGAGAATTCTAAACAAAAAGATGAAGAAAATAAATCCTAATGAATGTCTTCAGTGGCTGAGATCTTCTTCATCTGCTTCATTCTTCTTAATATCAAACACTCTTTCTCATTTGAAAAAAATGAGATGATTATTTGATAAAAATTTTAATTTATGTATATTTTGAGATATAATATAGAAAAATAATATTTTTAAATTTTTTTTATAGTAAAACTTGTAATTAGTTTCTGTAAAAGTTGAAAAATAATTTGTATCAAAAGTATGAATAATCTACTTTATTTAAAATCAACTTTTAGATAAAAAAAAATTATATAGAAAGTTATAATTTAATTAAGTGTGTATTAAAAGTTGTTATGTCGTAGAGAAGGTGTTATTTGAAAAATTAAATAACGTTTGATAATATTTTTTGATTTGGTTATATTTTAAAATATAATATAAATAATTCTTGTCAAATTTGAAAAACAACCTTTTTAAAAATATGAGAAACTAATTTTTCTAAAAATAGTTTATAGAACAAAATCACTTTTTGTATAAAGTTATTTTTTCTATGTTTTTAAATTTATTAAGCATTTTTTATCAGTGAACAACAACAATATCAAACATTTCTAATATTTTATATACTAACTTAAATCTCGCGTGATACACGAAACACCTTTTAAATATTTAAAATATATTTATTATAATTAATATATTTTATTTTATATATTTTAATTTTTTAATATATTTATATTTTATAACATTAAATATAAAAATATTATGTTATTGTTAACTACATTTATTAATTACTTGTATGGTTGTTCTAATATATATTGCATATCTATAAAAATATTAATATAATAAAACAAATTTAGTTATATATTTTTTTATTATTTTATAAATTATAGAAAAATAATATTTATATAATAATTGTTTGCTTATAATTTATTTTAGAATATGTTCGTATTTATAAAAATATTATAATATTATTTTTATTTTTATTGAATATATGAAATTAAATGAATTATAATTTAAATTATAAAATTTTTAATTGATTTTAAAGGCTATAGAAGTTATTTAATATAAATTTTAATTTTATATATTTTAATTTCACGTAACTACTTTTCTAATTTATCACAACAACCCAATCACACCAACCTTAACGATCACAGATAGCTCATTAACCCTTTAATCCAATTATATATAGGTATATAATATAAATTTTATTTAAGATACTAGTTAAAGACTAACATGTCTCGTATTATATTCTGTAATAATTTTATAATATATTTTAAATAGAATATATTACGAGATATATAATAATGATACTCTATATTTTATATATATATTTGGAATAAATTATATATATATATTTTAAAGTAGTTAAAATAATAAAATTTTATGTAATATAAATTGGTATACCCCGGAGCGGTGGCTAAGACCGAAAGAAGAAAACCCTGAAATCTGAATTAGGGTTCAGGGATCCAATTAATTGTTGAGTAGCGGTTTAATTAAGAATGTCTGGTGCGAAAGAGCCTCAAGAGTATCGTATATTTGTTGGTGGATTGTCTTGGGAAGTCACTGAGCGTCACCTTCAAGATGCTTTTTCTCGTTTTGGCAAAATTATTGACTCCCAGGTTCTTTCTTTTTCTCTATATATATGTATATATGTTGTTGTTGTTGTGTGTATGCTAAATTATTGAGATCTAGGTTGTTTGATTTTTCGTGATTTCTTTGGTTTAATTGGTTTTCTGTTCTTTCTTAAACTATTGTTACATACAGTTCTATATTACTATATTGGATAGTTAGTTGCTTGGTTATGTTAGAAATTGGGGGTGGGGGGATTTTGGGTCAAGTTCGGGTTTGTATAGTTAATTTCTGCTTGGTTATTCAAATGAATATTTAAGCTTCGAGTTAAATAACAACTTTTTCCTCAAAAGCAAAACAGTTTAACTGTTTGTTAAAATTCAGAAGGGGTAAAAGTGCTTTTGATTTAAAAGATGTTATTAGAGTTTTAGAGAAATCACGTCCACTCATGCTTTTGGTAAAAGTTGCTAGCTACAAGTTCCACTATCAAACTTTTCCTATTTTTTTTATATTATATCTTAAAACATGCACAATCAAAAATATTACCAAATAGTCATCTGATTATTTTGAAAGCACTTTTTTCGCAGCACAGCAGTTTTAAACAACAATCCCAAACGGAGCCTAAAATTTTAACAACGGGTATTTGACGTTAAAAGCGAAATTTTTTTGCCTCAGTTGTGGAGCATTTTATACGTTGTTTTTTTTCTGTTTTTTGTGATGCATATGTTATTAGTCTATATGTGAGAAAATTTGAGCCTAGTACAAGTTTCTTATTAACCAGTGCATGGATATATGTTTTTCATATATAGCCTTTGTTAAATAAATGAAATTGGCATGTTAATGATATGAAATATAGCAGTTTTGATTCATATATTTTGTTGATATGTGTATATCTAGTATATTGATACCTTTTGTGCTGTATAAATATAGTTTTGACTAGTTTTTTACTCATTTGTGGCCTTTTTTTGGGTAATTCTGCTGCGAGGTATGATTTGCCTTCAGTTGAATTTTAAGGAGCTTTGGTAAATTTGATTTGCATCATTGAAGCCGAGTGTTAGATGTTTGATTGAATTTGCTCAGCTGGTTATGTTCAGATTCTAATGTATAGTTTTGCAGAAGAAGTCACTGTCTCTGTCGAATATCAGATTCATCGGGCTCTGTTGTTTGTTATATCAGAACAATTGATAACATACTTTTTGCAAAGAACTGAACTCCTATGCTCATTATTGGTCCGAATTGTGGCAGTGATAATCATAGTTTCCATAAGCTGAATTAATGTTCATCAGATGATATGCAGAATTGCCCTCTGTTGGTTTTTGATGAAAAGAAAAAAAAGACAATGACGAAGTGTATTAGTTCAAAGAATATTACGTGTCTGACATGCAAATGAGTTTGACCAAGATTGCATGAATGTATAATTTCACGAGGTGAAAACATCTTGTTTGAGGTATTTGTTGGCGGCATTACATATTATAGCCAAAACAAATTGCTACCCGATTCGCCAAGCTTTGTAGGAAGTAGAAACAGTAGCATTGTCAGCTATCTTTCACGCTCTTCATGTTGACGGAAATCCTCTCAGCAAAATAGATATGATATTTGTTGTGGTTGATACCGTGTATACTCTCTGACTATATAATAGGTAATAAGTTTAGTGGCTTTGCATTTGTGACTTTTGGATATCATTTTTCCATGCCGTGAAGACATCTAATTCTAACTGGGATGAATCCCATATTTCCTTTCGGTGTAGAATACTGAATACAGAGTCTCTTGTTTTGAACCAATTTTTTTATGTAGTCATCTTGCAAAAACCCTCAGTGGATGGGAAATAAAATTGAAGCCTGTTGCTTTGCTTTCTGTAGCATTCTTCTATATGCACCAGTGATTTTAGTTTTAATGAATTTATTCTAGCTTCGTATCCCGGTTTAGTATTCTATTTAGGTCTCTGCTTGTTGAAGTTATAAGCCAACATGATTTGAGCTTTTAGTGGAAAGTTCTCATGTAAGCTGTATCGATATCTGAACGGTATAGAAGCTGATTACAGTCCTGCATCTTCTTTTTCTCCCTGTTCTTTCAAAGCCTTTCTTGCATGTGCAGGCCCCATTCATGTATATTTGTGATGGTCATTAGGAGTGGTTCTTCAGATCAGTTGATGCAACTGCCTTGTGATGCCTTATTGTATATGGTGATCAGTGTTTGAACTTCGCCTTTTGAGATGTTTCTGATTACTTACCAATAAGAAGAAATTCCCCAAGTCTGAATGAGGTTGTGAATGAGTGATTCATTTGGTTATAACACTAGTTGTTCAATGTGTGTCTGGATTGAGAAGTATTAGAAGGAAAACTGTTTGACACCGACTTTTGACGCAAAGACAATTTCTAGTTAACTTGTTTATTAGTGTCGCGTGGTGCCGTTGAGTTGCCATATCAAATTATCTTGATGGAATGTTTTGTGGTGGAGACCTTGTTACAGATTTCTTACTTCTTTCCTCTGATTCATGGTTACTTCTGGAATTCACTTTTTCTGTTCATGCTATTTGAAATTTAGTGGTTTACATGAGAAATTTGAATAAAATGTACTGAAAAAGTCGAGCAACTGATGTCTGTAGTTATTTCACTGAGGCTTGTAACATACTGTGCATGCATGATTTATACTGGGGGTTTGAGTGTTCTATATCATGTTGAGAGTGGAACACAGTTAAGTTATTGCAAAGATTGAATTGTACAGTATTCTGGACTCCTATTCAAGTAAGAAATTTTTCTACTTCTGTAAACAATTAATGCTGGTTTTGTCTATGAAATGCTTATTTAATGAATATCGGCAGAATATAGTACCTGACCCTATTACCTAATACTACTTGAAATCAATTATATAAACTTATGTTACCCGGACTCGGCTGAAAGTAGCCAACAGGGATACGTGTCCATGTGTTTAAGTGTCGGACTTGACATGTTTTTAGCCCTAAATGAAGTATCCACTACCCATTCTTATGTTTGAGTTCAAATGATTGACACGGGTACTCAAGGTGAACTAAAGAGTCCGGACGACATAAATATAAACTTTAGAACCACAATAAATGCTGCCCAAATATTGTTGTTTTAGCTCCTTGGCTTGTGCATATATTGTTATAAGATAATGTGGTTTATTAACCAGTTCATAGTGAATCTTTGCAACTAGAAGATGAGATCACGCTGTCATGCCACAGTGGCAATTAAATACTTTTCTAAAGTTAGAAAGGTGCACTTTAGCTCATTCTTGTTTGCTCTTGCACATTGCTGAGTGTATTAAATAGCTCCAAAACAGGAAAGTCAAATTGTGTTTGTGTGATTTATGAATAAATACTTGAAGCACAAAAAAAAACCCAGCTTTCATGGCTGCAATATGACTATATGAGCTAGATGATCTAGTTATTATATATGCGGTATTCTTATATAGTTAGACTCTGTCTTAGTGGATCTAGTAATCATGCATGTGTTAGTCTTATATGATTATTCATTTACATTATTCACATATAATTTGAGGTGATAATAAGTTTATATGTATATTGAAGCCCGATTATTTAAATTTAGAAAAAGTTATGTTGACTAATAATTGTGAATAGTCTAATTTAGCTGAATACAATTACTTAGGTTTTGGAATAAAGGCTTACTCGAGTCAAGTTACTAACAACAGTCTCTAAAACCAGTATAGCCTATGAGTTTTCTCACACTTGCATTATATGATGAGGATACACTTCTCTTTCTGTTTGCCGTCACAAAAATGTTTCTCAGTTAGTGCTCTATTTATGAATTATGCTTTCTGAATTTCAAAACTGCAGATCATGATGGAAAGAGACACTGGGCGCCCTCGGGGGTTTGGGTTTCTGACCTTTGCAGATCGTCGTGGAATGGAAGATGCAATAAGGGAAATGCATGGCAGGGAGTTAGGTGATCGGGCTATCTCAGTGAACAAGGCCCAGCCCAAGATGGGCGGGGATGATGCAGGTCGTGGCTGTAGTGGAGGTTACCCATCTGGTGGCAGGGGAAGCTATGGAGGTGATAGATCGTCAGGGCAGGACGAGTGCTTCAAGTGTGGGAGGTCTGGGCACTGGGCCCGAGACTGCCCTTCAGGTGGTGGTGGTCGCGGTGGTGGTCACGGTGGTGGTCATTTGTCATCGTTTCCTAGTTTTGGTGGGCCTGGTGGCCGTGGAGATCGTTTTAATGATCGGTATGGTGAACGTGACCGTTTTGTTGATGATAAATATGATGGAGGACGTTATGGTGGGGATCGCTATGAAATCAGAGAGACAAAGTATGGGGGTCGTGATTATGTTACAGACAGGTATTTTAATTCTAATATAAAGTTATATCATATCTTTAGTAATATACTTTGCTCTTTATTTCATTGTACAAGACTGGCCTTCTGGGTTGTTTTGGTCCCTACAAGCAAGGAGGCTGTGTGACTTGATTCTGTTTGCATTTTTGTTGTTGATAGATACAATGGTGCTTTGGTTTTTAGTACTAGTAAATGTATGTTCATTATGTTTCAAAGTGTTATTTTGACACCTGTTGAAACCAGTAAAATAATCACTTTTACTATGTAAAACATCCAGGTATCCTCCCAGCAGTGATCGCCTTGGAGGTGATCGCTATGGAGATTCGGATCGCTACCCAACAAATGGATACGGCAAAGAGAGACTGTATGAAAGGGACGCTGGCCCAAGGCGAAGCACTGAAAGGTATGGAGGTGGAGGTCCAACACGCTATGAAGGAAAAGGTTACAGAGACAGAGGTGGTCCCTATGATCGCCCAAGGAGGGGAGGACAACCATCTTCTTTTGACCGTTACTAGATTATTTAATCAGTTCTAAATTGCACTTGTACTTTCTGGGTATCAGAATTTCATGTATGTAGGATGTTTTGCAATTTTTTCAGCAGCGGTGATGATTTTCGTTTTGTATTTGCAAGTTAAACTTGTATGTCTTTTCTAATCCTTGATCAGTGATTGCCGGGATTGCCCCAGAAATTAATGGATTGAAAATCATGTAGACATTATAGATGGAGACCTTATATTCTAAACTTTTCATTGTTGAACCCATGCCAATAGGTTATCTGTCTCTGCAACTAGTTACTTTGGGGACTAGCAAGTGTGTAGGTTATTTGTCTAATTACTTTGGTGGACTAGCATGTGTGAAATCGAAGTCAACTCCATTAAAGGTTGCAAATGGTTGATTAGTCTTTAAATCTGATATGCATGACTACAAGTACATACAATGTCAGGTTAACTTACTAGGACCACCACATTAGTTTTTTATGGGGTCTTGTTGAGTTGTTGAGTTGCTCCTCGCTGCATCATCAATTGATCTAGTACAAGTTTTCATATCTACTTGACAGACAGGAAGAACAATTTAATTTAAACTTTGAAAAAAAAAATGTTCAATTATTTTTGTATCGATTAAATTGTGGACGGAAAGTCTTATGGGACAATCTCTTCTTGTGATTGGGTGGGACATAGGAGAGATGATCCAAAAGCAGATAGAAATAATAGACTTGTTGGTCTTGAGTGTCGACTTAAAATAAATTTAATCTTTGAATCATTATTCTGAATAAAATATTTAATTTCATACTATATTTTTGTTGAAAGCATTCATTTGGCATCAAACAAAATAAACATATAAGAGCCGGCTGTCCGCTTATACGGGAACTCAGGAAGATACATATATTTTATGATACCATGGTATACATATACATGTCATACCTTACATCTGATAAACTTGGTAAACTTTACCTGCTATTATCTTAGAGATCGATAATCGAATGAGTCACAAGTATATTTTTTTAGTTTTTTTGAAAGTTATCTATTGTTTAGAAGCTCCTTGGCTTAAAATTACAAGTAACTCCCATTAATAGTCAAAAACACATGCGTTCCAAATTAATCATATCTTTATTGAATTATTGCTTTCAAGTATCTTTCCCTTCCAGGTATCAATCTCAACCACCCAACCCATTGCCATCTTTTATTGACTAGTATTTTTGTGTGTGTGTGGGCATATATATCTTGGGTTTTCAGTATACTCACTGGTCCAAGAGTCCCCTCCACTTAACTAATTAATCTCAAATTTTCTACAACTTACATATCTATCTAGCTTTCCCTCATTAATTTTTTACAAGTCGAACTTGCACAGAAGTCTCCACTCTCCACTACAATTCTCACTTCTATTTCAACTTCTTCTTTATAAGAATCCCTCAAGTTTTCCCAATCATGTAGGGAATATCATTTACTATTATATAAGGACTTGTCATTGAATAATTATTTACATGCCATATATTGTTCAAATTTATCAAACTAGCTACTTACCTAGTACTAGAGGTCTCATAACAAGTCACTTACCACACAATAAACATGGTATTTGCCGGCACCAACACAAGGCCTGACATGAAAACCCTAACCCTACAAATCCTTGCCGGTAGATGGTTCATGATGTTTGCGTCATTTCTAATTATGTCGGTTGCCGGTGCAACCTACATGTTCGGCCTCTACTCCGGTGACATCAAAACCACCTTAGGTTATGATCAATCAACCCTAAACCTACTCAGCTTCTTCAAAGACTTGGGAGCCAACGTTGGAGTTATCTCTGGCCTCATCAATGAAGTTACACCGCCGTACGTAGTCCTCTCAATGGGCGCAGTTCTAAACTTTTTCGGATACTTCATGATTTGGCTCGCTGTCACTAAAAGAATCTCAACTCCACAAGTTTGGCACATGTGTTTATACATATGTATAGGAGCAGACTCACAAGCTTTTGCCAATACCGGTGCTTTGGTCACTTGTGTAAAGAACTTTCCGGAGAGTCGAGGCGCGGTACTTGGGATACTCAAGGGTTTTGTAGGACTAAGTGGAGCGATCATCACACAAATTTACCATGCATCCTATGGAAACGATACAAAGTCTCTTATTTTGCTTATAGCCTGGCTTCCCGCGGCAGTTTCCTTTGCATTTCTACGTACAATTCGGATTATCAAAGTCGTTCGACAAGTGAATGAGCTCAGAGTTTTCTACAAATTTCTATACATCTCACTTGGCCTTGCGGGTTTTTTAATGGTGGCTATCATTGTAGACAAACAAGTTTCATTTACGAAGAATCAGTTTCGTGGTAGCACTGCCGTAGTCATATTTTTTCTCTTGCTCCCCCTTGCAGTTGTTACAAAAGAAGAATATAAAATCTGGAAGGCTAAACAAGAAGCAAATGAAGTTTCTATGTCTCAAGTAAATGTCATTACTGAGAAACCATCTCAAGAAACTCCGGTACCAGTATCGACACAACCACTATCTTCACCGGAAAATGTTTCTTGCATGCAAAATGTGTTTAGGCCCCCAGCCCGAGGAGAAGACTACACTATAATTCAAGCACTTTTTAGCATGGACATGTTTATCCTCTTCATTGCAACAACATGTGGTGTTGGTGGTACATTAACCGCTATCGACAATTTGGGACAAATAGGAATCTCACAAGGATACTCAAAACACAGCATTAGTACATTTGTGTCACTTGTTAGCATATGGAATTACCTTGGAAGAGTTGTGGCTGGTTTTCTATCCGAAACCTTACTAACAAAGTACAAAATTCCAAGGCCTCTCATGCTTACTGCCACTCTCATATTATCATGTGCTGGTCACCTTCTTATTGCTTTAAATATCCCTAATTCCCTTTACTTTGCATCGATAATCATAGGGTTTTGCTTTGGTGCACAATGGCCATTGCTTTTCGCCATAATCTCCGAGATTTTTGGCCTAAAATATTACTCCACATTATATAATTTCGGGTCTGTGGCAAGTCCAATTGGATTATATCTGCTTAATGTAAGGGTCACCGGTCATTTATACGACAAGGAGGCCTTGAAGCAAATGAGAGCTTCTGGACGGACTCGAATTCGCGGAGAGTCATTGGAATGCATTGGAGGTGAATGTTTCAAATTGGCTTTTATTATAATCAGTGTTGCGACAATGTTTGGTGCCCTTGTTTCAGTTGTTTTAGTGCTTAGGACTAGAAAGTTTTATAAAAGTGACATTTACAAGAAGTTCCGGGAGGCCGCTGAATCGGAGAATGCTTTGGCCGTGAAGAGTGATGTCCCGGCAATAAAAAATTGATATGATAATGATATATAAACAAATGAATATATATATATATATATATATATATATATATATATATATATATATATATATATATTGATAGTAATACTTGTACACAAAAGCTCGATTAATGTATGCAGTACATGTGGAAAAAACCTTAGAAAAATGGATAAATATATGTTGTGGAATTGTAAAAGTTTGTACTATTTTATTCTTTATTTGCTCTACATAACTTGTCTTGTCAGTAGTAGTTATCATACTATATATTTCTCTTTATTATCAGTTCTTGGAAATGTATAAGAAAAGAGGACTTGGTTAGTAATGTTTCATTTTCTATGGTTAAAACAGCTTTGTTTTGTCCCATAATCTACTTGCTTATCACATTGTCATGGTTCATATGTTTCCAAGTTTGCGACTTTATTTTGACAGGGCCATTTCTTTTGTATTTATGTAACTATATACATCCGATACGACATCAATTTAAAACAAAGTTATATTTGCATTATTATATAAAAATAGAGATATTTTTTAAGAAAAATGTTAAAGATCCCAAAAATTATCCCAAAATTTGTATCAAATGTTGAGTTGTCATCTGTGTAATTGATAATTTTTCTATAATAATATGAGACCCTGCGTGCATACATATACGCCCACGAATTAAAACAAGACACGTATCATGCCACGTCATTTGATAAAAAAAATTGTGACAATTTTTGGGGTCCATAGCATTACTCTTTTTTTTAATAATCCTCTATCATCACCGCCGGTAATTTTGACTCATTTTTTAAAACAGATATTATAAGCCCGCTTATTAAAAAAAATATCAATCGAATAAAATATCTGTCAAAATAAATTCAATGGAATTAATAAAAAAATTGACTCCAATTTAAACCTAGTATCAGTTAAATTAATATCAATAGAATTAATTATTTCTGTTTGTGGATCAGTGATATTTATATATCTACGTCCAATATGATTCAATGCGATTTAATTCAATTATATTTAGAGTTATATATATTCAACCGAAAGTTTATTTGCAACCAATTATAATTATAACTTACCTATTTAGTTGTATTTAAGATTCGAATTGGCACACTTAATTTTATAAATTGATGCCGTAAAAATCAATTTTCTCATGTACGCCATATCATCATCAAAACTCAAATGAACTTTTTCCAAAAAAAGTTATACACATGCTGTTCAATTTAGAAGTGAAATTAAAAATAATTAAAGTTGTTTTTAACATTTAAATTGGACATTTGAATTTTCATATGCTAAAGATATTATATATGAATATGATATATATTTTGTTAATTAAGAGATATTATTTGTTTGATCATTTGATCAAATAGCAAATTCGTCTCAACTGTATACAACAATATCATGATTGACACGATGCAGGATCTTTGTTTCTGCTAATCTGCTCTAATAACTTAAGTAGAATATATTTAGGGATCTAAGTCTGTGCTAGAGTACAATATAAGATTCGGGTAAGTTCGGGCTTTCGACTGAGGGGTAATATTGTAATACAGTAAGATCGTGATAAGTCGGTATCTTAATAACTCAAGTTTTTAAGGGAATTGGTAACTCAACAGAAGTATATGTTTTATGTTCCTTTTGTGTATTCATTGCTTTATCCATTCGATGAATGTGAATGAGATTTTAATTGCTTTTCAGCATGCGCATATTATGAATTTTTAGACCCAATTGTGTTGAGAACCTTTCCAATCGTATATGGTGGTCTTTTTGACTTGGTGAAAACTTGAAAAC
This sequence comes from Oenanthe sinensis, assembly GCA_028671895.1. Classification (NCBI taxonomy): domain Eukaryota; kingdom Viridiplantae; phylum Streptophyta; class Magnoliopsida; order Apiales; family Apiaceae; genus Oenanthe; species Oenanthe sinensis. The sequence continues at coordinate 44,038,793 of CM053813.1, read as the reverse complement.
TACTGATTATTAGTTAGTTTGGGGTTATTGACTTATTTCAGCAGTGACAGTACCACTAGCTAGGATGGGCAACTTTTTTTACACCCTGCTGATACCTTGTGGAGTATGACTTGTTTCAAACTGATGGATATTTGCGTTTGCAATGACCCCGCTACTTTAAAATTTTATTATTACTACTTTTTTTCAAAACTCAAGAGCTTTCATGGTTATATAGTGATTCTAAAAGATTTTAAATTTATTGTTTTCCCTTTTTAAATTTTTATAAAATTCGGAAATTATTTTATTTATAGTTATTTTAAAAATCCATGAAAGTGCATTTTGATATATTTCTCTCAAAATATTTGATCATTAGTATATATTTTTTTTGTTGGTGTTGGATTAGATCACTAGTGGTTTGAGTTTTATAAATATAAAAGATCGACCAAGTAAAATTATTATTGGACTATACAAGTACTAGCCCAAAGCCACACGTATAAATTAGAGGAATTACTACTTTTCTCTCATTCTAGCACTTTCCCAATTTAGAGAATAGAGAGAGTAGAGTAAGATACTAAACATGAGAAAACAAAGATCATCCAAACTTGAGTTGATCATCCGTGCAATTAAATATTCGGAATCTACCCAAAGAGCTTGTCACAACCATATAAAGATTGTTGGATTTCGAGGTGTTGGAAAATTTGGGCTTTGTGAAAATTAGAAGATCAAAACTTGGATTTTTGTATCTTGGTTACCAAAAGTGGTAAGGAGACTATTCTTAGTAATTGTAAGTTCAAAATTTATTTTATTTAAAAGATGGATTTTGTTTGTTTGTAATTAGGGTTTGTTGACTTTTAATTTAGGGATTTTGACTTTTATGAAGCGATTTTGGGATTTTTGTGAGATTAATTAATTGCTTTGATTTGATATTGGTAGGTTTGGATATTGATTTAATTGAAATTGTAAATTTGGGGTTTGATAATTAAATTGGGGCTTTTTGATTTTGTAAATTATTTTGAGAGTTGATGATTGGGTTTTGTAATTGGAGAGTTGAATTGAGTTTTGGAGGTGTTAAATCGGAGGTTGGGGCCGGAGGTGGCCGGAACCGCCATTGATGGTAGCGGTGGTGAGGTGTTTGGTCGGAACGGAGAAATAAGACAGAGATAATGTGGGTTTTGATGGGTTTGTGTTGTATGGAATCAAAGAAACTTGTATGTATGTGTTTGTGTGTGCTTTGCTATGTGTGTGTGTGTGTGTTTCGGTGTGGCAGGAGCCACCACCGCGGCCGAGCTGTCCGGCGGTGGTGGTCAGTGGTTGCCAAAAGAAAGAAAGAGGAAAGAAAAGAATAAGAGAGGGAGAGAGATGGGTCGAGAGAGTGAGAAAGAAAGGAAGGAGGGAGAAGAAGATGATGAGGTGGCGGTGGTGGGACCTATCGGGAAAATTTTGATTATTTTGGATTTTTTTTTGATAAATTGGGATACATGAGAATATTGTGGATTTAATTATATTTGTAAATCTCAATTTAATTTTAATTGATATAATGGATTAAAAAGTTTATTTATTATCTAGATAATAGTTTTAGAAAATAAATTTAAGTACCCGGGTGATAATTTCCGAGGTATTTAAATTTATATTCGAATAATTAAGAATATCCTATATTCGAATAATTAAGAATAGGATACCCGGATAGTGAATACTTTAGAGTGATTATTAAATGGAATCTCAATTGAGATGTTAAGTTTATTTATCTACAGACATCGATATTAAATATTTATATTTGATTGTGTAGCGACTCGGAAATCAGTGGAGCCCCCGGATAAAGCCGAGTAAAGTTGATTTCTGAATATTATTATTAGTTGTAGCTAGCCTCTCCTGCTTTAGGCAAGTATATTTCCGCTTTCTTTTCTCAAGCTGGATATTTGTGGTATGATTGACTTGGAAGCCTGTGATGTTATTGCGATCAAGAATATTAATTGGTTGAGACGTAGTCTCTAGATTGTTATTGGATTGTTATTATCTGAACCATTTATATACTGTGATCATGTATGATCATGAGTTAGAATTTATATTATAATTCTATTATTGAGTTGATCTTGTTTCAAAAGCATTTATTTCCAAATCAACAATTTAAAGTCGTGTATCTAGTTTCTATATTTTAGAAACTCAAATTCTTTTAAAATTGTTGTCTTGTTTTTAAATATTAAATATATAGTATTTCTTTTTACCTCAATTCCAACTATATTTTCTCTCAATGGTTTTAAAGACTCAAAGTGTGGATTTTATATCTTTGATTTTATAATATAAAAATATTTCCTTCTAAATATTTTAAACTCTCATTACTCTGATATTTTAGAAAAGTGTTTTTTTTTTTGTTTTCCAAATGATTTTCAAAACTCTTGTGTGAGATAGTAAATCTCCAATTATTTTTATTCATAAAATATTATTTTAAGAAAATTCTAAGAACCTTCGAAACCTGTAATTATGAAGGTGTTTCCCCTTTTTATAAGAATATTATTTTATTTCTAAAGTTATTCTTTTTGGGATAAAGTGTATGGATTAATTTGGCTTCCTATATTATTAAGTTGACTTAATGTGTAAGGTCAACTAGTTATTTTTTAAAGTAGATTTTGAAATGCATAACGATGCACGTGGAATATTTTGAGATATACCAAAAAGTATATTTTGAGATAATTATTATAAACTCTGGTCAGCTATAGCATTATAGCCTTCGGGCATTTGATTTATTGGTACTTAATTGTACAGAGCCCGCTCAGGGATGAAATATTAGGGAGAAAGATTCCTCCAAAAGCTAGCTAATATTTAGTATCTAGATAGGGGATGATCTTCGTGTTCAGTATCGTGAGTTTATGGAAGACCCGTTGAACTTGAAATATTATATTTTGAGGCATTGAATGCTAAAGTATGATTTGAACAGTGACTTATTATTTTGGTATATTTTTCTATTACTAAAGATTTCATCTCAGTTGTCACTGTTATTTTATAAAATGATGAGTATTTGGAAATACTCGTGGTATTTATTTCAAAAGTGATTTGACATCTATTTTGAGATATAAAACATATTTTGAGCAGTGAACACACATATACATATAAATATATATATACATACATATAAATATATATATACATACATATAAATATATATATACATATATATACATATATATATATATTGAGATAGTTCTTATTGTTAAAATTTCATCTCAGCCAGTTTCACTGTTCGTTGGTACCTGTTGAGGTATTTCTTGTATTGAAGTTCCCTATCGTTATTATAGTTCCTTGCCCGAGTTAAGATTTTGATTTTGATATTTATTGTTTCTTCGTGACACCGAACTATCTAATTCCGGATTTATACTTGCTGAATTTTGTTCGCTCACCTCTCCCCCTATGTTGGCCGAGGGAGGTTGCTAAGGGAAAGGGGAAGTTTTAGAGTTGTTTTTGCGAGTTGTTGGGAAATAGTTTTATATTTTATGTTGCACTGGCTTATTGTTTGATAATCAGGCTGAGACTTTGTTTTTGAGATTATATTCAGGACTTAAGTGTGAGATTGTAATATTAATATATTTGTGGAGATATAATGGCTTTATCGCCAATATGTTGAGATAATATGGTTTACAGTTTGACAGTAGCGGCGCTAACCCCAGGATTTTGGTTCGTCACAGTACTAATCTACACCATTTTGCTTAATGACTTTCAGGGAAACAATTAATGTGCATTGTTTGTTGGATTTGCACAAGATTGTTACAGAGTCTTAAAAAGTAGCAGATAAAGCCTTAATGCCTAATTATTTTTGTGCACTTTCATAAATTGTAGCATTTTCTCAATATTTAAGGTTCAAGTTAGGGGTGAACAGAAAAACCGAAATCGGGAAAAAACTAAAAATTCACATTGAAAATAACCAAACGGAAAAAAATCGAAAAAAACTGGAATTAATTTCGATTTTATGTTAAAACCGTACCGAAGTTAACTAAATTGAATATTATATATATATGCATATATATTAAGTATATAATATATGTTACTTAAAAATTAATAATACTAATATCAATAAAGTTTATATTTAGTTTTATGATATATGAATTTTAGTATAATCTAGTGAGAAAAAAATTTCATTACAAAGTGTATGAGTACTTATTATAAAAAAATGTCATATTTTTCAATAAAATCATTTTAGTAAAGGAAGAAATAAAAATATTTAGTTTTTTGATAAATTTAATCCTTATACCAATAAAGTTAGTTATAAATTGTAGAAAAAAAGATGTAAGTTTATTAATAATATTTGTCTGCTAACAAGAAATGGTATAAAAAAATAAAAAAAATTGAGGAAAAAAACCGTAATCACTACACCATAGATGGCTTATTACCTACTATAATTATTTTTATTAATTATATACTCATGGAATTACTTAACCAAATATGTTAAAGAGCAAATTAATCATTTCAAACCATGATGAATAAAATGTCTTATAATTAAAATGACTACTAATTAATAAAGCATATAATATTCTTTTATTTTCATGACACGATTCATACACACATGCACATATTATGAGTATGATATTAAACTCACGTGACAATATGATATAATGATAAAAAATTTTAAAGATTGTGGTTAGACGGGAGTTTAACTCCTTTTAATAACGTTTTTTTAATAAACAATGAAAAAGATAAATTATACATTTTAAATCATGAATAAAATGTCTCACCTTAACATTTTATTCTCTCATTATATATAGAAGAGATTTATTCACGGATATTATAATTCTAATCAATCGGTTACAGTATTAGAGTAATATATTTACTATAGATAAAGTAGAATCGTAACGGGGATAGAGGGTGTGATTCATTGAAAATATAAAAATATATACAGAAAAATGATGTAGATTTCACTGTAATAGTGGTTTTCCCTTTCTCTCTTACAATTTGTGTTGTCTTCCTTCTTTGTATAGTTGTATTGCTCATATTCTTTTTTACTCCAAAACTATTGACACATATCTTAATATTTGTCAGTTTACTTCCATTTTGAGGTCATTTCATAGGAGAAATTTTTTCAAGACAAATATATAATAAAAAAATATGTAAAAAAATTCGAGGTATAAATTTGAAAGAAAAAAGGTGGGAATTATAATTCTTTTAACTTATTAAATTTTTATAAGACTATTTATAGAATTAATTTATTTAAATAATTAATAAATTATCGATACATTATTAAATTCCATGTACTCGATACATTATATATGTTAAATTTTTGCATGCGTGTTGCAAATATTTTGAGAATTGTAATTATTTTCAATACTTTACACAATATAAAGCTCATTGAAATATAAAATCTTCCAATTGTTAAAAAAATTCGAAATCCAAAATTCAATTTGATTTAATCTGGAATATCCAACCTGAAAAAAGCATGATTCGGTCCAATTCGCTGGCCTTAAATAAAAAAGCATGATTCGGATCAATTCGCAGGCCTTAAATGAACTTAATTACTAGTTTTCATCAAAATCCTGCCGATTCGAAATTTGAAATTTTTGAATTTAAATTTATATTTGACTAAATCTACCAATAAAGTTCGAGCAAAATGCGACTTTTTGAAAAGTTCAAAAAAACGCAATTTTTAAATAAAATTAAAAATACATAATATTATCAAATAATAATATATATTAATGTTAGGGGTATAAAATTGATCTCAAATCATGGAACATACATGATATGTCAATTTAAAAAATTTTAATCGATAAAATTTGTGTGAATATATTAGTATCTATTACATTTAATAAAATTAGAATCAATATCATGTGTCATATGGGAACTATTATTTCTACACCATTTTGTAACTCTACTGTTACTCATCATTAATCATTAATAAAAGAAACCTCGGTCCGGCACAACACGTAGCCCAGAACGTGGCTTATTTTTTAAGAAAGTCTAGCTCATCTAATTTTTATCAAACCTCAACTCGGCTCATTTCTCAAAATTTTGAGAATTTATTTTTTAAATAAAATCTGATCGCCGAATATTTACAAAAAATTGGCTTATCTTATTTTTCTATTTTTCTAAAATAAATATTAATTATTTCCAAAAAAATATATAATGTGTACTTTTTTAAAAATATAAGTGGTAATTATTTTTTTTAAATTAAGTTTAATTCCTATTTTATTTTTCAAAATTAAATATTTAATAAAAAAGTTTATAAATATATATATATACTTTTCTAAAAGAATAAACACTTATGTTTGGAAAATAAAGTTAACCAAACATCCCAATCCAATATTCATCCACCTACCTATTGAACTGAAAATTAAATTATAGGGTCGAAATATAATGCCAATGATTTTGTGTTATATATGGCCTAAGGGCACAATCACAGAACAACTCAAAAGATACTTTTATTCTTAAATTTCTTAGTATTAAATATTAATACTGGAATAAAAGAGTGCAAACAACATAATCCGTGTAATATGGTTTCCGTAACTACCTGATCACATACGGATTAGGCGTATTATGCTCCTAATACTTGTGTGATCTTATCTAAACAACTGATTTTATCATACTTAATTACACGTCTATTTTAATTATGAGTTATAAACGTACGGGAACTGCACACTACAATTATAGATATAAATAAACTAATTGTATTAGTGTTCTTCACATATATCAAGTAAAATTCAACATCTGCAATTTTTGTTATTAATCTAGTTGGAGCAATCATCATGTCCAATGCAAGCTCATCAAGCTGTGGACCATGCAGCTTTGTACTCCAAGTTCTTCGAGGCCGGTGGTTCATGATGTTTGCATCAATCTTGATCATGGCAGCTGCAGGTTTAACCTATCTTTTCGGAGTTTACTCGAAAGAGATCAAGCATACTCTTGGTTATGATCAATCAACCCTGAACCTAATTGGTTTCTCCAAAGATCTTGGAGCCAATATAGGAGTTCTCTCCGGCATTCTCGATGAGTTTGCTCCAACGTGGATGGTTCTCTTGGTTGGTTCTGTAATGAATTTTGCAGGTTATTTTGTTATTTGGTTAGCAGTGACAAAAAGGATACCTAAACCTAGTGTGTGGCAAATGTGTGTTTATATCTGCATTGGCGCGAATTCTGAGAATTTTGCTAGTACCGGTTCACTTGTTACAATTGTCAAGAATTTTCCAGGTAGTCGAGGTCATATGTTAGGGCTGATGAAAGGTTATGTAGGGCTTAGTGGTGCTATTTTTACACAATTTTATTTAGCAATTTATGGGAATGATGCCAAGTCTTTGATTCTTTTGATTGCTTGGCTTCCGGCTTTGATATCACTTTTGTTTATTTTTAGCATTAAACCGATGAAAAGCTCTAGGCATCCTCGTGAGGGTAATGTGTTCTTTCAGTATCTTTTTATATCTCTGGCCTTGGCTTTTTTGCTTATGGCACTAAACATTGCCGAAAAGAAGGTGAATTTCTCTCACGCGGCATATATAGGAAGTTCAGCTGCAGTTTGTGTGTTACTCTTTTTACCATTGCTTATAGCAATCAGGGAAGAATTCTTTACATGGAAGTTGAAGCAAAAACAGATTGATAGTTTCGATGGGGCAAAGGTAATTATTGAAGAACCACCCTTGCCTGTCTCTGAATCTGAAATTTCGTCTTCTTCATCAGGAGAAACCTTGGAAAAATCCAAGGTTACTTGGTGGTATAGTATTTGTAACAAACCGAAAAGAGGAGAGGATTATTCTATTTCGCAAGCTTTACTAAGCTTTGACATGATTTTGCTTTTCGTAGCAACCTGTGGTGGACTAGGTAGCAGTCTAACAACATTGGATAATCTTGGTCAAATTGGTGAATCATTAAGTTATTCACCTCTTACAACAAGTACATTTGTTTCCCTGGCAAGTATTTGGAACTATTTTGGAAGAATTTTCTCTGGATTTGTCTCTGAAAAGCTCCTCATGAAATGGAAAATTCCGCGTACATTAGCCATGACATTTTTCCTTGTAATTGCTGCTATTGGAGACCTAATGATTGCTCTGCCTTTTCCTGGTTCAGTCTATGTAGCATCATTGTTAATCGGTGCATCTTTTGGAGCTCAATTGACGCTAATTTTCATCATCATTTCTGAGCTTTTCGGATTGAAGCATTATGCTGTTTTATTCAATTGTGGACAGTTAGCAAGCCCCATCGGATCATATGTACTTAATGTGCTTCTTGTTGGGAGGCTTTATGACAATGAAGCGATGAGGCAGCTCGCGCTCAAGGGGATGACACGATCGATGGTGAATGATCTAACTTGTATTGGAAAGGAATGTTATCGTTTATCATTCCTAATACTCGCGGCTGTCAATGCTTTTGGAGCTGTTGCATCATTTATTCTGGTAATGAGAACTCGAAGTTTTTATAAATCCGATATTTATCAAAAGTTTAAGGCCGAGTTTGAAGCGAATGAAAGATATGAAATGGGAGTACTCTCTACAGAAGCTGAGAAACACACTCACTTGGAAGGTGTAAATAAAAGTGAGTCACACTAGGGGGTAATTACTTTCAGTGTTAATACAAGAATTACTGTCCTTTGTTTTGTTTTGTAAAGGTTGTTGCTTGTTCTGCATTTCTGCTAATTTAGTTCAAACTTCTAATCTTTATGTAGCTTCGAACAAAATTTTCTGCATTTAAATATAACAAAATCTCAAGCCACCATGAGCGACACACCAAACTGTAAATTAAAATGATCGTCAACTTAATGAAATACAGGAAGAGATGCTGTTAGAGTTTAGTGTGCATGTATAGTTTGAAGAATTGCTGGGATGAATAGAGGGACCAATGTAAATGGGCCAATCCAATGTAAATAACAATATTTGATGACCATGACCATCAACCCATTGGAGTCTAAAGCCCACTTATACGGGCTGCTCTTAGTGAGCCAGCTTAGGCATATGTGTTCTGGACTAATGAACCATTTTTTGTTTTCCATACTTTTACTATTTTTTAAAGTTAATTTGAGGAACATTAAAATGGTATGTGCTCCCTGATAAAAAAACAAAATTGGTATGTGCTCTGGGATTTGTATTTTTTGTTTTGTATGGTATGTCCATACTTTTATGCATATGTAGTCTGGTACATTAATTTTTTAAAGGCTGTTTTGTGCGAGTTTTTTTCACCAGTGTTGCTGCATTGTTAATTGTTACCATGCCATCCCCTGTGCCAGTGTCTAATTGTCCTAATTTCATTTTCAATTTCCACGACTATTAGAATTTAGTAATCTATTATTAACATTTTATATGCTCGTTTTAGATGATAGACTTTAACAATATAATTTAAATTTATTTACGTTTTCTTTTAAAGTCTTCAAGTCATATTTATTTTATTAATTTTGTGTGATGCGATTTTAAATCCGAAACCAATTCAATTATAATTGAACTGAGGTTTTTCGAATCAAACCGATGATTTCAGTTGCGGTTTCGATTTTAAATTTTAGAGTATGCACTTTTTCTTACACCTGTTTCCCAAAAAAAAGACTACATTTGTTGTTATTATTAAATTACTATACTATATTAATTTTTATTGTTCCACCACAAGTCACAAGATATGCATTAGTGTTCCCACTTCCAAGTCAAAAGCAGTGTTAACATTTGTGTGTGTGTGGGGGGGGGGGGGGGCTGTGGCAATATTTTTAACATAAAAGGTCTGTTCCCTTTATTTTCTTAAAGTCAGCCAGTTTAGAGCTTGTGTTAGCCTTTCCCAAACTCTCAGATTCCATATATAGACACACAAGGCGTGTGTTACAATGCTACTTAAAAAATATACATGAAATTACTATAGAAATTTAGATATACTAATAACTGCATAAGGACTATTTTTACAATAAACTAAAGAGAAAAGCCTCAGAGCCATTTTATAAAGCCACTGCTGTGAGGTCTAAGCTCCGAACACCAAAATGTTGTCCAAAGGAAAAGAAACAGTGACAGGGAAACGGAAGAGGAAGCTGAATTACTCCGGTGCCAGCTCAGGTTTGCGAAAAAGAAAGAATTCTGATGGGGTTCTCAGATTCTTGGACATTGCTGCAGATGTAGCTGATGGAGACAGTGATTCCAGCAGCATTGGTAGCTTTATCAATGATCATAATGGTATGCATGTAGCAAATCATCTTTTGTATATGTTTGTACATGTGATTTCTTCTTTCTTGCATGCTTGTTGTTTCTGGCATCTATATGTTTATCTTTATCTGTGAAACCATATATTTAGTTTTGAACTTTTGTTTTCTTATAATTGTAAATGAATTGATGATAAAAAATTGCTAAATTGTGATGAATGCATATCAATAATCATAAGTTTATCAGAGTACTTCTTGGAGGTTTCTTGAGGTTTTATATACACTTGATAGCAAAAATATGTTTTGAGGCGTGTCTATTTATAAATTAGTTTATATGCAAAGCTACTTGCAGATCTTGTTGATTTTGGTCTTTTTGAGTTGTAGATTTATTAAATATGATTGCTTCAAGAAGTGTACTCAAGAACAGTGGTTGCATGCGTATATATCTCTTTCTTTAATGAGAAAGCACCCGAAATATTAAACGTTTAATTTTTAGCTATTATTTGTACGGATGATTTGTTACTTTTCTTTGTTGAAAACAGATTATCTGGAAGAGGAAATTCAAAGTACTGCTATAGTAAAGCATGAAACCGGAACAACTATTGACCTTCCATTCATACAAAATGTGGAAGATATGAGTATGGAAGAACTAGAAAGAATGGTTTTAGAGCGTTACAAGCCAGGGTCTGGTCTTATTACATATGCTGAAGATGAAGCCGAAGTGTTGATTGATCAGAACATAGATATTCCTTGTTTGGAAGATAAGAATGCATCTAAGGTTCCTAACATCTGGAAAGTAAAATGCATGGTACTGTGGTTGATTTCCAAAGCTCTACTTCTTATATAAAAATAAGAAGTATCACATCACACTTGTTTTGTATCTTTTATTGTTTCTTGGTCATTTTCTGCATTGTAGGTTGGCCGTGAGAAGCATTCGGCTGTCTGCCTTGTGCAAAAGTTCATTGAGTTTCAGAATCTCGGGAAAATGCTACAAATTGTTTCTGCATTTGCAGTTGAGAATGTAAGAGGTTTCCTTTACATTGAAGCTTTCAAGCAATGTGATATTTATGAGGTACTTTTCATGGACTCTTGGAGCAACTGCTAATTATTTAGGTCTTTTGTACCTGCTGTTATAAACTAATTATACCTTCTTTAAATATATAGGCATGTAATGGGATATGTAGTACATATCTGCGAGGAATGATTCCTGTTCCAAAAAAGGAAATTTCTCATTTGTTTAATGTTCGTATAAGCTCGAGTAACATTTCTACAGGCACTTGGATACGTTTGAAGAAAGGGAAATACAAGGGAGACTTGGCTCAGGTATTTTTTTCTCGTTTAATTTTCACAACTTTGCTTGTAGTTGCTTGCTTGTTTAGTTATCTTTGCATATAAGAGTTTCAACTTTATATATATACTATTTTTTGATGCTATAGATAGAAATTTATAACTGTTCTAATGTTGTTTTCTGGCTATGTTCCAGGTCATGGCAGTGAATGGCTCAAGAAAAAAAGCTACGTTGAAACTGATCCCACGGATAGATCTTCAAGCTGTTACACAAAAAATTGTATGACATCATCTGGTCTAATCTATAGTTGTATTATAACTGTACTTATCATGTCCATATTTTTCTATATTTAGTCTATCAATCACTACTACGTCAAGTCTAATTGAGTAATCACTCCTCTCTGTCCTAAAGACGAACCATATTGTTGTGATAATGCACATCTGAAATATGAGCATAAGACGTATCGTTTGATCAAATTTACTTAAAACGGGTAACATATTGGGTTCTTACTGAGTACGGATATCAGATGTAAGTTCCTAGAGATTTGGTGTAATCAATATTGATCAGTATCAGGTTTGTTTGAAAAGGTGTATTTCTTCAATATGAAGATTTTCTTTTATTTCAGATTTTGAGTAGATCGTCCAAATGTAGCTAACCTAGTGGACCAAAATTTGAGTTTTCATAATTGTATTAATATACTATAGCAAGAAAAAGAAAAGCATTTTTTTATCATTCAAGATGTCTGATGTTGAAATGTCTCGCTCTTGCAGTTTGAATTTCTTCAACTGTTAAGCGAAATTGGGGTTTTCATAAACATTATCCCTTTTAATTTGTTAAGAGAATTGAAGTGTGTTCTCATCTTTTCTCAGTTTTTTCTTCCCTCTTTAGTCTGTGATAGATTGCGAAGAATGCTACAAAAACTACAAATTATGTGAATAAATCATGCATTTAGTTTCTGCAGTAATATTTATATTTTTACTTGCAGCTTGGAGGAGTTGCTGCTCAGAGAACTGCTGTCCCAGCACAAAAAATGATTAGTTCAAGTGAACTCGAGTAATATTCATTCTCCTATCATTTGCAATATATTTCCTGCATCAGAATTCTGACATAAATCTTTTTGTATTGCTCAATTGCAGGGAGTTCCGACCTCTAATTAAGAATAGAAGGGATCGTGACACTGATGAGGTATTTGAAATACTTTGTGGCATGATGCTAAAGGATGGGTATCTATACAAAAAAATTTCCTTGGACTCCTTAAGCTGCTGTGTTGTACAACCATCAGAAGATGACCTCCTGAAATTCAAAAATTCCATGAACAAAGATCCCAGCGATCAAGAGTGGCTTTCTGAGCTTTTTGGAGAACAGAAGAAAAGACTTATGACAAAGGGTAATATTTTAAACGGGGAAGGAGAGGATTCATCGAGTATTAGTATGGAAGATGTTTTCAAGCTTCATGATATGGTCCTTTTCAGGTAGCTGTGGCATTATACATGATGTTTTGTGCTTCCAAATCACCACTTCGATGCATTATTTTTTAGTTGTCATGACATAAGAAATATAGATACATTGCGTTCTCTGACATGAGTGACATTTGTTGAAAATATTCGATATTATATGATCTTTTATTCTTAACACTGCAGAGAAAAAGAGTATGGTTTAATTATCAGCATAGAGGGTGATGATAGCTGTAAGGTATATAAATTAGAATTCTGAAAACTTTTATCGCATTAATTTGGCAATTCATCCATAATGTTTATCTTTAGGTACTAAACGAGAGTTCACAAGGCCAATCAGTGGTTGATCTTAAGCTGTGTGAAATTCAGAAGTTAAGCTGTGAAAGGAAGTTTACTACCTGGGATCACCAGCATAATATCATATCCACCAACAGCAGGGTAATTGTTATCGAAGGTCCATTACAGGTTTGTTATAATTATTTAATAAACCCAACTCCTAATTTTGTCATCGTGTAAATTGTAATATAGCAATATAAATCTAAACTACAGTTTGCTCTCTTCAGGGTAGGGTAGGGATCGTTAAGCACATTTATAGAGGGATCGTCTTTGTGTATGATAAAACTGACCTGGAAAATTGTGGTTATTTCTGCTGCAAATCCCAAAATTGTGAAAAGATCAAGTTTTCTGGAGTTTCTAGCAAAGACAAGGTCTTAATATTTTAAATGTTGTTTATACTAAATATTTTCTTTGATAAGTCAACAAACAATCCATTACCATCATTTTAGGTAAGTTCTGCAATTTATTTTTACACAGGGTGAAGAACTAGTGCCTTTGGGTACTGATGATGTCTCCTCGTCCTCCAAATCCTATTCATTACCTGCAAAATCTCTGAAAGACAGCATTAAGAGCTGGAAATGTAAGTTCAGAAACTGTTTCTTGCTTTCACAGAATGTTATTATCTTTGTATATGATCAAACTAACCAAGAAAATGTTTATTTTTGTTGTAAAGCCCAAAATTGTGAAATCACTAAAATTTCTGGTGTTCCTAGTCTGGACAAGGTTTGTGTGCCTATATGTATTCTATTATTTGGCCTTTCTTAAGTCAACCATTCACAAAGTAGTAATTCACAATCATTTCAAAAAAAATTACGTTTTCTTTTATATAGGGTGGTGAAGTTGAGGGATTGGTTACTGATGATATCGATTCATCCTCTAGACCCCCTCTATCAACTAAACAGGCTCCTAAAGAGAACACTGACAGCCGCAAATGTATGTGTACAGTTCGTTTCTTGCTTCTATCAAGTCTCATTCTCTGCACTAAGTTACCAATATCTTTACTGCAAACAGCACTGCAACTTTTACTTTATTTTTTTCTCTTTTTTTGGCTAAAGAGAAGTAGTGAGTACAAGTTTGAGTAAATTAACCAAAGGCTTATGTGTGTTCAGATTATCTGGGAGGAAAGGATGTAATCTTCACGGTTGGTCAGTCACTTAAAATTCGGATGGGGCCTCAAAAGGGCTACCGCTGTCAAATTATGGCACTTTTGAACTCTGAGATCATGGTGAAGCTGGATTCTCAGCCAAATACTCTTGCAGGTTTGCCGATGCCTCTCATATGCTTCTTGCTTTGCGATAGTTTGGATCTAACTTTAAATACATTATTTGTGTTAGTTAAACCTGAGCATCTTATCGGAGTTCATGAAAGGTACCATATCGTGAACTCTAATAACTGTTGTGGATTCTCTCTTTCAAGTAAATCCTTGATAATGTCTAACTTCAATTTTCATGTGCTATTTACTGTCTATAGAATTTCTGCAAAATCATCTGGTCTGGCAGGAGGTCAAAACTGTTCCAGAGGTAGGGAAATTATATTATCGCTATATATGAAGTCTTGCTTCTTTCCATGTGTACTGCTGTTTGATATAGGATATCTGAAATATATCACTATATTGTTCCACCGATGCTCTTGCAGGTAAGGAAAAAATCCAGAGCAAAAGTTATGCTGGTAGAAACGCTGCAACAAGTTTTGGTAGCAAGGAGTGGTCGAGAAATGGGAACAAAACAAAGGCTTTCATAAAACAAGTTGACGGGCCACAAAATAGACAAGGATATGGAGTGTTTTGGAGTAAGCAAACAGAGATATCTGTCGGGAATGAAGGAGATAGAAAAAAAGGCATATTGGAGAGGACAAAAACGTTTGTGAGGGGTTGTGGTTCAGGTGAAAGAGGAGGTGGACCAGGTGAGTTTGGAAGGGGACGAGGAGGTGGAAGAGGAGTGCCTGGAAGGGGAAGAGGGGGGAGAGGAGGTGGACGAAGTGAGTCTGGAAGGGGAAGAGGAGGTGGACGAGGTGAGTCTGGAAGGGGAAGAGGAGGTGGACGAGGTGAGTTTGGAAGGGGAAGAGGAGGTGGACTAGGCGAGTTCGGAAGGGGAAGAGGAGGTGGACGAAGCGAGTTCGGAAGTGGAAGAGGTGGACGAGGCGAGTTCGGAAGTGGAAGAGGAGGTGGACGAGGCAAGTTTGGAAGGGGAAGAGGAGGTGGCCAAAGTGAGTCGGCCAGGGGAAGAGGAGTTGGCCATGCTGGTAAAACTCTAAGAGGCAGGGGAAGAGGAAGTGACCGAGGTGGTAAAGAACAGTTCCACATGGGACGAGGAAATGGGCAAGGTGGTGCTAATCAGTTTAATCTGGGACGAGGAAATACCGGAGGTGGTATGAAACAGGTTGCAGTGGAAAATGGAAATGGACAAGGTGGTCAATCTTATAGCCGAGGCGGTAGAACAGGAAGAGGAGGTACTAGAGGTGGGAGAGGACAGTTTGGAAGGGCAATATCATGTGATCGGGGCGAATCATCAGGTTGGAAAGGAGAGGATAAGCAGAAATATTGTGCAAATTCAGGAATGCAAATGGGAAGTCTATCTCATAGGAACGTTAGTCAAGCTGGAGCTATTGGCTGGCAAAGTGCTGCAGGCGAGACTGGAAATCAAATGAGATCTCGGTTTTCAGGTGCCTCAAATGCTGGCATGCAGGGCAATGCAGAAGCAGTTGGAAGGAAGAGAGGTGCGGAAATGATGGGAGATCGAACTAAATTCTGGGGTTACAAGAAATGGAAACAGTAAAGAGTGAACGGCAAAAAAAGTTATTGTTCTTTGCATTTTCCAGCCATACATGGAAAACTTGACCTGAGAAGTTTCTTTAACTAATATTACCTACTGATTCCATTGTGTAGATTAATTAACTTTTAATGGTTATTGTGTATGTTATCATGATGATTGTAGACTAATCTCATGAGCTTAAGATTCTAGTTACTTTACTGTGCTTCTCAG
This sequence comes from Oenanthe sinensis, assembly GCA_028671895.1. NCBI lineage: Eukaryota > Viridiplantae > Streptophyta > Magnoliopsida > Apiales > Apiaceae > Oenanthe > Oenanthe sinensis. Next base: position 44,022,683 of record CM053813.1, on the reverse strand, counting down.
TTAGTTTGAACACTATTTTCATTTTAATTATCCATTCAAATTATGTTCGTATTTATGTGACATAACTAATTACAGAGTGAGATTATTATGTTAATATTACCAATTTCAGTTGAGAATTAAACTTGGGTGGATGATATATTATCGGAGCCCATATATATAACAAGGTACAAGGCAATGAACTAGAGCAGAAAAACTTCGAATCCTAATTAAAATTTTATCCACTTTTTCATCTCCTTTTCTTACTATATTTCAGAGAAGGCATCAATGTAACACTGGAACATGAAATATTGTTCTTTCAAGATTTACTATACACTCAATATGTTAAATATTTTCTAATTAATTGCTATAATAGTTCTAGTTGTAATACAGCACAATTTGTGGTGATCATCTCCAATGTTACAATAATTATAAAAGACAAAAAGATGCCTGTACTTGGAGACAGTGGTGGATCGCTGCTCCCAAAAGCCATGCCTGCGCTCCCAAAAGTCATGCCGTCGCCACTTCCAAATGTCATGGCACCACCATTCCCATTTTCATCAGAATTTGTCCGGCTATTCTGTGAGATATGGTCACCATTGTCCCTGTCAAGTAGATACATTGTCGCATCAAAACTTAAACTTCATTATTTCATAGATTTTGAATAAGACTAAATTGGAACTACACTAGTTTAGCCTAGGGATAGTAAAAACACTAATGTAGGATACCGTTTGTTTGCTATGACAATTATCAAGCTTATCGAATCCAAAACCTATCTTACTAAACTAATTTGATGCCGCACAAAAGAAACATGGCAGCAAAAATCAAACACATAAACAGATGTGATCAGAAGTTATCACCTCTAAACCAGTACCACAATATGAACAAGTGTAGACCAATATACCACAATCTAGAAGGAAATCCAAAATTACTGCCTAGAAAACACATCAAATATGTGCTTCAATCTGCAAGGTCCAAAATTTTATTGAAAGATGTGCATTTATTGTGTATCACCCCTGCTCGTGATAAACAAGTTTTACATTCGTGATCCATGTCGAATCTAGAGTTCCTTTCCAATTGTGATGTGTTGGACACATATTTTCCTATCATGTGAACCTAAATTTAGATTTTGAAATCAAAACCAACCCAAACCTCTTACCAACGGGCCCTAGCTGGAGGAGAGAGGACCCTGGAAAGGGAAGTGTGCAATAATACTAGATCTCGTGTGGTCAAAAAGCAGGACAGAGAACAAGCTTCTGTAAGTGTCAAATGTCTATTCAATAACAACCAATAAATTTAAAGAAATTAAAGAAAGATGCTAAAATAAACAGTCAAGTAACATACAACCAAAGTGCTAACTGTTAACAAGAAAGCTATATCACTTAAACATTCAAGGCTTGGACTACGATTATCTGTAGAATCAAGTATAATACAAGACTATCGATCCTTGCAAATAAAAATATCAGGTTTGTTTTGAAAATTTGATGGGGATTATTAGTACAGGCCCCAAGGACTATTTATGGATTATAAAACAAGCCAAAGAGAGAATTAACAGATTTTAAACATCATTTGGGATATGACGTCCTTTGCCGATTTATTAACTGACTAGCATATGACTATGTACACTTATTTCTAAACATTATTAAGGTATTAGTTGTTGATCAATAGATAAAACCAATCCATATGTCTATACCAAAAAAAACAGGGGATTTACAATCCAAAAAGATATGTGTTCGTCCATGGACTGTGGGTATAATTCAATTTCTGCATTTTGTAAACCTGGGAAACAAACAGCCTAGGAGGTTTAACATCATAAGCATGTGAAAGTAAATATGTTAAACATGAAGACGGAAATCTGCACGATAAATAAAGGATTGCGAGTCAAGATGTTGAACATGGAGACAGAAATCAGCTGTACAAGAATAAAAGGCTTGTTACCGACTTCTTTGACCATATACAGGGATGTTGAGCATGAACATGGCCATGTTCAGCCAGCTCAGTTGTTATTTGTACCAGAGCCCATGATATCTTAATATAAGGGGAATTCGATACTTTGTACTTGTGATCACTAAAGGCAGTATTGTCCCAACAACTTGTGCAAAGGAGTGGTCAAAAAGCTTCAAATATATACTATATGTCTTGTTAGAATCTTGTCCCAGGCAGAGCACACCATGAGATAGCCAATGGATATGGGACCATACTCACATGGTTCAACTATATAGGAGGAGGATGTAGATGCAAAGCATTTGTATTGACAAGTGACAATATAAGCCATAGTCATGCTAAACGGCAGTAGGGGTTGAAGTGATTATGCTTGATGGGAGTACAACAAGTCAACAATAAATGTTGCTTTGAGAATTTGGCAGAGAAAACTAATCAAATAATTACAAACCCTCACTCAATGCAAAACTTCTTTAGAACTGCAGATCACATACTGCATCCTGCTGGTAGTCTAATATCGTCCTCAAGAACATTTTATTCCTGTGCCTCCTTAGATTTCTACACCCTATATATAATATAATGGTCTTAGATCTTAATACTTAAGTTTGTCAATTATCTTTTTTCCTTTTTCCTTAATTCAGGATGATAATGGTAACGCTAGCTACTAGGAGAATCATGAATTGGGACCACAGATAGAAAGCTTGATATTCTGCTAGCAACTTGTAGATGAAGCTTATACCAAAAGGGATCAAAAAATTTCTTGAGGAGAATAATCATAGTGTGTAGCTGATACATGCATCAAAAAGATTCATCAATCTACAAAGTACTTTTGTTATATTAAAAAAAACACTTGTAAAATAAATTATGTGAAACTGAATTTCTGCACATATAACTAGTCAACAAGTTGAAGGAGGCAGGCAAGTTAACTTAAAACATGTACAGAAAAATGATTGCCAATGAAAGACAAACCGATAAGATTGCAGTTAAGTGACAGCATATATAGAGAGGGAGCTTGCATGTACATATATACAATAGTTGTGTGTGGTATACCTCGGGCCACCAAGGACACCAGCAGCGAAAGTGAGCCGATCAATCATGGCAGCAGACTTGGGCTCAGCACCAGAATCCTTGGTATAGAGATTGTTAAGACCTTGACCCGAGGGAACAAAGTATGCTCCATTTACCATTAGATCCCCATCTGATCTCCAGTCCCACCCTGCCCAACTGCCCTGATCCGCGTCCAGCCTTTTAGTTACCTGCGAGTATTTTAAAACAACTTAAAAACTTATAGCTTCTATTTTTCAATAATAAAATACATTATCTTAGCTAATCGCCAGCCTAATCACTTTTTCCAATCTGACTGGCAACAAGATACTTTGTTCCCCATCATTCTTTTCACCTTTTGCAGTTGCACTGAGTCTTATTGATGACTAATACCATCCCTTTCCAGATGTATATGCTTGAGGTATACTTTACCATATGATTTCTAAAGATAGATACTTTCTCAGACAATTCTTTTCATCTCCTCCTCTCTTTTAACATGCAGCTATATATTTTTCTATATATTTAGCCAAGTTAATTTCAGGTTTTTATTACAACAATAAAAGTGAAGCACCACCACTTCGATCGAATGTTTAGTATTCGGGACAAAGGCATCATTAATTCATTATTCAATGAAATTTCTATCCAGCATGATACAAAACAGATCCAGGTATTGTTCGGTGTCAGCACAACATAGGATTAAGAAGTAAAAACTTATAGATGACCCCTCACAATTCAGTTAATTTAATTATGCTACCCATTTCCATATCAGCTATTGGGAGCACCTTTTTTTCATTTATTTCATTGACACCATCATTTCTTATCTATAGACTTCTAGCTGTCTCACCAACTCCAACAGTAAAGCTTCGGTTGGGGAATCATAACATCATCTTAGCCAACCAACCAATGAAAACTTTATCTTGAACCTCCACAATGTTGAATGTAGCTTCCATTGACACAGGAGGGGCTTATACTTATACACATAGTATAGAACAGGGCACAATTGAAAACCTAAACTAAAAGAAAAGTATATATCACATCTTTTCCAAATTTTATCTGAAGTAGGAAGGTGATGCTGCACTATCGAAGAGGCCTTGATATATAGACTTTTAACATGCCGTGGGGCATTGCTCATAAGTAAATATGCTCCCAACCAAACGATGGTTGGGACATGACATGTCAACAAGAGACTTTTACATAACATACACACACGAGTAAACCATGACAGTGCAGTAGTTTCACATAAAAATGAGGTTCTCATTTTAAGCAAATAACATACTCGGAAAAAGATAAATTATAAACAAATTAAATACCTGCTTGGAGGACGCTTCATTTGGCGCAGTGTAACGATTGCCCTGACTAATAATTGTTGGATCAGCACTACCACCAATTGCATACATCTGCCATTCTGTGTAATCGTTGTTCACAAGATGGAAGTATCCATGCCTACACCGAGGCATGCGTTGTATCAATTGCACTCCAAAATGATTAAATGCTATGGTCACCTGTAATTATATGCAAACAGAATTCAATAATTACATCAATATGAGCAAAACAGTGGTACACCATTAAACCGATATTAGTTTGAACTGTGGAATTCAGTTACCTGCATACCCTTATCAGGCATATACTTATCACTGTGACCTAGCAGCATCACTTTGTCATGATGCGAAAAATAATTGTTTGAAATTGTTATAGCTGTGGACCCAAGAGTAACATCAACTAAACCATCTGTGCAGTGTGAAACAGCACAATGATCAACCCAAATATTTCTAGACCCCATGATGCTTATCCCATCTCCGTCTGATCTTCCTTTATGTTCAACTTGGGTTGGATTTAACCGTATGTCAGCACTCCCGGATGGAACACAATTATAAACATGAATATTATGAATAATAACATTACTAACGTCTTGGATCGTAATGCAGCCTTTTCCAGTAATGTACACATTAGCACCACGACCGTCAATAGTCTTGAAGCTACTAACAATAAGCTCATGAGAGAGCTTAATTTGCATATTGGCTGAAAATATAATCCAGAGGGGCTCAGCTTGGACCACACCAAAACGTAGGGTCCCTGCTTTCGGATCCGCCACATCATTGTCAGAGGAATCAGTGACCACATAAATCTGGCCGCCTTTGCCTCCACTAGCACCTTGTCCAAAGCCCATAGCACAGTCAGCAAGGCGCTCCCGGTTATTGCCCCAGTTTGGATCACATTGCCAGCAATCATCTATCGGGTTCCCCGTGATACACGATTGCTGATCATTTAACTTTACTTTGGAAGTGGAGGCTAGTATTCTCCTGCAGAACAAGAAACATAAAACACACACACACACACACACACTACTACACTAGCAGTACTACAGCAAGGAGAGTCACTCAACTCATTACGGAACAAAAAGTAGAGATACAAAAATGTTAAGTGCAGTGTTGTCCTGACCTTTGAACTTGTTGAACTACAGCTTCAGGGTTAGAATGTTGATGAGATAAAGTAGTAAAATTAACAGTAGCTCCTCCACTTGGAGAACAAGAGACTAAAAGAACAAAACACAAGACAATGCAGATTAATTGGATCATATTTAAACAAGTTGCATGGTTTAGAAAAATAGGTGTACTATATATACCCACACAATAATCCCAAGAAGTCACACATGTAATAATTTATAATTGCTATTACTGTACAATTTTATTTAAAATACAAAGAATGTGACAAAATAATCCCAGAAATTACGGTTTGTAATAATGGAATATGATCAGAGAATTTGAATAGTTGAACAAGATCGAAAAGAACAAAGAGAGATGGGTCATGGGAGGCGGAGATGTAGACTTTTTGATGTTGAGATTAATAATATATTATAGCATGTAAATATATACTCCATGTCCCATCCAATTTTTTACACTTTTTTTTAATGTTCCACTTAATATTTTACATTTCAAAATTTTATAAAAATAGTAAACTTTTATATATTATAAAATTTACTCTCACCCACAACTTTTCTCCACTTTTTCAAATCTATTAATTAACCCCGTCACTTTATCCATTTTTCTTTCCCTTTCATACACTTTTCCTTCTCTTTCATACTATTTTATACAATTTTCTTAACTTTCATGTCCAAACTAAATGTAAATAAATAGATGGGAGGAGTTCTGCATTATACTTAGGGTTGCTTGATAATTAATCAAAAGTCAAGAAATCATACTAGAAAGTGAAAAAGGAGTGGAAAATTGAAGAGAGAGATGAGTGGTTTTTTTCTTTTGGCGGAAAGATGAAATCCCCTGTTTTTAAAATTTCTTTTTTCTCATTGAAACTACATCTTTTGGAGGGTTAGGGTTTCTACTTTCTACCGGCTACTCAATGATCATAAGAAAATTGTTTGCGGGATTTAGGGAGCTTATTCGATATTGATTTTACAGTATTCTTTTAAATTTTAAAAATTCGAGGATTTAAAATATCCAAATCAGAGCACCTAGACAGTTGTGTAATCAGTTATGTGGATGCCTAGCATCTTTCGAGTAAACTGCTTTCCCCGGAAATATTAGTAGAAAATACCGGCTCCAGTAATAATGAGAGAAGTTGCAGCCCCGTTTTATTAGTTTTAACTTACACATTGCATATAGAGCAACTTCTCTTGACTTGCATTTCGAGAATCTTGCTTTCAATCCTCGGCATTAGGGTTCGTCTTCTTTCATTGCAAAATCAGAAACAGTAACACATAATGTGTACTACACATGACATGTACTCCCTCTGTCCCATCCAATTCTTTACACTTTCCTTTTTTGTATGTTGCCCTTGATCATCATTCGAGTCGAACATATAAGGATGATCCTGACCTACGTAGCGGAGAAGTAATCTCAGAAGCATTACTCCAAGTTATTAGGAAATCCAAGACTTACATTGTTGTCTTTTCTGAAAATTATGCTTCTTCACCTTGGTGCTTAGACGAGCTCGTAGAGATTAACAATTGTCACAAAACTATGCGGAGATTGGTTATTCCTGTGTTTTACAAAATTGATCCATCAGTAGTGCGCCACCAAATTGGAAACTTTGAACAAGATTTTAAAAACCATCAAGTCCGATTTGCTGGTGGTGAAACAGGAAAAGTGAACAAGTGGCGTCTTACACTCACACAAGTTGCCAGCTTTTCGGGTAAACATATATCTGAAAATAGGTAATACCCTCGATCCATCTTCTTTACTTAAAAATCATGTGCACTTAAAAGTGATAGTTGCATCGAGGCTATTGGTAATCAAGGTATCATTTTACCTAATATTTGCTGCTTCTAGATTTTTTAGCTTTTTGTGTACCCAATAATAATTATAAGTATGGCATTGCATTGCAGGTCTGAAGCTGATATTATTAATGAAATTGTTGATGAGATTCTATTTGAAATAGATCCAAAGACGTTATATGTAGCCAAATATCAACATTGTTGAGCATTAGCACAGGTGTCATTAGGTTTGGTATATATGGTATGGGTGGAATGGGCAAAACAACTCTTACCAAAGCTCTTTATAATCAACTCCTCCTAGGAGGAAGCTTTAAGGACAGCTGCTTCCTCGCAAACTGTAGGGAGGTTTCAGTGACAGAAAAAGGCCTTGTATCTCTACAACAAACACTTATTAACGATGTTCTCAAAAGTAAGAATACTGTTAAGGTTGACAATGTTGACAAAGGAATTAAGTTGATAGAAGCTAGAATTTGTTCCACAAAAGTTCTGGTTGTTATTGATGATTTAGACCACCCTAAACAATTTGAATATTTGGTAGGACCATTTGCTTGGGGGAGTGTAGTCATCGTAACTACAAGGGATGAAGAGATGCTGGATAAAATTGAAGTAGAACCTAGATACCGATACAGGGTAAATGAGTTGGATTATAAGGAGTCACTGGCACTACTTACCCAACATGCATTTCGAAATGATAATCCAAGCAACACTTTTATGGATTTATGTAAAGAGATCCTACATCATGCTAGTGGGCTTCCATTGGCTCTTGAGGTTTTCGGCTCGTGTTTATATAAGCAAACTGAGGTAGGATGGAAATCTTTTATCGAGAAGTTGCAGCGGATTCCCGACAGCAGTATTCAGAAAAGACTTGTAATTAGCTTGAATGCCTTGGAATTGGAAGATCCTATGTTGAAGAAATTATTCCTCGACATTGCTTGTTTTTTCATCGGAAAGGAGAAACAAGAGGCGATTGAAGTACTGGAAACTTATTATTCCTACGCAGATCATAGTATTGATATTCTTAAGAAAAGATGTTTACTAACGATCAATAGAAAAGATGAGCTGAGGATGCATGATCTGCTTCGAGACATGGGAAGGGATGTTGCACGTAATAGTAGATTGTGGGTACCAAAAGTTATATCTGAAGTACTGATGAAGAGAAAGGTAAATATAAGAATATTCATATGCATCTGATGCTGCTTCTTTTTCAAATTTATTTAACGGTTTCATATAAACCTTAGTAATATATGTTAATAAAATTGCTAATAAGATGAAAGAAGCCAAAGGAGTCTCCCTCTTTTCTCATATTTATTATTTACAACAAACTATGTTTATCAAGTATCCTTCTTGATATGTATGTGGTAGGGAACAGAAGTGGTTGAGGTTATGCTTCCGGACGTCTGTTCCAAATATTTGCAAGTATCACTTACTTCCAAATATGTGCAACAAGTATCAGTTACTACGGAAACATTGAAAAGGATGAGTAAACTAAGATTTCTCCGCCTCATTTATGTTGCAAGCATTACCGGAAGCTTTGAACAGACATTTGAAGATTTAAGGTGGCTCCATTGGGATTGGTGTCCTTTAACGAGTTTCCCCTCTGAATTTTACCCGCAAAAACTTGTTTTCCTTAAGTTGCGTGGTAGCAAATTGAGAACAATGCGGGGGCTAAACATGGTAGGTACTCTGAGCATGTTTATAGCACATATGACAACTTATATATTAAAGCCTAATTTAATTTATCCCTGGCTTTACAGGTTTTTGAAAATTTGAAGGATCTAGACATGTCACGATCTCTGGATTTAACTAAAACTCCAGACTTCACCAAATTACCTTGTCTTAGAACTTTAAATCTCAAGGACTGTGATAGCTTGGAGGAGGTCCACATATCTATTGGGATTTTGGGGAAGCTTGTTTACTTAAATTTGTCTAATTGTGTGAAGCTAAAAAGTCTTCCAGACACCCTTTGCAACTTGAGTGCATTGGAAGTTCTAAAAATTGGTGGTTGCAGTATTCTGGAAGCATTTCCTGTAGACTTGGGAAACATTAAATCCCTAAAAGAGCTCTATATATGAGGGGACTGGCTGTGCCAGAAATACCAAATTCCATTGGGCATTTACATGTCCTTGTTAAGTTGAAGTTCACAACAAGAACCTTAGAACTCTTCCGGACGGCATTTGCAGCTTGAAATCACTGGAGTTTCTTAATATTTGTAGATGTGAAAAGCTAGAAACATTTCCAGATATATTTTGGAATCTTACAAGGTTAAAGAATCTATATGCAGAGGATACTCCATTAAAAAATGTTCCTGATATGGAATCAAGCCAGATTGCATCATCATCTAATTTGGAACAGTTACATTTAAACGGGAATGATCTCATTGCCCTACCATGCGGTATTAGTCAGCTCTTAAACCTAAGAATTCTGAGAATCAGAAATTCTGTTAATCTGGTGTCCATTCCCGAACTTCCTCGAGAAAAGGCCTTATATGTCACAATTTGGGGAGAAAATGCCCTAAATGGCACAACTCGTAACAATGGCCCTAAATAGCACTCCAAAACGCTACATAGTGTGGCGTGCTGGGAAAAGGGTGAAAACGCTATTTCGTGTAGCGTTTTGCACTTTTTTTAAAAAAAAAATTAATTTTTTTCGGGAAAAAACGCTACTTTATCTTGGGTTCTAGGCTAAAAAGCGCAACTTAAAGTAGCGTTTTGGGAAGATTTTTTTTTTCCAAAACTCTACACGATGTAGCGTTTTGGAGTGCTATTTAGGGTCATTTTTTTGGGGTGTGCCATTTAGGGCATTTTCTCTCCAAATTGTGACATATAGGGCCAACACCCAACTTCCTCGTAACCTGATAGATTTATGCGCATATGGTTGTACGTCTCTGGAAAGATTACCAAATCTGTCCAATTTGAAACAATTACAGAGACTGGACCTCACTGAATGCAGCAGTTTGAGAGAGATTCAGGGCTTGACGGAACTCACTTCTTTAAACGAACTTAATTTAGGAGGTTGCAGTTCATCTCTTGTGGAATGCACTCTCACAGAGCGTTTCTTTCAGGTTCTTGCTTCACCTCAGTGATTATTCATTGAAATACTACTTAATACACATTGCCATTGTAATTTTTATATATTTATTATTACATTCTTAGGCACTTGTGAAGTAATTTTTTATTAGCTGCAAACAAGATTTTCAATTTTCTCTTAGAAACCAAATATATATAGTTAGAACATGACAGATACTTTCAAATATGTGTATATTTGTTAACTTCCTTTTTTTCGTTTGTATATTTCGTTATAGGTATGCTCTGGATATGGGCATGATATAGATATCTATCCTTCAGAGTTTCCAGATTGGATTAGTCAATCAAGTTATAAAGAAGATTTAAGTCTGTCGTCTGATTTGGAGCCAGAAGTGTCGCACAATTTCTTGGGTCTGATCCTATGCTTTAAACACGAATTATGCAACGACGATGAGTATTTTACAATGCCCTCGTATTCTGTTAAGAATGCCACAAGTAATTTCATATGGGAAAACCGATAGTACCCAGATCAATCCTTTTGATCAGAAAGGGTGAGAATAGAATTGAAGTAAAAACAGATGGGCGAATATGTGCATGGCATCTTCTGTACAAACATGAAACATCATCAATCTAAATTCTAATACAATGAAGCTGCTACCACTTCCAGGTATGTAACATATGGTATATACAGGGTAAATTAACCACAACACGTTCAGTTTCTGATCGGGATTTATGAATGTTTCTTTTTTTGCTAAATAAAATTTTATAAATAATATGTAAATAACACTGCAAAAATCTTTGACAGGGGCAAGAATTGGCATTGGTGAAGCGCAAACATGAATGCAACTACTGAAGCTGAAGTTATGAATTCGAGCCCCTTAGGCCCTTACTGGGCGCTTGTGCCTTTACTGGACATGATCGTAGTAGTAGCTCAAGATTTCTACCAAGAAAACTTGTAGTTGAAGTTGGTAAGTTCGCAACAAAAAGGGCAGGGTTCAAAAATGAATCAAGTTCAAATGTTGATCAAGTAGAGCTGCCCGGAACACCATGTTGCCAATGTCAAGTAGCATCAAACGCGGAGATTATAAGTTGGACTCGTTTGATTTATATAACAAGTAACTTATAAGTCTGGAAAATGTATAATTACTTATCGGAAATTAAAGTTGAATTGAGTAAGAACTGTAACACGAATTATAATTTTGTGGAGAAAATATTACTCAAGGTCTTTGTATAGTTTGTTTATTACTGCACACAAACTCTATTTACATTCTGTTGTAAACAATAATTTAATTTAATTTTCCAGTTTTGGCAAATGTTTACCATTTAATTTTTTCAAATAGTTATTAAAAGTATCTACAAGTAACATATATAAATTACGAAAATACTATCGCATTTAACTAAAACTAAAAACCGTGAATAGGTAAAAAGAAATGATCAAAAAAACATAAATCAGCTAAAAAAGGATAAACGTAAGTCATAAACTATAGAATTTGTACAGAGAGAGAGGGCGGGAGCGAGAGGGAGAGAGAGAGAGAGCGAGAGAGAGAGAGGGAGAGAGAGAGAGAGAGAGGTGGCTAAGCTTTATGCAATGTCTAAGAAAGAAGGCTTAATTCTACTCAATTCTGACAACATTATGCCTTCAGGTAATCACTGTGTGTGTGTGTATGCATCTTCATTTTAAAATTTTAGTTGTTTTCAATATTTTGTGATTGATAAATTGACTTGTCAAGTATATTCTAGAATTTATTGCTTAATCGTTATGCTAATTTTAATGCAATCGAGGTTATATTTTCAGCTGTTGTAATTTTCGAATGCTTTTTATTTTTCAATTTTATATAATTGTGCTGAAATTGATGAATTTAACTTAATACGAGGTTTCAAATCTCCTATATGTGTATACTGTACCATTGAAATGTTACTGTCGACATTTTTTTAAGTTAGGTATCTCGATTAATCTGTGTTTAGGTTTCGTAATTAGTAGTGCGTCTGATGTTATTGATTTGTTACTTGTTTAATAATTTTGTAACTGAATCAGATCGAAATGAACATACAGTTCGGAGATCAAGTATGGTTTCTCAAAATTTGGAGAGGAAAGGTCTTCGTAATATAACAAACTTGCCGCAACAGTTTATGCCTTTGATTGTAGATGAGAAATTAAAATTAAAAGCAGCTTCTAATGAAGAGTGTATTAACAAACTCGAGAAGGTGTGCTTTAGTGAACCTGATACTTTCACGCTATATAGATTTCTAATACCTGTTCCGCAGATGTAACTATGATTGTTTTCTTTTTCAGGAAAATACGAGCTTACTGAACCTACTTGCTGTTAAGGAGTATCCTTCTGTATTTAAACTGATTTATCTGTTATGTAAATTGCTGTTTGAATAAGTCGACATCGTGTGTCAACAGCTGGGATTGTCAGTTATTCTCTTTTTCGCTGTTGTTCTTGACTGTACATTTAGCAAAATCATCGAATCGAGTGGAATTGAGTTGCAAAAGCTTAAAGCTGAATTGCATCAAGTTCAGCAACAAAATGTGCAACTTGCTCAATCAAACACCCAAATGCTTGCGGTTTGTTTGCCTTATTTTCCTCATTTCAACGTCTCTAATGTTTTGTTCTATTTTTCCTTGATCAAAATTTTATTACTTGGTGATGTAAATGTGTTATTCTTTCAATAATGTAGGAACTGAATTCACGTAAAGACAGGGTAAGCTTCTAACAGTAACTGTGATTGAATATATTTGTTTCCTGATTTTGCTAGCAGGGGTGTCCTATATTAATATTGATTTATTTCAGCTGAAACTGCTGCAGCATGAGCTGGGTTGTAACCGCGGGTTGCTAGTAGCAAAAAAAATTGAATGGGAGGTCAGTTTTGCTAGTCCATCATTATCAGCATTTATGAGACATAATCCGAACTATCTTAATCATATGATAATTGTTATCCAGAAAAATGTAATGATTACTGTGTCAGAAAGTGGATCTTATAATTGTTTCTCGTTAGTTTTCTCCAAACAGTTTTTTAGCATCTTATTATATGACGATACATTCTTTGTCTTCAGGTGGAGATGCCCAAGTGCAAGAAGACTTCAAAATTCTCAGGGGCAGCTAAAGATGATGATAGACCTTGTAAGATAAACAGGAAGCAACCATCCAAAAGTGAGTTTATTATTTCAAATGGCTATCATATTACATATTTACATCATTAAAAAATTTTGCTTGTAATAAATTATTCGTTCATGGTTTTAGGTTTGGCCCCTTTTACTGTTAAACAACTTGAAGATCATAAAAATAAAAAGAGGTTTGGTTTTTAATTGCATGTTTTCTTACCAATGTGTTGCTCATGTTTTCTTCTTAAAGAATTTTTAGAAGGAAAAAAAATAATGTTTGCAGCATTTTCTTACAGGCTCTGCATAGGAAGCCAGACTACAAATATTGAATCTGAAGAAACTAAAAATGTTAAAGACCTGCTTGAGGTAGACTCTACAAGGCTTCCTCCAGATCCTCTCAATGATGATGAAACACAAGAGCATATTATCACTTCATACCTAGCGGACAAAGAGGATAAGAAATCTGATAAGAAAAGGTCTGTAAAATCAAGTTTCGTTGGCAGAATACTCATTTATGCTTTTTTACTTTATGTTTGTCATAAAAAATCTAGAACAGAACAGACTAATTAGTTTGTTATTTCTTCTTAAGCCTCCGAGTCAGAAGGCAATCTGCCAGATTTACTTCTGAAGAATCAAAGTTTGATGAAGACATATTTGAGGTGGAAGCCACTAGATTTGCTTCAAGTCCTCAAGGCAATGTTCAAATTCAACATGATGATGGCGAATTGGTATCGACCAACTTAGTGCAAGATCTTGAAAGATTATCTATCAGAAGGCCATCACGCCAATTAGCCAAAAAGGTCAGCTCCTACAAAGAATTTCCTCTGAATGTAAAGATGCGTAGAATCTAGATGAGTAATTCAATATCTATAGGTCTGTTTCTCGTGTGAAAAATATACAACAGGAGTTATTAAAAATATATATATAACTGAACCAAGGGATGAAAAGAGTTTGTGCAGAGAATACTTTGTGTGTTGTACCTGATTAATATACAAGTTAATTAGCGGGGTAGCTTTTAGTGGATGTTTGCTGTTAAGAATTCTCTTAAAATCCAAGTGCAGCAAATTTCATACAAGAATTTTAGTTCCATCAACAAGTTGATTATAATTTGGTATTAATATTTGTATTTTATTTGCATCCACCACTATGTTCGATAGCAGTAAAAAGCACAGAAATATGTGGATACAATAAAATTTGATCTTTCAGTATCGCAATTACCAATTAGTTCGCTAGTTCAATTAAATTAACTGATATTGTTGGCATTGTTAATCTATTTTCTTTGAAAATTGTTAGAACAGTGATTAATTGGACCTAGCTAGCAGGTTATGTTAGTTACATGTTTACAATACACAAAACACTCGAGGTTTCATGTGAAAGAAAAAGCAAACCTGAATCTATTGATTTACCAAAATAAAAAACTGTATTTTTTGAATTCCAGTATTTGAATTTAGCTTTAGCTCCCTTCTAAATGGAGGAAACCATGGTCGAGCTCAATTTGTGCAGCAGTTGTCCGAAGTTGGTTCTTTAGATTCTAATCTCTAGAGTTTATAGGTTTTGCACTTAATGTATAGCATGTGTACGTTCTGTTTGCTGTTGGTGTGGTCCACAGAATATACAAATTGAACATTAACCTTTTTTTTACCAAAAGAAGAGGGGTATCTAGTATATACTATGCTACAATGTTAGCGATTGACCATTCAATGATAAAAAGCCTCCTATAGTCCCATGTTGTATACCACAGGAGATAGGGAAACGTGGGAGTGGTTTTATGTACTTTGTACTGGACATTGTGACCTTGTGTTTACTAGGTTGGTTCGTCAAAGTTTATCTTGAAAAATCATTATAGAGAAATGTAGGTGAAGATTAGGTAGTTTCAGGTTTAAAGAAGATATTAGGTAATTTGTTGTTCCGTAATGTTGGAGACTCGGAGTAGGGCCTTGAAACCGAATCCATAGGGATGTGTAAAGTAGAATAACTCAGAGAACATGGTTAAATGATTAAAAAGGAATTTGAGAAATATATGTTGTGAAAGAGAACGAGTATAAAGTTACTGACATCCATATATTAGTCAAGTTTGTGGTATGCTGTTTAAATTTTACTGATTTAAGGTTTGAAAACCTATAGATCCATTGGCCCATTAGATCTTATATAGTTTATTAAACTATTGTGATTCCAAGGGTAGTTTTTGCTTGGGCTTAGGAGTCTTGAAATCTGTTGTGCATTGGTTTTGGGCTTCAGTTTATCAACGTTTTCTGCCATCTGTTATTCATAAGAACATATTCTTGCTGTGTAGGCCCTCTGCATGACCTTCAAGTAGAATCTAGAAAGACATGCTTGACAAGGTGACTTGTGTTCTCATGTCCACACAGAGAAAGTTGGTTAAAAGTGTGAAAAGTATTCTTAAAATTGTGCCAAAATAATCACATTTTGTGAGAATTTAAACGTCAGTCATTTGGTCTATGTAATATGCTGAAAGGGGGTTGTTTACTAGATAATTCTTGAACAATTCAGTTGCTTCGATGTGGATAATCGAGTCTTATCTTGGGTCGTGTAAGACAATGTCAGCGCTACAACTACAAGTTGTCTAAGGTTGGATCTACCTGTAAAGTAAATGCAACAACTTGCATCGAAGTCGAATCAGCTAGAACAGTCTTGATCTTGTTCAGAGATGTGTACAAGCCACATGTGAATGAACAATGTGAGTTTTGTTGCGGCATGATAGCTGGAGGGAAACAGGAGGCTAGATTTTAGTGGGAAGTTGCCCAGTGCTTTAGTAGAAGTCATATCCAAGTACACTATATAGCTCCATATTTAAAATGTAGTTGTATTATATCTATCATGTATGTGTAGAAACTCTCCAATCATTATGATTTTGCAGGAGAAAATACAAAATTGGCATAAGAATCTTGATTATTTTCAATGTTAGTTTGGTGAGTTAAGATAGGGACTGTCTATAAACGCGTAAGTATTGGGTGAGAAGATGCTTGAGAGGGAGATTTCAATGTATAAAAAGGTCTATCACTAATATGATTCTCTAGAAATAATCCACAAAATTCACATCTTATGATTTATCAACAGCTAGTTGTTGGAAATTTGAGGGTCAGTCATTAATTAACAAGCTGTTTAACATGATCTCTGCAATTAATCCACAATGCACATGTGGGAATTATTAGTTAACAGTTTTCTTCTAATTTTTGCCAGGGATCTCTTGATGCACACTTAAATTTACTAGTGCTCAAGTGGGGGTCAAGGATTGAAATACTCCTATTTGACAACTCTTAATTTATTTATTTTATTGAATAATCGTTTTAAACATATACTCCACAGTCCCACTATTCCAATTTAATTGTCTATTTTGAAAAGGCCGGGGAGGGGATTTATCTTTTACTTGTTTCAATATATTTTTTTACAAATTTGTCCAAATTTACTCTTGCGTTCTTATTTTTCAATATCTGATTTTATAACTAATTTTATTATTTAATATAATAATGAGGGAGAAATATAAAAAAATTATATAATTAAATATTTTCTAAAATATATAATATTTTTAAAAGAGACCAAGGACGGAGAAGAAAAAAATTGCTTTTTAGATTTAACATTATCCTTCTGTGTATAACAATAAAAACAAAGAGGTCCAGCAGGCAGCAACCATCAAAAATATCACATGCAGCCCAAAAAGCAAGGGAATGACAAAAAAAAAAATGTAAGTATCCTCACACGGGCCATCTAAATCTTCCAGATATCATCAAAACCGCGTTTTTTGCATTACGGGAAAGAAAAATAAATTTGAATTATTTACTATGTATAATCATAATCCGCATCGTTTTTCTTATTTTCACGCCACTAATACAGATAATATAATTAATTTCGTTGCTCGTAAAATATTTATATAATAAAATGTCACATGAACTTTTAGTAAAAGAAATATAGAAGTTGAGATATGTGTAAGCTAGATGAAGAAAACATATAATTCGAGAAAATATTAAATAATGAATAAAATATGTTTTAAAAATTGTACGGATGAAGAATATGTCTGCAATATACCGGACTGCGAATATATATGATTATGTTGTCTTAATCCCCCACAAATAAAAATGCTTGGAAGAGTAAATTTCAAGTAATGTAACGAAAATAGCATGATAAAAGAGCAATAAATACATCAACTATAATAACGGTGCAATCTAATCCATTACGGTGTTCCATTAACACCCAACATTCTTAGTTGAGAAAGAAATTCACATGCTGTTTCTTAGTTCAGAATATGGGGTTTATTGATTTTCTTTTTGTACCTCTTATAAAAGAGCAGCTGTTTTTTCATGTGTTTGAATTTATTTTTATACCTCTTATAATGATAATATATATACAATAATAATATCATTTTAAATTTTGTTAGATTTTAATATAAATAATATATTATAATTTTAATAGAATCTTATTACAAGTAATAAGTTATAATTTTAATAGATATCTAATTTAATATAAGAAAGGTCTTGTTATTAATATAAAAAGTAATAATTTAAATAAATAATGATCTTATTTAAAATTCATAAGACTTGTCGAGATTAAAGTATCATTAATTCAATTTTAATATATGATAATAATAAATATAGATTTCGTTGGAATATGATATGTTTAGATTTATATTTTTACTTTTATAAAAGGAGAAAATTGCTTAATTATAAATTCCTTTTTCTATAAAATCTCAAAAAATAAATCCATATACTGTACCCTCAATATATTTAATAATATATTGATATAACCGGACATAGTGAAGTTAGATTTGAAAAAAGGTTCGTCAAAAAATTAAATTAAAAACGGAAGGGATAGATTTGATTTATATGTGGGTGTCCTTGCGGGACCATTAGATTAGATTGAATATGTACTTAGATTAATTTTTAGGTTTGACTTGATTTCTATTTGAACATAAATAAATAAATATATATATATATATATATTAAAAAAAATTAACCTTACAAAAAAGAAGCATCATTTAAAACATCCAAATCTCTAGACACGGGCTGGATATAGGTATGGACATTCTCACCGCACCGCTCGATCCCGATCTGATCCCTGCAACGAATGGTCGGGGATTCGGAGATTTCTTCAGGTATGGGTCGGGGAACGGGGTGATATCATAAATATTTCAGGGATCGAGGCAGGGATAAATGTCTCCCCGGTCCGATCCCCATCCCCGATATTTATATCTAATAAAAATAATATATATTTATATGCATATTAAATAAAATATTTAAAATATATATAATTTATATATATTGTTAAACGAAAAGAGTGTTGCAGAAGGGGGGGTTAAATACAACTTGACAGTTTATCGCTGATCTTGCTTAACAACAAACAAGAAATGATAGTGTCAAATTAAGATAGCATACAACAGTAAGCATATGAACGAAACAAAGTGTTTTACTTCAAAATTTAATTTTATTAATTTTTGCTTTTGCTACAACTGACTGGAAAGATTTTTCCAGCTTCAATAGACACAATAACAAGAAACTACCAATGTTTTTATGCTTGAGAAAAGTTAAGCTCAGTTGCATAAGGGAAAGTGTTTGTGAGATGTGTGTATTTAAACTAAAACACATATCTCACTTACAGGTGTACTTTATCTTGTTTCTTGGACAATACTCGAAATAGAAACCTCACTTTTTGTTCTCAAGTCTTGTCTTCATTCCATCTGAGATAAAGGTACTCTAAGAGGATTTGACATTCTTGACTCCATGAGCATGCTTCATCTTTATGCTTGTTTTTTCTCAAGTTGCAGTTGTAGACTTGACAGACTAGGTAGAGATGTCAAGATCAATCTGTGAATTAACTTTACCTAGTATGCTACTCGAAACAGACTGTCAGCTTCCCTAAAAGTTACTGTCAACCTTTAGTTTTTCTTTGGTGACCGCATCTTTGTTACCGCATACTTTACTGTCAAGCTCACCAGTCTTCTAAAACATGCTGTCGTCCAAAAGTACTGTCAACTATTTCGCCAAACATGTTGTCGATCATCCCGCCAAACATGTTGTCAACTCTCCCCGCCAAAATTACTGTCAGAAAATTTGTTGTCTTTGATTCTTCAATCTCCGCCAAATTTACTATCAAGGGATAGTTGCTGTCAGTAGAACTTGCTAGCATAGAGTCTTCATTCTCCACCAAGTTTACTGTCAAGGAATAGTTGTTGTCGTCTGTTCCAAAAGTTGTTGTCACTTGAATGTGCTGTCGTAGACTCTAGGATGTAGAATGTTACTGTCGAAGAATTGATCTATGTTGTGCATGAACACTTTGTGAACTTCTACTTCATGTCTCATTTATTACATTTATACATGACAGTAACTATTGATATTTACTGTCACCTACTTGGCTTATTATGCATTTTATTATAAGTGACATTGTAAACATACTGTCAAACTATATATGACAGTATATTTTACTTAGTTAATGATTAATTAATCTAAGTAAATATTAGTTGATTACATTGATAATACACAATCCCTAACATATATTATTATACTTTTAAATTTTGTATTCATTTTATTAAACTAATTTTTAAATATAATATTATTTTATTATAATAATTTTAATTTTATCCTTTATTTATATTATTATAAATTAATATTAATTAAATTAACACTTAAAATATGGTATAAATTTTTTTAAAAATATTATATATGATTAAGTTTTAAATTACTTTTATTAAAAAATGTAAGTTGAAATATAAAAAATTTATTAAAGAAAAAAATGAATTCCATAATTTCTCACGGGATCCCTATTCCCGGTTCGGGACGGGAATTGAGGGAATAAATTAATTCCCGTTTGGATATCGGGTCGATTAAATTAAATTAGTATATGGGAATGGGGGCGGGATTAGACCTGACAATTCGTGTCATGTTGTGTACGTTCATGTCGTGTACTTTCGTATTTCGTGTACTTGAACTCGGTACACGGACACTACATGAAATGAATTCGTGTACCTGAAATTCAGACACGTACACGACACGAAAAAAAAATGAAACAACACGATGTAAACGAACTTTCTGTAAAATTTTCGTGTACATGACATGAAAGTACATGAAAATGGAAAAAAATAAAAATTAATATATATTTTATTAATTTTAAATATTGATAATTAATTAATTTACATATATTAATTGATATTATATTAATTTTATTTATAAAATTCTAATGTTAACATTAAATTGTACATAAATGATATATTATATAATATATTAATATATATATTAATTATTTTTATTTAATTAATTATGTCTTATACTTTCGTGTCGTGTAGTGTATTCAAAAAATAAACCCAAACACGATATTAAATTCGACCGTATATTTTCGTGTTCGTGTCGTGTTCATGTACTAAAAATGTAAACATAAACACTTAATTTTTATATCATTTTCATATCATATTTTCGTGTCGTATTTTCGTGTCATATACAAAAATATCGGGTCTACCGGGATAGCACTTCCCGAACATTACCAGGCTCATCCCTAGCTGTAGGGGTGAACACGGGTCGGGTTGGGCGGGTTTTAACCAAAAAACGACCCAACCCAATTAATTCGGGTTGATAAAAACTGAACCCATTAATATAAATTTTTTTATGTAACCCAACCCAACCCAATTAATTCGGGTTGGGTTGGGTTGGGTTAAACTCTCTTCTTCAAGCAACAATACTGTAAATAAGTCTGAACATAACTTTGATATAGTCTACCTCTGTCAAATGCCAATTTTTCATAACAAATAAATAGTCCAAATGTGTGACATTAAAATATAAATAGTCACCAAATAGTCAAATACAATCAAAAATCTAACTCAAAACATTAAATAGTCCAATAACAATTGGCTAGCTTAAAATAAATAAAACAACATTTTTTGTGATGAATCAATCATCAATAACATTGATAGCATTGACCTTGAGTATCTCCTTCGATGCACCAATTTCAATATTATTTTTGCCACTTATAAAATTAAAACAAGAAACAAAAATATTTATGAGCCTAGATTAAATAAAAAAGAACATCCCCTTATAATTAAATCAGTTTGGTTTATCTTTATCAAGAAACTCATACTAAATGGGCCTAATGGGCTATGTCTATATGTGTAAACGGGTTGGTCGGGTTGGGTTAGGGTCAAAATATGTTAAACCCTAACCCAACCCAATTTATACGGGTTTTTGAAAAATTAAACCGTTCAACCCTCGGTTTTGGACAGTTCGGTTTGTTCGGCCGAAACAAGAGTCGGGTTGGATTGGGTTGGGCGGGTTGGCCGGGTTATGTTCACCCCTACCTAGCTGTATATAACAAAGGCGAGCACCCAATATTCCATGTTTCGTTGCACTTGAATGAACACACCCCGTCACAGTATATATATGTAATACGATATATACATACTATAGTAATAAAATCGTGTTGTTGCGGATCGTTTGTTACTTCTGCAGAGTTAATATTATAAAATTAAGAATTGATTGTTCATTTCACCTAAATTAATAAAAATTTGTATGAAAAGATTATTTTGTAATTTATTATTAATTATTAATATATATTATATTTTTTACCACATTAAATACAAAAATAAACTCATTTATTTATATATAGTCGTCTGTATTGAAAATGCAAGTATTGTAAACTCGTATTAAGCACGAGGCATATTTAAAAGGGGATTTTTTTAAATATTAAGTTGACATAAACAGCAATATGAAATTAAATTTTTTAAAATTTCAAATCTGTTGAGTCCATGATATTAATTGATGAATTATCTTAATTTCATGTTTAATAATATAATATTAATTTATATTGATTTGATAATATGTCTGATTGACCATGCTTAATTGTTTATATTTTAACGGACTACTAAATTAAAGTCTTCAACATAAACAATATAGATCAAGAAAAGTATAAACAAGAGGCTGCGGTTAACAAGAAAGGAATATATTATTATCTTTTTGTTTGGAGCTTTTGACTTTATTTTTTCACCATTTCTTTTTGCTATCTGTTTGATTTATCAAAACTTGTCTTCTAATGGTTATTAGTTATTACGGAAAATAAATGTGTGTTCAATATCTGTATCATGTACGAGCAATCCATGTTATTTTCTTATAATTTGTTAGTTATTTTAACGGTCAAAATATGATTTACAGTTTATATAATATTTTTAATAATTTAACCGTAAAATTACTGAATTGGATGATAACCAATTGTCAAATTAGGTTCAAAGCGATTGATCTTTTCTTATGTAATATTTTTTGTTACCGGTTGAAGATGAATATCGAATTGTTTATAATATTAGAGATTGTTGAGTTATTCTAATCACTCACCTAACAAAATGTCTACTCCAATTACCATTATAGACTTGCTGAGTTTTTAACCTAGACTAAACCCCTAAACTTAATTAACACTAGTAAAATACAAGTACTTTAATTATAATCACTAGTATAAAATACTAGTAAAATTCTATTTATTATAGATAATTCTTTATTATTATCAAAATAATTTTTATGATAAATTTATTATCACTTAATTTTTTAACAAATTTATATAAAAGAATATACCATAGTATTAGTTACATAAAATCTCAATCTTACGATAATTTAATATAAAATATTATATCAAATGTTAGTTTGTTTTTAAATTCTGGTTTATTTTTGGCATATTTGATTTTGGTTTATTTTTTTATTTAAATTTTCATTTTTTTTCTCAAGTTTAACTTTTTGGGTATTTACCAAAAATACTACTTTTAAAACTTTTTTTTGCAATTTTACTATCTCCTAATTTTTTTTACAAAAATACGGTATGCAACCAAAAACAATCAAATGCAACTTATATTTCAAAATGCAACCATAAATACAACCAAAAAATAATTATTTTTATTAAATTTTAAAGTTGCATTTATGATTAATTTCGATTGATTCCAGTTAGAAACATGGTTGCAAAGTTGCAAACCGTTTTTTTGTAAAAAAAATCAAAAAAGACATATTTTTGTAATTTTTTTTAAAAAAATCATAATTTTACAAAATATTTTAAAAGAAATCAGTATTTCTACAAAAAAAAAAATATACTTAGATATTTTTCAAAAAAACCTAATGTTTTTTACTCACTCGTACTTTAGAGTGAATAAAGTGGCAATTATCATTATTACCTTTTTTCAAAGCATTTATTTTTATTTATTTACAACTAAGTTATAATTTGGAGGGAAAGAATAACGGCCTACAAATTCCATTCCACCGTTTAAACACCAACTCTATTTTGGAGGGAATTCTTCAACCCGTGCACGCGTTTTAGACCGGTCCCACTGTCAAATCATATTGGGCCCCACTAGCGTATAATATTCTTCCATTTTCATATTTGGTATTTTGGTCCAGCCGTTCTTCTTGGGCTAGTCCATTCGACAGATTAGACGTTTTTTGTTTTTTTTTTGAAAAACAAATTAGACGTTATATTGTGTTTGAAATTAGAATTTAACATTTTTTTTATTATCATCGAAGATTCTCAAAAATAATTATTCGCTATAATCTATTTATAATGAATAATTAAAAATTAAAAAAACTATTTTAAGTGTGGATGGATAATGTGTCCTCTTGAATTTAAATAAATAATTTCGTGTTAACTTTATTTATGATAAATAATTTCCAAAAAATAAATGGTTATATTAATCAGTTGTCAGAAATTCGGATTTTTTATTATTATTTAATTTATATTAAATATTTAACAAAATCAATAATATTGAAATTTAGTGACGGTTAAATTATGAGTTCTTTTAAAATCTAAAAATATTAAGTTAAACTTAATATAAACTCGTATCAATATTTAGTTCCTAAATTTTTAGTATCAAATATAAATTTTAAATAATATAAACTCATATCAATATCAAGTACTTGTATGAAGTTTATTAAATATTGAAATTCATAACTTAAAGCCGTAAGATATGGGTCTTACAAACTTAGGCAGACTGAAATGACGTATGAGTACATTTTTTATCTTTATTTTCCGTTGCTTACTTTCGAAATTACGTGTATATTTATTTTATAAGACATTATAAATTATATTAAAACAAATATAAATAAAACTTTAAAGTAAAAATAATAAGATATACATACATAAGCTAATATATTTTATCTTACTTGTAAAGTATATATAATCTTCAAATTTTTAAATTTTCATAAACCAACATAAATTTATGCTATTTGTTTTTAATATGTTTGGATTTTTAACTTCTATACGGGTTAATTTTTCAGGATAGTCATAAAATTCTGAATAAGAACATCATGAATAATTACATATTCGACATAATATATATTTATTTAAAAAAATTGAATTTATTATTCATATACCACACACTTCTATAATTTTACATGGTTCTTCGTGTTTATATATTATCATAATTTTCTTAAAACTGGTTTCTTAAATTTTTTTTATCAAATTAGCTTCTAGTTTGTCTATCATTAGTTCGTTACCGTGTGTATAGTGTATAGTATCCATTTCTTTACCCCCACACACGGGTGGAATATAGTTATATAGTACAAGTCTATATTAGCCTTATCTTACCAGTATGTACGAAAATTAAGTCAACGAGTCTTTCACGGGCGAACTTGTTGAAAATGTTTTTTATATATATAACCTTACGAGAAATGCTAAATTCTTTTAAAATTTTAAAATTATTATTTTATAATTGACGTTTCCCTCATAAATAAAAAACCGTATACACGTAAATACCATTAATTTAAATATGACAAATATTATTTGTGAGAATACAAAATGTCATCCGTTACTATCAGCGGATCTAAGAAAACGAATCCGTTCATGGAACAAAAAAATAATCTGATCCGATAAAAATCCAATCCAATAAGAAGTGAATATGAATTTCATATATTTCGAAGCAATAAGAACCCGATCCGATACAAACATGCATATATATATTATGAATTTCAAAATATATATAATATATATATTTGGATTTTAATTTCACACTAATACTATTTAGTGATATTCGTATACATTTAATACTAATTTCCCCCCTCATACTTTCATACTAGAGGCTAATACGTGATATTTATTTATATTTGATACATAATTTTTTCCTTTTAATTTCACACTAATACATAGTAAGCGATATTCATTTATTTTTTATAATGAGATTATTTTAGTAATGAGTGCATATTATTTTTCATTAATATTTAAAAATGACTTTATATTATAACAATTACAATATTTTAATGGATTAGATATGTATTGACTTATAAAAAATTTGATTCTCAATCCGATCCGATCCGTTAAAAATAAATAAATTTGGATATGGATTTAGCTAAATCCAATCCAAATCCAACCCGTTGACAAGTCTAGTCCAGGGTCCCTGGCCCCCTCAAGCTGGGAGAAAATTCCGACTAGTCCAGGGTACGGGTAAATTATGTGTAAATTTAAAATTTTATAAATAAAATAACAAAAAAAATATAAATTATATAAATATTGATATTGGATCCAAATCAAAATTTATTTTTCAAGTCATAATTTTGAGTTAAAAATTAGTAAAAATTTAGATTTGAGTCCTGGTTAACCTCCAAAATTTAGTGATTTATTATTCTAGCCTCCAAAACTTAGTTTTGAGCCCCGATTAACCTTCAAAACTCTCAAATAAATATAGTAACAAGTTTTTATGCATTAATATTATGTAATTAATAACCGATCGTATTGTTAAAATTAAAATTTAAAAATTATTTTATAAATATTATTATCGAATAAATAAATAAATTAAAATATATAATATAATTATTTTTTCGGATCTTTCTGAAAAAAATTCTGGGTCCGCCAATGATTATGCAAAACGGGGCACGGTAAAGCTAAAATAATTTGAAATAAATAAATAATGTGTTGTTTTTTTTATGATGAGTACGAAAGCAGGAAATAAAATGCAGTCACACGAGAAAGAAAGAGTCTCGGCACAAGTGGGACTTTAATCATTGCTATACCAAGGTACTTTAATTTTGTGACCAAAAATTTATTTGCATTTCCTTGTATGAGCACAACAAATATGTGAACGATTTAACCAAATTTAAAATCAATTTTACCTAAAAAATTTGATAATATTTTGTTACATTTCTCTCTCTCTTTTTTTTTACAGAAGGTAGAGTGTTTAAATTTTATAAGATAAATGTGTGAATGTGTACTTTTTTGCATTAGGCTAGCAATTAACCCCGAAAAATAACATTATTTCCTCCACCCAAGAGTGTGTATAGTGTTTATTATATATTTATATATTCATACCTGAAATCCGAATAGTAAAAAGATTTTTGCACTAGCAAATTTGGCCACTTTTCACCCTTTTGGCCTCTTATGTTTTGGTCCTACCCTTTGTCCTATGAAAAGAATTGAGTTTAAAGATGAAGTAAATTATATAGGAAAAATAGTACTTTAAAACCACCACTATATAGTCTATATACACATCTCACTCTCATATTCACTCTCTCCTTGAGCCACTTGGAACACAATGGAGGAAGAATATGGCTCTTTAGGTTGGGCTTGCTACTTTCAAGAAGAGGTAAGAGTGTATTTAAGCTACTTGCCTACA
Source organism: Oenanthe sinensis (assembly GCA_028671895.1). Lineage (NCBI taxonomy): Eukaryota > Viridiplantae > Streptophyta > Magnoliopsida > Apiales > Apiaceae > Oenanthe > Oenanthe sinensis. The sequence continues at coordinate 43,995,801 of CM053813.1, read as the reverse complement.
TATTTATGTACTAAATTTTCAAAATGTTTAGAAGTTTAATAAAATGTTGCATTTTGTTGTGCACAGGGCATAGAGGAATTGAAGCATTCTCTAATGTACAACACTTTGGAGTTGGAAAATACAATTGTATCTTGCCATGAAGAACTTGCAAGAAAAGAAGATGAAATGATGCATCTTCAAAATCTGTTGATAAAAACAATTCAAGAAAGAGATGATGCACAAGCCAAATGCCGTATGTTCAGTGTCGAAAATTTTAACCTTCAACAACTACTACAAACATCTTCACTAACTAGTACTATTGAAGATCATGAGGCACCTATAAAAGAAGGCTCTCCTCCTTCCAATTGCGACGAAAATTTCACTACTTCACCACCACCACCACTAGGGCAACTACAACCACCTCTAGCGCCATCACCGGATATCGTAGATGGGGCCCACAAGTTAATTATGGGAAAGACATTGCCAGAGAATGGAAAATTCTTGCAGGCAGTGATGGAAGCAGGGCCACTTCTACAGACACTTTTGCTAGCTGGTCCACTTCCACAGTGGCAGCATCCGCCACCGCAACTTAACTCTGTTGAAATTCCTCCTGTGACAATCCTATCGCCGCCTCCTAAGCCCGGAGTTCTGCTCATGCAGCAGCAGCAGGACTCTTGTGTAAGTACAAGTGGTTGTTTGTTCACTAAGAGGAGGAGTTTAGCTCAATGTGAAGACTTTGATTTTTGTCCAAGTGCCAAGAATCAAAAAGTTGTTCAACAATATTCATTGACCAGCATCTAGTGCTACTACAACTTTACTTGTGCAAACTTAGTCCCGTTTAAATTGGCTTAATTGTTTCGGCTAAATAAGCAATTATTTAGCAAAAATTAGCCAATCCGAAAGGGTTCTAATATCATCCATCCTTTTCAAACTGTTAATTAGGCTTGAAAAGGTGATGGTTAATTTGCACTTAATTATTGATTATAATTTGTATCATAGTTTGTATTAGAATGATCAGACATCCTAACTACTAAAAATAGAGAGGAAAAGGTGTCTAATCAAAGCCTTGTTAGCTTATAGCAACTCCTGTCATTTTTCTTTGATTTCCCATTTTTTGTTGTTAAGAGAGTTTTCTAATGGCTTGTGTAGACAAAATATTGAGCACAGAGTATATGATATCTCATGTAATGAAAATAAAAAAAAGGAAACAAATCAAAATTTATCATATGAAGATCAAGACAACTTATCTGAACAAAAGTCGTGGCGTGAATTTAATTACTGCGCTAAAGTTGAATTTACCCCACTACATACACATGGACTCATGACAATCAACCTCCAGCGTTACACGACCTTTGTCTCACTGGTGTAGTACATGGAAACAGATTGAAAACCTTTTTTGATCATTGCCCATAAACATGTTTATATATGTATGAGAGTATTTTTGAGTTGTGTAATCAAAACCATGGAGACCCATTTTTCTCATGTCCATCAAACTTACCAGAACCCCTGACCCTAGAGAGTCATCTGTTATCCAAAAATATAACTGAAGAAGTCCAAAACATAAAAGGTCTCCAAGTTCTCCTTTTGAAGTCTTAAAACGAAAAAGTTTTACACATAAAATAATATATATAATCTTTCTTTTGAAACAAATCATAAAATTGGAATAATATTTTATTTATTTGAATAATAAAATATATAAATTCCAACAGCTTGCTCTTTGATTAGTCTTAATTTACTCAATATTGTCGCTTGGGAATCTTGAAATGATTCTCCAAAACTGTGTGAGAATCATGATTCTGTATATATAAATATTAATTATGTTTGATATATCATAATATAATGTTGGCTTATGATCTTAAGCAAGAAAATTAGTTAGTACTATAATGCAATCAAAGTTGTGCTAGGAATGATTATGCATTTGTTGCTTTTTATGTATGGTATAATGTAATATAACATGACACCAATGAGTGATCAGTCGGAAACTTTTGACATGGATTTCTATATTTCCATGAGGTGTACCTACCATGCATAATGCGTGTCTGCCATTAAAATAGCATCTAATTTCATTCATTTTGATGTCAAGAAAAAGTAAATTAATTATAGCCCTTTTGAAAATCAAGGTTTAAGGTGATCAAACAACAGGAAATGACACAAGAAACAACCAAAGTTGATTCTGTAGTTCAGCAATCTCACAGTTGTTTTAAAGTTGAAGTCCTGCTTGGAGCGATAATTTAGTGTCGAATCGAACCCTGTTGACGTGAAGCCTTCTGTACACACCTATTTTAACAATGTTGCAGTTCATCGAAATTAATCCCCACATGAAACAGAAAATTCATTTTTAAAGGGTTTTTCACGTATATATTTCTATAAAATGAACTTAATTTCATGTCTTATTTAACCTACAAGAGTAACTCCAACTTCAGCATTAATGAATACATATAAATTACAAGTGACATCAAACATGCATTACAAAAACTCCAAGCACTATCAGATATTCTCTGAATCATTTCAGAGTACTAGAAGTGTGCAGAGCAATAGGATGTGGAACCTACAAGTTTCAGATCAGAAAGAAAGCAAAAATCAGAAAATGTTGCTAGTAATCTAAAAAAGATGAATCGTAAAATAATGTATATTCAACAGAAGAATTAATGTATCATTACCATTTCATATGTGAAGTTGCTGCACCACTGCTAGGAGAGCCAGGGGGTGGAACTGGCAGGGGTTGTGGGCCGGAAGGAGGTGAAGGCGGAAGTGGAGGTGAAGGTGGAGGTGACGGGGGTGGTGGAGGTGGAGGTGGAGGATCGATTTTACCTTGAAAATTAATTTAATAACACATTATTAGTTGAGCATTATCTCAGCAACAAAATGGAAACAATGAATACAGTACAAAAAAACCATTACATAACCACTTCATACAAAGATATAGAATGACATTCTAAAAGGAATTTCTTTTTTATTACTCATAATGTATCAATGCCGTACGAAGGCATGACGATCTAGGCACAGTTCGAAAGATAAGATTTGTAAAATAGACACGTCAGTAGTGGAGCTACTTAGGGGAATAACTATTGAGGTAGTAGAGAATTCATAATGTCTATATGAATTTGTATGTGAAGTAGGTAACATCATTGAATTAAATCAATTACAAAAGAGCTAGTACTCTGCCCTTGATTAGCAAAGTGAGAGGCAATTAAAGTAAACACAATTAGAGTGTAAACTTACCACAATATAATAGGTTTTGAGGACTAGGTTTCTCTTTGATTGGATTTGGATCAGCATCATAAACCCTAATGTAAAGCTCTTGGCCCAAGTACCAATTCTTCAGTTTCTGAGACCTTAAATTCCACATGCCTGGATTGTCAAGATAAGCATAAACTGCACTCCATCCTCCTGGGTAGACCTGCTCATAAAATTAGTTCACGACTCTTTAAGTTTCACATACGTATATCTTTAGGTAGTACATCGAAAATGTTTGAACCAAATAGTCCGCGTATGTACAAAGTGTAATTGCATGTATAAATGCACATGACATGTTGAACCATATTGATTTTGGACAATTACTTTAAAGATCAGCTACCAACGTTCTGTAAATATCATTTGTAGCTTATAGTAAATGGCGAGATACTAGTGTAGTAATGTATTTGAAAGGCTCAGTTGCTTATCCTTTAGTAAATGGCAAGATACTAATGTATTTGAAAATCTCCATTGCTTATCTTTTAGATTAACAGTTAACATAAGACGTGTATTACTGTATATCATAGAACAATCTTCATAACATTATGTGAAAGCAACAATATGATCTAAACTTTAGCTCAACACATGTACTCTTTACCCGCTTATGCATTCATAGCAGAAGACTTTACTTGCATTTACGTAATGAGAGAATGAGATAATTGACCTGAACAGTAGAGCGGACCACAGGATCATAGAGATTGTAAGTTGAACGTAATCCAGGGTTCCACTTCCCATTACCAAACCTAAGTATCAAGAAAGTGAGAGATATGAAATGCAATTGTAAGCTCGATGTTAGTTAAGATTGCAATTCATTATTCGATCTTGCCCAACTGACTTCACTCCTAAAAAATTGACAGGCATTATTGAAATTTAGGCCATTACACTTACCCTACAACATAGAATCCAAATCCATCTAAATGCCAAGAATCCAAAACTTGTAGCTCATTCGTGAACACAATTTCTACCCATCCTTTGTGGTTGCCAGATTGAACAAAAGTTCCACTTACTGCACTTGGATAATCCGTGTAGATTGGAAATTTGTCGAGTTCATAAACACCGGTACCGTTATTGACAAAATCAGCAAGTTTTAATGGGGTGCTCGGGATTATATACGAGACATTATTCACAGTGTAGCGAGGAGTTCCATTGATCTCAGCAATATTTGCATTTATAATAAAAGTTTGTGATAATGTCACATTTGTTACATTAAATGTTCCTTGTGGATTAGGTCTTGAAGCTCCTGTGGTCAAATTCCACCTATAAATTAGAACAAAATTAGCCAACTTAAATGTATAACGCCACAATTTTTTCATAGTAAACCAAATTAAACGTGTGTATTAAGTTTGAAAAGCACGAGAGCGTAAAATGTATGAGACACTAGCCTACTTCAAAGAGTATATTAATGTTACATATAATGAGTTGTTATTATACATAATTTACCTGATGGATTTTGCTTGATTCAGTGAAAAGACCATATCAAATGGATCAGGCCCTCTTGGTATAGGCCCGGTAGGATTTGTAGTAGAATTCTCATAATGTAACACAGCAATGGCTTCGAGAGTACTATGATCAGCGACATTGACCATTTTTGGAGTTGCCACTATGTAATAATCTGCAGTATCTTGATCTGCTGTGACGAGAACAGAATAAGATTGCCCCACATGAACGTCGAGTGAATCCAGTGTTAGTTGATTAGTGTACGATCCTTCAGTTTCAACCAACACCATCAGATGATTTTGAATTCTAAAGTTGATGCTCCACACTATCCCAACGTTGGATATTCTTAGTAAATATGTTTTTCCTGTATACATTGACAAGATCACGGCTCATAAAAAAAAAGAAGATGAACTACATTACTCTAATTGAATAACCACTGGTAGGTGTTACTGTTTTATTAATTATTACCTTTCGTAAAATTAAATGATTCATGTGTTGTTGCTAGGGGATCTCCATATGGTCCTTTGCCATTTATAAGAATCCTATCAGGAGGCCCGTCATACGCCATATACGGATTGTTCAACTCAGACCGGATATCCTGTTTCATGTTTTCAGCAATATTATCTACTTGGGCATTGTTCTGAGTACTTTAAAAATGAGTGCAGCGAAAAATAAAGGAACGAAAATGAAATAATTTATACTAAGTGTACTCACGTCGAAGATGAATTACCTTGAAGCTTCGTTGATACCAGTCGCCAATGAGAAGATCAAATTGAGCTTCGGGCTTAGAAAAGGGTATGTCGATCACGATACGATTATTGACTCGAATCGGCCCATATCCGCCACCGGCCTTGTGGAAGCCTGTGGATGGAAAATAGGAAAAGGTGCCAATCTGGTCCTTGACTTGGAAAACATAAGTCCAGTTTGTCTTTGGCTGAATTTGACAATTGGTGCCAGAAACTCCATCTTGCCATGAGTTTAGTCTTTGTTGTATTCCATTCCTATACAAGTATACAACATTGTGACATCTGTTAAGAATATGTTAACTAGATATGTATGTCCTGTTTGCATTGTTTTTATCTGAAAGTGAACTCTTACTCTGTTTTTAAGTTTATAGTATTTAGTTGCAACTTTCTGCCATTTGTATATACTTCCTTCATTGAGCATGAAGTTGAAAATTAAACATGCTCGAAAGAAAGTAAGATCTGGGAGGGTGCAATGTACTGTGTACGCGTGCATTATTGAACTTTGATTAAAAACCTTATACACACAATTGAATAATAAGTGAGACGGAGCAAATTGAGAAACGCACCATGTCATGAGAAGAGGCTCATCCATATCATTAAACACATTGATATGGACATCATCATTTGTTGTGACATTGAGAAGCGGTCCAGGAAATAAACCATTGACAGTAATAACCTAAAGAGCATGAAATCCAGATCAGATATTACTAGTTTGATACAAGATGTCGAAAGAAACCAAAATCAAGAAATCCTACTTCACCAACAGATAGAAACCATGGAATTGCATTGAAATCATACCGGTTGATCCATCGTCAGTGGCTTAACCGTGTTGTTGATTTCAACATGCCACTCCTCAAAACCATCCTCGCCATGGCTAGATGTTAGTCTTACAAATATGTAACACACAAAACTCGCCCAATAAACCAACCCCATTTCAAGGGTCAAAGAAGGGCACAAGAGAAGTACAAGTATCTAATATTGTAAAGCCTTCATTTAAAGTTAGAAAGAATTGAAAACTTCAGTTAAGATAAAAGACATATACTTGAAGACATAATGAAGTTAGAATATATACATATATATATTCTTCTACTTCTCTTGCTGATCCTCTTGTTTTTGTAACCAAACTGGCCGGGCTGGCAATTTAGTGCCACCTAACCCTTGGTCTTTTGTAACTTGTGAACACTACAACAAGATCACAGTGATTAGCAACCAATGCAGCTACATCCCCAAAGTACAAACACCATAAGCTTATACAACAGCCAATATAACAACAATATACTTTATGGTCAAGTTTCTCTTTTGTCCTCAATAACCACTGTTCAAGAAACTTGCATGGAGCGTCTCAAAGTAATCTATAGCACAATTTGTGACTCCTTCCTTTTCTTATTAGACGGCTAACTCTCCCAAAACCTTAACTCGTGATTTTTTCTCGTCTTCGTCCAATAATCGAACTCCAAAAGAAAATTCAAAATCAAAACCGTAATGTGGTAAAAATCACTATAAATATTGAAATGGTTTCAAGTTTAAAACCACATTTACTTCACCCTAATGTCAATGCTGCGTCTCTATTGAATCCAATGTTTCGTTCTGATAGTAATTCTTCTTCTCTTTTTGTCTACAATTGTCGCACCTTTTTCTATGCCTACTTTTAGGTGATACAAACAATCAAACTTTCTCTTTCAGTTGCTATGTATCCACTTATTTAGGATTTTGAAAATTTTGAGTTATCCAGATAATGATGTTACCGTTATTAAATAATAATAACAATAATAATAATTTTTCTTAGAATCCTTTTTAATTTTTTTTGGTAAGAAACTGGAATTGCACTAGCCTACACCTTTTCTTGAGTAAGAGCATCTTCAAGGTACAAAACCTTTATCTAAATTAGTCTACGTGGCGTCTATATGTCAATAGACAATATGTAAAAAACATAGCACTTCAACCATGCAAACTCTTAACAATAAATATAGACAATCATTGGAGTACACACTACACCCCTTCGTTAAAATTTTAAATTTCAACATTTAGCCAACCATTTAACCTATTACCCTTGGAGTTGCTCGGCGAAGCATGCATCTCATTATGTATCGTATCGTAATAATAATAATTAATAATTTATCTATCAAAACAATTAATATTTTACCAAAAAATCATTTGATTTAGATACAGGTAAAGTAATATTAAAGTACATTCACCTCCATAACTTATATTTCAAATTGAGGGTTTTTTTTAACGGTGTTGCATTTCAGTATAAAATTTTGTTTTATTTCTCTAATTTAATAATTCATTTATATCTATAATTATATTCTTTACCAAAGTGCTTTTACTCTTAACGATATCATTATCGCTCTCCTACTAAGAAGTGAAAGGTTCTTATTTTGTCAAAAATAAAATATGTGTATATTTAAAAAAAATGAGACTTATAAAAAAATGATATTGTGAAGAATTAAATTACTTCAAAAAAATTGATATTGCTTTTTTTCCCCCTAAAAAAATGAACTATAAGAAAAACTAAAATTAATTGTTAATGATCTAGCCAAGGAAAAAAATTGCTTGCCAATGCATGGATATTGGATAGGAGCCATTTTTTTAGGCTGGCAATTTCTCTGTGGGCCCAATTTAGTTTATTCCGGCTTTGTGCGTGGGTTGGATTCCCAATTTTACGACTTCCTCCGTGCTATAAACAAACCTATAATAAACGTCATTTTTGTAAAAATTACGTATCTTAACAAAAGGTAGGTAAATATTTTGTTTCCTTATTTACCCTTAATAATTGTATTAATTAATGATGAGTACTTTATATTTTTAAATTAGTCAAATGTTGAAATTAGTAATACAAGGATAATTTTTACAAAAGTCTTTAAAAAATTGTTTTAAAAAGAGAGGGTGACAAGTATTTTCGAACAATTTTTTTTACAAAAGTAACATATATTATGGGATGAAGGGAGTAATTATTTTGAGATTTTTTGGGTTAGGTTGGTCTAGATCCTCGATAAAATATTGTATATCAAAAAACATTCTTAGAAAACACGTTGTCAATATTTTATTTCATTTAATTGTTTTATTATTGGGGTAATTAAATTCTAAAATTATCAAAATTACGAGCCTATGCTAATATTTCAATTTTCTATTTAGACCTGTGTCTCGTTTTCTAATTTATTATGATGCACGAGACAAGGTAGTAACACAGATCTAGGAAAACGTAAGATTTATCATTTTATTTGAGGTCTCAATATTTTTTCCAGAATCATCATAAATTATTGTTTTGCAATTTTATTATGAAATGTAGTTGTCTGCATGCAGTATGTACCTTGGCCAGATCGACAATCATGAAGTTGAGGAGTTAGCAAGTTTGTAGTTTCTTGGAAGACAAGTAATTAATCTACTACTTTCAGATGCGTTAAAGCCATTTCTTCATTCTTGCACCTTGTTTGATACTCTCTCGATTTGATTTTATTTGACGTTTGACTTTATTTTTTAACATAGCTTTCATTACATAGTTAAATTTATTGTTTTTAATTTCTTTTTTGAATAAAAATATTAAACTAAAACTTTTATTCAAAAAAAAAAATTAAAAATAATAATTATAACTATGTATTCAAAACTCTTTAAAAAATTTGTCAAAAAATCTAAGTATCAAATATCACCAAATTGAATGGATTCAGTGACCAACATTTCTGGGCCCTTAATTCAATTCAACCAAAAAATGATAGCAACCTTTTCTGTTCTCAGGTTATTTTGTAATTACTTTGCAATTCTGCATTAATATGTGTAACTTGAGCATAAAAATAATGTTTTCTACTTAACCACATTACACTTATTATTATATACTGACTTATTATAACCCTTGCTATGCATGTATTTTTTTAAAATATATTTTAAATAAAATAATATTTTTATTTAATAGAATTTTATATAAAATTTTAATAAAAGTTAATATAAATAAATGAATAACAATATTATAATATTCATAAATTTTAATTTTAAATAAATTAAAGAGTTTAAGTGTTTATAAAATTGAAAAATATTAGTAAATTGTATTAAGCACAAATTGTAATAAGCTTATTAGAATATTAAATTTAGTCTATAATTTAAATATAAGTTAACATTAATAAGATATTGATAAAATTTATATTGTATAGAATTATTATAATATAAAATTTAAATTATAATTTTGATATAATATAATATTAATAAATATATTTAAAGATAATATCCGACGATTTATATTCTTTTTATGATTAATTAAAATTCTAAAAGATTTAACGGTTATTATATATTTAGAAAAAAATTGACAATCATGATTCATCTAATAATCAAAAATCGGGGTAGTCAAAATTTTGGATAAAATCTTGTTTATTTATTATATAATAGTATAAATAGATGTTATATATATATATGTAAGATTTTCTTTTTGATATATTTAGTTAAATAGACCTTTATAAGAGTTATAATCTACTTGCTTAAATCTCCCTTTTAAATATTTAAAATATATATGTATTATAATTATATATTGATTTATTCAATATTATACTTTTTTATATTTTAATAGTTTTAATTTTATACGTGTGAATATATTTTATATATTCACATAGTAAAAAAATGAGTCAAATTCAAATAAAATATTTAATTTAATAAAAAATTGAGTTTTAATTGAAATTTTTTAAATAAATTAAATATAAACAATCTGAAATTGGGCTTGATTCAGGTCATTTACATTCCGAGTCTAACCGGTGTTTAATAAGTAACAAAACCTGGTCTAATTTATCATCATTCATAGATTTTTTGGGCATGACAAACATATCCATAATTTTAACATTTTATCAATTTTTTATATTTTTAGTTTAATTATTTTTATATAGCGCGAAGCTTTGACCGATAAAAAAATTAATTTTGTAATAATAATATATTATATATATATATAAAAAATATAAATTTTTGCTTTAACAAGGTTTGCTTGAGAGGTTTATGAAGAAATAAGTTGATAAGGTCGAAATGTGTGGATTGCTAAGAGTGGTTGGTTGACTGGTTGATCAAGAAAGGAAGCGGGACAGAGGTTACTTGCGATACAAATTTATGTCTCTTTCTTTCTCATTTTATTATATTATTATTACAATACTTTTTTGGATATATATACATACAAAGGTCATTATTTTATAAAAGATTATACTTAATTTTTTAGTAAATATAATGAGCCGTCAGTAGTTTATAGTCCAAATTTTCTGCTTTTATGTAGCAATTATCGCACCAACTTGCTGTGTTATCCATTAACAATCATGTGCGGAACTCAATTTATAAATATACTCTCATACTACAATAAATGATCTTCTCTTATTAATATTCGAAGATCAATCACGGCGACCAAATTAAAAGTTGAATTTGAAAAAACTTGAACTCATGAAACATTTTTATGTCAGGTGTTTGATAGATACACGACTACGAGCATCACATTTATTCCCCTAGTGTGTGTAAGCGGGTGGTTAAAGTGAGTATTGGTGTAATAAATATAAAATTATATAAATTTAGAAAATAATTAATAGGAGTTTATATTTATTAAAAAGTTACTACCTATTAAATTATACTTTTTAATAACTGATAACTTATTTATTAATAGTAATTATTAAAATAAATTATATTTTGAAGCTAGAGTTTGAATTTTTTTTATCAACTTCATGTTAAAAGTAATTTTTTAAAATTTTATCCAATAGATAACTTCTAAATCTGATTTTTATTCAATTGAAAATTGCAATTATAAAGATAAGAAAATAATCAATTTTATGAACATTAAATTTTTCGCACACGATATGACATTTAGAGAATCTTGCTACTCTTAAAAGATTCTTGGAAGAAATACTATTTTACGTTTAATATTTAGAATCGCTTTCTCGTTTTCAATGTTTTTTATAAGTTATAAATTATTTATCAATCCAGACATCCAAATAAATATTTATTAAACTTTTTTATTTAAATTATACTCCCTCCGTTCCTAAAAACAATTCTGAGTTTGACTTTTGACACTATTCATTGTAATTGATTGACTACTAATTTACGCATAATTTAGAAGACAAAATATAGTTATGAGTGATCTTGTTTGATTCGTATTTGTGAATACTTTAATACAGTGGAGTTTTTATATTTAATACTAATACGAAATTAAAGATATTAACAATCAAAAATGTGCGTTGTCAAACGTGTCCAGTCAAAACAGGAAACGTTTTAAGGAACAGAGGGAGTATATATATACGAGATAAATGGATAATAAAATGTATGAAAGAATCCCATTGAATTATAAATTGTATTCATCGAAATAAATATATTCAAGATTTACATTATCAAAAAGTAAGTAAAAAACAAATGTATGCATATAATATACGTACATGTCTGTATCTCAACTTTGAAGGCAAGTAATCCCCAACCCCATTTCTATTAAATGCACCCCATATATACTAGACTAGATATTATAGATATACATACACACTGACTCATCCACCCCATTGAAAAATCAACAATATACACACACATATGTGTTGTATATAATAAAATCTAAAATTCCTCCAAGGGGATAGCACCGATTCTCATCGATTTCCGTGTCAAGCAAGCTTCCAAATCAACCCCCACCCATCTCAATTTCTTCCTTTTTAATCCACCCCATGATGTTATTTCTCTGATTTAACACCACCCCACTTCAAGATTTTCTCCATTTTCATCTGGGCTTTGCTTATTTTTCTGAAATTTTTGGTCATGGATCGAGACTCTGTGACGGTGCCGGCGGCGATTGTGGCTCCGGCGCCGGTGAATAAGTCACTGGCACCTGGGTTTAGGTTCCATCCAACAGATGAAGAGCTTGTGAGGTATTATTTAAGGAGAAAAGCTTGTGGGAAGCCTTTTCGATTTCAAGCTGTTACTGAAATTGATGTTTATAAATCTGAGCCTTGGGAGCTTGCAGGTAGATTTATCAACTTGTATCTATATTTGCATATAGATGTATGTATATATGTGTGTATAGATGTTTAGATTGTATACTTGTGTTTCAAGTTAGCCCCTTTTTTGTTTTGATGAGTTTAATTTGTAGTCTTTTTTTGTTGTTTTCATTTCTTTGGATGTGTTTCAGTGTCTCTACTGTAAATTTATTTCACGTTTGTACCTCTTTCTTTGATTCGAGTTGTATAACATGTATGTAATATAATTGATTGCTTAATTTTCATTTATGTGGTTGTTTAACTTACTTTGATGTTAAGTTTTGTTTTTGTTTATCAGTTTGTGGGAACCTTGTTAATCTGTAATTGTGATGAATTTGCAAATGAGATTTCGGAAAAGTGGTAAAGATTGGATTTTTATGTTGGAATGCAAAACAATTGTAGGAGAAAATAAAGAAGGGTGTAATGCACTGTTAATATGCTTGCTTTTGTTATTTGTGTGTTTAACTGTGTTTATCTAAAATTTGTATATAGTCTTTTATGTCACTTGACAAAGTTCTTGATTTATGGATTTTAGGTCATTCTTCGCTCAATAGCAGAGATATGGAATGGTACTTTTTCAGCCCCGTTGACAGGAAGTATGGTAATGGGTCTCGATTGAATCGTGCCACTGGCCAGGGGTACTGGAAGGCAACTGGGAAGGATAGGTGTGTACGGCACAAGGGTGAGACTATTGGGATGAAGAAAACGTTAGTCTTTCACAGTGGGCGAGCTCCAGATGGCCAGCGAACCAACTGGGTAATGCATGAATATCGACTTGTCGACATTGAACTACAGCAAGCAGGAGTAGCACAGGTGCCTGTTGTTCTAATTTACATTTTAAAAAGTACTAGTTGAATGTTGTTCTGCAAGTCTGTAACACTTAGGCTAACAGAAAATTATGATCCTTGTTTGGGAGGAAAAAGGATGCATTTGTGCTCTGCAGAATTTTTCAAAAAAGTGGCTTAGGACCACCAAACGGGGATCGGTATGCTCCATTCATTGAGGAGGAATGGGAAGACGATGCAGCACTTTTTGTTCCTGGGGGAGAGGCTGAGGAAGATGTGGCTAATGTTTCTGAAGGAAGGGCTGGGGGAAATGATATTGAGCAGGTTATTTCTTTACCCTGTTGTATAGACCAATATAGGTAAACCTATGCAAGTGTATATATGTGTTAACAAGACACTTTTAGTACAATGCTCTTGCTTGCTGCACGGGAGTTGGCAATTATCGACATTAGTTTCTGTGGTTCTTTAATCAGGCGTATTCTACTCCTTGTTCTACCACTAGTATTTTCACGAGGTGCTTGGTTTTTACATGCACGTCTATATTGTCCGTGTCTTCCCCCCAAATTAATGTCACTCTCACAAGTATAAAAGGCATGCATTTTACAGCCCTAAGCAATTATTTACACTTTCCATAGATTTGTAGCATAAGTCACGAAAGATTGAGACACACGTGGCATTGGCAGAAGTCATTCTCTATTGTAATTTGTACATGCCTTGTAAGGGGAGGAAATTCAGCGTCATGCATGCTAATAAGATATGAGCTCGATTCGACTAGTTCTTCAGTTAGTTGTTTCCCCGTTTGGCATTTCCACCTGTCTTAAACTGCCTGCTTGTTGTTTGCCCCCATGTTGGCGACATCCCCTGTTTATTAGCATGCATTTATAACGAAGCTACAATTTCATTCATAAGCCCATCAAGCAACTTAAAAGTTGGTTATATGTCTACTTCTGATTGCTCTTTTTCATACAAAGGGCTGTGTTTTGTTGGTTCTCTCATCTCTGTCTGACATTAAAAGACATGTTCTTAAATGTGTTGCATCCTCTATTTGAATGTTTTCAGTATATATCTAGGCAAACCCATATGGTATATTTTCATCTTAATTTTTAATACTTTTACAACTTCATCTATTTTAACGTTTTCAGTGTATAGCATATTCTTGTTATTCGATTTTGCGATTACTGGTGATGTGTCAAGGACTCGAGGACTTTTGCTAGAGGTCATAGTATTTATCTTTATTATCATTATGTAAAGGTTAATTCTTCTGGGCTGACTTGAAAAATAACATGATTATGGTAACTTTAGCTCTCCACCGGAAAATTTCATTTACTTCCAAAAGCAGAAAATTTGGTTTAGTCAATTTACTAGTTCAACATTGTAATTTGATTTGCTGTGTTAAATGTGGTACGTTGTGGTGATAATGTGTTTATCTCATTTACTCGTCACACTCTGTATACTACAATATTTTTCTGGGTAGTCACATGCTACATTACTAGATTTGCATTCTGCTTATCACATGACAACATTTCATGTATGTATCCTGGTCTTCATTTGCCAGTCTGAACGAGGAAATATATCACTTGTTGTGTTTTACCATGGGCTCACAGATACAGGATGAAAATAAGGCTCCTCCCCCAAGTGAATCTTTAATCGATTATCAGACGATTCCATTTGTGTGCAAGAGGGAACGGACAGAGGATCACCAAATGAATGATGAAGCGGATCCAGAACCAGTCAATTTGTTCGAACCTAAAAGGGCAAAGCAAAGTGACCCGAACTCTAGCCATCAAAATGGTTCAGAAGATTCTACTACAACAAGCCAAGAGCCAACAGCTGGACCAATGAGTTTAGCCCTCATGGAGTTCCCGTTGTTGGAAACTGTTGGAAATGAGACAACTCCTCAACCAGTCAACCCACCTACATTTGATGCTGACAACCTTGAAAAATCTGTGCCTCCCGGTTACCTAAAATTTATCAGTAATCTAGAAAACGAGATCCTTAGTGTTTCCATGGAGAGGGAGACATTGAAGATTGAAGTGATGAGGGCCCAAGCCATGATTAACATCCTTCAATCCCATATTGAAGTTTTGAGAAAAGATAACGAAGATCTGAAGAGGGCCGCCCAAAGTAAGTAGCCATGTTCACAGACAAAACGCTGTGGATAATGTGCTGACAAGTGAGATGACTATGCCAATCTCATCGTCTTTCTATCCTGCATCATCAACCAACCTCCAAAACATTAACTTCTGCTATGGGTTATTATATCTCAAGGTATGTAGCTGTGTCAAAACCCTGTAATCTTAGCTTTCTAGTTGTAGGCTCTTGAACCCTTTTCATGAAGGTTTTATCGATATTACTGATGAAGGAAATTGAGGATCAGAAACTGAGCTCTCCTTGTGTACTCTGTAGCTGTACCCTGTAGCTTGTTCAATGTAATTCCAAACTGTGTAGGAGGGTCTGTAAGACTGTAACCTTGTCTTTCAATAAATCTCCGTTTCGGAGACATCCATGGGGTTTTTACATGATTATAATTAATTAATTATTTATTTATTAATATTCGATAAATAAATAATTTTTCCTAGTCCCAGCAATATAGGAACTATAATATATTTTTAACCTCCATAAATAAATGATCTCATGGTATGCATATTTATATCTTTTTTCGTTTACCGTATATTGAAATTGCTTGGTTTATAATCTAATAAGGAGTAACTTTTAAAGTTAAATTTTTTTTTGCACCACTTCCATTTATTCAGCATTAAATTGAGAAGCAATTGGGCTGCTGGTGTGCGATGAGACACTGCCACAGTGCTACGGGTGCAATTATATAGTTCAAAAGACTGGTACGTTATATTGACGGAAACAATTTTCGGATGTTTTTTTAAAATTATTTCTAAATCATTGAGAATTTGAGACCGATTGGCGAGCATATTCAAACAAGCAGGTCCACTGTCATCTACCATTTGCTGTTAAAGCGGTCGTTTGGGGTTTCTTAAACTTAAAATAAATAGCTTATTTTATTTTTATTCTTTACATATTTTCATATTTTTTTTAAAGATAAATATTTGTTTTAGAATTTTAAAATCAAATATGAACTTCAAAATAAAAAATAAATTACTTATTTTCAGAAAAAATACACACATCCTTACTTTTTTCCGGAAAAAATGGCTTATTTCCGGAAATAAGCCGCAGCCAAACAGCCCCATAGAAGGATTGTTTTCACGTGGGAAATTTCCGGGATAAATGGTTCCTTTTGGCTACCTTACACTATGGTTATTGGTTAGCTAAAGTGATATAAAATAGATATTATTTAAAAATTTGTTGAATTAATAAGAAATTCACTTCAATTGTATTAGTTATAATCAATAATTATATTTAAAAAATAATTTTGATTACTATTTTGAAATTCTAATAATTATATTACAACAATTATATTTTATAAGTAATTAATTATATATACATAAAAGAAAATATTATAAATTAAGAAAATATTAATAAATTTTTTATTCAATACAAGTAAAAATAGAAAAATATAATTAATATAAAGATATTTAATGATAATATTATAATAAACATTACTTTTATATATTATAAAACATATAACTAAGAAAATATTATATTATATTAGTATTTTTATAACAATTCAATATACTAAAATATATATATATTATAATATAAATTTATAAAAGCTTTACATATTTTAAATATTTAAAAAATAATTTAAATTATTATTTCATATATTATAAATAAATAAATAAAATTAGAAACTAAGCAAAAACATATACTTTGAGCGGGAGAGGACCGGTATGCCAAATGTATCGCCCTTATTATTGTTATTTGACTAGCCCGGAGTTACCTATATTTTAGGTATAATATATTGTCACGTACACTTTATATTTAACCGTAGCTTTAGCTCGGAGAAAAGTTGTTATTATAATATAATATAGATAATATTTTAAAAGTAATTTCTGTTTAACACATAAAACAATTTCCGATTGCATTTAGCAACCCCGTTATGAAATAGTAAATCCGGGCCAAAAAAGTCTGCGGGTACGTGGCGAAAGTTGAAATTAGGGTTCGATAACAAATCCCAATAACCCCATTTTGATTTCTCAAACTGCATCACAAAACCCTTGAATTTACAACAAAAATAAAGTATAAAATGAATCGAACCAGGAGAATTCTCAGCTCACTTAAACTCGCCAACTCGCTCTACTCGACTCGGTTCATCACAACTCACTCACTCTCCCATCTGGTAACTCATCTTTCTCCTTCAATCTCACCCCATTTTGCAACACCCATTTGTATATCTACCCATAAAAATGTCTTCTTTTCATCGAAACCTGAGCCAATTATAGAGCTTGTTGTATCTCAAGATTGGTCAAAAGAGTTAGAACAACAACTGTTTGATACAAAACCTGAATTGACCCATTGTAGTGTTATTTTTGTTTTGAAGAGACTTGATAAAGACCCATTTAAAGCTTTCAATTTCTTTATCTGGGTCGTCGATAAATTTGGATTTGAGCCTAGTTGTGCATTGTATAGCTTGTTGCTTCAAATTTTGGCTAATAATAAGTCGATGAAAGAGTTTTGGATTGCTGTGAAAATGATGCAAGAACAAGGGTTTTTTATCGATGATGATACGTATAAGAGTGTTATTTGGGTTTTCAAGAGTTTTGAGATGAGTAATGAAGCTATGGCTTTTAAGCATTTTTATTATAGGATGATTCGGGATAATGCTACGGATAGTGTTGTAAAGGAGGTTGTTAGTGTAGTTATGGGTTCGGAGTGGAGTGATGAGGTTGAGAAAAGGTTGTTGGATATGAAGATTTCTGTTTCGAATAATTTTCTTCTTAGGGTGTTGAAGGAACTTCGAGAGAGTCCGTTGAAGGTGGTGAGAGTTTTTAAATGGTTTAGTGAGGGTTGTGGCTGGAAACAAAATGAAGTGACTTATAATGCGATTGCTAAAATTCTTGGGAAAAAAGACAGTATAAGTGAGTTCTGGAATATTGTTAAGGAAATGAAGAGTGAGGGTCATGACATTGATATTGATACGTATGTGAAGATTTCAAGGCGCTTTCAGAAGATCGAGATGTTAGAAGATGCAGTTAAGCTTTATGAACATATGATGGATGGCCCATATAAACCCTCAGGAAATGATTGTAGCTTGCTTCTGCAGAGCATTTCTGCGACTAGTAATCCAGATATGGAGCTGGTGTTCAGAGTTAAGAAGAAGTATGAAGCAGCAGGACATACCCTCTCGAAGTATATTTATGATGGAATCCATAGGTCTCTGGCTAGCGTGGGAAGGTTTGAGGAAGCAGAGGAGATTATGGAAGCCATGAGAAAAGGAGGATACGAGCCTGATAACATAACCTACAGCCAATTGATGTATGGACTTGGTAAAGCGGGAAGACTAGAAGAGGCATGTAAGGTGATTGATATTATGGAAGCAAATGGATGTGTTCCTGATCGCAAGACTTGGACCATTCTGATACAAGTACATTGTGCAGCTGGTGCAGTTGACAAGGCATTGTTTTATTTTGAAAAGATGATGGAAAACGGCTTTGATGCTAATGCTGATCTCTTGGACATACTAGTTAAAGGGTTCCTTAACCAGAACAAAACTTCTAGAGCATACAAGTTGTTGGATGACTTGGTGAAGAATGTTCGTCTAACACCTTGGCAAGATACTTATAAAAATATCATCGACAAACTTTTAGGAGAAAGGAAACTCGAACAAGCCCTGGACCTTTTAAGGCTCATGAAAAAACACAATTATCCACCTTGCGCGAAACCTTTTAATAAATATATTTCAAAATATGGAACTGTGGAGAATGCCTTGGATTTCTTCAAGGCGTTGAGTTCAAAAGATTATCCAGCTGTTTCTGCCTATCAACTCATGTTTCAATCTCTCTTTCAGCAAGGTAGATATTCCGAGGCAAAAGATCTGCTTTCCAAGTGCCCCCTTCATATCTGCAAACATAAGACTATATGCAAACTTTTTGGTTCTTATTAGAGACTAGCGCCATTCCTAGTGATTACAGCAAGTCCAATAGCACCCTAGTAACTTCCTTGTATATATTAAAATATTGTGTTTAGGAATAATTTTTTATTAATAAAATTTAAATAAAGAATGATGAAGACATTCTTTTTTTTTTTGCCACAAAATGAAATTTCATTAATTAACCAAATCATTCATCATTAATTAACTATGTTCGGAAGTGCCTTTCCCTCTGGGGTAGGAAAATAGTAGAACATCTATATCTCGTTAAGTAATGCGCTACGTTGTTCGCGGACTGTTTAATAAATTTCAAAGACACTCCTTGATTTACTAATTTAAATAGCATTTACTTGCATTCATCAATTGTCCTGCCCAGGTACGAAAGTTTGACAGAAGAGCTCCTTACAGCTTGGACTGCTATGAGACAATCCGCCTCCACTTCAACATCGTGACATCCTTTCTGCTTTACCCAACTTAGAGTTTCACGAATTCCCATTGGCTCAGCTACCTCTGGAGCGACATTGCCACGAATACATCTCGATGGTGCTTCTATTAGTTCCCCTGCGACATTGCCACGAATACATCTCGATGGTGCTTCTATTAGTTCCCCTGTGAATCTCTTGCTACCATCGCATAACTATAACTATTAGAAGTTTCAAACAATGCAGCGTCGATATTAACCTTAATCTTTCCTTCGTTAGGAGTTCTCCGTGCTCATCACCATCCGCTTGAGTCATGAAACCAAGATAGTGATCAAACGAACTGTCTTGTGCACTTGTCCATCGATTGAGGACAAATGTACTAACATTTTAAGAAACCACCGGAAAAGCATCTTGGACTTGCTCTTAACTTCCGCTTTTGTGAATAATGTTTGTTCAACATGCAGCCCAATTTTTTGGGCTTCTTTTTCAACCAGCGAGACCTAAGCTTAGCCCCCACC
The DNA here is from genome assembly GCA_028671895.1 of Oenanthe sinensis. Taxonomy (NCBI): domain Eukaryota; kingdom Viridiplantae; phylum Streptophyta; class Magnoliopsida; order Apiales; family Apiaceae; genus Oenanthe; species Oenanthe sinensis. The sequence goes on along the minus strand of CM053813.1, from coordinate 43,975,720 downwards.
AGCCCACCCCTGATTCCCTGAAAGTAAGAGAACTAGACAAGTACAATTTTTTTTTTTTGTCAATTAGACAAGTACAAACTTGTACAATAATAAAACCCTTTTTTATTTTAAGTATATAAACTATTAAGATTCCTTTTTATAAAAAGTCTAATCTAATGGATTAATGATTTAAATTAATATTGATATAGTCTCGCCAAGTAATAAATGTTACGTTTAATTTATTTTATAAATAATTTATAAGTCGAAAAATATATGTAATTTTTAATTTATAAATTGTTTATAAAGATTTTCAAGTAGGACCAATATCATCGCGATGATTTTTTAATGGATATTCAAAGCTTTATTTTTAAAATATATAAAACTATTATTACTCAAAATTTATGGTAAGCTCAAAAGAAGAAAATAATATTGGCATCTTATCATCTTCAAAAATAATGTAATAATGTAAATACATAAAATTAACAGGTGAAACACTAAAAATTCATAGCAAACACACAAGTGTTATAGAGAAAAAACTGTAAAATTATTTATGAAATAAAGTTAAAAGGCCCATAATAAAGAACATAAAGTGTGTACAATAATAAAGCAGTAATAGTGTAATATATTATAGTGCATATATTTTAATTAATAAAAAAAAAGATAAGGAAAATGTATTAAATAAATAAATATTCGCTTAGGGGTTATCGAAAGGTCAATGGTCTGCATTGACGGGCACAGCATGCCAGCCCACCACCAAAACACAGCTAACTTTACTTGCACACACCGCAAACTTTGATTCCCATTCTCCTGGCCACCGGCTACCGGAGAGTCCGGTTACCCTCCTGATCCTTATTTTTCATCGACAATACTTTATAAATTGAAAATTGTTTATATAATAATTAAATGTGACTATTTGGCAAAAATGAATACATAAACGTGACTTAAATTCTGAAAATTATGAAATGAGTATTATTCATGTATTTTTTATAGTTTAGTTTCCATTCATTTCTTGTTATTTTGTTAATACAAATACCCTACAAATGTACATTATTAAAAAAATTATTTAAATTGATAATAATTTTAAATGAAAAAAGTACTTTTAAAATAATCCAAACAAGCCCTCCAAAGCTTCAAAAGCGTGATGGAAAATGGCTGAGGTTTTAGCGTGTCAAAGAAATTCGCTCATGTGTGACGAATTTTCATGCTTCTCTAATTTATTGATTATTTTTGTCTCTTGTGTAAGTATATAAATATATAAAAATAATCACCTCTAATAACCGTCAAAACATATAATTTATTTTTTCTGAATAATAGTTATATTACAAATATATTAGATCATATAATATTAACAATAAATCTAAAACTAAATAGAGAATGGGGTGCAATAACTATATTTTGAGATGTAATTCTAAGTCGTAAAAATATAGAAAATAATTGATCCGTTGACTTTACCATAAATAATTATAAATTAAAAACCATATATACTTTTAATTTAATTTATAAAAAGAAATAAACGGACCAATACGACAAATTGACAATATCTCTTTAATTTAATTTGTGCCATATATACAAATATAATCTAAAACAATAGTATTGGTCATATATAACCAAGCAGTCACCCTTAGATCCCTCCCTCCGTCTTTTACCAATACACATACATTGTACATACACACACCCTTTACATATACATACAAACAAAAAGCTCTGCAATTGAAACCCTAGACATCTCGAAAATCCCCCAAAAATCGTGATTGAAAACACAACCTCGTAAATTAATGGATTTGGATGCTAAAGTGACAGCAGTAACAGGCTCTTCATCATCACTGGCGCCTGGATTTAGGTTTCATCCAACAGATGAAGAACTGGTTAGGTACTATCTCAGGAGAAAGATCTGTGGAAAGCCCTTCCGTTTCGATGCCATTTCTGATATCGATATTTACAAAGTTGAGCCTTGGGATCTTCCAGGTTCGAAACGATCTTTTCGTAAACTAAACCAAACATACCCGGTATATCCCGCTCACTCGTGTTTAATAACACGTGTGATTGTGTGTATATGCACGTGACTTATTTTTGTGCATTTTAGATTTTTAGTTATTATTAGTTATAAATACTAGAATAAATTTAATTTAATTTATTGTTTAGATGCAAAATGGTGTGTTCTTATTTTAGTTTTCGATTTCATGGGAATTATTTTATTGACAGGTTAAAGAATTGAAGATTGTATTTTAATCGAGTAATTATAGGTGATTTAAAGTAATTGTTGTATGGAGTATATGTTCGTGCATAGAATTCAAATGGCTTGAGAAATGTAGCTAGAGGTGAATAATTTTAATGTCTTTGTTATGTTAGGTTGCTGTATATGGATTTAAATGTGATACAGTATTATATATTGTGAGTTGGTAACAATCTTCTGATAGCAATTGTGTTTTTATTCGTATATTTGAATTGAATACAATATTTAAATCATTGTACATTGTGTATGTACACCGGTATTATGTACTCTAACTTTTAGATTGATATGTCGAATGTTTGATTCAGGGAAATCGAGGCTGAAGAGTAGAGATCTGGAGTGGTACTTTTTTAGTTATCTTGATAAGAAGTATGGGAATGGCTCAAGGACTAATCGAGCAACTGATGGAGGGTACTGGAAGACGACCGGGAAGGACAGGGCTGTTTACCATAGGACTAAGATTGTTGGTATGAAGAAAACTCTAGTGTATCACAGTGGCCGGGCTCCTCGCGGTGAGAGGACTAATTGGGTCATGCATGAATACAGACTTATCGACGAGGAGTTGGAGAAAGCTGGAATTCTCCAGGTGAGGGTTTATGTTTGTATATGTTTTGCTTTTAAGTTCTAAGAGGAAATATTTTAATAAGCTCCGGACTGTAAAAGTATGAATGCAAACCAGCTGATAAATACAATAACTTAAATATGGCGGTTTGGTGATATATCTTAGAATTCTTTAATTTGGTTTTTACATCTGTCTGAAATTCTTAGTATGTGAAAATTCTTGTTTTGACATAGTTTTTGAATTGGGTGGGCAGGATGCATTTGTTCTATGCAGGATATTTAGAAAGAGTGGTTCTGGACCTAAGAATGGAGAGAAGTATGGTGCACCATTTGTTGAAGAAGAGTGGGAAGATGATGAGTTGGTCATGGTCCCGAAGAATGAGTATGCAGATGAACAAAAAATTAGTGATGATGCCTATTTGGATGAGAATGATCTTGAGGAGGTTTGTCTCTGTCGTACAATATTATATTCTCATCTGAGTTTGTAGTCGCAGAAGATTTATTTTATGATCCAAAATAAGGTCTGTTTGAGTTTAGTTCTGTATATTTGCTCTACGGAAGTTTATGCTAACCCCATTGAGTTTTGAAGACTCCCCATCTCTCTCTCTCTCTCTCTCTCTCTCTCTCTCGTGTTCTATTATGAAAGTGCTGAGGGGGTGCTTACCACATGACATCACCTTTTTTTCTTCTTCTATATATATCACTTAAATCTGTAAAATATATGAAAATGTAGCGCTTATATTTCGACTACGCAAGAAAATATTTCCGTCTTAGCGACTGGTTTGTGTTAATTTTGTTTCCTTCTGCAGATTCTTGGTGCTGCTGATCCTGTGTATGAGTCTCCTCTTCCCTTGAATGTAGTTTATGGGGCTGAAAATCAATATCTTGGGGGGTCCACAAACTTCATTGATGAAGCTCAGGAGCCATTGGGGGGTGTCGATGAGAATAATTACTTGCAGGAACAGCCTGATGGCACAAGTCTATGTAATTTGCACAGTGTTGATGAAAGTAGTTACCTTCAGGAACAGCCTGATGGCACAACTTTATTTAATTTACCAGTGCAGTCAAACATGGATACAATATCAGTCAAGCATGAATATATTGGTGCATCAAGCAATGCAGAGAATCCCGCAGATGTGGAATACTTAATTGATGAACCTCTTTTAGATGCTATGGATAATCCTCAATATGTTGATGGGTCTTTCATTGAGACTAGTGATATTAAACCATCTGTTGAGGCGGATCCTTCAAGTTTTGAAATGCTTGATGAATACCTGCAATTCTTTGATTCCACCGATGGCAACTTGGATTATTCCAGTTTTGAATTTCCAAATATTGATTCCGCCGATGGTAACTTGGAGTATTCAGGCCTTGACTATTCAAATATGCTGGAAACTGGGGATCTTCCTCCTGAACCAGCAGCATTGCTCTCACAGGATGTGATGCCCAAGGTACCATCTCATTTAAAATTAAATTTGCATTTTTAGAGTATCATTATTATTCAGTTTTTTGGGACAACTAAATCATTTTTTCTCTGCCAGGATGGAAACGAAAATATTAAGCAAGAGACTGAGGGAGGATCGCTTGTGCTAGGAGGGCAGAACAATGATGAAAATATCAAGCAAGAGACTGTGGAAGGATCACTTTTGCCAGGAGGGCAGAACAATGATGTTCCGTCTTCTTCAAATGCAGCAGAATCAGGTGGTGTCATTGGTCCTAGTTTCATTCAACTATCAGGATTGATTACATCCTATATCATTGCTACATACATGATATATTTATACTCACTGAATAGATTTGTCTACAATTTCTATGTTTTTAATCCATCTAATTAACTTGTTGTCAATAAGTTCTCATTTTAAGTCTGTCTGTGATGATGCAGATTTCCCCTATCAATTCAGCAAGCATGCCAGTCGAATGTTGGGGAATTATCCTGCTCCTCCGGCATTTGCGTCAGAGTTCCCCAGAAAGGATGCAGCTTTACGTTTCAATTCTGCTTCTCCCAGTTCAATCCATGTCACTGCGGGTATAATTCAGATAAGAAACATGAGTTTGAGAGGCACTGGCATCAGTTGGTCATATGGTAAAGATGGCCGTCTCAATGTTGTCCTTTCTTTTGGCCTGTCAAGAGTTGATGATATTTCTGCAGAGGCGGAACCAGCCTCCAGCATCATCCCTAACAAAGCTCATTCAGCAATATATCGGGGTTGGTTTTACTTCATGTGCATGTGGGTGTTGTTTTTAACAATGAGCTTCAAAATTGGATCCTACATCTGTGCCAAGTAATGCTCGTTAATCTCCCATCAACTAATCAACCTGATACAACTGCTCATATTCTGAATTCACATATTTTTAGTTTTAATTTTAGAACATGTGGTGGCATAATTATATCGAAGCATGGAAACCCTGTGATGGTGTTGAATGATTGCTTCCATTTGAGTTGTGGATTCTGCTGTGTAAGGTTTTAGTGTGCAAACTTTGCACCTAGTCACCTATTGACCTATTGAATATAGATTGCATATTTATTATTTCTTTTTAATTAGTGTTAAATTAGTCTAGTACTCGTAATTTCCAGGTGGGGCTTTTAAAGGCATTTCTATATTTTGTTGGTTGTTTTGACACCTGGTCATGGTCTCTTAGAACATCCAGCTAAATTTAGTAGGTTTAATTTACCCGTCAAGAGATGCTCTTTTGCTGAAGGGGGTTGTGTTTAAAGGAATTGCAAAGCATCAAGGTTTGTGGTCAACACGAGATTAACTTTGAAGTTGAAGTTATAATGAAAAGTCTGGCAGTTGACTAATGTTTAACTTTTTGGAGTGGGCATAAGTTATAATGAAAAGTCTGGCAGTTGACTAATGTTTAACTTTTTGGAGTGGGCAGGATATTAAGATGACATATAGTTATAATGAAAGGAAATGGTTGGTGGGAGTTGCTAATGATTGCAGTGATTGTCATTATATAAGTTGATGATTTTGGCTAATTTTGAAGAAAAGGTTCCGATGCAAGTAATCTAATGTAGGCAAACTCATGATATATTAGTGTATGCAAACAAACCTTAATTAGACCCTTGTGATTTGAAGTCCGATTTGTTTCCAGAACAAAAAGCTAAACCAACCCAACTGGCTGATCCATTTCAAAAGTATTTTAAATAGCCGTGGGGACTCGTGGGCCGGGTGGCAGTGTAAGAGGAAGTAAAAATGTAATGTTATACTAGGTTCTATAATACAAAAAAATCTAACTTGAACTCGAAGGGTTTTTAATAAGATGATTAAAAGATTACAAAACAAGAAATTTAAAATTAAAATTAACACATAAAATATAATTTATTATTAAAATACTTTACTAGAAAAAAATATATTACAAGAACGAGATCATCAAATAATTGACGTTAATCTCACATTTCTGCATTTAGAATGTTCAATTGCTTTTGTTCAGAACGGTAATTTTATTGTTACTACTTCAATTGATATTATCGCATTTGCATTGCACAATCTGTATAAAAAATTAAAATGAAAAATGAAAGCAACTCAGAGACACGAATCTGACCAACTTGTTCTTTCTCCTCCCATGCGGAAAACAAAAACCGGTCATGCCTTGAGGCGCATCTATTTGAGATGCCCATGTTTTACTACGTTGAACCAACTCATGTTTTCATTTTTTACAATAAATTAAACAAAAACAAGTCTTTTTAGAAAAATTAAATATAAGAAAGGTTTTTATGGATCAATTCAATCTTGACAACATATTCTCACTCGGACTGGGACTAATCCAGTCTCATCACTGACAAGAACATTTCAAGCATGAACCAATAGGTCCGTCAGATAACAGGAGGATATATTCATCACTTCAACGATTAACTGAAGCGAACTGAGCGAGCTACATGCACATACATGGCCTGAAAGGCTGAAAGGCTGCAAGGAAGAAAATCAATATTCCACCTCGACTCCCGAGGAGTAATGTCACCATGGGGTAGTAGGACAATACTACACAACGTTCAACTTAAGTACAACTGACTTGAGCAAAGAAAATAAAAACAACTTAAATTTAGACCAATATAATCCAAAACACTGAACATTTGAATAAACAAGCTAACAGGCTAAGACAGGTAGCTTCCAGTTAAGGGATCCATGGGCAGCAACACCAGCATCCAGGCTTTCATCACCTGTAGCTTTAGCATCAGTCTGGTTCTCCAAGCCAGCATCAATCATATCCAAGTCAACAAACACTCGGGCAATGTTGGTGAGCCCATTACCCAAATTCCCATCTTCAGCACCAACACGAGGTTCAAGAGCTCTCCCTGTAGTAGATGCCATGTCAACCTGCAAATAATTTCCTCATCTGATTCCCTGGACGGCTCGTCACGATATCCACTAGAGTCAGAGGATTCCGGAAGGGGGCAATTAAAGATGGACCCTGGGAGCATACGAGGTTCCTCGTGTGGAAACAGACCAACAAGTTGAGGGCAGACAAAGACAAGGTGCTTGAGAGAAAAACAAAAGTCAAAGTAGTGAAATTGCTGGTATAAGACCTTAACAAGATCACTGTTGTCAGCATGATGAACATACATAGCAAGTTTGAAAGTGCTTGGCCTAGGATCCATCGCTCCCAACGTAATTAGCATCTCAGCCTCAAGCAGAGGTTCACCTGTCTTATCATAAGTAGCAGGGGACATATCCACCGGTTGTCCAACAGCAAGGCTAACTTTCTCAGTAACATCAACACTACGAGAACTAGGAACAAATTCAAACCAACTGTAGAGGCGGAACAAGTGACCACTAATTTCAAGAGGACTATGCTTAAGTGCTCGATTCACACATTTAGAATCCTGAAACCTAAACACTAGGAACCCACCATAATGTTTGTACACATTAACTAAGCCAACTAGACTATACAAATTAAGCGCCGTTTTTGTAACAACATCAAAGTCATAACACCAATCATCTGTAGTACCATAGCAGCAAATCTTTCCAGAGAAAGAAGAGGAACGCAAAAAATCAACCTTAGGTTTTACACATGTCTCACCACCAGTTCTAAATAGAGCGATATCATCAGCAACTATTTCATGTGAACAAAAGAAGTGAGAGGAAGGAAGAACCTGATTGTGATTAATGCCGTAAACTTCACTGGGAATGGAGCGCTGCTGGGGATCCAATCGAACGGTGCTTGAATCAGGGCCATTAAACACATGCCAATCGACATTATGACCAGTCGACGCGGGTGGATTCTTAGGGTTAGAGAAAGCACGAGGATTAAGCATAGTGTCCAGAAAACAAAGGAGATCAGAAGGGTTAATTTCGGGGACAAGGAGCAGATACTGGCGGAGACAAACCTTAGAAAGACTAGAGGGGAACAGCTTATAAAGAGGGGCCATAGTGCAAGAAGAGGGGAAAATCGAGAGGCAGAGAAGGCAAAGAGACGAGGAAGAAGAAGGGGAAAGGGTAAAGTAGGAGAGAGAAAGGAGAGAAGGGGAGTCGACTCTCATTCGCAATGTTCACTGTTACTGAGATTGAATTTTCAAACTCCCGGTTGTTTTGAATGTTTACAGATATTAGACACATGTTTACTTAACATACAGTAAACATCAGAAAATAATAAAAAGGGCCATTCCTGCCAGCTGCCTCTGTCACACAAAAGCATTCTAGTCCTATTTTGATATGTAAATTGAGAGACTTCTTTATTTATTTTTTTAATTTTATTGTATTCTATCTTATTTTAGATATCAGAAACAAGACAGATTTTGAAATAAAATTAACCATTTGAATTTTGCAGACATTGTACCACTCTAGCTAGAGGTTTGAAACACCTACGCCTACTCGCAGCTTAGAAAAATTCATAAAGTAAAATAAAAAAATATATACAATGGATTACAAATTAACTAAATAAGGCAAGAATACATGTTTATGTTATTGTACATATTTTCAGAGAATTTTATGGTAACGATATTGCTTCCTGATGTAAGAACTTGGAGTATGTCTGCTACCTGCCAGGCAAAAATTCTAAATATGATTTGTGTGCAATTATCTACATTTCTCGAGGAAGCATGGTGTCTGTGGGTACATTTCTCGACGTAGGATTTATTTTGAGGTATATAATTAATTTTTAATTTTATAGTAGCAAAGAGCCATGAATATAAGTGTGGACTCCTGAGTTCCTCAAGACAAACTACTAAACTGATATATATACATGTTCCAACCAAATATTTCAAGGAGAACGGACCGCGTCAAAATAGAGACTTAGCATCTTATTTCAAAATTAGGATCTTTATTTGAAAGAAAGATTGTAATAGTATCTAACAATATTCTATACAGAAGAATTCACGAAAATATTAATAAAACAAAAGGCATGTAATTGTTATTATGATGTGTACCTGTTTGAGGCAAGCTGAATATCAACAGCATTTTCCACATGACTAAGTGAGGTGAAAGATCTGAAATTTCAGATTCAATATTCAGTAATCTACTATCTACAGTCATCTATAATATAATATTAACCAGTGAGTAACATATAAAGAAGTAAAAACAAACAAGGAATTCCACATCAAATCTAGGCTTCAAAATCTCTGTACACGATGGTTTAGCATCTTCACTGTACTCCTATGGCTATATATCACATTTACCAAAAAAAAAAAATCAAACAGTTTAAATCAATTACCAGTACATAATACTCATTTACAATCAGTATGGAAAATTAAAAAGGAAAAAAAGAAAGTAATAGAATCAACTGAGAGAGAGAGAGAAGCAAATTGGAGGCTATAGTGAAATGCATAGCTAATATGAATTTAAACGCCCTCTTCTGTTTCTCTCTTAGCCAGTTTTTTGGTCCTGCTGCATTTCAATATATCATGACAATTTTTTTAATATAGAACCGACTATAGCTCTTAAAACACACAAGTTAGAAGTAGGCAAAGAACAATATTGCATATACTTTGAAAACTATGTGTAGTTTAAACATGAATTTTTTTTTATTGGAAAATCTTTCCAAATGTTTCCAAGAAAGGGTTAGACTGCAAAAAAGAAAAAAGAAAAAAAGGCATACATATATTATCCATGTATTACGCAAGATGTTTAACTGAATTACATTGCATAGCACAGGGATCCAGTTTCAATCTCACCACTTTCGTAACTCACCTAGCCATGACTTTAAGTCTTTAACAGCACATAGAAAAATATACAGTCAGTTCAGCTAGTAAAGCATAAATTAACCTCATCAACCTCATTCAGGGGAGAAAGGGAATCGGATATATATATAATATAATGACAAAGAAGTGCCACTTTGAATTCTAACACTCTAGGATAACAAGAGGTTTTAAAGGAAGCATGACTGTGGGCTTTGGCTATCCATCTAGCATTACAAAATTCTCATCAGCACACAATAGGCAAGCGGGAATGATTCAATTTGATGTTTCGGGATCAGATGAGCTCCATAAGTTTCAATGCCTGATTTTCTACAAAGTAGACTAAGTTATCAACTTACGTAGAGGCTACTTATGTTTAAATCATATGCAGCAAATAAGGATTGTATATTGTACAACACTAACAAGCCGGGCAAAATAATCTCATACCTAAAGAAGTGGTTGTCTAGCATGAGTGATTTCCAATTTCACACTCTGGTTTGTGGAATAACATGACGCTCATATCGGTAATAATCAAATGAATAAAGTGCTCACTGAGTATGAAGGGTAAAGGTTTACTGTGTATACAACATTATACGGTCTCCATCCAATATGGTGATAGGTTTTTTAACCGTTTCCACGAAAAAAGAGTCCGTCTCTATCCAATATGGTGATCGGTTATGAAAAGAGCCCCTGGAATTATATATTAACAGCTACCATCTAAGGACCTACTGATAAGACTAGAAATTCTTTTTTAAAAAATTGCTGAATTTGAGCTATATTTCAGTTAACTCGAAATATTGCTGCACAAATGTGGTTGCAGAAATATGGAGTTCATTATAGTATATACCAATTCCTTTTTTCAACCCAATCAAAATTTAAAACACATTTGAGACCAATTCCTCGTGATTTGACAAGTTTGAAAAACCGTTAGAGAGCTTACTCCTATTTACAAAGATAGATATAAGAGGAACACTATGATAGAGTCATGATGAATATTTTTACATATACGAATTGTTACTTCTGATATGGCATGTATAGAAGTTCCATTGCATCTATGGTACAACTCTGATATTTATGGTACAAAACTGTGAACATGATAAGTTGCATTGCATCTATAAATGCATAATACTACCTCTGATACTATTGGTACAAAAAGGTAAAAACAACATGTTTCGTTGAATTTATATAATAGGTTTCTAGGTGTTTATACATTAGACTATGAAACACATGTCTCTAGGATGCTATTTACAATCTTCAGCTTTAATAGTAAAATGTGTATCAGCAAACATAAATGATCACCCAACAAATAAGATCTAAACCTAGGTAATATAATCGAATTTTATAGTCCGCATATCAGAAGGGTTACCTCTTTCCTCAATAAGACTACATTATCTGTTTTGGTCATCCTCTTTCTGCTTCACTTTAATGCAAGCATTTAGATACACTTAGCTTCCGCAACATAGATGTGCTTTGTCAATTTTTTCATCTTATAGTTCTGAAATTATCTCAATCAAATCATACTTCTCTCCACAAAAAACACAAGATTAATCAACATTTTCAAATTTCAATAATTAATTAAATTCGTTACTATTATGCCTAGACATCGCTAGATAACAGCAATATATGTGTATGCGAATATACCTTTACACATAACATCACATACATAACAAAAAAAGGGACACGAATACAACATACCACCAAATGAAGATCAGTTTAGCCGAGGCTTGCTCTTTCACCAACTTTTCAGCATAATTAGTGTATAGTAACATATTTCAGTAAAAACCTAATTAACAACCTCAAATTATTTATACACACATACAAGGGCGAAAATATGTGAAAAACTGCCATGAGCTTCAAATTAGCTATACACAAACCTGCAGTAAGCTTCAAATCAGTGAAACTTCCAAGTGAAATCGAATCTGAAGGCCTAGACTATTCGAAAATGTTTTCACAGCAAATATGTATGTATCATGTATGCATATGCAATTATGATTAGGAAAGGGGGTAATGTCGTAATGACATGTACATGCCCAGTGATGCACCCAACTAGCTGTATCGTGTATAAAGGTATAAAAGTAAAAATATTTTGAATAGAATGTTTCCCGCAAAATTTGACGTTGTGATATTATACAATAGAAAGATAAATACTTAAGAATACAATCACATGTCGTTAAATTGAAATCGTTGAATTACAAATTTTATCCGTTAAAACACGCATTCAATTGAATTAGTAATCATAACATTTTTATGGATGATTTTTTAAACTCTTCAAATAAACTTAACACATAATCCAAACGTGTAAAAACAAATGGCATAAAATTATTTAAAAAAATGTTTTTGTTTTTATTTAATTAAAATCAAAATCTTCTTCAACTTTCAATTTTTGATAGTTTTGACAGATTTACATTCTCGGAAAATTTAATTTAGTTGCTTGATAGATAAAATTCGGCATGAATCTTTTGTTCTTAATATTCCATTTATTATATATATAGGTTACACCACATGGCAAAGTATGACTTGTTTAATATATATTTAATAATTTAATATTAATATAAATACCTATTAATCAATTTTTTAATAAATAAAATTCTTTATTAGTATTTTTATAATTAATAATATATATTAAAATTTTATGTGTTATTAATATGATTGCAATCCTAAATTTTTATTAGTAATTTTAGTCATAATAATATAAATATTAGATTTAAAATTATTAAAAGTTTAAATTTATTTTAAAGAGTATCTTAGGTAATGTACTTTTTACGTTATATATAAAATATAACTTGATAAATCTTCAACAAAATCAGACGCAAAATAATATAATCTTAATTGAATATTAACTAGCTTTTTTTCCATACATAACTTTGAAATATTAAAAATACTATCGAGCTACTACCTTTAGTGTATTGATTTTTGTAGTTGTTAATATAGTACATCATCATCAATTATCAAACAATCATCAATATTGTATTTATTTTTTAAATTTTATAGAAGTGTGAGAGTTGTTAATTAAGGAAATCAAAATAAAAATTATATCTAGAAGGAAACTAATCAGCTTAAAAAAATATTAGTTACCTTTTAAGATAAGATTGAAGGAATATAAACTACCTTTAAAATAATATATAAATATGTAAAGAAATCAAAATAAAAATCTTACATGGAAATCAATCAACTTAAAGAAAGATTAATTGAAGAAATACAATCTTTCTTAAACACTATAATGCAGTCAGTTCTTAATTCTCTCTCTGATTTTAACTTCCTCTCTCTCTCTCTCTGATTTTAACTTCCTCACTCTCTCTGGTCTCTCTCTGGCTGGTGGCTCGCTTACATTGTTGGTTAAAGGAGTTCAAGACTAATACGAAGTTTTTAGTAACATTTTCCGGTAATCTATGAAATTTTGTGATTAACATATGTTTTACATAACCTTTTGTTACACAACTTTCTTTGTGTTTTTTATAAACTTATGATTATTTCATATATCTTGCTTTACTGATATATCTTTGTATATTTATTTTTGCATGGATGTTTCTTTTGCAGACCAAACACACACTCGTTAGTAGCTTCTATAAAAAAGGTCTTGTATATATGTGTGTATGCATACACTTATTTGCAAATTTTACTTGGTATTGAACACATCTATATGCAATGTTTTTAATATAGGGCATGACCCATTTTTAGCTCTAATTAGCCCTTACTGTTAACTTTTTTACATGATCATTTTTAATAGAAAATGATATGTTCTTATAATATACTAACTTTTTTTCTTTTTCTTTTATTATCTAGTTTGGAATATTTACAAACTCCAGTGACAGTGCGCAGGAAGATATTGTTCAATATGTTGCTAAACGATATGATAGTCTTTCGACCACTAATGTTCTTCTTGGTTCTGGTAATCTCTCTAAACTTTTTTTAAATCATATCATTACACTGCTTATGTGTATATATAAACACAAACATAGAGGTGGTTAAAATTTTTATCATCATAGATTATACGGCTTTGATAAAGTATTTCAAAAAAAAATCTCGGTAAATGGAAATATTTGAAATCTCGAAATAGATAATTTACTTGCATGCACTACAGACAGGGATAGTAATGGTGCCTCCAAGTTTTGTGTTTAATTACTGGCACACTAGAATTCGGAGTATAGAAGATGATGTGAGGTTGTTTACTCAAAACCTTCACCAAGAAATACTGTCGGGAGTTGAAGTAAAAGCAGACTTGTTATCACCACTGCATTCATCCACAACCAACCTAGCAAGAATGCTAAGCTCCTATGTGAACGAAACACAACTCTCGATTTCCAACATTGAAACTCAGGTAAATTTATCTTTCTATCTCTGTCTCGTACTTGCTAATTGCTATAAAAAAATGCCTAGCTAGCTACTATCCATGTTTGCTATTGGTTTATTAGCTGGCCCGTGTTTCATTTTGCAATTGTTTTTCATCTATGTAGATGGCTCCTTTGTTGTTTCAAGCATTTTCAACAATTCCATATGTTTCACAAGTATCATACATACGAAGAGATGGTTTGTTATTCTCATACTACAACCAAGGCATTCAGCAACCTGTTGCTGTTTATACAAACACTTCATTCATTTCAGTGGACAAAGAATTATCTACAGCAAATAATAACTTTACTTGCTACTCTCAGCCTGTGAATCGCGACACTGGGAAATTATACGGAGTTGTAACCTCGCATCCTCCTAGTACATTACTTGATCCATCAATCCTTCAAGTGGCCCTGGGAAGTACAAATGGAAATGCTTCACTAGGACCTTCGTGGATTGACAACAAAGATCTGTTATTCCTCAACACAGCTGTTATGGATGGGAGAGGAGCAATATCTCTAGGGTTTGAAGCAAAGGTGATTGTACAATCCTTAGCTGGCAACATAAGGAATGATGGAAGTTTGTTTTTGGCTACGAAGGATGGTCAAGTACTTAATGAAGCAAAGATTCAGAACACTCAAATTGTTATTGATGGTAACAATTCTGTTGCATTTGAGTTGTCAAATCAAAGTAGTGAAAAAGCAGCCGATATTGTTGGCAAACTCACATGCCAAGAAAATGATGGTACACTACGACCTAAGACTATAACCATTTCTGGAACAAAGTATGATGCATATTGTTCACAAGTCCAAATCCTTGGGGTGGAAGCAGTACGTATATCTTTTTCTAATCTTTATTCTTCAACAATAAGATTCTCACTAGCACATTTTAATCGAACGTTGTAGTTCAGATTTCATTATTGTTTAAGCATTTGTTTAATCAAACTAATTTCTAGCATTGAAGGTTAACATTAAACACAATTCATCACTCACACATACAAATTTCTTGAAAGGTAAAGTATAAACTATCTTGGACTTTTACTGATCAATTTATTTGCAGGTTTTCGTATTGGCTATGCCACTTGAGGGACCGGAGAGATTCCTGCACAAGCACTTCAATAGATCGTATCATTATCTCCTTGGGACAATTTGCCTAATATTCTTTTTTACTGTTGTTTTTGTGATCCTAATTGTTGGAGCATTACAAAGAGTGACACAGATCCGTGCTGCATTAATGAAACAAATGGATGAAACAGATCAAGCAGAAAGGAAATGTATCAATAAGAGTACTAACTATGCCAACGCGAGCCATGATGTTCGTGCCTCTCTAGCAGGGATTACTGGTCTGATAGAAATATGCTTGACTCAAGTTAATCATGGATCCGATTTGGAGGCAAATATAATGCAGATGAAATCTTGTTCCCAGGATCTTTTAGGTAATAAGACGTTTAATTTTAGTTACTATAATTATAATATATTTAGTTAATAATGTTTCTTTGTTTATTTATAGGTATTCTGAATAACATTCTTGACAGAAGTAAGCTAGAAGCAGGAAAAGTGACTCTTGAACAAGAAGAATTTGAGGTGTCAAAGTTAGCTGAAGATGTTGCAGACTTGTTTCATGCTGTCGGCATGAAGAAAGGCGTAGATGTTGTGTTGGATCTCAGTGATGGCTCTGTTAATAAGTTTGATCACGTTAGAGGTGATCGAAAAAAGCTGAGACAGATATTATCAAATATAGTCAGTAATGCTGTCAAATTTACCTCAGAAGGATATGTATCTATTCGAGTTTATGCTAGAAAGCCTAGTTTTTCAAGTTCAAGGCTCAATTCAACTCGAAAAGGCCCCTTGTCATGGTTATCATGCTTTCAGTTTCAAAAAAATGAAGCATTCATCGAGCACGAAGCAACTGTGAACAATATTCAAAAGGATGAAAACTGCATGGAGTTTGTCTTTGAGGTAGATGATACTGGAGTTGGAATTCCCAAAGATAAGCAAGAAAAAGTTTTTGAGAACTATGCTCAGAATAAGGAGACATCGGCTGGACAAGAAGGCACGGGCCTAGGACTTGGTATTGTTCAGTCTCTGGTACGTATAATTCGATTATAATGCAAAGTTATCACTAATAATGATCCTACCATATACAAAAAATGCACTTTTTTGCATCAGTGAGAATTTTATTTTAGTAATTTTTTTGTTCATCAGGTACGTTTAATGGGTGGGGAGATAGAGATTGTAGATAAAGCAGTAGGCAGAAAAGGAACTTGCTTCAAGTTCAATACATATCTTCCTATATGTGAAACAGACCAGAGGGCTAGTAATGCAAGAGATCAATATGAGGACATTGAATCAAATGTTTGTGGTTACATGTCATCTAGCGAATCATGTTCAGCACGAAATATGCACTTCAGTAGCCCTAACACAGAAGGATCTCAAGTTGTACTTTTCATCCAAAACGAAGGAAGGCGTAAAGTTTGTAAGAAATTTTTTGAAAGACAAGGAACCAAAGTGTTGGTGGCTAGGCACTATGAAGAACTTTCCACTATTTTAAAGAGAATTAGACACAGGAGAGTTCTTTCTCTAAACCGTTCTTCCAAGAGGTCTGATGCACTTCTTCAAAGTATAGCTGTATCACGCAATTCTAGCACAAGATCAAAAGAAGTACCATTGAGTTCTCTAGATGGAACTGATCAAGAGATGCCTCCTACACACAGAAGGTCAAGTGCTAGAGGGAGTGTTGTGCCAAATTTTATATTGATCGTCATTGATACCGATGGTGGACCATTTCGCGAGCTCAGTAAAGCTGTAGCTGAATTCAGAAAAAACATTTCTACTGGTTGTAACAGTGTTGTCTGGTTAGATAAACCTGGATCTAGTAATATTCTGCTACAAGGCCTAAATGAAGACAAACTTCCTCCTAGTGATATCATCATTTCCAAGCC
Source organism: Oenanthe sinensis (assembly GCA_028671895.1). Lineage (NCBI taxonomy): Eukaryota > Viridiplantae > Streptophyta > Magnoliopsida > Apiales > Apiaceae > Oenanthe > Oenanthe sinensis. The sequence goes on along the minus strand of CM053813.1, from coordinate 43,958,566 downwards.
TTTCCATGGATCGCGTTTATATCAGGTATTAAAGCTTCTGCCTGAGTTTGGAGGAGAAATGCCAGAGGTCACTCCACCATCGATAAATAGTGATAAATTAACGATCATCTCAGCGACAAATAATGCTGCCGAAGAAGCTAGTACTTCTGTATCTCAGCCAAGGCCAGTAGCATCACCTTCATTTGCTATTAATCTCCAACCTCAAAATGTAGAAATCAAAGAAGTTGATAAACCTTTAAGCGGGAAGAAAGTGTTGCTTGTAGAGGATGAGGCATTGCTACAAAGAATAGCTACTGCTGTTCTTTCTAGGCTTGGGGCAGTTACTGAAATATGTGATAATGGGCAAGAGGCTGTGCAGACTGTCCACAAAGCCCTTAATGACCAGAGGGCATCTCATGCTTTGCCTTATGATTGCATTCTCATGGACTGCGAGGTGATTATATGATGTCTTATTTATTCTTCTTGTGGCTAATTATCGAACATTAGAAAATAATCTTATAAATTGCAGAATGTTGATATTGAGCCAAGATTACATATGACACACACATATCACACATGCATGCACAAGACAGACACAAATGCACATATATAACAATGATGTTATATATTTAATTAGATGCCAGTCATGAATGGAATTGAAGCAACCAGGAGAATTAGAGAAGAAGAAGCCAATTTTGGAGTGCACATACCCATTTTTGCAGTGAGTGCACACACGGATGGTTCAGAGATAAGGCTGATGAAAGAAGTTGGAGTGGATTATAACTTATCCAAACCCCTGAATGCTGCAAAAATAGAAGAAGCTATCAAAAATTTTCAAGACAACTAAGAAAAGTTCTAGGGTAAGCACATTATGCATGTATCTATAAATTTGTATGTAAATATGTGTGGTACTGTAGTAAATAATAATATTGATTGTTGGACAAAATATATATGTAGTAATGTAGGAAGGAAGTGGCCTTATTTTCATGAAAACAATGCTCTACCTTGGCAGGCTGCTGACCAAGGAGGACGCTACTTCCTGCCTAATCACTCCCACGATGCAGGTCTCCTGAGAAATCCTAAGAGCAGCAGAATTTTAATAAACTTTTCACGTTAGTTGGGCTTGGTGGCATCACTGAAATTTTAGAATACTTGAAGAACTTGACTTGCATATATAGTTTCTAAGTCCTAATATTGATCTGATGGGACCGGTTACTTTTTATTCAGATGCATCTAGTTCTGTTCAGAATCTGTGTTCTTACCGCTACTGTAAGTGAAAGTGATGACAGCCAAAGGAAGGGGAGACATTAGAGAAAGAAACTACAGATATGTCCTCTGTTTTACTACGATTATTATACGATTCCTTGCAAAAAAATGCTAAAATACTGAGATTGAAAGGAATTTCTCCTGTATTTGTAGAACCAATAATCCATTCAAATTGAATAGTATTTATACATATAAAAACTCTTCTCAGACACAGGGTATCTGGACATGAAAGAGTACTCATATCTTACTTTTTCTCTTCCTAAATATAAGTCTGTTTGACTTTTTTACGTAGTTATACTTATAGCTGCTTAATAATTCTATGTATATATTTATAGAGTTTCCTACTTAGCAAGGGTAATATTACCCTCAATTTTTTAGTACTTTGGATCATATCAAAATTTAACCTTCTAATGTCTTTTCAAAATCCTGTTAAGGAAATTAGTTATTCATACATCCAGACAAGAATTCCCTTATCTAGTGGTAGTAAGAACTCTACTACGAATGTAAAATGGTGTAAAGAAATTATTGTTCAACATTCAGGAGAAAGTTTTACCTTCTTTAATATTTTGAAAAGGTGGTCATCAAATATTATATCTTTCACTGGTTCATAGTCACCATCACCCTGAAATTAAATCCTCTTCTTAAATGAGAAACAAATTTTCTATGTTAAAAGTAGCAAAATTCGTGTAACTGAGGCCCATTGTAACTTGGATCTGCATGGCGTACTGAAAACTATATCGTCGGCTATACCATATGGATTCCCGTTAGTATACACCTATATGCATTGTAAATTTCAGATCTGCGACTGAAGATTAACATATAGCTAAACTAGTGCCAGAGCTTGATTGCAACCACATAAAATATACAATCATTAATGATAATAAGACAGTTTCAGCTAATCTGTTAACCTTTTTTTCCTTTTGCTAATTACTAATCTGTTAACTTTACATACATATCAGCATAGCATGTCTACTTTCTGAGAAAATTTAAACCATGTCATTTTCTCTCCTCTTAATGCACTTTCTATCTTTGTACAATATTCAAAAAATAAAGCTATAGTACATGACTACATATCATAGTCAGCAACAAAAAAGTTGTTTATAACTTACAGACTGCAAAAGAACTGAACAGCACAGATAACTTGATTACTTGAAGCTTAGATTACAAGAAAAAAGTTAAAAAGAAGTATGGACTTACTCCAGTCGAAAACCAATCACCCTTGGGGGTTAGAGTGACAAGTGACCTTATGCCATCAACATAAGATCATCCCCATTTTTTGATCTGAACACCGCCTCTCTATAAATCAGTTCCTCTTAGATTAATAACTAATACCACGAAATAGAAGACCCCTAAAGAAAAAAAAAACTTGATAAATCATACCTTCTGGAATCTGGACCATTTGAGAGAAGTCTTCTTCTAACCACTTGGTATCTTTGATGACCTCTTTTTTTTTTTTTGGTAAGCATCTATTTTAGCATTCAAGAAACCCAGAACCTGAAAAAGTTTAATAAAGTATCTTGTTCAGGAGAACCAACTGATTTTTTTACCATTGTTCATACATTCATAAAATTTCTACTTGCGGACCTGCGTAGGAGAGTGCTTTCCCCAGAGGCCAGATGGTCACATCAGAAACTTTATCATAGAAGACCCCTGCTTTAAGTGCTAGCTGCAGAAACATAAGATGGGCATATACATATCAGGAGACATGTTTGATACTTACAACTAGTACGTACTTTCACATAACTACATAAGTGAATCCATGGTCAACCATACCTGACACTTTGCTCTATTTTCATCTAATCTAGTCAAATCATGAAAACTCTTTGCAGGAATATTTGGAGCAGTTTTCAAGCAGATCAATGCATTTTACAATGATTGCCCACAAATATCACTTTGACATTACGTGAAACAACAGCATTCAACGGAAATTAGGAATCCTCTAGTTCCATGGCAACACCTGCATCAGTTTAGCATTATAACGAGAAAAAGATGGTCCGGAGTTTCAACTATCAAGACTCAACAACTAGATAAGACACTGTTTTGTTCCACTTGCACAGATAAGTTTCATATGCCGATAAATGTAAACATATTTCTATATAGAACATTGCTAAAGATGTAAATCCCAAAACAGTGTAACTAACTAAACATCAGAACAAACACATACATGCTTAAATTTCTCAGGGACCAAGATCGTGTTCGTGTTCGTAAATGTGTCAATTTCATCTTGTTCTCCGAATTACTCAAGTACGTAAAAATGAAAATATAACTATATAAGCTCAAAGAAATGAAAATTTTTAATAAATTTTTCTGGTCATATTCGAGTTAACAATAAATATCTCGTATTTTAATAAATCTTGCCAGACATTGTCATCGACATCGTGCTTAACAGCCAAGTTTATGACATACAAGAGCAAGGAAAATACTTACAGCCTTTAGATCATAAGTTAAGGGAAAACCCCCAAATGCTAATCAAGTGAAATAAATCTTTGTAACAAAGGACATTCTTGTCTTGGGTTGAGGGTTCGTAAACTGCCACGTGTCACGTGTACTATGCGACTGTAGAGGTGTAATTTAAGAAGTTGATAAATTTTGATGAGGAGGAATGTACACTTTACATATTTTATATGAATTTTTATTAATTTAGAAAGTTAATAAATTTTGACAAATTTTATAAATAATTATGTGATAATCTTCCGATAGATGTCATGACACAGATATTCTTAAATACGAGTATAAATTATTTTATTTATATTTTTTACAATTTTTTAGTCTTCTTATATAAATTTTTTATACATTTGTTTTATTACAATTTCACATTTATATTTTACCAGTCTAAAACAATATTTATCCCACTCTTTTGTAAAATTATATATATATATATATAGGCAGATACTCAAATGAGAACCACTCTTATAATTAGAACTTAGATCTAATCTCAGCCCTTAAACTTTTTAAATCAAATTGAATCTTGCCACTCAATTAAAACACTCTCTTTTAATTATATCTCTTTACTACCGACTACTTGCCCCACCACCATTCACCTCCATCTCTCTTATCTTCTATCACACTACCTTCAATCAATAAGCATCAACAATATTCACTCACAAATCCGATTTGTTCTCTACTGCTATACATACATACATACATATATACATACATACATATATACATACAACATCTATTCATTTCATTTTTCCTTTTTGGACGCTTGACATACTTGTATTAAAGCTCTGATGAAGCAGATCTGCTATTAAAATCATTAGAATCAATGGTAGATTTAAAAAATATTGAGAAAAATATTCCAAAAAATTTGGTGATTCGCGTATGAAATTTGGTGATTCGAGTTTATTTTTTCATAATTTGATTTTGAATTCAGTGATTCTACGGACGATGATCCACCAATCCTTGCGAAGATGTGATAATTTAAATTTGTATGTTTTTTAAATTTCAATTTAGTAATTATTTAAATGATGTGGTGGTGGTAGTGTAATGTGGTGTGTTATGATGAAATTGGTGATAACGTTGTGTGGTGTGTTATGATGGAATTGGTGATAACGTTGTGTTAGTGGTGTTAATAGTGCGGTGATAACGTTGTGTTAGTGGACTGAAGAAGGCAGTGCTGGTGATGTGTTATGACGATGATGGGTACGGGAGGTGATACAATATTGTATATAAATATAATATGTATGTTTAAATTTTAGTGATTTGTATTCAAATTTGGTGATTCTGTGTTGATTTCTTAGTTCTCATTTCTCATTATAAGATGGTTCTCATTAGAGTAGCTCACTGTATATATATATATATCCCACTCATGAAATACCGTTCACACAACAACCGGTACTCAAGTTTTCGAGGATCGTCTATTAGATATAAGAAACAAGACAGATTTTGAAATAAAATAAATAGTTAAAACTTGTACACATGTTGTACCACTCTAGCTCTAGCTAAAGGTTCGAAACACCTCGTCTACTCACAGAGATGCATAAAATAAAAGATAAAGAAAATATACAATGGATTACTAAAAAGGCAATCATACATGTTTATGCTATTGTACAGATTTTCAGAGCACCAATTTTAACTTATCGAGTCTCTCAAATTTGTAACTTTACTGCATTCGAGAATTATTAACTGCAAATTTATTCCAAGGCATAAATTTTGTGGTAACCGTATTGCTTCCTGATGTAAGAACTTGGAGTATGTGTGGTAGGTACCAGGCAAATATTCTAAATAGGACTTTTGCACGATTATATCTACATTTCTCCAGGAAGCATCGTGTCCCCGGGTAGATCGCAGACTGCAATACCCTGCGAAGATGAAGAAGAAATTTCTTCAATAACAAAATACATCAAGATGGATTAGCATACTGTATTTTGTGGTATTGGTGTCGGTGTGTGCGTGCGTGCATGCGCGTCTCAACAATAAGATAATTATAACCTCTCCTGTAAGATGAGCCACACATTTCTTCTCTGCAAGCAACTCCGCTTCACTCTGTAGCATCAATAATCCATTCAAATTCAATACAATTTAAAAATATAAAAACTGAGATAGACATGAAAGAGTACTTGTATCTTAATTTTTCTGTTCCTAAATAAAAGTCAGTTTGACTTCTTACGTAGTTATAGCTGCTTAATAATTATATGTATATATTTATAGAGTTTCCCACTTAGCAAGAGTAATATTACCCTAATTTTTTGAGTATTTTGGCATCATATCAAAATTTAACCTTGTAATGTCTTTTCAAAATCCTGTTAAGGAAATTAGTTATTCATACATCCAGACAAGAATTCCCTTATTTAGTAGTAGTAAGAACTCTACTCAGAATGTAAAAGGGCGTAAAGAAATTATTGTTCAACTTCAACAGTCAAGAGGAAGTTTTTACCTTCTTTATTCTCTGGAAAAGGTAGTCATCAAATATTATATCTTTCACTAGTTCATAGTCACCATCACCCTGAAATTAAATCCTCCTCTAAAATGAGAAACAAAGTTTCCATGTTAAAAGTAGCAAAAGTCGTGTAACTGAGGACCATTGTACCTTGGATCTGCATGGCATGCTGAAAACTATATCGTCGGCTATACCATATGGATTGCCGTTAGTATACACCTATATGCATTGTAAATTTCAGATCAGCGACTGAAGATTAACATATAGCTAAACTAGTGACAGAGCGTGATTGCAACCACATAAAAGATACCATCATTTAAATTTTAATTATCGCAAGACAGTTTCAGCTAATCTGTTGACCATTTTTTTCTTTTGCTAATTACTACTAATCTGTTAACTTTACAATTTACATACATATCAGCATAACATGTTTACTTTCTGAGAAAATTTAAACCATGTCATTTTCTCTCCTCTTAATGCACTTTCTATCTTTGTATAATATTAGAAAAATAAATCTATTCAACATGACTACATATCATAGCCAGCTACAAAAAAGTTGTTTTTAACTTGCAGACTGCAAAAGAACCGATCTGTAACTTGAAGCTTATATTACAAGAAAAATGTTAAAAAGAAGTATGAACTTACTCCAGTCGAAAACCAATCACCCTTAGGGGTTGGAGTTACAAGTGACCTTATGCCATCAACAATTGATACAGCAGTTGACGCAGCAGAAGATCGTCCCCATTTTTTTATCAGAACACCGCCTCTCTATAAATCAGTTCTCAGATTAGTAACTAATACCAAGAAATAGCAGACCCATAAAGAAAAACAATCTTGATAAGCCATACCGTCTGGACCATTTGAGTGAAGTCTTCTTCTAACCACTTGGTATCCTTAATGACCTCTTTGACTGGTAAGCCACCTATTTTAGCATTCAAGAAATCTGGAACCTGAAAAAAGTTTAATAAAGTATAGTGTTCAGGAGAACCACTGATTTTTTTTTACCAGTGTTCATACATTCACAAAATTTCCACTTGCATACCTGCGTAGTAGAGTGATTTCCCCAGATGGTCACATTAGAAACTTTATCATAGAAGACCCCTGCTTTAAGAGCTAGCTGCAGAAGCATAAGATGAGCATATACATATCAGAAGACACGTTTGATACTTACAACTAGTACCTACTGTCATATAACTAGATAAGTGAATCCATGGTCAACCATACCTGACATTTTGCTCTATTTTCATCTAATCTAGTCAAAGCATGAAAATTCTTTGCAGGAATATTTGGAGCATTTTTCAAGCAGATCAATGCACTGCAATGACGATAAAGAATGCAAGCAGTTGTATTTACATGGCTAAATCATACAGGCCACAGGGGATTAAGCAAAAGAGCTGGTAATGTTTACTTGGTGTTACAGGGGTTGCCCACAACTATCACTTTGACATTACGCGAAGCAACAGCATTTAGAGCTTTTCCCTGTCAATGAGAGCAACTACTGTATGAAAAACCATGATAAAATATTATTTGAATTTCCAAGTGAAACATATTACAAGTACCTGCTCTGCAAAAATCTGACCATTAATGTCTAACAAGCCAGCCCTCTCCATTCCAGGTCCTCTTGGCTTTGCTCCAATTAAAAGTGCCCATTCGGCATCTTGGAACACTTCATAAGGATCTATGCCGATGCTCACCTCTCTAAGCAACGGAAATAAGGAATCCTCCAGTTCCATGGCAACACCTGCATCACTTTAGCATTATAGCGAGCAAAAATTGATCTGGAGTATCAAGTTTCAACAACTAGATAAGACAGTTGTACATTCAAATAAATAGTATATCTGCTATATTTAGGCAAAACATTGTATAGTAAACATCATTTTGGTGGAAATAGCCACCATGCATAATGCCAGTCCTTTTCCTTCTTTTTCTTCTCATTGTTGATTAATGTTGGAAAATTCAGAAGATAAACAGTGGGCATCTAGTTCTATACAACAGTACAAGATGGCAAGCCTTGACATGAAAATTTATTAGATGACTTATAATTTTATCCGACATTCAGAGTACAATAAACTTGTTCTTTTTTATCAATTAGTTGTTATGCTCATACAAGCTATTAACTCCAATAAATATTCTTAACAAGCAGTTGTAATTCATCTAAAAGAAATACTGCAATTATTGGTTGGATGATCATTTATAGTGTGTAAATGACGTCAGGGATGGAGCTGAGATTTATTAATTTTAATAATATATATTTATTGTGTTTTTAAAAATTGTGAAGTAAAAATCTACAAATATATTCTACTTTCTATATTTGAATTTATAATTATTTTTTTAAGAGAAACCATCATATTTATCAAAAGATTTATAAATTATACATATAGATAGACATTGGGGGCGGGGGGAATTAAATATTACAAATCTACTCATATGTTATTATATTATTTTTTACCATATTCTGGATCTTGGGATGGCGTGGCGCACAACCCTCTAACTTTATTTTTCAGTGCTGTGCAGTGGTGATAAAATAATACTCTAGCGACATACCTTCAAGAGCTTCAAATGACCTTGTCGATCCCAGAAGTTTCAGTGCAATGGGTTGATCTGGACCAAAAACCTCACCAGATGCGAGCTGACATGATAAAAAAAAAGTGTTAAAAATTGTTCATATAACAAATTAAACGAGTTTAGACAGTTGTAAATTTCATGTTATACTGCAGTGACCATGACCATGGAGATGACTCGATGAGTGAATGGTCAAATAAAAGTGTGTCGCCGGCCTAATCCCCATTGCGCTAAACTGTAAGTGAATTACAAGTAGACTGTCCAGCATAAACCCCACAACACTAAGGTTGTGTTAACTTGGCAGGAATGGAATGACGATTTCAGCGGGAATGGAAATTCAGGTTGTTTGGTTGGGACAAAGGAATAGAATGAATCACAACGGTTGAATTTCATTCCATTAGAAACATGTGGGATAAGCTCATTCCTTTCAAACACTTCACACCATATCCTTCTCTGATTTATTTTTTTTGATAAAATCTTTCTAAATTTCAATATCAAAAGCATATCTTTCCCACTCCCTCTCTATCTCTCTAACACACACATAAATGTATATTACACATATCTCCCTCTCTCTTTCTCTAACATACACATAAATGTATATTCAACATCTCTTCCTCCCCCTTCTCTCTAACACACAAAAATGTATATTACACATCTCTCCAATCCGAAATTCTCCAAATTCAGAAACTTTGATAAAAATAATCTTTAACTCCATTTTGGAATTTTACGAGAGATTAATCATATTCAAAAATTAAATTTTATAAAATTAAAATGTTAGAAAATTCAAAATTATATATTATTTTCATTTCATTCCAATTGAATTTTACCTAAACAAACAAATGAATGCAATGCTTATTTTCCTTCAGACGAGGAAAGGGGTCCACGGTTAATTAGATTTTAGTTTTTTTTTTAATAATTTTTTTAGCACATTTGCTGTAAAATATGAGATAATATCACAACTAAAAAAATTCCAATCAAGATGAGGAAAACAAAAGCCTTATCCAAACTCAAGAATAATATTTATTATTCTTACAATGAAATGAAAGAGGAACAACACTAGCTTTTAGAAGTTCTCTTAAAAAAACCTATGTTTTGAGAAAAGTAATAGATAACACTTCCGCGTGGAAGATTGGTTGTAGAAGGACATATTGAAAGTTTGAAACTAAAATGTACAATGAACCTACGAATTTGACACAAGAAAATAATAATAGGACAAGAGTGAATGAAGTGAAACTATCAATATAAGTTATGTGGTGACGTGTGTTAAGACAGTATGACACAACTTCAAAGCTTTCCCTGCGCATCAACTTGGCAAGATTGTAGAAGCCATATCTGTTTTCAGTTCATACACTTTACCATGTCTGAAATTGGTAGTTTTTTCTTTACTTTATATTTTAACCTTGGTTCAGATGGCTGTAATAAATGGCCAATTTGAGAAATAAACAAGTTCATGTTCAACAATAGTTCAGAATTTTAGAATGTCTTACTTTGAAAAGCAAATGATTAGATATCATTCCTGCAGCACCTGATACAGCAATGTTGATCATTTTCTTCCATGATTTGGTCTCTTCTTCCTGTAAAGGGAATAAAACCATTACTGTTCATAACAGATTAGCATTTATAATATTTCATTTAATTAAATGCAAAAGCATATGGCTATGAAGTGTAAATCAAATAAGAATACTGATGATATAATTTTTAAAAAATTTCTTGTACTATTTTTCCCCTTTTGAAGCTCTTACCTGCTACCAATTCAACAAACTAGAGTGACATCAACTGTCTTATATATTAGGGATACAGATCACTGACAAATTAACACATGGATGAAATTAAAACCGAACAAGTCAAGAAACATCCGAGCAGGGGATTATATCTTATTTAAGGTCCTTGCATATGCATACTTTCGCCAGCTATTTGAGCGGTTTACTGTCTCTTTAGAGGAAATGTTTTGTAATATTGAAAGTGGAGAGATACAGACATAGAATGTTTGGACTTTGGATAATGGGCACTGAGGGCACATCTGGATATTGGTTAAAAAAATTCTAATTATTTGATAAGCTTGAAGCTTTATCTGTCTATTGAACTCTAGTCCTAGCCCCGGAAGCCCAGAAGTTTGAACCACCTAACTCCTCGAGGGATAAGTAGGTTTCTGCAGCTGACCTAAAGTGCCCGAGTACTGAAAAGATCTCCACTTAGCTAATAGTAAGTCAAAAAAGTTTGCAAAACATCTGGAACAACGGCATTTTTCATACACAAGGAGCAACATCCTCCTTCAGCTTTTAGTATGATTTCTGTTCTTTTAAAAAATATATAACATATTAATTACAATCACACTGACATTATGTGAAGCCAAGATATGCTCCTCTGGAGGCTGAGACACTTGCATAACTAATTTACATTGAAATTGTCATTATATATAATCTTTCATGGTAAAGAGGAGAGTATTATAATCAATATATTACAATTACAAATATGATAATATACACTCTTCTATAGCACACTAATATAACACTATCTTAAGTTGTTAGTACTTGACATATCCTAGCAAGGCTAGCACAGTTGTCACTTGAAATTACAAGACTGCTCTGGCAGCTTGTTATGCTAAGACTTCAAAAGCAAAAACAGAGGTAACACAATTATAAGATAGAACCACATTTTCCCTATCAAAACTGCAACCAAATTTCAATTAGTACACTGGTTTGTTCCACACAGTGGTGGATGCATTATGTGCGGAGGGTACTATACTAAACTTTCAAAAAAAAAATTATTTTATTTTGCATTTGGCTATGTTAAGTTAATGTGTAAAATAATAAATTTTAAAATTTCATAAATGATTCTAAAAGTTTATAATATTTAGCATATATTTTTACATAATGTATATCATTTTATTTGTACAACAGTATTAAAATATGGTATCAAATAATATTAAAACGATATTTAAAATCTCAAATAGGTCTAACCAGAAATATATCGATAGTCGTTAGAATTTTTTTCCTGCCAACTCACGTTACTAGAAATTAGAAAATAAAATTGCCAACATAAGCTAAATTCCCAGCTTCAAAACACAAACAAATTCCTACACCGGCCATTGTTTCACATATGAGTTTCATTTTCCGATAAATGTAAACATATTTCTACATAGAATATTGTTAAAAGATGTAAATCCCAGAATAAGGCAACTAAACATCAGAACAAACAACATACATGCTTAACACTAGGGGTGGCAATTTCTCAGGGTCCAGGATCGTGTTCGTAAGTAGAGGTGGCCAAACGGGCGGGTCGGCTCGCCCCGACTCGCCCCGACTCGCCAGTTTAGTTCATGTCAGGCGCCTCGAACCGGGCCGGGTCATGAACCGGCACGAACCGGCTTAAGAAACGTGCCGTATACGAGTTACCATGCCAGGAACCGGACTCGGCTCGCCCCAGCTCGCGAACTCGCTGTGAACTCGCCCGGACCGGCCCGGCACTACTCGGCAGCTCGCATGACTCTCTTGGTCTAACAAATACTTTTTTCTTTCTAACATTTTCACATCATTTTTATTCCACTTTCTCTTTTAAAAAATGTTTTCACCGTTTAAAAAAAATATTGTTTGTTTTTTTCCCATATTATATATCCATACTTATTTTCAGTACTATTTTATTAAATACTTTTTAAGAATATACTTTTGTTCTTATTTTTAAGATATTTTTAATATAATATATTTGTATACTTAATTTATATTTTTCTTTTTGCTTTATTTTATAAATAATATTAATATTATTATTATTATGTATTATTAATTATATACATATATGTATAAATATCTCTTTATGCTATTGTTATTATTATAATAATATTTCTTTGATTTTTTTGATATTTTATTATATACTTATTATTTATTTTGTAACACATTTTATTTCTATATTCGTATTTTGTTAACTAAAAAATTATAATATTTATAATTATATTGTTATGTTATGTATATAGCATGTGCTGTTAGCCTATTAGTAATACTCGGCCAACTCGCCCGGCACGGCATGCAGGCTACACCTGCAATATTTGTCACTTTCTACACTGTGCAACTTTGATACCACAAATTTATAATTTATAAAATTGTCAAATCATATTTAATATATAATAAATTTAGACTAGATATCAAATACAATATTTATAATAATTTTGTATAAATTAAATAGTGGATAAAATATTTTTATTTTGTAAATTTAAATTTTATTTATTTTTAATTTATTTCTTATGTACAAGCGGGTTTTTCCGTTTTTTTTAGAGAGGAGTCCTCTTAAATTATTTGTAAAATATTTTTTAATTAATAAAATTTATAGAGGTACCGCCCTATTTTATTTCAAAAATATTAGTATAATTTATTTCTTTTAAAAAAATATATAAAATTAACCAATTAATTCGGCTAAAATGAATTGGAAGGAAAAAAAAAATTCAACCCGCCGAGCTGTACACGATTTACTCTTTTACCGACTCGGCATGGCTCGCCATAGCGTGTGCCGTGCCCGAGCCCGAGTCAGGAGGTGGCCAAACCGGCACGGCTCGCCACGACCCGCTCGTTTGGCCACCTCTATTCGTAAGTGTGTCAATTCCATGTTGTGTTCACTTCGCAGAAATGGGATGCATCATACATGTGAGAATGGAATGAGAAATGAATGGAATAAGCAATCCATTCATTTGTTTGTTTAGTTAAAATTCAATTGGAATGGAATGAAAGAGAAAGAGAGGGAGAGGGAGAGAGAGAGAGACGCTTAATTTTGATTTTGAAATTTAGAGAGATGGTTTTGTCAAAAAAAAAGTTCAAAAAAAAGGATATGGTGTGAAGTGTTTGAAAGGAATGAGTTTATCCCACATTTATGATGGAATGAAATTTAACCGTTCTAACGAAATGGAATGGGACCGGAAATGATTCGTTCCATTCATTTGCTCAACCAAATAACCTGAATTTTCATTCCGACTCTAATTGAATTCGTCATTCCCGTCAAAATTCATTTCATCCAAAATTCATTTTATTCCTCCCAAGTGAACACAACCATAAGGTTTTAGGAGAACATAACCTAACATGGTATCAGAGCTCTAGTTGTAGGAGGTCCCAAGTTTGAGTCCCTCCTACCCCGGTATTCTCATTTATTGAAATATTAATATTGTAGTATGGTGGCCCAAAAAGGGATGAGATCTCCTTGTAATTAAAAATTTGGATTGGACTAGGCTCAAAAAGGGACGAAACCACCTAGTGATCCACTCTTCAATCCAAAATGGATCCTCATAAGCTCGTTTCTTAACACCTTAAGATTCTAAAAGTTACTTAAGTATGTAAAAATGAAATATAAGCATAAAGAAATGAAAATTTTAATAAATATTTCTGGTCATATTTGGGTTAAGCAAGTTGGACCCATTTGATTGTCGGATTTTAATAAATCGTGTCATACATTGTCATCCTACTTAGCAATGAACTGCAGACAACCAGCCAGCCAGTACTTGAGGTGCAAAAGAAGAACTAAAAGTCTAAAACAACCAAGTTAATGATTTCTAACCACAAACATACAGGAAAAGGAAAATACTTACAGCTTTTAGATCATAAGTAAGGCAAAAGACACCAAAGCATTCAGGTTTTCTCTTTTCATCACTTTTCACAGCAACTGATGCTTCAACTTGCCTGTCAAATCATCAACAATCAACTATAAGCAACAACACACACCCAAATCCTAAACAAAGTGAAAAACAATCTTACTTTGATGTAACAGAGCAAGAGATTCTTGGGTTTTGAGTGTGAGCAAAAGTTTTATAACTGAGCTGTTTGTAGAAAGAGTGTTGAATTGATGACTTGAAGAAAGAAAGCTGTGAGTTGGCAATACTTGTAGGGGAGAGCTCTGCTGCAACAGCCATGGCAGCAACCAAAGTAAAAGGATAAAAAGTGGCAAGTGTTGTTTGGAGGGAGAGTGTTGTGGTATGATATAACTCAGATTATATATGTATGTATAGACTAATAGACACACAACTACACAAGGTGTTTGGCAAAGTTAAGTGATATGGTAAGTAACTCTGTGGAGTTTTTATTTATGAGGCTGTACATATGACACATGTATATGTTGCCTCATCCTTATTATTTTTCAGTGTTTGGACTTTTGAAGATTTTAATTATTGAGTATTTACCTGTATAGATTTATTTATTATTGACATGCACAGATTTATTAGTGAGTGCAAATCATTGATTCTTAGACCTCTCTTTGATGGAATAAAAATACACAAGTACAATAATATGTAAATAGTGGGTTTGGTTAGGGGAGAAGTTTAGATTATGCGAGCAGAATATAATAAATATAACGCTGGAATGGTGGAGATATATGTTTTTCAATTATCTTCCATTTGTACTCGGTTCTCCATAAAAATTTTGCTTGTGAATAGTATATTATTTATACTAGATTTTAACTCGTGGGATGTACGGATATTTTGTCTTACTAACTAAATTATTTATTTTAACATTATTAAATTTTTTATAATTTTAAAAAGTCTTAATATATTAAAATTTTAAATTATTTAAATTATATATTTTTACATCAACTGGATTAAATATAAATAAGAAAATATTAAAAAAATATGCACATCGCACAAAATATAAAATTATATTATTAATATATAAATATGTAAAATTTTGTGATTTGAAATATTATGAACACGATTTTTTAATATATCAAATTTATAAATTAATAAATTTATATATATTACTCAGATATCTAATAGAATTTGAGTCATAAATAATCTGATAAGAGGAGAAATTATAGTTAGTAGGAATCTTAATGATTTTTATAACTTATAAATAATTATAATATAATATTATGTAACTATTAAAAATCGATTATTTGACCTTTAGTGTTAGCTAGAGCGAATTGAGTTAGTTGTTTTGACTAACTGATTTGAATAGTTGTTATGACTAATAGATTGGATTAGCTGTTTTGAAAAAAATTGTTTGATAATAAGCTGTTTGAATTAGTATTTTGTATTTAAATTATGCACAGACAAATCTCTAGTGCAAAAAACTCTTAAAAGTAGTTTTTTTTTAAATTAATTTTTTCACTTCAATGAATTATTTTAATTAACTGACTACCAAATACACATGTTAAAAATTCACTTGATCAAACCTCTAATTTACCCTAATTCTCCGATTTATACTCCAGCATCTGACTTCGGCCATTATTAGAGCACAATACTACTAAAACTCTCCATCTTAAAGGAGTATTTATAAGGGGGTGTTTGGGGGAACTTTTTTTCCAGAATAAGTCAACTTATTTTAAGACAAAGTTAGGATTCCTAACTTTTTTCTGAAATAAGTTAACTTTTTTTTGCAACTTATAGAATCTCAAATATACATTAAATACTTGTATAAAAAAAAATTATCAAAATATGAAATTTTTACCCGAAAATAAGTCCAAAATGACTTATTTTTAAGCCCAGCCAAACAGGCCATAAGTGTACACAAACAAACAAGATTTAGACCCACGTCTCATTAAAACTTTCCCAAGCCCACTACTAGTCACAGTCAATATGACATGTTGCATTGGTCGCGTTTGTTTCCCTTTAAATTATGTACTTTTTCTGAAAATAAGTAACTTGTTTTTTATTTTAAAGATAATATTTGATTTTAAAATTCTAAAACAAATATTTATCTTTAAAAAATATATGAAAATATGTAAAAAATAAAAATAAAATAAACTACTTATTTTAAGTTTAAGGAACCCCAAACGGCCACATTGTCTTGTTTTCTGAATCCAGAATCCGTGTTGTTTCCGTTTTTTTAATTAATTTCAATAAAACACTTAAATAAAAATTTTATTATATTTGGATCAATATTTATATTTTGTAAAGTTTTGTATTCTAAAAGATACACTTTATAACTTGTAAAATATGTGTTATTTTTCAATCTTACTCTCTCCCTCCCATCCAATTTTTTATATGAAAAAGTGTGAGACCAATAAATAAAATATGATAAATTAGGAAGACAGGCTGAAATAATGAGGGCATTTGAATTTTTTAATTATTAAAATTTCAGAAATGTAAAAAATTAGAAAGGGCATTCACATTTAAATATAAAAAAATTAGGAGGCACGGAGGGAGTAATTTTTAGTAATTATCTTATCGAACTCCAATATTTTTTTATCAGAAAACAAACATTAATTAAGAACTTATGCTACTTTTATGTAATCCTTTTGAATCTAACTCTTATTGAGGGAATCGAAAGAACGGAGATTGAGAAAGAATTAATGCATAATTTATTCATTTAACAAATTAATAAAAGGTCAATAATTATATAATATATATTAAATTTATTTTATTATAAATACAATGATTGAACCATATTAATAAAATTATAACTTTTATAAATAATTTAGCACACAGCTACACCACAAAAGGTTTAAATGGAGTGCAAGTATAAAATGGTGCGAATGCGTTTTCATACTTCACATTTCACGTCAAAACTTCATCGTTTATACTGAGGTATAAGATGTACAAACCATGCAACATGTCGCCACATAAAATTGCATATATATGTGCTAATATGACTGGACTCCAGTAGTAGATTGTTTTCAAAAAGAACAAGTCGCTCTTATTACTTAAAAATATACTTAGAATATTTCTTTGAAGCGGATATTACAATGTTATAAATTGACATCTAATCTTCTTTATACCATATTGAAATGGTGATCTACCCCACATTTAACAAACACAAACACATTCTAAGTTTCTTTCAAGATGCCTGGTGAACAAGGATGGATCACTAATGTCAATAAGCCCGAAAATATTTATTCACCAAGCGGATTTAATCCGCAAACTGGGGTCTATAACCCTCTGTTTCGGCTCCCAAAAGGGTACGAAATACCGACAAGTCATGTCTTTGATACGGCAACATATGTGCTCTCACAGTTTCCACAACTAGACGTGGCCGAGTCACGACTAGCACTCGTGGACTCGACCACAAGGCAACAAGTGACATATGGACAGCTTCGACGTTCCATCAAGTCACTTGCTGCTGCCCTCTTTACTGGACTTGGGATTCGTAAAGGGGACGTGGTTTTCCTCCTCTCTCCAAACTCGGTCCTGTACCCAACCATCTGTCTTGCAGTGCTATCTATTGGTGCGATATTAACAACTGCCAATCCACTGAACACGGCATCAGAAATTGGAAAGCAAGTACGTGACTCTGGCGCAAAAATTGGAATAGTTGCTCCAGAATATATGGATAAATTATCACCAGCAGGGATTCCTACATTGCTCACAACAAGGCCTGAAAATGACGCTGTACTTTCTGTAGAGAAACTAATTGATGATTGTGAACCACTTGACTTGCCTAAAGTTCACATCATTCAGTCAGACACTGCAGCAATTTTATACTCTTCAGGAACCACTGGAGCAGGTAAAGGTGTAACTCTTACACACTCAAATATCATATCAATAATGGCGATTCTCAAATGGTCCGTTAAAGTTTCATCATCCGAAAATGATGTGTTCTTATGTTTCATCCCCATGTTTCACATTTATGGTCTGGTTTTTTTTGGCTTGGGCTTGTTTTGTTCCGGAATCACAAATATCTTAATGCACAAATTCGACTTCAAGGCAATGCTCGAGGCTATACAGACTTATAAAGTGAATAACCTTCCCGCAGTTCCTCCAGTTATTCTAGCCCTTGTAAAGTATGGAAACTGTGGATATGACTTGACATCATTACGAGCAGCAGGCACAGGTGCTGCGCCATTAAGCAAAGAGTTGGGGGCGGAATTTCGAATGAAGTTTCCATGGGTTGAGCTAAGGCAAGGGTATGGACTAACTGAGAGCTGCGGCGCAGCTACTTTCTTTCCTACAGATAAAATGGCGTTGGCTCATTCAGGCTCATCGGGAATGTTGCTTCCAGGTTTTAGTGCCAAGATTGTAGACACAGAAAGCAGGATTTCATTGCCACCCTATAAACAAGGGGAATTGTGGTTGAAAAGTAGAGCTGTGATGAAAGGGTACCTGGGAAATGAAGCGGCAACAAATGTCACGATTAATTCGGATGGGTGGCTTCAAACTGGCGACCTCTGTTACTTCGATGAAGATGGGTGTCTATACATTGTAGATAGATTAAAAGAGCTGATCAAGCACAATGGATATCAGGTATGATAATAATAAAACGGAAATAAAACAGTAGAAAATGTTAACCGAAACAGCACTTTTTACGAAAATGTGTACATGTTCAGTAAGATGTTGTCTGGATATCAGGATTGTGTTGTCATGAAACTTATGTTGTATATTGTAGGTAGCGCCAGCGGAACTAGAAGCCATACTTTTGACTCATCCTCAGATACTTGATTCGGCAGTTATCCCGTGAGTAGAAGTTTTTTTTTAACTTTTGGAGCACACACGGTCATATAAAACCAAACATACCCAGTATATCACACTCAAAACTCAAAAGTAGGGTCTAAGAAGGATAGGCGTACGTAGACCTTACCCCTTCCCGAAAAGAGATTGTTTACCTGAAATTCCCCGGCTTAGAAAGCACAAATGATAAGATGAACGTAAATTGTTTGTTCATGTATTACTTTAAGTTGTACAAGGATGATTAAATTAAGTTTTTGCAGAATTGAAGATGAAGATACGGGAGAAATACCAATGGCATATGTGGTAAGGGCACCTGCTTCTGAACTCACCGAAGAACAAGTAATTCAATTTGTTGCCAGCCAGGTTCCTCTTCAATCTTTCTCT
Source organism: Oenanthe sinensis (assembly GCA_028671895.1). Classification (NCBI taxonomy): domain Eukaryota; kingdom Viridiplantae; phylum Streptophyta; class Magnoliopsida; order Apiales; family Apiaceae; genus Oenanthe; species Oenanthe sinensis. Next base: position 43,939,145 of record CM053813.1, on the reverse strand, counting down.
TTTTCATTCTCTACAACTGTAAACCACACACTTCTAAAAAGATAAATGTATATTGCTAAACAATATTTCAGGTGGCTCCATACAAAAAAGTGAGACGAGCTGCATTCATCAGTGCTATACCAAGATCAACTGCAGGCAAAATCTTGAGGAAAGATTTAGTGTCTCATAGTCAACAGAAAGTAATCTCCAAAATGTAGCAGCTTCATATATATTATGAGAGTGTATTTGTAAACAAAGAACGAAAGAATATTGCAACTCATATTTACATTGTCCGGCTTGCATCTAAAAATTCTTAATTTATATAATGACATTCCATGATTTTATAAATAGGTAAACAATATGACTTATTTTTTCATTTGAAATCGACAATAATAATTTTATGTTCTTATAAATATTCCATATGAGCGATAAAATGTCATATTTACACGGAATTGGTCATTTTTACCACAATGTCAGCAAAGTTTGCCCAGAATACCACAATTTAAACAGCTGGCACTTTAAACCATTTGGATCCACATTTGCATCGTTATCTTTGGTGATGCATATTTATTATGTGGAATGCACATTTTTAAGAAATTGCTTATGGTTCGGACATCCATAATCACATTCCTGCATTCCGTAAACAATCCTGGTATTTCAGTTGTTACATCCATTCACCACAAATATATATACAACTCTTTCTTCAGAAATACTTTACAATCAATTATTTGAAAAGACATCAAAGCTAAAAAAAGAAACAAGCATGAAGGTATAATTATGCCATAAAAACGGTGTACAAGTCTGTTCAGACCAATATTCAACAACTCAATGTTTGACAAAAAAAAATTCAAACTAAAGTAAGATCAAAACTAGTTTCTATGGTATGACATGCAAACTTTGGGACCTCTGTGCAAAAGAATAGTTGTCCACATAAATAAAGAAACCAAATATCAGTGTAGAACGCATCATATATTAATTATCATGATTAAGCTAAAATTATAAGATTACTATCAATTCTTAAATCTGCCTGACAACAAAACTGCATTCCTTTTACTCGCAAAATAGCAATGTCAGATGAACGATTTTGTCTGCAGAGTGACCAGCTCAGTTTTTGGAGATAAATCTAACCGGCCACCCATCTCCAAACTCCACCCGAACTTTGTCTCTGATCAGATGAAGCGACCTCTATATCACGATCAAACTCTTCTTTTTGTCTCCGGATCTCTTGAACCTCCTCTTCTATAGACTGCAATGACACAAGCATCTTCTGTAGCTCCGCAATTTGTGCCTAAATGCCATCAATGAAAAGGTAAATAATATGTAGCAGCACAAGAATATGTTTCAAAGAACTTCCCCATCTATTTCCACTTGGCATAAAAAAAAATATCCTAAATTTAAGGCAATATATATTTACTGATCCACAAAGCCAGCACTCAACACAAGCAATAAAATAAAAGGACAGACTGGATAAAACTAAACAAAATATGGAAAGAACCTCAAGTTTAGCACATCTGGATCTCTCAGCTACCAGCTGACCTTGAACAGATTGAAGTTCCTGAAGGAATGCAAAAATTAGTATTGACTGGTTTCCATCCACCAATGATAAAATCTGACAGTTTCATATTAATTAACAATTAACTTTTATTACGATTATAGTGGGAGTTTTTGTGCCTACCAGAAATTAATTTAAATTTTTAATCAATTTGATGACTGACAACAGCTTATACTAAAGATTTTTTTATACCTTGGACAGCTCAACATGAGTACTATTAGTATCATCAAGTTTGGCTTGGAGCGCAGAATTTTCTGCCTGTATATCCGAAAGAGAAGATTCCAACAGCTTCTTATCTTCATTAACTGTACTGATTTCCACTGAAAGATCCACCTCAATATTTGAACCCCGTGTATCAGTGAAAGCCACCTTCTCAGATGTGGTTAGAGCATATGCAGCTGTAACCGAAGCTGCTGCTGCAGCAGCTGCTGGTGATCTAAAGATCTTGGCATGGGCAGAGTCGTTTGGTTTTGGTCGCATAACAAACACCTATAATTCACGGCAAAATATTGTTTAGAATTGACGATAAGGGCAACAGCATCACATTCATCATACACTGAGTTCTGTTTTCCTTTTCTCTTTAAATGATTAGGAAGGTTTTCTGTTTACATTTTTCAGTATGAGAGTCGGAATAAATTCCCTGTCTTAAGCCTCTGCCTCTCCATTTATAAACAGTGTGTGCAGTTAGTAAGTTTCATCTATAAACCAAAAGTAGGATTTTGCACCTCCACGGATGTTCATACTAAGACTTGTAGGAGAAAACATAAAGTGAGAATTTGCACTACAGTAATCCCGATCATGTGTTATGCAAAACACTAAATGTATCTCTCAGAAAAGCAATGACAGATATTATGACTCCTTTCCACAATTTAACATATTTCATAATTAGTTTTCTATTCATAATTTAGGAGATAGAATAAAAAAGTTTTTAAAAGCCCCTAGTTATTCCTCTGAATATCATCATAGTGAAACAAATACAGTTTCTCTAGGAAACCTCGACAGAAATGAACCAGTTGACAAAAGAAGTACAAATTTATTAACAAAAAATGTAAAAAATTATTTAAAAAAATGTACCTCGTTATTATATTTCCCGTTGTAGCCACCAAAGGCGACCAAAAACTTCTCACCGTGTATAATTGACGACGAGATGCTCAGCCCCTGTTTCAATAAAGATGACATCATACACATGGTATTCAAGTACATATTTATGTGCAGACATGGCAGAAGCTTAATACTGTGTGGCATGAACAGTAAACTATGCAGTTCATAAACTGCGAAACACGATATACTTTCGTATACTACATCTCAACTCTAGAATCAGTCTAGTGCACAAATAAGCTGAAAGAAAATACATAAAAAATTGCATACCCTTGACAATTTTTTTTGTCAAATTGTTCTGATTCTACAGATGAATTTCAATTTTTTCTAATGCAGGAAACAAACATATGCATTTCATTAAAATACAAGAAAAGACAGTCAGTTCCTGCATGTCAGATAACTTATTAAAATAAAAAATCCTTGCACGCAGAAAGTTCACAGAGGACTTTGAGCTTTGTGTTTTATTCCGATTAAAATTGTTAATCAGCATTTTGGGCTTTGGGCTGTGGTCCTGGGCTTTCATAAAGCTGCATGCAACTAGCAAAAAGCCTTTTAAACTACTCCTAATTAATAGCAGCTTGTAATTATAAACTGAGATGCTAGAATTGCACCAAATCAGCTGTCGGGAAAATTTAGAAATTCGGACTTCACTCAATTTCCTCCCGTCTAAATTTACATGAGTTTTCTGGAACTTAAAATCTTATTCAATCGTGTCATTTCAAATTCACCCCCCTCCACCGCAGTCTGCATGGCCACTCCCGATGCAATTCACCACCACCGTCCATTATGTTCACCACTCCATCGCACTTGTTTCACATCCAGCAACACAAACCGATGAAACAAAGTTTTCTTTTCTATGAGTTTCCACCAAGTGGTTGATGGTGTGACTCAATTGAATTTTGTTTGTAATACATGTGTTCTATTGGGATCTGAATTCTCTAGTGCCGAAGATGTTTTGGAACAGAAAACTAGCAAATGGATTTCATATTTGAGGTGTTTTTCTTTGCATCTTCTGCGATATATATAAACATATACTCCCTCCGACCCATCATTTTGTCCTCATTTGAATTTGTTGGTCAAAGTGACCAAATTTTAACCTCAAATAAAGAATATCCTTTGATACTTTACAAATTTGAAAACTGAATTTTATAATACAATAAATCTAGTTTATGAAAATAATTTTTAGAAAATTTATATTTATTATATAATATAAGTAAGTTTAATTATAAAATTGGTCAATTTGACCAAAATTTGGTCAAAGTGACAAAATGAATGGGATAGACTGACAGAGGGAGCATATAACATATCAATAGTGTTGTAGACACTAATAAAAATCCATGGAAAAGTTACCTTCTGTAGCTTTTGTTTTGTGTTTATTACAATGTGTGCGCATAATAGGTATTATGCTTATTATACTTAGAACTAGCTGTCTAGCTACCATATATGAATTTTTTGGTAAGAAAACATATAAATTTCTTGTTTGGGATTTAATTTTTATGAAACAGGTGTTTAAAAAAAAACAAATGTGTTTCTTGAGTGGCGGTCAAGGAAAATCAATTACAAATAGTTTTTTAGTTTCTAATTTTCTTTAACAGCTGGGTTTTTTATTTGATTTTTAATAAATTAAATACAAAAATAAAATATTTATATTATACAAAGATTTGAAATTCTATCTTGTTTTTCCCAAACCTAGAATTTGGAATTGAAATTCAAGATTACAGATTCTGAAATTGAATTTCATGTTCCCAAACACAACCCTAAGGCACTAATGAGTGTACATAAAGCACCCAATCTTGAATGAAGAGAACCTTTATGTAACTTGGGTGCTTTATGTACACTCATTAGTGCTACTGAAACAAAAACTAAGATCTTCAAATATTTATTCCTACATAAATATTCTCATTTGATTTTTAAGAAGCTCCCGCTACTGAACCCTACCGATAACTACAACTAGCTATAATGTATTTTTATCTAGTGCAAATTTCAGTGGCAAAATAATTACCAACCTCACTAGCCAGTGGATCTCTTCCTTTTACACTGGTTAACACTGAAAGAACAAGCTTTGACATATTTAATGCTAGAGTTTCTGGAGCACCTGCATCAAAATAGTATAAAAAATGGTTCATAAATTCTAGTCGAACAAAATAAAAATAAAATACGGCGCATGCAAATAGTTGAACTAAACAATCACAAGTAGCCCATACCACTTCTGTTATCACCGCCACCAACTATATACCACTTATCATCAACAGTTACACCAGCATGACCTGCTCTGGGAGCCACTATTTCACCCTGAACTTCTGGTTGGGACCATTCCAGCTGCAATACATATGGACTTTAGCATGGGCTCATGAGAATTCTGTAACTGTTTTATCATAGTTATTAGGCAATAAAATAGTATTAAATTTTAGTTTGCTTGCAAACAACTGGTTTCAAATGCCACAATAGCAAGAAAATTTACTTCCACGTATCTGAGAGGATATCCTTACTAGTTACTAATGCACTTTTTTGGTTTACAGCCTACCTAATTCATTTTTCCCCTTCACAGCCTACATAGATAGGTAGAAATAGCAGCTTTGTGACTTTCAGTGCAAAAAAAAAAACTAAGATCTTCAAATATTTATTCCTACAGTAACTTGTGTACGTGGAAATTCAAATTTTCAGGAATTTAAAACAACAAAGCAATTCGCATACAGCTGTCAAGGTAACACAAATGAATATCATATTTTAAGCCTACAACATACACAGATCAATATGGCTTAAAAGAAGTATAGAGTGGAGCAGCACGGCAGATAGACCTGGACCTTTAAACTTAAATGCTAAACTTGATATAAACATGTACATCTGCAACTAGCAGAAGTCAAAACAGAACTAGATAATTAGAAATTTAGCACATCTTAAGTTTTTTTTTAAGGTAGCACATCTTAAGTTCTGAAGTTGGCAATTGGAATTTAAAAGGCTTTTTAGAAAATACCTATATTATAACATTTTATCCAAAAAGACCTATCGTTTTTCCTTTTTTTCCCATGTACTTTCCCCCCAAAAATATGGGTTTAAAAAAATTAGAATTTGTTTTCAAAATATGGTCCTGAATGGAATATATAAGGTTCTGAAACTCTAAGTCACAAAAACAAATTGAAAATAAAAAACTAGAAAAATGGAAAGTAGTATATGTGGTATCATCATCATCATCAAACAACAGGAAACCTACAAAAGCTATTACAACGATATGTAATTCACATGAAAAACACATTAATAATAGTTAAAAACTATAAGGTTGTGTTTGGTTGGGATGAATAAATATGGAAGGAATGGAATGAGATTTAAACTATATTATGGGTAAAAGTTCAAAAATTTCATTCCTTTTCCATTCCATTCATAACAATCTAAACTAAAAATAAAACCCACAAATTTGAGATGGAATACTCCATTCTCCCTTATACTCATTTTCTTCTCAAATCTTATCATAGAAGTTTTGCTCTCATTCATTTTTGTTTCATATCCTCCCTCCCAACTCCATTATTTTGTACTTATTTTCACTCATTTCATTCCATTCTTCCCAACCAAACACAACATAAAGGAGCACAGTTATTCTCATTTTGATAGTCAAAATAAAACTTGCATGGTAGAAGAAAATTCCTCCATTTATCCGTCACAAATACGCTCACAGATATAGCATTCCATGTGGAATTTATAATAAATAGCATTAGAAAAAATTAAACTTACGGTCTCCAAGTCCAATACATGTAGATCACCAAAAAAAACTGAATGAGAACAGCCCCCAAAGATTAGAAGGTAACGTCCTGCATGCACTGCAGCTGTGTGATCAAATCTGGGAGCTGGAGTTGTCTGCCTATAAATGTACAAACATAGATACACAGACTTCAAGCGCATGAAACTGGGTGAAATTTAATGTAAAAGCAATACTTACGTTGTTTCTAAGTCACTCCAAGACATTGTTTCCAGATCAAGAACATGAACATCGTTCAACAGTCTTCTGTTCTTGTCCTCTCCTCCAAACATTATAAGTTTGGAGCCAACCAATGACACAGATTGTCCACTGCGAGATATCTGAAAATTTTGGACCATACACAGACAATAGATCACTTTGACGTGTTATGGAAGAACTGCAAATCACCAACAGTGACAAAAATACTAGATCGAGTCTCCAAGCTTGTCTAATGATGAATGCAAGGAAAACTAATCAACTAAAATTTAAAGACGAAGCCCCAAGGTATAGTTATGATTTATAGAAAGGGAAGTTGGTCAGATACCGGAATGTTTCCTGTCGTCTCTATCACACCACACAGGTGTGACTCGAGGTTGATGAATCTCACTGCAATAGAAAATTTAGACAGCATTAGATTCAATAATCACAGAGTATGTGTAACTTTACAGGGAAACAAACCTGTTACTCTATCAGATATGTTCTTTGATTGACCACCTACAATAATGAGCCGGTTTTCCCACTTAATCTGCAAACATATTTTTACATAATGCATCAGCGATCTAAGATATAAAATTTTATAATATATTGGGTGATCAAGATGGAAATCTTTTTAACCACCTTACCATGTGGTGACTGGATATAGCTGGAAATGCTATCTCTGGGCTACTATGCTCAACATTTTCAGAATTTGGGTCCACATTCAATTTAATTAAAGACCAGGTCAAGTTATTAAGATCAAACACCTGGAAAATGGAACCGCTTTCAGAAATCTTATTAATTGAAGGAAAAAGACTTGAATATGGTTATAGGGAAGAGAAGATGGGTAAAATTATTACCTGAAAATCAGATAAATACCGACCATTACGACTTCCACCAACTATGTACAATTTTTCACCAACGACAGCTGCAGCATGCTATTGAAAAGAAAAGAGTGCCAAAATTAGACCAATCCAAAGTAACAGGTAAGGCAATGCAATACAAATCTGAAAATTGTCAAAAGCAAATTCAGTTAAACGTGTTTCCGCTAAAATATATGAATAAATGCAAAGAAAAAAATTATATAATCAAGAAGTTACTTCAATTTTTCAAAAGAACAAGACAATCTTAATTAGTCTATTGCATGGAAAACCTTGTATCGAGCTGATGGCCTTGGACCAGACACAGGGAGTGCTATCCACCGGTCATGGTCCAATTTCAAATGCCAATTTTGATTTTCAGTACCCATTGCTAGTTCCGGGAGTGTTAGACTATCTTCAATAGCAATTACCTGCAACAATCATACCAAAATACAAAAGTTTTTATTAGAAGCTTAAGAGAAAATAAATATTCCAATTAAGAAATTGAGTTTCACTAAAAGTTAAGCAAAAGCTTTTACCAGTAACAAAGAGCTATTAATTTTTATAATTTTTACAGTTGCATATGTAAGTATGGTTGTTGGAGGATAGAGAGTACTATTTTAAGGGTGCTTTGCATGGTTATCACGGCAAAACAAATTAGCATATCCTTTTCACAAAAACAATAAAAAGAAAGGGTTGTCAAATTCCATCATGGGTTGATCATATTTGATCTACATAAGCCAAAGCCCATAGCACTGGCAAAGTCGCCTGCACCAATGCAAGGAGGTATAATAAGTGTATAACTCATATAGGATTATGTGAAACATGATTTAATGTTGCAATCATTAGGTACTTTTGGTGCAGGTTTTAGAGTACAAATTGCACAAGGCAACATCATCAGCAGGGTCTGCGAAGGGCTCACTCTACATAGTTTTACCCTTATTGTTGTTTCTGGAGGTTCAATCACAAGCAAAGCATTTATTTGCAACATCTGCGATCCATCTTTTATTACAATGAGACTCTTTTTAAAGTTCAGCGTCAGTATCCTGGGTACAGTAATATGCACATGGTGTACAGAAAGCTTCCATAACTTTGTTCTTTTCTTTTTGAAGTTATTAAGCCCATATTACACCGTATCAAAGAGCTACTTAAGACTTAAACAAATCATCAGATCTAAAAATGACTAATTTTAAATTCACCCAAAAAAAGACCAATTTTATTGGACAATATATTTATTTGACAGGTGACTTGTCTTTGGCTAAAGTTTAAACAAATGTTACAGCACTTCTAAACTGTCATCGATTGATTATATTTTTCTCATATACAAATATATGATTGGAAAGTTTGTAGGGATATTTATGTGTTAATAAGCACATGGAAATTTGGATACAACATATGCCCTCGATTGCAATATTAGTAAATATTGGTAGTTGTATGGACTATCCTGTCATATAGTGAAAACTGAAAAGATAGAATTGGAAGGTTTAATTGTTTTAAGGAATATTTATGTGTTATTCTCCTTTCTTAATTATTGTTTTTATTAAGGTCTACATCTACCCTACATCCTCTCTCGCCACACAAAGTTACAACATTTCATGGATGGAGTGATGGACAACCGCGTGTTAATATGCTTCCTCACTCGAAAATCGACTTATCGGCATCCACAATAAACAATAGAGTTGTTGAAATGCGATGAAACAGGTTAAAGACAACTGATCTCTCCCTAAGACATTAAGATGTTGGAATTTAATCTATCTTCCATATAACAACTGTATCGGGCTAAAACTATCCAGGTCTCCTCCGCTATGTCATCTGAAAGGGAGACCATATCCGACATTTCTCCTACCAACATTTCCACCACTAGAATTTGGCTACTTGAAACTAACACTACAAATAATTCAACACATTCGAAAAATCATCAACATAAATACACATTTATGTATTAATTAATACACATAAAGAGAGATAACAATATTAGATCAAACACCTAAGCTTATAAAATTGAAATAAAGGTAAGGAAAAAATAAAGCGAATTACACAATTTAAACAAAAGAATAAATTGAAAAATAAATACAGACCTAAGAGGGTGGAGAATAATGAAATTCCGGCGAGATCGGACGGTGGAGATGGTCCGATCTCGGGGGAGGAGTCGAATCTCGATGGAGTTTGAGTTGAGGTGCGTGTTGCGGTTTTGTGGGGTACTACTTTGTGTTTTACTTGTACACTTCTGTATGAAGGTGGATCTGGTATAAGCCTGATCAATCATGTGTTTTATTTTATATTTTATTAATTAATAATTGTATTACTTGTAAATTTTATTTATTTTATTTCATTTTTCAAGTTTATATTTATAAGGATAATGTTTTTTTTTTGAAAATATAAGGATAATGTTATTTAGTCCTTGTATAACTATATGGTTGTGCTCATATGAAATTAAACATTAACAATTTTATTAATTAATAATATATTTTCATAAAAAAATAATAATATTTAAATATTAATAATAATAATCTTTCAATAGCCCTATCTTTCTCCACATGCCCACCAACCAACCACGTCATCCTCTGTATTACTCCATCCGTGATTTGTTTGATTTTTAATGGTCAATTTGACTAAATTTTGACCGAATATTAAAGATTATTCTTTTATAATTTTTAAAAGTTAAAAGTTACCTTTTCAAAGTAGATATAATATATTTTCTAATAGTATTTTTTTTAATTTTTTATAATTATTATATATATATATTTTTTTTTTACTCAAACTTAATTAAATTGATCTTTAAAAAATACTTGAATTGGGACGAAGAGAGTATATAACAAACTCCCCGAATGCATGCAGATTGCAGAAAGTAACCTATCTTAATTGTAAAAAATATTCCCCAATTAATTATAACTCACCTACGTACCGATCTCATCTATGAATAAGATATTCATAAGTTTTACAAATAGGCAAAGATGGCTATACAAAGAAGATGCTTGTGCTTACGGAATACGGATGATACGTTCCGGTGTATGAAGAAGATATCACGTTTCAGGATCCGCCGTATTAGAAAGTAAATACTAGCGTATTATCCGTGCAAAAAATGGATTTTATTAATAAATTATATATTAATTATTATGTATAATTTAAATATATTTTTTAATATGATAATTTATTTTAGTATTAGTTTCTTTTTACATTTTTCTATACAATCCTATTTATATATTAATATTTATAAAATTTAATAATAAGTCATAATTTTAAAATTATAAATAGGTGATAAAATGTAATATTCATAATTGAGGTGATAAAATTAAGTTGAATGTAAGTAAACTATATTTAAAAAAATTACAAGATAAATAAGATTTTTAAATTAGAAAATATAGAATATAATTTAAATATAATATATGATATAGCTGTACGTATGATATATTGATATTTCTTTTCTAAAATTAGATTTTATTAAAATTGTATGGTTAGGATCGTTTCTCTGGTTCACCTAAAATTGAACGGTTATGATTTTTTTATAGTTCATCTATGTAAGATGAAAAAAAATTATATTGTTTGACTATAATAATATAGTATAAATATATTAATATTCATAAAATTTAATGATATATTAAATAAAAATTATAACATAAGTAAGATTTTAAAAATAGAAAATATAGAATATAATTTTAATATGATATTATTTGTGAGAAATTATATAAAAAGAGGACTATTGGGGATAGAATTGTATGTATGATATATGTATGGTATTCCTTTATGTCTAGACATACATAACTGTATTCAATTTTGAAGAAATATTTAAGTAAATTGATTTTTTATTTACATTTTTATTAATATTTAATATAAAATTTTATGGTATTAAAATTTTCTGTTAATATTATATGTTCTCTTATATTATATAAATTTATTATAAATATAAATATGTTATAATCTAGACCCGTATTGTATTAAATATATAATTATGCCTGAAAATTAAAATTTAATAAATATATAAATGAGCCTAAAAGTTGAAATTTTAGGTAATACAGATATGTATATAGTTAGGGTCTGTATTATAAATACATATATATTTTTTAGACTCGTGGCCAGTACCGATCGACCGACCAAAACTTTAATCTTTTGGTTATAAGAATATGGTATAGTAGTGGGTTTTTTTTATTTCTATAGGAGTAGTTTTGTTGGTTAATTATTATATTTTTAATAAATATAATAACCATTATATTCTAATTGTTATTTTTTTTATTATACAATGATATTTATATATTAATATTCATAAATTTTAATGATGTATTAAATAAAAATTATATGATAAATATGATTTTTAAAATAGAAAATATAGAATATAATTTAAATATAATATTATCCGTGAGGAGTTATATAAAACGAGTCATCCCGTGCGCACAGATTATAAGCTTGTATAATATTATCCGTGAGAAATTGTGTAAAAAAATGACTATCGGGGATTAGAGTTGTATGTGTGATATATATTCTTTTTAAAATTAAATTTTATTAAAATTGAATGGTTAATATTATTTTGATGATTCACCTAAAATTGGACGGTTATGATCTTTTATATGGTTCACTTTATCCGGCCAGTACCGTACCGATCGACCAAAACTTTTAATATTTCTATTATAATAATATAGTATAGTATAGTATATATGTTATTTTGAAAAATAATTTATATCGAAAACTAATGTTGTTATTATGTGTAGACCCTTGTTCTATTTTATAATGAATTATTCTTATTGAAAAAATATAAAATGTTATTTTTTCTTAATTAAAAAAATAAAAATAAATATTCAGGTGAGTTATTAGGACGCCCCCTTCATTTGGATGAGTCACGAGTCTCATGACTATATTTACCATTCGAAATTTCAAGAAATTATCCATGACAAAATTAAATCAATGAAGTCTTGTTATCCGACATGGGCTTTGTGCCTTTGTGATTGGATTATTGTGAATTTGTCATGACCACTTCTAACGGGCTTTGTGCCTTTGTGATTGGATTATTGTGAATTTGTTAATTTGTCGTGACAAGATTAAAATGTATTCATATATTATATAAATAAAAACATATTATTTGAAATATAATTATTATTTATTTATATTTACATAGGGCTTATAAAGACTACGTTTTTATTTATTTATTTATGCATTTAGCGAGATTATTCATTAAATCCACTTGCCCAAATTGAGATTGAAATTTTTTATTCATTTATCGAGATTCTGCTATACCATTAAAATGATATTGGTGTAATTTTTTTTAAAATTACTATAGCATAGGTTGGTACCAGAGATGTACAAAAAGCCCATTGGGCCAGACTTTGACCAGGCCCGAAAAAGTCCGGACTTTTTGGTCAAAAACCGGCCCAGACTTTGATTTTAATCGGGTCAGGACAGGCTGAGCTGGGTTTATAGAAAATATTAGAGCCTTTTTAGGCTTAGTAGACGGGCCGCATCAACCTTTTATCGGGCCAGAATGAGGCTGGGCCGGACTTTATCCGGATTCAATTAATTTTTCATAAAAATTATTAATATAAATTTAATAAAGATTTAATGGTCTTGAAGTCATCTTTAGGTAATTATCTAAAATTAATACATGTTACACTATAATGTCGAAACCATTTTCATAAATATAAGAGAGTGAATTTTATTATTACGAAATGTCATTCAACTTTTATAATCAAAATACTTATATCTTTAGATAAGTTATCTATTTTTAAAAAAAAACATTTTTCTCATTGTACAATATATATATATATATATATATATATGATTTTATTAGTTCAATGATTTTTAGAAATATTAATCGATTTATAATATATGAATATATACGTGTCTAACCTATTTTTAATTTATAATAAATGTAAATACATACATATATACATGTAAATATATTTTAATAATTGAAATTTATTAAGCCTTTTTCGGATTTTTATGCGAGTCAGGTCGGATTCAGGTTTTTTGTCGGATATGGTTGGATCCGGGCTTTTTTATAGGCCGGGTCGGACTTCACTTAAAAATATAAAGCACGTTAATGGTTTTAAACCCGGCCCAGACCGGGCCATACTTGTTTGGACCGGGTTTTTTTTAATTTTTTGGGATTCGGTTCAGGCCAGATTTTCGGATTTAGGTTTTTTTATGCATATCTATGTACTTGCACACAATGTAAGACACAAATTATTATATTCCTTCTGGTCTTGTCATTTTTGACTTTTACCCATATATTCAGATTTTATAACAATAATATTTTCTTTTTAATTTTTAGTGAAAAATACAAATACAAAATTGTACGTTACAAAATACAAATGAATTTAGTTCTATAATTAGTTGTGTAATTATCAAGACCAAGAACATATTGAAACTTTGGTTCAAAGAAATTTCAGTTACGAATAGAAATGTCCACTGCCAATCGTTGTTGTCTCACATCTCGTTACTTTCTTTCAATATTATATTATTTGATTAAATTAAAATTAAAATTAAATATTAAATATCTGACACAGCGTCACTAAAATGTGGATCAATTATCTCATTCCTTAAGTTGATAATTGAAGTGTAAGTAAATGTATAATTTCATCTAGATACAGAAAAAATTTTGAGTTTTTTTTTATGTTTTATTCAATTTGGCATATCTAAACTTAAACATTTTTCGATCATGCAAAGATACGCATTAAGACTTAAATTCAAGTTAGATACCAACATATTGGATAGGTAAATGTAATTAATTATTTAAATTTATTATAAATTCAGTTAATCTTAAAATAAACTCACGGACTTATTTAAAAGATCGATTTTACACTAATAACTATATTATGAGTAATGTTAGGGGTATAAAATTACTTCTCAAATTGAGATCCCAAATGACACGACATTGATGACATGTCATTATGAAATATTTTAATTGATGATATTTATGTTAATGCAGCGGGGTCCATTATTATTAATTAAATTAGAACTAATCAGAACATAACACGTGTTATTTGAGAAATATTTCGGTAACAAATATGGGACTTATAACATTCCTCTTATATTATATATTCAACATTAGGATTTAGGATTAAATTCATTCGTAATCAGTATAGTGGACAAAATTAATCTAAACACATATCGTTTGTACATAGAATGATCTTAATGAAATAAAACATTAATTCTATTAATATACCATTGTTTTATGTATTCGATAAATCTATACACAATGTATATTATCTCTAAATCAACATTTTATGATTTGCTTTAAAAAAAATTATGATTACCACTGCCAAATGCTGATGCATCTTTCTTTTAACTTGTTACATTAGTATGTGTTATGCCCATATTTTGCCTGAAGTTGAGTTTCGCCTGAAGTGGGGTTTCGCCCTGGAGTTGGGCTTCTCCTGAAATCGGCATCCTCCTGATATCGGACTTCTCCTGGAATCGGCATCTTTCTAATATCGGGCTTCTCCTGAAATCGGCATCCTCCTGATATCGGGTTTCTCCTGAAATCGGCATCCTCCTGATATCGGGCTTCTCCTGGAATCGGCCTCCCTGGTATGAAGATGAGGAAGAGGGAGATGATGACGACGACTCTCCCTGAATAAGTTGGCTCACCTTGAGGAAGAGGGAGACGACGACTCTCCCAGAGGTTGGCTCGCCCTAGTGAGGAAGAAGAGGAGGAGGGCTCCCCCTGAAGAGGGCTCTCTCTGAGGAAGAGGGCGCGCCCTGATCTTGTACTGCAGACACTGTTTGAGTCATATCTCAAGTTCTAGAAGTCAGAATTGGACGATCTTACAGTCTACGCGAAGTTTATGGAATGCTCTTTAATTTAGAAGTGGTCCAACAAGGAGGCGCGCCTTGGTTCTTGATGATAGAGGGCGCACCCTCCTCCGTCCGTTGCTGGGAAAGTCGGCATGTCTCCCTGCATTCACTTACTTGTAATAATAAACGAATGACATAGCTCCACATTCCTCGGGTTGCCCTCGTAGGGGAGTTATGGAGGCATATTTGGCCTTATCTTGGAAGATCTTTTCCCTGTACTCAGACGGGTTGCTCTCATCTGGGGGCTTAGAACATGACCCACGATTTGTGGTGGATCTAGTGCTGGCCTCCAGTCAAGGTATCCTTGGAAATAGCTGTAGTGGACCGGTTAGAGCCCACGGTTTCCGGGTCAATGTCGGATCCATGAAGTCCTTGGACCTTATACTGGGCTTTGACCTATCCGAACAAGCCCGAATGTAGAGTCCTCTTCCAAGAAGGTTCCTCTTGCCTTTTCTGCATTCGATTCGAAGAAGGAAACTCAGGTTTCCTAATGGGCCTCTACTTGCCAAGAATTATGTGGGCTTGATCCTCTATTTTTCCTATAAATAGAGGTACATAGGCACATTGTTGGGGGTCGAGGATTATTAGAGCTCACAACCGCCAGAGAACACAAAACTCTAGTTATTCTGAAACCTAGCAATCTCAGCCCCAATCTCATACAAACCACCACGCTCCACCGCATCTCAGCCTCATCAGATCTTTTTCCGGCAAAGAACCTCGATCTTTATTGATTACCAGATTTCTCCATCAACAGTATGCGACAATGAGCATGTGTAAGTATTGAAAATACAGATATGAACATAACAAAGGACAAAAACGAATACAGTGCATTACCGGGTCAGTTGTTTGTTAATAAGTTTACATGTGAGAGATCTTAATAGATGAATGAATATTTGATTAAAAAAATAATTTTTTATAAACGAAATAAATATTTTTACTAATTTTTTTTAGTTTTAATACAATAAAATTATGTCTTTGTAAATTCAATAGCAATGAAGCTATATCCTTTTTGGAATGTTTTATGTAGAATGTAGGGGTGAACACGGGTCGGGTTGGGCGGGTTTTAACCAAAAAACGACCCAACCCAATTAGTTCGGGTTGATAAAAACTGAACCCATTAATATAATTTTTTTTATGTAACCCAACCCAACCCAACCCAATTAATTCGAGTTGGGTTGGGTTGGATTGGGTTAAACCCTCTTCTTCAAGCAACAATACTGTAAATAAGTCTGAACATAACTTTGATATAGTCTACCTCTGTCAAATGCCAATTTTTCATAACAAATAAATAGTCCAAATGTGTGACATTAAAATATAAATAGTCATCAAATACTCAAATACAATCCAAAATCTAACTCAAAACATTAAATAGTCCAATAACAATTGGCTAGCTTAAAATAAATAAAACAACATTTTTTGTGACGAATCAATCATCAATAACATTGATAGCATTGACCTTGAGTATCTCCTTCGATGCACCAATGTCAATATTATTTTTGCCACTTATAAAATTAAAACAAAAAATGAAAACATTTATGAGCCTAGATTAAATAAAAAAGAACATCCCCTTATAATTAAATCAGTTTGGTTTATCTTTATCAAGAAACTCATACTAAATGGGCCTAATGGGCTATGCCTATATGTGTAAACGGGTTGGGTTATGGTCAAAATATGTTAAACCCTAACCCAACCCAATTTATACGGATTTTTGAAAAATTAAACCGTTCAACCCTCGGTTTTGGACGGTTCGGTTTGTTCGGCCGAAACAAGGATCGGGTTGGGTTGGGTTGGGTGGGTTGGCCGGGTTATGTTCACCCCTAGTAGAATGTATTTGTACTTCAAATTTATTATTTGAATATTAGAAATTAATATTATCAAATTTAATATTAAAATTTAATTTCGTATATGTAAGTATTGTCGTATAAAATGTAACGGATAATATATACATAGATTAATCGATTATTTTTAAATAATTTAAGTAATCATTTTTTCTAACAGATAAGTTTTCTAAGAGCAACTCCAAGAGATGCTTCATGTTGACTTCTTGGTTAAAGTTCGGAAAAAATGAGATGCTAACATCCTCTAACAGCCTCCTGTTTTATCTCAAAACGGCTAAGAGCTTTAGAAACCTCCTAACAATGAAGAGCAGTTTATGATTTTTTGGCTAAAATTAGAATGTACATTATATATAGCAGTTATAGTTTCATAAATGTATGTTTATTAAAAAAGTATAAAATATATATTAAGATTTAATTTTAGGGAGGGTTGTTGGAGCTACTTAGTTTTTTTGTATATTAAATAATTAAGAGCCCATATAATAATATTTTTTATGTATGATATATATTCTTTTTAAAATTAGATTTTATTAAAATTGAATGGTTAAGATTATTTTGATGGTTCACCTAAAATTGGACGGTTAGAATCTTTTATATGGTTCACTTTATCCGGTCAGTACCGTACCGATCGACCAAATTTTTTAATCTTTCTGTTATAATAATATAATATAGTATAGTATAGATGTTATTTTGAAGAATAATTTATATCGAAAACTAATGTTGTTATTATGTGTAGACCCTTATTCTATTTTATAATGAATTTTTCTTATTGGAAAAATATAAAATGTTATTTTTTCTTAATTTTAAAAAAAAATAATATTCAGGTGAGTTATTAGGACGCCCCCTTCATTTGGATGAGTCATGAGTCTCATGACTATGTTTACCATTCGAAATTTCAAGAAATTATCCATGACAAGATTAAATCAATGAAGCTTGTTATCCGATACGGGCTTTGTGCCTTTGCGATTGGATTATTGTGAATTTGTCATGACCACTTCTAACGGGCTTCGAATTAAATTAGGAAATTTAATTTTATTAAAGTTTTTATTCTCTAAAAACTACATAAGTTCATTATTCAGTCTTATTAATTTTTTTTCGGATATAATTCTCAATTTTTATTGATTCTTAAATTCTCTATCAACATTATTAGTTATACATAGGATTTAATTTTCATAAATCCATTTAAATTATTCATAAATAAAACTAAATATATTATCTAAAAATATTTATTAAATATGTGTGCAAAATTTAAATAAAAATATATACGATCAATATTATTTTATGAGAATTGCTACTTCGTTCAAATCTATTTCCGAGAAAATCTCAAATAATGGATTGTCAGCTCATTTATTTTCTCATAATAAATAAAGTAAAACCTTTGATAAACATGTAAATATCACTAATTAATATCTACCATATGTTATTTAAAATAGTTTTAAATTTTAATAAAACCCTTACCATTACTCTCTTTTTTCAATAAAGAGGTTTATAATTTTAAAAATAATTATCTATTTAATAAAATTTGAAGATGAGTTAGAGTCACATGCAGAATATTAGGTGATAGATGATAAACACTTGTCATTATTTGAGGAATCTAAACGTGCTCCCTTATCATTATCCTTAATTATAAACAAATATATTAGGACGAACAAAATAGAAAAGAAACATTGATAATAGATAAAAAAATAATCGTTAGTCAAAGTGTAATGGTGTATTGGTGCTAGACTGTTAGTCAAACTAAACGGGCCAATAAAGAGTAAACTGCATGGCCGAAGATATTTTTAGAAAATAAAAAATACAACATAAACAAGTAAGCTTAACTTATTGGGTTTGAAAGCCACCTGGCTTGAACACAAGGCCCCCACAAACAGCCCACAAATAGCCATTATTTCAAAATTCATTGGCATTTATATTTGTACGTTACTAAAACCTCTATAAATGAATACATTTGGATAAAAAATATATATTCATTTAACGAGATTATTTATTTATCGATAAATAAATATTAATTTATTTAAATAATATATTTAAACTTGTTTTATTAATTATATCACTATATATATACTATATTCAAATGTATCTAAACTTTACTCTGGTTATAACTTTTATATAAATTTTAAATACATTCATTTTTTTTAGAATTCTAGATTAGTTTTATTTTACATGTATAAATGTAATAGATAAAGTGCACGGTACCATGTATTGCACAAAATTAAGTATAAGATGCATTTTGGTGGAAGAAAAAAACAATCAATTTTAGAAGTATTTTTTGAAAAGATATTACTTATTAATGTGTTTGAAAATTATTATTGGATAAAATGTATTCATATATTATATAAATAAAAATATATTATTTGAATTATAGTGATTATTCATTTATATTTACATAAGACCTATAAAGACTACGTTTTTATTTATTTATTTATGCATTTAACGAGATTATTCATTAAATCCGCTTGCCCAAATTGAGACCAAAAATTTTTATTCATTTATCGAGATTCTGCTATACCATTTAAATGATATCGGTGTAATTTTTATTAAAATTACTATAACATAGGTTAGTACCAGAGATGCACAAAAAACCCATTGGGCCAGACTTTGACCAGGCCCGAAAAAGTCCGAACTTTTTGGTCAAAAACCGGCCCAGATTTTGATTTTGATCGGGCCAGGCCAAGCCGAGCCGGGTTTATAGAAAATATTTGAGCCTTTTTAGGCCCAGTAGACGGGCCCATCAGCCTTTTATCAGGCCGGAATCAGGCTGGGCCGGGTTTTATCCGGATTCGATTAATTTTTCATAAAAATTATTAATAAAGATTTAATGGTCCTAAATTCATCTTTCACTTTAGGTAATTATCTAAAATTAAGACATGTTACACTATAATATCGAAACCATTTTCATAAATATAAGAGAGTGAATTTTATTATTACGAAATGTCATTCAACTTTTATAATCAAAATACTTATATCTTTAGATAAGTTATCTAAATTTTTTTAAAAACATTTTTCTCATTATACAATATATATATGATTTTATTAATTCAATGATTTTTAGAAATATTAATCGATTTATAATATATGAATATATATATATATATATATGTGTCTAACCTATTTTTAATTTATAATAAATTTAAATACATACATATATACATGTAAATATATTTTAATAATTGAAATTTATTAAGGCTTTTTTCGGATTTTTATCCGGGCCAGGCCAGATTCAAGGTTTTTTCCGTATCGGGCCAGACCCGGGCTTTTTTTCAGGTCGGGTCGGACTTTACTTAAAAATATAAATCACGTTAATGGTTTTAAACCCGGCCCAGACCGGGCCATACTTGCTTGGACCAGGTTTTTTCAATATTTTTGGGATTCGGTTCCGGCCAGATTTTCGGATTTAGGTTTTTTTTGTATATCTATGTACTTCACACAATGTAAGACACAAATTATTCCTTCTGGTCTTGTCATTTTTGGCTTTTACCCATATATTCAGATTTTATAACAATAATATTTTCTTTTTAATTTTTAGTGAAAAATACAAATACAAAATTGTACGTTACAAAATACCAATAAATTTAGTTCTATAATTAGTTGTGTAATTATCAAGACCAAGAACATATTGAAACTTTGGTTCAAAGAAATTTTAGTTACGAATAGAAATGTTCACTGCCAATCGTTGTCGTCTCACATCTCGTTACTTTCTTTCAATATTATATTATTTGATTAAATTAAAATTAAAATTAAATATTAAATATCTGACACAACGTAAAATGTGGATCAATTATCTCATTCCTTAAGTTGATAATTGAAGTGTAAGTAAATGTATAATTTCATCTAGATACAAAAAAAATTTTGAGCTTATTTTTTTATGTTTTATTCAATTTGGCATATCTAAACTTAAACATTTTTCGATCATGCAAAGATACGCATTAAGACTTAAATTCAAGTTAGATACCAACACATTGGATAGGTAAATGTAATTAATTATTTAAATTTATTATAAATTTAGTTAATCTTAAAATAAACTCACCGACTTATTTAAAAGATCGATTTTCTATACTAATAATTATATTATGAGTAATGTTAGGGGTATAAAATTACTTCTGAAATTGAGATCCCAAATGACACGACATTGATGACATGTCATTATAAAATATTTTAATTGATGATATTTATGTGAATGCAGCGGAGTCCATTATTAATAATTAAATTAGAACATAACACGTGTTATTTGAGAAATATTTCGGTAACAAATCTGGGTCTTGTAACATTCCTCCTATATTATATATTCAACATTAGGATTTAGGATTAAATTCATTCGTAATCAGTATAGTGGACAAAATTAATCTAAACACGTATCGTTTTTACATAGAATGATCTTAATGAAATAAAACATTAATTCTATTAATATACCATTGTTTTATGTATTCGATAAATCTATACACAATGTATATTATCTCTAAATCAACATTTTATGATTTGCTTTAAAAAAAATTATGATTACCACTGCCAAATGCTGATGCATCTTTCTTTTAACTTGTTACATCAGTATGCGACAATGAGCATGTGTAAATATTGAAAATACAGATATGAACATAACAAAGGACAAAAACGAATACAGTTAAAAACTCAAGGTGCATTACCAGGTCAGTTGTTTGTTAATAAGTTTACATGTGAGAGATCTTAATAGATGAATGAATATTTGATTAAAAAAATAATTTTTTATAAACGAAATAAATATTTTTACTAAACTTTTTTTAATTTTAATACAATAAAATTATGTCTTTGTAAATTCAATAGAAATGAAGCTATATCCTTTTTGGAATGTTTTATGTAGAATGTATTTGCACTTCAAATTTATTATTTGTATATTAGAAATTAATATTATCAAATTGAATATTAAAATTTAATTTCGTATATGTACGTATTGTCGTATAAAATGTAACGGATAATATATACATAGATTAATCGATTATTTTTAAATAATTTAAGTAATCATTTTTTTCTAATAGATAAGTTTTCTGAGAGCAACTCCAAGAGATGCTTCATATTGACTCCTTGGTTAAAGTTCGGAAAAAATGAGATGTTAACATCCTCCAACAGCCTCCTATTTTATCTCAAAACGGCTAAGAGCTTTAGAAACCTCCTAACAATGAAGAGCAGTTTATGATTTTTTGGCTAAAATTAGAATGTACATTATATATAGCAGTTATAGTTTCATAAATGTATGTTTATTAAAAAAGTATAAAATATATATTAAGATTTAATATTATGGATGGTTGTTGGAGCTGCTTAGTTTTTTTTGTATATTAAATAATTAAGAGTCCATATAATAATATTTTTTATGAAGAGGGACTTAAATATCTCTTGGAATCTAAACGTGCTCCCTTGTCATTATCCTTGATTTATTATATTTATTAATTATAAACAAATATATTAGGACGAACAAAATAGAAAAGAAACATTGATAATAGATAAAAAAATAATCGTTAATCAAAGTGTAATGGTGTATTTACTGCACCTAACAGCTAACGCATCTCTCTCCCTCCCTCTCTCCTCTCTTGTATATCCTACTATCCTATACGCACATATATATCATCACCCTTCTCTCTCTCTCTCTCTCTCTCTCTCTCTCTCTCTCAACTGCCATTTTCTACACTCTAAACTACACGTCCTCTCTCTCTCTCTCTCTCTCTCTCCCCGTAACTAACTAGCATATCATATATGTATATACTTGTATTACTACTAACGCATCTCTCTCCCTCCCTCTCTCCTCTCTTATATATCCTACTATCCTATACACACATATATATCATCACCCTTCTCTCTCTCTCAACTGCCATTTTCTACACACTAAACTACACGTCCTCTCTCTCCCCCCTAACTAACATATAATCTCGTATTGGCAACTGGCAAGTGAATGAAGAAAATATAGAAGGGAGCAAGTAATAATAGTTGTATTTACTTGTACTACTACTGCACCTAACAGCTAACGCATCTCTCTCCCTCCCTCTCTCCTCTCTTGTATATCCTACTATCCTATACACACATATATATCATCACCCTTCTCTCTCTCTCTCTCAACTGCCATTTTCTACACACTAAACTACACGTCCTCTCTCTCTCTCTCTCTCCGTAACTAACTAGCATATCATATATGTATATATTGTGCAAGTGATAAGGGAGATAGATTGAGTGTACGTTATATCTATTATATCAAAGCACAGAAATGCTGAAATTGCATAGACACAAATCTAATTCTACCTCTGATCATCATAAATCTAATACTTATGACAAAATTGAGTTCAAATTCTCCAACATTCAAGCTTTTCAGGTGATCGTTTTCACTGTTTCTCAGTTCTCAACACTTCATTTTATTAATTTTCACTGTAATTGCCGTGTTCATTGTGTGATTGTTTAGTTATGATACTGCATTGTGTTGCGATTATATGTTTCGTCGTATAATTACTTTAATTATGGCATTGTGAGTTTAATTTTGATTGTTAATTTGTTTTTAATTTTTCTAAATAAATTAATTGTTAGAAAGAGTAGATTTGTTTAATTTATGTTTTGTTTGGCTGTTGGAAGTACTTAATCGAACGGTAACTTACAGTTATGAGGTATCATTTTTCGTAATTTATGGTGTAGTTATTGTCATGGATTTAAGAAAGCTGGTGCTGTTACATTGTAATTATTGTTGGTAATGCTAGATTTGTAATCTTGTGTAGTGTTGTAGTTACATTATAATGGTAGGGAGACGTGCTAGTAAGTCATAACAGTCCGAATATTAGTGCCTTCTATCTGATCAGTTCGGTCTGAGAGCGAAGAATTTTATTTTGAAAGCTTGTAAAATTTTCGACTATAAAGGATATATGTAAAAGGATATATACCAGCTAAAAGTTTCAAGCCAATAAAAGTGAAAATAGTCATTTAAAAATAAGTGAAAGTAGAAGAATAGCAGTCGCAACATACCCAAGAAGATGAAGCAATCGTTTTGTGCATGCTGAACAGATTTGTCTGAAGATTGTTAGATTGTGCGTGCTTCATTGAGGGATGTGTTATGCATTGGAGATAGTCTTAGAGATGCACATGCATATATGATACAAACACATATCATGCAGTACATTGTTACAATATGACAAGCGCATGGAATAAATAAATTAGTTGTTAATTATTACGGAGTATAAATTATTTAGATATAAGTATGTTTATAATTAATAATTATACCATCAAGTTGTTAGAAACATTATAGATTATAGCAGTAGAATAATAAAATGATTTGTTTCCTTTAATTAATCATGGTAGTAGAAATTAATAAGTATTCACTTTTCTTTTTATCAGGAAATTACTTGGTTTCCAAGTAATAGTTTATCTATATAGAGATGAATATTATAAATTGATTTTTATTGGATAAATCTGGGATCCATTTTAGTATGTCCAGTTTAAAACAAAATGCCGTTATTTTTCCTTCCACCATAATAATTTTCATTATTAAATTATAACAAGGCAAAGTACTTGCTTCCCTCTACTCGATCTTTCATTGTTTAAAGTTTCCTCATCTCGGAGGTGCTCGGAGGTGCCATGTAGTACCAATTATTAAAAAACACTTGGTTTCTGCTCTTATATCTGGTAATAATTTTAGGGATCCAAAGGCATCTCGAAATTGGTCACTCAGTATCAACTGAAAAGCTCAATGCAGTTATAATAGTTATATAAAAATACTGAAATACTCTCCCACCAGTTGTGTCTTTTTTACCACTTTTTCAGTGAACTAACCATCATTGTCTTCATCCCCTCTGTCAGATTATAGGATATTACTATATCATTATTGCAATATATTTTCTTTATTTGTGTTTTGATTCTGGTCCTTGGAACTAGAACTTGATCAGCAGTTACATTTTAATAGTTTTGTTTACTTCTGTTTTTGTAGTTTTTAACCTAAATATATTAAGCAGGTACCTAAAGGGTGGGATAAGCTTTCCGTGTCTCTTTTCTCTGCAAAAAAAGGGAAAACTATCAGCAAATCAGGGAAAGCATCGGTGCGGAGTGGAAACTGTCGATGGACAGAGACTTTATCAGATTCAATATGGGTTGCACGAGACAATGATTCAAAAGATCTTGAGCAATGCCTCTTTAAAATTGTCGTTTCCATGGTGTGATATCTGTGTACACAAATTAAATTTTATCTTAATGTCAGTCTATTACAGTTTACATATGAAATCCATATTTAGCATGCCTAAGCTAGTTTCATATATGTGTGTGTGTGTGAGAGAGAGAGTGTAACGGTGGAAGTTGATCCATCATAATTTATATACAATATAACTATTTATCCTGCTATCAAACATTTCACTTTTCTCATCAATGTACCTACATGCATCTCATCACTATGCATCTATTCATAGTGCTTGTGCTTCTATGGCAGGGATCAGCTAGATCCAGTATCCTTGGAGAAGCTTCAATCAATCTGGCGGGTCATATGAGTTCAAAAGTTTCCGTCCCTCTTTCATTGCCTTTAAAAAAATGTGTTCATGGGACGACTATACAAGTGAGTCATCCCCATTTCTTACAACGGATGCTATAATATATTTTGGTGCAATAAGTTGTCCGGTGTCAAACAATGTAAATTAATGGATTTGAATTCTGAGAATTCAAGCGTATCATGTACAAGTATGCAGTTATGTTTTTATTTTCTTTCTGTAGGTTGAAGTTCAGTGCTTGGCACCAACAAAACTTGGGTATGTCAGTCAACATACATTAGCTTATTTTTAGTCCCATAACAAAACTGAGGTTTTTGACAGTCCTTGCAATTTTTCAGGACTGAAAATTGTAACGAGGTGCATAAAATTATAGAAGATGTGACTGCAGATGATGACGTAGATAGCATGTCAAATGGATCCAGCTATACATTTAATAAGAGTTTTGGGTCTTCTTCTGGTAACCTAAGTCATCGGGGAGGACTTGGAAGCAGGGTATGCAATTAATATTCAATTATTTGGGATTTATGTAGTATTTTAGTGTCTGCTGATTTTTTATCTGCTTCTATCTGTGTGCTAGATCGATAGCCCAAGCCCTAATTTTTTTTCATAATTCCAACTTGTAATAATTTAATATAAATAGATCAGTTATGTCTGTTTAGGGACCCTTAGTTGGTATGTTCGTCATGTAAGAACTTAGTACACAAAGATGTCTTGGACAAGTCAATATTACCCTCACATATATGTAACTAACAAGTGCTAAACTCCTCTAGGCCCTATCATCATGAAATTATATTTGCCATGTAAAACGATCAAACCATCACTAATATAGAAACTGAGGTTTCCCTGTGACACCTTATGGCAAAATCTTTAGAAATTTATGCTAGCATTATTTTTATTTGCATTACCTTTTTGTTAAAGTATCTTAAATAGACTTGTAACTTGATTATTTACTTATCTCTTACAGCAGTGGAATTTGTACTCATATAGTCTCAAAAAAAAATAATCTTGGTGATGAGGTCAGAGATTAAAACTAAGGTCAAGTTACAGATGTAGTGACTTAATTATACTAGACCCGTATGCGTAAAGTTTCTACTTCTCACCCGTAAAATCAGTCAAAATGTTTTGTTGAGAAATTTTCTTGGTGAAGGCACCCCCAAAAGCCCTAGGTAGTTTTTCTTGTCAAATGTTCCTTGATTGTCCAAGTCACGAGATGAGTAGTGTAAAGAACAAAGTATATACGGCAGTGTAATTAATTATATGTATTGAGCTATACAGTTCAGAAAGAAACTATTCACAGTGATCTATAACAAAGGAATTGTTTAGTTGCTCCATAGTTTAAAAACGTATAAGTTTCCCGTTATGTAATTCAAACTTTACGAATCTCGTACGTGCATTTCCAGTCCAGGGAGGTATTAGTCAATAATCTTTCTGCTTTTCTGCGGTATGATTATGTGTATTGAGCTATATTTCAGAAAGAATCTATTCACGGTGATCTGTAACAAAAGAATTGTCTGGTTGCTCCATGGTATAAAAACTTTTTAAGTATACCGTTTTGTAATTACAACTTGACGGCTCTCATGTGAATTTACAGTTCAAGTAGGTATTAGTCAATAATATTTCTGCTTTTCTAAAAACGAACCACTTATTAGACACCGTCTTTCAAAATTTTGTTACTGAGCAGGAATTGTGATATAACTATTTTTTGCCCTCCAGTCAGGGTCAGCCCTGAAAAATTGGATGCCCTAAGTGAATCAAAATTTTGTGCCCAACAATAATTCTAAGTTAAATACATGCGTTTTATTATTAATAATATTCTTCTAGCATTTTTGCTAGCAAAATAATTCACGAGTCTTATATAATCAAGATTTTGAAGTATATCTTTCTCAATTGTGCCCCTACATTTTGTTTTTTTAATGCCCCTATATATCATGAAAAAATTTCTCCCTTGTAAAAAATTGTTGCCAAAAAATATTTTGTTTTTTTGGTGCTCCATTCAATAACATAAGCCGCTTGGCCTCGTGGGGCTCTGTCCCCGGTCATTACATATCATCTGTTAACGATGTTTATAACATTTTATGAATATTAAAAAGCTTGGTTTTGTCGCTACATATACCTCCAACAATTCATTTTGAGTACTTGCAGTAGTTCTAGTGCTTTATTTTTTTGAAGTAATCAACACATATATTCTTCTTGTACTTCTAGGAAACAAGTTTCTCTGTTGGTTCGGAGGATTCTTTAGGCAGAGAAAGCTTCTCCCCGCAAAGTAACTTAAGTGGTGTTTTGAACAATGTCATTGGGCGACAAGATTCAACTGGCTCCCAAAGTAATGTTTCTTATGGATCTTATCATGTCTATGATTCTTCTACCTCAAATCACTCTCCTTATCATTCAGGAAAGATTCCTCAAAATCAAAAAGAAGACTCAGGGCACATATCACATAGTATAGCAACATCACCTATACAAAATTCTGATTCCTCTAATAAATTTCTTGAACCGGAAGAAGTTAAAACTGAAGAACTTAGGGCGGAAGCTGGAATGTGGGAACGAAATGCTCGGAAATTGATGGTTGATATAGAACATTTGAGGAAGGAAATCAAAGACCAAACTAAACGCCACGCAGATCTGGGTCTGGAGCTTTCTTCCTCACAGACAGAATGTGCTCATTTGAAACAAGAAATTAAACACCTGAAAGAGGAAGCTGCGAAGAAACAAAAAGATCACGAGAATATGAAACTTGAAGCCCTAGACAAGGATAGCTTTCAAAAGGAACTGGAAGATGAGATAAGTTTTCTCAGAGAATCGAATGGTAATCTGGCTCTGCAGCTGAAGAAAACTCAAGATTCAAACCTTGAGCTAGTTTCTGTTCTTCAGGAAATGGAGGAGACCATCGAAAAACAGAAAGTGGAAATCGAGAATCTCTTGATGATCAAGTCAAAATATGCCAACACAGAATTTGAATATAATTCTGAGCAGAAGGACATTGAAGAAGTTAGTTCAACTGAGCAAGTTCCAACAGAAAAAATGGTAAAGTGTCCTTGTGGTTCAGATCCGAGAAATTGTATCGTACACATAATAACAGATAGCCACACAGTTGTGCAACATGAGAAGAAATTAAACTTAGAGCTCCAGCTACAAGATATGCAGAAAGCAAAAATGAATTCGAGGTTACCAGATCATGACAAAAGAGACAATCTTGATCTAATTAATGCAATCGAATCTTTAAAGGAAAAGGTTCAAGAGCTGGAGAGGGATTGTAATGAGCTGACAGATGAAAATCTGGAGCTTTTATGCAAGTTGAAAGAGGCAAAAAAGGATCTTTCAGATAGTGGTAGTTTCTTGAATTTCTTATCAAATGACAGTCAAGAAGTAGGCTCTGATCATTTACAAATTCGATGCGATGTTCTCGAAAGTAAATGTAGTAACCTGGAGCTCCAGTTGCAAGGCTCTGAGGATAAAGTTTGTTATCTTGATAATGAACTTCAGAAGAAATGTGCCCAAATAGAACAGCACGAATGTAAGATTGCTGCATTGCAGCAAAAGTTATCAGGTCAAAGAGAAGAAGAAACTAAGAGTAAGTAACCCTCTCCTCATTCTTGCGCAAAATGGCCACCTAAACGTAACTGTTGCTAACATGTGTTCTGTGCATGTTGTTTATATGGTTTCATTTTTGCTTATGATCAGAAAAAGCAAGTATGAACACTTGGATAACAGGAGACACTTATGCTAATGCTATTATATATATTTCTTAACTTTGGCAGATGATGATCATCCAGTTCAGCACATGCAGGCTGAGGCAGTTTTGGACAATTCAGTTCCATTGGACAATAAAAAGGTTCCATTGGAAGAAAGTCTGCAATGCAGTGAACAGGAGATTGCAGTGAAGGTTAAAAATTGTTTCAGTTTTCAAAACTTGGTGGAGAATGATGATCTGCAGTCGCAGAAGCTTCGCTCTTCTGGTCAAGGACTTGAGAATCTTTGTAAAGAACTGGAATTGAGGGTAGCGGGTCTTGGGGAAGAACTTCTGACAAAAGACTCTGTAATAGAAGAACTGAAGGCAGACTCTTTACTGAAAGAAATAGAGATTGAGGCACTACGGCTTCAACAAGGTGACTTGAAAGCTCATATTTCTGATCTACAAAAGTTAAAAATTGAATTGGAGGGAAATATGGAAGCTATGAAACGAGAAGGTAGTAGCATGACCTACGAATCTTCAAAAATAGAGAATGATATCAAAAGCAATACTGATTCCCATATGTTCGCATATAAGATTCTTGAAAAGAAAGTGATGGAACTCGAAAACTGCAGACATGAATTGGAACTCAACTTGTCCGAATTGGAAAATGAAAATGTACAATTATCAGAACGCGTGTCTGGCTTAGAAGCTCAACTGAGGTACATAACTGAGGCAAGGGAGTGTAGTCGCTTGGAAGCTCAACATTCAGAAACTCAAATAATGAATCTCCAGGATGAAATCAATAGATTAGTTAATGAAACAGAGGCACAGAAAGTTGATATGAGACGCAAGTTGCAGAACATGCAAAAGCGGTGGTTAGAAGCAGAAGAAGCAAGTGCATATCTGAAAAAAGCGAACCCAAAGTTACAGGCTACTGCGGAAACGTTTATTGGAGAATGCAATTTCCTTCAGAAAACAAATGGAGAGCTTAGGCAACAAAGATTAGAATTGAATAGGCTCTGCAGTGTATTGGAAGCAGAACTAAAAGAATCACAAAAGAGGTTCTCTGGGTTTGTAATGAGGATTGAAGCTTTAGAAGCAAAGTTTTCTTCAATGCTGTCTGAATTTTCTTCGAAAGAGGAAATTTTAGCTTCAGAACTAAATGCTATTCATGTCCTGGACAGTGAATATAGAGAGAAACTTGATTTAGGGGAGAGATTGTTGAATCAAATGTACTTGGATAAGGCAGCTGAAGTTGAAAAAATTCAGCAAGAGGTAGTGCACCTTAGTAGCCAAATTTCTGCTACTCGTGATGAGAGGGAGAAAAGAGGCTCAGAAGCTGTCTTAGAAATGCACATTTTACGTGCAAACAATGACAAGCTTGAAGCAACTCTTCAAGAAGTCCGTGGCAAATTAGAATTGTCCGAAAAGAAGCTTAATATGATTCAGATGGAATATGATTCAAAGGCTGTACATCTGAACCAGGAACTGGCTGCTTCCAAACAAAATCATGACGTTCTTGTAGGTAAACATGAAAAGCTATTGGGGATTTTTAAAGATATCAGAGTTAATGAAGAAAAACTTAAGGGCACGGTTGACGAGCTCGAGTCTAAACTAAAGTCAACTGATTGTGAAAAACTACAACTAGAAGAAGAAACCTCCAGCCTTAGGACTCGATTGCAGCAAATCTCATTACTTCAAGAGGAAGTTCTAATTCTTAAGACCTCAATTAATGAAATGAAAATTGACAATCAGAGACTGGCAGCTTCACTGCAGTTAATATCAGGGGACTATGAAGAAGTGAAAATTGAGAGGGACCAACTAATTCAGAAAATCTCTGGTATGCAGAATACAGTTTCTGAACTGGAGGATAACAAACGAAGTAAGGTTGCTTTAGAAGAAAAAATTTTGCGACTAGAGGGAGATCTTAGTGCTAGAGAAGCACTATGTGCACAAGATGCTCAGCTGAAAAATGAGGTTGGAAGAATCAAAAGGACAAGTAGTCAATTACAGTGGAAAATAAGAAGTCTTGAAGAGGAGAAAGAAGAATGTCTTGATAAAGTTCGAGCACTTGAAGAGGAACTGAAGCAGAGGGGAGAATTACAGTCCACCAGTGATCATTTGCCCATATCGTATGGTACCTACACAGACCATGAAGCACCAATGTTTTCAGAGGTCTGTATCATTTTTTTTCTTATTTATTTGTTCTTTCTTATTCTATTTTATTACAAAAAGGAACAAGTGGTTGGTTTGCAGTATTAATATTGAGGGATAAGACCTAAGAGAAATTATTTATCTTTTAGCATTTTCTAGTTACTAAATTTTATAACCAAAATGTGTTACAACTTCATTATGTACATTATTCTACACCAGAAGTTATATTTTTCATTTGATAGTTATTTGGAATTAGTTTGCTTTACTGCAATGTTTAACTAGAGAGAATTTGCTTTATATTCTATAATACGATCATACCACACAATTCATTAATAAGTGATCTAATGACATTGATTGAAGGCTTTGTATTTTACGTTTACCCTGTCCATATTTGTTTTTAGACCTCTTGTCTATTGCATCAATCCTTTACCAAAATACTTTTTAGAAAAAGAGAGAGAAAAACTCAAAAGCAAAGGGTCTTACGGAAATAGCCTCTTAGGGGCAAGGTTTGTGTACATAACACCCTTACCAGATCCTCTTCCGAATGAGACATACTAGGTGTTTTTGTTTTTTAATTTACCAGAATATTTATTCCATATCCTTGTGGTTTTTATTAACTTGATATATCTCCTTCAGGTTGGAAACTCTTCTAATCTGGATAGTGATTTGACTTCAAGGATCCAGTTTCTTGAAAACGAACTTGCAGAGGCCTTGGAAGCCAATGATATGTATAAAGCTCAGCTTAAGAGGTTAGCAGAAAATAAGTTCTATTCATTTTAAAATTTTAATTTATAAAAAATATATCTCTGTCTTATTTCTCGGAGATTTTTTTAAAACAGCAAACTCTATACCATGATAAAGTTTTGATCAGTTAGTTATTGCCTAAGTTGATTTTTCCAAATTGAACAATGTGTACTGCTTGGGACTTGTACATGATATACCAGTTCCAATGATCTGAATTATTGAATTATTGTAATCAGATTACAGGATTTTGATCCAACACACATTTACAGAGATGCTCAAATATCGTATTGCTAGTCTTTGATTGCATAGATGTCTTTTTTGATGAGACATCATACTATTATTTCAAGGCAAATCTCCGATTTCTCCTTTGATGTGCCATCTAGAGAAGAAAAGTTACCTTCCAGGGATTTGCAATTCGTTTGTTTCATTTTTTATACTTGTTCTATCAATATCTTACAGTTAACTAGAGAGGTTGATTTCCGTCCATAGTAACCTGAATTGACTCTCCCACCCTGATTTTTGTTGTGCAGTATGTTGTCAGACAGCTCCCGAATAAATGCTGACAGCGAAACAATTAACAAAGAGAGTGATCAAAGAATGTCATTACTGGAAACAGAGTTAAAAGAATTACTCGAGCTCTACCTTCACAAGAGTCTCAAATGTGCAGAGGTTGAAGCTAAACGGGAACAACTAGTAATGAAACTGAAGACGTCAAATGGTCATAGAAGAAACTGGTTTTCGTGAATCACATAAGTTTAGTGATTGGTTGGTACTCGTTAACACTGCATCGATTCTACACTTGTTATACTAACAAATGTATATTGTCATTAGATAGTAGATGAGCTTGTGTGTAAAAAATAAAAGGTCTGGGGTATAGACGGGTGTTAGGCCCTATATGTCACAATTTGTGGAGAAAATGCCCTAAATGGCACACCCAAAAAAATGGTTCTAAATAGCACTCCAAAACGCTACATCGTGTAGAGTTTTGAAAGAAAAAAATTCTCCCCAAAACGTTACTTTAAGTTGCGTTTTTTAGCCCAGAACCCAAGATAAAGTAGCGTTTTTCTCCAAAAAAAATTTTAAAAAAAATAAAAAAAATGCAAAACGCTACACGAAGTAGTGTTTTTCCCCGAAAAAAATTAAAAAAAAGTGCAAAACGCTACACGAAGTAGCGTTTTCACCTTTTTTCCAGCACGCCACACTATGTAGCGTTTTGGAGTGTTATTTAGGGCCATTATTACGAGTTGTGCCATTTAGGGCATTTCCCCCTCAAATTGTGACATATAGGGCTTTTTCTCGGTATAGACATTCTTGTGCAGAAGATCTGGCACCTGATTGAGGCGTTGCGCTAAATGTGGAAATTACCAGCCAACCAAAAAAAAATCGGCTTCTTCTACAGATTCTATTTGTAAATTAACTTTTTATGGAGTCAAAATGTTAAAATACGGAGAGCCTGTTTTTTCGGTCTGTGGTCTTAGTTATCTTGTCTTTTGTTGAAGTCCAGTATTGGTATCGGTAATTACCAACAGAAATCGATATAGTATAGCCTATAGGTCGATATTTGGATCACTTTGGACAAGTTCCTTCTATTTAAGATCCCTCCAAGTCATTTTTTATGTTACCTAGAGTTTATTTTCTTTTAGATAAATAAGCATATCCACGTCTTGTAAAATACTACATGTATGCAGAATAAAATATTAGTTCTTATATTTTATAAAGAAAAGTGTTATCTTGTTTCTGATTAAAATTGCTAAAAGGTCTAACAATTTCCTTTATTAACTTTTACTTCTGTTTTAAAGAGATTTTATAAGTTGCGTTGCTTATCCTTTATTAAAAAATATGTACACAGTAGTAGTGTATATTAAATATAATTTTCTTGTTATTTATATTAGTTTATAACTCGTGTATCGTAAAAAGTTATATATACATTTATTATATTTAATACAAAATTTTGATTTATTATTTTTTAATATAATTTTAAAATATGTAAGACTCATAATATCTTAATTTAACTTTAATATAATAGTATCTATATATAAACAAGTCCAACACCCAAGTCACATTTCTTGATATTAAAAAATAAAAATATTTATAAACTTGACATATGTAACTAGTATATAATATTTCCACGGTTCTTTCCTTAATATAATTTTTAAATTGATAATATTCGTATTATCCATCAGATTAATGAATTATTTTTTATTCAATTTTAATATAATAGTATAAATATAAAATTAAGTCTAATACCTGTATCTTATATAACCTTTATAAAATTACATTCGAGATATTAAAATTATAAATACAGAATTATGTCTAATACCTATATATCTTAAACAATTATATAGAATTTTGTCTCAATAATAATATAAATATAGATCTTATATAACTTTCATAAAATTACATTTTCGATATTAGAATTGTAAATACAGAATTATGTCATGATATATAACCTTCATTAGTATTTTTAGTTTTAATAATATAAATATTAAATATGAATATTTTAATGATAAGATTTGAACATCTAATCTTTTTTAATATCATGAATATTATATTTCTAATATATTGTTAATAGAATTTGAACCCTAGATCCTTAATAGTGTACCAAGAGTGTAGTATAAATATAAAATTTAAAGTTCTCTGTACAACCTTTGTCTAAAATTTTAATATATTTGATGATATTTAAAACCTAAACACCAATAAACAGGAGCAAACATCATATAGTGCAAACGTTATCGAAACCAAAATATTAGTATTTGATCGATGATCGCCTAATGACCTGACCAATAAGAGAGTGAAGGAAGAGAAAATAAATATATACGAAATCAATGCACCAAGTCACAGTAGTTGTATTACAGGGAAAGAATTATCTTGTAGAATTTTATTTACGCGTAGATAAATATATCAATTGTTATTTCAATTACAGTGGAATGCTGACCACATAATTGAAGAAAATAATAGGGCCAAAACAAGAGAACTCTACAGAGATGAAACCTAGGGAGCTTTAAGACTAATTGAGATTGAAATTTCTTCCTGCCAATCTTTTTCAGTCAAGTTTCGAGTCGTGTTTTCTTATTATCAATTAAACTATTCACAGTATGGAGTAAGCTCGGATGACCTCAACTATCGGTGCCCGGCACAATGGGCACTTGCCTCCACGCACCAACTCATTTGCACACTTTGAACAAGTGCACATGTGGCCACACCTGGAGAAAGAGAGGAGAGTGTATTAGCAACAAAATAAATTAAGGCAACAAAAGAAATATTAGTTATTTAGGTTCGTAGGCAACTTATTACATCCTTAATATCACATGAAACTAATATATATTAAATGTGAGCAGATTGGGAGATGTATCTTCTCAAGCAACACTTGTAGTGTGTTTGTGGACTCGCTTTTATACGTTGATATAATATATGAAATGTTTCTTCAACAGCACTAGATGTGTACTTGGCAAAAAAAAAAGCACTAATGTGTATCAGTGTATATAACTATATATTCTCTCATCTACAAGCATATACTGTGCGCTGTGCAGATAAACAAGGCCTGGATAGTCGAGCCCGACTCCCTGAATGCTGCTGTGGACATTGATTCAGACAAGATTTACAATGGCTCGTTATCCTTCAGATATGCACACTTAATTACATATAGCTATATAACTGGGTAACCAGCATACCTGTACAGTAGTGAATCAATTTGGCTATCACAACAAACACAACAAGTTCCTTTTCGCACATGACCCCATTTAGAACCATCAACAGAAGTCTCAACCACTCCTGTAAAAAACATAGTTATGTTAATTTCGTCACGCATTACATCTATCCAAGTTAATTCTACAATTTAAATTTAGAGAGAAAACTAATTGTTTCTAGAGATTGAAAAACGAGCAGGAATTTTAATTCCTATCCTATGGACATAAAGATGATAAAACATATTATTAATAAGACCTTGTCCACCAGATGATCGATTCAGAGCAGCAGCGACTTCCTGTCTGACAGAACGCTGCAACTCCAGTTGCATATCCATGCAGGCTTCTACCATCCTCTGCATGTGGCTCATGCCTTGCTGAAGCCTTGCCATGTCTGTTCTTAGATCATTGATCATCTCCCATTCCTGTGCCAAATGATCAAATATCAAATTTTAGAGTTATTATCAAAATGCTTGAAAATATAATGCATGAGTTGATGTTTAAGACTTTATTAGAATAAGGACAAGGAAATCGAATCATAGTTTAACCTTCTGGTTGAGGTTACTGGAGAGTTCAATATCAATGAAAAATTTAAGTAATCAGCTCAATCTAATCTCAGGAAAATACATCTAGCCAAGTACAAAGGTGCTCACTGCTCACGGTATTTTATTTAAGATATTTCGTCTACAGCACAAGCTCCTTAAGTACTTGTATGTATTAAAAAGCCTATAGTTTTAAACTTAACCCAACAAATTTCAAAATTTAAATCATACCATGTTGGGAATTTATCTTATAAAGTAGTGTTTTATTACTTAGAAGGGCCATGGAATAGAATTAAAAATAACAAGAAAACAATTAGAGATTATAAAGAACTAAGATTAACTCAATATTTAAGTGACAACAATGCATACTCTTTTATCCCTAAACAAAGAGGTTCTGAGTAATATTGTAAGATGAACTGAGAATATATCCTGAAGAAGTTAATGGAAAACACCAGAAACATTTACAGGTTTAAATTACACAAAGAGGTAAATGATAGGATATTAGCTTACAAGTTCAGAGCGATGCATGCTATGTCGGGGCCAGTTAGAATGATGCAAATCCTGGTGCCAAATAGGCTGTGGTGGGGGCACCGGAGGAGATGGAAGTACTAGTGATGGTCTACCAGCACCACCGTGCTGGTCCTCATTCTGCCCATCCCTCTGCTGATCCTGATCCCGCTCTGGTGATTCAGGAGTAGGCAAGTTTCTATGAAGATCCCAGTCAATGGGAGCATGGCTCTGCCTTTCAACATATGACTGGATTAACTGGTCCAAACTCTCACGAAAACCACTACGAAGAAGATTAGAAACACTTCGCCTACAGACAGTAGAAAATCTGAATTAGTAACATGTTAGAGCAAAAGAACAAAGAATTCAGCAAAATTCCCCATATAAGCATCATACCTGCTTAAGAGTTCCCTAAGTTCCATACTATACACATTATCATCGTCAGGTGGATGAAATCTATTAGGTCTTCTGAATGGAGCGGATCTCCGTATTCTTAGGTGATTAGATGTTTGTCCTCCTGGCCAATTTGCAGCAGGGTCCTCATGCCAAACTTCACGTGTTCTTTGGGGATGACCTGCTTCTCCATCAGTTCTTGATGTTTCTTGGGGCCAACTATTAACTGAATTTTCCTGCCAATTCCGATCCATATCAACAGAAGTCCCCACTCCCCATTCGTTAAGCTCATTTAAAGTTGCTTGTTGCCAGTTTTCTCTCTCATCTTCAATAATCTGCTCCTGCCAATCATCTCCTTGATTAGCAGCATCTTCTTCATTTATACTTGGGGCGCTTGTGTTTGCTTCCAAATTTTCAGATTGCTGATGAATGTCATTTTCCTGACTCCCAAGTTGTAGTTGCTCATGGTTTTCATGCTGAACCTCCTGTAGAGGGTTTGCATGAGCCTGACCACTTCCAAAATCAGTGTTGTTATTGTTAGATAAGGGTTCAGAATGGCTGCTTACTTGACCACGAACAATATTTTCTAATCTGGAGCGAAATCCATTTCTGCTTGAATGATGAGAAGATCAGGTTATATAGAGTCTTTCCAGAAATTAACAGAAAACATACATGTTAAATATATATAGACGTGTCATTATAAGTAATTACAAAGAAAAAAATGATTGTTAAATTGATGTTCCCCGCAACCATAAAAAGAACATTGATTCTTAGAAGTACAATTCTGCTAGAAGTTGCAACAACACTGTCTTTTCTTACTTTTTTATGCAGTACGAGATCATGTCTTGTAACAAGCTTTAGCATAAATTCGGTTTAAAAACATCTAATAAGCAAAAAGAGAAAAAGGAAAATGAAGCAACTAAGCAACCTTAAAAATTGTTGGTCACACTCTTTATTAAAAGCAATTTAAAAATTAGCAACAGACGATTAGCATTACCTCAAACCAGACACAGTGTGTCGTTGCCTTAACTGAACTAATTCACTTGTAGCCACTGAAGGTCGTATTTCATCCTCTACAGGTCTTTCATTCCGCAAGAATCTGCCTCTGAGTAATGACTGTAAAAACATTCATATGTTCCCGATCATGACTGTACACTTTGCTCGAAATATAAATCAAACCTTGAAAATCATTTTACCCCACACATCAAGCATAAAACTAATTCACAAACGTAACAAGAATTATTAACATTTCTAAGAGACTCTTCTTGATAGTTAGTAAATTCGTTAGTAGAAACTGAATTCACTCGTTATGTTTGTAAACACAATACAGTAGACTGGATTAGACGGTAATAGCAGAATTGTGTTTTAAAACTTTTAAGTATCTTATATGGCTAAAAGAATAGTGTGTATATTGCAAAAATTGAGTTATGTTCAAACTTCTGTAGCTTACAGCTAATTACCAATTTGTTGCATATAAATCATATGCATACATTTCAGATTCTATTTACTGTTATACATTGCATAAGCTGCCACACATTTACCAAGATCTTTCCAAGACCAAAATTTATAGTTTGTTTCATCGATCATTCATTTAAGTTTTCAAAATTTAGTACATCTAAAACAATATACGCTTAGGTAAACCCTTAATCTTAACTGATGCTTGCATCGTGAAATGTTAGAGCCCACTTAATTTGGGTCATTATTGATTATACAACTAGTAACAGTAGATCTAGCACCAGTAAGAAAAGATCAATTTTGTAACAGTAAGAAAAATTAAAATATAAGTGATATTGGATCAAGAACATTTTAGTAGCTGACCTGTATGCGACTGCGATGAGCAAAATCAGAAACAGCCCGATGCTCCATCAAACCCTGAAGTTCCCTCTGCCTTTCTCTTTCAATCCTCACTAGCAAGTCAATTACAGCTTGCCTTCCACGCAGCCTTAACATGTCCCTCCGAATATGCTCGGGCTGATTGTCATCGTGGTCAGTAACTGATCCTTCACGAGAACCCCCAACTTGGGCACCGGGTACTGCAACTTGTTCCTCCCTCCGATTAGTACGTGCTCCTCTCTGCTGACTTGTCATTTGCACCCACTCCCTCACAACCCTCACCCTCTCCCGTTCAGTTTCACCAAGCCATTCTGCTCTTGGACTATCACTCCTCTGTGCAACATTTGGTGAAGGATCACTGATGCCACTCTCCATCCATCCCCTAACAATATGCCTGACCCTCTCCCTCTCAACTTCACCAAAATCAGGAGATGTCTCACGACTAGAAGTGTCGTCGTCCCTGTGAACAATTTGAGGCTCCAATTGACCGCGAGACCAAGTCCCATAGTCACGTTCACTCCCACTAACATCTTCCAAACTGACCTGATTCTCACTTTCTCTGCTTTCAGACATATTCGTAGCTGAGACATTCGTATTCGACTCCACACTTCTCCGTTGCCTCAACCTTTGCCTTTCTCTAACTCTAACACGAGCCCGATTCAGCACATGTGCATCTTCCAACTCCCTCCACATCTGCAAAATGGAAGACGCCTGTGTATTCGGTCTCTCCACATTCCCTTGCCTCCTTGAAGTTGGACTCTGAGACTCCCTTAAAAACGATGAATCAAGCATAGAAACAGTATGCAAACCAGCAAGTGCCATCAACTCCGACTCCCGATTCCTCCTCTCAATTGTCGTAATCATCTCCTGCGCTTGTCTAGCCGCCCACCTGCTCAAAATCTGTGAATGCCTCCTCCTGGCAGCAGAAGATTCCGCCAAATCATCCCCCTCAAGATCAGACCTCCTCCTCCTCCTCACAAGCTGATCCCCTTCATTATCCTCATCCTCCGTATTCCTAGGAGAGCTACATGACCTAAAAGACATGCAATCATCCAAATGCCCCCTCATCAAATCCTCAAACCCACACTCAAAATCCTCACAACCATTACTCGTACTCTCAGGCTTCTGTTGCATTTGTTCCCCTACATCCGTCACATCCGTCATCTTGAACAATCAATCCCCAAACCACCACCACAATCACCAAACACCCCCTACCTCACACAAACATCATAACAAACACAAAATTCCCCAATTCCCCCTTAAACCTAAAAACCAAATGTTCCATAATTACACACAAAAATCAACAATCAAACCCTAATTTCCTAATTCCAATACAACAACAAATAATGCCTCAAAACGCAGCAATTAGTAATACAAAACCTGATCAAACCATAACAACAAACAAAAATTGAAGAAAATAACGCAACCGAATCTAAAATAAAAGCATAGATGATTGAAAAATGTGAGAATAGGAGAAGCTTAACCTGTGAAGAGGAGTCCCTGATATATCGAAAAGAGTGCGGTAGAAAAGAGGCCCTAAATTGACGATACAAACACACGTATGTATGTATAATAGATATCTAGATAACTCTATATATAGAGATACACAAAGCGAGAGAGAGCGAGAGAGAGGCGTGTAGATAGGATGATTGTACGGGGTATATGTATATATATATATATATAACAGGACGCTAGGAGAGGAAGGAGAGATTGTGTGTGTGTGTGTGTGTGTGTGTTTTCAAGAAAGAGAGAGAGGGAGAGGAGTTTGTGACTTGTTGGTTTATATTACTAGTGTGTGTGTGTGTGTGTGTGTGTGTGTGTGTGTGTGTGTGTGTGTGTGTGATTTCTGTGTTTGAGGAGAGCAGAAAAAGATTGAGAAATGTTAGTATGTTTGATATTTTGAATAGGTGTTATGTTTTGATATTGACTACTCAGCCACTCAAACCTGTTCTCCTGCTTTTCTTTTTCTATTATTTTTATTCAATATTAATATTTCATTTCATATTTTATTATATACTAACCTATATCCAATGCATGCACGAATCGAATTATTTTAATATTTATATATATATATTTTTTGAATATATTTTTAATTTTATAATATTAATTTAATTATATATATATATTTTATATAACTTTTTATATACTTTATTTGTATTTTAATAAAATAATATTTCTATGTTTTGTTTAGAAATGTGTTTTATTTAAAATATTAATATGACATGTATTTTAGGTAAGAGATTAGTGTTTAAAAGTTAAGTCTAATAATAATTTTTCGGCCCAAATACCGACTAAGGACTATCAAATTTTTAATTTTTTGATTTTAATAATATAGTATAGATTCCTCTTATATCATGTGTATAAAATTTCACCATTTTATCTTTTTAATATGAATAAATTATTATTATTATTATTAATATAACTTATAAGTTAAGTGATATCTATATTTTAATAAATTTGAAAGGGAGTGAAAATCCAACTAGCATAATGTTGTGATAATACTACATATAAGCCCCTGACAAACGATTTATATATATATTTATTCGTAACATTTTCACAAATAAAATTAAAATTAAATTTTCAATCCCATTCATTTTTCTCAAATATAGCCGTCGGACCTTTCACTGGTTTTTTCCGATGGAAAACTCAATCTCTTATTTTTTTTTCATTTTTCTTGATAATCTTACTATTAAAACTTGATTTCTATTGTCTTTTTTTTAAAAATAAAAATAAAAATTCTTAGATAAAAAATCATTGGAGCATCCAAATTTTTTGTCTTCTCCGATTAAGCGGGTGGTTTTTCGGTTTTGAGGGGTTCGGTTTCTCCTATTTTTGTGATTTCGTTTTCTGAATCTAAGGCTTGCTTTTAGTTTGTAGTTTTAATTTGTAATTTCAGTTTGGTTGTAGTCTCTCCTTGATGAGAGTTTCAGTGTTTCTCTCTTTTGTTTGTTTGTGAGAGTATGACTTTTGA
This sequence comes from Oenanthe sinensis, assembly GCA_028671895.1. Lineage (NCBI taxonomy): Eukaryota > Viridiplantae > Streptophyta > Magnoliopsida > Apiales > Apiaceae > Oenanthe > Oenanthe sinensis. Next base: position 43,897,137 of record CM053813.1, on the reverse strand, counting down.
TTTAATGATAAAAAATTTTAGGCGATTGCAATTATGGTTGATAGTTCAAATTAGATTAGCTACAATTAGATATGGTGAAACGAGTGCATGTAAATATATCATCTTCAACAATTGGCGCGATTGCATCTTCAAAATGAATGGATTAGTCAGTTATTATTTGTGTTTTATGTTTGTTCGACGTGATTATTTTTTAGATGTCGTATAACTTTTCATTATTGAATTAATTTCTACTAAAAAAACACTAAATTTTTAATATGATCCCGACGTCGTGTTTCTTAAAAAATATTTAAAAAAAATTTCCTATCCAAAAAAAATAGAGATGAATAGCCGCTCACAAACGTTTTCCTAGAATAATATATACATTCAACCAATGAATAGGAGAAAATGAAAAATCTAAGCTAAATGTTGTTGGATAAAGAAATCAAATGTTAGATGTGAAATCTTAGTGGGTACCTATTGTATATTTTCTACGTTTAATTGGGTCTTATGGGTATATCTCCAAAAGTATTCGAATTATGGTGAAGGGAGTTGTAACCAAAATTGAACCCTACTTTCAAAAGTTTGCAAAAACTAAGGCCGGGTTTAACACCCTTCGTCGCCTGTGTCCGAAACAAATGTTCCCTGCGTTCTACTCTAATCCGTATTCACATTTTTTGATTTCATTTTAACTGGAATGTTTTTTTATGACTAATTGCTATCTTGTACATATTTATATTTTTCATATGAAATTTATACAAAATAAAATACGGGATTGAAATGTGGTGTAAATTGTAATATATCAAATATAATGGATTTGTGATCAATATAATAAATGTGTGACGGGTAATTTTTTTATATGCAGCACGGATACTATAAAATTTAAAATGTTATTCCAACCCTATTTATCATCGTCCCTACCTTGATATAAATTGTATAAAAAATTATTATTACCTTTAGCAAAAAACTGTTATTTTTTTAATATTTTTCTCCATCATTTCCGGTCATAATAAGCCAATGGATCAATATATTTTTACTACTAAACCTAGGGGTGACAAAATACAACACGATCCAAAACGAACCCTACACGGAAAAATATGAATTAGGGTCGGGATTTTTGCGATTCGGGTTGGGTTCAGGTTGAGTAAATTTTTATCTGTTCGGGTTCGGGTCGAGTTCGGGTTGACTCAAAGTACCCGAACACGACCCAAAAATTTAATATATATAATATATAATATATAAATTTATATTATAAAAAATATAAATTTGTGATATATTTACATATTATTTAAATAATTATATTCAAATATCATCTCATAAAGTTACTATTATATATTATTTAATAAATTATAAATAAAAATAATTATATAAAAATAAAATAATTAATTTTTAATAATTTTCGGGTCAAAAATGCTCATTTTCGGTTGACCATGTACATAGTCGGGTTCGAGTTAGAGATTTTTCAACCTGTTTCGGGTCGGGTTGGGTTGACCCAAAAACAGGACCGAGTACAACAAATCCGACACGAACCCAACCCATTACCCGAAATCACCGCACCTAAATAAACCCATTTCATATAATGGAGATGCGGGGAGTGGCAATCGTTAATGGCAAGTCAGCGCCCCCGTTGACACGGTTCAATATATTTTTTTAAGAAAAAACCGAATGCTAATAAAAATATCGAATGATGACTTTTGACTTGCTTTAAATTGAGTAGGGTAAATTTGTACCCAGGAGTTATAGTAGAATAAATAAATTTAATACAAACTCAATAAAATCAAATTTGTTGAACTTATATACTCGTTTATCGAACGGGCGAAACAGGACGACAACAATATCAATCATACATAACTAGTTTCGAAATATTATTCGTGTACTGGCCTGTAGAAAATCTCATTCACGGTTTATTTTTTCATGTAAAAGAGACGGATGAAATGTATAAGGTGGAAAATGTATGTTAATTTGTACGGCTATCCAAGTCATACAATGTAAGCTACTCGCCAAATCCAGGATCGAAGAGTCTCCAAGCAAGTTCACGTTAACGTTCACTGCAATATTTATCTTGACCATGTATTCTCTCCTTTCCATCTCTTATATACGTGTGTGTCTCGGTGTGTGACTTTGTCTTTTACATTTTCATGTTTGTTGTGTAATTTCATACGTGTGTGTTTGATTATTAATAGTGCTTAATTCTAGAACAGAGGTCATATATCCTTTTTGACATTTTTTTATAACTAATCAGATGAAAAATGAACAGCAGTCTTAATTTTTGCTCCGCCATGGATGAAATCTTAGAGGCTGAGAATTGTAGGAATAGTTTTTTCAATATTTTGCCAGTTTTCTTAAATCCTTTGTACTGAGTCAGGTTTCACTCCTGACTGGGCTTGTACTCTCTTGAGATTAGAATTTCTTACTTTTCGGGATATATTTTAGATATAATAATATATATAGATTTTGGGTGTAATTTCATTCCGGTTGCAACAATATACCATGAATATAGATGATTCATTGGGAGCCATGGCTTTTTGTGCGAGATAGTTTTGTACCAAATTTGGTGGATGGTGTAGACCATAAGTCCAGTTATGTCTCTTGACATATAGTACTCATATAAAACATCTTTTATGAAGGTAGTTAGATGAAAGTACGATATAATATCGATAGTCAATAATAATTGAGTGAATGCAGATGGAAAACTTACAAAGTTTACTAGTAGCTAGTTTTTATATTCTTAAATATTTCTGGTGTATTACCAATTTAATACGAGTTTTCTCTTAATCAGGTAGGTTTAGGTGGTACAAGATGATAAGTGGAAGAGATAAATAATATAATACTATTTTTATTATTTAATTAAATTTGTTTAAAAAGATACTCCCTCCGTCCCACCCATTTGTTTAAGTTTCGGATAGAGGGTCCGTCACACATTTTAAAGTGCATTAAAGTATAGTTCCGTAACTTATTTTTACAATTTTTCGTTTTTGAATAAAAATTGAATGTTTAAATTTTTATTCAGAAAAAAAAATTAAAAATAAGTTATGAAACTATACTTTATATGCACATTAAAATGCGTGCCGAACTTTCTCTCCGAAACGTAAACAAATGGGTGAGACTGATGGAGTATAAACAAATGGACATGTATTAACATGGTTTTCTTGGTAGGTTTGAAGAATTGGTATAAAATATCTAATAAGGAAAATGTAACGTATATTTAAAAATGGAAAGGTACTAAATGAGTATATATTTGTTCATATATAGGAAAATAATAAGATTTTCAATTAAGGACCGTAAATCAAGCAAAATTATGGTTTCAAATCTTCTTTTATAATTAGTTACCAAATATGAAGTTTGACTTGTAAGAACTATATTTAGGAGTAACTAGCACATCAATATTAAATGTTGATTGATCTTCATTTTAAATGAATAAAGATACTTAGAAAAATACTTTAAAAAAAGCTACGAATAATGTAAAGGAGTACACTAATTTTAAAGGAACCTACTAATTATTCTTAGTTGATTCAAATTTAACTCACATTACATAATAGGAAGATGATATAAATCCTTGCAATAACGAAGTTGCTTTAATTCTCTGTAATAATGTTCATAATAGGAGAGATAAAGATTAATTGAGTATCTAACCAAAAAAATCCCCTTTGCTTAGAGTAGTATATAGTAAAGTATTATAATTTTTCAAAATTATTGAACAATATATACTAAGACAATTTTTTGTTTGATTTCTCTTTTATTTTTCAGATACACGGAAAAACGCCATAATTAAAGCGGAGTGGGAGGAAAGTTGAGACGTATCAAGGAATAGACATGGCCATGGTTCGTGAACCGCCGGTTCCGGTTCGTGAACTGCCGGTTCCGGTTCGTGAAAATCTTGAACCTGAACCTTAACAAGATATAAACCGCCGATTCCGGTTCAAACGGTTCAGGTTCAGGGTTTGACCCGGTTCAAGATCCGGTTCCGGTTCGAACCTTATAAATAAAAAAATAATTTATATAAGAAATATCGTTAAATTAATTCGTATTTTTTATTAAAAACAAGTAAATATATTACAATAAATTTTATATGTTTTACAACTTACAAGAATACAACAAACCATATAATTTATTAAAATAATATTTATAACATATCCTAACTCGATCCACCCAATTCGGAGGTGGTGTGAATTGTTGTAGGATCTCCACAATATTCGTCGGATAAGGATGATGAAGCGATGTTGGATTGTGTTCTTAATTCTGCTATTTTCCAATCATTCACACAAACTTGTGTTTTTAAAGATTCGGCAGCCAATCTTGATCTCCTTGAATCCAAAATATTTCCTCGTATGCTGAATGTTTGTTCCCCCTCAACAGTTGAGACTAGACATGGCCACGGTTCGTGAACCGCCGGTTCCGGTTCGTGAAAATCTTGAACCGGAACCTGAACCTTAACAAGATATAAACTGCCGGTTTCGGTTCAAACGGTTCAGGTTCAGGGTTTGACCGGTTTTGACCCGGTCCGGTTCTGGTCCGGGTAGTCGGTTCCGGTCCGGTTTGGCCATGTCTATCAAGGAAGATGTTAACTGTTTGCCAGTATTTATTAGTTCTGAATTTTGGGAGTTTCCTTTTCAAATTTTAAGGTTTTATTGTCTAAACGTCCGGAGATATCTTATGTATGTATTTCGGTTAGATGATAAACTTTATTGAATGAAAGAAATCATTTTGATCAATATTGTATATTGATTCCAATCATTTATAGAATTATTTTCTCCTCGCAATTTTTTTTTGTTGAATTTATATATTAACAAAATATTCTGTATTCATGCCTGGAATTTGTGAGATCTTGATAATTTTCTTTTCATACTAAATTATTTTAATATAATGTTTCATATATTTTATTATTATTATATACAATATAATATTATTTGTCAAATTAAAACTGAACATCTACTATATATATATAAAAAAATAAGGATTCTAAGGTAGAGTTTAGAAAAATTTCCTAAAGTAGTGACTAATTTGAGTGTATTATATTAATCACCTAATTACTCACTTTCCTGATTTATAAACAAATTAAGATTAAATGGTAAGTAAATATTTAATAGTAAATGACCGGATGTATTTGTTGTGATTTTAGGAAAAATATTCTAAAGTTAACCTTATGATCCTTATTTTCTAAATATAAATAAGTAACAAAATTTTAATGTTTCTATGAAATTGACCAAATATCAATTTTTTATATATAAATCTCAAAACTAAAAAAGTACTTTAAAATTTAAATTACAAAATTATAAGTAAATTACTTCCATTAATAGTAAGTATATATTCATATTTATGACATTATATATATATATATATATACACATTAATTATATAATGAACGGTGTAGATGATGGTCTCTAAATTTTCTATCTAAAAAGTTTTCTCTAGATTCCTACTCTCTCTCTATATATATAACAATTGCCCTAGGAACACGCGGACTTCGATCCTCAAGTGCGAAATGTCTACGGAGAGTGCTCCTCAAGATTTGTTTAACACTAATCAATCATTGATTATATTCAATGGTGCGTAATTGTGGATTATTTTAGATGGTGCTTAATAGTGGATCAAACACTTACGATGGTGGTGCCTACAAGCATAATTAGAAATCAATACATGAATTTCATGCTTCTTCTAATTAGTTAAAGTGCACACATATCCTCCACAGTCCATATATAAACCTTTGTACACAGAGACATTTGTTTAACCCTGTAAATAATTTTACAGGATTTTTTAAGTCATGATTATATAAGATTAACTAAATAATTCATTTATTTAAAAAAGTTCGAATACAAATCACGATTAGTAACACAAATACCTTAACTTATTTACTTGGTTTAATTTGAAGATAAGCATGCAGATATATCATATATATAATGTACAATATGAATACATATTCAAATTAACTTATATAAAAAAGAGAATGCATCTTCAAGGGACACAATATACTATGAAATGAGTCAAAAAGAATTCAAAGTTTTACAAACCTTTTGTTAGCTAATTATGGTCGGTGATGGTGGATAAAGGGCTTCTAATACACAATGCAATACAATGATTAAACATAAGTATCAAAACATAGTATACTTTCCTCGTATCACCGAGTAAACTCTCTATATTATTAACATTTTAATCCTTAAAATTTACACGAAAGTACATAATAGTACTCAAAAATACAAAAACATATTTTTGCGCCTTTAAAATTTGACACTTGTACATATTGACAATTTTTCTTACTTTTTTCATAATTTTATTCCAATTTTACCATTATACTATCAATTTTGACCTTCAAAATTTTCATAAATATACGTAATAGTCCTCAAAATTTCCACAAATATACGTAATAATCCTCAAAATTTAGCATTTGTACATCCTGGTCCTTATATTAAATTGTTTCTTTAAGTCTCTGACATGTATTGTTTGTCAATTTTATGGATGAATTTCATGTATTTGATTTTATCCATCATCAACTAACAATCAAAACCCACTAGATCGAAAGTCGATGAAGAAATTTCAAAAATCCGTTATGCAAAAGTCACTAATACACCCATTTCGAAGTCGCTGACCAGATAATATTGAGTTCCTAGGTAATGATGTGTCATTACAGGTGCAAATAAAGAAAATGGTTCTGAATTAATGTCATAAACATATACAATAAAATCAGGGCTAAAATAGAAAAAAAATATTGAAATACAATGTTTGAGGGTCAGGATGTACAAGTGACAAATTTTAAGGACGCAAATGTACGTTTTTATAATTTGAGTGTTGATGTGTATTTTCGTCAAAATTTCGAGGGTTAGAATGTTAATAACCTATATATATATATATATATATCTCGTAAACTCTACAACAGTTTCTTAACGTTGTTTTTAATATCGGTTTTTGGAAAAATGAAGAAAAGAAAAAGAAATAAGTGTACGTTAATGAGATTTATTGAAATTAGGAAAAAAAGTTATAAATTAAAAAAAATAATGGTTACTTTATGCTCTTTTTTTATTAGAGTTTTCACAAGAAAAATAAAATAAAAATTTTAAAATATCGTGCCGTTTGAGATTTCTTAAATTTAAAATAACTTACTTATTTCATATTTATTTTTTACATATTTTTATATTTTTTTAAAGAAAAATATTTATTTTAGAATTTTAAAATCAAATATTATTTTTAAAATTTTAAAACATTGCTCATAAATATATATTAAAATTTTTGATTCGGTGATTTTTTTAATAAAATTATCTATATTTATATATTATAATTTCTACTAACTAATTTAGATCTTGGTATGATGCGCAAATGGTAAACTGCAAAGTGATCCACATATATGATGTTGTCTCCTATTATTTGCTAGAGTTTAGCAAAAATCCATTTCCAAGAAGCCATAAAAAAATTTGTTTTTGCTCGTTGCACACTTGCATATTTGGAGTCACATACGGGGAAGAATAAATGGATCAGAAATTGTGACATGTTCAGGAAACAAATCACATTCATGAGCCACCATGGCATATTGCTCTATTATCCCCTCTATTATATCATACACTTTTGAGTTATAGCACATTTTTATATTTACTAGAATCCTATGTTTTTGATAGACTTTGAATGGTGAGGAAATATATTATACTTATCACTTGTTAAATAGAGAAAACCTTGATAAGTTAGAACTCAACTTCTCATAAATTTTTTTTGATTAATTCTAACGTATTTTTAATTAATCTAATAATAATAATCATTATAATATATTTATATTATATTATTAAAATATAAATATTAAAAATTTGATCATTCAATATTTGAGTAGGAATTTATCAATAAAAATATTATTTAATTTAATTATAACTCATACAACCACTATTTCAAGAGCAAAATTTTTCACTATAGTAATGAAAGCGTAAGAATTACTTAAATGTATAGTCATCCAATATAATTTTATATTTTTCTAATATTAATTTTTTTCTTTATTATGATTAAATACATAAACATTATTATATTTATATCTAATGAATAAAATAAAAATATAATCCACATTAAAAAATATTTAAAAATAATATATATATATATATATATATATATATATATATATATATATATATATATATATATATATATATATATATATATATATATATATATATATATATGAGTAGAATTCTAGGGAGTTCAAGAAAGAACCACTTTATTTCAATACAAGATATATATTTCTCTCATTAATAATTAAATATAAAAATAAATAAATTAAAAACGAATTTATATGATTTTTTATTGAAAAAATATTAAAAATCACTCATGATAATTAGAAATAATTTAAATAGTTTCTACAGTAAAATCAAATCGTCCAAAATAGTTTTATAGTAGAATCAAATTGAAAATCATTTTTTGCGCTTACTTTTTAAGTATTAAATTTTTTGTAAAAATTATGTATGATTAATATTTTACACTAAAATCAATTTTTTTATTTTATGATTCATAAATATGCTTAATTTGTTTAATAATTTATAAGATTCTCTATTAGAATTAAAATGTTCTCTCCAAAACTCTATATAAGAAGACACTTTCTATATAATGGTCAAATATTATAAAATTACTAGATTTTAACTCTTGATGTATGGACATTTGTTTTATTAATTAAATTATTTATTTTAAAATTATTATATTTTTATAATTTTATAATTTTAAAAAGTCTTAATATATTATAATTATATTATTATTTTTAACTTATTTAATTATATATTTTTACATCAACCGAATTGAATATAAATAAGAAAATTATAAAATATTAAAAATAAATATACACATCGCACAAAATATAAATTTATATTATTAATATATAAATATGTAAAATTTTGTAATTTGAAATATTATGAACATGATTTTTTAATATATCAAATATATGTTTAATATATTTGATTATATATATTAGATTTAAATATATTTTGATAAGATCTTTATTATATTTATTTTATATAAAATTTAATAGATATTATGGTATATGAGATATAATATATATGTATATGTTAATAATATAATAATATAATTATTCATTTGAATAAGTTTTTTTATGTTATTAGATTTTCAGTAGTATATTATTAATTGCAATTTATAAATAATTGTATAATAAATAATAGATATTACTATATTGTTAATGAGATTTAAACTTTAAGTTAATATTAAAAAATAAAATGATACATAACAATTATCGTCATAATAATTTTTACATCCCACTTTTTTTATACTAATATATGACAGATTCTTTATTAAACCAAACATATTACTCCGTATTAATACTTAATGTGTGTTGTGACAATTCAACTTGTGTGATAATATTCTTTTAGAAATATAAATGACTTTTAATTATAAAATAGTTAACAATAGTCTTCGGTTATTAAAAATTAATTCAATATAATTTTCTCATATATAAATTGATTACATTTAAAAAATATATTAATATATAATACTTTATATTATTTTAATTATAATTTGATTTATTTTATATATCAAATAGCATTATTCAAAATATGTGATAACATATTTTTGATATAGTATTATATATAATATAGTAACAAAATAGAATGCATATTTAATAGTTTAGGCTAATGTTGAACTTTTAACGGGGAACTCAAATAATATATTTTTTTTAAATGTAATTTCTTCAATTCGATCCAAACAAAAAAAAATATTTTTAAAAAAGTATTATTTTTAAAGATATATAATAAAAAAATTTGGTGGTGCTTTTCTAATATATCTAATCAGCTTAGTTTGTTAGAGTACACGAAAAATATCTAAAAATTTATTCGAGATAAAATATTTTTAAAAAATATTAATAAATTTCTCAATTTATTGTCTCCTTCTATTTTTACATCGAATAACTCCATAATTATCATATTTTTAATATATATAGTTCGATCTCTGTAATATCATATATTAGTATATGTATATCTAGTTCCTAAAAATAGATTATAGATAAATATGTATTTTGGATTTTCAGGTGTGTTTAGGAATAAGCTCTTTTTTCTTGTTTATGAGTGCTTTTTTCTATGTGGAATAATTTACCATATATAGGCAATTCCAACACCTCTTCCACTCTAAAACAAAACTGCCCAATTAAATTCCATTTAGTCATATATAAATGTCATTACATGAATAGATATGTAACTTATATATTCAATATTTGTAACTTTCAAATACATTATTAACATATTTTATTTTTTTAAATATATTTAACAAAATAAGTCAAATATAATATCTCTCACTTGACTTCTTTGTCAAATTCTTTTCATGACTCTCACTTATCAAAAATTTATAATTATTCAAATTATGTCGATATGTGCTCCCACTATTTGTTATAGTGAAATTCCATATTCAATGGCTTAAATATTTTTAGTCCTTTTCAAACTCACATTCTTTAACAAATATATTCACAAAAATTCTTTATGTTTTACAATCACATGTGGATTGTATGTCATATTGTCACTTTCACATTTTTATACATTCATACTTCTAATTTTTCCCAACTTCATTTATGTCCCAAGTCAAATTCTCGATATCTATATCACATACAACATTTGCAACGTAACAACTAATAACTCCCAGTACATCTGCTTAATATATCATATACAGTGCAATATATCTTTCAAGTAATTCATTATGCCCACTATACAGGCTCTCAATAAACTTAATTAGGATTTCTTTGTCATCCACTTACAAAACTAATTAATATGTCAAGTTAATCGATGACACAACATCGAACTTTCCACTACTTGTACATATGATATAAAAACTGTTCTTTTTCCGCATTAATTGTTTCTCCATTATTTTCTATGGAGTTCCCGCTGAACTGCACTTTTGCATCCTAAAACGATTAAGCATTTTACTCAAATGCCTTTTCTGTTTCAAACTAAGTATTCAAATGATTTCCCTTTAATACGGTTTCATGTGATATAAAAGATATCACCCATATCTTCAATCTCAAAATTCCTACTAAATTTCAACTTAATTTTGTTCAACATATCTTTATTATTTCAACTAACAATATGTTATCCAAATATACTGCCAATATTGTAAACAAACTCCCACTTTTCAAAATATAGTTGTCTATATTATTCTTGATTTTTTGCAACTAGGCATACCTCAAAATTTATAAACATACCAATAACCACATTTTTTCTTCATAAAATTCATTTACAACTAATGAATTTTCTAAACTTTAGGTGGATCACCCAATACTCACATTCAATTTTATTCTATGAACTCAATTATATCTTTCATGAATTTCATCCATGGCTCAAATTCTTTTGATTTCCCCGCTTCTCAAAAATATATTTCACTATTATATACATAATAGTTATTCATCCACTCAGTTGGATTTTTAAATACTTTATATTCAATAAAATGATTCATTACCAATATTCAGATCCGATTCATTATACTTGATCGATCTACTTCAACACATGTCTCAAAATATTAATTCCTTTTACATACAATACCTATAATCATAAAAAATAATTATATATATATATATATATATATATATATATTCACTTACAAATACATCTAAAAATGTATTTAATTCTTTTTGAAGCTGTTTGACAAACAATGCCAAAATCAATATTTCATTTCATTTAACCAAGAAACTATTATTCACGTGCTCTATATTTTGAACATCACAAAAAAAATTCTTTTATAGTCATTTTTTTCACTGAAAAATTTCTGATTGCTTTCAAACAATCTGCATCCTTCCTTTTCTTTCGGCTCCATTTAACAAAAATGGTGTCATTTAATTTTACAAAACTAACATAATTTTGATACGATCAATAAATTTTTCATTGAAATCTATCAACAAATTTAAATATAATATAATTTCATTGCATATTTATTACAAACTTGTAACCCCTTTACATTATGTACACAATCAATTTTGATCTGTAACTCCCACAATATAACATTAATGTACAAATACATTAATTACAAACAATCAATTTTATATATTAAAAATGTATTTAATTTTCATATTTTTATCCTAAAAATATATGTTTTTCCACATATGTCATATATTTTTATTTCTCATACTCTCTTTCTTGAGTATCATTGGAATTTCTCCAAAAATAATATCATCCTTTCTGATGATTATTTCTTTTCAATATATATATGCTATTTAATATTTCAATATTTTTCAATTCCAACCGAAATAATTTCTCCATCATATTAAACTCTTTTCCGAGTCTTCCTAGAAATTTCCTCGAGTATAATATTGTCTTTTTTCAACAATAATTTCTGGATTATTTTCCCGACACCATAATAATAATATTGGTCAACTAATTCGAAAGCCATAAAAATCAGGCAATCAAAAAAACTAACAAAATAAAGCTAATCACCAGAAAACATAAATAGCACACAAATATTATATATATATATATATATATATATATATATATATATATATATATATATATATATATATATATATATATATATAGTTAGTACACGTAAAATCAATTATAATAAATATAAATCGGTTTAATATATATTGATGTGTATATAGTTGGATGGGCCGCTGGCCCAAGTATGACCAAAACTTTTAGTATTTTAATTTTAATAATATATATATATATATATATATATATATTTATATTTATATATTTGAATTAAAAATACTCCTAATTATAATAATATAATACAGATATCTAATATGCATATATTTATATATGCTTCACAGAATCACATGTAAGGAGTTACTCACTGCATTGTTCACTTTATTTTTAGTGCAGTTAAATTGACCGGTAACTGCAATTTAAATATAATATATAATTATTAAAAATTAAAAATTTATATTATACTCCCTCCGTCCCGGCCAAATGTTTACATTTGGTCCGGGCACGGAGACCAAGGATAGTGGGTGTAATAGTGATTTTATTGTTAAAATAAATGAAATAGTGGGTGTAATAGTGTAAAGTGTTGAAAAAGTGGAGTGAAGTAGTGGATGTAATAATATATTTATTGTTAAAAGTTACTATTTTTAGTAATGTAAAGAATTGGGTGGGACGTCCCAAAAAGGAAAGTGTAAAGAATTGGTTGGGACGGAGGGAGTAATATTTAAGGACGGAGGGATTACTTATTAATCATTAGAAAATCCTTTTATCACTTGATCAGGAGAGACCGGATGGATGACTGTTTATTGGGTGAGCAGGACAGGTATGAGAAGCCGGAGAAGAAAATATCGATTTTCTTATTTAGTTATTTTGTTTTTGAGATTACGTATTTGCATGTTAAATTGGTGTAGAATGCGAATATAACAACGCAAGGAGATTATAATCAATATTGACCATCAAGTAAATTTCGAAGAATGATACATGTAATTTATTGGAAAAAATGATTAAAACTTGCGAATAGAAAATGTAAATCAGCACATTCTCAGTTGTCAATTCTCTCCTTGCACAAGTACAATTAGCACTCGTGGTCGTTTATTTAGGATCACTTACAGGAATGAGTCCTGACAGTATCCTAGCAACCTTTAGGGTTCATTGTGCCGCCAAATGTGGCTTTAGCATTAGCACATTCTGTTCCGAGAGTAGTGTTGGTACAATTTCCAGTGTAGGTAAAATCAATGTCTTTCAATTCGATTCCTTCACAAGGAGCAGCCTCACTGCAATTTAGACTTATGGCAACATTTGACAATGAGCTGCCCTTGAAATTTGTGAACGACACTCCTGAAATCTTCACTTTTGAAGGCTGCCATCAACCAACATGCAAAAAAAATCACAAATTTATATTTCAGAATGCAACATAGAATTCAGATACTAATAATATTTGACGATCGATGTGTTCATACCCCTGGTTTGTCAGCGAAATAATGTTGATCGATTATGATGGGGTTGAATGTATGCTGTACGATTATGTCCTTGAATGAGATGTTAGTAGCTGCTAGTACTGGCGACTCGTGCATGGTTTTAATTCGTGCGCCGTTTGTGGTGTTCAAAAATGTACAATTGCTTACAGCAATGTTTTTAACATCTTTCTCATCTGGATATCTACCAAGACTACCAATACTGCATGCGATTTAAAATAGAAACTAAAACCATAAGAAAAAGTTGTGACTTCAACTTAATTGCATGCATATATTACCTCAAGCAAGAAGGTGTGTATGATCAATTACCTGATGCCATGTCCAGGACCGCACGTGACATTAGTGACGGTGATGCTACAACTGTCATCGCCAATAGAAATGCAATCATCACCTACGCCGATGACAGTGTTAGTTATACTAACTCCCTTAACTTTACCAATATGAATGCCATCGGTGTTTGGGCTATCTCCAGCGCAACTTATGTTCAAATTGTTGACCACGAAATCATCAGACTCAACTATTTTCATATTGAAGCCCTTGCTATTAACTATATTAATATTTTCGGCACTAGAACCCTTACATTGAGTGATACAAAGGGACTGCATCCGTGAACCAAAAAAGAAAACACGTGGTTAATTAGCATCTGTACGTTTTTTCACAAGTAGAAATGAATTTGTTGGGACAAGTAGTGTATGTTATGAATAGTGCTTACATCCGTAAGGGGTTTGCCGCCTGGTTTTTTGGTCTTCCAAGCCTCCACGCCTTGTCCATCAAGAGTACCTCCACCCATGATTTTAACACCAGTTTGAAAGATATTGATCCACATGCCACTGGGAAATGCTGCACAATCAGGCTTTGCTAATAAGTTACCCACAATTTCAATAGTTATAGGCAGGGTAGCAGTGCATGGTCCGGCAAAATCAAGCTCTCCCGTCAACCAGTCTCCTGCTGGTATCAGAACTTTTGCTGTTGAAGTTGATTTACAGGCATCATCCCACGCCTTTAATAGACTCTGACAACACAATTGCCCCCATGCATGCAGAGTTTGTATTAGTTCCACGTCAATCAAACACCAAAACTTATCATACTTGAGATTCGATATGTACAGAAAATTAATATATATGAATTAATTCTTACCGCAGTCACATCAGTCTTTCCATCTCCCTTTGCGTTGGGACACTTTGATAGATCAAAAACGCCATCTACACCAGCAGACGCACCAGGAGCACCAGCAGGGGCACCACTAGCAGACGCACCAGGAGCACCAGCAGGCGCATCACCAGCAGACGATTTAGGAGCACCAGCAGGGGCACTACTAGAAGGAGCTTCTACAAGACCACGACGATCATACAAATTACAAGTAGCATCGTCAAGACCGTTTGCCCCATAAGAGATGAGCAAAACTATACTTAAAATAATTTTCATCTCGAATCTTTTCATGCTAGACATATGTTATCAAACCAACTTATATATTCAATATATCACACCCAAACACTACTCAACTGTGAAAGATTCTAGTAAGCTTCACTCCATTAAATAACAGTGTTAGTGTAACTTCGATGTCTATATTTAGTAAAGCTATTTATACGTGCATTAATAACCATAAATTTACTTATGGTGTTCAAGCAAATCAAATCATGGCTTGGTCTAGAAAACATTTATTTTGACTATTATTTTTAGGGAACCTTTGCTTACACATTTGTTAAGCAAAAAGTTGCGGATCCTAAATCTACATTTTTTAATACTATTTATGTCCTTGTACATATTTTACAGTTTATTTCCTTGTTTTCTGTGTTTTAATTCATGTGCTTATCTTGTATTTTACTGTATTACGATGTTTTCTGAGTATAATAAAATATCTGTAAAATTCATGATAACTAACTATGGAAGGGACATTCAGTTTGATAGATTTTGAATTTGACAGATACTAATATATTTGTAGTGAACATTATTAGATTTTTGCGTGAAGTTTCAAGACATACTCTTCCTCCTATATTTTTTTGTCTTATTTAATCTTTTATAATCAAATAATTTTAAATTTTAAATTAAAATTACATATGTTATATATAGTTAGACAAAATAATAAAAATTATATCTTATCAATTTTAATATATAATTTTTTGATTCTTAAAATTATATAAGTATAACATAATTTTTAGTCAAAATGTGATCAATTTCATCATAAAAATTCAAATAAGATAAAAATTATTATACAAAGGGAGTAGAAATATAAGCGTTTTAATATTGCACTTTTTTTTTGCCAAGTAATATTGCACATTTGCCATAGCTATCACATATTTTAGTCTTTATTGACATAGCTATTTGAATTTTGATATTACTTAGATGAGTTGGAAATTGTATATGATCGCTGCGTCTTACTTTAATGTTCTTAGGGGTTGAGCAGTAGGCTGCTTTTATATTAGCACTCGATATTACTTAAGTCGAGTGTTGTAAAAAGCGAAAATCGAACTTAATTGATAAAACCACGGATCAGGATCAATCGAATGAATCAGCCATTAATCGGAATGATTAATTGAATAATCAGGAATTTAATCAGTTCAGTGAATTACCGAACATGAATTAATCGATTAATCACCGATTTTTAGAACAATGCTTAATTCACATAATTACACGAGGTTAAACAAAATTTTGTATATAAATGCACGAGAATATAAGTATAAATGTAAGAAATATACTGCCTTTAATATTTATATATAAATTTTTATTATCTCAGGTATGTATGTTTCTTAAGGATGACCCCAAAAATATATTTTCCTTCATATTATTGTGTACAGGGCCAGCAGGCTGTTGCACCGCGGCACATCTTAATCCCTCGTAAGAATAACTACACGTATCTATATTGGCATTCTTCTGCAGCGTTTTAGAATTAGTCATGAACATTTTCGTTCATGACAGGCTGTGTATTGAAATAATTATTTTGCCTCATTGTAGTCAATATATGTTAATTTTCATCAACCACCAATGTATGTTTGTAAATTTTTAAAATTTTAGGCAAGCCAAGCTTCTAGTTTAAAATTTATGCTCGAGATCCAACTTTTACTTTTTAGACTCAATCACCCCTATTCATGAGCAACATGACTATCCACTTACTATTTATTCACAACAAGTGACACCTCCAAGAAGCAAATATGACTATACATGACTATTTTCTTCATATGACTATTTGTGCCACAAGTGATACATCCTAGTAATGTACATTGTAGCAAAACAATCAGACTAAATCGACTTATTTTTAGCAAAACTTAAATTTAGATGTGGGATATATACAACATTTTCAACCTCAGTACAGAATTTACTAACGTAATACTTTGATCCTGTTATGCATAGCCAATATTCTATTACTTTTCTCAAATAAGTGTTTGTAAATTTTTAGATGTTTTTTTAGGGGGGAGCAACTGCATACAAAAAACGAAAATCCCTTACAAGGCAACCTGCTCGTCGTCACGGTACATTTTAATATAGTGCACCCGAAACAGTAATTTAACCACAAGTAGCTCCCCTTCCTCCTTTTTCTTAATGGTATAGCACTGGCAATCTGGCATGTATGTACTGGATATACATAACATATATACATGGAACGAGATGGACTTCATAAAAATTATCTGTTCAACAAAATTTGAAAAAAATAAAAATATTATTACAAAATGGCGGCACTATTAAGTACATGGTAGTAATTGTCCCATCCAGCTGTGCAATGTGATCTGCGATACACCTATTTAATTCTTACATTATTTTTTAAAAACTGATAACATCTGTTCTATAGTACATCAATTGATAGAATTGAAAAAATATATCTGGAGCTACCAAAAAAGGATCTTATTGTCGATATATAAATGTGTGTGTCTGTGTGAAGGTAGAGATATTGAACATACTGAAACAGTGAAACTTTAAATTTACTAGCTACAGGATAATTAATACAGAGAGTACTAGTAACCTTGTGGAAACCCGTCTATATAAGATATACAATTGAAGCTGGTTCTAATGATAAATTATCTTACAGGATCTGATTACACAATCCTTCTAATTCTTATAATCATTTATGCTTACAAAGAATGTAAATATAGTATGTGTAGCTGATTGCTTCAAATGAAATTGGTTACTGCAAATCTAATGCATAGAATCATTTCGAGAAAGATGGTGACATAAAAAATTAGAAGGAACTGTTTTTCAAAATGTAGGCTTTAACACTATATACCTTAACTGAGCTGGAAGGTGATATTAATCATTCTAGTGTTCATCATCTCTGTAGCTTTCCTATGGAGTGCATGTATACTGAGACAGAAACAACGCTGAAGACAGAGGTAAAATAAAGGATTAGCCCGCTTTAAATCTGATTCATAATAAAAGGAAAAGGACATGCTTATAACCCATGAACTTACGTGGATCCGAGGAAGAAGGCTAAGGAGAGGTGAAAATTAAATAGAAACACGGACACAACTGCAGTTAGCAGCATTGCGACTGAAGTAGAATACACCTGTACAATTTACATGATGAAGGGCCCGTTTTAGGTTATCTTAAAAAAAGTTACTTTTCACTTAAACATAATTTTTGACTTAAAGTTACTATCATAATCTATAAAATTAATAAAAAAACAAGAAAGTACTAGAAATACCGTTAAAGGTGATAATATTCATTTTAATGAGGTCAAATTGCAAAATTTTAAAAACAACTGAAATGAGCACACATTTTGCACTTGTCAGAATCCGACTCATAAGTTGCTTATAAATCAGTTTTACTTATCACACAAGCAATCAAATAATAAATTTACAAGTATTTGTTGAGTTATAAGTTACTCGTCAAGGAACAAACAAACAAGGCCGAATATGACACCAAATACATTATATTGCATGCCAAGAGCAGCCATGAAGTTAGTACACCCAAGCACCTAGCAAACTTTACGTTATGGATTTAAACCTAATGCATTATAAAGATTCAGTTCTCAGCTGAGAGAAGCATAAGAGTATCGCTATAGCATTTAGGAATGTTAAAACGACATAATAAATAGCATCTTCTTAGCACGAGACGATGCATCATCAAACTGTTATAGATTTAAACCTCAGGCATTATAAATATTACTCCCTCCGTCCCTAATTGTTTCTTTAACTTTTTAAATGTATTTTAAGGTGCATATAAAAGATATCTCCAAATATTATTTTTTGACTTTTCTTTTTCTAAATAAAAATTTAATAAGATATATAAAAATGCTCGTGCATTTCACGGGTTATAAACTAGTTATCATAGATCAACTATCAAAGGATATATACATAATAAAACAATTAATAAAATTTCACTGAAAATAGGGAAACAGTCCAACAGAAATATGCCACAAACCTACTATTTGAAACTGCAAGTTAGATGGCAGATTCTTGGTGAATAGACCATATATATTAGATTCTATCACTCAACTATCAATAAATATAATTCCTTCACTGGGTTTATTTTGTGATTTCCTATTGTGCAGGTAAGCATTAATATGATCAACTGAAATCGGACAGCATAAAAGTGCTTATATACAATCTCTGTTGGCCCACTTTTATAATTTATACAGGCACAATCCTTCTTATCTTAGTGACAAGAACAGGGGAAAAGATTTGGAATTAGTAAAAGAGAAGACCACAATTATTACTGGGATTTACCTTCACAATATTGTCAGCATACTTCATCACCATAGATACAGCAATGCCACTGCGTAGTGCATAAACACTGGTTAGTTACTGGATAGATATTGTTGTCAATTTATATCAATGCAGGTATCTATGTTACTTGAAAGTGAAAGTTCATGCGGAAGAACTGAAGCAGTAGTACTGGTAATCATAATATCTCATAAATTGGTAATTCAGTATTTGCTCAAGGATGACGAACTGAAGAGATGGTGCACAAAAAAATTGAATGGTCTATTAAGAGGGAAGTGCTTCTCTCTGCTTTCTATGCAAAGAAATTCTTTAAAATCAACTAAGAATGATTGTGAAACAATAATTCCAATAACACCAATAAGAAGTAGTGAAAGCAAGGATCAGAAAATTCTATAGCATTGTGTACACTAATAATAATTACATGCAGCTAGTCAGTTTTAGGAATAATATACTTAATAAAAACAGAAATAGATTGATTTACATTCATCTAATGTAATACACTGACCCAAAATTTTAGTCAATTTATTTATATAGATAATGTAGCTGATTTACAATTAATGTATTATTTTTGTAGTAATTATTAAATACATTCGTGAAGGAAAAATTCTGTAGAATGTTAATCATAAGTAGAATTTGAGATAGATTTTGGATAATAGTTTTGAATATTAGAATTTATAGTAGGTAACATAAATTAGTCCAGTAAATTAATAGATTAATCAATTAGTAAAAGGCCGAGTTTGACTCACATGACGGTAATGAATAAAAAGGATGAAGTAGTACTTGCTTTATTATGATTTTATGAAGAAAAAAATGGCAATCTAACTAGAGTAAATGAGCCAATTAATACATGCTAGGAAGGATAATGGTACATGAAATTAAAATGGGTCTAATGAACTAATGTGTCAGACTTGATGTTTTTTAGGTGTATGGGCTTTAAAACTATAAAGATTAGGATGGAGTAACTGAAAAAAAATGAAAAGAAAGAAGCCAAAACGTGGTTCTAGCTATGCAATAAAAACCCAGTACTAATACCAAGTGTATGTTGCAAGCCTGTAAGACTGTGATAATAAAATTTTTAAAAATAAAAATAAAATGAGCGGTGGTTTAGTTATGCGCCGGCAGGTTAGCATATGTAACACGTATTATTTGGTCAAATATGCATAAGCCTGTGAACATGTTTCATTTTTAACGAAAAGAAAAAAAACAAGACAAAAATACAAAGTCTCTTGCTAATAAAAGTTAGAAGAAAAGGAGAAAACACCATATACCCATCTATTTTCCTTAAATCGAGTAGCTAATATAAAGTTGTAAGAGCAAAAGGAAGTTGAAAGGGCTAAGAATTTAGTGGGATCACAAGAGGGTAGATGTGGTAATATTGAGACGTCGGGTCGACTTAATGTGTAGAAGCGTTGTACTGTAAGTATATACTATTCAGTTTGATTGGAGTTTATATGTGATATTTTAATTGAACTGTATGTGTTAAATGTCAAGTACTATAAAATTTGATTCGATATTATCTCCCAGTTGATTAAATTGCGAATGAATTATTATGTGGATACTAGTTGATTGTTATAACTAGTTTTGCTTATTTGTACTGACTGTATATGATTGCTGATGTGGTGCTGAAAACTGAGTGTCTTGCATTGATAACTAGAAGAATTTGACAAACACTTCCTATTTTGGAAGTAAGAGCTAAACCAATTGTTTAGTTGGCCGGGATCCCTATGGAAGAACGGAAGAATAAAATTGGAAGAATAAGCTAAACTAATTGTTTAGTTGGCCGGGATTCCACCGGAAGAATGGAAGGACCTATCATTGCTTGAATATTCAGTATAAACTTTTCTGAATTACCTTTTATCATAAATTGATGACTGTTGTTGATATTTATGAACTTGTTGAGATCATTTTGCATAAACTCATTATATTTTATGTTGAACGGAAGAACCCTATCTAGAGTCTAGTGTATTTAGTTGAACTTTACAATATATACTTACTGAGCTTTGTAGCTCATTCTTTTATTTTCCGAACTCCAACAGGAAATACTTTTGGAGAATGATTCTCAGGGAAGGGTAAGAACGTGATTTACTAGAGAGCCAGCACCAGTGCTTAAATGGATGATGTACAGAATTCTAGTTTAAAAGTTCAATAAACTTATCTTTTGAAGTTTCAATTAAAACTTGTAATATGTAGTAGACTCTTGGCGTAAGTCTGGATAGTTTGTAAGAATTGTTATATAATAAAAGTTTAAGTTTAAGCATAATTTGAGATTAGCATGTTTTGACGTTATGTAGTAGACTCTTGGCGTAAGTCTGGACAATGTTTGTAAGAATTGTTATATTATGGTTGTCACGTCGGCGACTAGTCGACAAGTCGATAGATGGGAAAAAGTCGAGCAACGACTTCTGAGTTTGAAGTCCATGGGGTTTACCCGGATCCAACCCGGAACCCGGCCCGAAACCAGACCCAGAATCCGGCCCAAAATGAAAAAAGGTTTTTTTAGGTTAAACTTACTTGTTTCTTATTCAAACGTAAAGATATTAAGACAGAGTTGCCCATCGGCGATTCCATCTTCCACGAAGGTCCATCTCCGATCGGAGATTCCGACGCCCATCTCCGGTAAGTTTTTCTTCCTTCATCACTTCTTCTACTTCTCATTTCCATTCATCTCTTCTTCTACTTCTCATCTCAAGTCTTCTTCTTCTCCAATCTTCTTCTCTATTCATTTTTTTTATTTAACTTTGACCCTTCTCAATTCTCAAGTCACAATCTATAATCTGTATGTATATGTATATAAAATATACAAGTTTTTTTTACTTTTTATTAAAAAAACTTTATATTAAAAACGTTTGTTTTCATTTTTATACTGCCAGTACATCGAAAAACATTTTTCAATTATTCTTTTATTTTCATTTTTCAATTATTCTTTTATTTATACAAAAATTATTCTTTTATTTCCGTTTTTTCATTTCTTTCATTTTTTTAATTATTCTTTTTACACATAAAATGATTTTTTTCTTTACATCTTCAAATTAATTTCATCATTTTAAAATTTCAAATTATATAAGCAAGTTTTGATTTTTAAGTTATCAATTGTTTTTTGAATTCAAGTTATCAATTTTTTATAAAACAGCTTCAATAATCAAATACAGCTACTCTTTAGTCTTCACAGTTGTTTTGATAATCAATATATACACTTGATAATTCTCTGCACAGGACAGTAGTGCACATTCAAATAACTCCTGTACAATCTACTTCACTGTTGTCTCTGCAATCTGCACACACACAATATTTCTATCGATGATGAGGAAGTGGAGGATGATTATGGTGTACCACCCGAGGAGAATATTCAAGGCTTTAGACCTTGAACTTCCTGACTCACCTAGGAGGAGATGGAGACGGAGATGATTTCGAGATGGATGACTTTTGATGCATGATTGTGTTTGTTTAGTTGATTTCACTCTTTAATTATGTTTTTAATTGCTTAGACCTTAGAGATGCTTAATTTTGAGTACTACTTATTATCTATTAATTTTCATTTGAACTATGGAATTGATGTGTGTTAACCTATATTATTATAATATATATTATAATTACTAAAAATATATGTATATCGACTACTTGTCGACTTTTACGACTAGTTGGGCGACTTATCGACCAGTGAATTCCAAGGTACTCGGGCGCTGGGTCTTGACTTGTCGACTTAACAACCAATTATTATCGTGTTTAAGTTTAAGCATAATTTGAGATTTGACGTGTCCCGGGGCAAATTTTCTGAGGTTACAGATGTCGGGGGCGTCACATCTAAATTGGAAATAGAAATACAGTATGTTGTGATTTGTGAAACAAAGTATGCTTCCATCTGTTGAAATATTGTGCAAACTTCCTGAAGTTTCTAGAATTATTGAGAAGATAATCTAGAATATTCTACACCTTATCATCTAGAATATTCTACACCTTATCATCTAGAATATTCTACACCTTATCATCTAGAATATGTATCTATCTAGAATATGATAGTACTATGTATCTATCCAGCCTTATTATCTAGAATATTCTACACCTTATCATCTAGAATATTCTACTCCTACTATATAATATGCCCTCCATGTTGTAGCAAATAAGATTTGTGAATTCAGTTCAATATTTCAGAAATATTTATCTGTTTTATCAGTGTCAAACAGCAGTGTGTGTGAGTGTTTAGTGCATATTTCTGCCTAGTTTGTTAAGGTTGATCTTGGACCTGCAGTTAGTGTTTCTAGTTGCAGTTTAGAGAGTGTCCATAATTCTCTCAACTTGGTATCAGAGCGGTCGTATCAGCTGTCGTGTTCTGTGGAGGCTGCTCACGACAAGGAGGCAGAAAAAAAAACTTGTTCAGGGCAGAAAAGCTATTGCTGCTGGTTTCTAATTTTTCCACGAGATGGATATCAATGGTGGAGCATTGAATCAGTTTGGTATGGAGAAACTTACAAACAACAATTATCAGTATTGGAGGATGTGCATGAAGGCCTATCTCCAAGGACAGGATCTTTGAGATATCGTTGATGGAAGTGATACAGATTTGCCTCCAGAAAGTCCTGAAAATTCTGAAGCAAGAAGAAAATGGAAGATTAAGTGCGGGAAAGCTTTGTTTGCATTACGAGGCTCTATTCACAAAGATCTTATTGATCATATACGAGATAAGGAGTCACCAAAGGACGTTTGGGACACACTGGAGAAGCTATTTACTAAGAAGAACACTGTCAGACTTCAGTTTTTGGAGAACGAACTAGCAAATACAAATCAAGGGAGCATGACAATTGCTCAATACTTTTATAAAGTAAAGAGCCTATGTGCAGAAATTTCAGAACTTGATCCAGACGAGCCAATTAAGGAAGCACGAATGCGAAGATATCTTATTCGTGGCGTAAAGAAGGAGTACACCCCGTTCTTGACATCCATTCAAGGATGGGCAAATCAGCCTAGCATCGTCGAGTTAGAGAATCTTCTTACTAATCAAGAAGCCCTAGCAATGCAGATGGCAAAAGCTTCGATTTCAGAAAATGACGAGGCGTTGTTCGCTAGGAAACAAAGGCATAACAATTATAATTACAAGAGTTGGAAGGCACATAATCCAAAAGGTGCAGCTGATTGGAAAGGACAGAGTTCCAGCAGTGCAGAGCAATGGAGACTAAAAGATTCAAATAAATGCAGAAGCTGGCCAGGAAAGAATTTTAAGCAGAAGGAGACTAATTTTGAAAATTCGCAATACGTGGCCAGGAAAATAATTATATGTAACAGGTGTGGTAAACCTGGACATATAAAAAGGTTTTGCAGGTCTAAAATTGTCGAAGGAAATGCAAGCATCTCTGCAAATGAAGACGAAAAGCATGCTTGGGAAACATGTCTTTCTACGGAAATAGCAAGTTTAGAAAATATTTCAGAAGAATATGCACTGACTTCTTGTGATGGAGACACTTTGGAAGGAGGTATGGCAGCCATCAATTACTCGCAAGATTGGATCATCGACTCCGGCTGCTCTCATCACGTAACATGCGACATTTCTTTACTTTCATCTCAAAGAGAACACAAGGGAAACAAAGCAATTGTGACGGCGGACAGCTCTGTTCATCCTGTAAGGAATGAAGGGCATGTTAAAATGAAGACCATGGACACAAGCGCCGGCCAGGTCACACTAAATGATGTATATCATGTTCCCGGTATGACTAAAAATCTGATCTCAGTATCTCAGCTTTCAAATTCTGGTAGATATATTCTATTTGGCCCAAATGATGTCAAGATTTTGGAAAATGTTCGAAGCATTGAGGCTGATACAGTGTTGAAAGGGAAAAGAGTTAATTCTCTCTATGTTTTGTCGGCAAGTGATGCGTTTGTAGAGAAGACAAGTCGACAAGATAAAGCTTCCTTGTGGCATGCTCGTTTGGCTCATGTGAGTTATGAGAAGTTAAAGAATATTTCAGCAAATAATATTGTTAACGGGCTGCCTAATTTGGGAAGTTTTCATCATGAAGTTGTTTGTGAAGGTTGTCAATATGGTAAAGCACATCGTCTTCCATTTGGCAAATCTTCAATCAGAACTACAAAACCTTTGCAGCTGATCCATTCTGATTTATTAACAAGCAATGCAGCAAGTTATAGTGGCCTTCGTTATATGCTTGTTATTGTTGACGATTATACAAGATTTTCATGGGTGTTCTTCATGAAAGAAAAATCTGATACATTCCTGATCTTCAAGCAATTTAAGAGGAAGATTGAGGGGGAGCTTCGAAGACGAATCAGGTGTTTGCGAACTGATAATGGAGGAGAATTTACATCCAACGAGTTTGCTGATTTTTGTGAAAGACATGGAATAAGAAGACAATTTACATGTCCAAGAACATCACAGCAAAACGGAGTTGCTGAACGGAAATTAAGGCATTTACAAGAGGTTAGTAGAAGTTGGATGCATGCGAAAAGTCTTCCTCAAGAGCTATGGGCAGAGGCTATGCGTTGTGCTTGCCATGTGATAAATCGACTTCCTTCAAAAGTCATCAACATGAAAACACCATACGAGCTTATCTATAAGGAGAAACCTTCTGTCGCATATTTCAGAATTTTTGGCTCTATATGCTATGTCCATGTTTCTGATCAGCTGCGTGCTAAAATGGATGCAAAGGCAAAGAAATGTGTCTTTGTAGGCTACGATCCTGAAAGAAAAGGTTGGCGATGTATGGATCCTGATACCTTCAAAGTCGTGACATCTAGAGATGTTGTCTTTGATGAAACATCATCTTATTATGTGCAGCCTATATTATCACATATTCCACATCCATCAAACATTGAAAATGAAGATGTGCTAGACAAAACAAATCCTCCAAGTCCAACCATTCCTCATGATGGTTCTGCAAGTGAAAGTGAAGCAACTCATGAAGAAAATGATGGAAGTCAAAGAAGTGATCAGCTGCCTCGAAGGTCACAAAGAACACGCAAGAGGAATGAAAGGTATAAGGACTATACTATAGGAGCTGATTATGATAAAATAACGGAATGTTTCTTTGCTGGCCCATTTGATGATTCTGAACCATCATCATATGAAGATGCTAAAGGCAGTCCAAATTGGGAAGCTGCTATGAAAGAAGAAATATCAGCACTTCATAAAAATGAGACATGGGATTTAGTTCCGAAACCTAAAGAAGTAAAACCGATTTCTTGCAAATGGGTTTACAAAGTGAAACGTAAATCTGATGGAAGTGTTGATCGGTATAAAGCGAGGCTTGTGGCTCGTGGGTTCTCCCAAAAATATGGGTTGGACTATGAGGAAACTTTCAGTCCAGTAGCAAAGATGACGTCTGTTCGAGCTACATTATCTGTGGCAGCCTCAAAAGGATGGAAACTTTGGCAACTAGATGTAAAGAACGCATTTCTTTACGGAGATATTGATAGAGAAATTTATATGGAGCAGCCTTGGGGATTCAAATCAAAGAAATTTCCAGATTTCGTTTGTCGACTCAAGAAAGCTATTTATGGGCTTAAACAAGCTCCGCGGGCCTGGTTCGGGAAAATTGCTCAATACCTAACATTTTGTGGTTATACGTCCTCAAGTGCTGATGCAAGTCTATTCATAAAGAAAAATTCAAAGGTGCACGTTCTTGTGCTATTATATGTCGATGACATGATAATAACCGGTAATGATGAGCAAGAGATAAACAAGTTGAAAGATGAACTTGCTATTCGTTTTGAGATGAAAAATCTTGGGGAACTAAAACATTTTTTGGGTTTGGAGGTATCAAGGTGCAAGGAAGGTATTCTTGTTTCTCAAGGTCAATATGCTAGAAAGTTTCTTGAGAAATTTAAGATGATTAACTGCAGACCAGCAGCTACTCCGATGGAGCAGAATTTGAAGTTAAGAGCTAATGTTGGAAAGGAGCTCAAGAATGTAAAAACATATCGCACTTTGGTTGGAAGCTTAATATCTTTGACAATTACAAGACCAGATATTTCATTTCCGGTTGGAGTTGTTAGTCAATTTATGCAAAAGCCAAGGAAGCCTCATTTGGATGCTACAAATAGGATACTTCGCTATCTTAAACATACAATGAATTATGGGCTGCTGTATAAGCAAGGCACTGAGATTTTACTTAGTGGATTCACCGATGCAGATTGGGCAGGTGATCCTTCATCTAGACGATCTACTTCTGGCTATATTTTCGACCTTGGTTCAGCTGCAATATCCTGGTGTAGCAAGAAACAAGCTACTGTGGCGTTATCAAGTACAGAAGCAGAATATAATGCTGCTACACTTGCTGCACAGGAGTGCGTATGGTTAACAAGATTGATTAAGGACATCAGTCATTCTTCTATGGAACCGGTTAAGCTTTATTGTGATAATATGAGTTCGATTCGACTAGCTTCAAATCCGGTATTCCACGCAAGGACTAAGCATATTGAAGTTCACTATCATTTCATACGAGAGAAAGTGTTGGAAGAGGAAATTGATCTCGTCAAAATTGATACAAGTGAACAGGTAGCTGATATATTTACGAAGGCCGTGCCTAAGGCAAAATTTGAGTTTCTTAGAACACAACTTGGCCTGGTCTCCGAAGTTCGCACAAAGGGGGAGTGTTGAAATATTGTGCAAACTTCCTGAAGTTTCTAGAATTATTGAGAAGATAATCTAGAATATTCTACACCTTATCATCTAGAATATTCTACACCTTATCATCTAGAATATGTATCTATCTAGAATATGATAGTACTATGTATCTATCCAGCCTTATTATCTAGAATATTCTACACCTTATCATCTAGAATATTCTACTCCTACTATATAATATGCCCTCCATGTTGTAGCAAATAAGATTTGTGAATTCAGTTCAATATTTCAGAAATATTTATCTGTTTTATCAGTGTCAAACAGCAGTGTGTGTGAGTGTTTAGTGCATATTTCTGCCTAGTTTGTTAAGGTTGATCTTGGGTCTGCAGTTAGTGTTTCTAGTTGCAGTTTAGAGAGTGTCCATAATTCTCTCAGCTCCATCAACAGGAGAAAACTAACCAAAAATATTTATTTAACATAGAATGTTAATCGCAGGAGTAACATTTTTTGCATGCATGTTCCAGTACAATTTCTAGGATTACTATGTTCTGTTATGCAAACTTGCAAAGAAAAATGATGTTCGCTAGGTCAACAAGGGCATAAACTCTATGATATAAGTTTGCAAAATACTTAAAAACAGAGCGCTAATTGAGCTCTATGAGATTGGCCAGTACTTGATAGGTGATAGCACAGTACTTTACATTTCCTAATAGAGAAGTATAATCTTTACATCTCTTTAATAGATGACAAGAGAAATGTAATGCATAATGACTTTAACTGTTTGACCAGCTGATTAATTTAATGACTAATGTGGATAATGGATTATATTACTATAAGTGGGTTCATTATTATCTAACGGGGTATATCCATCTAGCAATAGCTATTCAACACATCTAAACCTATTTTTTTATGAGTCTGAAATTGTCGCCTGATAAATTATTATCTGTCGTTAAACAGACATAAGTTTCCTGATAGATGAAGAGAACTTTGGGTGAAGTACAAACTCTGAACCTAGACCAACCAATAAAGTAACCCTTTCAAAAAATAAGTTTCTGGTGGACAAAAAATAATAATGAGATATTATTACCTTAGAGCATGGTTAACAATCATGAGAACTGTTATTAGCGAGTACCCGTGGAAGAAACCCCTGTATAAATGGAGTAGGTTAGTAATAATTTAGAGTAGCAACTTAAAAAAAATCAAGTGAAGAAAGTATGAGTTACAGTAGAGAATATCCTTCAATCTAAGATGATGAAACTCTTGCATGATGTTGTAAAAGACAAAGAAGATAATGCCTATTAGTATATATCCTTAATAAGTGTTCTTGTTCAGACCTTTCCCTTCCTGATTTTAAAGACCTTAAGGATATATGGTTACCAGCATCCATTCCACAAAGAAAAGCATATACATCAATACATGTAAGAGAATAAACGGATTGCCACCCCTGCCATAAATCCCAGATACTCTCAAACACATATCTACGCAATCTTCATAATTTCATACCTCAAAACCTAATTCTTTATTATTAATATCCTCAAATGTTTACAGTGTAATGTGAGGTACATGCACATATAAAGTAAAAAAACAAAATACAAATTACTTGTTCATGACAGCATCAAAATCTTGGACCAGTATTGCTACAGCATTGAAGGCCATCCCAAACACATATAACCAAAAGTTCTGTACATTAATATTCCTGGAAGGCCGCTTTTTGATTATAGCCTGCAGCACAAAGATATCAGAACTGTATTAATGTGTATTATAATAGTGAATATCTAGCATAGTTGTCTGACAGCTCTAAAGAGACGTGTTGTGTTATATAAATACTATTTTAAAGGCTTCCGAAATATCTAATTGTATAAAAATATTAGGACTTCAGTCAAATCTGATATCTAATTGTATAAAAATATTAGGACTTCAGTCAAATCTGTATAGCAATTAATCTGAAAACGATAATTTAAAAGCTACAGGAGCTACCTCTGTGTACACGCCAGCAAAACCGCTTAAAAGTGCCATCACCTGCAAAGGCAATTACCAACAGATAATGATAAAACGACAAAATATTTTTATCGCTTGAAACTTAAACCATAATATGCCAACAACTCACAATGGCCATAATCCAACCCTGGAATGGAGTTTGAAGAACATGATCAGAGCTGCCGAAAACAAATAATCATTCTGTATAATTAGCCATTACAATTATAAAATTGAAACAAAATAAATAGAGATTCAGAAATTAAAAGGTCAGCAAATGTGTATTTTAATGTGTATTCCGGTTGTTAAGTGTACAGTTTATTCGACAGAGTTCAGCTCTGGAATAAATTCCACACAATAAAACACTAGCCCCTTCGAAAGAACTATAAATTCCTCAAGAAAAAATCAATAAACCTTAGAAAAAGAAGGAAAACGGTAACTTCCTTCAAAACAGATGTTTAACAGACTAACAGTGGAATAATGGACTAAATACCAGGAACCATATAAACATACTTGACATGTCCAAATATGCAATGAACCCTGTAGTAACAACAAGGCAGTCCATCACTTTAATATATTCTAGACGTTACCCCAAGGGCAGAAGAGACAATGCAACGGTCAGGAATGCTAGAGAAGGTGGGGACCAGATTGTGTAGGAGGAATATTATTTATGGGAGGTCAAGGAGAGTTTTAGGTATTCTGAAAATTGATGCTTAGTATTGGTAGGAGTCCAGAACCACTCGAAGTGATCATTTTCTGTAATTATCACTTGGCATATTAATATAACCATTTCCAGACATTGTTTTACAGGTCCTTACATCTTATATTTTGTGCTAGAAGCATCCTAATTCATTACAAATTGGTATCAGAGCCTTAACGGTCCATGGCACCATTCACCACAGTTCAAAACTCACAAAGAA
Organism: Oenanthe sinensis; assembly: GCA_028671895.1. Taxonomy (NCBI): domain Eukaryota; kingdom Viridiplantae; phylum Streptophyta; class Magnoliopsida; order Apiales; family Apiaceae; genus Oenanthe; species Oenanthe sinensis. The sequence goes on along the minus strand of CM053813.1, from coordinate 43,866,195 downwards.
TTGAAAACATGGAAGCAGAGTTATCACCCCTAAGAAACTCTATGGCAGAGGATGTAAAGGCCGCAGTGGCTAAGGCAGCTATGGATATGAAACAAACCCTAGTTTCTCAAATAACTTCAAGTTTGGACGAGGTCTCACAACGATTGGAGGGGAGAATAGCCAGATCTAAAGAATCTCAGGAGGCGATTATACTGGAGATGATGCGAAATCAGGAGATTTTTCAGTCTGAAATGAAGTCCACCTTATCATCTCTCAAACAACCGGAAATGGGTCTGAATGGCGGAGCCGAAGGAAGTAAAAGTTCACCTACAGATCTGCACTCGACAACACATGGGGTACTAGGGTTTGGAGGAAGCCAGCCTGGACACCATAAATTCAGAGATAAGGGGTTCGATAATGGTGATATGGGAGCATGTGACAGTTGTAACACAGGAGTTGGGAACTGGCTTTATTGGAAGTTGGATCTGTTGACGTTCGACGGTACCAACCCAGATGGGTGGATACTTCGGGCCGAGAGATATTTCTCGTTCTACCGCTTGACTGAGAGTGAGAAGTTGGAAGCAGCGGTGATAGGATTTGATGATGATGCGTTAACATGGTATCAATGGGAGAGCAGCCGCCGGCTAATTCAACGGTGGAATGATTTGAGGATGATAATATTACAACAATTTCGACCCCTTCACTCTGGATCGTTATATGAACAGTGGTTAGCGGTGGCACAGACGGGGACCGTGGCTGAGTTTCGGCGGCAATTCATTGAGTTCGCCGCTCCGTTGGAGAAAGTTCCGGAAGAAATTCTGATGGGCCATTTTATTAATGGGTTGAAAGAAACGGTTCGGGCTGAGGTCCGGTTATTAGGCCCATTAAATTTGGAACAAGCAATGGACTTGGCGTTGAAAGTTGAGGAAAAAATTGGGCCCAATCCACACAACAATTCGATTTCAGATCTAACTCGGCCACTTCCACGAGAACAGGTACAAACTCTCAATTTTATTTATTTAATCGAAGCCCTCTCCAAAATTATTCTAGTCTTTTTTCTCAAAAAACCACTCAAACATATTCATCGGCCTCTAACCTTTCCTCGACTACTCACACCCCCAAAGTTCTTGTTGTATCTAATTCATACACTACACACTCCACCGAACCTAGCAAAACCCAAATCCTTGTAGCTAAACCTATGGGAGAAATTCGAAGGCTTTCGGAAAAAGAATTACTACCTCCGTCCCACCCAATTGTTAACGTTTCGGAGAGAAGGTCCAGCACGCATTAAATTTTTATTCATAAAAAAATAAATTAAAAATAAGTTATGGAACTATACTTTATATGCATTTTAAATGCGTGTCGGACCTTCTCTCCGAAACATTAACAATTGGGTGGGACTGAGGGAGTACAATACAATAGAGAAAAGGGTCTTTGTTTCCGATGTGATGAAAAATGGAATCAAGGGCACCGATGTAAACGTCGGGAACTAAGCGTGTTGTTTATACAAGATGATGAGGAGCCTGATCCAGAAGAAGAAGAAGAACCTATGATGGAGGCAGCAGTATTGGAGGGGGAAAATGAGGTTATAACTGAAGTATCTTCGAATTCGGTAGTTGGGCTTACCAACCCTAAAACAATGAAGCTGGTGGGAAAAATTGGAGGGCAGGAAGTGAGAGTGATGATAGACCCAGGAGCCACTCACAACTTCATATCACTCTCCACGGTGGACAAACTGAAAATTCCGGTGACTGTGACAAAAGGATTTGGAGTATCTCTAGGAAATGGAAAATCAGTTAAGGGATCCGGAGAATGCAAGGGGAAAATATTACAAATAGAAGGATTGGAGGTCGTGGAAGAATTTTTACCGTTTAACTTGGGTAGCTCAGATGTAATTCTAGGGGTCCGGTGGTTGGCAAAGTTGGGTGCTGTTACAACCAATTGGAAATCACAGGTCATGAAGTTCAAGGTAGGGGACATGATGGTTACATTGCGAGGCGACCCAGCACTGGAGCATTATAAAATCTCGCTCAAATCTATGATTAAAACCATAAGGCGGGAGGGTCATGGCAATTTGGTAGAGCTAGCTCCACTAGAAGGGGCTGACACGGGTAGTTCACAACCCTCAATGCATCGAGATCAGGTACCGCCTTATTTTCAGTCTGTCTTGACTAGGTTTCAGCACATATTTAATATGCCACAAGGGTTGCCCCCTCATCAGAAGCATGATCACGCCATTGTTATGAAGCAGAACAGCAATCCTGTTAGTGTTAGACCATATCGCTATCAGAAAACAGCAAAATAATTCTATTAGATCGAATAAGTACATTCGATCTAATAAGTCAGAATTGAGAAATTCTATGGCTCGAATTTTGATTACTCTCTTATTTATTACCTGTGTCTACTATTTAGGCAGAATACCGTCACCCATTTTTACTAATAAACTGAACCCACAAACGGAAGAAAGGTGGGAAAGTGAGGAGGAAACGGATGTAGAAATAGAAACAGCTTCCGAAACGAAGGGGACTAAACACGAACAAGAAGGATCCACAGAAGAAGATCCTTCTCCTTCCCTTTTTTCGGAAGAAAAGGAGGATCTGGACAAAATCGATGAAACGGAAGAGATCCAAGTGAATGGAAAGGAAAAAACAAAGTCAAATATATGTTGGCAATAGGATTCATCTGTCCCTTTAGTAGCCCTTACTCTAGTCCGATTTTATTAGTAAAGAAGAAAGACAGCTCGTGGAGATTTTGTGTGAATTATCGGGCCCTTAATAAGAAGACAATACCCGATAAGTATCCTATCCCGGTGATCGATGAACTATTGGATGAACTACATGGGGCCGCTATTTTTAGCAAGTTGGACTTAAAATCAGGATACCTTTAAATCCGAGTTAAAGAGGACGATGTACACAAAAATGCTTTTCGTACTCATGAGGGGCAATTTGAGTTTCTCGTTATGCCTTTCGGCTTAATGAATGCCCCATTGACTTTTCAATCACTGATGAATGAAGTGTTTTGACCTTTTCGTCGTAAATTTGTCCTCGTCTTTTTTGACGATATATTAGTGTACAGCAAGACAAAAGCAGAGCATAAGGAACATTTAATTCAGGTTTTGCAGTTATTGGAGGAGCACTGTTTATATGCCAAACTCAAAAAGTGTGAGTTCGGAAAAAATAAGATCACCTATTTGGGTCACATCATTTCAAGGCAAGGAGTAGCAGCAAATTTACAAAAAATTCAGGCGATGTTGGACTGGGCTCAGCCCAGAAATATACGTGAATTACGAGGGTTTTTGGGATTAACTGGCTATTATAGAAAGTTTGTGGCCAATTATGCTCAAATAGCCCATCCCCTCACCGAGCATCTCAAAAAAGACAACTTTGGATGGTCACCGGCAGCAACCCAGGCGTTTGAACACTTAAAATCAGCAATGTCATCTTCTCCTGTCTTGGCGATGCCAGACTTCAACATGCCCTTTATTGTGGAAACAGATGCTTCTGGATACGGAGTAGGAGCAGTGCTTATGTAGGCTGATCGACCCGTTGCTTTCTTCAGCAAGATGTTAGGTGCACAAGCTAGATTGAAATCTGTATATGAAAAGGAGTTAATGGCTATATGTTTGGCAGTACAAAAATGGAAACACTATTTACAGGGGCGACATTTTACCATTCGCACTGACCAGGAAAGCTTGAGATTCATTATGCAACAACGGGAGGTTGGGCCAGACTATCAACGCTGGGTAAGTAAGCTCATGGGTTTTGATTTCGATATTGTCTATAAACTTGGAGCCTGGACCAGATGGCAGATGCCCCGTCTCGAAAACATGATGAGGAAGTAGTTTTGGGAGCCCTCATATCCACCAATTATGTCAATTGGGATCACCTTGATAATGAAGTTAATGCTGATTCAGTTTTATATCAAATCAAGTCGGATATTGTTTCAGGTAAAACTCCTCCTATGGGTTATCATCTGGAAAATGAGCGTCTATTTTACAAGGATCGAGTGGTCATACCTCGTCATTCGTCCCAAATTCCAGAACTAATGTGAGAATACCATGATTCTCCGGTTGAGGGACACTCAGGGGACTTAAAAACTTACCTTAAATTGGCTGCAGACTGGTTCTGGCCAGGGATGCGCAAGGATGTAGCAACGTATGTTCGGGAGTGCACTGTGTGGCAGCAGCACAAGTACTCTACTCAGCCTACAGCTAGCTTGTTGCAACCCCTGCCATTACCTACGCAAGTATGGGAGGACGTAACAATGGATTTTATAGAAGGGTTGCCTTTGTCAAAAGGGTATGACACTATCTTGGTTGTGGTTGACCGTCTCTATAAATATGCTTATTTCCTCTGCCTCAAGCACCCTTTCACAACCCAAAAGGTCGCAGCTTTATTCATTGCAGAGGTGGTCAAGTTACATGGATTTCCTGCCTCTATTGTTTCAGATCGGGATCGAGTGTTTATGAGTTTTTTTGGAATGAGCTATTCCGTTTCCGAGGAACAACCTTGAAATGCAGCACGACCTACCACCCACAGACCGACGGCCAATCTGAGGTTGTTAACAAAAGCCTGGAAACATATTTGCGTTGTTTTGCATCGAGCCAACCGCGAGGTTGTTAACAAAAGCCTGGAAACATATTTGCGTTGTTTTGCATCGAGCCAACCGCGTTCTTGGGCTTCATGGATTCATTGGGCTGAGTTCTAGTATAATACATCCCCTCACTTATCAACCAAAATGACGCCTTTCAGGGCAGTATATGGGCGTGATCCGCCTCATATCGTTCGAGTTGGGAAGGGGCAAACCACTGTGGACAGTTTGGAGATGCTATTGCAAGAACGTGATTCTGTCCTTGATGAGTTGCGTTTTAATTTGGTAAAGGCCCAACAGAATACGAAAAGAATTGCAGATCAACATAGACGCAATGAACAATTCTCTATTGGCGATAAGGTTTACCTCTGTCTCCAACCGTATCGCCAAAAATCCTTGGCTAGGCGTCCTTTTGAGAAGTTGGCATCCCGTTTTTATGGTCCCTTTGTGATTCTTCAGAAGATTGGACAGGTAGCTTACAAATTAGATCTTTCGGATTCTAGCAAAGTCCATCCTGTTTTTCATGTGTCACAACTCAAGAGGGCCATTGGGCCGGGACCTGCACTTCCCACCATACCGGATCAAATCAATGCTGATCTTCAATTAGTAGTCACACCTGAAGCATTGTTGGATGTTCGTTCCTATAACTCTGGGCAGTCAATCCGCACTGAAGTCCTGTTGAAATGGGCTCAGCTACCAGAATTTGAGGCTACCTGAGAGGACTACGATCAAATCAGAATTCGTTTTTCATCCTTCCACCTTGAGAACAAGGTGCATCTTTGGGAACGGGGTAATGCAATGAACCCTGTAGTAACAACAAGGCAGCCCATCACTTTAATATATTCTAGACGTTGCCCCAAGGGCAGAAGAGACAATGCAACTGTCAGGAATGCTAGCGAAGGTGGGGACCAGATTCTGTAGGAGGAATATTATTTATGGGAAGTCAAGGAGAGTTTTAGATATTCTGAAAATTGATGCTTAGTATTGGAAGGAGTCCAGAGCCACTCGAAGTGCTCATTTTCTGTAATTATCACTTGACATATTAATATAACCATTTCCAGACATTGTTCTACAGTTCCTAACATCTTATATTTTGTGCTAGAAGCATCCTAATTCATTACAAAATATTAGTGGTTAATGAAAATTCACACATATATCGACTATAATGAGGCAACATAACAATTTCAATGCACAACCTATCATGAACAATATAGCATGACTAATTCTAAAAACACTGCAAAAGAATGCCAATGAAGATACGTGTCGTCATTCTTACGAGGGATTAAGCTGTGCCGTGGTGCAGCCTGCACACAATAATATAAAAGCGGCCCACTGAATTTCACTCAACCTGAAAGAATAATAAAGACACAACGATCATATAAAGCCTTACGATTTTCAACTCATCTAAGCATATCAAATAGCTATGAAGGCTAAAATAAGTGATGACTAGGATGGTTAGAGGGGTGCAATCAGGTTACAGTAAGTGATTACTTGAACAAAGTACAAAATGGGAGTCCGGGAAGTGACTGCCAACCTCAATATTAAAACTCTTATGAGCTACATCTATGAAGCTTGTACTATCTCATCAACATCAAAATATATCAAATTACTGGATGGCACATCCATATTTAGTTATCTTTATGATGAATTATTTTGGAATTTCTTAAAGTTCAAACCATGACAACTTTTCCAATTCCAAACGCTTATATACTGCATTAAGTACTTATTGGTCACCGAGCAAAATGACCCATAGACATGGTCTCATACCAGAATCACTAATTTCTCTTTTGTGCGCCAATCCAAACAAGCTCTGTGTCGCAGTGGTAGATGCAGAAATTACTCAAATGTACCGCTATTAATTTTCAGATACAACTTAAAAAAAGATAATTAATTTATACAGATGTTTTAAAATTAATAATATTAAAAAACATGTACCGCTCAGTTAAGGAAAATAAATATTATTACTTAAAGAGAAGACATTGTAATACAGTAAAATATAAAATAGGAACATGAAGTACGAAATAAAAAACAAGTAAATTGGTAAATACATACAAGGACACAATTACTGGTGCATCTTTTATTTAAAATGTCTTTAAATTAATAATATCTAAGAACATATGTTTCCACATGGTGCAGTGGATAACAACTTTACCATCTTTTAGCCTGTTGTTTCCAAATAGAATGTAATAGACTAGTAGTAGTTATTTAACATCCAATGACCAAGGGAAGGATAAGCCCAGCCAAGGCCCCTCTCCAAAGTTTACAGCATTTAGTGAACTACTTAAGAAAAATGACGTATGTGAGTTCTTTGTTTTTTTACTTCATATAAATAATTCAACATGATTGGCTAAAAAGGCATAAGGTAAGGTTCTTTTTAGTTATAAATGAAAATAATGTATAGTTTCTTGATAAATGCTCGAGTTATCTGAAAATTAGATAGCAGGCTAAGATGTTGATCTCTTGATGACCCTGTTACTGAGAACTACTTATGACACCTTACTGAACAGTGGAGTAAAAGCATGTATAGTGGAGAACTTACTTCCTCTTCAGGATAACTCGATACAATACGCCAGTGCTGATAATATTCAGATTCTTTAGTATTTGATAGCCTGGAGCATCCACATAGGCAAAGATATAATACTGCCAAAAATACAATATATAAGAGATACAATGGCCAAAGCTACTAGTATGTAATACCAAAATTAAAAAATAATAAACCAACCTGGAGTAGATTCTTCACTAGGTAAAGTGCCGCAGGAATTGGGTATACGCTAACTTCATCAAATGTTGTACTCAACCTAACAAATTTTATGTGTAAGAGATACAACAATCAGGAAAGAAAGACCCAAGAAGGATTCAGGAGAAACATAAATTTAACTCGTCGATAGGAAGGAGGCAATCTTATTTAGTCAATAACCCACAAAGCAGATTTCCTTGTGCACTGATATTTGTACCCTAAAACTATAGTCATGTGGTAGCTTCTTTTATTTCAGCACCAATTCTAAGAATGCGCCCACTAGTGAAAACAAAATATATTGTCGTTAAGATATGAGATGTTTGACAGGATATTAACATCTAAACTGGTCAGCCTACGGATATATCATGTTATGCAGGTAGTATTACTGTGATTTAAGTCGCCGATTAGTTGTCCTGTTACTGAAACAATACCCCTTGCAATCTTTGCATAGCACAGTTCTATTACTTCATCGACAAGAGAATTAGCCATCGATCTGTGGGTGTCTAGTTGATCGAATAGGGCATAACTTGACTACAATAATGAGTCGATAAAAATTAAAAATAAGACAGTGTGATACAAAACAAGAGCAACTTGGATATAGAGGTGTTTGTAAATAATTATCAATTTAACTATTACCATATTCTCTAAAATCTATTTTAAGAGAAAAGAAAATCAGAAGAAAAAAATTTCTTTAAAAAAAAAGGGAACTATAGTCTATACCATTTTCATTTCCTGAAACAAAAGTTTAAGGTACAAGCGAACAAGAGATCCCATTAAATCTCTTTTAACATAAGCATTGTAGCTCATCTATATGATGATAAAACAAATCTACTCTATCTACTATGTTAATGAAACTTATCTTCTTCAAGTCTCAACGTTACAACAGTATATTGAGATACATAAATCCATTTGCATAATATTTGAAGTTTACACACTCAAAAAGAACCTGTTATCCTCGGTAACACCGTCAGTTCTCCAGAGTCTAGTCAATGCAGCAAGTGATAAAGCACACTTCAACGCCTCAACCTGATCCCAAATCAACGATATCAAATGACAATCAGGTGCCATATATATTTACACAAAATTAACTAGACCAGTTCGAAACATTTAAAATAGTAAATCTGGACAATTTTCTCACCAAAAAATTCGCAGTCGTGACACTATAATCATACTTCCCAGCTCTCTTCGACCACACAATAAGTATAGCTTGTGAACTCGTGAGAAATGTTAGTGCTAGTGTAACAACCGTTCTATCATATTCCAATTACGCAAACAAAAAACTCATCAAAAACAAAAAAAAACACAGGTTTACAGTCAGTCGTAGTCGCGTAAACAAATCAATTAAACTTTGTTTGTTTATACACGTATCAGTTAGCATCACTTACTTGAGCTTCCACTTCGATTTATCGCCAACTTTCCCCTCCGATTTCGGCAAAATGCTATCAACAACTGCTAAAATCAACAAAAAAATCTTCGATAAACAACTAATTAAACTCCTATAAAAGCCTAAATCAAACAGATCAAGTTCAAATCAGAAACAAACATACCAGGTCTACTCTCTAGGTCATCAATAACTGCAACTTCATTTTTATCCTTCATTTCAATCACCAATTCAGTTCATAAATACACACAATAAACGCGCGCGCGCGTGTGTGAACAATGAGTAATATTAACGAAAAATAAACACATATAAGACAGATTAGATCACTGAAATTATTGAATCGATCGTATATATAAGCATATATGTAATGTGTGTGTATAAATTTGATATAGATGTGAACCTGGTCTTTGATTCTTCTGTACTCCATTGGTGGTGTTTCAACAAATTGTGCCCACTAGTGAACTCGAGCTTGGTTATGTTACGCTCCTGGAAATGTATATAAATTCGAGGTGATTTTCAATTTTTAGATGAACGAAAATGATTTAACAAATATATTTGAGTTAACTACCAAAAAAAACAATTAAATTTGTAAATTAACCATTCATATTTATTTTTCACACGTTCAATCGACAAATTTTATAAAATCATACAAACTTTAACCGTGATTAAGTTAAAATATGACGTGAACATTCTTTGTCATATCAATGCAGTTAGAAATTCTATAATCAAAAGAATAAAAGAATATAAAATCAAAATCATAAACTCACTCAAAACCCTGACTCATTCTTTCGATCGCTCATCTCTTTCTCCCATCGTTCTAGAAAATAGTGTACACGTCATATTATAACTTAATCACAGTTAAAATTTTACATAATTTTATAAAATTTGTTTGTTAAACGTGTGAAAAACAAACATAATTGGATTTGTAAATTAAAAAAAATAATGAATTTTTTTGACAGTTAGCTCAATATTTTTTGGATAATAATAGTTTTTTCAAATATTTAAATCCGTTAAAATAAAATTTTAAAATAAATAGGCTCGTACAATAGTTAAAAGACCATCAATTATCCCTTTCTAATTTTTCAATTTAATAGTATTTATTTATAACCTTAACGAAGCTATTTTTTGGAATCTTAATATATTTTATAATTTTATAATGTAATTATTTCTATTTTTTGTAATGTTTTGAAATAAGACTTATATTCATAATATTATTATTTGTCTCGATTAATAAATATTTATAATTTATCTATCTAATAAACAAATAATTATTTAATACCTATATTTTTATTAACTAAACCTTTTAATTATTCTTTCAATTCTTTCGTCTGCTTTAAAATATTTTGATTCCTCTTTATCTTAAAATTTAGAAAATTACATCGAAAAATCTTTCGTCCCAATTAAATTAGATTATAATCCAATTAAAAAATAGGGCTCGACTTGTAAATTACTAAACTACGACACCAAATCATGCATTAAAAATTTATACAATGTATGTAACAAACTTCTTGTGTATTTTTTCCCCTATATTTTGAAACATATTTAACTTTAATTTCTTGAGTTTGAGTTAATTCATCCCTTAAACTATTTATATTTTAATTATACATATATATATTTTAACTCTTTTTTCTGTTAAGTGGAAATGATTTTTATAAATTAAGTGTATCAAAATACAATTTTAATTGAAATAGTTTCATTAATAAATTTCATCATCTAACTAAAAAATCTAATTAAATAAAATGTCTTCGGACGCTCATAGCAAAATTACTCTTGAAATTAAACACCCAAAAGTAGAATACAAACCAATACACAATTTAAAATTACAAACTACAACTACACACATTATAAATATTGGTCATCAATCATAACCCAAAATTACTCTTGAAAAGTCTAATAAATAATTTTTTTACGATACAAAACTAATTAAAATTTAACCTTTTATTAGAAATTAAGATGAACAAATTAAAATATATACGTAAAAGAATATCTTATACCTAAAATAAAAAAAATAGTTGCTCAAAAACATGAATATGAACATGTTAATGAAGTTACATCTCACCCATGCAAATATATATACTACTAATAATATATATATTTCAGAAGTACAATTATATCTAATCATTTCCTTACTCACATCTGTGACACAAAATTAACTTCATTACACCAAACCAAACAAAAAATTGATGACCGCAATAACACCACTGATCAACTAATATTTAAAAAAATTAAAATATCAAAATAAAAACTAAAACTGAACATGACTCATCAAATAAAAGATCAAAAAATTAGCATAAATATCAAAATAACACTATATACAAGTAAACAGCAAGTATATTGCTCATGTTAAAGTAAATCAAACAACCATAAATCAAATATAATAGATACAATAGAGTTTAAGTAATCTCAAAAGACAAATCAAAATCATTCAAACTCGTATTTACCATACAGATCAAATCTCAATTAATACAAATTTAAAAATAAATGACCATATGTATATATATACATATAGAAATAGGTATTAAATCCATAACATTTGACGAACCAAACAAACTCTAACCTTTCACAGTATCTTCAACGAGAGAAACTCTTAATTTAAAAATCTTACGTGTCATGTATTATACATAATCTTGTAAACCTCTGACCATTCAAACTTTTAGTTAAAATTATAGACAATCTATTCATATTGCTAAATTTACTGAACCTTTCCAGGATAGTAACAAAAAAGAATAAAATTCCCGAAATTATTTCAGGAAAATTACCCAAATTACTAGTATTTTTTACTGTGAATATTTTTGTAATTGTATATGATTATATGTAATTACAATAATACCCTCGTGATTTAGTCATTATGATCAAAATTTAGTCATTATAATCAAACTCATTAAAGCATAATACTTTACAAATTCGGTAAACTCTAATTAATATTTATTCTATATTATTTTAATCAACTATTTTAACCTACATTATTAAAAATATTCTCATGTCAAGAATAAAGGGTAAAAATATTACAATTTGAAGGTAGTTGGCCCAAAAAATCACAATCCAAAAAGTCGACACTTTTAGTGACAAAGAAACGTTAATTCATATTGCATTTATGTTTTTTGTTAAAATTGTTGCCAGCTCAGTGAGAACAACCGCCACTTAAAGATTCTGAGTCCGTAATATGTACTGTATAATGTTTTTAACTTGGAACAAAACAAACACAAACTGCAACGTATATTTAACATGCGTTGGACCAATACCGCATGACTAACATGCGTTATTCCTTTTTTTAATTTTTTAAGAAAATAACTTTTTTAAAAAACGTAAAATAAAATAGTGTTTTTGAAAACGCAACTTAAAATTGCATTTTTAAATAATATAAAATATCATTTTTTTAATTATAATATTTTAGACCACTTTACTCAATTACAAATTCTTTTACTCTTTTAGTATTCTTTATTCTTTTATTGGGCTCGTTGGAACTTGGAAGTGGCGAAGCAAGCGCATTGCAAGTGCACACTATAAATCCCGCTCTACTTACTCTCTCCAGACTACACTCCACCCTCCAAAATATACATACATAATATATATACACACACACACACACATTAATACATATCTAATATCTTGTTCCCAAAGATAAGCACACAACAATGCAATCGCAGGATACTCGTTGCGCTAATAGCACCAAATATCCTACTAGAAGTAACGATCTCAACTCTCGCTCTCATCACACACACAAACTATCTGTATGTATAATAGATATTTTCTACTGTTTAGTGCTTATAATTGTATGCATGCGATTGATAATTTTTGTTAGGCCTTCATTTCTATTATTCTTCACAACTATACATACATATTACCACGTCGATTTGTGTGCGTAGTTTAACCGCGGTGCTTATTAATGTCTAGAACCTAGAAATTGATTGTTATTGTGGTGTTTATTCACTTTTTCGGTGATAAATCAGCTTGAATCTGGAAAATATTTGTTGTTTCTCGTGTTTCGGTTATATTTTGCTACGTATTTAAGATTTTGGTAGTGTCTCGATAGTGATGTGTAAGTTTGAAGTTAGTGATTGTTTGTTGATGTTATGTGGAGATATAGTTTGTTTATTCGAACATGATTGATCTTGAAATTGTCGTCGTTCAGTCATTGATTTCTTTATGTACTTTGCATAATTAAGAGATAAGATACTCTGATGTGATTTTGTGATTAAGATTTTACTGTAATGAGATAAAATAGTTTAGATATAACAGATTCGAGATTATGTACTGTAGTGATTTCGTCTAGGGGAGAAGTGTTGGCTAGAGATACAAATTCAGTCTTGGCATAACGATGCTTTAATTAATCGAAAATCTGCAGTTAAATTACGGAGGCGGTGTGCGTTTCTGTTGCTTTTAAGCCAGTGAATCACATTCACCAGAGAACTACTTTGTTCTAGTATATTGTAGGAATATATGTGATACGTACATATAGTTCACGCGTGAAATAGATGTGTTTGGAGTATGATCTATGTGCAATTCCACTATAAATAAAGCCTGACGGCCCTGATTTGAGGATACAGTGTACTGTCTGTTGCATTTAAGCCATTGAATCACATTCACCAGGGAAGTACTTTGTCCTAGTATACTGCCGAGATATACGTGATATTCAAATATAGTTCACGCGCGAAACAGATGTTTGGAGTGTGATCTATGTGCAAATCCACTAAAAATAGAGCCTGCTGGCCCTGATATCTTCATTTTTTGTCCACATACGATGTTATTAACTTACATTTGGAGAAAATTACATATAAATGGTCATATATTGGATTCACTTGCATTTATTTCCTTTTGTTGGCTTAGTCAGTTAGATGCAGATGCATTGTTCTTTGATTGTGGATATCTGCAAGTAGCATATAGTTGCAATATATCTTCATTTTTGCATTACCGTTTTTTTTTTGGGCAAATGCATAATGAAATAATATCAACATCTTAAAATTGTAAACTAAGATCTTGTGTCCTATCCTGTTATCATTCATTGTCAAGATTATAGGGAAAAGATCACATACTTAAAGTTCCTTATATCAAATGCTGAAGCTGGTATAGTTATTGGGAAAGGTGGTTATACAGTTTCTGGTTTCCAGTCACAATCAGAAACACTTACTGAATTAACAAGGAATTATGAATTCTTTCCGGGAACCTCTGATAGGATTATTATGGTTTCCGGACCAGTAAATTGTGTGATCAAGGCGGTTGAGTTGATTCTTGAGAAGTTTCTGAATGAGGTAATTTCCTCCATGTTAGCTTCTAGTTGGTATTTTCCACAATGTATTATTCTAATTTATTTTATTTTTCTCTTTAGACATATGGTGAAGAAGTTGAAGATGAGCCCAGTTCAAAGGTTAGACTTGTTGTACCTCATAGCTGTTGTGGTGGAATCATTGGAAGGGGAGGATCTACAATAAAGCATGCACAATGCTTATTACTTGTCCATTTATTAGTCATTTCTTAAGGTGAAATTCTGTATCTTTTATCCTTAATTTGTTTTTTGATTTTTGCAAGTGTGTGCTGCAAGAAATGATATGTTTCCTTTTAAGTTTATTTTTAATGTGCACTCTTCATGTTCTTTATTTTTTATCTAGTTTATTATATACCCCGTCCCGACTGAGCAAATGATTGATGCTTTGCTCATAAATTTTGTAGTGACTGTATTTGATTTTGTTTCTCGTTCTAGTATATGCTTTTGATTATCTATTTATTTATTAATTCAAGATAAGGAAAGCTATAATTTCAATTCTAATAATGTATAAGGAAAAGTGATAATATATAGTACCTATTATTTAAAATGTCCCTGAGGGCGTTTTAAATTTTAATCAGTTTATATACATTGATAACACATTATTTAGGTTTTTATTCACAAATGTTTGAAGCATTTATTTGTAAAAAGTTAGGTCATTAATACAACCTGCACTATTTACTCATATCTATGTAATAATCTATGGCTTCTTATGTTTATTGAAACAAATCGGAGTAGATGTGCGCTCCAAGAAATAATATGTTTCATGGTTTCTGTCGGATGATTGTATCACTTGGATTTCCTTTTGGTATAACCACTAAAAGAAAACCAGTGGAGCACCGGTGTTCTTTCCTCTTTTCTATATCTGCATGCACTTTTTAACGACTCTCTTTCAGAAAATATAAAATAATTTACATATAATCTATTGTCTCAATGTTGCATGATTCTTAACATGTTTAAATATTATTATTAATTATCTGAAGATGAGGAGTATATATTAAAGTATTTCATTTTAATATTATAAGTTGTGTTTACTGTACCGAATAAAATTTTACTTGCCTGTACTGTAAAGCATCAGGTCAATTGTTTATCCATTACATCACACTTGAAGGATCAGCAGTATTCATTTAGCTTAAAGCTGTAGTTTTACTGACTACAAATTGTGTGAATGTGGTCCTTGGACAGGTCATTCGTAGAATTGTCTCAAGCAAGCATTAAAGTATCCTCTCGGAATGACCTTTATGTCGGCTTGTCTGATAGGCTAGTGACAGTGGTTGGTACTATTTCAGAACAGATGCGGGCCATTGACTTGATTTTGCCGAAGTTGTCTGAAAATCCTTACTATACACAATCCTTGAACGTTCCATTGTCATATGCTGGTACGAATATATAATTTTATAATTTTGTTCAGTTGGAGCTAATTGTTATCACAAATCTACATAGCAAGGTAAAAAGACTAGTAGTGTTGTGTGTGTACCATAGGACATTAGGACATCCATTGTGCCCTGTCAGGAGCCAACTATATTTAAAAAATGACATATAGATTGATTTGATGTTTTATTGGAAAAACAAAATAAAGAGATATTCCAAGAGGAGGACTCAGGTTCCGGTCAACTCGTCTTTAGACCTAATGCTAGCTCTCTTTACATTGAGTTCACCCGGAGGGTCCGCCTAGATGTCTAGTAAATAACGAACTGGTGGGAAAGAGCTGGAGTGAAAAGTTACTCATAGCGAGTCGCTCCGTCCTCCTGTGTAGATATAGAGGCACCTTTGTCATTCTGTCTGGTCTGTCTATCACCACAAACCTAGTGATCTCACTTCCAAGAAGACGCAGAGCTAAGAGTCAAGATGCGGCGAGTTACTCCCATTTAGAATTAGTTGGTAAGAGATAGACTGTCAGTAGATTGTTTGGATGCATACAATATACCTGTGTTTGCAGTCCTCGTTGTCTTTATCTATAGGAACGGAATTGTGAAAGTAATTGGTCAGCTGGCTCAATTCATTTTTCTGTATTGCAACTCTGCTGACTGCTATTGCCTCATATTCAAGGACCAATGATCTTACTTTTTTAAATTTCATAATTCAGGAATGGCACGTGTGAACATGGTAAGCGCAAAGCTCAAACCTATGAATAAATCATAAGCAGATATTATTGAATCACAGTGTTCGCTATATTCAGTTGTCCAGGAAATAGATGGCTTAGCTTTCTTATGATGAGTTCCTTCAGATCGGTCAGCATCGACAAATATTCTTGATGTTAATCCCTCAATCTTAGCTACTCATGTTTGCAAGTTTACACGAGCCTAATTATAGCCACTTCTGTTTCTCCTAAAGATAAGGATAGGCGTAGGCAAATAAGTTGGTATTTACCTTTTAGATTGTAAGACCACAATATTTGAACATTCAATTACATGAGACATTAACTTTTGATTTTGCAAAATAATAATCGATCGGCAAAATAGTGTTCCATCACTTTTAAGTTTGATATTTGCATTATTGTGACTTCGTTTCTATAAATTACAGAATTAAAGGATAATATATACTTTGTATTGGAGGAAATATTACATATTTATTCGATTTCACATAAATAGAACAATATTCATTGTATCATAGAACTATACAGTACTTCTATTTTGTATTTATTGATCTCTGAAAAATTTGGACAGGATCTTAGTAATTTTATCTACTTTAATTGATGATATAATTACTAAAAGTTAAATCTCTATATAATATTTCAATATATTTGGTAAACTGTATTTTGTTAGAAGAATAATTGTATATGTATTATGTCTAAAATATGAGAAGCTGTATATTTACTAAAAGTTGAAGCGCTTTATAATAATTCAATATTTTGATAAAATGTATTTTGTTAGAAGAATAATCTTATATGTATGTCTAAAATCTGAGAAGCTGATGTAAAAAGCACATCAGTAGTCAGGGGCAGAGCCACATGGAACCGAGCAGTTACTGTGTCATACCCTGAGTTTTGGTCTATATTAACTGCATATAGTATATTTTACAAATTTTTATGTGTCGGAGCTTGTCCAGAATGCAGAATTAGAGTCATATCCAAGGAATTTTCAAGGGTTGAACTACATTTTTGGTTGGAATACCATTAATTTCTAATATAACTTACTTATACGCAGTATATAACAAGTTTTGTCTGTCGGGTTGGTTGTTCTATTCCCATCATCAACGAGGAATTTTTGGAGTACCTTCGAGTCTAATGCTACCTCTGCAACTAGGTTCTTCTTTCTTCTATATTATTCGGGCACTACAAAGGTTGTACCAAGCTTGTGCTTCTAAACTGGAAGTTAGAACTGAAGCCATAGCACTCAACGTAGAAGGTGCTCCAACAGAGTTGTTAGTGACAGGCATGTTATTTATCACTTTGTTTGGTATTTTAGAGAGAGTGTTTTGGTAAAGTCATGTTATCATTCTTACAACATCCATAATACACCTGGGAGACGAGAGAAATCACACAAGCTCCCAGTAGCTCACAGTCCGATTTATCTATTTATTTTTTTGCCGACTTATGTGTTGCATATTGTTTCAATATCAGGGTATAATATAGTACACTATAAAGGAGTTAGCGCCGAGATGTTCAGCAATATCTACCAGAACAAGAATCGACATACCAAGGTCAGTTCTATCTGTAAGTACATTAAAGACCATTATTAATACCTGCTTATAGTTTCCATTAAGTAACCAATGTAGTTGAGTGCTAAAAGTTTAGACCGTGAATAAAAATTAACCCTCTAGACACACACCAAGCAAGAAACTAGCTCAATATGCAAAAGAATAAAAGAGAAAAAAATAAATAAAATAACCCTACATAATACATGCATGTATTTATTTATTTTTAAATACTAACATTCTTGATATATTCTTCCAAGTCACATATAAGAACTTATTGCATCATGTGTCATACTATCAATCTGTTTATAATATCAAAAAAAGAGAAAGAAATAACTCATATATTGGGATAAAGGTGGCACATTTAATAGTGCATATAAGCTATGTCTGATAGCTCTGGAACTAAGTTAGCAAAAGACATGCATTATATGTATTCAGCAAGGGTAGAAAAGCAATTAAAAAGAAAAGGTGAGAGCTATAACACATATTATAAATCTGGCAGGAGAAATATTGTTATGCATACATTAGATGTGTTTTTGATTCTTTGGGACATATCATGCATTCTTAGACTGCGTCACATGTAGTAATTTTGTAAAAATAAAATTGACATGTCTTTTAGGTGTGTTTTGGATTTCCTACAGGGCTACTTGTATGAAGATTTCTGGGTTAGACAAAAATTTATCCCCCATTATCGAGTTGCTTATAAATAGTTATTTTCTTTCTAAAATAGTCATTAATAGTGATAATATCTTGAGCATACTGATATGGTTTGGGCAGCTGATCAAATAAGCTAGCTAACATTCTATAAGTAAAAGTTCATTTTTGGTAGAAACCAAATTTGATTGTTTCAATTTCATGATAGCCAAGTTTTGGCTTGAGGTTCTGATTGATCTTGTATATACTTGTTACCCCTTGTACTGGAATCACATTTATCCCTGAAAAAGAACCATAGGAAAAAAGACAGTAAAACACCTCGAATTGTATAGTATATCCAATCATTGCACTTTTTTCCTGATGGCGCTCTGTTATGTGCACTTCTGCTTATCAATCCTCTTATATTTTCTGTTCATGTTGACATGTTGAAGTTACCAATTGCAAAATACTGCAGTGAGCTGTATTTTTTAATTATGTTATTATTTTTGCAGATCATAACTTATCTGTTTTCTTGTTTTTATGACAGGGCCCTGGTGTTCTGCAGGAAGGTAAGGGTAACTCGGTCACCATTGGCGTTGCAGATGAACATATTACATATAGGGCATGTTCTAGGTCGTGGTGGAAGGAATCTCAGAGATATTAGCCAGGTATATCAACTGTTTCCTGTTGGCTTCTTATGATCAGTATATAACTCTTCCGATTTTTTTACAGATTAGTGGGGCCAGGATAAACATATCAAACCGAGACGATTTTATATCTGGGACAACTGCAGGTATTGAATCTATGATGCACTTATTTCTGTTTTTCTAAGCTTACAAGTTACCTTTTTATTGTTCAAATTATAGAAGTACCTCCCTAGATACCTTTAAATAGTTAAAAGTGACACTTAAAAGATGCTTATAAACTTGAGTGATTTCTAGTTCATATATTTAGCCAAATGAACGTGCACTGTTTTTGAGGCTCAGTGTTTTGATGTGCTTGCACCAATTTTTTGTCAGGAAAGTCACAATCACAGGGACACCAAGAGCAATCCGTGTAGCTGAGGACATGATAATGCGCATAGTGGATTTTGCTGTTAAGCAGCAGTAGATCGATTAGGAAGATCTATGATCCATTTTTGTTGAGAAGTTTATTAGTAATCCTTTCTGCAAGTGTTACATATTTTTGACTTGTGTTGGATTTAGTTGAGATAGTAATCTAGTGGAGATATGCACATAGAGATACTAATTCAGTATTATTCCTACTTGTGTGAATTGAAAGACAGCTCGAAATGGACTACCTTGGCAACAGATTGTAGTCTTAAAAGAACATTATTCCTAGAAGAGACCTTTATAACACACAAGTCCACCTAAAATTACCTGTAAAAACCTTTGTAGTAACAATTGTAATTGTAGGATATATGTAGCTTAGCTTGCCTCTTGGCAGTAACTGTTTTAACAATTATGCCTATTACAGCTTTTGTTAAATATTTGGGCAATATATCTGCGGTTTGATCTGATTGTTATCGGTTTTCCCAAGTTGTTATCAATTATCACAGGTCACAATTGACTACTTTGTTTGATGATTGCAGCAATGTCAGTTTCACTTGCCTGTAGAGGTGATTCAAAGTCCCTGCGGGCTGCAAGGTTAGTTTACAACAGTTACAGAAACTGTAACCAACCAAGTTAGGAGATAAAGGTAAATTTAGACCGTGGTTTATTTTATACAGGAGTATGAACTACTATGGCAGTCAATTTGAAAGAGGATTTGTCATTATTGAACAATTAGGTGTAATCATTATACATTAATCGAGTGAAAATAGTGTACTGTGGGTAAAACACCCATGCAGCAGTCACCAATACATATGTAAACGAATGTTTGATAAAAGCCAACTTATTGAGCAAATACAGTGGCCAATTGGCCATCTTAATTTAGTTGATACTTGATATATATGCATGGCATAAACTATTCATGGTTCATGATCACCCCCGTCACCACCACCTGATCCATAGCCTGATCCACTACCATATCCTGACCCAGAGCCCGAACCACCGCCTCCTCCTCCTCCACCTCCACCGCCTCCGCCTCCACCTCCACCTCCACCACCTCCACTCCCCTTACCACCCCCTGATCCATATCCTGAACCACTGCCACTACCATACCCTGAACCACTACCTGATCCACCTCCCCCTCCACCTCCTCCCCCTTGTCCCCCACCACCTCCTCCGCCCCTTCCGCCACCTGACCCGTATCCGGATCCACTTCCAGACCCATAACCTGATCCGTAACCCCCACCAGTCCCCCTTCCACCTCCCCCACCACCCCCTCCTCCACTTCCTCCACCTCCACCTCCACCACTACCATATTCTTCCCCTTCCCCACCGTACCCAGAACCACCCCCAGATCCATATCCAGAACCATAGCCTGAACCAGACCCATAATTATCCGACCCGCCTCCACCCCCACCGCCTCCTTTTCCACCTCCACCCCCGCCACCTTTACCGTATAAAGCCTTAGGAGACCTGGCTGCAAAGCAGACATCCACCAAGAATAAAACAAAAAATGCAGAAGCAATCAGCTTTGTACTCACCATTTTCATCAACTTTCAAAAATGCAGACGGGAGAAATATTTTGCATATACGACTTTGTGTTAGCGTAGTACAAGTTTAATGTAGGACAATATATGGTAAATCAGGAACACTACTTATATAGGCATTGCATATACACATCTCAACAGTAAAGTTGCATGGGAATTCTAGTAGTTTTTTATTAACTCGGTTCCTTATTGATTGAAAAAACGAAGGTGTCCCATAAGAGAGAGTTAGTGGTGTTGTTGGAATGGTAGGTGCCTAGGCGGTAGTGGTGGTAAGTGTCAATTGTGATTAGTGGGGGACTCATTATACATTTCTGTGTTCATACAAATTCTTATTGCAGTATAGCTTTTTCCCACTTCTGACTTCACCGCTATATATAAACAAACATATGGACGGAACACTAACTAATCACATCCCAAGTCAATGTTGTAGATATAATCCACCATTTAAGTTTTGATTATTAGCCTGCATATATATGTAATATGTTCATGGAAAGATCAGTTTTGTTAAGTGGCCTTGGTTGTAAACCGTCATTCAGTCATTCTGTCTATGCATGCTTAGTATCAGCTGGTTTAAATTATGCTAAAGCAATGGCTGTATTAGTAAGAGCTCCTTAAAAATCAATATAAATTTTACTTTAAATTCCGATAATTCTCAATAATTGATATAAATTTTATGAATAGATACTCAAGTCTGGGATTATTTCAATTCCTGATCTGCTAGCTTTGCCATCTCGCTTGTAAAGTAGTGACAGGTGGTTATGAAAAAGAGTATTATTATTCATTCTATATGAATATAACCACTCCTGTCGTGTATCATGATCACGTATAGGAATATAGGATCGGTAGAATTTTTGCCACTGGCATTAAACTAAGTTAACAAATTAGTTGAACCTTGATTATTTAACATTTTCTTTTCGTAACCGTAGCATATAGTATAGATAGGATAACAAGAATATAATAATTTGAGTATCAATAAAGATACGAATGTATTGCTTTAATTGAGATAGTTTTGAAAGAAAAAAAAATACATTGCAGGTAAATATATATTCCATTATTCCGCACTTTGATATTGTTTGGCCGCAAACATGTTAATATAATATTATTTGTTTTAGGTCTATTTTGTATAAATTTATTAATATAATATTATGATGTACTTATTTCTCATCCAATATTAGAAGTGTTTAATTTAAAGAAATGCCTCTCATAAGAGGGAAAAAACACCTAAATGAGTTATTAATTACTATTTCTAATTATTTTTCTTATGTGATCATGAATACTTATGATATACTTATTTTTCTCAATAAAGGGAATGTTTGATTTGCTTATAAAATATATTAATAATTAAGGTATGTAGTCTAAAAATCACCATATAATGCATATAGTACTTGAAAGTGTCAAATCATATAAACTAGGCCATACGCGTGGTATGGACAATATTCACAAACTCACAACACTCCCTTGTCTCTCTCTTACAGATTGACAATATAAGTTGAAATCCACAAAAACAAAGACCCACAAGATAAATTAGAATCAAAGTCTAAAATCACTTTACTAGTGGGCATACTCTTCGTGTATACGTTTATAGGATTGACACATGGTGATTTTACATTCTCTATAGGCCCTTTGATAGTGGACTTCAATTATTATGCATAAACAAACACAAACATGACACATCTACAATATCAAGTTCTAAACTAGGTTTTGACTTCTTCACTAACATATTTGTTTAATGTACCAATGATAAGTTAACACATTGTTATACTGTTATCTTACCAATTTACCATAGTAAATTGTTGGATGGTGCACTGTCGGACTCAAATCCCGTGCCACGAGATTAGAAAAAAAATTAAGATTTTATTAAAAAATAAATTAAAATTTGAGTCACAATAAAGAAAAAGACCAAGGTATGCAGGTAATGGATGGCTATTCGAATCTTTAAAAAAAAAGTAGTAAAGAAATTTTATGGAAATTATTTTTTTAAAATTTTCATTTATCTTGAAAAATTAATAAATATATATTTCAAACTTCGAGCTAAAATAAAATAAACATTCTATAACAACGGCAAATATAGCTTTGTGATTATGATATGATTTCTTGCAGATTAGTAGACAAAAAGAAAAAGCATAACATAACCTAGACAAATTTATTGCTCCCTCCATATCATGATTATGATAATCCAATACACATTCTGGACTTGGATCCGGAGCACAATGACTTGTGGTTATGGCAAACTGTGATTCCTATCCAACTGACAAAATGTACATAATTAAATTGGAGTAATAATCAAATTTAAGTGTTTTAAAAGATTGATTGTATTATTTATTTAATTGTTTGGATGCATAAATTTTCAGTGTGATCTCCATATATTTATAAGCTTCACTAATTATTACAATACAATATCTTCTTTATAATTCAAATCGATATCACTAAAAAGTTAACAAAATGCAAAAGTAAATCTCAATAAAGATCCGAGAAATTTTTTAAGAGAATATTGTTTATATTTTTAAAATCCTTGAATTTGATTATCACAATCAAACAATTGATGTCATATATGCCTAACAGTGGAATGTCAATTACATATAATTTTTGTAAAATAAAAAGTTACACAATCTTCTATTTTGATATCCGTTTTTTATAATCAGATCAGAGGACTACTAGGAAGAAATGGTCTTCATTTCGGCCATAAGAGAAATATCACCAAGAGTTTTAAAGAAGAGATGCAAAGATTATCAATTTATACGAGTTTTTGAGCGGCCCCCCGTATGTTTTTTTGTTAACAAGTTCATAGAGTGATAGAGCTCCTTCTATTTTTATTAATACATTTTTGTAAATAGTAACAAAAGTGAAATGAAGAAGGTAATAAAAAATTCATTTAATTATGTTATCTCGATAAGACATAATCAAAATTAAACACAATCCAAATAATTAATGATATAATTTACAAATAACGAAATTTGAAAGTAATACAAAAATATATCAATCAATTCAAAGAAAATAAGAAATAAATCATTTTTTGTAACATTTTTCAACAGATTTTAGTTAGGCTTCGATTGAGATTGTTGTTTAAAACTGTTGTGTTACGAGAAAAAGTGCCGGTAAAAAAAATATTGTCAGAAAAATCAGATATTTATTTGATAATTTTTTTATTTATGTGTATTATAAAATATAATACAATTTTTTTAAAAAAAATGATTTGATAATAAATGTATAACTATTTCCTGCAAAACTTAAAAATCAATTTTTTAAAAAATATAGAGATTTGTGTTTTTCTAAAAATAGTCTTTAGACAAAAACATTTTTTCCTTAAAATTTATCAAAACACATTTTTATTTTTAGAGAAGGTATCAACAAAACCAAATTATCAATTCCAAACGAAACCTTATTTATTCATCTCTAATAAATTTTAATAAACACCATATATTAGAGAAATGATCTAAAAAGACACAATTTTATAATGTAAGGTCCAAAATGACACTCATAGATAGAATTACCATATCTGTCACTCCTCCTGAACACTAGATAATGTAAGTTTTTATTTTATATATATACGCTACATCGTGTAGCATTTTCTATTTAAAATTAAAACATAACCCCTCAATTCTCCACAAGGTTGGCCATGGTTGTACTTTCTCCACCAGGTATAATAAGAGAAATATTACATTCGTCCTACCTAATTGTTATCCTTTCGAAAAGAAGGTCCGACACACATTTTAAAGTGCATATAAAGTATAGTTCCGTAACTTATTTTTAATTTTTTTTATTCAGAAAAAAAAAATTAAAAATAAGTTACTTTGAACTATACTTTATATGCACTTTAAAATACATGTCGGACCTTGTCTCCTCTCCGAAAGGATAACAATTGGCTGAGACGGAAGGAGTAACATTTTTTAATTGTTCTGCCTTTCTTATTTCTACTCCTACTCCAATTCTTCTGAGTGCTGCTTACCCATAAACAATATATTATTACAATATATGTACACATAATATATACCTAATACATACAAACACAAAGTAATTCACATGGATAATATGGGTATATAGACAGAAACTGAAATGAACGACCTGCTATGTGTTCATTAAAAGATCCTTGTAAAGCAAGAACGCCCACCACAGCCATTAGGTGTATATCATTCGTTGGTATTAAACTCAACTTAATATTCCGTTTTGCCCTAGAACTCTATTCCATCTTACGTTTTATCCTTAAACTCTGCTTCATCTTATGTTTTGAACTTTAAAAATTAAAAAAAAAATTGTTCAAGACACGAATGCAACATTTTGAATAAACGTGACACAAATTAATTTTTTAGAGTGCTATTTAGGGTCATTTCTCCAATGTGTGCCATTTTGAACATTTTTTCTAACTAATTTGACATATAAACACCCTGTATATTAACCCATTTTATAAACACGACATAAATACAAAATAACATAAAATTGAAGTTAAAACTACGGCCTCTTGCAGGCCTGAAGGGAAAAAATTGAAGAAGAAAACACTTATTTGTTACTCAACACCACTCTAATTACATAGAAGTTTGTCGCCAGGTATTTGACCAAATAGGATCGTCTAGTCTAGTGTTGTTTGGGCCGAGTCTGACCAGGTTAGGGCTCGCTCTCTCTGCACTCTTGTGTTTCTTATAATGGACTGTGGCTTGTGAGGGTTTGTATAAAAGAATCTGAATTAAATAAAAAAGTGTCACTCGGATTCACTGTTTTGAGGATTTAAATTGCTCATGCTTGTTATAGACACAATTTTTCCCCTTGCTGCGTAACAATATAATTGTGTGCTAGATTAATATTATCACTTCATGTATATCGATTTTCGCTACTTTTTTGTATTGAATTTGTGTATCGAGATTTATTAGGATTTGTGGCCCGACTAGTACATTAACCATCTTAGATTATGAAATATAGTAAGAGTGCAGATGGTCGATAAAGAGAATCGTTTTGCTTAGTATTTTTGAATGCTATGATTAACAAGAGATGAACTTCATTCTTATCACATATCATTTTGTATACGCAGTTAGTGTTTAAAAGGAAGTGCACTAGGTTCGGTTGTACTTATATTTCATAAAAAGGTAATTCAGAAAGATTAATGTTACAATCGTAGCTATGATCATCTAGGTTATGACCGTTGTATGATTGTACAAGGTTATGACCCTTGTAGTTGTGTTAAATTTATAGAGTACAATTATTACTGATCTTTACATGTACATAGAACTTAGAAGCATATGTAAAAAGCGTAAGCCTGGTCTCTCTCATAAAAAATCACCTGTCAGCCTTGCTTGAAAATCTTTAGTTGTGTATATAGTGATATTAGTTCTTTTGTCGTTAATAAATTTGTTACATCATAATCTTGCTATTCGTTGCACAACAGATTGCATAACATGGTTTGACCACTTTTCAATCAACACAACCTCCGTATAGTCAACGCTTATTTTATTATTGGGGAAGGATTTTATGGGGCCGAGATGGAAAGGAAAGGAGGCAGAAGCTAAAGCTCTTGCAGATCCAATCTCAAATACTGTATCTCAACTTCTGTCATCTCTTGTTCATTCAGAGTCTCAAGGAATACTTTCAGGCTGCAGCGTACTTCTTGGGGTGGATACAGAACAAACCAAACTTCTTAATCACACGTGTTTTGGTCGGCCAATTATCACAGCTGAAAAGGATAAGTAATGGTTTCAGTTAATCCTGGAGGAAGCGTTTTACTTGTGCTATTCTTTAAATTGTCTTAAAGTTGTAGGTGAAGGTAATCTTGTTAAAGACAATAATCAATTGTGGGCTTACATGGTAAACAAAAGAGACACGTTTCCTACTTTCTACAAGGCTTATTCTCATCTCCGACTGAAAAATTGGATGGTGAGATCAGGATCTCAATATGGTGTGGATTTTGTAGCCTACCGACACCGTCCATCCTAATGCATTCTGAATATGCTGATGCAAGTGGTAGATTGAAGGTATGGTCTGATTTGCATGCTCCACATCACTAATAACGGTAAGATCCCAGCATCTCCCTCATGCTTAGAAAGTTATATTGTGGAAGAGAGAACCATTACTAGATGGGATCCTGAGCAATGTCGCGAGAATCAAACACAAGTCCAAAAATGTACTTTATAACTTAAAAGAAGTCATTACTTGTTGCAAATTTTTATTCACAGATAATGTGAACTTATTCATAGTGGTTTATTGTTCTTGTTTTGCTAATATATAAAAGGCACCAGTCTCAATGTTTGCAATATCTTCTCGATTACATTAGTGCAAGACTGCAAGTTTACTGGATTTTATTCTTAATAAGAAATGAACAATGTTTAACTTAGCATTCTTTATTTGTAAGATAAATAGTGACTTGTTTAAGAACTTTGCTTAACTGCATTAGTGCAAGTACTGTGGTTGTCGATTAGATCGATTTCGTATGACACAATAATAATAATGACCTGTATCTAAATAAGGGGCATGGTATCAGAAACTTCCAGCTATATCCTTATACATAAAGTTGTTGAAGCCTGAGGGGATCTATGAAACATCAATTGATCACAGGAGTAGAAATTGTATATGTATATATAACATGCAATTGTATAATTGGTGGATGGACGGACCGTGGACGCATCATGGAGCAATTCTGTCAAATGTAGATAAGTATCTATCATTTTGTATCTTAAAAAGAATGAAATTGCTTGCAATAATTGAGCTTCAACTTGTACATATATATACCCACAAAATTGATTTGAAACAATTGGTTGAACTGGGAAATGGAAATATCAGGTGTCATGTGGTATAGCATCATACAAGAGGACTTGAAATCCAGGCATCCAACAATTCCTCATTACAGCAGCAAATAATAGCATATAAGTAAATAGGTTAAGCAATGATACAAATACATCGTCCATCCCGCTCAAACTTTCTCCCTGCTAGATTTCCACCAGCCTCAACACCTGAAATGAGTTGTTCAACATTAGAACACTTTAGCCATCCGAAACATTCACTAGTGTTAAAAGAAGACGATGTTATTGGAGTCGATGCTAAATGCTATATTTGCATCAACTCTGTTATAGGCTCTCCTACATATACTTGTACTACTGATGATGTTAATTGTCAAAATTTCTACCTTCACAAGAGTTGTGCAGAATTACCCACATAAATTATTAATCACCATAAGCACAACCAACACCCCCTTGCTCTCCTATCACGCCCCGATAATTTCTCGTGTGATGGTTGTCATCGTTATGACATGAAGTTCTCTTATGCATGTGACAAATGTGATTTTGACGTGTGAGTATTTCGTCATAAAGGTCACAAGGAGCACACACTAACATTGATGCCAAGGCTAGCCTGTTTTTTGTGTGATGCTTGTTATGTGCTAACTACAGACTCTTCTTATGTATGCACCGCTTGTGATTTTTGGATCCACAAAAGCTGTGCAATTGCACCGCTCGTTATTGCTGCTCCTGCTTATCACCATCACCATCTCGATCTGGTCTACATTCCTGACATGCATCGCTATTTCATTCGATTATGCGGTATCTGTGCCACACGAGTTCACAAAAACCACTGGATTTACTATTGTGAAAAATGCACATATTTTGTGCATATGAAATGTGCTACATCCTCGGATACAGCAGCGTCTATGGTGTGAGTTTTCTTAATTAAATGCTGTTTCATTTGCTATTTATATCAATTGTTTTCTAGTCTTTCATGAATTGTCTTGATTATTATCATATCTGAATTAATTTAAGTTTGTCCTTATCAGAAAGAAGATTGAATCTGATGGCATCGATGATGAATCTGATTTGGTAAAATTTCCTCGCATAACAAAGAATCACTATTTGAACTCATCACAATCCTGTGTGGCAAGCTCCAAGATAACTTTCAAGGTGAAGGCTATAATAGATTAAGTATATCGATGACTAATTATCCATACATAATTGAAAAGCACTGGAGTCACAAGAACCATCCATTAGAACAACTGCAGTTTAATGTTAGTGAGAATGATAATGACGACAATAATGATGATAAAAGAGCGTTGATATGTGATGGGTGCATTCAGCCCATAACTCTTTCCCATCCTTTGTACTACGCTTGTATCCAATGTGGTTTCTTTCTCCATGCCTTTTGTGCCACCAAGTTGCCACAAGAGTTGTGTGAAGGGGAATCCCCATTTCACCCCAATCATAAGCTCTTGCTTAAAAAGAGCGATAAATTCTATAGTCTTGTTGTATGTGGAGCTTGCCGCTACCCCGCTAATGGATTTTTCTATCACTGTGAGACTTGTGATATCAAAATTGAAATCCGTTGTGCATTCTTGCCCACCAGGATAAAGCATAAATCTCACAAGCACCACTCCCTTGTTCAGCGTTCATTCTCTAGTTCTGCATGTAGTGTAAGATTCGAATTATTGACCACATGGGATATGCATGTGAAACTTAAAGTAACTTCCAGATTAGTATACATAGTGCCTTTCATCCGATGATGATGAAACACAGATATGACGATCACCAGTTAACCTTGAGACTCCCTCCACTCTTCTACGAGGGAGTATTATACTGTGAAATATGTGAAGAACAGGTTAACAATCAGTGGTGGCTCTATCATTGTGGTGAATATGATCATTCTTTCCACGAGGATTGTCTCCGTTGGTATGGAAACATCAAGTTAGGAGGGACCATTGAACTTGGTATAAACAAGCAAAGGCACGCACTTGCATTGGTCCTAAGGTGGTCTCCAAAAGAGAACTCTCCCTTGCACTTTTGTGACAATTGTGGGGACGGCTACAAGTGGAGTTACATTTTCGAATGTGATGGTTGTGGAGTTCTTATCTGCTTAAATTGTGTCACTAAAATCATGGACGAGTAACAAGTCTATACACTTATGTAACAGAATCACGTGTGTATTGGTCGATTAATCATCACAGCTAAGAAGGAGAAGCAGTGGTTCAGTTAAGCCTGGAGGAAGTTTTATACTTGTGTTATTCTATAAATTGTCTCAAAGTTGTAGGCGAAGATGATCGTGTTATAGACAGTATGAGAGAAATCTTCCCTACTTTCTACAAGGCTTATTCTCAAGTGGTATATTGAAGGTTTGGTCTAATTTATATGTTACTGTCAATTTGAATAGATTAGTACTTGTATAACCTATAATTTATAGGCAAAAGAATTGAACCCCTAGCAACCACTTATGAATCGCTTTAGTTACTTCAGAGAAAGTTGAACAATAAATTTATGCAATAATTTCTAACTTATAATAAGCTACTTATATATTAATAAAATAAAAATAAGTCGTAATGCTCTCATTTAGCTGGTAAAGAAGCACAAATATAAACCAACTAACATGATAACTTACAACTAGAAAAGTTGACTAAAGGAAATTATTTTCAAGAAGGAAAGATAAAGGGCACTTAACCATATAGATGGATATGGATAGATGGATTGATGCATGCATC
This sequence comes from Oenanthe sinensis, assembly GCA_028671895.1. Lineage (NCBI taxonomy): Eukaryota > Viridiplantae > Streptophyta > Magnoliopsida > Apiales > Apiaceae > Oenanthe > Oenanthe sinensis. The sequence goes on along the minus strand of CM053813.1, from coordinate 43,835,947 downwards.
GTAGAGCAATTTTGTCAAATGTATATATGTTATCTATCATTTTGTATCTTAAAAGAATGAGATTGCTTCCAAAAATTAAACTTCTACTTGCACGTTTCATTGTAGACAAAATTATGCTAAACCTGTAGCATATATGTATCAACATTTTCTTTAAGTATAAAATAGATTGGAAGAGTTCTGCTTGCTTGTTATTCTTTGAGCCACAATCTTCAAAGACTGTCCATTGAAAAGTCCTATGATAATACCAGAGTCTTGTACACACCAACTCGGCAACTGATTGTGGTTTCAAAAGTTGCTATATCCAAGCAAGAGAGGAACTGGGGACAATCTAGGTTGTAATTTTGTAATCCCGTCAGTGGTGACCCTGACTATAGGCGAACAAGGCATGCGTTTAGGGTCCCCAAATTTCTAAATTATTTATATATAAATTAGAAAAATTATATAGAACAATATATAAATTAGGTCCGGAAAACTAATTTTGCCTAAGATCTCGTGAATCTCAGGGCCGCCCCTGAACCCCGTCTAACCTCTAAATAGAAAAAATAGAAGGCTAACTAGCCCATTCGTGTGTTGCTGTGGCCCGCCGCAACTAGATGTTAGAAGTTTTATACATTTGAAATGAGACCTTGGAGCCTCTCAATTCTTGGTAAGACTAATGTTTTATCTATACTGAATCACAGACTTTTAAGTATTAAAAACATGTTAAATTTAGAAATATTGATCAAGTGCTTGCGTCCAGGCAAAAAAACAAACACAAATTTTGAAGTTAGCAAGATTACGCAATGAACATAATATGAAAACTACAAGCAAGATTACAAAATGCTCATCTTTAGGGTCACAAACACGATGTTTACAAGTCAACTATATGATGTATGTATCTCAACACATTATAAAATCAAGAACAGCGAATTTAAATAATGCAGTAGCTTGCAACATCGAAACTATAAATTCCAAATCCTTCAGAATATGCCATTTTTCATGGTCTCGTATATTTCTTACATCTCCCCTGTAAAACTATATAAACATACAATCATATAGAATAATAGAGTATAGTTATTAAGTTGTTTCAACATTTAATACACATATATTATCTTTGTACAATGGGAAATTGTTTAACAACTTCTTGTTTTTCTAGCTCTAATGAAATTCAAGATTTGCCCATCATCACTATTTTCAAGCTTCCAAATCCAATTCCCAATTGGCCATCAGGTTGGTATCTCAAACACTATATATGCATCTATGTTACTATGTATGTATATAAAAAATGTGGAGGCGGATCCAGAAATTTGGCGAAGCGGAGCTAAATTATTCGACAAAAAATTAACTAACAAACTATACAATTTAAAAATAAAAAAAAAGCTAACGATTTTTTGAAGAACACGTGTTTTTTTATTAGTCACACTCACACATTCATCTAGTTGTTGACAAAATTTAAATCCTCGACAAAGAGGAAGATACATGATTTTTACACCAAAGATTAATAGGCCTTTGGTACATGCCTTGTAATAACATAAGGCAACCAAATTCTTAAGTTTATGACTTTATGTTTTAGGTAATGGCTTTGGAAGTGGAATCATTGATTTGGAAGAGCTACAAGTGTGCAAATAACTTCCTTTAAAAAAATATGGGCAACATATGAAGGGGGAGTGGATAATCTTGGTGCAACATTTTTTGAACCTAGTTCATTGCCAGATGGATTTTTCATGCTTGGTTGCTATAGCCAACCTAACAATCGTCCACTTTGTGGTTGGGTTCTAGTCGGAAAAGATGAAAACTCCGGAAATCCTCCAGCGACGAGAGCTTTAGTAGAGCCAATTGATTATACTCTAGTTTGGAGTAGTGAGTCCATGCAGATAAAGCAAGATGGTTATGGCTATATTTGGTTACCAGTACCACCTAATTAATGGTTACAAAGCTGTTGGCCACATTGTTACAACATCAAAAGAGAAGCCTTCTTTGGATAAAATCCGATGTGTTCGTTCCGATCTCACGGATGAATCCGAGTTTGATGATTGGATTTGGGGACAAGATACAGAGATTGGTGAAGATGGATTCAATGTTTATGGATTAAGACCTAAAACTAGAGGTACAAAAGCACAAGGTGTTTGTGTAGGTACATTTATATTTCAAGACAACACTAGTAGTTCTAGTTCTACTTTATCCTTGGCTTGCTTGAAAAACAATAACTTATACGCCTAACCTAGAACATGTTAAGGCATTGCTACAAATTTACTCCCCCAAAATTTACCTTCACCCTGATGAAACTTACCTCCCATGTTCAGTAAATTGGATTTTTGACAATGGGGCACTATTATATGAAAAGGGTGATGAATCAAAGCCGGTAGAGATTGAACAGAATGGTTCGAACCTGCCACAAGGTGGTTCAAATGATGAAGAGTATTGGCTAGACCTTCCCATTGATCCCGCAGCCAAAGTGACAGTAAAGAAAGGAGACTTGCAAAGTTCAGAGGCTTACATTCACATCAAGCCAATGCTAAGAGCCACATTCACCGATTTAGCAATATGGATCTTTTATTCGTTTAATGGACCAGCAACTGCTAAACTCGGACTGGTTGATGTTCCATTAAGTCGAATAGGTGAACATGTTGGCGACTGGGAACATGCCACATTAAGGATCAGTAACTTTAACGGAGTTTTAGATCGTGTTTTCTTCTCACAACATAGTGGCGGGACATGGATCGATTCATCACTGCTTGAATATGACAATGGCACTAACAAGCCTGTGGCATATTCTTCATTGCATGGCCATGCATTGTATCATAAACCAGGACTAGTATTACAAGGAAATGAGTTTGTCGGACTAAGAAACGACACTGCAAAAAGTGATAATGTTATGGATGTAGGAGAAAAGTATTCAATTGTTTCGGATGATACAATGGACAAAGTTGTCGAACCAGCATGGTTGAACTATGATAGAAAATGGGGACCAAAGATTACGTATGAACTCGGAAAACAGATCGAAAAATCGAAGAAGAGTTGCCAGGGGAGCTTAAAACTTTGTTTAAGAACTTGGTGAAAGTAATACCAAATGAAGTGTTTGAGGAAGAAGGTCCAACTGGCCCCAAGATGAAGGATAATTGGAGTGGGGATGAAGTTTAAACTGAACAAAGGCATTTGTGAATAGAATAATTGTCGACACTGATAGAATTGTCATATATGAATTTTTAGTTATCTCATTCATATTTGTATAATTTATTTCAGCTCATTTTTATATTTTTCTCGTCCTGCACAAATTATTTTTGATAAACGTATAAAAAAGTAATGATCAGGAGTACAATGTATTGCAATCATCAGTTCATCATCATGTATTTATAGCAGCAACTAATTGAATTCATAAATATGGATTTTACGTTTGTGTGTGTGTAGTTTTTCCTCTCTTTTTTTTCCAAGTTAGTTTTTCCTATATTACTTTTGTTTTGTTTAGGAATTTTTAGAAAATAAATATGGTGTTTGGCTATTTTTAAATACAGTTTTCATAACTAAAAATTATTATTAAAAACAAAAAACATGAAAATGTTTATATTTTGAAATTATAATTTTTTTTTCAAAATCTAAAAATGTCTCCACATAACTGCCATTCCTCTCATTGTTATTGTTATGGTAATTCAACTACTTTACATTATGCGGTAATAATATTTTGTATCGTATCAAGTAAAATGATTTTTTTCCTAAAAATTTGTTTCCAGATAATAATAGCCAAACACCTTTTTTAAATAACTACAAAAAACAGTTATTTATTTTCAAAAACATATTCTATAAATAAAAAACCAAAAACAATCTTAAGCGCCACCTGAATCCTATGAATTAAAGTCCTAGTCTGCTGCAGGCTGTTGTGGCCATATATGTTTTTACAGTTTTATAATAAATAACGCGTAATAAGAAAGAACAATATTCCATTTTCTTGGTGTTTAAAATACAAGACTACAAAACAAAGGCTGCCAAAGCACCTCTAAAAACTGCAATTATTCTGTTTAAGTTACAAATCCCACCTCTAAGAGTAAACCATCAGAACATAAATATTGTTTTCTACATAATATCTAAAGGTCCGAAGGCTCCCCAATCTTCAGACTGTGGATCACCCAAAATTGTTTTGATCTTCGGCCTTGTAGTTTGATCCTTCCCAAGAGGAAAATTCCAAAATGAATCAGACTTCTCAAAGAAAATGTAAAATGCAACTGCTGAAGCTAAAAATAATCCCAGAAGTACCAAGTATATCTGCCAGTCTGCTCAAGAGAAAACACACAATTATTTGATGCTATACAAACGAAGAAAAATAATCATATATATGAATGAGAGGGAGCACCTTTCCAATCTGCAGGAACAGATAGCTTGGTCACCATAGCTCCCCATTCTGAAGAAGTGGTCAGCACAACCCTGCAAAAGTTCATGCAAACAACAGAACAATAGATGTCAAGTGGCAAATTGTAAGCAAGAGAACAACCAAGAAAATTGAGACCAAATGGCACACAAGAAGCCAGAGTTGATTATTCATATAATGACACAATATCTCATTCTATTCATAAAATTGTATACGTGGGGAAAAAATGGAATGGAAATGAACTCTTACAATTAAATTTCGCAGATGGGACTCTTATATGTAATGAGTTTTTTTTTTGTGGGGGAGAGGTGTGTGTGGGGGGGGGGGTTGTATTTCTTATAGGTACAAGCAAGAGAGCAAGAACCAAGAAAACATCCCTATATCTACATATTCTAGATTATAAGAATATGCACGCTAAAAAATTTATAGTTAAACCTTGATAAATGAATATGCTCGGTGCAAATTGTACAACCATAATTTACCTTTCACTGGGACAGAAATCCAGTGATGCAATTGAAGAACCCGAGTGAAGCCTCTTACTCCAATGGCAGATTTCCATTTTTTTCACATCAACTACGCAGACATCCCCATCTTTGCTCCCCCTGCAGTAAGCAAAATGTTAGACAGTTTGGAGAATAAAATGCCACATCTCTTCTATAGATATATTATATTTATAATTATCCATCACTTAAAATCAATTATATATTTGCACATTTAATTTGTGTATTTGAGAATTTTAATATTCAATAGTATGCTCAAAATATATCCCCTTACGAGAAAACAGTATGCCCCACAATTCCAGCTCAATCTAACTTACTAGATATATTTGCTCAACTTTAATGCAACTTCGTGCAAAATTTTTGCAGAAAGCTTAACAACTAATATTCAGTTTGCTCGACACTTGGCAATTCATACCTTACCATATAAAAGTAACTACAGTTACTCAAATATCATATGGGAGTATAACACAGAAACATGGTCAAGCATCCTCGAATGAGAAGCATTATACGCATGGTCAATACTCGAGATAGATCATGTATGTGACCAGCCAAAATAGGATGTGACATACGCCTCAGCCTTTATGAAGCTCTGATGCTGCTCACAGTTACAGACTCCTAAAATTTTGAAGCTCTGATCTTTCTCTATTTAAAAATTTAAGTCTATCCTATAACTAATTTTTTTTAAAAAAAAAAACTATCCTGTTATTCATAATTCCAAACTGCTAAGAGATATAAAACGACCCAAGACTATTTTGTGGAAATTTTTCTTTGTTCAAAGTCAGATACGAGTATATGACCTTCCTTTGATCAATGGTCTAAAACCCAGATATTATCCACTATAGTATATCTGAACCCTATTTAATTATTTTTCCTAGATAAAATATCTTGGCTTTTATTATGTGTAGTTGAAACATTGTCATATAACGAGATTACACAAGTATAATTTAAATTTTGATACACACATGCACTTGTATAATAGAGACATAGATAGACTTACAGTAAATCACAAATATAAAGCGGAGTGACACGGGTAACGTTGTATGACACGTAAAACTAATCTATAGAGTGATAAGTAATAACTAGACAATCATTTAGATTAACACCGAACGATTTACCTTGGTTTACACCAGTTGACGAACACATATTACTAAAACTAACAGTATAATGCAATAACTCCTAGATTAACTGACAGTGACATTCACACCCGATGATTCCAAATAATGCTAAGCACTTACTGTGCAAGATATTTCCCATCCAGACTGATAGACATAATGGAGGCAGGTTTTCTCAGCAGCCGCTTGTGACCAATTTTAGTCCAGTTACTTATGTCCCAGACAGAAGTCACAGCTTTGAAGCCTGTTGCGAGAAGTTAAGATAAGTAAGAGCACTAATGAAACAACACAGAACACTCTAATAGCTTTTCAACAAGATTGATACATACCCTTTTGAACAGTGCAAAACAAAAATGGCTTTGTACCATCCTTGGAAAAACGACATAATTCAAACTTTTCATCCTGTAGAATTAGAGTATATATTTGTCAAAACGCCGCCGAAAGCCGGGAGGTTGGGGGGGGTGAGAATTTGTTATTGAAATATAATTTACAGAATTGCGGGCCAAGGAGGTTATTGGAACACCATCATCAGTTTTCCAAATTCTTGCCGAACCATCAGTAGATGTTGAAGCTAAAAACTCTGAGTCCAGGCTGCAAGCACAAAAAAGTAGAACCCTGAATCTTTACTATTTTATAAATTTTGAATTAACGTAGTTCTAAAATTTATAAGCAGGTCAATGACAGAAATATCAGAAAGAAAGAAAAAAAGAATAGTTGGCTCATGCTGTCAAAGGAGCTGATAGTAAAATGTCTTTATACTGATAATCAATAATAGGGGCCTTTTGTCCTACATTATATCTTTACATTGACATCATGTGATCATTGGCACAATTAAGAAAATATACATCGATCTTAGTTCAAAAAACAACGAAAATCATGCACTACCATTAATCCATTATACAAGTAAAAAAAAGACTTCGCAATAATGTTGTATAGTTTATAGATGTGATTAGGAAAAAAAAAGGAATATAATTTTTGTTATAAGCATTTATTTTCAAGAGAGAGAGAGTCTGTATTACAAGGCAAAAGACAATGATAAGCGCCTAGTAGTTAATCTGTAAACTCAAAGGTAAATAAAATGAGGTTCTTAAGTACAAAAATTAAATTTCTATTGCATACACATGAAGAACTGAAAAAACTGGCAATATAATTTATCTTTACTTTTGCAATGATTAAGAAATAATTGTCCTATATCCTACCTAAAATCCATGTCATTGACTGATTTGTGGGCTTTTGGTTCATCTAAAATGATGCGCATACTTGGCCACTCGAAAATCCGTAGATGTCCATCCTTGTTTATTCAGTGAAATAGTCAGGATACAGAAGTTGATGCAAACAATAATATACATTGTACAAGAAGGCCAGTTTGTATCGGGTATAATACGAATACTTACCACCCCGCCAGTAGCAAATTTGGATCCATCAGTGCTAAAAGCCAGACATTTTTGCGGACCTACACCTTGAAGGGGAAGTAAATCTTTTGATGACAGTTGTTGTCCATAAAACTCAAACAACCTGTATGCAACAGGCAACGTTAGTCCTCCCTTTAGACTTTTGATAAGTTAATAGAGGAATAGAGGGCAGATTATACAACAACAAAAAGGCCAATTCCAGAGACTAAATGACACTGTGTATAAGTATCGAATCTATTTTCAGCTTCTTCATTTAATTTTTTCTTACAAACATTTCCAGCAACTAGTGAAGTCAACTAAACTATGCAGGGTCACAATGATAGTCAAACTGAAATAGATTCAGGGGTATAGATAATTACATGCAGATCAGCTCCTAAAGTTAAAGAATAGTATCCAGATGAAAATACATGTTAAAACCCACAAGCACGCATAATGAAGTAAACTACCCTGTCATTGTTAATAGTAGGGACAGGGGAGCATAGCTATACAGGCGAGAGTGGGCTCAACCGACTCTGTTGAACTTGCAATCATGTATGCATATCTGTTAGTCTGCTAGATTAAATATATTTGAGATTAAATTCAAAGTTTGACTGCACTTAATCTAAAACTTAATCTTGTTTAACTATTTTATGAAGCATTTTAGATTTTAGCTCCCACTAACATCAATTTCTAGCTACACCTGTGAGTATGGGTATATTTCCATAAAAACACAAACAGATGCACTGAAATGTGCAACAACGGAGATATTTCCATATGTATAAATATGCAGAAACTTGTATTACCATATCCTGTCCCAATTAGAAATCCCTTAAATGCAGAGTCTTTGTGTTTGTCACCACTGACCTTATATATTAATATATATTCCAACAACCAGATAGTTTATTGTAGAATATTTTACACAGTAGGGAGTGATTCTAGCATTTTTTCCCCCCCAAGTTTCCTGAATCTATAAATAGTTCACATTTTCGTTTACATCCAGACGTAAAAACGCACTTCATGGTGCCTTTCTCTTATATACTACCCCCATCCCTTATTATCTACCAAAGCCTGGAACTACATCCTACCTCGTTCACCATTCCCACCAAGTTGTTTCTCAATTGTTGCTTAAGAAAGGTTCGAATTAAATTTCAAATGGGAACTTTACAAATCAAAATAATCAATTATATGACAAGCATCAGCTTGAAGAAGTAACGCAATCATAAGGTACGATTACAATGATGATACAAAACAAAGCAAAAGTACAAGTTAACATAAAATATCAAGTAAAAATTCATTAACCTGTATATATTTACTTAAACCTTAAATAAATGAATAAACTCGAGACCTGAGATATATTCATTTATCGGGATAAATTAATTAATCGAGATTATTCATTTATCGAAGAATAAAACTAGTAGAGTAGAGTAAAGAGTAAGGAGAAACAAACATACATGCAGTTGCCAGAAGTAGTGGAGGCAATAATATGGTCTCCACTAGGATGGACAGCTATATTTACAGCTTCATTCCCTTGTTCAAATTCATAACTCGCCTAGAAAAATAGTACATATAAACCGCAAATTGAATAATATTAACAAACATATACCTCGTAAAATAAAAAAATAAACAAGTACCTTAGGAGATTGTGAAAGACAAGTAATGATATGATCAAAGGAGAAGACGTCAAGGGAAGCAGGACGATTGTGTCTCTTCACCGTTCCCAAGACAACGAGATGGGCGTTTTCTGGCCGTCGGATCCACGATGCACAACTTACCTTTCCCTCCCCATCCATATTATTATCTAATTTATTTATTTATTTAAATTGAAAAGGGGATGATGAACAAGAAGCAGTGGGATTGTTAATTTATTTTCTTTCTCTTCTTGTTCGTGTTGTTATTTATACACACAGGTTTTGTTTGTGTTGTGTTGTGTTGGGTTGATTTGATGTTAATAACGAGGAAGATGATAACGAGATGTCAACGGTCAACGCTCTCTCGTTACGTTTAGTTGGATCAATGGATATTCGGTTTATTATTCGCCCGCCCACCGCCTACTTTTTGCCCCTTGCCATTTTTTAAATGTTATTGTTAGTAATGTGCAAGAGTAAGTTGTAAGTAATAAAATGTCAATTTTTTCCGGTTTAGATTTTTTTTAATAAATAGATTTATACTTTTATATGTAAATATTTATTTATTAAAATATATAAATTTTAATTATAAATTATTTATTACATAAATTAAACTAATTTCTAAATTTTTATTAGTCTTTTCAAAGTACTTCATCTGGTTCATTATACATTGCGTTTGATTTTTTACACGTAACTTTATGAGTTTTGACTACATAGTTATAATTAATATTTTTCTTCTTTTTTTTGAATAAAAATATATTATTTATATTTTTATTGAAAATAAGATAATTAAAGAAATATTAATTCTAATTATATAATTAAATCTCATAAAATTACGTATAAAAAATCAAAACTCCCGAAAATGTACAAGAGGGAGTACCAAGTGAGACACTGCCCTTTGTTTATGTGCTTTATACAATTTGACTTTTCACCTCACTTGCACAAGTTGGTGCGGGGTTGACTTTAATTCTATATAATAATCAATGCTAAACTAGTTTAAAATTTGTGCAGAGAATCAAATAAAATTTGGAAAAAATTAAAGAAAATCATTCTAAATTAACCTTTTTTTATGATACTATGTAATTAATAGAGGGGATACAATAAAAGGAATTCATTAAATAAACTTCATATTTTATCATGTATAATTTCATTTTTATCTATATTATTGCATATGTTATAATAAAATTTAAATAATAAAAAGTGAAGTTTAGTTATCAATTTTCTGGGAAAAACACATAAAAAATTTAGTTTATACTGAAGGAAAAAAAGTTAAATCGAAAATGACAGGTAAATTTTTTTAAATATATTACTCATAAAGTTTTTAAAGTTGTTTAATATAAACAATTACACAAGAATCTATCTATCTATCTATCTATATATATATATAGGATCCTGCTCAAATAGAAAATAGTTTAAATGAGAAATAGAAAACCTTATCATTATACCTGCCGCACCCACACACAAATTATATACACCCTCACACACACAATTTCATTTATTCTCCTCCATTTTTAATTTGATTTTTCCCGTCAATTTCATTTATTCTCCTCCGTTTTTAATTTGATTTTTCCCGTCAATTGGCAAAGTTTTTTTCAAATCTAACTTCACCACATTTTTTTTCATCTCCCAACGATCAGTTTTCATACCATATGTGCTATATTTCGGCAAATATAATTTATAATAAAAAAAAATTCGTCACTTATCAGATTCAAACTTCAATCACTAAAATATATTATAGAAACCACTAATTTGTATTACAGAAATCACTAAATTATATATTCTGGGTTCACAAAAAATAATGGAAATTGTCGAAAAAATAAAAGTCACCGGAATATATCACATATGGTATGCACACTGATTGTTGGGAGATGGAGAAAAATGTGGTGAAGTTAGATTTGAAAAAAACTTCACTAATTAACGGAAAAAATCAAATTAAAAACGGAGGGATTATGTGGGATTGAGTGTATGAGGGTGTATTTAATTTGTGTGTGAATGCACCCTCTTGCCATTAGATTAGATTGAATATGTGGTGTAGATCTTATTTTCTATTTTCTATTCTAAGTTATTTTCTATTTGAGCAGGATCCTATATATATATATACTAGCTTATAACCCGTGCAACGCACATGTGGGATTAATAAATTATATATTAATTATTTTATATGATTTAAATATATAATTTAATTTTTTTATTATATCGGCTATAATAATATAATATATAATAAAAATTACTTATAGATAAAATAATGTTAGAGTTGTATATAGGGTTTATCATAAACTTTAATGATATATTAAATAAAAATTATAGGATAAGTATGATTCGTAAAATAAAAAATATAGAATATAATTTAAATATAATATATAATATTATCTTTTGGTGATGAGTTGTATAAAAGGAGGACTACTTATGTTAGAGTTGTATGTATGATTATATTATTTTTAAAATTATATTTTATTAAAATTCAACGGTTAAGATTGTTTCTATGATTCACTTAAAATTGGACGGTCGGGATCTTTTCTATGGTTCATCCAGTACTAAACCAACCGACGACCAAAATTTTTAATCTTTCGGTTTTAATAAGATAGTATAGATAATACCGGGGTAATGGGCGGCGACATGTCAGCTCCATATCTTTTCTATATAATTTTCCTAATTTCCGCCTCAATATTGCGAGTCATTTAATTTAATGTACTGTAATTGATTTGCGTGCGTTTTTTTCCAGTAATTGATTTGCATGCTTTTTTCCTTTAGATTAATTACCTCAAATATATGACATGGTAAGTTTTTTTTGGACACTTTTAAAAAAAATTACTTTTTGATACGCATTTTTTAAATTCATATTATGATTTATTTCATATTTTATTTATATATTTACTCTCTCAACAATTAATAAATTAATATTGTTTTATTATATTATATATGTTTTTTATCACAAAATATTTTCATATATTTAACCCATCCCTTTTTTTATACAAGATGTTTTTGCAAGTTGTTTTAGAGTAAAAATCTTTTTTCTTCTAACATTGAATTTACTTATATATAAAATGTTAGCAACAAATTCGTTTAAAAAAGTTTTATTATATTATATATGATTTTTTTACTACAAAATATTTTCCCATATGCAACACATCCTTTTTTAATATAAAATATTTTTGTAAGTTATTTTAGAATAAAAATATTTTTCTTCTAACATTGAATTTCCTTATATATAAAATGTTAGCAACAAATTCGTTTAAAAAAATAATTACTACTGCCTAGGCAATTTTTTATCATGTTTTATTTAATATTTAATCTGTATTTACATTCTCAACAATTAATAAATTAATACCAATTTATATTTTATTACATATGAATTTTTTACAAAGTCACCGACAATGCAATTTTTAAAATATAATCTTAACAAAGTCAACCTTACCATACTACTTAAATATATTTTTTATAATTTTAACAACCTGACTATTTTTTTTTTACACTGAATTAAAAAAGTCAATGACGATGAATAAGAGTGAGTTTAAATTACCATATATATATATATATAGGGTAGGGATCTAGGGATCTAGGGAAAACTCTTTTTAGCAAGAAACTCAGAGACCACTAGATCAACCGTTGATTTATAAAAAAAGATTTGATTTAAGATTTAAACTATATATGACAGTTTTGTAATAAATATGAATTGTATATCTTATTTTGTAGTGCTTAAAATCTGATTGATACTTGCTATATTTATATACCTCTCATTAATGTTATTTAATTGAGGTTGATTATGATTAATTGTTATAACATTTTCTTTATATTATAAACTTAAGAAAATATTTTATTATTTATTCTACTAATCTAATGTATTCTACTAAGTATTCTAGTATTTAATATTTATTTTATTTTCATTTAAAATTCTATTATATATTCTACTACTATGGTATATTGTAATAAATATTCTAATATAGGTTTAAATATTTATTCCATTCTAATTCAAGATTCTATTTATGTATTCTACTACTTTATTTTGTACTAGGTATTCTAAAGTATTATATGATATTTATTTTATTTTTATTCAAGATTCTATTATGTGCTCTACTAGATGTATTCTACTAAATATTTTAACATAGTATTAAATAATTATTTTATTTTTATTTTTATTTTGACAAAAATTTAAGATTCTATTATGTGTTCCACTAATCTCATATATTCTATTAAGTATTCTAGTGTAGTATTTAATATTTATTTATTTTAGGTCAAGATTCTATTATATGTCTAACTAATTCGATATATTCTACAAAGTATTCTAATACAGTATTTAATATTATTTTATTATATAAATTTTTAAAAATAATATTGATATATAATATTTAGAATAGAATATTAAAATAGCTAATACAATACGCAATTGAATCTTATATTGGAATATGACAAAGTTCTATTATTATATTACAATTCTCTATAGAATACTAAAAAAATAAAAAAATATATTAATGAAAATTATAATAAAATTAATTGTTAGTAGAACACTTAGTAGAATCATAATAAAATTTATATTGAAATATTTTGTAAAATCTTAATATTAGAATACAAACATAATTGAACATCTAGTAGAATCTTCGAATAAAATATAATATTTAGTATTACTTTGAATACTTAGTGGAATTTTAATGTAATAAAATTAATTGTTAATAGAACACTTAGTTGAATTCTAATAAATTTTATCTAAAATATTTTATAAAAAAACTTTATTGAAATATAATATGAAGTAGAATTCCAAAAAACCTAGTAGAACACGCAATAAAATCTTACATTAGAATGCGAAAGAATACTACTATTACATCACAATTCTCTATAGAATATTAATATAAATAAATAAATTACATTTTATTTAAAATTATAATATAATAAATATGATATTAAGTATTATTTTGAATACTTAGTGGAATCTCAATGTAATAAAATTACTTGTTAATTGAAAACTTAGTTGAATCCAAACAAATTTTATACTAAAATATTTTATAAAAAACTTAAATTGAAATATAATATATAGTAGAATTCTAAAACACCTAGTAGAACACGCAATAAAATATTACATTAGAATACGAAAGAATACTACTATTACATCACAATTCTCTATATAATATCAATATAGATAAATAAATAAATTATATTTTATTTAAAATTATAATAAAATAAATTGTTAATGGAATACTTAGTAGAATCCTAATACGATATTATGTATTAAATAGAATATTTAATAGAATCTTAATATCAGTATTTTTAAAAATATTTTATATTTTAATCAAAATAGAAAATAATAAAATTTGAATAGATTATGCAATATAATACTTAGTAGAATCCATATAGAATCTTAAATCTATATTTTAATAATGATATTTAATAAATATATTATTAACAAATTTAATAACGTTTAGTAAAACATGTAATTTAATTCTGTCAAAAAATTGAATAAGAAAGGTTTAATTAAAATTGGTATATAATTAATCGTGCTTTTAAGAGGATAGATTGAAATTAGATACATGTATATATAGAAATAATCAAAGTTACTATTATGTCCATCCAATTAAAGTTATTTGAATAACAATGACCATCAGATTAAAATCAAATCAATGGATCACAAGTGTACCTTAGTTTTCTCTCAAAAACAAGTTTTCTATTGAGCAGTCCCCTTTATATATATATATATATATATATTAGATTTATAAAAAGACATTCTCGGGGCTAAAGGAAAGTAAATTGTGAATTATTTGAATTAATGTTTAATTAATTTGTATTAAAAGAAACATTTTTGGCAGCAAAGCAAAACAGTTAAGGGTTATGACATATGCACACCCTAAATGTATTCTTGCACACTTTTGTATATAATTGGACGAAAATAACCTTTATCTTTATATGTCTTTACTCAATATAATGTTCCTTATTTTTTTTTTTTTACCACCAACCTTTCAACCGCATTTCTATTAATTTTTGTAATACTTTTTTAAACAATAAAAAATTATATTAATGTGTTAATTTGAAAAATTAATTCTAATCCTAATATTCATATATTTAAATAAATTTTATTATGTAGGCTTCTAATCTACTATTAAATGTAATTTAAAAAATAATTATTACATTTTGTAAATAATAATATGTCAACTTATTTAAGCAGCAAAATGTTACTAATAAAAATCAATAATAAAGAATTTATATTAACATAATATATATTATTCTGATTATTTTTATAAGTAAAATTTATTCTAATTTTTTAAAATTGAAAATTTCAATTTAGCATGAACAAAACTATTTTCATCAACTCATTTGTAAAGAAATTGGTATTCTACTGAATATTTGTTTCTAATTATTAATTTTAATGTTGAAATATATTATAAACTTGTGTAACTAAATTGTTATTATTTGGAATTGAAAATTTGTGTAATACTTTTATTTATTTGTTGGACTTGGTTATATATAATTATGTTTTTTATTTTATAAAAATAACAATAAATAATTACAAGTCATGTTTTAATAATATAAAGTTAAAAAATTAATTACAAATATTCAATCCTTGAGAAAATGTACATTAATCTACCATTCCTACTAGTTTTGCACTTTAATCATCTTTGGGTTCGTGGATACTTAAATTGTTGCATTTGGATCAATTTATTTTGATTTATTTCAGATTTAGAAGTCGAGATCTAACTCAAATTTCCCAAAAAAAAAAATCACGTTTGGATCAATTTATTTTGATTTATTTCAGATTTAGAAGTCGAGATCTAACTCAAATTTTCAAAAAAATTCAAGGTTCAATCTGGATTTAATTATCATATATGATAACGGAACTAATTCTCGAAATCTCGATTCGTCAAGCTAACTCTCCATGTTACCGAAGAGGGGAGACATGAAACTAACCAATATTATAACACAATATTTAAAACGGTACGATTTGGATGAACGAGCGTTATATGTTTGGCCTATGAATCATGATCTTTCCGCTCTACTTTGAATTACGATTCAAAAATCAAAACTTAAGATCTAATTTTCGACTCAAAAGTCATCCGAATTGTCGCAATTCATGTTAACCCAAAATTAGGCCATTGCTCGAAATTGCAAGTTTAAATTAACAGGAGTTCGATCCTTTTCCAAGGCAAGGGAGTTTCTTCTAATCATAAGCAACGTCACCATCACCCCCACTTCATTCTCCTCCTTTTAGCCCATATATACACACACAATACACAAACACATACATCATATATATTTAGAAACAGAAAATGTTTATTTTTTTTTGAGATTTTCTTGGTTGCCCTTAAAATACACCCATCATTCTCACATGGTCTCTTCAATCCCCATTTATTTTTTAGCTTAATTCACCCCTTTTGTTTAGTTTTTTAGGGTTTTTAAAGAAAATAAATAAATTTCAAGATTGCAATTAAATTTGTGTAATTTATGATTAAAGGCCATTTGGGTATTGTGGGAGAAATGGTTGTTTTATTGTGTGGGTGCATTTAAAGATTGTGTGTGTATATATATAGATATAGGGAAGTGTCGGGGGAGGTGATGCAGATGGAGAAAGAACTAGAGTCAAAGCTGAGTATTCAGGACAAAAATCCACCAAATAGATCTAAAAGCTTTGCATTTAGGGCCCCACAAGAGAATTTTACCATTCAAGATTTTGAATTGGGCAAGATCTATGGAGTTGGTTCTTATTCTAAGGTTTAGAAATCCTTTCTTTTTTATTACCCACCTTCTATTTTTGGTTACTTTCTGTGTTAGATGTTGTGTTAATGTTGTTTTTGAGGTTGAATGGCATGTTTTTAGTCTAAAAATTAAGTCTTTTTTATATGTATGTGGTGAAATGCTCATGGGGTTTCTGGGCTTTGAGAAGGTCATAGATTGGTTTATTTTGATGCTTTAATAATTTCTAATTTTTTTTAAGGCTTAGTAATTCTTAGTTAGCTGGGGGTTTTAGGTATTAAAGTACATTCTAGGCATATAATTTTGTGTCGCAATTCTTGTGTTATGTTGATCATTGAAGTTCATCAATAGTAGAGTAGGCCTTACACTCTAAGATTATAGAAACTCACAGATGTTTAGTTATGCGAGATTTATTGTGGGTGGTTAGATGGAGCCGCAGGGCTGGTATTTACAGGAAAATTTTAATCTGTAATTGGTCTGCGTGGTGAATAATACTCGTTCGTGACTTGCTGCTGGAGCATTAAACATATTGGTTTTGGGTAATTAACTTGGCGCATCATTGCCCAAATAAGAGGGATATGTGGCCGTTCCTGAGAAATATAAGAAACCTAGAGCACACCTCACAATTGTTCTTAGGATTCCTTTCATTACCAAGTCCTGCAATTTCTTTCCTGTGGTTTGGTTTCTGCCATTTGATTTTGTCACTCTTGGAAGATTCCAAATTATTTTTAAAAAATTAAATGCATTGTAGATTACCTTTATTTGCTTTTAGTTCACATTATGTGGCCGTTTGGGGTTCCTTAAACATAAAATAAGTAGCTTATTTTATTTTTATTTTTTACATATTTTCATATTTTTTTAAAGATAAATATTTGTTTTAGAATTTTAAAATCAAATATGAACTTAATTATTTCCGGAAATAAGAGCTTATTTCCGGAAAGTACATACATCCCTACTTTTTTCCGGAAATAAGGGCTTATTTCCATAAGTAACCGGTTGCCAAACAGGCCCTATATATTAAATATAAGTAATTTTAAAAGACTGATTTGTTTTCATACGTAATGGGAATAGAGGGAGTAAGTAACAACTAACAAACAATCTGTAACTAACTTTTCACGGTTCTGGAGGCTATCCTTATGATTGTCGATGTTGAATTCTAAGTGCTTTTTAAGTGCAGGCTGCAACATGTTATATATTTGCAGGTACCAGTAAGTTACTTAGAATTCTATAAGTTGGTTACTTGAATGATACATCATACATCAGTATGTTTCATGAAAGGAAAACAAATATTTAGTTTAATTAATTATGTTTGACATATCACAAGCCCTATAAATAACAGTACACTTTGCACCAATATGTGGTAAATTATGAAGGAGCATCTTCTATGCTTTACTTCATTTGTTTGACAGACCAGAACAGTTGGGTAATTGGAACCTCTTCATTAAAACAACTTCAGAATCACTTAAAGGGAAACTTGAGCCTCTGTTGATAGAATAGAGATAACCAGAAGACAAGCAAGTGATTAATGCCTGTTTTCGCATGGAATCTTAATCTTATGAGGCTGCCAACTAGAGAACTGGGAAACTGGATTAATGCCTTATTCAAATGTTCAATTATAGGGAATGTGCTATTATTATAATTTAATTTATATCAGGTTTTTATTCCTACAATGTTGTCAGATTGTCAATATTTTAAAACTGAGATTTGCTTGCATCCAGTCAAAAGTTATTGCTGTTGTTTTTCTTAGGTTGATTTAGGTAATATCCAATATGCCAGTTTCTATTAAAGGGCCCTATTTTATAGCTGTGAAGCTGAAGCCTGAACGTTACTTTTTTTGTTTTGTTTAAGATAAGATCCAAGAGATATATAAATTGGAAGCAACAACGAATCATTTGTATTAAAAATGACTTTTCTATTGAAAAATTGTGATGTATCTACGTTAGTGGTTTGTGCTTATCTACAAGTATCGTGCAAGCCTTATTAGCGCATCACTTTATATTATTGCTTTTGTTTAAATTGTACTATTGTCTGCTGCAACAGGTTGTTCGAGCAAAAAAGAAAGACACAGGCATTGTGTATGCATTGAAGATCATGGACAAAAAGTTTATCACTAAGGAAAATAAAACAGCATATGTGAAACTAGAACGGATAGTACTTGATCAGCTGGATCATCCAGGCATTATCCGATTGTATTTCACATTTCAAGATACATTTTCCCTATGTAGGCACTCTTGGCCCTATCTAGTTGTTATTAGAACAATCTGGTTATGGTAGGAACTTGTTCAATCCTATCTATTGTTTTATAGCTGGATATTGTTGCATTTTATTTGATTATCAGACATGGCGCTCGAATCTTGTGAAGGTGGAGAACTCTTTGATCAGATAACTAGGGTGAGCCAGTTTACAATCCTTGTAGGAAATTTTGTTGTGGGTTGCAAAAAATTCAAACCTATTCAAATTTTATTGCTAAATCTTGATTTTAAAGTTATCTTGCTTACAGTGTTATTGAATGTCCAATATATAGTGAATTTGTGTCAGTGCAGAAAGGTCGGTTGTCAGAAGATGAAGCTCGTTTCTATGCTGCTGAAGTGGTAGAAGCTCTTGAGTACATACATAAGTTGGGATTATTGCATCGTGATATTAAGGTAATTTAGTCAATTCCTCTGTGTGTGTGTGTGTGTGTGGCAGTTTCCTTGGCATAAAACGCTAAAAGGTATATTAATTAGCAGCCGGAGAACCTACTGCTCACTTCTGACGGGCATATAAAAATTGCGGACTTTGGTAGCGTAAAGCCTATGCAGGATAGCCTAATAACTGTCCTTCCAAATGCAGCATCGGGCAAGTTTCATGAACTACACGTGAATGATGCAACTGTACTTTCCTCTATGTCTAACATATGCTTTCCCTATTTACAGACGATAAAGCTTGTACCTTTGTTGGGACAGCAGCTTATGTCCCTCCGGAAGTTTTAAATTCATCCCCTGCTACTGTTGGGTGAACATCTTTCTCAATGTTTCTTAATGCTTTACGTAGATCAATTATTCATCTTCAGTAACAGTTTTGTCTTTGTTGGGTTTCGTATTTACGTTAGTTTTATCTTCCATTATACGTGAACAGAAATGACCTGTGGGCACTTGGCTGCACCTTGTACCAAATGCTTTCAGGAACTTCACCCTTTAAAGATGCTAGTGAATGGCTCATTTTTCAGAGAATTATCGCTAGAGATGTCAAATTTCCAGACTACTTTTCCGATGCATCTAGAGATTTAATAGATCAGTTATTGGTAAGCTATAGCTGCCTTTCTGGTAAACTTAGAATAAATAATACTTGTGCTATACCTTTTGTCTTCAGTTACATGGCTGATCTTCCTTTTTTCAAGTATGTCAGTGCATATTCTAGTTTGTATGTTGTATCCCTATATCTGTGTTTATGAAGAAACAATTGTTTCTCTCATATTTTATATTTACCTGAACTCAAAAACATATATATGTTGAATCCTTTGCTCTAGCCTATCCCTCTGTGGAATTGAAGACTTGCTTCTTTTGGACACTGGTTTGCATAGTTTATTACAACCTTTGCATTGTAATACTATGAAAACTAATCTGTTGCAACACTGCATTCATTGTCATTGTTTGGTGTCTTTATAAATACCATTAATCCATGGCAGTTGCCAATTTTTTTATCACTTTTATACTTCTATCTTCTAGCTCTGTGCACTCTTCTGTTCTGTGTGCCAGTACATAAGATTAAAGTAATTGTTATGCAAGCTTGAGCTGTTAATATCTATTGGCAGCAGAATGTGTCACATCTAGGATATATATCTAAAATCACATCTTTTTTCTTGTTAGTATAATAAGTTAACAAGGGTGTGTGCAAATTTAATATGTGAAGCAGTCATATAATGTAGATGGGCATGAAAATTGTGTGGTTTGGAGCTAAAAACCGCACCTATGTCTCGGTGCGGTTTTTAAAATTAGGAACCAACAAGTCAATAACCATTGGCATGGTTCGGTTTTTAACAGTGCAGTGCGGTTTTCAATGGTGCTAGAAGTGCAGAAACTCTTCTCTGTTAAAGTTTTTTCAACATGACATGTGTATCAATCTCACAGGATATTGATCCGACTAGAAGACCGGGTGCAGGACCTGATGGATATGATTCACTTAAGAAGCATCCTTTCTTTAATGGAGTGGTCTGGGATAATTTAAGGATGCAAACTCCTCCTAAACTTGCTCTGAAGCAAAAGGTATATTTTCCTATGTCGTTTAATATATTAGAATGCAAAGAAGTCCTGCTTCACTTCATTAAATATATTCTTGTAGTAGTAAAACGTGCTGCTTATTTTTATATGAGCTTAATCAGTTACCTAATTTTGTAGGTTCCCTACAGTGGAGGGGATGATTCTCATGATTTTTCATGGAACCCATCACATGTTGGTCATGTTGGTGATAGTTCAGGAAAGCAAACCGAGGGAAATAACGAATCTGTGGCATCTATAACTAGAATTGCTTCTATTGATTCGTTCGATTCAAAATGGTATTTTTTTTCTCCTTCTGGTTTAGGCATTTTACTCATCTAAATGCATGCTGATAGCTTTTGGCTGCAATTGGCCATGATACGATCTAATTACATCTACTTCAATTTACAATTATCAGGCTGCCATTATAAAGAATAAAAATAGAATAAATTGTTCTCCACAATATAAATTTACTCGATGTTGCCGTTTAACATGAAAACTAAGCTAAAACATCTTGCATATGGAAATTTAAAAAAATGACAGCATCCATGTGGTGTTGATGATTCCTTAATGCATTTCTCCAATAGTTTCACATCCATTTTTTGGTTAAAACTATAACTGTGTTTCACCTTAATGTATTTAATCCTGTGCCATTCTTTATTAACCATCCTGTCAAACCACCTGGAATACTGTCTTGCAATTTTGTATTATTTGTGTTTCAAAACATTTTTTTGTATTAAAAAGACTCATATACACCTTTTGGTTAAATTATACTTGACACCTACTGTATTACCTCAACTGTTTGTCAGCATTATAAATCAATTTTCTAGTCCTTCATCAAGCCTATTCTTATTTACATGTTAACAATGTCACATCAGTTATTAGGGTTGTAATACTTAATCAAAATACTGTACTTATTGGCGCTAAGGTGTTTTTGTATATCCTTCCCTCTGATATTTCTAATATGCATTTTGACTTTCTTTTTTTTCTTTCTTATTGGTCAATAAATAGGCAACAATTTTTGGAGCCTGATGAAGTTGTTATCATGATCTCTATGGTAAAGAAACTACAAAAACTAACAAACAAGAAAGTTCAGCTTATCCTTACGAACAAACCGAAGTTAATTTACGTGGATCCAACAAAGTTAATGGTTAAAGGGAATGTAATGTGGTCGGACAACCCTAAAGAAATGAGCGTCCAAGTAGCAAACCCTTCAAATTTCAAGATTGTTACAGTAAGTCCACTGTTCTTGATTTTTTTTGGCCTTTTAGGCACTTATTCACCAAATTTAATATTCCATATTGTTTTTTTTCATTATTGGGATTATATATATATTGGGTATGTATTCATTATAAATAAAGCATTTTGAGCAAAAGCTTTAATTAAGTCCATTAAATTATTGAAAGTAGTACTACCATAAAAGTGGTACAGTATTACTCATCATATATCACATTAGACTCGGAGTGAAGAATACTATAGTGCACAGAAGTGATTATTCGTTCTCATGCTTTGCAATACGAGAATGATAACAATTATTAAATGCTTGTAGTAACTCAATTGGGACTGAGAGTTGGACTATCAGTTGTTCAATTTACTTCGCTTCATGCTGCACTAGAATAAACAAACCTTTTTTTGTTTCTTATTGTTCCTTACTATGATGATATGATGCAGCCAAAAAAGGTGATGTCATTTGAAGATCCTAAACACAGAGCTAATCAATGGAAAAAGGCTATTGAGGCTCTTCAAAATCGGTGAAGTCTGTTTATGTTTTTTTGTTTACACATTCTTTCATGTAACAATATTGTAGAGAGGAACGTGGAGATGATCCTGAAAAAACTGGAATCTCCCAAGGAAATTTTATTTTACGAAATTGAAATTGATTCAAGCAAACGTTTTAGATCTTATCTGTGCATGACTTTTACTTGATGAGGTTAATTTTAATTTTGTTTTAGTATATATAACGGCTGACTGTAGGATTGCAAATTTGGGCGACTGTACAAATCTTTCGAGATTTAAAGCTGTTCGAAGTTACTATGCAGAAGAACAATCTACCATCCATGATCCATTATACATGGATTATACGATATTCGTTATATGTAAATTCAGGTACATAACATGTCTTCTGCATGCCTCGAAGTGAAAGGGATGTATTAGTAAAAATCTTGAATACACTGAAAGTATCGAGCAAAATGATTGTAATTGCAATAGGGAATAATAACAATAATAATATTGCATTGTAGTGTTTGATGGCTTTATAACTTGTCGCACACAAAAATAAAGGTTATGAATTTTTTTCCTCAGAATGAAAAGGATTATATGTAACTAGGCAAAAGAAAAGGGAATGAACTTCCATTACAAGTTATTTAATTTATAATTGAAAAATAATTGCATTTTTCAATTTATAAATTAATCAAATAAATGTTCATTTTGGTCTAAAAAAATTAGATGACAATGAAATAAAATATTTTGACGAGACTCGAGAGTAAATTGGAACACAAAGGCGTCTCTAATGCTGTAAAATATCTATACTCACAGTTAAAATATTGATCACTCCAACGGATGTTCCTATAATTTTAGATAACAACCCTGGTCCTAATCTTAGTCTAAACTTTATTTTAAAATTTATTATTTATTTATTACATATAACATACTATTTTTATCCAGTTTTTAATAATATAATTTAAAATATATAAGTCACTTATTAAATATATAATATTATAATATACAAAAAATATATATATTCATTATTATTATATGTATCAATGTACTATTTTTATTTACAAATTATTAATTTTATGTAATATTAAGTGTAAAATTTTATTTTATTATAATATTATCATTAAATATCTTTTAGCTAAATATATTTTATTTTAACTTGTATTGAATAAAATTAATTAAATTTATTTTAATTGTATATTTAAAAATAATCATATAATAATATTTTGAATATACCTAATGATTATACCTAACTGGAGCATAAGGTTCTAAATTTTTTAGATAATCATATTTTAACTAAACAGCTCTCCTGATGCTCTAACAATCTACAAATGTTATGTTATCTATAAATATTTATGGTTTATTTTTAAATGATAATATCTTACGGAAATTATAAAATCAGTATAATAAAACTTATATATTTTTCCAAATGTACTTAAAAAAATAAAATTATTTATTAAATTTCCAAGATAAAAATACATACTTTTCATAAAAATGAAATATTTCTTTTTGTTTTTATCTTATGAAAAAGTATATTTTTTCTTATTATATTGACTATAATTTAAAATTATCATTGAATATGTAACATGATTAAATAATATTAATATATACACCCTCTATCTCTATTTATTTATTTATTTTTAATTTTAAACACGTATTTTAATGTCTATTAAGTGTATAATTTTATAAATTAAAAAAAAAATATATATATAAGTATGCAGTCAACCTATGACATTTAAGCGCTGGAAAAATGCGGGATGAACGAACGCACGGGACTCCGAAAATATAGGTATCCAAATTTATACAATCATATATATATATATATATTTATAATATTTATAATAAAAACATTATGGTTTTTCAATAAAGTTGAAAAATATGGATAATATTATAATAAATATCAAATTTATTAGATTTAATTTTTATTTATAAATTTTTAATAATTTATTTTATTTAAAAATATATAATTTAATAATTTTAATATACGTTGAAGCAAATAAAAGCACAATTATAAAATTTGGCATACGGCCGAAAAAGTTTACTAGGCCGCTGCGTATACGGCCGAAAAAGTTTACTAGGCCGCTGCGTATACATATACATATATGTTGGTCTCTGGCAAAGCGGCTCCGGCGAGTACTACAGGTATCAATTTTCACCAGTTTGTGTTTTGCTATTTTTTGTATTGTATATATGATTGTTAAATTAGGTTATTCCAATTCAATTATCATTTTAAACATTTCACACACACACACACACTAATAAATTTAGTTTCTTTCGGTAATTACTCGGGAGATCTGTTTGAATTTGTCTACGCATGTTTTGAATGTTAAGGTAAAATTAGGTCTCTACTAGGAATAATTCTTGATGGACTGTTTCTTATTTTTCTTTCCTAAATACAAAAATATTAGATGCATTAGGCGAAAATATGATGGTGTTAACGATTGGACAGATGGTTGAATTTACGACACAAGTATGCTGTTCATTAAAGACCTAGTCAAGGATGTAATTGTTTTCCGTTGTTATTTGCGGCTTCGTATAAATCTTTTAGAATTTAGTTAGTTTGTCGGCAGCTCATAGTTGTTTCAATACTTGCAGCGAATAATTAAGGCTATGGACTATCTAGAACGTGCACTCATTTTTCATACACTCGTACTCATTCCCTTTATATATTCACAAGTCACAAGGACATTTTATGATCACTTTGTAGTTAATTTTTGAGGGGTTATTAATCCTACTCTTTTTGTAGGTCTTATTAATACCGTAAAAACAAACTCAAAGTGATTGAAATTCAGTTCGTGGAATAACTCGAGGACTAATTTGTAGCATAAATGTAGAGCAAATATGCTAGTCGTACAATGATACAATGCTGAAGGCCCTTAACCGCCTAATACTCATAACTCATTTTGAACAGCGGAGCAAGCGGACCCTGTTTTGATTTTAAATAGTCATACATTTCAACATATCAAGTCTTTTGTATCTTTACTTTGAACTTCTGCATTGGTTCGTAAAGGCCCTATATTTGTTGGCATTTTGTATGTCCCCCTCCAACCCCCCCCCCCCCCCCCCCCCCCCCCCGACTGGTTTTGGTCTTTCTATCCCTCCTCTTGCCCACATCTAAGTATATTCAATTTATCCTGTAGTATATTGTAAATATATTCTCCCTTCTGCGTGGTTGGTCAGATATTCCAGTTTCTTGCTAATTTCTCCATTTTTTTCTTGTGACTGAAAATGATTTGACATGCGATGAAGCATTAAATTCTGCATATTATTTCAGCAACACATAATATTTTGCATAAAGAAGTCTCACCTCAATTTTAAGTAATCTTAATCCTAATTGAGTCCATACACCCAAGTTGAAAACAAAATTAGGAATTACTCTGGTAGTTAATTTTGATAAAGAGAAACTACTAGCTTTTTATTTGTAAACATACACCAACCTATGACCTTCAATTAGTTGACAGGGACACAAATGTTTAATCTTCCAAGTGTTTTCTAAATATTGGAGCAAGCAAGTCGCTAAGAGATTATTATAGACACAATCATAATGATTATTATTTTCCCTTCTCTTTTTGGTCACTAGTTCCCCTCATGTCACTTTTGTTGAAGTGCAAATTTTCTTTATGCTACTATAGCTGTATCTCCCTAATAATATTACAAGAAACTATATGTAATTGTTTCTTGAGACATTGCAGTAGCATAAACGAGTGTTGGACAGGAGTCTGAATCTTCTGAAATGTCAAATGCGAACATCTAAAAGTTTTGGTGCTGCAGAATCCTACTAAAAATATAATTATGCTTACCTTAACAATCACAAACTTGATGGCTGTAGTATCACATATGCACATTCCAGAATGCCGTCCATTGCCTTTGAGTCTTTGACTGTTTCCTTGGCTTGACGGGCTTACTAGCACGTTCCAAGATAAACTATTTAAGGGCTATGATATGGAAATACACAATCAATATTGTATATAGCACCATGTTCTTGCATTCTCACCTTCATAGGTTTGTCCCCTTGTATGTTAATGTTATTAAGTTCCAAATGTATCTCTTATGATAGGTTCACAGCCTTTTTTTAAAAGTTACGGGCATATGCCAATCGAGATATGACTGACTTTTATTTATCGAAACAGTTGTACTTATGCCTAAAAAACTTGGTACAATTGTTTCGATAAGCTTGTGCATTAACTAGATGTACATATGAATTACCTGTAGAGATGAATTCACGAATCAAGTTGTTTCAATCATAATGAGAAAGGATTTTGCCACTGCTAAATTGAGCATCACTTAGTTTTCAGAATTTATAGTATATGTGCATCTCTACTTTCTCATGTCGTGTTCAAGTTTATATCATTCAAATTTTTTTACAGATTTTCATTATAAATTTATATTTGTTAAACTATAGGAGTAAATATCTGGGAAATTGTTTATTAAGAACCTAGTTGGGCATATTATACAATGATGATTTGCGGACATCCTCTTGTATGCATATGCTCTCTTAATAAGTTGTCTATTTTTTGTGGTCTCCATTGAATATATATATAAGTCATTGCTCTAAAGAGGGACACTTTATATAGAGTTCCGTAGAGAACCGCCTTATATACACATAAAATAGATACATTTTTTTGTTATTCATCAAATATAAGTATAAATGAATTAAAAATGAATTTACATATAAAAAAATATTGAAAATGACATATAATGAACAAATAGTAAAACGATTCTACAACAGAATCATATTGCTCAGAACAGAATTCTATAGTAGAATCAAATTGAAAATCATATTTTTCTCTTAATTTTTAAATATTAAATTATTTGTAAAGTTTATACATGGTTTGTATGTTACATTACAATCAAAATTTATTCATTATTAATCATAAATATGATTAATTTTAAAGTTATTTATGAGATTCTACGTTAGAATCAAATGGTTCTCTCCGGAGCTCTATATAAGTGTCTCTCTTTAGAGCGTCACCCATATATTTATCTTAAATACATATTTTTTTGCCGACTCATATTCAATTATATAAGATGGTCAGCTGATCATAAGCATGTCCCTTCTTTTGTTTGTTGCATGTGCAGTAAAAGTAATATCATACACAGCTGATTGCGTATGCAATTTTTTTATACATTTCAATGACTAGAACACACTATGACATTTTGGGTGTGAAGGAAGGGGCAACTTATGAAGAAATTCGAACTCGATACCGCTCTGCTATTCTTAATTATCATCCAGATAAAGTGCAAAAGACTCATGACTTCTCTGACTCCATAAATCTGCCCGACGATAGATTTTTGGAGATTCAAAGAGCGTGGGAAATCCTTGGCAATCCATCATCACGGGCCGTTTATGATATTGAGTTGCAAACGCTGAAACAGGACGCAACAACTTCAGAAGATGTTAGCATAGAGGATCTGACAATCGAATATGCTGGTGATATTGTGGAGCTTTTGTACCAGTGCAGATGTGGTGATTGCTTCGCTATTGATTCCACAGAGTTGGAGGAGATGGGATATATACTCTCGAGGGATAGGGATACTATCTCATTACAAACCCTGAATTCATTTCCAGCATCAGTGGTTCTTCCATGTGGATCTTGTTCCCTCAAAATACGTTTACTAATAAATAAACAGGAAAATTTCGAATAGCAGCCCCTGGCATACAACCTTCAGGCTCTTTTTTTTTTTGGGGGGGGGGGATTGTCTTAGTTACTAAATCTGTTCTTGTCTAAGTTACTAAATCTGTTCTTGTCTAAGTTGCTAAACTTGTTCTTGTTTTGAGCTCTTTGGAAATATACAACTTGTTCTTGATATCACAAAAATCTACAACATATTGAATCCTTGTATACTAAATCTGTTCTCTGATAGGAATTACATCCGTTGAGGTACTAATATTGTTGAAATAATTTCGAGGGAGCTAATTTTGTATATGCTACTTCATTGCTTAACATCATTACACTTATATACCTGAAGATTCATAGTCAGATGCTAGCAAATCTTTTAGCCCTGTAATTGGCACATTTAAAAGATACAGAAGACCCCGTCTAATGTTCAGGCTCAAGTGTTCAGTGAACTCTGTCTTCTGATACATGCACAAGTATAGTATCTATAGAATTGATTGCTAAAGCTATATGCGTGGAGTATTATTTTGCATAGTAATATCATGACTCACAAGTCTATCGAGGTGGTGTTTAATGAGATTGGTTTTGCCATTCAAAAAAGGGCTTGCTTTTTGTTGGGATACAGCCTCTCTTGGACTGCAGCTGAAGCAACCATTCCAATTAGTGAAATCTTAATTTACATAGCAGAGGCAGATGACTTTGCTCTTTCATGGTAATAAAGAGCCACCAGAGAGCAACTTCCAAGAGCTACAAAGACTTCAATATATTATTATACATATACCTACGGGCTGCTATATAAAGTTGTCATATTAATGGATCGAATAAGACAATAATTATATTTATTTTAAACAATTTTTTTTATCTCATGATTTCCACAAATATTATTAGTTGTAGGAAGAACTTGAAATTTTCAAATCAGTTTACAACTTAAAAACGGAACAAAATACACTTTATATTAATAATTTATAAACTTCTTATAACATAAATGAACTAGCCTCTCTCCCTTCTCAGATGGCAACCCAAGAATATAATATAGAAGGGTTCTTGTACTGACAATTGCATGTTATGGACCAGTTAACTAACAATCTGCTTCTCTTCCGTTGGATCAATCAATCAACGGTTCAGATCTTAATTTTTTTTAACCCTCCTCAGAAAATTTCCGTGGATAGATGTAGCATCCACGGTTAATATACTCGGAGAGAAGAAACTAACAAAATATACACAGAAACATACACAATGCGTACAACTGGTACATACGTAGGTCTAACCCTAAACCCCCAAATCCATTTTCAAATATTACTGTGGTTGAAAGAAGAAATTTCATATCTATTATTCAATGTGGATTGTTGATAATCGTTGTTAATCACCCTCAAATGCTTCAATCGTCTTAAAATCGCTGCTAAAATCGTCTCAATCGCATTAAGCTCTAATTCAGTTTGGTATTTTTAAGTTGCAGTTGTTGTTTCAATGGATCCACGTTTATTTTTCGTGGATTGTAAAAGATGTCATTTTGTTGTCGTTTTCTTAATTTCTTCACTATGCGTATATTAATCGCGGAGCCTCCATCTATTCGCGATACTTTTTCAAATAAAGTTAATTTTTTTTTAAAATCTGAAGCATTGATTGATTGATCTAACAGAAGAAAAGCAGATTGTTGATTAAGCGGTCTCTGATGACCCAGACCCAATATAGAAACTAACAAATTTTCTTCAATTTCTCATACACAAAACCTTATTAAGTTAACGCTATTTATACAAAACTACATAATTAAAACCAGGGCTTTTAAATCATTTTAATCCAAATTTCATATGTTAAATTTTAATAGATCATCATACAATTAAATAAAATAGACCTTTCAATTCAAATAAATGCAACCAATTAAAATAGTTCATACTACACTGTCACATTATTTCAAAACTTATTTTAATATAAAATTTGACACTTTTACTATTACTCATTTAATCACATAATAAATAAATAAATACTCTTTTTTTTAAAAGGTGAATCAATTCAATAATGAAAAATTATATGGCATCTACAGATACAATCGAAATTGAACAAAAGCTTAAATATATCGTTGTTGAATCCTTCTTCCTTAAAGAGACAACCAAACGACTTTTTTAAGATGTTATGAATATATGTATTTGCTGTGATCCAACTGTTTTGAACAATCGACCGTAGATGAGATCCCATATAAACCTTTAT
Source organism: Oenanthe sinensis (assembly GCA_028671895.1). NCBI lineage: Eukaryota > Viridiplantae > Streptophyta > Magnoliopsida > Apiales > Apiaceae > Oenanthe > Oenanthe sinensis. Next base: position 43,805,532 of record CM053813.1, on the reverse strand, counting down.
CAGAAAATCAAATCCAGGATTTAGATCTATGATCCGGACATGAAGAACAAAAAAAATAAAATAAACTCTCACAAAGAGAGACTAACAGAATCAAAAAAAATTGGGAGCTTATTGAAGGAAAATAAGAGATTAATCAAGAAAAATGAAAAAGTAAAAAAAAGATTGGGGCTTTCTGTTAGTTAAGATGAATGTTGCAGAAGGAGGTTGAATGCAACTTGATTAATTATGAAGGATTCTCGTTAACAACAACAAGAATGATAATTAACAAGTTAGTGATGCAAACAAACTAAGCAGATAAAATGACAAAGTGTTTAAACTTCAAAAATTAATTTTATTAATTTTTATTTCGCTACAACTGTTTCGAAAATAATTTCAGTTTCGATAGATACAATAACAATGAGTTTGCTAATGTTTTTATACTTGAGAAAATTCTAACTCAGTTGCATCCCAAAAAGTACTTGTGAGATATGTGTATTTATACTGAAATAGAAACTTTACTTTTTTCATTCAAACTTGTCTTCATTCCATTTGTAGATAAAGCAGCTATGAGATATGCAGAAATCTTTGACTCTTTAAGCACGCTTTGCTTTTTACTTGAATTCTCCCAAGTTGTAGTGGTAGACTTGATAGACTAGATAGTAATGTCAAAATCATTCCTTGTATTTTCACTATCTAGTCTGCTATTTGAAACAGACTGTTAGTTTCACTAAAAATTTACTATCAACTTTTAGTTTCCCTTTGGTGACAGTATCTTCGGCTCCGCATACTTTGTTGTCAAGCTTGATAGTCCATGAAACATATTATCTTCCAAAGCTGCTGTCAACTATCCCCGTCAATGTTGTTGTCAACTACTCCGCCAAAATTGCTGTCAGTAAAACTTGTTGTCTTCAATTCTTCATTCTGCGCCAAGCTTATTGTCAATGGAATAGTTGCTGTTAGCTGTTCCAAATGTGCTGTCACTTGTAATGCACTGTCATAGGTTTGAGTACTTGAAATGTTGATGTTTGAGTTTTGAATCATAATGTGCATGAACACTTAGTGAACTTCTACTACATGACTCATTTTTATACTTTTATACAAAAACAGTAACTTTCAAATTTACTGTCACCTAACTAATACTTTTAAATTTACTATCTACAAATGACTACCAACTATACTGTTAATGATTACATGACAATATATTTTACTTAGCTTATTAAACTTAAACTAAGTACATTAATCGATTACACCACAATCCCTAACAATTTTCACCGGTGAAAACCGTTGGAAACCCCTCAGAAAATATTAGGAGCGACGTCTCAAGAGAGATGTAGGGTTTTGGGAGAAAAATGCAATAATATCTCGACTTGATGAATGAAAGTAATAAATAAATAAATACTCTTAAAATTTAAATTATCACGTCGTCATACCGTCATCTTAATAATTTTAAAATATTTTAATTACAGAAGTTTATTTCGTTCAGATTTTAATAGATTATTTTTAATCCATAAATTTTAATAGATTACAGTTTAGTTATGATTCTTCATGAAATCTATAGAGAAATGATAAATTTTATATAAAATCGATAAAGTCTTTATAGAATAAGTCTAAATCTAATAAATTTTTTTATATTTTGGTGAGATTTCAGATGATTTAAAATATATTTTAAAATCTAATAGAATTCTTGGACTTTTAAAATTAATAAATTTTTGAATACCGTCATATTTTAATGAATTATTAATAATTTATATTAAATATACCTAAATTTTAAAAGATTATTTATAATCCAGGTTGAATATCCCTAAATTTTTTTAAATCTAGATTGAGGGTTAGTTTGGTATTGGTTGTTGCAGACAACAACACCTTTTTACCGAAAAGCAGACAGAAATGTGTTTGGTAAAATTCAAAATTGAAGTGTGAAAAAATATTTTTGATCTAAAAATTATTGTTAGAAAAAACATGTCACCCCATGCTTTTGAAAAAAAACTGCTTTTCAGTTTTTGCATAAAATAAATTCAAAGTTCAACATCAAATCTCCCCAAAAACATTAATTTTTTATAATATATCTCAAAATATACATAAATCAAAAAATTAACAAATAATCATCAAATTTTTCTGATAGCACTTTTTCTACCAACAATTTTTCTCACAGTACAACAGCTTTGAACAGTAATTTTTAATTTTAATTAAATACCTCCAAATATTAATAATTTTTTTTAATTCAAATTAAATATTGCAGACTTTTAAAATTCAAAAAAATACTATAAAATCCAAATTAAATACATCCTTTTAACATCTTTATAAAATATTTAATCCTAACAAATTATTAAATATTCAAATCCAAATATATCAGTCAATTGAATTTTGATTTTTATACATACTTACGGTCTGTGTTGTAAAAATCGTAAATCGGACTTAGTCAGCGAGGGCACGAAATAGGGATTAATCGGACATTAGTCAGAATGATTAATTGAATAATCGGGAATTTATTCAGTTCGGTGAGTTAACGAACAAGAATTAATAAGTGATTAATACACTTCATTTTTCAATATAACCTTTTTGGTCTTATAATATTTTAAAATAAAATTTATAAATAAATATTATTTTTTTAAAATTTTAAACACATATTTAACCATAATTAATCAAATCTAATCATAAGAGATATTATGAACCTATATTTTAAAAATGAATGACTTATTTGTACTGTATTAAAATACATGAGCTTATTTAATCTTTCATCAGCAATACAGTCTTTTCAATTAATATTAACATTTCCAGATTAATTAATTAGTTGTAGTGGTTTGCTGGAGAATCAAACTCTCTCTCTCTCTCTACACGCAAAAGTATATATACATTTATACTTACAAAAGTAGGTGTAAGCATCGATGGCGCTTTCACGGCTAAGACATCCGGTGATCTCGCGCGCTCCCTCTCTCTTCAAATCTCGCTATCTCTCTTCAATCTCTCTCGCCAGGTACTTTTCATATAATTTATGTGTATGTATTTCTATATATGTATCGCTTTAGTTTTTGTAGTTGCTTCTTGCTTGTTACTTGTGATTTATTAATTGTTTTTATTATAGTTAAATGATACAATCATGAGAGTTTAGGTTATACTGGATTGACCGATATGTGTTTATTTGATTGACTGATATGTGATTATTTGATTGAATATACGATCTCGTGCCAATACGAATACTTTTTTTTGCTGCATTTGAATTGCGATTAGTGTTGTGATCCCGGAGAGAGTAAGGTTTTAGTTTCATTTTTAGGTTTTATATATAGATTTCGTTTGGTATGTAATTTTATTTTTATAATGTAGTGATGTTTAGGGTAATTCCTTTAAGAAGAGTGTTTACGGGAGTTTGGCTGTATGTATAGAAGAGCCCCTTTCCACTTCCTATCATTCTTATACACAAGCAGCTCATGCATCTGTTTGGAGTAGGAATTTTTCCAGATGTTTACATTTAAATTTACTAGTGGTATGCTTTGGGCGTATGTTAAGGGTGAGGTTTACGGAGTCTACTTGTGTAATGAGGATTGTGGTAGTGAATGTGCGAGTCTAAGTTTATTATAACTTTGTAAAATGAGTAGGATTCTAGTTGTATGAGGAGGATTGCGGTAGCGAAGGTTTGAGTTGAAGTAGAGTGTTTTTTTGTAAGACAGAATTGAGAATGCGATATAACTAGGGCTGTAAATGAGGCGAGGCGAGGCGATACACTCACAACAGTTCGGTGTTCGGCTCGAAAAAAGTTTGGTTTGTGTTCGGTTCGGTTCGTAAACGTGTCGACATGAACATAATTATAAGTTTGGTTCATAAATGAGCCGAATTTGAGCACAACATAGTTCGGCTCGAAAGTTCGCAAACAAGTTCAATTATAATATTCGTGAATAGGTTTGTTAATACAGTTCATGAACATAGTTCGTGCGCATATTCATGAGCAAGTTTGAAATAAGTTCGTGAATATTTTTTGTAAACAAATGTTCATAAACATTTGCAATAAATAGTAAATAATTGTGTATATATTTGTTTACGAATTAATTCATTAATTTTTTTTACTCATTTATTATTTGCTTTTGTTAAACTTCTAGATTTTTTATTAATATCAATTGTATCGTAATATATGCTATATTATAACTTGAAAAAAATATTATTTTCTAAAATATTCGTAAATTTTTCGTGAGAATGAGTTTGTAAACTAAGGTGTTCATGAACACAAGTTCGTATGCGATATTCGTGAGTTGTTTGTGAGTAGTAGCTCATGAGATGTGTTCGTGAGTTGTTCGCGAACATGTGTTCGCAAGTTGTTCAAGAACATGTTCGTGAACAACATTTTTCACTAACGAGCCAAACTCAAACAATATTCTGCTTGATAAGAGTTCGAGTTCGAGTTTAGGTTCGAAAAATTTTAAATGAACTAAACATGAACAATCTAAAGTTCGGCTCGGCTCACTTGCACCCTAGATATAACAGAACTTGATTATCTACCTAGTTCTGTATTTTCACTTTCCCTATTTCAGAAGCTTGATTATATGCAACTTGATTATGTGTTTAAGTAGAATGTTACATTTTTTCTGCACGCTTCTTTGTGCGCACGTCGTTTCTTGATCTAAAATTTCATTTTCTAAGTTCATTCTTTAGTCTTCTTAAAAATATTCTCCAACTTTCTTGATGACAAAATTATTTTCATATCTGTCACACAATGCCGAAATTAGTCCCTACACAATACGTGCTTTCATTTTCCATATATCCTAAAAGTAGTTGAATTATGTCTGTGTATACAATACTAAATTATTGCTTACAACATTGTTTATTGTTGTTATTGCAACAGTTCAGGGTTAAAGAGATCTATTACTGATGTAGAAAAAACTTTGTCAAGGTTTGCATCTCTCTGCTTATTGTTTGCTGACCATAAGATGATCATTTGGTTATATAATCAATATTGCTAAATCCTCCTTGAATCCATCAAAGGAATGTCATCGGTCATGTATTTTTTTGTCTTTTTGAGAATCACAAGGAATTTCCCTCAAGTTGAAAAAGTAAAATTAAGCCAAAGTGTCAGTATTCGACTACCAGTTAAGCAGTTAAGATGCCTGATGGAGAAATGATAAATATCAAAGAAGCAAAACATTGGTGGTGCTTGTCACTATATCCTGAACCCTACAGTCACCATAAAATCCGTTTTGAAATTTTAATACAAAAGATTGAATTGTGACTCTTACAAGGCTACATAGTGGTAACCATTGGGTCTTGCATGAGTTTGATTTGTTGAAGATTGTCTGTCCTGTCATCAGATACAATAGCAACTTTTAAGACCCATACATACTCCTTGTTTAAGCTTCGATGACCTTAATAAATTTCCAAGACCAGGCTGTTCGATTCATTTTCAATTCATGTAATAAGTCTAAATTCCATGTCTAGTCAATATTCCTTTCCCCTTTCTTCACATTATACTGATGAAGAAGTTTTTCAGGCCTTGGCACCTATCAGGATACAATGTTATATCTGAAACTCCATCCCGGATGAAGGTAGTCAATAAACTATCCTCTTAATATATTTTCTCTGCTGGTGTTTTGCTTCAGCATAAAAAGACTTATAAGTACCTAATGCTAGGTATTTTATTTGACTTAAAAGTTCTCTTTAAGCTTAAACATACACCAGTTATAATAGGTTTCTAACTTTTGGCTGTGCTTTTACAGTTGCAAATCGGGTTGAGACACTTCTCATCTTCAGGTTGAAATTTCTCCTTAAATTTGAAATGCTTTTTGTACATAGAGATCTCAGAATTTTCATAGCTTTCGTATAGAAGGTAAGGTAAGGGTGTGAGGAGGGTAGGATATACATGGCTTTACCCCTCCTCAAATTAGTATTTAGTAGAGAAGCTGTTTCCAGAAAATAAAGCCCATCATATGGAATAAGAGAGTCGAACCCATGACCAATTGGTCATGAGTTGGGCACCCAACCACTGGGCCAACTCGACTTCTTTGCTTTCATATAGTGTGTCCCAATTTAATGTTCTACTGATTTTGAAATAGCTTGGAAACTGTCTGTGATGTGTCCTCTATGGTGTGGCATAATCAATAGCAGAATACTTCAAAAGTTGAAAAACCTTTGAGCTTCCATCTTTCACATGGCATGCTTAGCATCAATTATAGTATATGGAATATGTTAGGTTGTGGTTGGATTGCCTGATACCTTTTCAGCTAAAAATTGTCACAAACTAGGATCAAGTTTGAATTTGGGCACCTAGCTTTAGCTTGAGCTGTACATTAGCTCATGCACAACTAATTTCTGATTTGTTTTGTCAAGCTGAAGGCCCGAAGCTCAATCTTATTTGTGTCTTGCTCAGAATATTATTAGTTTATTACTATAGGCCATGACCCATCCCCCCCCCCAAAAAAAAAAGTAGAAATAATAAGTATCAAATTCTATTACGTAAGTATCAGCCGTAACTGATAGCATGCATATATAATTCACAGAGTATTAATTTTTATATCTACTTTTCCTGCCAATGCAGAGCTACCATCCCATCTTGTCATTGAAATGCCGGCTTTGTCCCCTACAATGGTAAGATGTTTAGATGCTTACTGCTTAGGTGTATAAACTTTCAATAATAAATCTTAACATGTTTCCTAGCGAAAAATAACATATGCTCTTTGTACCATGCATTGCAGACTCAAGGTAACATAGCGAAATGGAAGAAGAAGGAAGGAGATAAGGTTAGCTGCTTAAAATATCAGTACAGCACTACAGCATCAATGTCATTAGATTGCTAAATTTGGTTTTCTATAAGTATCATATCATAACGTTTGTTTCCAGAATTTGGAAGAATTGATGGGCTAAGTTTTGTAGCTTTTTCCTGTATTGACTTGTATTTGATGTGACAGATTGAAGTGGGGGACGTTATTTGTGAAATAGAGACAGACAAAGCTACCCTTGAGTTTGAGTGTCTTGAAGAGGGGTAATTCTTCTTTTTTCACTGAAGTAATCTACAGTCTGCCATTGATGGAACAACCATGTTTTTTTTCTTGTGTCTATGATTTGCTACTGTTGTGGTTCTTTGCTTCATATAACTATTGGTAATTAGTTTCTCGACGTTCATTAATTGCCAGTTTCATCACTTTAGGTGGATAGCTGAAGTTGTATACTTGAGGTACTTTTGTTTTAGACTCTTAGTCTCTTGGTTTTATGCAGGTTTTTAGCTAAGATATTGTTACCTGAAGGTTCAAAGGATATACCTGTGGGACAGCCTATTGCAATCACGGTATACATTAAGTCCTTTATCCTTTATGTATAATACTTTTCTTGCCATTTCCCCACATTTATAATATCAACCAAACATAATTACTAGCAGAACTAAAAGGATTATTAACTAACAGAGAGGAAGGTCAGGTTAGTTGGTCATATAGTCGGTCATTTTTCTACCCTCTTGAACAGTCCAATGAGATGAGCATATTTATTGCATGAGTTTGTGATGTGAGTGGACTTGGTGGTGATTAAGCTATGATCAGGTTTGAAATGCATTATAGCCTGATTAATGATTATACTTACATTGATTGAATGTACCACTTCAATTCAATCTCGGTACTTTTTATAATTGAATCTGTATATAGGTATGTAGTGTTAGGGTCACTTGGTAAAGAGGCCTCCCTCCTTTCTCTCGCTCTCTCTATATATATCTGTGTGTCTCTCTCCCTCTCACATATAATATCAACCACACATAATTACTAGCAGAACATAAAGGATTATTAATTAAGAGAGAGAAAGGTCAGGTTAGTCGGTCATTTCTCCACTCATTTGAACAGTCAAATGAGATGAGCATATTGATTGCATGAGCTTGTGATTGGAGTGGACTTGGTGGAGTATAAGCTACGATCAGGTTTGAAATGCATTATAGCCTTATTAATGATTATGCTTACATTGACTGAATGTACAACTTCTATTCAGTCTCTGTACTTGTTATGAATTGAATCTGTATATAGGTATGCAGTGCTAGGGTCACTTGGTAAAGAGGGCCCCCTCCTCCTCTCTCTCTCTCTCTATATATATATATGTGTGTGTGTGTGTGTCTTTCTCCCTCTCAAATAAAAGATCCTCCTCCTCTCTTTCCAACTTTCAATCCTTCAAATCCCCCCCCCCCCCCCCCCCCCCCCCCGCTCTCTCTCTCCTCAGCTTTCAAATTCTCCCCATCCTTCTTTTTTAAGCTCTTGAAGTCATTAAAAAACCTTTAACCAAAATAATAAAAAAGCAAGTTATGGGCATTAAAAATAGCAGATATGAAACACATTTCTTTTCTTTGTGCAAACATGTTATTGCAAAAGACTCACATCAAAGTTGATTCAACAAGCTAAATTTCTCATGTATCAGCATCACTAGATTGAATGAAATTGGTCTAGAAGAAATTCCAGTATTACAAACCCTGAATTCCCTGAAATCAGTTGAAAGTCAGTTGTGTAGTTGGATCTGTGTTGGTAAAAAAAATTATTCGGATCTAAAATAAAGACATTGGATCATTTTTTTACTACAAGTTAAAACTGTTGTAAGAGAATGCATTTTTTTAACGAAGTATAGCTTGGTAAATTGCAGGAAGTACTTATTTGCATTCTGTATTTGCACACCCGCCATTGTTAAATCTTCGTATAAAGGGCCTAAATGCTCTTGCAGATTGACAATGCTAGTGTGAAGTTTTTCTAATATGGGCATATTGAAAAAAATAACGTAAAGCTATTTTGACTCGTTTGGTGTTCAATCAAGGTGCATTATAGATTTCTTTCCTAAAACATTCTTTGACATTCGTGGTAGCTTGGAATGACCAATATCTTCTCATATCTCTAAAGTCAAATCTTGATATTATTGATTACTTATCTAAATTGCGGAAGAAAGACTGTAAAAGTGTAAGCCTCTTTTCCTTTTGGAATCCCCATATCCAGATCGTCACCAACAGAAAGCGCCTTTTTGCTGTAAACATAGAAATATAAAATAGGATATGATAGAATTGGTTTTCATGTTGACGGTTGATAAATATACCCGGTCTGTTTGCACATTAAGATTTAAGACTGTTTACTAGGTAAGCAATTTTATGTAAAAGTGGAATAATCATTTTGTGCGATTACACAATGTATTTCATTATTAATTATTGTGAGTAAATGTATCATTTTTTTATTCTTGACATTTTATTGTGAGTAAATGTATCATTTTTTTATTCTTGACATTGTACATTGTACAAATTGCAAAAAAAATAAAAACAGACTATTTAAGAATATCAATTAAACTTTAATTTTTAAAAATGTGTTTCTTACTTTCAAAAGTCGTATAAAATTTTCTTCTTCTGGGAGGTAGAGTTATTGTTGCATATTTAAGGTGTTGTTTTTTAAAATAGCGTTGAGAATTAAAATGCATACAATTAGTTGTGCTATTTTGTTTTTTAATATAGGATTATTCTTGGAAGTAATTATTATACTCTAATTCATAGGTTGAAGATGCAGACGATATACCAAATGTTTCTTCTAACATCACTAATGAATCAGACGTCAAAGAAAAACAACCAGCTCAACAAACAACTGACAACGGGGTGCAGGAACCAAGCTCTGTGAATATTGACGCAGCTAAACTTCCACCTCACGTAGTTCTTGAAATGCCAGCATTATCCCCAACCATGGTAAGCAAAAGACCAATCTCAATGTCTTCAGTTTTCTTCTCAGTTTGTTGACTGTGATCATTGTTCTTTGTTTTTCAGAATCAAGGTAACATTGCCAAGTGGTTAAAAAAGGAAGGTGACAAGGTTAGTAATATTTATTATAAGCTGCAACTGAAATATCCTGTACATTTGTAGTGGGTAAATTACATTGTATTTATACTGCTTTTGACATAGCATTGGACCTGATCTGCAGATAGAGGTTGGTGATGTGATTTGTGAGATAGAAACTGACAAAGCTACTCTTGAACATGAATGTCTTGAGGAGGGGTATGTTTCTTCCGATAGCACCGATTTTGAGCTAACATGTATATTTCTTATTAGACTGGATATAATTGCTTTTCCCAGTATTTGATTATTCTGAGGTGAGAATCTCGGTAATGCCAAAATCTTGATAGTAGCTTATAAACACTAAATGCAATTATGTGCTGCCGACTAGTGCTTCAGTTGCCACAGTTTAATTGAAAAGGAAGAAGAGAATTTATCTAACCATTTGTCTGTTACAGAAGAATGTCACTAGGACGTTCTAAATTAACTTATTGGTCATAAACTTCTTTGATGTATCACTATCGTTGGTGGTTCTACTCATTTCAGTTATTAATTTTTGTGTATACTCAAGCAATCACTTGTGATTAATATCCTCAATGTTCAACATTTACTTTTGAGGTAAACTGCATAGATAATAAATGTATGTATATTGCACAATGTGACGCAGGACATTGGAGGTGCCTTGTGACGGTGCTAGTGCCGTGACAAGCTATGCCATCCTGACGACTATTTTGATTCAGGCTGCACCTTGTTCACATTTTTGTTAACTTTTTGCTTCAGGTTCCTGGCCAAGATACTTGCACCTGAAGGTTCTAAAGATATTGCAGTCGGACAAGCCATTGCAATTACAGTAAGTGATCTGCATTATGTATTCCTTTCTGGATCTCCAAGATGGAATTTCAGTTCATATAAAGTAATATAGTTTTTTAATGGTAATAACTTAGTTTTTGTTTTACTCTTATTATCTCAAGGTGGAGGATCCAAATGATATTGAGGCTGTCAAGACTTCTGTTACTGGTAATTTGCCAGTTAAGGAGGGAAAATCAACTCCTCAAGAAGCCAAGACTGAAATGAACAAGTTGAAAAGTGGGTTTACTAGGATTAGTCCATCAGCAAAGTTGCTAATAAGTGAACACGGATTAGATGCTTCATCTTTACTAGCATCAGGTCCTCGTGGTACTCTGCTAAAAGGTGATGTTTTAGCTGCAATAAAATCAGGGAAAGGTTCTTCCAGAGCTTCTTCAGTTGTAAAGAAGTCTCCACCTCAAGTTCAGCCGCAAACATCTTCATCTGCATCGGAGAGGGTGGGAACTCGCAAACAGCAGTCAGATTCTTTTGAAGACCAACCTAATAGTCAAATTCGTAAGGTATTTTTCTAATACGATCTGTGATACATGTATGTTTTCTGGCACCGTATGATTTCATATATGATTATTAGTTGTCACTGTTGAAAGCACATAGATGACTACATTATAATATATGTCTATCTCCAGATTGGCTTCATGTTTTGAAGTGATATCTTGGATTCTTGGTAATAAGACCCAGACAGTGCCTTATGATGTTATAATATAACGGATACTATCTATGTCCTCGATCAATTTCATGAAAATTGAGAAAATCCAATTGGGGACTATAGGATGAATTTTGAATTATCTCATTTAAAACAAGAATGGTGCACGATGCCAAAACTCCTGACGAAATGTCAAAATCAAATGTTTTTATTGACGATAGCAAGCACGGGTTATTTGCACTCTTAACCACCAAACACTCATAAAATTTCATTAGTGGTGGTTCTTCAGATCCCTTGCATGAAACAACAGAAGCCCAACTTCAGCTACAAGTTTAGTTTTAAATAGGAAATACTTTTAGTATACCCCTCTCCAAAGAAATGAGAAGCCATACCATTGTAATTGGTAGAAATATCGTCATTTAGTGGCATGACCAGAACAGCATTAAATTGAATTCTAGTTTCTGTTTTATTGCTGCTTGTGTGTTAATGTAGAATCTGTTCATTTAAATACCCGTCTAGTCATTAGTTAGTCTTTTTATTTGAAACAGTTGGCCTTTGTCATTCTGTTCTGTATCCCTGGGAAATAGTTCACTATATTCTACATATAGTAATCATTGCTATAAATAATATAATATTAATTTTTTAGCAAAATATCTAGTACAATTAGCTAAAATATATTCCTATTGTATCAGTTCGCTTGTTAACCTAACATTCATGTGCAATACCACAATTTACTGGTTTTGTGATAATGAATATTGATATTTTGCAACTGGCTCACTTCTGATATGATCTTTGTGGTTAATACTCAAATTGGTTCTGCAGGTGATAGCGAAAAGACTTTTGGAATCAAAGCAAAATACACCTCATTTATACTTATCTTCAGGTTCTGGAACTTGCATGAAGCAGTCTATGTTTGTCATTTGTTAATTGAACATCAACTTATGAAAATAAAATTTATCGATTCTTAACAGATGTTATACTGGATCCTCTACTTTCTTTTAGAAAGGAGCTTAAAGGTATGCAATATAAGATCTCTGTAATTTTACTTTTTTGATTTTTTACCACCTTTGTAGATGACATTTCATTTTTTTATACAGAGAAATATGATGTTAAAGTTTCAGTAAATGATATTGTCATCAAAGCTGTTGCAATTGCACTGAAGAATGTACCAGAAGCTAATGGTAAGATATATCTGTGACTTATTAGCTAATGGATATTACAACAATGAAGAGCCTTGTCATTGAGTACATTTTCTCATAAACTCATCCGTCATACATGTTATTTTTATGACTTTCTTTCTCAAGGATGTACTGTGACTTATCTGAATAGAAACTCGCTTAGTAGTCACTAAATAAATTTCTTCTTTTTTGGTTGTACAGTTGTATTAGTATTTAGTAGCATTGAAATTTTATATTTAGTTTGTTTACTTGGTAATCAAATAATAATTTTTTCTTGATTGTTATCTAGAATTTATTCTGTTAACATTATAGTTGCAACAGCTGATTGTGTAATGCATTGCAGCATTCTGGAATGACGAGAAAGGTGAAATCGTTTTATGTGATTCTGTTGATATATCAATTGCGGTTGCAACTGAGAAGGTGTGCACTATATTGCTCATTGTTTGTTTTCATGGTTTTCAAACAAAATGTTTTCTCAATCATCTTTAAAACTCAGGGATTGATGACTCCAATTGTGAGGAATGCAGATCAGAAATCCATAAGTGCGATTTCATTAGAGGTATAGCTGAATTTTAATAGAATTTATGTTTGATATCCTTTACACTAGATATATATTAATGTTTTGAGAAATTGCTAAAGAAGCTAAAAGTTACTAATTGATGATTTAATAACAAAAAAAAGGCAACTTATCACAATCTCTTGTACCAACTAATATATAAAATGGAGTTGCTGTATATTACAATAAATCTTTATCAAACAGCGAGGCAGAGTGTTTTGGGGGACATAATCAAGATTAATGGTAGCCTGCCAACACTATTGAAACTTTACGGAAAAGAACTATCTGTGTAGCCGCACAACCCTGATAAAGAACTTTGTTCACAAATGCGAGAACATACTGAAGTACTGATTGTAATGATTGAATAGCTGCATCATACAGTTTGTAATTGAGCACTGTGGGATAATGCTGATTGTGGATTAAAAGTCATTGGGGAAAGATCAAACTTGGTGATTTGGTTGCTAACTAAAAATCTTGAACGACGAAAGAACTATCAGTGCTCGAGATCTTTATGCCATATGTGAGAGTATAATAAAACTTGGAACGCGAAAGAACAGTTGATAAAGTCTACATATGTATTAGACATTTCTGCACAAATGTGAGAGCTTATCTATAGTAATATGGATGGAAGATCTCTATCCATTAGGAATACAACCTCATTCGATATATTTCTGCTCAATGTGAAAGCAGAATGATAGCTTGATACAATATGTGAATGCTGCTGCAAGAAGTGTGGATAACTCGAGGTCAGTAAAAGATGGACACCTGTCATGAAGTGCCTATTAAAAGAATGGCACAACCAGTCTGTGCTATTAAGACGAAGGAGAAGTGCACCAAAGTGGAGAACAGTGTGCAAAAGAGCACATGGATGCTCAACCAGGAAATATAGATGTCAAAGTCTAGGTTTACTCGTAAATTCACACGAGGTGGATGACACAGAAGATTTGCACTGTAAGACTTTGAAGAGGAAAAATATGTTTTTAAGTATGAATAGCAATGATCAACAATATTTGGTTCTAAAGAACTAAACATAATTTGGCAAAATGATATTTTATCATTTGGGTAGTTGGCATACTTTCTAATGTATATGATCATTAGTTATGGGGGGGGGGGTGTTGAGAATCGAACTTGTAGACTACTCTGGAATCTCAGAACTTAAGATCATTAGATCGGGAAATCGTCAAAAAGCTATAGGAACATCAAGACCAAACTTAAATTTAATTACACTTGTAGGAATTAAGAAATAATCTTTCCTTTTCTCTAAAGCATCAAATGAAGAAAAATGATGAATAAAAAGTTCCAAGTCTACCCAGCCCTCTACCTCCCTCTAGTAGACTTATTAATTCAGATCACTGAGAACAGTTTGTTAAGTCTCTATATTTTGGGTGCAATCTTATCAGGTCAAGGAACTTGCAGAAAAGGCACGGACGGGGAAGCTATTACCAAATGAGTTTCAAGGGGGAACTTTCAGGTGAATTTTATCCAGAGAATCTATTTACTGTTTGTTTGCATTTCTAGAGTTCTTAAGTAGTTTACAAAAATTGAATTACTTTGCAGTATTTCAAACCTGGGAATGTTTCCAGTGGACCGTTTTTGTGCAATCATAAATCCCCCGCAGGTTCTATTTCTCTCTGGCACACACCCAAATACAGAGTTCTCTCTATATGTTTATGTATCAAGGCCCTGTTATAACCTTGTCATGCACCCAGAGAGTGTTTAGATTTACATGTCATTTTGCTAGTCGGCCTGTTGTAACTTTTTTTCACTTTGTTTAGGCTGGTATTCTCGCCGTTGGTAGGGGCAATCAGGTTGTTGAACCAATAGTCGGGACTGATGGTATATCATCTCCTTGCACTTTATTGCCATCTAAATTAACTTCTTTTTTCTAATTATTTAATACAATTACCTGTCTGTAGGTGTTGAGAAGCCTGGTGTCGTCACAAAAATGAATTTAACATTATCTGCTGATCACCGAGTTTTTGATGGAAAAGTAGGAGGTATGTGCGGCAGAATATGAAATTGTATGACAATGGCACATATCCCACTGCTGTTATATAAATTTAAATAAATAGTTCAGATTACAAGTGTGCTAGCAGCTTAATGATTGGTGTAATTTATACTCGCAGGTGATTTTGTCAAAGCTTTAAGTTCAAACTTTAGTGATATTCGAAGGATGCTGTTGTAGAAGTATGAAAGATTGATTGGTAATTAAGACACGGCAGTACCTACAGGGCAAGCATTGTGGGTGTACGATATTCAAAATATAGCTTGACATTATCGGAAGGCTACGTCCCTCCACACTTTTTTGTTGTGTTATCTGCTTTTTACCAGTTTTCTTTTAATCTATCGGCTCCAACCTTTCTCGAGTCCTTTCAAGTGCTTATTTAAATAATTCATGCCATAGCTTGCACCATTTTTCTAATTACTTGGTAGTTGCCTTGAAAATTATGCTGGCTGGTGTCCATTTTGTATAGTTAATAATGTGCAGGATAGCCTGGAAAGATGTGCATAGTTTTAATAATAAAATTCATTTAAATGGGAATTTTTTGAGCCATTAAACCATTCCATGGTAGCAAATTTCATAATAAATTGCATAGGTATTTGTATTCATTTCCTTCTACAATGACGAAGTAGCAGCTAGTTTGTTTTTTTCCTTCTGTTTCTCCCAACTATGGAAAAGTAATTCTATTCTTGGTCAGTATTGTTATTTCTTTCTTTTTAATTTTTCAGGGCTCAGATTTTAAAGTTTTCTGTAATGTTGTGTTTGGTTGGGATGAATGGAATGAAATTTGAACTACAATATGAGTAGTTGTTCAAAAATTTCATTCTTTTCTCCATTTCATTCCTAACAACATATATTAGAATTCAAACTCCCAATTTGAGAAGGCATTATATCCATTTTCTTCAGATCTCTTATCATAACAAATTTGCATCCTTTCATTTTTTTTCAAATATTTCCTTAAATCTCTATTATTTCCCTTTAATTTCACCCATTCCATTACTTTCTCCCCAATCAAAAACAACACAACTGTTCAGAATATAAACGAAATGGGATGTTGAATGTGTAAGTTTACATTTTACAAATTAATTTTAGTTGATGCGCATTCCTTCCATTTTTAATTTTTGTCACACATTCCTACCAAATTTTGAATGTTCATTCTCTCAGTATTCTTGACAATTTTTTTACAAGAGAAGACCTCTTGGTGCTACCTCATAATAATATTATTCAGAGTTATTGTTTCATTGTTCAACCAAATGCCACTTGAAAGTACACGTGTTTCGAATTGCACTAGAAAGGATCAACGAACAGGGTGATGGGAGGATAGTCTTTGTCAATTTCATTAATGTATACTTGGATAAGTCCCCTCCATTACACTCATTAGCTTAATGATGCTCGAAAACAGAGCGGAACTGGAACCCTTAAGAACCCATTGTTGTAGTTCAAATATTTTATATATTCTTTTTAATAATTTTTTAAGATCAACTTCATAAAAAAAAACAGATGGGGTTTAAATTAAAACAAAATTTCTAATAATTTTTCAAGACTTATTGTGTATAAAAAAATTCTTGCAGATATCTTATAAAACCAACTAGGACTTAAGCATAGGTCAGCCCTTCTTTAGTTTTGCCACTCTGCATGAAAACCTTGAGAAAGAAATGCCTTGCATAAAATGAATAGTTTTGCTCGTACCAAACAATAACTTAAATGCAGCTCCCAAGAGTCACTAGGTAATTTGTTTAATATGAACCCTGTTACTAATTGCCAGGTAATTTCAGCTAAAATCACAGACTCTCTCTCCTGAGAGGCCTTCTGGTCCAACAAGTACCATTAGTGATTGTGGTAGTCATATATGCAATCACATTATTCCAAAAGAGAAAACGTCTTTTTCTAATTCAACAATAATATAAGACAAGACACAATACATGCCCACACACATCCTTGATTTTTAGGTGGAGACCTGGGAATACCAATTTATCATAATTTCAAACTCCAACAATAAATTTAGAACATATGGAAGGAGGAGCTAGTTCTGTCTCAAATCTCGACAACTAAAACTTGCGAAAGATAATATATGACTATTAGAATAACTAAAATTAGCTATCGCCTCTAATTTAGTATGAATTTGTTAAAATAGTTATTCCTCTAGCATATTACTAATAAAAAAAATGCTATAATAGATACGATACACGGAAGAACATTGTTCGGACACATGGCTAAATGAAATAACCTATTTGTTATCTGTTGTGAACTATTCAGTATTGTCTCGTATAATATTTAAATTTAATTTGAAAATAGTTCAAAAACACTCAAATTATTATCGAATCAAGTAGAATTATTGCGCCAAACAATAATGTCTGCGACATACGTCAAGCAGGCCCTAGACATAATGTGAAACGTGATCATAATAACACAAAAATGACCAAGTGCCCAAAATGGCTAGGATTCGCATAATACATTCAAAAAATTTTATTTACTTCTTTTTTGTTAGAAATATAACTTTAAGTGTTTTTTACGTTTAAATACATTGAAAGTTTTCAACATGTTAACAGAGGTTGTTTATTGTTTGTAAGTGTTGTAATTCCTAATTTGAGTTTCTAACTATTTATGCTGTTTTCTTAGTATAATTGTAGTAATTAAGAGATAGAACTGAGATTTAGAGATAGAACTGAGATTTAGAGGTAGATTGAGAGAAATCAGAGATTGAGAGATATTAGCAGATATAGAGAAGAACAGTGATAGAAATAACTTATAGAAGAAGATAGAAGTTTCTGGAGAGAGAACTGAGAGCAGTTGGTTAACTAAGTCTCATTTTCATATAATCATAATGCATACTTATCCAGAACTACTATATATAGACTCCACTATAAGCTAACATTGAAATGACTTGAATACCGTTATTACTAGTTGTTACTACTAGACTAATACTCTGGTCCTAATAATAAGCTACTTGGCAAGACAGCTAATATGGCTGTATAGTAGTTAGCATACAAGACTACAGGCTATTGTGCGATTAAGCAAGATTGACAGCTCTCTAACACCCGTCAGAATTGCTACTGACACATTGCCTGAGGTGGCTTAGCCGTGGAATAGTTTTGGGTCGGCATAATCTAGAGAACTTCAATACCACCTACTCGAGAAGCAATCAAACAGAATGATATTTTTAGGAAGAAATGCCTTGAATGAGGAAAATAACTATGTTTGTACCCAATAATACCTTAAATGCAGCTCCTAGGTGCAGGATGGCTGATAGTCACAAACTTCTCTCTCCTAAAAGGCCTTTGGTCCCTCTAAGAAATAGAATATCTGATTGTGTCAAGTCGTTTATGCAAATCACATTACTCGAAAAAGTGTAGGAACTTAACTGGGCTTACAGATGGCCAGCCTGGTGATCTTAGCAGCCTCTAATCTCTCATTATTTTGGCTTTCACTTTTCTAGTGCAGATGTGCAGTAGTTAGTGTTATTTTATGTGTTCTTGGTTGGGCTACAAATATACACACATATATACACTAGGCCAGCTAGGATCATAGAACCTCAAAACAAGCAAAGAGAAAACGTCTTTTTATCTCATTCAACATATTATACAAGACACCTTAAATGCACACGCAATGACAAATGCATCCTGAGTCATGACCCAGCCGCAAAAGTCTAATAAATATATCATTAATATAGGACATCACTCCTTTACTATATACTTCGTAATACATTTACTAGATTGAAGGAGAAAATCGAGGAATGCCAATATGCCAATATTTTAAACACCTAGAACACTAAAGTTATAACAAATGGAAAGAAAGCTTGGTTGTGACTTGGTAAACTACAACTTGCAGAAACATACCCCTTATATATTAGACGTATGTACCAAGTACAGTGCATTTTGAACATTAATCATAATGGATCATCACTTGACTTCTTCTTTGCCCTCTGCTCATTCCATTTTGCCCAAGCCCACTTCAAAATAAAATACCCTCCAACTGCAGAAACCTGAAAAAAGACAACAAGTATAGTTCATAACAAAAGTTTTGAGTAGCTTATCAACTTGCAAGAAAATCACAATGTCTTAATTTTTTGGGCTTAATTTGATTTCTCGCCAATTATATCATGTTCATAATACATTAGGGCAAATGGCATGTGAAAATATAACAAATAAAAAAAAACATTCACAGCTAAGTGTTACCTCACTAGAAAATTAATTTCTCGCAATTGTACTACAGATTTTAAGTAACTTTGTCTCACATAAAAACTACAGATAACCTTTTGCATTTAGACCTACTTTAGGGGAAATTTCTGTTTGAGAACTTTCAATCCGTAGTTAATATCCCCAGTGACGTAACTGATATATTAGAAGACTTGAAATAAGCTTCGCCAGGAACAGACCTAGCATATAGAAATTGTACCAGAAGAAGGGAAAACTAAAATTAAAAGTAATTTAAGGGACCTAAGACGGATATGCTTAGTTTGGTATGTAGAGAAATCAGTTCACTATTTTCTATAGCTAAATTGTAATATTCTTGCTGGACCTTTTAAATTTTTACGAGTCCAAAGAGATTTTAGGACATTGAGACCTAAATTATATTGGCATCCCCTGCTTGAATCTACATTGAGACCTATCAAAGACAATTTGGGACCTATATGGCTATACGTAACTAGTTTTTACTTTTTACCAAGAATTTAATCTTTGAATATCTATAGGGTCCGGTCCAAAGAGATTTTAGGACATGAATTCTGCTCACTGGAGCTGGGGCCTGGGTGGAAGCCTAAACATAACAAGAGAATCAGGAATTAGACAATTTTTCTACAAAAAATAAATTGAAGCCACTACACAATCATATAAACCCTTGGCATTGTAGAGAAGGTGACATTGTCAATATGAGTCCATTAATCTTTCTCAGACCCACATCCACTTCGACGCAAATCACTAAATCAGGTCAGAATTTGGCAAAGCAACAGATACATTGATACACAACTAAAAAATCCTCTACTTGGGTAACTAAAAATTATACAATATTGACAAAGCACCTACTTCCTACACTTCATCTATCTAGCTACAAAAAGAACATACTGTATATATGTCTAACAAAGTAACCGAGTGGATAACCAGAGGGTGTAATACGGTGAGTGCACGGTGTCTGTTATTAGCAGAAACTAACAAGTACGGGTCGTATCCATAAGAAGACAGGTTCCAAGAAATTTAATCTAATAATTGTGAATTGTTTCTTAAATAAAACGAATATTGAGAATTATTACTAACTAAATAATGCAAATTAAATTTATATAATATCAATTAACTAAAAATCTAGGATAATTCAGGTTAACCATACTTACCCCAAGATTAGTTATATAAATATAACAATTCAATGGGTCAAGTAATTAGAGCAACGTATTCAAATATATTTGTACAAACCAATATCAAGAAAAAGATAAAGAAAAGAAATCACCTGCCACACCACCAAAGAATTGGTCTCTTTCTTCTCTGCTTGAAGCTTCAAAGGAGGAGAATGAACAGTTTGCCTAGTGAGTAAATTACCAAACTTAGAGAAAACAGGTAAAACATGATTAGATTTAAACAACTGCACTTGTTGTTCCACTTTCTTGATATATTCAAAAATCATAGTAACAATAGGATTATCTTTAAATAATTGTAGTTTTTGTTCCACTTTTTTGACCATAATAACATTATTATCACTATTCTTGTTGTTGTTATTGATTTTTTCTGATGATTTTTGGTTAGTATTTCCCATGTTCTTGTTCTCTGGTATGCCACCCCGTGCTCAAATTTTAATCTGTCACGGGACCAATGTTTTCCCCCCTGATTTATTATCCACTGCTGGAGGCTGTTGTCATTAAATTATGGCCCATAGTTTACTCTTTTAGATTTTTTCTTGTTAAGCCCAATAATGCTAGGGCTTTTATTGACTATATTGACTACTAGCTTATAATATGGGCAAATGACAGACTACATTAATAAATTATATATTAATTATTTTATATATTCAAAAAATATAGTAATCTGTTTTAATATTAGTTTTTTTTTATTTTAATATTCATGAGAATGATTAATAGGTTGTAATTTTAAATAAATTAAAAAGCGGTGATGAAATTGAGTTAAATGTTAATACAACTATATTAGATAAAAATTATATTATAATATTATTCTTAAAATAGATATTATATTCTATAATTTAAATATAAAATAATATTATCCGTGAACAGTTGTATAAAAGAGGATTACACTGTTGATAAAATTGTATGTATAATATATATAGTATAGATAAATTATTTTATATAATTTAAATATTT
Source organism: Oenanthe sinensis (assembly GCA_028671895.1). Classification (NCBI taxonomy): domain Eukaryota; kingdom Viridiplantae; phylum Streptophyta; class Magnoliopsida; order Apiales; family Apiaceae; genus Oenanthe; species Oenanthe sinensis. The sequence continues at coordinate 43,784,267 of CM053813.1, read as the reverse complement.
AATTTAATGTGGTGATTTATTTATTTTATTATTAAGAAGGAGGATTGTAACATTATTCTTAATAAAGAAAATATATGTTATAATATAATATTACGTGTGAGCAGTTGTATAAAAAGAACATTACACCGGTGATAGAATTGTATGTATAATATATATATACAGTATAAAATAATTATTTTATATGGTTTAAATATTTAATTTAATATAATAATTTATTTCATTTCATTATTAAGAAAAAGAACTCCATTAATGATAAAGTTGTATGTATAATATATCCGTTCTAAATAGAATTGTATGTATAATATGTCTGTTTAATTGATAGAGTATATTCTAATTAAAATTTAATTTAAAAAATGTGTTTCAAGTTGAGTAGGAGAAATATAGTATATATATTATTTTAATATTAAAAAAATTTAATTATCAAATTATAATTTTAAATAAATTAAATTGTTTGAACGATGATGAAATTGAAACATGTTAATTAGTAAATTATGAGTACAACTATATATTTTAATTAAAATTTAATTAAAAGAGTGTACTTAGAGTTGTGTAATAATATGGTATAAATTAGTTCAATAGAATATTGATAAATTAATAAAATTTATTATTACATATTTTAAATTTCGATAAATTAATAAGATTATCAATTTTGAAATTATTAATTCAAAGAGGTTTAATTATATGTTAATATTTGGAATTTTTAATTAGTTATTTATTATCTATACTTATGTTATATTTATTATCTATACTTATATTATTATAACTAAACTAGAATTTTTTTTAAAACACTTGAGTGAACTATAAAAAAAATCCTGACCGTTCAATTTTAGGTGAACCATAAAAACGATCCTAACCATCCAATTTTAATAAAATCTAATTTTAGAAAAAATATATATCATACATACAACCCTATCCTTAATAATCCTTTTTTATTTTAATAAAATATCTCATATTTATCTCCTAACTAAAATGCATCTCTATAGAAAACACACAAATATTATTCTATTAAAATATAAATATAGATAAATTATATAAAAATATATACGTATAATATGAAATAAAGTTTAAATTATTATTATACCAATAAAAATAAATTCAAATCATATAAAAATATTAAAAAACTAAAAAAGAATCATATGTGCATCGCAAGGGACATAAGTTAGCATCATTTATAGCCGAAAAGTGAAAATCTTAATTTTCTCTCTTAATTTATTTATGAAAAATGAAAAACTTTAATTTTCTTTCTTAATTTAAATTAAAAATAATTTTAATATATATATATAGTCAAAAAACTATATACATGTAAAACTAAATAAAGTTTAAATTATTATTATATAAATTCCAAATAAATTCAAATCATATAAAAAATATTTAAAAAATTAAAAAAATTCATCCGTGCATCGCATAGAATATAATCTTGTATTTTATTAAAACTAAAGTAATTCACGGTCTATCTAGGTGGTCAATATTAACTGAAGTTTACACCTATTTCGACGTGGGACTGAATGTTACAACATCTGGCATGTTTGGCCTGGCTTAAAAATAAGTCCTTTTGGACTTATTTTCGGGTAAAAATTTCATATTTTGATAAATGTTTTTTATACAAGTATTTAATGTATATTTGAGATTGTATAAGTTGCAAAAAAAAGTTAACTTTTTTCAGAAAAAAGATAGAAATCTCTAACTTTGTCTTAAAATAAGTTGACTTATTCTGGAAAAAAGTTCCCCCAACACCCCTTATGTGAAAAATAGTCGGCAAAAGTGTAAAGTTGAAACCGTGAAAGAAAGTTTATACGGGTAATAAAGAAAGAAAAATAGGGAAGTGGCGCCACTTGTTTTGGACATGCCGTGAATTATTGCTTTGTTTAATCTAGAAACCGTCCTAATTTGGTTTATTGTCGAACATTTTCTAGTTAAGAGAATATATTTTTTTTAAATAGAGAATCAATTCGATAATGAAAAAATATACAATATCTATAAATACAATTGAAATTAAACAAACGCTTAAACATCTTATTTGAATCATTCATTCTTAAAGAGGCAAACAAACGATTTTTTGAATATATTATGGATATATGTAGTTGCTGTCATTTATTTTAAAAAATCAACCGTAAATACGATCATATAAAAATAGTGGCGGACCTTATTACTTTCCTTAGTACAAGTTTTTAGAAGGGGGGTGTTGAATACAAATTTAAGAATTTTATCAAATTCTTACAGATCTAAGTTTGCATCCAAAAGTATTTAAGTGTTTGAGATATTAAAACTGAGAAATAGAACACAAGAAATTAAACCAAAATACTTGAAAACAAATTTTTTAAAATTACTAGTGGATTGATTTTCCACTAGTGAATATTTTAATTTCAATTAATCTTGGTCTTAAAACCAAGCTGCTTACAAAATATAAATTGAATCCAGAAAAGTACTACAAATATTTTCTATCTCTTACTGTGCTTTTCTTGAGTTCTTGTTCTACAACTTACACCTTGTTACAATGAACTGCTAAACTATATATAACAATTCATTTTCTACTTCTATTTTTTATCAGTTGTTAAAAGTACAATTTACACTTTACAATGTTTGCACTAAAATATAAAGTAGCTTCTTTCACGGTTTTCATAGGTCTTTGCCTTGTTTTGGAAAAATATTTGTCTTATTCTTCTCCTTGAAGACTGTATTCCTTAGAAAGTTTTCTCAGTTCTGACAAAATTGTCTTCTATTGATTCAGAATTCTGCAAAGATTCCATTCCATTTGTCCTTAGCCATTTTGAGAAACTTTGATCAATTGATAAATGTTGTTAAGCTTATCAATCGATCAATCTTTACTTATCCATCGATAGATAGTTTATCCATTAATCAATTGATGTACCAATGGATATTTAGATATACATCGATCCCTATTCATCGATTATTCTTTTATCCGTTGATTGCTTTAACAGATTCATCTGTTGATGAGGGTCCATTGATTTGACTTTTGCTGCCTGGCATCCATCGATCAACATCCATTGACTGATATCCATTGACTCCTTTATCCGTTGATCACTTCATTTATGTGAATTCTAACTTAGAATATTTACAATTTGTCAGTCATCATTCATATCAGTTGAATAGATATCAATCGAAGTCAATAAACATCAGTTGACAATTTAAGGTACATCCATCAACATATTACAATCAATTGATAATACACGGAATTCTGAATCACTGTTACAATCCATTTTATCAGTTGATTAATGATAACTTCAACTGATAAATGGTTCCCTAGTCAATGGATATTTATAGGTCATATATCTATTGACTAGTTACAAAATTAAAATCAAACTTATGATTCTAAGTAATTTGTTATAATTATACTACATGATTCCTAACAATCTCCCCCTATTTATATTTATCAGAAATAGATATAAATATAAGTTGATGATAACAAAACCCCTTAACATTTATCAATACAGTATGAATCATAAATTGACATTTTATAAAATCCTTGTTTCCTTGACTCCTCAAGCTCCCTATCTTCATTTTACTTCATTTATCTGTATATTGACCCCTTCAGTATCTTCTCATCCTCGACATTATAATCCAATTAACTTGCCAATAAATTTAGCACTAAGTTTGACAATTTACTGATCTATTTATAAATATCAATACACCTTTCATTGCCATCCCTGTCAGTGTAGAGCATCATGTAGAAAGGCTCATGAATAACTTTTTTCCCTTCAGGATTCTAGATTTTTACTTTGTCATCCTGTTCTTTTTGAATTGGAGCCTCTCTCATGGTGGTCATTCTCTTCAAGATATCTGCGGCAAGTCCTTGTGTCAAGTAGTAGTTTCTGTTGAGAAGAATGTAGATTTTTCTTAAATTGGCATAATCATGTTCCATCACTTGTGAGAAAGTAAAAATGAGATGTGAGCCATCTTCATATTCAAGATGAAGAAGATCCACACCCCTCTTCCTTTGGCCTTTAGTAGCAATTAATCCCTGAGATTTGATTGGAATGTAATTGTCTGCCTTTGTGTGGAACAGTTCTCTACCTCTTTTGGTTGTTCACTTCTAGATGTTTGAGCTTGTCTCTTTTTGCATCTTACATCGGCCACCACTTCATCATTTACATTCAGTTTTCTCTTTACTCTTGATAAATTTCCATTCTTATTTACTCTTTGTTTGGTTCTTGATGATTTTCCAGCCTCTTTTCTCCTAGCTTCTAGAATTTTCTCATTCTCTTCATCAAATTGTCTTTGAAGTAGTATGTCTAGTTCCTCTCCTGCCTTCTCTTGTTGTTCTCTTTCTTTAGTGTCAACAACTATTTCTTTTTACAATAGTTTGTCACATCCACACGTGACAAACTTTTTCTTCTTACCATCTTCAATTAGTATTCTCTTGCCTTTTTTATCACCAGGCTTTGAGCTTCTTTTATCCAACCTTATGTCTCCTGTTTTGACAGCTTCTAATATTTTAGGCATGAGTGCAATTGGCTTTTCTGCATCTATGGCTTTGTTTTTGCTTTATATAGCATCAAACTGTTGAAAAATTTTCTGAGCTATCTCCCTTTTCTGAGCCTCAAGATCTTTCTTAGAAATTACAAATTCAGATGCCTTGATTTGAGTTTCCACCTCCCTTCTTAATTCTAATTCATCAGCATTATCTTTCTCCCTCTTTTTGTTATCAACAACAGTAGCTAAAGGTTGAGAAGAGGAAGAGGTTTCTAAAAGTTTGCTAAGAAACTTGACTTGAGTGATTTGGTTTGCTAGTATTTGATTCATATTTGCTTCCATAGCAATGACCATTTTCTCCAATTCTACAACCTTGTATTTGGTTGTAGATTCGGTGTCAATCCTTTGTTTGATTTTATTCATGGTTGTTAGACTGAGTCTTGAATCAATGTGAGAATCATAATGATCTTTGTGTGTATCCATATTTTCCCTAATGTGCTTCAAAGCAACCTTGTGCCAGACACCTGCATTTTCTAGATTTTAATATTGTCTTTGTAAAAATTTAAAATTCTTCTCTGCACAGGGTCTTGAATATCCACTTCAGCCATTGACCTTCTATATTGTGGCATAATCTCCTTCTCAGCATCAGCCAGAGTAACATCATCATTTCTCATGATTGGCTCCAATGTGTCATCATCCTCATCAGACACAAAGTCTTTATGATTCATATGAGAAATATCATCAGTCATCCTTGATAAATTCTCCTTCCCACTCCTGAATTCTTCCTCTATTTGAACTAAATCCAATATTTTATCAGCATCTTAATTAGTGACTACTGCCAATTTTTGATAATGAGGGTCTTCATGTTGAAAAGTTTGAGCATCCAAATTAACATCAATTTTATCTTTCTTAAAAAATAGAGTAATGTTGGAGTAAATATCGTTTTTAATATCAATATCAAAATATCGTTTTTAATAATAAATAGACTAATGTTAGAGATTTCAAAGATATTTTCAAATTATTTTTTCAAATGATATGACAATACTTATACGATGGAGTGAAAAAATTAATTGATATAGTTAATATGAATGCAATAGAGTTTATCTTATTTATTATTTTTACAATCAATTAAAATATTTTATTCTATCATATCAGCATTGTCACATTATTAAAATTAAAAAATATTTTACAAACAAATTTGGTGTCTCTGATATTATTACTTTAATAAAAATTTATCTGATCACTGAAAAGGAGGATTTGAAAATCATCATTATTTATTTTAATTTGTAAATTCGATTCACTTTAACTTGGTTTTTATAACTGATACACTTTTATATTATCATTCTTCGTTAGTTGAAAGATTATTATCGGTTTTGTTTATCTAATATAAAGTAACTTTTAAATTTTTGAGACATTGAATTTATTTTTTTACAAATAAGTTTTAGTGAAAATTTTATTTTTAATAATATACGATATATGTATAAATCACTATTTTAATATATTTGACAAATCAAATACCATGAGCCATAAAATATTTTGAAATGATAAATTCGTTATTGAAACTATTTCACTAACTTACGCTAGACCTGGGTTACACCTATAGTATGAACTACTATGAAGTCTATCGAATATGCCATTGACAATTTGCGACTACATACAAAAAGTCATAAACGACTAACAATAATACTAGTCATGGGTTACATTGTGCTCCCAACGAGTTAGATTTAGGAGATAATAGAGAGAACGGGAAAAAAAAATAATTCTTCAAACTATGCTATTAAATTTTTAGAATAGAAAAGAGAAAATATTGAGAAAGAAATTTTTTTTAAAAAAATTTATAAAAAAAATTTTCCAAAAATAAGATGATGGGGGAAAATTCTCACACATTTTAAAAAAAATTCTCTCCATATCTTTTCTTTTCAAAATTTTCTTTCATTTTCTAAAAAATTTGAAAATATGTTAAAGAATTTTTTTTACTTATCTTCTATTTTTTTCTTTTTTTTTGTCAGAAGTAACTTTCAAGTAAATGATTTGTGCCGAAACACAATCTCGTAAAAAATGAAATTCTTTCGTTCAAGAAAGTTTATCACTAACCACCTATGTCTCTGAAAATTTAGACAATAAAATTTTAATGTCCGAAAACAGAATACCTGTTATAAAAAATAAAAAATAATTAATATCCATATGAATTGAAACAATTCAAACTATGCTATTAAATTTTTAGAATAGAAAAGAGAAAATATTGAGAAAGAAATTTTTTTTAAAATAATTTATAAAAAAATTTTCCCAAAAATAAGATGATGGGGGAAAATTCTCACACATTTTAAAAAAAATTCTCTCCATATCTTTTCTTTTCAAAATTTTCTTTCATTTTCTAAAAAATTTGAAAATATGTTAAAGAATTTTTTTTACCTATCTTCTATTTTTTTCTTTTTTTTTGTCAGAAGTAACTTTCAAGTAAATGATTTGTGCCGAAACACAATCTCGTAAAAAATGAAATTCTTTCGTTCAAGAAAGTTTATCACTAACCACCTATGTCTCTGAAAATTTAGACAATAAAATTTTAATGTCCGAAAACAGAATACCTGTTATAAAAAATAAAAAATAATTAATATCCATATGAATTGAAACAAAAAACATAACTTTAAAAATAAGCATAATGCAATTATTATTTAAATAACCAAGATATAATCTAATAAAAGGGGAAATTTAAAAAATATTTAAACCCCCTCTAATTTAATCGATGATACACACATCATAACAACCAAATTTCTGTCAAACACCCACACTCACACTCTCTCTCTCTCTCAAATTCATCTCCAACTTCTCAATTCTCTGTGAAAAAGATGCATTCTCATCACTTACTTCTCGAAGAGCCTATACGCATGGCCTCGATTCTCGAGCCTTCAAAACCTGTATGTATACTTCATCATCTCACTTTGTTTTTTATGCTAAGATCTTCAATTTTTTCGTCTTTATTTCACTATTGTTGACTAGATTTCAATATGCTTATTATTATTATTTTAAATGTTGTGTTAAAATGATTATTTGCAGAATTTTTTTCCTGCTATGTCGAAGATCGTTGGAACACTTGGCCCTAAATCTCGATCGGTTGATGTCATTTCTGGTTGCTTAAATGCTGGAATGTCTGGTAACTTTTTTTTATTATTTTATTTGTTTTTGCTTGCGATTTAGTTATGTTACAGTGTGTGTGTGTGTGTGTGTGTGTGTGTGTTTGTAGTTAATTAGATTAGTACTGTATTGAGTGGAAAGTATGGATCAATCAAGCATATGCTCTCTCGTTTACCATTTAGAAACTCGTCTTTTGGTTATATTGTTTCTTTGACTAGCTCTCTCACTTGCGGAACTAGAAACACGTTGCGTATAGACAATTAGACATGTGTGTGTGTGTAAATATTTGTTGTGAGTTGTTAATAATTAAGCTATTGTCTCAAGTCATACTCATCCCTTTACGGATTAGAAACACATTTTCTTCTTGATAATATGCTGTTGTTTGACTTGTACTTTAGTGATGCTAGTGGTGTGTGCGTATGCTGTAGATTAATACTGTATTGAGTTGTTAGAAGTATGAATTAAGCAAGTATATTTACTCTCTCATTTATGGAATTAGAAGCATTTTTTTTATAACTGTTGTTTGTTTGACTTGTGATTTAATGATGCTAGGTGTGTGTGTGTATATGTATTGTAGATTAATAATGTATTGAATCTTTAAGAGTATGGATCAATCAAGCACAGTGGCTTAAGTCATATAGTAACTCTTGTTTACGGAACTAGAAACACATAATTTACTCTGGTACTTTTGTTATGCTTTATCAATATGTTGTCTGTTTAACTTGTGATTTTAGTTTTAGTGATGCTAAGTGTGTGTGTGCATACATATTCTATTGTAGATTACTGATATATTCAGTTGTTAAAACTTAAAAGTATGGATCAAGAAATTAGTGTCACAAGTCATGAAGCAACTCTCTCGTTTACATAATTAGAAACACTTTAGTTTTGTCCTAGAAGTACTGATCTGACATTGATTATTGAGGCAATTTTGTGTCTCTAATCTTTCGATAGAAATCTAAAGTACGTATCTGAAGTACCTTTTTCTAGTTTTCGGTTTTGACACGCGTTCCTTAGACACTAAAAAGTGACAGAGAGAAAAGGCCGTGTTTGCCAAGATGGTCAACTGTCTACTTTCTATCCGTAGTTCACGGGTTCGAACCATGGAATTTATATAATTGACAGTCTTGCCCAAGTAAAATTTGTAGTGAAATAAACTTCATACTTACTGAAATTTTAACCAGAATTCATAATTCTTTTACCTTACCGAGTTGGTGCTAAATGAGATTGTAATAATTTCCTAAATTTATCTTGGCAGCATAGTATTTCCTGTTGCAACTGATTTAATAGCTAAATATATACTCCCTCCCTCCATCCCATCCATTTCTTAACACTTTCCTTTTTGGATGTCCCGTCCATTTGTTAACATTTCCTTATATAGTATATTTTTCTTTACAAAATATGGTAGGTCCCACCACTTTACACTTTTTTCTTCTCTTTCCTTTCCTTTTATTTACTCTGCTTATTCTCTGTGCCCAATCCAAATGTTAACATTTGGGTGAGATGGAGGGAGTATATTACAATTGGGTGAGATGGAGGGAGTATATTACTATATCTTAAACATGTATTGTTCATTTGACTGATTCAACTACTTATTTTCCTCTTGTAGTTGCACGGTTTGATTTTTCATGGGGTGACACTGAGTTTCACCAGGAAACATTAGAAAACCTGAAGTCGGCAATCAAAAGTACAAAGAAGCTGTGTGCTGTAAGTTTGTAGCATTTATTTAGCTTACATAGTTTAGTCATATCATGAAGTGACTCATTTATTTTATGTGTGGTATAAGTATTAATATTTTAATATGACATCTAATAATTTAAGGTCATGCTAGACACTGTTGGCCCCGAATTGCAAGTTGTCAATAAAACGGAGCATCCCATTTCCCTTCAGGCAGATTCCTTAGTGGTACTAACACCTGACGATGACAAAGATGCTACTCCAAATCTGTTGCCAATAAATTTCCATGGGTTATCAAAGGTTGAACTTTCCTTTCTAATATATTCTTGTCAGTTTGTGAACAATTTTAATATGCATCGATTGCATCATGCATACACAAGCTCTAGAAACATGAATATGTGACTAGGTTGTGAATGTGAAACGTAACTCATGGTTAGTAATTACGAGTAGTTGTTGGAGGAATAAAACAGGATGAGCATTGCTGTCACATCAAAGAACGAGGCTGTTATACACGAAACATATGATATTTAGCTAAATAATTTTGATAATGATTCTCCAAACAGAACTGTTTCCAGAGAAAGTTATAGAATTTGCAGTGTCAAAACATAGAAGTGCTTTCTAACAAATGCATAGTATGTCTGTGTGGAGGGATTTTATTTGTCAAAAACAATTTAGACGGGCTTACCATATAAAGGTATAGTTATTTACTTATTTGTTCTGTTGTTATTAAATAACATAAACTTCTGGATCCCCTTGAAATAATTATATAAGGTACAAGGCACGAGGCATTGCACTTGGTAGAGTATAAAAAGTCTTTTTCAGGTCAGTTGGTGCATTGAGTGTGGACTTAAGATGTCAAAAATAACCACCTATTTGGTGTATTGGTATTAGATAGAAGGCTTTATTAATCCGTTTTGATCGTTTGAGACTAACGTTTGACAAAAGAAAAAAAAATGCTCACTTGATTTTTGTAGTATCAGCGACAGCTGGCATAACTAATATGACGTTGTCATTACTGTAAGTTTGGTACAAGAGTTCCAGATTTTGGAATCTGTAATCACCATAAAGTTAAGCATGATAAGGCCTTAAAGAACAGGAATGAGATTGTTAGAATAGTAACCGATATTCATCTGGTGTATTTTTGTATCAGTTTTTTGTATAAGCCACTGATTGGTTTTACTATCTTTTTCTAGCACTTAAGACTTAAGTTTAGGTTAATTTAAAGGGTTGCAGGATTAGTGCTATGTCTGCTTTCATTCTCCAGTATAAGTACAGATTAGTAATTTTACTTGTAACTGTAAGCATTGATATAGCAGCAAGTTGGAATCTCATTGAGTTTCCACACCCTCACGCTCTCTGATTTCCTATCCAATATCTCACTGATCTCTATATACTCCTCCTAATTTCTACCTTACTCTGTAAATTTCTCCCATATTCTCCTCTTTTTTGTCTTGAATCCAGAGTTATTGAAACTAAGTTCTAGTTTAAAAGGCAATGTTCATATTAAACCTCTAAAGACCATCAGACATATGGCAATGATATATATACTTATAAAAGAGGATGGCAGGCATGGGATATATCCAGAGAAACCTTTGAGTGCTGAAGCATAATATAACTAACATATATGAATACAAAATTAGACGGCCGTGCTAAGCTTGATGATCAAGTGTCGGCTTGCTATCCGCTAGGTTGCTGGTTTGAACCTATGTCTGTCAAAAACCTCTATATTAAAGATAAGGGAAGGCTGTGTACGTTGGGACTTCCTCACTTATACAGGAGCCTTATAATTCAATCGAACTCCAAGATATAAGTGCAAGGTCTTAAACAAGTCAGCCCTTTGAACTAAATGATCATCAGCATGTGTAGCGCCAATAACATTTGTTGGTCATTTTAATTTACATTGTTCCAGTGTGCATCACTTTGTGTTTTCACTTTATAAATGATAAAATTGATATGTGTTCTTATGGACTAATCTTATCTATCTATATGATATTACACTTGCACTATTTTAACTATAATACTTATCCTTGCAGGCAGTAAAAGCAGGTGATACTATTTTTATTGGCCAATACCTGTTTACAGGAAGTGAGACGACTTCTGTTTGGCTAGAGGTAAGTATTGTCTGGAAGCAACTAAAAAATCTTTGCGTATGTGAAATTCTGCGTTGAAGATGTTAGGAATGTGAAGTGTTATAAATTAGATGCACTTCGTCCCATCACATCAGCCAGTCTGTATCTTTCTCTATATTCACAAGTAGATGACTATATAAGTTGGCTGCAATATTGTGGCCTGGTAAAGGAAATTAAAATTTTATTGTGAACATAATGGCAAAGCCAGAAAGCTACCTTTAACATTTCACTCTAGTGTTTTAATATTTCCATTATTATTATATTATTAGCAGCTTATATTATAATAATTTCTCTAAAGAAAAAAAAAAGAACTTACAATAAGAAGTCTCGAGGCAGGCACAGTTGTGGCTGCAGGGCCTGGTGTATATTGGTATCGGCCAAAGAAGAAAGCATCTTGTACAAGGTTTTAACCTCAATAAACTTTTGGTTTAATGGCAATGGCTTCATCTTGAGCTTTTTATAATGCAGGTTACAGAGGTGAAAGAGGAGGATGTCGTTTGTTTGATTAAGAATTCAGCCACTTTGGCTGGGTCATTGTACACTTTACATGTCTCGCAGATCCGTATTGATCTGCCCACTCTCACAGATAAAGACAAGGAGGTAAATTATTACTTCGTGTCGGGCATTTCTATTATGAACTCCCTTGAGAATGTGAGCTTGTGTATTACATTTACATTGCATTATAACTGCTTTTATCGACAATTTATGTATTTTTCTTTCTTTTTTTTTGGGGGGGGGGTGTGGAGAGATTTGACAGTTTTTTTGAATAAATATTTAAATGTCTCTTCATAACCTAACATTTTTTATGATTATCAATGATGACATTAGGTAATAAGCACATGGGGAGTTCGAAACAATATAGACTTCCTTTCACTGTCATATACCAGACATGCAGAAGATGTTCGCCATGTAAGGCTACTCTCGATAATTGTTTTTTCAGAATGCATTAGTACCATTTGCAATAAAGTGTTCTGGGTACTTCAATTCTTCATTTTCCAAATTATGTATGGTGGCTTGTTGAGCTTTATATTAGTGTTTCCAGTCTCTTATTACCGTATCTAATCAAGTAATGATTTTCGTTGCTGTATCACAGGCTCGTGAATATCTTTCGAAGCTGGGTGATCTCAGTCAAACTCAAATTTTCGCCAAGATTGAAAATGTAGAGGTATAATAGCGCCAGTATGTTATTATTTTAGGTTGACCCTTGAATTCCTTGTAAATTTGCATATGAACTTGTACAAAATTTTCCCTCCTTTTCTTGCAGGGCTTAAACCATTTCGATGAAATTCTACAAGAAGCAGATGGCATCATCCTATCACGAGGAAATCTAGGGATAGATCTCCCACCAGAGAAGGTGAGCTTTCAATAGCATGCATCTGTTCAAACTCATACAAACTACAGGGCATAGGCTGATAGATGATCTTCAGATATTTCTCTTCACGGACTGTTTGTTACTAATGTGAATTTAATATTTGCTGTTGATTTTCAGGTATTTTTATTCCAGAAAGCCGCTGTTTACAAGTGTAACATGGCTGGAAAGCCAGCAGTTGTTACTCGTGTGGTTGATAGTATGACAGACAACTTAAGGCCCACTCGTGCTGAAGCGACTGATGTTGCGAATGCCATACTAGATGGTAATTTACAGTAATTGTACAGCTATCTGTTACTTTGTCTATATTATATGGTGTTTTATAATGTGAGTTGTCCCCTGAGTTGTACTTCTAGTCCATGTCTGTAATTTTTAACTTTTAGCCGTACTACTTTTGTCTGATCATTGTTTGTTAAATACCAGCAAAATGCTTTGCCATGCATACAGGACCTTATTATTTTTGGGGTATTCTAGTAATACACACATACACATACATATATTTATTTTTTTATTTATATCTGTCCTTACTTGCTCAGGTAGTGATTCAATACTTCTTGGAGCTGAGACTTTGCGGGGTTTGTATCCTGTAGAAACGATTTCAATTGTTGGGAAAATATGTGCCGAGGTAGGTTCTAACAAAATTTATATACCTATTCTCTCTTCTAAAATAGGACAATTTATTTGAGAAGTGTGACTATCTAGCTTATATAGTATTAATATCCATATCAACTGTTTCTGTTGTGGGATCTATGTGCAAATGAATAGCTAATTAGTTGTATGCTTAAATCACAAGTAGTGATGATTCCAATGTTAGCATACGTGCCAATATAACACCAGATTGAAGCTATGCTTGCAATCGTCCAGTTCAAAAGAATATATATGTTCTCTTTGATATGTTAGTGTTTTCCTGCAGAATAACTTCTTGATGTCCTTTTTCTCTGACATCGAACTCTAAAATATTTAATTGCAAAAAAGCATGCATCTCTAATATTACTCACAGAGCAGGTGATTAGTTAGTGAGGGTTAAGTGTGCTTATTCGGTGACAGATATTTCATGCAGAATATAGTTAAATTTAAGATTTAAATTTAGGATAAGTGAATGATGTCTACTCAAAATTTTCTTCATTTCTTGCACTATGAGTTTAGCTAGAAGTAATACGTGGAAATGTACTTGTTATTTGTTAATGAGATGACAAAGATCCACGAAGCTTTCGCTGGCATAGTGGCATCTCCATTGTGCTGAAAGTGCTGAACCTCTTAGCACTTAACCCTCACTAACTAATCACCGAATAAGCACTAGCTTCAATCTGGTGCCAATATAACACCAGATTGAAGCTATGCTTGCAATCGTCCAGTTCAAAAGAATATATATGTTCTCTTTGATATGTTAGTGTTTTCCTGCAGAATAACTTCTTGATGTCCTTTTTCTCTGACATCGAACTCTAAAATATTTAATTGCAAAAAAGCATGCATCTCTAATATTACTCACAGAGCAGGTGATTAGTTAGTGAGGGTTAAGTGTGCTTATTCGGTGACAGATATTTCATGCAGAATATAGTTAAATTTAAGATTTAAATTTAGGATAAGTGAATGATGTCTACTCAAAATTTTCTTCATTTCTTGCACTATGAGTTTAGCTAGAAGTAATACGTGGAAATGTACTTGTTATTTGTTAATGAGATGACAAAGATCCACGAAGCTTTCGCTGGCATAGTGGCATCTCCATTGTGCTGAAAGTGCTGAACCTCTTAGCACTTAACCCCTTGTAAATCACTAATCCTCATATAGTATAAGTTATAATACAAATCAATACTTTTCCTTATCCAATTCTCTTTCTGCCGTGTTGCTAGTCTCATGGTCACCAAGGCATTACTTGAAAGAATAGATCACAAGCTATCAATAAGTTTTGCTCTATATCTTAGTAAGTTTTGCTGGTTTGATACAAGTCTAAGGTTTGGAATCTATACATGCCCTGTCTAGATGTAATGTGGATTTCTATTTTTTGAATTGGTGATTCCGTTTCTTGAGATGAAATAAGATTAAATTTTGAGAGAAGTTCTCCAAAGAAGAAAGTATTAGCAACAACTGAGAAGGCCATACGAGTCTTATCAATAATTTTTCACGTTATTTGAGATCTTGGCATCTTTCATCTGTGAATATAATTATCATTACTGTGTTTTATAGATGTTATTTACTATCTATAAATTTGTGATTTGTACCAGTTGTATTAGGCTTAATTTAGTCTGATATTATGTGATATGATAGGCTAATATTCTGTGATATGATAAGCTGATATTAGGGGATACTGTAGGCTGATTTCCAGGCAGATATGATGGAGTATGCTAACTGATTTATAGCTCTAATTAGCTCTGCTGTACCTATAAATACAGGAGCTTGTTTGTATGTCAATTCATTGAGAATGAAAAACATTTTCATACATCTTTGTCATGGTATTAAAGCTGATTATTTAAAAACCTTTTCTTGTATTTCTTGTCCAGCTTCAAAATCTTAGTAATTTTTTTTACTCCAATTTTCTTAGAATTAATCTCATGGTTCTTGTTTCTTTTTTTTCATCATGTCTTTGGAGCGATCTGATAACTTCCTTCGTTTTAATGGAAAGAACTACTCTGCTTGGTCTTTCCAATTTGAAATTCTTGTCAAGAGAAAGGAATTATGGGGTTATGTTGATGGAACAATTTATGCACCCAACACCACTGAAAAGGAGCAACTTGCGAAATGGAAGGTGAAGGATGCTCAAATTATGTCTTGGATTCTCGGGAGTATGGAACCCTCCATGATTCTCAATCTCAGGCCTTACAAGACTTCTAAAGATATGTGGGGTTACTTGAAGAAAGTTTACAACCAAAGCAACGCTGCCCACCGTTTTCAATTAGAGCTTGAGTTGGGACAACTCAGTCAAGAGAGCATGACAATTCAAGAGTTTTATTCCTCTTTTGAGAATTTATGGAATGAATACACTGATATTGTGTATGAAAGTGTTCCTTCTAAAGGACTGGCTGTAGTTCAAAGTGTACATGAAACGAGCAAATGTGATCAATTTTTAATGAAGTTATGGGGAGATTTTGAACCAGTCAGGTCCAACCTCATTAATAGAAATCCAGTTCCTTCAATTGATACTTGCATAGGAGAGCTTTTTCGGGAGGAACAACGGCTCGTGACACAAACTTTCATCGATCAGAAATCACAGAACTCTTCTCCAATTCCTGTTGCATATGTTGCCCAAGGAAAGCATAGAGGTGGAAGAGATATGAGTAATATCCAATGCTACAGTTGCAAAGGATTTGGTCATGTTACTACTAATTGTACTAAAAAGTTCTGCAATTATTGCAAGAAAGCGGGGCATATCATCAAAGATTGTCAAATTTGGCCTCCAAAGAAAATATCTCAACTGATACACAGATACTACAAAGCAAGTCGCTAGAATCCTTTAAATGACATGACAAGACTAAGAGGTTGACTCTCTCCCCAAAAATCATAACAATATTATGACTATGAAACTATATACAGAGTGGGCCTCTCCACAACTATGTCTTGGCGATCCTCATACTACATTGTTTCTTGAGTGATGATTGAAGGCATATATAGCCATGAGTGTCCCTCTCTTGAAACTCTCAAGTGTCCTGTGTCCTTATAGGACAAGGGAAGTACCCCATTAATTAACATGATCAAGCACTCCGTTTAAAAATCATAATTCCAATTCAATTTAGGTTTATGGTCAAATTTATAACTTATAAGTATATTTTCAATGTTAAGAGAACAACATTAAACCATTTTTATTTACCATTTTTTGTTGTAAGAGATGAAATAAAATTTTTATTACTCTTAGTTGATTCATAAGTTTTTTTTGTTTATTAATCTATTATGTTTCCATGAATTCATTTCAAATTAAGAAAACAAAAAAAAAATATTTGTTCAATTTTCTTTAATCTAACTATTTTTTTCCACGAATAAGATAATAGAGTTTAAGTACCACTTCCAAAATATGAATAAAAATTAGATGAGGTTTAAAAAAAATAGAATGAGATTAATTAAAGCCACTGTGAATAGTGAGATTTCTTCCACTCGTGTGTCATTTTGTAAACCCTAGTTAGGTTAAATCAACCTACCCCAAGAATTGATGATCACTGCAAAATTTCTGAGCCGTAAACCATAAAATTCTTGATGAGGAACGAGAATAAAGAATTAATATATATGCTATTAATTAGATTATGTTTGTTTAGTGTAGTGATAAATAGTACTACCTTCATCCCACCCAATTGTTATCCTTTCGGAGAGAAGGTCCGGCATGCATTTTAAGGTGCATATAAAGTATAGTTCATTAAATTTTTATTCAGAAAAAAAATTAAAAATAAGTTATGGATTAAATTTTTATTCAGAAAAAAAAATAAAAAATAAGTTATGGAATTATACTTTATATGCACCTTAAAATGCGTGTCGGACCTTCTCTCCGAAAGGATAACAATTGGGTGGGACGGAGAGAGTATATTTATCTATATGTTTTATATGTGAGGTTGGTAGATTATTAAGTATGTAGTTTATTTGTAATAAGCCCAATTGTTTACGGGCCTTAGTCCATTGGTTTCTATTCCTTATATAAGTGATATAATCCCCACATTATTTAGACTTGATTATTGAGAATATATTTGAATATTGAATTGGGTCTCTTTTATGGGTTGCGATCATAACTTTTCTCCCTTCTGCGGTTGAGAAACCTTGGGGTAGTGGGGTAGTGGGTGTTCATGCAAAAACCTTTCTGATTAATCTCCTCATCTTGATTTCGAACCTCACTGGAAATTCTTTACTCCATTGGTTATCCGTTGGGTTTGGAGACGAGAAAGAGACTAGGGACAGAGGTTATTCTAAGATTGTTTTTAATAAATTTGACGGAAGACATTAAGGAATATATAGTGACTTCAGAAACACACTTAAATCGGGGACAATGGAACTAGTTTTCATTTATTGGGGAAGAAGGTTGATGTAATCTAATGTTGACATTTTTAACTTGGGTTACAGAGTTTGTGGAAGATCTCTTACTATACACGGTACCGTGAAAGAGAGAGAATGTAATTTTCATTCTATTCCTTGTTAATGTTTTATTTAAGGTACATTTTTTTAAAAGTGATATTTAAACTGTATTATTTTCTTGGTGAAAAAGAAGAAGATTGAACATATATTCTGATATTTTTTAGTTTGAACTATTGAAATTCATAGAAACATAATGTATTAGTTTCAACTCGTTCCATTTAACCCTCAAAGTATGGATTCAATACCTTTTAGCCCTTGTACCGGTATTTATGTCTAAAAAGGTATATATCGGAGGGGCAAAAAAGACAATTCACCCTCCAATATATACTTTTTAGCTTTTAAAGTTTATTATTGTGTACCTTTTAACCCTTAAAATTTATTGCTTATTACTGTGTACCTTTTAGCCCTTAAAATTTATTATTGTGTACCTTTTTGTCCAGCCAATTTATACCATTTTAGACATAAGTACCGGTACAAGGGCTAAAAGATATTTAACCCATATTTTAAGGGCTAAATGGAACGAGTTATAACTTCAGGACTTGATTCGATTGGTATTTATACTATTTTAGACATAAGTATTGGTAGAGGGCTAAAAGATATCTAACCCGTACTTTAAGGGCCAAATTGAACTGAGTTGAAACTTCAGGACTCGATGGGTACACTGACATATACTTTAAGGGCCAAAAGATCATTAAACCTAATAAAAAAACAAAACCCTATGAATTAATTCAAAATGGTCTAATATTATTCCAATAAAAATTTGAAATATACTTATAAAATTGACAATCTGCTAAAATTTGACATATGCCTAAATTGAATATGAGTTAGGATTCGAAATTGAATGTTTGATCCTGCAAATGGGTACTTCCTGTGTGCCACGAGGATGGTGCAATCAATGCTATTGCTGCATTTTTTGGGTTCTAGAGGGACGATGACGGCTATATCTTCCTTAAAGTCAGCACTCATGAAACAATGTATCTTCCTCACAAGATGCCTGCGTATCAGTTGAGTTGTTATGAGGTGGCTTGGGGTTTCATAATCTGAATAGTGCTAGCTTTAAACTTAACCATGTAGTCTTATCAATTTAGAAAAATTCTAGATATATTATCATATTCATTGCATGAATCCTTGTAGATATAAGTTACTGTTCCTTTTTGAACTATCACTTACCGCTTCTATCTATTTGTAGAAGATTTTGAAAAGATTTCTATTAATGGCATAGATACTAGCTATATCACCACTTTCTATTTGTAGAAGATTTTGAAAAGATTTCTATGAATGGCATAGATACTAGCTAAATCTTAGACTACTTTGCATCAACACTGTTATGACCTTCAATGTGTTTTAAAAAGTGAGAGGTTAAAAAACAATCATACTTAAGAGGCGACATGTGTAGTATGATTATCTTAGATATGCAAAGGTACATATTGCGTCAACAAGTATACATACTCCATAGTACCCAAGTGGCGTCATTCCTGGGTAGAATTCCAGTTTACCTTGATCCGTGAAGAGTACTTCTAGATACATGTTATTTCACTTGATATTACTTAAGATTATAACCATAACTTATCAACTTTAAAGTTAGGTAATTTCCCTTCGAAGTGACATCTTATGCATTATAATTCAGTCAGGAAACTCTAGTTCAACTCGAATTACATGGCTTCCTCTGAGATTATCTATTAGCGAGGAATTTTCCTCATCTTTGCTGTTTTAGAATTTAATATATACATTCTTACTACTTTTTCTAGTTTTGCCATTTTTTATGCACTTGCTTAAATAGCTTAATCTAAAGATAAACAATTCTGCTGTCTATCAATTTTTCATTATTTTTAATAAATAAACAAAGTAATTTAAAAAGTCTGCCATAAAGGACTTTAGAAAGAGACTGCGTAGTTTACTACACGATAAATGAACTAAAATATTAATTTGATTTTCTACAAGACAGTGAATAAAATCCTCACTACATCTTCAGAAAATAATTGCGAAGTTACTTTTGAGCAACTTTGCTTTTCTAACATTAATAAAATGCCTCTAAACCAATTATGCTGCATGGAAGCTCTAATCTTCTTCTTTTTTTCCTTTTTGTCTCCCTACTGTAGCTTATGTCTCCGATCGCAATGATTTTAGTCTTTAGAATCTTAATCAGCTTCATTTCACTAAACTCCTGATCATTTTGATTGGTTTCTGATCCTTACTGATGTTCTCATGGCTTCCTTTTATGTATTCAGTTATCATACTGTCAATTTCTTGTCTGACATTGATCTGAGGGTTTTTTTCCTTTTTCACCTGATACATTTGAAACCAAATTGTACTAAAATAAAATTGCTTTAGTTTTAAACAAGTTGATATCATTGCTGCATATCTATCTGTGATTCTAAGGTTAAGTCCACATGTCTTACTTATTCATTATGAATGATGTCTGCAGGCTGAAAAGGTTTACAATCAAGATTTGTATTTTAAAAAGACTGTCAAATATGTTGGAGAACCTATGACACATCTGGAATCTATTGCTTCCTCTGCGGTATTTTGATTTAAAAATATCCTTCAATCAGTAATTTTAAGTGCTCGACTGTCGAAGTCCTTTGGTAAACAGTTATGCTGGTAACCTAACAAGATTTTCTAATTTTATAGGTTCGTGCCGCCATTAAGGTGAAGGCATCAGTTATCATATGCTTCACTTCGTCAGGACGAGCCGCAAGGTCTCCTAACTATCTCTTCGCTAACCAATTAAAAGCTAAATTTTGATATCCAATCTGTATTCGTGTAAATCAAATCATCTTAA
Organism: Oenanthe sinensis; assembly: GCA_028671895.1. NCBI lineage: Eukaryota > Viridiplantae > Streptophyta > Magnoliopsida > Apiales > Apiaceae > Oenanthe > Oenanthe sinensis. The sequence continues at coordinate 43,763,704 of CM053813.1, read as the reverse complement.
TGGAATTTTGTAACATCTTTATCTTTGGGCTGAACTTTTCCATAGGTGTTCAGTCATGTATACTGTCTTTAATTCATTCAAATTAGTGCAGATTGATTGCAAAGTATAGGCCTACAATGCCTGTCATATCCGTAGTTGTTCCCCGATTGAAAACAAATCAACTTCGCTGGACATTTACTGGTGCTTTTGAGGTATGTTACAAGTTTAAGCTTATTATTAGTTCCTTAAATGTTAAAGAGAAATTAAATGTAGCAAATAATAAGTATATATATATATATGTATCATATACTAATATCAGTGACAAGATTTTGAAGCTTGGCAAAAATAGATACGGTGTTGTTATTGGATCAGTTTTAAGGCCCAACAAATATAGCCCAAAGCAAAAATAAAACTTTAAAAGCCCAAGATAAGTAAACAATGCAGCAGCTTTAAAAGGAAAAGAACCCTAGATCGTTCAGCACAAGTTCAGAGCCTCACTATAACTCTCTGCCACAATCAAAATCAGCCTTGAAATCGAAACGGAGTCAAAATCAACCATTTGCTTCAAATTCAGGTAAGAGTTCATGTAAGAGACATCAACATTTAGTAGACAAGGACAAAGATGAGGAGGAAGAACAAGAGTTTGAATTTGGAGGGACCACCTCAAAACTTGAAGATGATTGGGATGTAGATTTTCAATATGAAGATGGATTGGATGAGGATTTTGATGAAGATGAATGAAATTTTTATCACTATCAATGTTGGAAGTTGGAAGCCAAGAACTTAGGCTCTTTACCTGTTCTTTTCCAGCCTTTTGAAATTGTCCACACCCTAAACTAGTGCTTGACTAAATGCTGGATTCACAATCAATTCATTAGTGTAAAATAATAAGATATATCCATTTTTTCAGGTATCAGGATGTGTGCTTCAAATTGTAAAATCATGTATTTCTTAACATATATTATGTTTCTTTATCATTGACATTTGTTGTTACCTGATAGTTTGCTTATGTGCTTTGTTCATACATATACTAATTATTATCCTTTTCTTTTTGGATGTTGAGCAGGCAAGACAATCTCTTATAGTCAGAGGCCTCTTCCCCCTTCTTGCAGATCCTCGACATCCTGTAAGATCTATGTTGGAGATTGATGCAATTGCTTTTTTTGATTACATTACTGATTTTAGTTTATTTGTTGATCTCTGTGTCTAACCCTGTATTTGTTTTTAGCATAATTTACGACAAGAAAACTTCTTTGACATTTGAAAAGATGACATAGAAAAGTATGGTGATAAATTCAGGATGTTTTTTTACTAGTACTTATATGAGAGCATGCGGAATCTTGCTAGCTTAATATGAGTTCCCTCTTTGATATGCCAGATTCTCCTAACCTCTTGTCTCCTCTCGCCACGTTCATTTGCCCACAACCATCTCCCACCCCCCTTTTCTCCACTCCCACGAAAAAAAATCAATACCATGGTAGTACCATATCAGACTGATGATGAGTATCACTCCCTCTCACACTCTATGTTGCTCAGACTCGGGTACGGAGTGTCGGACACGACACGTATCCGAGTGTCGGACTCGGTATTTCTCAAAATATATGACACGGGGACACTGGCCGAATTTTAGACACAGGTACGGGGACACGACATAAATATATTAATAATAATTATAATATTTTTGTTTCAACACTAGTTTTTAATGCAAAATTCAGTATAAATAAAAGACAACAAGAGATTAAAGTGCAACATAAAATTAGTACTTACTGCACAAATATATGGCTACTAGGCTTATTTACTCCTTTACCCTTGAAGTATTCGACTTTGTACACAGGAGTCCTTAAAAAAAAGTCATACATTTATACCCTTAACATATCGGGTGTTGGCCCTATGTGGCACAATTTCTATACAAAATGCCCAAAATGGCACAGGGTTGGAAAATGGCCTGAAATAGCACCCAGAAACGCTAGACGATCTAGCATTTAGGGTTTTTTTAGCCCTACACGCTACATCGTGTAGCGTTTAGGATTTTTTTTAACTTTATATATTAAATATTAGAGGTTTTTTGAAAAATATAAATTTTTTAAACTTTTTTTCCATAAATTTTATTTGTTTTATAAAATTATAATTTTTGAAACTTTTATAAAAATGCTAGTTAATGTTGAGTTAAAAAAATTAAAAACGATTAAATTAGGGTCCTAACTTTAAAACCTAAACCTAATTATGGAATTAATGAACCCTAAAATATTAAAAACGATTAAATTAGGGTCCTAACTTTAATTAGGGTTTAGGGCCCTAAACCCTAAACCCTAAATTGTTGAACATTCTATTACAGACTTATAAATTCAGTACTTAACTTTTAATTTAAGTTTAATATTTCTAAAACCTAAATCCAATTAAGAAATTAATGAACCCTAAAATATTAAAAACAGTTTAATTAGGGTTCTAACTTTAATTAGGGTTTAGGGTCTAGGGTTCCTAAATCCTAAATCCTAAATCCTAAATCGCTGAACATTCTATTACAAGCTTATAAATTAAAATACCTAACTTTTAATTTAAATTTAATATTTCTAAAACCCAATTAGGGAATTGATGTGTTTGGTTTTGGGGTTATGTTGTTATTATTTTATTAGGAGTAAAACAAAAAAAAAGTTAAATTGTAAATGTTACACGATGTAGCGTGTAAGGCTAAAAAAATCCTAAACGCTACACGATGTAGCGTGTAGGGCTAAAAAAAACCTAACCCCTACTTGATGTAGCGTGTAGGCAAGAATAACAAGACGCTAATCTATAGCGTCTCCGGGTGCCATTTTTGGTCATCTCCCCAGATAGTGCCATTTTGGGCATTTGAGTTAAAAATAATGTCATATTGGGCCTTTTCTCTAACATATGACAACTTGAACCTTTCAATCATTTTGACTAATTTTCTTCCGATATTACCCTTGGGTCGATATGTCCATCACTGCATATTTCAAGGGCAAAAATGTTCAAACACATATAATATCAATTAAATATTAAATTTTCTTAACTAAGAAAAATTTATTAAATAAAATGACTAAAACCCTCAATTGCACCTAATATAGGCAATAACATAGTGAATTTACAGTTCGAAAACAAAAGTGAATTCATGATTTAGCATGAAAAAAAGTGGAAATTAAATTAGATATATAAAATTACTGCGTCATCGAGTAAACCCTCTTTTACAAATATTTGATTTGAATATGACTTGGATTGATCAAATGTTTTTTTTAAATCTATATATTCGAGTCAGTCAAGATATATTATGTCAATAATATATTCGACTCTAAAAATATTTGTCAAATTATTTCGATAACGGACGAAAATATAAATATCAATACATTCTAAAAGTTGCTCTTTCAATCCAAAAAATATTTATATATGTAACTAAAAACCTAATAGAAAAAAATGTAATTTATAAATTTTGTTGTAATTTTTAAAATTTTGAAGTACTTTGCTTGTTTAAAACCTTTTTTCAAAAATATAAAGTAATTATAAAAATGTCATTTTTTAACTTTTTATTTATATTAAAGTAAATATTAGTTCGAATTAATATTCAAAACATGGTTTTCAATTGGAATAAACTTTACGTATTCATAATTTATTTAATTTTTTTATTAAAAAGTATATTATAAAATATACACACATACAATATTTTTAGAAAAATAAAAAAATATTAATTAATTATTATTCGTGTGGAACATTTTTACCCTTAAAGTTTGTATTACCCTTGAAGTGTCCGAATTGCCATATGTTGAGGGCTTGAAGGTATGAAAATTTTCTTTAAGGGTTTCCGTGTATAAAGTCGAATACTTCAAGGGCAAAGAAGTAAATAAGCCATATATGGTTAGGAAAAGTCTGCAAGTCTGCAACTTGATTGAGAGCAGCAATAGAATATAAATAAGAAATAGTTCTGTCAGCCTTTATTGTATGCAAACAATACATAATAAGATCTTAACAGAGATGCAAAAGCAATTGAAACAATCTGAATATTCAAAAATACAAGATCTCCAGGGTCTTTGCCCGTCTTAAGTTTCGCTATAAGTTTCGCTATCAAAGGTCACTGCTTCAATTTAAATCAGCAATCTCCAAAATGGTATCAGCATCAACGTTGTCCCCTCCTATTAAACAAACAAGTAGATAATTTAGTTAATGTCTTAAACAATCTACTTAAACAACCTACTTAAACAATATCTCTAAAGTTAAAATACAAATACATATATATCTTACCAATGCCCCAACATTTACATGGACCAGAAGTATATTCAGGTTGCTTTCTTGAGATCAACCGAGTGTTGTTGTGTACAAAAACCAAGTGTTCTGTTCTTTGTGGGGCAAGTTGATTTCTTTTGGTATTTTGAATGTTACCATATGTACTCCAGTTACGTTCACAACACGACTCACAACACGATGAATACGATGATGATGCTGGTTGTGAAAGTACTCTAAATGCAAGTCCTTGCAATAATGGCGCAAATGAGCCATAATTAGCCCACCATGACATAGGATCTTCTTCACCCCTCGATGCCATCACATGGGGCTGACCAGAGTAATCAAGATCACAAGCAAAGGCACCATATTCTTTAGTTACTTTTTAAAAAAATTCAGACCTGCCAAGGATTCTTCGAAAACATTCTTCTCTATTGAGTGATATTTCTTCATCCTCATTTGGTGCTTCCCTTTCAGTATTTTTTCAGTTTTCAAAGTTCAAACTCCTGTGACCATATATTATATAACTTCAAAACTTCAAAATTTGTGATGTTCAAAGTCTTCAAAACATTTATAGACTAGCCCGCACCTGCAAAGATTCTCCAACGACCTGCAAAAAAGTCCGGCGATCTGTAAAAAAAATTCCGGCGACCTTCAAAATTTTCAGAATTACGGCAACTACATGTCCGATTTCACAGTCACGAATCCGGCACGTATCCCGTGTCGTGTCCCGTGTCGTGTCCCGTGTCGTGTCAGGTCGACACCGGTACGGCGGCCGGAAGTGCCGGGTCGGAGTGACACAGCTCACACTTGCAAAACACGGGACAGAAAAAATTGCAGGGTCTCTAACAATCAGTGAAAAATATAAAAGTCAACTCACACCGCATACACCAAGCTAATAGCTAAAAATGAAAATAACTGGTTGAAGAATAGGGTCCAAAGAGACCTCTTCAAGAAGATACAAGTACTCTTGGGATTCATAAGTGACCTTTTAAAGCAAAGCCAGACTGGCCATAAGTGTGAGATTATAAGTGATCGTGTCTTCTATAGGAAGTGTGATATTATACGAGTCCTTCCAAATTATTTTCCGCTTCTTGTATCTATCTTTTTTGTGTTTTATGCAAAAACTTGTTAAAAAGATTCTAGGCCCCATTGTTAATATTGTGGAGATTTGGATTTCTCGATGGTATTCTATCTAATACTATATATCTTGGTATTTTTTATCTGCACAAGGGAACATTTTAGGACTATACGCAAAACCTGGACATCAACTTGTGGGTAACTGGGTATATATTGAGCTTCCTCTTTTTTAGCAAGGTCAAGTACAAGAAATTTAAATACTCACGCACCATTTTCCTCCACGGAAGCTCGAACCCTTGACCTTTGGTTTCTTTCGAGGTTAAACATGCCTGATGTTAAGTTCGCTGTAGCTGATCATCAGCTGGTCAATTTAAGCTTGATAAGATTATGTGCCCCCCCTCTACCGAGAAAGAGAAGATATATGATAGAAGTTTCTTGCTCCTTAGTTATAGGGTGCATTGTATACAATTTTATGTAGACTACCTTGCATTGTTCACGCAACTGGTATCGTGAGCAAATGCTAGTGCAGTTTTTGAAGTAAATATTGGGAACTTGGTTGATAACTCCTTAATACTTGAATGTACTTCCACGTTACGCTTTGTTGTTTTTTTTATGAAAAAAATAAAAAAATTGTAGAATTATGGTGGTGATATAAATATAAAATCTGAATATTTACTTCATAATATATTAATACAAGTAACAAACCTATATATAGGCTAGCAATTATAAGTTAAAATAGGATATTTACAAACATAATCTGTTTATCATATTTATTTGAACTACTTATATTTATCCTAGTATACTCCTAGCCACTAACCAACAATATAGATAATTGAGGAGCAATTCAAAAATAAATCTTTAAATTATTCTCTAACACTCTGCCACTTAATTCAAAGTTGTAATATTTGTATGAGTACTTCCCTTCATCACCGATAGTTGGAACACTTCTCTCCACGAACTTCTTCTAGGTGCACTTCTCACCAACTTCATATATATATATATATATATATATATATATTACATATGTTAATGCTCTTTCACTAACTTAAAGCATTGGAGCATATCTCTCCTATAGAAAAACAACACTTTATATGTTGATGCACTTCTCAGAAATTTAAAGCATCGGGGCATCTCTCCCAAATATCAAAACAGTTTTTCTTCGTCAGCAACATGTGCAATTGATTGACACTTTCTTTAGATTTCAATCTTAATTCTTTTGCTTGTCCAAACTTTTTGCATGTTAGTTAAGGTTTTCTCTTGTGCCAACATTCCATTTCTTCATGACCATGCTTTGCTTTCTCCAATGATCATACTCAAAAATCTTTTTTTTTTCCTTTTGATTTTTTGACTATAAATGCCCCTTTAACCACATGTTTGTTTTCTTAATTTCTCATTGCTCATTTTTTGTTATGTGCTTGTAAAGAATTGATTAGATCTGATAAAGCCAATTCTCATATATCTCTTGAATCTTCTAGAGACGAAAGTTTTGACTCAAACCTTTTGGACAAACTCATGGTCAGTTTATCCACAATTTTGCTATCGAATAAAAATCCTCCCATCAGCCAGATTTTGTTCACCACATCCATCAATTTCAAAAGTCCCTTGTATCTTATCTTTTTCTTTCATGGTAAAGTTTCAAAATCTCTTTTGAGATATAAGACTTGCATCTTCCAAGTTCTTTCCGGTTCCTTGATACAATTCTTTTGACTTATGTCGAGCCTTCTTTCCTGTTTCACAAGTCATAACTTTTGAAAATTAAATCTAGGACAACAAGAATAATTGATAAATTTGTGGGAGCCTTTGTTTATTCATCTTCATGAGCTTTAAAATGATTTAGTGTTGGTTTGTTTACAAAGATTGCAATTCCCTCTTAAATTAAACCAACTTCCACAAACGTAAACCGCTTAAATTGAATGAGAGAATTGATGTGTGTTTAAAAGTCATGGCTATTTTTTCACTCAAATCCTCACAGATTCCTTAAGATCATTGAAGCTTAGTTTCCATTTGTTGGTGTTTTTTATAAATGAAAAGATAAAAGAAAATGGTATAATAATGGTGCTAATATACATATATAATATGAATTTTTATTATAGAGTTATGAATGCAGGAAACAATCCTTTTTATAGACTAACATTGATAAGTGAAAAAGGGATATTTAAGAACCTAATCTATTATCTTAGTTACTTATTTGAACTATTTGTACTCGTCCTACTAATTAGTTCTAGCAATATAGATAATTTAGGAACAACTCAAAATTAAATCAAATCAATTCCAATTCTCAACATGCTTCACTTGTGTGACACTTGAAGAAATTTATAGATGCTGGCCTATATGAAGGTATAAATAGAGAATATAGTTCCGGAATGCCATTTAATTTTGCAGGGAGTTACAACATGGTAATCCAATTTGAGGTTTTGTGTTGGTACTTGGTAGGGGCTTTCACGCTTCCATAATGCATTATGAATACCAGGGGTTAGAAGGATGGCCTGAGAATGAAGACTTTGTATGGATTGGTTTTGTTGAAGGGCTACTTCTGGACATTAAGCTTGTATTCATCCCACTGGTGTGTTTGTTGAATGTCATGATTACAGTTATTGACTAGCAGCAGATGTTTCAACTGTTACCAGGATAAATAATTATGTAGATAATAATGGGTCTTTAGTATAGACATTAGGACACCAAAGATGGTCCCATTGCTTCAGCAAGTACTCATATGTGTGTACGTGTGTGTGTATGTATATATATATATATATATATATATATATATATATAAATAATTCGGAAGTATGTGTCATGCACGTTGGTATGTGTAGTGTAATAAACATACTAATGTAAAATATTACTACATCCGTCCCGCCCAATTGTTTACGTTTCGGAGAGAAGGTCCGACATGCATTTTAAGGTGCATATAAAATATAGTTCCATAACTTCTTTTTTTTTAATTCTGAATAAAAATTTAATGTTTAAATTTTTATTCAGAAAAAAAAAATTAAAAATAAGTTATGGAATTATACTTTATATGCACCTTAAAATGCGTGTCGGGTCTTCTCTCCGAAACGTAAATAATTGGGTGGGACGGAGGTAGTACTATATTAGTATATTACTGTGCCTCCTTTTACTCATTCATTAATCAAATCTGTGTGTAATATAATGGTTCTCTTTTTGCAGGCCGAGTCAACAGGTGCTACTAATGAGTCCATTTTAAAGGTTGCTTTGGATCATGGAAAGGCCTTTGGTATTGTAAAGCCACATGACCGAGTTGTTGTATTTCAAAAAGTTGGGGATGATGCTGTTGTGAAGATCATTGAACTTGAAGATTGAGGCTTGGTATTATACTTGTGTTCTGTTAATAATCTCACAAGACATACCACTTGTGTTATCTTAATAATCTCATAAAACCATTACCACTTGTTCTGAACAACTCTGATATGAGCTTGAGGTAGGTGTATGATAACATCTGCGGGAAGCGTAGACTTAGGTATATGTTCTTCTGTATCAAAAAAAAACTGTGCATTATAGTTATGAAATAAACACTTCTAAACGGCAAGTTCCCTTTATATATATACCGATTCTCTGTGTCACTATTTTCATGGAAGCCTTGGTTTAGTAAACAACGTTGGTTGCTTCCGATGTGTTGCCCTTCATTCTTTAAATATGTATAGTGGCGGTGTTGATGCGGTTTTGCAGGTTATGGAGGTGCTGGAAGTTGTATAAATTTTTCAGTTCTGAACTTTGTTAACAACGTGCTGCCTACTGTGATTAAATTATATTGCTAAATATAATTATGATCATGAAAAAACTTCTACCATTGAATTGCCCTGCTAGAGGATTGAAAAATGGAAAAATACTTGGAGGTACTAAATGGATCCTAAAATGATTTCCATGGTTGCAACACTTATAAATGTAGAGAATCGCTCTGCATTCATAGGTAAAAAAAAAACTAATTAAAACAAATGGCATATGGGTGATAAACTAATTAAAACACATGGTATTTGGGAACTATTTTGGAGTTTTTTTTGGAAATTCCTAATGATGTTAGTGAAAGAATAACCAAGTTCTTATTAAAAAAAACAAAGCCTTGATATAACACATACCAAAGAATACGTCTACAGTACAAAGAATATGTTTACAATATACCTGATTCTAAAATACACCAAAGGAATGATACAATTATTTACCATCTTGTTTTACATATAATAAATAATAGGTTTATCATCAACAACAAAAAACCACCTATGAGTCCTGCTCTGAGTTTATAGAGCTTCTGAGAAACGTAATTCTGGAGGGCCGGGACCTAGTATCCCCTTCTGTTCTGTTATCTTTCCCAGTGAAATTGTGGACTCGGGCTGTATATATATTTCTTCTTCTCTAAGAACAGTTGTCTGCCAGTCTCCCTGCAAACATCAGAAGAAAGAAGAAATTTAAGGTAGGAAGTCTAGAATAAGTAAAATCCCTATAAATTAAGGGTCTTGGTCCCTGACAATCGCAAGTCAGGGGACCAGTTAACAAACATATGATTTTTCCACCGTCAGATCAAGTCACGGACGGCTGGGATTTTAAAATTTTCTGTACTTTTCTGCGGTTCCGAAGCACGGAAAGGGTGTTTATCCGCGGTCCCGATGCGCGGAAAGGAAAACGACAGTGCAAATAGAATAAAACGACATAACGACATCTTCCTTTCCGCGCTTTTGATGCTACCTGATAACTGATTGATTGTGGGAGTGCTCAGAATCAAGAAGATTGGAGATATCCAGGAAAACTTAACTAAGCTGGACGTAATAGAGTCCTGTATTAGGAATACAACAATTAATTACAAAAGCTTAGAAAGCTATGTACGATATACTAGAGTTGGAAAACAAGAGTCATGCCTCAAAAGAAACCAGGTCCGAATAAAAAGGGTGAAAATTGATTCAAGAACATACATCTAGACATCAAGGAGCATCACTAATATATAATTTCACTAGATAATCTACAACGGATTTTGCAAACTTTCATGGCTATATATATACAAATCACAGCCTCATTCAGCCCCCTAATCCCTATACTGAATTCCCAATATTAAAACACAAAATATCTCAAATTTCACGACTGATTAATTAGCTTTCAGCCTTTCAGTACACAACCTTCCTTCTATCATTATGTGTGTGTCAAAAGCGGGAGAACGGCTTTCCGCGCTTCAAAAGCGCGGAAAGGAAGATGTCGTTTTATTCTATTTGCACTGTCGTTTTCCTTTCCGCGCATCGGGATCGCGGATAAACACCCTTTCCACGCTTCGGAACCGCGGAAACGCACAGAAAATTTTAAAATCCCAGCCGTTCGTGACTTGATCTAACGGTGGACAAATCATATGTTTCTTAACTGGTCCCTGAGGACCAGGACCCATAAATTAATACCCTCGAGACTAGCGAATTTCATTAATGGAGTACTAATCAATCAAGGCAGATCTTCATAATATCCATTATAATCGAGATCTGCAAAATGTATTAAATTTTCCGGTTGAATATAATTTATTGAGGTTTTACCATCAATGACAATTTCACTGAATTGTGATGATTCCATTCAACAAGGTTACATAGTTACAATGTGATAGTTTGGATCAAAGTCTATAACACTGCCATGCTTAATTGGATATCCATGCAACATAATTGGTAATTCTACTGTTCTGAGATCCCCGAGATTAGGAACAACTTTCAAACAAGATAGTTCCATATCAGTTTTGGAATTCCATCAAACATGCTCTGTTTTTTAATTCCAAATTAGCTGCAGTGTCCCACCAAACATGCTCTGGTTTGTATACTCGGTTCATGGCCCCCTTGACAGTGGTGGAGAGAACAGGGGAGCTGCTTTACTTTTTAAATATTTTTTTTTAAGGTAGTAGCAAACTACGCCGTTTAAGGTTGCCCCTGCTTTATTTTATTTGACCCACTGCATATCAAAAAAGACATACAGGCACTGCACTCCATACATAAAAATAAAACATAGGGTTTGAAATTGATTTGTCTGGAGCCCCGAGATTGAAAGAAGAAAGAGGAAGCACTGCAGCTTGCAAAATAAAAGCAACTGATTGAATTTTGTAAGCTTTTCTTTACTCCTAATTTATTTTATATTTACAGTTTACAGTCTATAAATTATTGACACAGTATATAGTTATTGTTTGATTACTGGTTTATTGTTTAGTTCACTTGAATTAGTTGATAAATGATAAGTTGAATTGTATGCTTGCTACGGCTGCTGATTTTTCAGACTTTATTTTGAAGATATGATATGCCAGTAGAGTAGACGGCAGATGTATAAATTATAATTATAACCTAATTTTAATTTGTGAATTATGAATTTAATTAGGGAAATTTCTAATATTGCCATTGTAGAATTGGCTTTTCTAAATGATATCATTCACTATTTTGGACTTCCAAATGTCACCATTATACTTTTGACTTTATCTGCATCATACCACTCTAATTTTGACTTCATCCGCATCATACCACTTTGTTAATTAAAAGAGAAATTTCTACTGGTACCATTTAGAAAAGTTAATTCTACAATAGTACCATTAGGAATTTTCCTAATTAAAAAGATGTTCCTGTGACAAATTAATTGATTAATCGATTAATTGTCTGTTACATGAATAAATAATCCTATTTTATTTAATGTAAGATATTAAGATATTTATTTAACCTATCTTAATATATTATAAAATTATATTTAAATATTTTTAAATATCAATTTAATTTAAATTATCTCGATCATTATTTTAATTTATTATAATTAACATTTTTAAGTATTATCCAACTTTATTTAATTAATGTATGTTTAAGAATTGTATTATATTTTGGTAACATTTCCTATTATTTTAACTATTAGTTGGAAATAAAAATTGTGTTCCTTTTACAATAACTACTAGTTAGAAATAAGAATTATATTTATTTTACAATTCTATTACTTGAATATAAGAATGACATTCTTTTTTACAATTACTATTTTTTGATTATTACAATAGTAATTATCTATTTTAACTCTAAAATTTTAGAAAGTTGTATGATGCGGATGAAGTCAAAAGTATAGTGGTGCCATTTGAAAGCCCAAAATAGTGATGATATCATTTAGAAAAGTCAATTCTACAATGGTATTATTAGGAATTTCCCATTTAATTATGTAGGTTAATGGAAAAGTATGTTTCTAAAAGACCGAGAAATTCGGTTGATTCTGATAGTGGTAGTTGTCCTATTCCGATTTCTACTCTTAAATCCTACTCCAATTTCGAGAGTTACTCTTACCTCCGATTACAAGAGTTACTCTTACCTTTGGAAAGTAATAGCGATGATGTTGTTGGTGATCCCGATTACAAAAACCAATTGAAGAATATGATATTCGTATTAGAGATCACATCTGAAATATATCAAAAGGTCTTTATCGATCAATATAATATATTTTTCCCAAATTTTGGGCCACCGATGAGGCCTTTTAGGGAGGATTGGTTTAAAGAACATGATTGGTTGAAACATTATTCCGACAAGGTTTGGCTTTTCGTGGCCATGAAAAGTCATCAAATTCAATGAATATAGGAAATTTTCTCAAGTTTTTTGAATGTTATAGCACAAGAAATAAAGAGATAGCAAAAATTGTTACTCAAAATGTTCTAGGGAATAATCAAATGACTTCCCCCAATAATTCAAAAGCAAATGACAAATGCTTATGCCGTGGAGACTACACGTACAATATTGAAAGATATGGGTGTTGTTTACTGTCGTAGTTGATGAATCTCGACATTTCAGTGAAAAAGAACAAATGAAAGTTGTTCTTAGATATGTAAACAAGCATGGAGAAATCATTGAACGTTTTTTAGCTTTGGTTCATGTAACAGATACTTCATCAAAATGTTTAAAAGATGTCATTGATGCCTTATTTGCCAAACATGGATCATCATTATTGAGATTGAGAGGTCAAGGGTATGATGGTGCTTCCAATGTGTTGGAAATTCCATGGATTGAAGACCTTGATTCTAAAATAAAATCCTTATGCTTGGTATGTTCATTGTTTCACTCATCAACTTCGGTTGGTAATTGTTGTTGCCAAAACAAATCGAGTTGTCAACGATTTTTTTAATCTCATTAGCCTGATTGTGGATATGAGTGGATCATCTTGTAAACGGATAAATAATCTTCAACAAACTGAACCAGATCAAATAATTGATCGCCTTGAGAGTAGGGGTGACAATTTCGGATAAATAATCTTCAACAAATTGAACAAGAGCGAATAATTGATCGTCTTGAGAGTAGGGGTAACAATTTCGGGTAATTAGTCGGGTTCTGTCGGGTTTGCTGTACCCGGTCCTGTTTCTAGTTCAACTCGAACCCGAAACATATTGAAAATTTCAATACGAACCCAACCTGTTATGTACCTGGTCAACCCGAAAATGACTTGTTTTGATCCGAAAATTATTAAAAATTAATTATTTTATTTATATATAATTATTTTTATTTATAATTTATTAAATAATATATAATATTAACATTATGAGATGATATTTGAATATAATTATTTAAATAATATGTAAATTTATCACAAATTTATATTTTTTATAATATAAATTTATATATTATATATTATATATATATAATTTTCGGGTCGGGTTCGGGTACTTTGGGCCAACTCGAATGAGTAAAAATATACCCAACCCGGACCCGACCCGAAATGCGGAAAACCCCGACCCTAATTTGTATTTTTCTGTGTCGGGTTTCGGGACGTGTCGGATTTTGCCACCCCTACTGGAGAGTGGAGAAATAAGTAGTGGTAGGAGCAAAAATAAAAAAAAGGATTAGCAAGACCTTGTGACACTAGTTGGGGATCCCACTACATCACTCTACTACGCCTACATTCATTGTGACCTTCAATAATATAAGTTCTTGAGAATGTGTTTCATGATGATAGCAACATGAGGTATGCCTAACACCTTGTTGATAAGAATGAAGAGTTATGATTTTATGTTGTATTTCACTTAATGAAGCATATACTCGGGTATACAAGTGATTTGTCAAATTTGTTGCAACAAAGAAATCAAAATATAGTCCAACCTATGCACTTAATTGTGAATGTGAAGGAGCGACTAAAAGACTTTCAAGAAATGAGATGAGATAATTTTTTGAATGAAGTCGAATCTATTTGTGTGACAAATAATATTGAGGTTGTTAACATGGAAGATATCACAAGATCATGTACCCAAATGAGGTGAAATGGACAAATTGTTACAAATTATCATCATTATTAGGTCTAAGTTTTTTGTAAGGTAATTCATTTAGTTCATTTCATTATAATAAAGTCTATCTCTTTTGCTCATTTTCAATATAATCTCATTATACTCATTCATTAACGAATTTGCTTATCTTCTTTTTTATTGATGTGAATTAGGTTGTTGATTTAATTTCACATGAGTTAGATAGTCGTTTTCCAGAAGCAAGAACAAATTTAGTTCCATCTGTGGCATGCATCGATCCTAGGAATTCCTATTCTAACTTCAATGTTGATAAGTTGGTTCATCTTGCTAAACTTTATCTGAAAGATTTTTCATGGACCGAGGTTTTAATGATTAGAACACACCTTGAGATGTACATTTATAATGTCAAAAAAGAAATAGAGTTTGTTGACATTAAAAATTTGAGAAGTCTAACAAAAAAAGATGGTTAGCAACTAGAAAAGGTCTAGCTTATCCATTGGTGTACCTCCTAATGGAAATGACATTACTTCTACCCGTTACAACGACTTCTATTGAAAGTATTTTCAGCAATATTGTGAAGATGGATTTGTGAAATCGAATAAGATATGAATGGATGAATGATTGTTTGGTAGTATATATCGATAAGGAAATATTTTCATAATTTGACAATGATGTCATTTTATGTTGTTTCCAAAACATGACATCTCGTAGGATTCAATTGCCATCCTCTAATAGGACAGAATCAAGAAAAATTATTTGTATGATTTAATGTGTAATATAAGTTATTTTTGTGGATCTCAAGACAATTCTAATATTTTGTTATTTACATGACGCCCCACTGCCCCTTGAACCTTCCTCACTTTCAACCTCTGTTTTTCTATGAACTTTTAGTGGAATGAAAATTCCACTAGTATCTGGAGATTAGACAATTTTCAGCATGATGAATTCAAACAAGTGAAAGATACCAATGACACAAACAAGAGTAACAAAGATTCAAGTTGTAAAAAACTTGATTTACAGAGATATAGGATGATAGTGTCCAGCAATTCATAAGTAACAAAACAGTGATGACCAAAACTTTTTCTATGAACATGTCACTAGTTTGGCCAGTCAAGAAAAACTACAATTTTTAAGTTCTCCCAACTCAATAAATTATAGTATTTGCTAAAAGTGAAATTAGACAGTATCCTCGTTTGCCAATAAAATAATGACCAGTTTAGTTCAGCCCTGTCAATGCAAAATATTTAAAACGCAGTATCCGTTTTTATAAACGGGATTAATAACAACTAGGTAAGTTCTCATCTTGCTCATTAAAATTTAGCCCATACTTTGGTATGCCTTTCAAGTGAATTTACTAAGTGTCAGGATAGGCTTTTCTAGCCAGCTAAGGTTGACTTTCACATCTATTTCCTACTGCTATAGAAACTTGCCTCATCAAGCTTTTGGTTTGTATCATTCAGCAACGGGGTCATGAGCGGAGGGGCAATATCTGGGTCAGGCTTTTGGAATATAAATGTGGTGTATAGACCTGTAAAAGGAGACACCCGTTAAACGTAACCAATGTGAGAGAAGCCTAGAGAATATCCCACAGAAAACGACAATAAAATATCGAATTATACCTAACACATCAAAAGATCTTGGCAGAAGTCTTCCCCGAGAATCAACAAGATTATGACCACCATCAAGTAACATACCTGCAAATTGTGCTCTTTGGGAGCGAAGTAGAGTTGTAAATGAGTCACCCTTGCTTAAATGAAAATATAATATCAACATTCTTATGCAGGATCTTGTACTCTGTGACAGAAACATGAAAATCAAAAGGCAGATCCTTGACGAAATGCTGCAGTACTTATTAAAGAAGACAACTGAACAGCATTGAGGTTCAGAGAAGATCTGTGTAAAAGAATTCAATAACCTGTTATCATCATAAAACTCGGTCAGATTTTGTATCTCCACATACTCCAGACCTGCTTCCCTGGCCAACCTATAATCATACAAAAGTATCAAAAACCTGTGAACACTTCAAATGAGCATTGGGAAATATATATATATATATATACATATATATATATAGACATGACTGCTCACACGCTTTTATCACCCTTTGTTACAAACTTTTTTTACTTTCTTTTTCGAACCAATATCAGAAAGAAAAAAAAAGATATTCCCAACATAACAGTTACAGCATGAGATTGATTAACAGATCTGTAACATAAATGCATGCATGCAAGCAACGAGTGATATGTTGATCTCTAATCATTGTAATTGGGTGAATATTGTCAACCATAACTGAATTTTGGATAAAATTGCAAGTTCAAATAAGATACTATAATTTCTACTACAAGTTTGCATGACCGTGCTTGTTTCTCAGCCACACCGTTCAAGACACTTAAAGGGCTGACAGGCTAATAATAGATTCAAGCAAACAGCCAAGTTTAGTCTCTGGATCCTCACCCATTTCTTCTTCTACTACTAGTTATAATCTTCTTTCTCTTGATGTTTTTTTCCTATACAAATCATACACACACTTAATTCTTATAAAATCCTCAGCCTACATACAATCAATAGCGAACACACTTTCAATAAAAGCAACAATGAACTAACAAAAGCAGGATCAAGCATCAAAGCTAAGATGCTCTGTTTTTCTGCCAGCTCTGCAACATTGTATAATTAATGCCTTTGATCACTTGAAAGAGGTGAAAGATCAGTTTTACTCCTCTTGATTCATTCCTAGATGACTAGCTTAGACTTCAAAAAGGTTAAAATCTTCAACAAATAATTAGAATTTGTGGTTTTTATGTATTACCTATAGATATATACTAAAAATTTCAAAAAAAAAAATTACCAAAGTCTTATATGATTATATCACATGCTGGTATAACTCCTATGTTGCCTTCGCTTCTATTCTGATTTAGATTCCAGTAGTATTAACAGAACTTATAACTTTTTAAAAAAATAAATAAAACTATACAACTGTCTGTTAAAGATACTGAAAAGCAATATTATCAGTTGTTCCGTTACAATGCTTAGTTGATGATCTATGTGTTTAAGCTTAGTTCTAAAAATCGCTTTGCCGCCATAATTAGGAAAGCTCTAAGCTATCTAGTTCTAGAAGCTTCTCTGAAATATGTCTGACCTTAGGGATTTCCGATAAAAAAATTCGATATTACTACCATTTTCACCACTAAAGGAGTTGAACCATAAAAGAGGATCATGTGGAAGAAAACAGAGTCAAATAGAAAAAACAGAGATGACCAGCAAAACATTCATAGAAATACAACTACAATGGAACAAGCCTAATTAGTAATTACTATCTGCCAATAAGTTTATATGAGAGTAAGTGATTTCTGGTATCATGTTTAGTTTGTATGCCCGCGAAAACAAAAAGGACACAATCCAAGGGTGTACCATCCTTGATCCTCCTAACCCTTGGAATAACAAGTACAAACACTCAAATGCAAAGGAAACAGCCAGCCGTTCAAACACTTCAGAAAAAATATTCATTAACTTCACGAATCAGGGTTAAAATGAAGCAAACTGTCTGCTGAGTACTTAATGGGAATAAGAAATGCATCAGTGAAGCAACTAAAACGTCAGCCTAGATTCCAATAAGTACAGGAGCTATATAAAGAAAACAAATATACACTTGCATTAATGACAGTAATATATGGAAAAAGAACAGTGGAGGTGAACATTTCACGAAGATAAGAACTTGGTCGTACTTGAAGAATTAGACTTCGCCAATATTAAAATCATCTATAAAGTAGAATAGCCACTCAAAAAGAAACTCACCTTATCAAGCTTGGGAAATGAACCAAACAGTGGTTTTCAGCAGAGATGTCATTTGCAAATTTGAACTGATATTTTTTCCCAAAAAAAGGAAACCTGAATACATGATTGCACATGCAATTCAGACACAAAAGTTAAAAGAAAGTAAGAGACAATCATAATGAAACATGTCAACAGACTCTTATACTTCTCCTCCTCAACTTCGAAAGTGATCATGTAGCTTTCAGTTCTAATGCAGTTAGGAACAATATTGGGCTTCATGCCACTGCTTTTGCTATGGTATGCTTCAACATTTTTCTGGTATTTTGCCCTGCAATAGAACACGTGGACGTATATTAATGAACCAAAAAGTAACTAAAAATGTTTGGCAGGTTGTTGGACATTATTTAGTCGATTTTTAAATTTCCTAGGCTACATATTTGAACCCATTAGTTTTTTTACTTTGGTTCAGAAACACACTTACAAACCCTACTAATGTATGCCTTATTCGAATCCTGTTTCGAGTTGCAAAAGTTTTAATACTTTAGTAGGGCAATGCATTATTATTTTGCTAAATATATGCAAGGGCACTGCATTACTAAAATTAAGAACTTACAATTTCTACTTAAATGTTGTGTTAAAGGCCGAGTGTGAACCTGGTTGTAACAAATATGTTCTAGAGCTATTATTGATTTAAACATTAAAATCATACAATTTTCCATTACATCTCGATAAATTGACTTCAATTTATTTCGACTCTTCTAAACTTAAATTAGGTGGTAAGTTCTTTTCTAAATATACTTTTCCAGTTAGTCAGTTAATATTATTATGTTTGTGTATGTGGCCATGATTTTTTAATATAATTCAAGTTAATACATATGAATCCAAGTAGTAAATCAGCTAGCCAGGAGTAATGAGTTTTTACGGTAATTGAACTTGATGGACTTCACATGCTGGCCTATGCTAAATGTTTTGAGTACTTTATATTATCATGAAATATTAACATATATTTTTTTTCTCTAGCTAAATATTTACTGCATCAAAGTGATGGGACGCCAAAAATAATAGGAAACTTTTATTTTTATTAGTAAATAATGTAATTATATTTAGTAGAGAAATTAGTGTTATATGTAGGGCCACTAGTATATTCGATATATAGAGCGTTAATTGTAATATGTCCACTTGTGTTGGGTCATAATCTATTATGTTATTTGATTAGTATTCTATAATATATAATGATGTAGTTCCCACATATCATATTAGATTTTGTTTAAAATACAATGATTGTTTATTGATGTGAGTCTGTTCTTGGGTTGTGATCCATAACTTTTCTCCCTTTTGAAATTGGGAAATCCTTAGAACAGTGACTTTTCTGCAATTGAGGCATCCAAGTTATGTTTATTATTGTTTTTTATCTCATATATCCATTGTTTCTAAATCTTCCGTGCATCACGGAGGTCGGAGGGTGATGAAACAGTCGTGCAATATAATGATTCACTTCTTCTTTTCTTCTCACGGTTACATTGTTTAATGGTTTAAATAATGGCCAACGAGATTTAAGTAAAACAAAAAAAAATGTAGTGACAATTATCAGGACATACCATATAGTAGATGAATCAGGAGTAATACCGAAAAAATAGCCTCCCGGCTTAAGTAAAGTCGAAACATTATGTAGAAGTTTTCTGACTCTCTCCTCGTTATCAAAACAAAACTGCAGGCAGGTAGCAAAGTTCCACTAAAGTGCTTTGGACAGAAATAAAGCTTAAAATGAACATTAGGAAGCTAAACTACGAATCCAACAAGTCTGAACCTGCAGGTGTTGCATGCAGCAAACTACATCTGCCATATTGTCCTCCACACCTAATTCAACATTTTCCTGCAGGAGATTTATGAGTTCAGAAAAAGAGATATCTTCATAAAGATATCTTGTCGCGGTAACTATATTCACATGGTGACCTTTTCCTTCTGGCAAATATATTCAATAGAAGCACCGTAAAGAGGGGAAATCTAATACAAGCATAGTATACACACATACCCTATCATACATTCGTACAAACTTGATATTCGACCAACAATCTATAACGATTGTAAATTTTCAAATATCAAAATCTCTAAGCATGAGTACGAAGAGGATAGGGAGAGTAAAAGGAGATGAAATGCGAGTCAATTATAAAAACTCGATACTCATTGCAGTAAACAGTATATACCGGCTAAACTCAAGTGAAGTGTCAATTAAAAAAACAAATGATACATAGATAAGATACACAATTAGGCACATTTACGAAATCAGAGCATATAAACATAAGAGAGGATAGAGGTACTGACAACAGACGGATCGAGGTGAAAGAACTGAAAAGTGTAACCCTTGCCCTTGTTTTCCCACTCTTGTCGAATTTCGTTAACCTCAGATGAGTCCACATCTATTATATCAACAACATTTCACATTACGAAAAACCCTAAACAAAGATATAATAAAAGGCACAAGAGTAAACACGGAAGACAAAAACAATAGTAAATAGAGAGTTGAATAGTACCAATGCCAATATAATGACCAATTACGGCTTCATCCCACCTGTCTTCATCATCTACTCTTCCGCAATACAAATCACATACCTACATACAAATCCATCACATTTCTATTAATAACAGAGAGAGAGTGAGAGAGAGAGAGTCCATCATACTTCTATTAATAAGAGAGAGAGGGAGAGAGGGAGATAATGAGAGAGAGGGAGAGAGGGAGTGTGTGTGTGTGTGTGTGTTGCATACAGTAGCGTAAGGGGAGATGAAGATGTTGATAAGAGCAGTTTTAACGAGTTGGAACAAACGGTGGTGAGTCGACTCGTTCTGTTTCTGAGTCATCGGAATTATTACACTCGTCATCACCCCCAAGCAAGCTTAAACCCCCTTTCTCCTGGGTTTAGTCTGGAGAATATATTAGC